>CP126207.1:0-1200000 GCA_030272155.1 Tetradesmus obliquus | reverse complement strand
AGCAGCAGCAAGGGTCATTCTCGGCAGCAGCAGCACCACCAGCGGGACACTACGGCAGCAAGCAAGATCTGCTCGCAGTACTAGCAGAGGCTGGCTGCCTGGTCACAGCCGACGACGCTGCTGCTGCTGCTGCTGAGCAGGGCAGCAGGCCGACCAGCAGCAGCAGCACCCCGCAGCCTGCTTCTGCTGCTGACAGCCCTGCTCGCACCTACAGCAGGGACCTGCATTCGGCTGCTGCTGCTGCTGCTGGCAGCCTATCTGCCCGGGGCCTAGATAGCAGCGATGCTTCCCGCCTGGCAGGCCTAGCTGGCACCACACCTCTCAGAAAGGGATGCATGCCTCGATCCTGCTTCAGCACAAGCCACTTGGATCGGCTCATGCATACACCCAGGCTCTCTGACGCTGGAGTTGCAACAGCAGCAGCAGCAGCGGCGGGGGCTGCAGCAGCGCCGGCAGCGGCAGCAGCGGGCGTGCTACTGCAGCAGCAGCAGCAGCGCTATGTCCATGTGCGCGGCAGCAGCGCCGGCGGCGGCCTGGTATCGTCCAAGTCGGCGCGGCAGCTGCAGCTGCAGCAGCAGCAACAGCACCAGGCGGCAGCAGCAGCAGCCTGCGGCGGCTGCGGGGTCTGCAGCAGCTGCAGCTATGTGCGGTATCAGCGTGCCGCTGCTGCTGCTGCGTATGCGGCGCCAGAGGCATATGCTGAGTACAGCTTACCTGGCAGCAGCAGCAGCAGCATTAGCCGTAGGGGCAGCTATCAAGAAGGCATGCTAGGGCAGGGCAGTTTGTCTGCTGCTGCTGCTTTCAGCCCCGATGATGCGTGGCAGCAGCAGCAGCAGCAGCAGCAGTTTCAGGCTGCAGCAGCAGCAGCGTACAGCAGCACAGCAGCAGACGAGCCTGCGTGGGACGCGGCGGCAGCAGCAGCGGCAGCAGCAGCGCACCACTACCGCAGCAGCAGTGGCAGTGTGCCGTTTGGCTTTGACGGCGCTGCTGCTGCTGCCGCTGCTGCTGCTGGTGTGTTCTACAGCCCCGGTTGCCCGCTGACGCCTGCAGCAGCAGCAGCAGCAGCACCATTGTATGACAGTGCTGCATACAGCGCTGCTGCTGCTGCTGCTGAGCTGTATGCCGCGGCAGCCAGCACTCCTGCTGCTGCTGCTGCTGGGGGCCCCTTCAGTCCCTACGCCCGCATCTCATCCTGTGGTGCTATCCCAGAAACTCCAGCAGCAGCAGCGGCAGCAGCAGGGGCACTAGTGGGAAACCGGCTTGGACTCTCCCCTGCTGCCTCATCGCTGCTGCAGGTGTGGCCGGCAGCAGCAGCAGCAGCAGCGACGCCGGTGGCACCAGCCGCACCGGCCGGCAAGGATTTCCTAGCACAGCTGGGGGCTATTGCCACAGATGGCACGAGGGGTTATAAGTATCGGGCAAGTGATGGAGGCCACGGGGCTGGAAGTTTCCTGCAAAGAGCAGCAACAGGGAGCTTGCCCGGTACGCTGCAGCTGCAGCGTGCAGGCAGCCTGAGCGCAGGCGGCGCGGCAGCACTGTCTGCAGCAGCAGCAGCGGCAGCAGCAGGGGCTGGCGAAGGGGCAGCAGCAGCAGCAGGGACGCCGAGGAGGATGGCTGCCGGCATTCACCAGCAGCAGCAGCAGCAGCAGTAGGGTTGCATCTGGTTCGACTGCTGATGGGCGACACAGCTTGCGCTGTGGAGCTGCTGCTTCGTTGGTCTGCAGCGGGGCTATCGCGCAGCAGCAGCAGCAGCAGCAGCAGCAGTAGGCTTGCATCTGCTTCGGTCGCTGCTGAGTGACACAGCTTGCCCTATGGAGCTGCTGCTTCGTTCGTCTGCAGCGGTTGTAGTTGTGGAGAAGCAGTGCTCAGCTGGGTTTTTTCTCAGCATAAGCGTAGGTGTTAGGGTTCAGTTGTTGTGTCCCTTAGCAGCACTGGCTGAACTGTGCTGGTGCATTGTTTTGGACTTCAGGTATAGCTGCTTCCAGTGCTGGCCACAATCATACATTAAGTACAGGAGCAAAAGGCACAGAGCTGGAAGCATTGTTACCACATGTATTCTCTCAGCGATTGTTCCTGCAAACAGTGGCGCAGTGTGGCTTGAGCAATGGCCTGTGATGTCAGCCGCCCACTGCTGTATGTATGTAGGTGTTTCCATTATTATTTTTATTGCATGTTGGATGTGGCGGAGCCTGCTGTGTGCGGCATGGGAAAGCGTGCCTCCAGATGTGACTGTGCTTCCAGATGTGACTATCTGCCGCAGCAGCAGCAGCAAGGTTGCCGAGGAGGTTGGCTTCCTGATGTGACTGTTACTGCATGGGCATGCGTGCTTTGAGATCTGACTGCTGCTGCGCCGCCAGGCATCTTTACAAAAGTGCCTGAGGCAGGCTGAATGGTGTGACATGCTGGCGGTGTGACATGCTGGTGGTGTGACATGCTGAATGGTGTGACATGCTGGTGGTGTGACAAGCTGAATGGTGTGACATGCTGAATGGTGTGACATGCTGGTGGTGTGACATGCTGGTGGTGTGACATGCTGCTGAATGGTGTGACATGCTGAATGGTGTGACATGCTGGTGGTGTGACATGTTGAATGGTGTGACATGCTGGTGGTGTGACATGCTGAACGCCAAAAGGTGTGACATGCGGCAGGCTGAATGGTGTGACATTGGCTGTGGCTGTTGCACGTTTTTTGCGATCTACTGTTGGCTGGGTGGTGCTCAGGCCGTGCTGGGTTGTTTAATTGTATCATAACAGCCTTGGGTTTTGTTGCGGCGCAATTCGGGTGTGGGGGGAACACCTACTAGCAGCACGTGGGATTGTGTTGCTTACTAGTACCACACAGCGGTACCGGTTGTCAGGGTGTTTGGTGCATGTGCGAGCGAGGCAGGGGGATGGGGCAGCGGAAGTTGTTACGAACTTGTTACACACTTGATTCGAACCACAAGACAGTACAAGGGCAGCCGGTGGTGCGTGTTTGTAGAGGGAGAGTTGTCATTCCCACATGTAAGCAGGGCTGAAGCTGGCTCTGGCGCTGAAAGGCTGTATCCACGTTTGTGTGTGTCAGGAGTGATGCGTGCTGCGAGGAGCAGCGGTTGTAGGAGGGTGGAGTTTTGTGCTGTGCTGTGCTGCGCTGCGCTGACAGTGTTGCGTGCGTACCAGCAAGGTGCAGATAAGTGTTTTGCGGTGTTGTGCTGTGCTGCGCTGCGGTGCTAGTGGTGTGTACCAGCGAGCTACGTTATTTCAGTTGCTGGGCTGGCCGGGATCTAGATCTAGCTCTAGATCCAGTTCTGGATTCAGATCTGAATGCAGGGGTCCGCCCTCCTTCATTGACAACATCAGACATCTCCACACCTATAGCATGTCAAGTAACCAAAGGCATGTTATGTGGTATGATCTACATCAGGCCGCTTTTGGCACCATGATGCTGATTCAACATCAGAACAGTTTGTCCCCATGTGTTGCAGCGCTGCGATGCTGTGCTCCTGCGGTCGCGTGCTGCTTGCACTCAGCGTTTGTTGTTGTAAAACGAGAGTTTTCATTTTACAACATGCAAGCAGGGCTGAAGCTGGCTCTGGCGCTGAAAGTATGTGTCCTACTCAGATGTTGTAACACGGATTGCACGTGGATGCGTGCAAGTGTAGTCTCATCATCATGCGTGCAAGTGTAGTCTGTGTTTTGCAGCGCTCTGCTGGTGCTGTGCACACAAGCGCATGCAAACAGGATAGCAATACTGCTGATAAAGCCCACGCATACTATGCAATGCGGCATTGCTGTCACAGCAGCGGCTGCTGGGACTGACATCAGGTGGTGTTGTACTGCTTGCAGTGCAACCTTAGCTTGGCGTTGATTACATCACATGCAGGTTACACAGGGCACAACAACCTCCCATATAAAGTAAGCTATGGCTTGATGGGTAACATGATGATGTGTGCGGCCTTAGCTGTGCTACACCCGTGCCACCGGCTGCAGTGCAGGCAATTGCCACACACCTGCCGGCGCTGTTTGTAGTACTCACATTTTCACATTTTGGAAGTAGGCTAGTGTTCGAATGCCCGCACGCTTGTGTATAAATATACAACCACAGTTTGAGTAGCACGGGGCTGACTGGGGGCCTCAGATGCATCTGCTGGTAGCACACAGCGCATGGCAATGTTGCTGCGGCTTGCGGGGTAACACGAATGTCCCTATTGCAGAGCAGAGGGAGAGGAGCCTCCTCAGGAGTCAACAACAGCAGTACGTCATCTACGATCTACCAAATATAACTTCAATATTCTGCATCAAGCAGCGCAAGAGGATGCCGCCACCAGCACCACCTGCTTGCACGTTGTAACCCTTTATACCAGTGCCCCGCCTGATCCCTGAGCACTGCAGCTGACACCCGAGCAAGCACTGCTGCTAGAAGCAGCAGCAGCAGAGCAGAACATCTGAGCAAGCTTGCAGCCGTGGTGGTGGGGGCCGCATCTAGTCGTTTGAGTGAGAATTATGTTACATGGTGCCTTTGCACAGTGCGTTGCTTGCACCTGTTTACACTGTGGGTGTGGGAGTTGCTGTGCGTGCTTCTGTTGCTTTGAGTTGTTCTTCGATGTTTCCTCCCCCTATGAGCCTCTCGTTGGCTCCTGACTGGGGTTCCCACTCCTCGTTGAGTGGAGCATGTAATGTAATGTAATGTATGCTAACTCAGTGAAACTGTTTACATTTGCAGACCAGCAGTATGAGGAGGCGCTGTGGCTCGTCATGCCAGCGCAGCGTGGTGCCCGCAAGCTGTTCATCGGGGTAGTGTATATGCCTGATGAAGGCAAGCCAGCGGCGTTGAAGAGGGCTGCCTACACGGCACTGCAAGAAGACCTTGCATTCCTGTCCAGAAATGGCTCACTAATTGTTATGGGGGACTTCAATGCTAGGATCGGGAGGGCGGCCTCGCCCTCGGCGCGCTTTGGCATGTACGGGGAAGCGGGTACTAACAGTAACGGCCCTTTGCTGCTCTCACTGCTTGATAGCCTCAACATGTACGCACTCAATGCTCGCTCACCACCTGCCTGCCCCCGCCAACATCTCACCCTTATCAGGTCGAACGGTTGCTCCCTCATCGATTACATCATTGCTTCGTCTGACATCGCTCTGCCCTGCCAATTTGCTGCTCGCCCAACTGCACGGGTTGGGCCCCGCACTGTTGCTGCCACTGACCACCTGCCTGTGTTTGCCCGTTTCAACAGACGCATGCCGCGCCGCCCTGCAAAACAGGTTGTGCTGCGACTCAATGCGCAGCCCAAGGACTTTAGGTTGCAGAATGAGGAGCAGTCAGCCGAACTTGAAGCATATCAGGCAGCTCTATCGCAGCTTGGGAACGTCTACACAGCCACCATCAGCGCCCTGCAGCAGCAGGTTGCTGCAACACAGCTGACAGCCACAGCAGCAGTCCAGCAAGCACACGAGCAACTGCTTGCAGCGATCCGCCATGCAGTGAATGCCAGCTTTGGTTATAAGCAGGTTTTGGTGGGCAAGTCCTTTCCATGGTGGTTGCAGCAGCTGACAAACGCGGTGCAAGCCAGGGTCCAGGCCTTCGAGCAGTACAGGACGACAGGGCTTGTGGCAGATTGGGCAGCGTATCAACAGCAGCGCAAAGCGGCAGCACAGCTGATTAAACCAGCCAAGAAACAGCACAAGCAGCAATGCGAGCATGCTGTAACTTCAGCTTACAATGCTCGCATGAATGATGACAGCGTGCTGGGTGAATAGGACATGTGGCAGCTTATACGCCACCTGTGCCCCAAGCATGTCAGCGATGCTGTGTTTAGTGTCATTCAGCACCCCTCAGGACATGTGGCTTCCACTCCGGCAGAAAAGGCAGATGCGTTCAAGTGTCATTACCAGCGTGTCGGCAGCCATGCAGCATTTGCGTCATCTAACCCCCCAATTTGACGCTGCATATGCATCTCAAGTAACTGCCAGTGTACAGCAGTGCTTGAGTGACTCTCATTCCTCTGCCCCCTGCCCCTTGGACTCTGCCATCACTGCTGATGAGGTTCATGACTGCCTGCACCGCCTGCGCACAGGCAAAGCTGGCAACCCGGCGGAGGAGGGCATCGTCAACGAGCTCCTGAAGTATGGAGGCAGCACAGTTGCTGATATGCTGCTGCAGTACTGCAGCCTTATGTGGCAGCTGGAGCAGGTACATCAGGTGCCCGGCACAATTGTGAACATGCCAAAGAAGGGAGACCTTACAGATCCTACAAACTATCGTGGCATCACCTTGCTCAGCGTGCTTTACAAATTTTACACCAGCGTCCTTAATCAGCGCCTCATCAAGTTTGCAGAGGGCGAATTGCAGCCGCAGCACCACAGCCAGCAGACAGGACAACAGCAACAGCGGTCAGCACCACAGCCAGCAGCACAACAGCAGCAGCAGCAGCAACAGCAGCAGCAGCAGCAGCAACAACAACAGTCACAGCAGCAGCAGCCAGCAGGTCCACCACGAGCAACTACTGCTGCCACGGCAGCAGCACCGTTGCTGCATGAAAGCCAGAATGGTTTCAGGCCCAAGCGCAGCTGTGCAAATCACCATAGCGTGCTAAGTGAGATCTTGTGTGGAAGGAAAGCGGAGGGCAAGGAATCATATGTGCTTTTTGTTGACACCTACAAAGCCTTTCCCACTGTCTGGCTTGATGGGTTGTTCTACAAACTCTGGGAGAAGGGTGTACGAGGAAAGATGTTCCGGGTGCTGTATAACTTATATCAGGGCGCTCGTCGTCTGGTTTCTCATGAAGGTTGAGTCACTGACAGCTTTTCATGCGATCTTGGCTTGCATGAGGGTGATGTCATCTCCCCCACATTGTACCTGTTTTTCATTGATGACCTGTTGCGTAAGGTGCATGCAAACCACCCCGGCATAACGCTACTAGGTCCATCTGACGAAGCTGCTGGCCAGGTTGTGGCTGCCATGCAGGCAGATGATTTTGTTGCTGTGTGTGGTTCTCTGTCTGAAGTTCAAGCCGTTGCTGCAACCGTGTATGAGTACAGTTGCAAGTGGCGCTTTAAGCTCAACAGTTCCACGTCTGCAGTCATGCACATCTTGCCAGGTCGTCAGCGCAGCCAGCGTGGTCAGCTGGTTGACTCTGGCATCATATGGAATGATGCTCCTGTGCCAGTCGTTTCAGAATATTGCTATCTTGGTTTGTGGTTCAACAACGCATGCAATTGGAGTACGCATTTTGACAAAATGCTTGCCAAAGTGCAGCGTGTGAAAGCTGGGCTTATGCCCATATGGAAGAGCCGTCATATCAGTGTTGAAGTGAAGCGTATTGTGCTGTTGACCTGCATTCGTCCAGTTGTGGAGTACGGCAGTGAAGTGTGGTTCCCGTTAACAGCTAGGCAGCTGCAGCAGATTGATCAGGTGCAGACAGACATAATTAAGTGTGCAATGCGCTGTGGCAAGGAGCGTCCGTGTTCCTCGGCTGCTTTGGCTGAATGGGGTGTGAAGCCTTAAGGCGCCTTGGTGGCGCCTTGGTGGCCGGTGTGTGGTGCTGGTGTGGAGTCATTGTCACATTTGTTGTTTGACTGTGCTGCGACGTCTGTGCAAAGAGATGAGATGTTTAATGAGATTAGGGCTTTGTCTGGTTGCGCTGCAAAATTGCGTAACTTGTTGTCTATTACAGATGCTGAGGTGAAGGTGAAGCGGTTTGTGTCGGATGATGCTTGGGGTTCTGTTAGGTTACTGGTGTCTAGGTTCATTGCTGATTTTTTTGAAAAGGCTTGGGGTGTGCGTAATGCTTGCAAACACGAGGGTGTAGTTGCCGCTCCATTGGGGCGCGGGGCCGATGGCGTTGATGCTATGGCTTGATGAGTAACATGATGATGATGATGATGATGATGACTGTGCAGCAATGAGTCATGCCACACTCAGGCTGCCACACTACCCAGCTGGCAAGCAGGACGACTTCCGGAGATGCGAGCATATAGGCGGCTTTATCTTTTATCCCGCAGTGCAAAGTAATGAAACTTATTGCGAGGGGGTTTGCCGCTCGCATCGTGTGTCTGCTGCTGTAGCTGCAGGCAGACAGCAGGCTGCTGTGCTGCTGTGTGATGCCGAGTCACTGCTCCTGTAGTAGGTATGCAGGGCGCGGGAAAGGATGACGCAAGCAGATTGTTCAAATTACTGCTTAGTACAACATGGATGTGCGTGTGAAGAGCAGTGCGTTGACGCCTGCAGCGGACCCATTCGCTCGGACGGCAAGCCAGGAAGTGCCTGCCAGGCAGCCAACTGAAACTCAGGCTCCAGCTTTGATAACAGCCAAAGGCGGTGCAGCGCCTACAGCAGTTAAGAACTCTTCCGCACGCTGATCAGCGTGCTTGCTGTGAACAAGTAAACCCACCTTCAAACCATAGCGTAACACACGGCTCACTGCCAGGTAGTGCGAGGCAGCACCATCGCTCCTGGTTATGTGAATAGTTTTGGAAAGAGGGTTGAATTGAATTGAAGTGATTCAAAGTATACAAGCTGTGGTCGCCAGACAAAAGCGCGCTAGAGCGAGATAGCGGTGTTCGCTGGGCTTCGATTCGACCTTTGTCACTGGATCCAGGTTCTAGTTCTGATTTAGCAGGCTCTGGCGGCTGGAAGCGTATATACAAGCAGAGGTAGGCCTTGTCTGGATGTGCGTCAAGCAGCTGCTGAAAGGCCCGCATTTTGTATTGGTTGTCATATGGTGGATGCATACATATCATGGGGAACGTGGTGTGCTCGGGTTGGGCTTCCAGAGTGCGATCGGGCAGTGGTGTCTTTCTTGGCCAATGCAGCCTGTGCCTGGTCCATGCGTGCGGTCAAAGCATAAAACATTATCAGCAACTGTGCTTATGCGCATCAGGCGATGCAGTCTGCGCGCAACCTGCCTGTGACGTGCGTTCCCTCCAAGCCTACCTGGCGGACGCTTTGACGCCTTTTCCTGGCGCTTGTTTCCTGGCTCGCAGGTCATAACAGTCACAGCCTTACGCAGCTATGGCGACTGCCAGCTTGTGCAGCTCTTATGGCTGCCCTTCGGGCCCGAGTCAAGAACGCGACCACCAAGGCAGCGAGACCCTGCGGTCCATCGTAGCTGGAGCTCTCAGCATCAGTGGCTCCCTTAGCATCAGTCCCTCAGGCATCGCGCAGCGGCGAGCACCAGCAGCGCTGTCGCTCCAGCAGCAGCAGCTGGGCACCGCTACGCCTGCACTGCAGCAGATGCTGCCGCAGCTCTCGATCCTGTGCGGCACTCCCATGCAGCTTTCAGATGGCATGCCTCTTAGCCCAACAGGCGCAACGTGGCAGGACGCTCTCTTCGCAGCACCAGCTGCAGTCCCCCGCAGCAGCAGCGCCAACGATGCAGATTCCTGCAAGCCAATGAGCAAGCGGCCGAGTGCTCGCCGATGCCTGTGCTTGTCACTGACACAGCAGCACCACGACAGCCCTGTCGCGGCCACACCTTCCGCGCCAGATGCAGCAGCAGCGCTGCCCCCGCTGCCGCCCTTCACGCCAAACCTCGGCACTAGCAGCAGCAGCTGCACGCCAGCCGGTGCATGGTCGCTGGCGCCAGCAGCAGCAGCAGCAGCTGCGCTGCCCGCGCATGGCGGCGGCAGCTGCTGCTGCAGCAGCAGCAGCAGCAGCGTGCTGTGCAGCCATGGCAGCAGCAGCAGCAGGGGCCGGCTGCAGGCATGGCTGAATAGGATGGAGCTGCAGCTACAGGTCAGTATTTGAAATGGCATAGCATAGGATGCTGCCTACCAGACTGTGCATGGAGCACTTTGCATTGCTCAATCGCCGGCGTAGATGCGCAGCAGCTGTCACTGCCGTGTGTCTCAAACCCAGCAGCAGCGCAAGCATCACAACCCGCGACACTACCTGCAGACTTGCTTACTTCTGTCCCTGCTTGCTGCCGCCTGCAACTCGCAATGCCGCAGGTTCCTGCAACCCCGCTGGTGCCCCCTGTAGAGCCCTGCCCGGCACCGAAAGGCGGGCACAGCAGGCCAGATGGCCATGAGAGCCGCAAGCGGGCACTCCAAGGAGCATTCAATGATAATGAGGAGCCACACGACAAGCCAGCAGCAGCAAACCTTGCTGCTGCTGCTGCTGCTGCTGCAGATGCGGGCACAGAGGCAGCGGCGGGCACGCAGCGCAGCAGCAAGCGGCGCAGCAGCGGCAGCAGCACGGGTGCTGCTGCAGTGGAGATATCTGCAGCTGCTGGCGGCCTGCCTGCGGCTGTTGCTGCTGCTGCTGCATTTGGGGGCTGTAGTGACGCGCATATGGAGGATGGTACAGCAGCAGGCTTGACTGCTGCTGTTGCTGCTGATGATCTTGCGGCAACAGCAGCAGGGGCGGGCGGTGTGACTGTGCCGGCACCTGCCTTTGTGCTTCTAGGTGTCATTTCTGCTGGCCGCGGCAGCAGCAGCGAGTGATGCAGCTGCTGCGCTGTGCATCGCGTTCATGTGCATTTTGTGCATTGCGTCCATGTGCATTCTGTGAATCTTTGGCTGTAGTTGTGACTGTGTTTCGTGTAATTGTGCGAGCCTTCCTGCGAGCACGCCTCTGCTTGTGAGGCTGCTGTTGCCTGGCAGCGTCTTGTGTTTGGAATTTTAGCATACCTGCTTTGCCTACCCTGCGTGCCTGCATGCTGGCTTGTGCTACTTTGCTTGCCAGCAGCAGACGGGTGCTGTGGTTGCGCATTGTTGTTGGTAGTCTTCAACCCTCACACATGACTTGTGGGTGGAGCTTCAGGCAATGCTGGAAGGCTGGTGATGAGGAAAGCTTGATTGCAGGCCTGTGTATATGGTGACTCACAACCGGGCAGGGACAGTCGTGACGCGGCTGCTGCTGTTATAACAGTGTTATGACAGTTATAACAGTTCCAGTGGGTGGTGGCCTTGATGCTATTGCTGAGGGGGTGGCGTTGGTGAGGGGACTGGGTGTGACGCTGCTGTGCATGGTGTGGTGCTTCATCAGGACATTCACATATGCGGCAGGCGCCGCTGCCTGGGCGGTGACAGCTGTGCTTTGTGCATGGACTTACATACCGAATCTTCATCCTTTAGCACTGCGTGTCGCTGTCGTCTGGGTGTGCAGGGCGCGTAGTATTGTTTGCGGCTCATACGCATAACGCATAGGGCAATACATGGTACCGTACCTTATATCATCAATATCATACTGCTCTTGCTGGCGCGTGCAGCGCGCTTGCTTGATGGCACGTATCAACAACGCTGGGCCCCACATGCCGACTGCTTGCATGCTGGCTGCTTGCATGCTGACTGGTCGCATGCTGACTGTTTGCGGTGGCTGCCAGACGCTGCTGCTGGATCCCTGCGGTACCATGTGCGGCGAATAGCTGCACGTCAGGTTCACAACGGGCGCTGTGTGTGTGTTCATGTGTGTAATACCGCATGTTTGTGCGTGTGCGTGCCAGCCAGCGCATGTAATGTGTGTGTTTGTTGTGATCCTGATAGATCAACGCATGCTGTAAGTGCCGCTAAGGGCTGCGTGCATCCAAAGGGACCCTAGCACGCACTGCGGCTGCTGGCATGCACAGCTCAGCAACGTCACTTTGCATGTTATTGACATGTTAATGACATGTTAGTGACAAAGTGGGGGCAGTCGGCCTCCTGCAGCGGAGCTGTGTGGCTGCATGTAATGTGGCACGAGCACACTGCAGTTGCTGCTGCTGCTGTGGCTGCATGTAATGTGGCACGAGCACGCTGCAGTTGCTGCTGCTGCTGCTGCTGTGGCACGAGCACGCTGCAGTTGCTGCTGCTGCTGCTGCTGCTGCTGCTGTGGCACGAGCACGCTGCAGTTGCTGCTGCTGTGGCACGAGCACGCTGCAGTTGCTGCTGCTGTGGCACGAGCACGCTGCAGTTGCTGCTGCTGTGGCGTGTGCCCAGTCATGCTCCACGTGCCGCTCGGCTATGGCATGGTATGGTATGTACTGTACTTGTTGTACATACTGCTGCTTCCTAATCTTGTTCCGTGCATGGCTTGACTGGCACGTGTTACGGCAGCAGCTGCGCTAACGTATGCATATGCATGGCTGGTTGGTTGTGGCTACAATCGCGCTGCCGCTGGTGAGCATGGCTTGACTGGCTCCACTGTGCACGTGTTACAGCAGCCGTTTGCGCTAACGTATGCATATGCATGGCTGGTGGGGTGGGGTGTCTAGCTTGCCTGCATGCGGCTGCGCGGCGCGCGTGTGTGGCTGCGGCTGTGAGCTGCGTTTTCACTGTTGATTATGGAGCTTGTGGCATGACTGCTCGACTCGGCGGCTTGCGCACTGACACATCCACGCATGCACAATGGTGCCTAGGTGAGAGCGATTCACTCTCGTGTGATATCTCTCTTCTTTTGACTGGCTGCACACCCGCCTTACTGCCGAGGTGTGTTTGTGCTTTCCTGCAAGCAGCAGCGTCTTCCCTGCTGCTGCTGTTAGGATTGCTGCTGATCCCCTACTGCTTTTAGTGCTGCTGATTTCAGTGCTGCTGATTTCAGTGCGACTGATGAGGTGGAGGTAGAGGCAGCACTCAGTGCTGCTGCTGCAACAGCAGCAGCAGCAGCAGCGCCTTTGGCAGCAGCGCCCTTATGACTGCGCTGCAGGCCGATGGCTGCTGCTGGCGCGCGTGTCTGCTGTATGTGTTGCAATTGTGTTGTGTTTGTGTGCGCTTGCTGCGCTGAGACTCTCTCTCTCGCTCTCACGCCGCCGGCTCAATTTAGCCGTGCCGGGGTTAGCCTTGTGAACACCTTGGATGTGGTGGGTGTGCAGCTGCCGACTTGTCCCGGCTCAGCTCTTGTATGGGCTCAGCTCTTGTGTGACTTGGATTTCGTGCGACGTTTACCCGTGTTGGGGCTCGCATTGTGAACACCTTGCATGTGGTGGGTGTGCAGCTGCCGACTTGTTCCAGCTCAGCTCTTGTATGGTCTCAGCTCTTGTGTGACTTGGATTTCGTGCGACTTTGATTTGATTCAGAGCAGGCTGGCATGCGGTAAGGTGGGCTGCAGCAGCGATCATGGCCGTGGCGGCACTGCTGCTAACGCACGTTGGCACTTCTTTGTATTGGATTGCAGCTCTTGGTAGGTGTGGGCGGTGGGGGAGGGTGTGTGGTGAAGAACGTGAAAAGGAGCAGGCGGCGAGGCGTGTGGATCCAGCGTAGTACACAGTGTGTATGTATGCCTGGGATGGTTGGTACCAGCAGCAGCTGTACCAGCAGCAGCTTGCAGGGCCGATGCTGCCGCCGCTGCTGCTGCTGCCGCTGCTGCTGGTACCCTGACTTGCTGTGGTGCCTTGGCGAGTCTATGCAGGACTTGCAGAAGTGCAAAGTGCCGCCGAAAACGGTATGCGGGGGTATATGTGTCCGGCAGGGCCTGCGCCTACGCGTATTTGCTGCCTGCGGCCGCTGTGCAGTCAATCAATGAGCAGCCTCTGTGTGCTGTCTGGCTGGTTGTGCTGTCAAAATCTGACAGGCCCCTGGCCTTGAGGGACACTGCGATGGGCCTGCTGCTGCTCATGGTTGCTGCGGTGCTGCATCTGCATCTGTGTGATGTCCATGTCCTTGTCTGACGAAGCAGCCACGTGCGGAGCGGCGCAGTAGAGCTGTACAGTTCCGCTGTTGGTGCCGTTTGCATGACGGTTCCGAGCCATACTTGATTTGGCTTGGGAAGCAAGCTTGCAGTGGGTTGGATCCCCGCTGCTGTCTGCGTGCTGATGAGAGGGATGCCGCATTGGTGTATCCGCTATCGATCTTTCGATTCAACTCTCGCGTTGTGCTGCGGTCTGCATTGCGTCTGCGCAGCACAGTGCGCCATGCTGTGCTGTGTCTGTGAGTTTGCGTCTGCACAGGCATTGTGTAGGATACGTGATCAGCTCTGTGTGGCAGCCTGGTCCTCATGTTGAAGTAATGGCATGGAAAGAGGTAGAGATATCATGCATGCTGCAACCTGGCTAGCACCTTGGCACTATCATCCATCGGCGTTTGACCTGCCGTGCACATCGGTGTTTGACATGCAGTGTCCAGCAGCCTGTTATGGCCGCCCGCATGCGAGCATGCTGTGTCCTCTGTCGCCGGATTTGACTGCGGTTGACTGCTGTTGACAAAGCCAAATTTGGCCAGCTGTTGCACAGAACGCCCCGAGTCTGTGTTGCTGTTGTGCGTGGTGTCAGCTGTTGCGCAGAACGCCCCGAGTCTGTGTTGCTGTTGTGCGTGGTGTCAGCTGTTGCGCAGAACGCCCCGAGTCTGTGTTGCTGTCGTGCGTGGCGGAGAGGGCTTGGAATGTGTATGCCGCGACCTGATGATTGCAGCGTGCTCTATGGACTGTCGGTTGCACAGCTGCTCGGTTGACAGGGCGTTACTGTGTTACGCTGCGTGCTGCTTGAAAAACGCAGATCCGCACTGGCATGTGCTGTGTTTATGGTGTGCATGGAGCGCCACCCGCACAGCAGTGCTCTTGCAAGCTGCTGCTGCTGCTGCTGCTGCTGCGTGGGACGACGATGGATTTGTTGGCTGTTGCCTGTGCGGTCGCAAAAGCGTGCGATGCTGCAGCCGAGCGCAGCTACCCCCAAACACAACTACAGCCCCTTGCGGCTTGTCACACGGCTGTCCCTGGGCTTGGTTACGTCGGCAGCACAGAAGTGTGTGGCGTTACAATGCGCCAGCGCCTGCTTTTGGGAGCGCTGCCGATCGAGCTGTGTGAGGCGTGTGTGGGTTTTGGGTTCAACTGGCGTGATGACTGGCCCCGATGGATGTAGCGCATTGATTTAAAGCTATCGAGCGTCTGGGTCTTTGTCGAGCGTCTGGGTCTTTCACGACGGATGACGGTGGGAGGATAGCGCACTTGATTCATAGCACACTTGATTTCGAGCTGCCGAGCTAGTTGAGCCTGGTTTTGATGATGCGCCAGTGCTGTTTGCTTGCAGGATTATGGCTCGCCTGCATGCCAGAGCAGCATGCGACGGCTGCCCCCCAGGGCGACGCTGCTGCAGCGCTAGCAGCTGTTGTGGGTCCATACGCTAGTTTGCATTCAGCTCTCTGCGCGTAGCTTTCTCCTTCCAGTTGTGATGCGCCGGGCTGTGTGCACGCCCATTGTACAGTATGTTGCGGCAGCAGGCATGCACGTGGCGGCGCACACCTTCTAGAATCCTGCGGAAGGGGAAGGATGTAGAGCACCTTTTGACTTGCTCCGACTTGCACCTCTGCTGTATCTAAGAGTAGCACGCGACGGGTGTTTGCAGGCCTGGTTGGTTGGGGCATGCTTGCCTGCTGCCGAGCTGAGGTGCGGCTGGCTGCAGCCTTTCCTGAGAGCTTCATGTCAGCAGTATTGCTTTGGCTGTATCCAAGAGTAGCACACCAAGGGTGTTTGCAGCCCTCTGTGATTGTGGCATGCTTGCTGAGGCTACGCTGGCTGCAGCTATTCCTGAGAGCCATATGGCAGCATTGCTTGCTCCGCGTCTTGCACTTCTGCTGTGTCTAAAGAGTAGCACACGATGGGTGTTTGCAGGCCTGGCTGATTGGCGGCGTGCTTGCCTGCTGCGGGGCTGAGGTTAGGCTGGCTGCATCCCTTCTTGAGAGGTTCATGTGAGCACGTGAAGCAATGTGAGCATTGCTTGCTCCGTGCCTCCTTGCCCCTGTACATTGCGCACTGTTTGGCTTCATTTTGCTTCTGCTGCCTTCGGGAGCTGGCAGTGTGGTGACTACTGCAGGTTGAGGCACAGATCTGCGAGCGCCCCACTACGTCTGCACACTTTATATTAAAGGATTTGCTGCTGCACACTGTTTGGGTTGGCGCTGCTACGGCCTTTTGGAGCTGGCAGTGTGATGACTACTGCAGGTTGAGGCACAGATCTGCTACCGCTAAGGGATTGCGCGCCCCACTACCTCCGCACACTCAAAAAGGTATCACTAGGCTCCTGCAGCGTCTCCAGCTGGCTGTATGTGCATGTGTGTCACAGATCTGGGTATGCTGCTGCACAGTCTCCAAGGGTATGCTGCTGCACAGTCTCCAAGGGTATGCTGCTGCACAGTCCCCAGCTGGCTGTATGTGCATGTGTGTCACAGATCTGGGTATGCTGCTGCACAGTCTCCAAGGGTATGCTGCTGCACAGTCTCCAAGGGTATGCTGCTGCACAGTCCCCAGCTGGCTGTATGTGCATGTGTGTCACAGATCTGGGTATGCTGCTGCACAGTCTCCAAGGGTATGCTGCTGCACAGTCTCCAAGGGTATGCTGCTGCACAGTCCCCAGCTGGCTGCATGTGCATGTGTGTCACAGATCTGGGTATGCTGCTGCACAGTCTCCAAGGGTATGCTGCTGCACAGTCTCCAAGGGTATGCTGCTGCACAGTCCCCAGCTGGCTGCATGTGCATGTGTGTCACAGATCTGGATATGCTGCTGCAGCGTCTCCAGCTGGCTGCACGTGCATGTGTGTCTGCGGCTGCGTGTGAGGTTGCCCGACAACTGTCAACATGTGAATGAGGCACAGATATGTACAGTCCCGGGGTGTGTGGGGTGTGTGGTCCGAACTGGGGGCATGTGAGGCCGCGCTGCCGGCAGTTGCAGCCGCCTCTTGCAACGCTGGCGCGGCCTGATTGCAGCAGCAGCGATGGCAGCAGCAGCAGCGATGGCAGCGCGGCCTGATTGCAGCAGCAGCAGCGATGGCAGCTCAGCGCAACACACTTTGCCTTGCTTTGCTGTGCAACCACTGTCGACATATTATTGAGGCACACTATGTACAGTCGGGATGTGTGGTCCGAACGGGGGGCATATCAGGCCGCGCTGCTGGCAGTTGCAGCCGCTCTTGCAACGCTGGTAGTATTGCGGCCTGATTGCAGCAGCAGCGATGGCAGCGCAGCGCAACACACATGCCTCACTTTGCTGTGCAGCCGCTGCCGAGCCGGTTTTGCATTGTTGTGTCGGCTTGTGCGCGGCTGTTGAACTGGTTTGAGGGCTAAATGACTTGCAGTTGCAGGAAGGAGGATAACTTGCAGTTGCAGGCAACGACAGCGGCTGTGCGTTGCTGTAGTGTGTGGCTAGCTTGTGTGCTGAATGACTTGCAGTTGAGAGCAGATGCGCTGCCTGGGCGTCGACGGCGGCTGTGCGTTGCTGCATTGTGTGACTAGATTGTGAGGCTAGCTTGTGTGCTGAATGACTTGACAGCGGCTGTTCGTTGCTGTAGTGTGTGGCTAGCGTGTGTGTGGCTAGCAGGTGTTGGCTAGCATTTGTGTGACATAGCTATTGACTGCCAGCAAACACCTGCCTGCTGAAATGCTGCTGCTTGATAACTTGGGTTGCACGGTGCGTGTTGGCACGTCGCGTGAATGATGAAGCACACTCGCACACTCACCAGGCATATCTGCCATGCAACATCTGCTGCACATCTGCTGCGCATCTGCCGCATGATGCGTGATCTCGAAGCACGGCACAAATGCATTTCTGCACAGGTGGCGGCGACTGGCTGCACAGGTGTTGACCCTGCCTGTCTGCATGCAAGGCCCTTGTGTTGTCAACATGTTATTATTCGCACCAGCTGATCGTTGAGCCGTGACCAGCTGCCCCTGCCGTGTTTCAATTGCTTTGAAACGGGCAGCTGCCCGTTTGAAGTGTTTTGAAACGGGCAGGAGCCACTGGACTCATGTGGGAATGCATACTGCCGTGTTGTAGCATCATCATTGTTACACCTCACTGTGAGCTGACCCCCCTGTTTCAGCACTGGGTGTTTGCTGGGACTGTGATCTGCATGCATGCCGCGCCAGGGATCGCGCTGCTGCTGCTGCTGCTGCTGTGGGTGCGCTGCTGCGTTTACAGCTGCCAGCTGCTTTGATAGGCAGGCTGCGTTGAGGGCCCGGCGCAGCAGCGCGTGGGTATATATCAGCATTCCAGCACTTTCTTTCTGCACTAGCTGATGCTGCTGATGATGATGAAGGCTGCTTGTGATGCTAGTCAATGCTGTTCATGTGCATGTTGGGTCGCATCTCTCTCTCCGACATCGCATGTCGCAGGCACATGTATAGTGACACATATAGCAAGGCGGGCTTGCCGCACTGTGTACCGGGCCGATGTTTTGCACTGGGGGCTTGATTGCTGCACCTCTGTCTATCAACATTGATGTATTGTGTTCTCGCGTGGCTGCGCATATGATTGCAGCGAAGGCGGCGCTCCTATGTGGTTGAGTAGCCTGCTGCGGTGATGTGCACTCCACTCGGCGCATATGATTGCAGCGGGCGGCAGCGCTCATATGTGATTCAGTGGCTCGCTGCAGTGCTGTGCACTGTACTCTGCGCACCACAACACATTCATCGAGGTTAATGCAGCAAAATAGCTGTACTGCTTGTATCCCTGCTTGCAGCTTGCCCAGCTGCCAGCTGCTTGCTTCAGCATGAGCAGCAGATGGTGCATTCTTGGAGTCATGTGGTATGGTGTGGTTTCCTGGCACACGTGCATTCTCAGGTGCAGCTGCTGCGCTGCGCATAGCACAGCACAGCACACGCCGTCTGCGACACGACACACGCAGCACTAGTTGATGTGTATGCAGTGTTGGTGTTGGTGCATTCTCAGGTGCAGCTGCTGCGCATAGCACAGCACAGGCCGTCTGCGACATGACACGCAGCGCTGGTTGATGTGTACGCATTGGCGGTGGCGTGGCTTCCCTACAGCTGTTTCAAGCTGTTGATTCTGTCTCTGTCGGCCAGCCCAGCTCGCCTGCGTGCTTTTAAGCAGGCCCTCTGTCAGCACATGTTATAACACCCTTACAGTGTTACATGACGCTTTTCGTAACACACCTAGCGGCGCAGCAGGGTGCGGGGATGCGGCGGGGGCGCAGGCTGCCGCGCAGCGCAGGCGGCGGCAGTGCTTGCATGCAATCTGTCAACTGCCTGTGGCGCCAATTTTTTTTTGTGCTATGCAGTATGTATGGGTTTAGCGTACCCCCATGTCTTTCAAACAGGGAGCTTTCCGTCTCGTTTTTGGGCAGGTTTGCTCTGGCTTTGGATGCACAGTACTGCTGCTGGATTGCTTTTTAGTAGGGCTGGAACAACAAACTGTTTGTTGTTGAGGAGTTTGCCCCTGGGCAGGTTTGGGCTGGCTTCGGATGGATGCAAAGTACTGCTGCTAGCTGGCAATCTGGGGAAAAGCTGCAGCTGTGGCAGCGGCTGACGCGCATGTGTATTTATGATTATGTGTGACTGTGCAGGTGGAGTAATCTGCCCGAGCCATTTGATCTGCGGCAGTTCCAGCGGCTGGTTTGGCTGCATGGCAGCTTGCGAGAGTGTGCAGCGGCTGCGTGTCATATGTGCGCCGGTTGCCTCGTTTGATTTTGTGCACCTCATGCACTCTGTGCGAGGGTGTGTGGTGTTTTTTTGGGGGCTGTGCGGCGGCCGAGATGCAGCACTGTGGGGGTATGTCTGTGCGGAGCAACGCTGATCCTGACTAAATCCCAACAAAGGGTTTGTTTGTTGGTTTCTGCTCTTTTCAAACCCTGGCTGTCGTTGAATTTGGAGCACCCTGTGCTGTCTTGTGGGAGTGATGTGCATCGGCAACAGCTGCCAAGCGCACTTTTTACTCTTCAATCGGAGTGTGCTCGCTGGCAATGCAGCAGCAGCTGCGGCATTTGGTACAATGGCAGCTGCTGCGTGCTGCGCACGTGCTGCTTTGTGCGGGTGCTGTGCATGCATCAGCTGCCTGCACTCGACCGGATTGTGCTTGCCGGCAATGCAGCAGCAGCCGCAACAGCAGCGGCATTTGAGTGACCGGATGAGCACTTGTTGCAGCTGATTGTACGCCTCCTGCCGCTGCGCAGGTAGGCACGCGCCTGTTGTGTGTGTGCGCGCGGTTTGAGCACTACAACGGAGCATCATGCAGGATATGCAGGATATGCATCTCAGCACAGTACTGTTGTTATGTCCCCGTGCCACGCACCTGCAGCCTCACGTCACAGGCGTGTGTGCTCTGGTGCGACGGGGCATTATGCAGGATATGCAGCATATGCAGGATATGCATATCAGCACAGTACTGTTGTTATGTCCGCGCCTCATGCGCCTCAGGCGTCTGTCTGCGCAGTGGCTGTGTGCTGTGGCCACATACCAAGGTGTTATCTGATGAGGCGTATTTCAATGGGACATGCTGACTGTGCTAGATTTCTGCTCGATTTGTCTGCTGCTCTGCATCGCCGCGTTTAATCAGGACGGTTTGATTCACGATTGATTTCGTTGGTGGGCCAGCAGCCAAAGGCTGCGCCTACTCGTAGACAGCTGCGGATGCGCGCACGCTGTGCTATGTGACCTGCACCTCTTTACTGCTGCGTACGGCACACTCTGAATAAGCACTACAGTACTATCAACGCTACTATACATTGTCACTAACTAGTACTATGTACATTGGCTGTTTGATTTGCATTCAGTGCACAGCAGGTGTCGGGCGCAAGCCCGTGCACAGCAGCAGCAACAGCTGTTGCTGCTGCTGCTGCTGCTCGGCGCTTTCCCTCTGCATTGTGGCTCAGCTGTGTGCTGCAGCATTGGTACGGGTGTGTGGGGCACCTTTTGATGTCTGCAGCCTTTTACGACTGAAACGGTTGTGTGGTACCTTTGGATGTGTGTGGACTTCTATGTCTGAAGCGGGAACTTCTGGGCAGTGCCACCTGTGTGGTTGGTAGCGGAGTGCGTGGCGTTGAATCCAACCCAAACCCCTTGTATCTTCATCTTGTTACCCATCAAGCCATAGCGTCCACGTCATGGGTTGATGGGTGACATGGTGATGACAAACCCCGGCCCCTTGATGTGTTGCAGCTGTATTGTTTGAGCTGGCATCTTGAAAAAGTGCATACCCTGCTTCAAGGCTTGCACTGGGTGGCGCGATTTGATGCCTTTGGCTTGCTACTGCATTTCACGTGCCTTGCCTTGACACTTCTTTACTGGGCGGCGCGATGCGTGTGGCTCGTTTTGATGCATTTTGATGTAGCCAATTGGTGCGAGTGGCTTCCACGTGTTTTGCTACTGCTACTTGCCTTGCTACTTCTTTGCTGCGGGTAGCCAGCAGTCGGCAGTTCTGTGTACGTATTACATTGCGGCACTATGAGTACTGCACAGTGAGTGTGGTGCGTTTACTTATATCTATACTTCAGGAATATATTTAATCACTTTGAGCAGGACGTAAAAAGGCTTGGCTTGCTTTGCCCTCTGGACCAGCCCGGCTGCGCCAGTTGCGGCCCGCGAGTCGGAAGACCGTCTAGTGCAGCTTCTTTTAATGCTGAAGCTGTATTAGATAAGAGGAGTGGCGTCCTGCAGGCCGATACTGCCTGCCTACGCAGCTACGCCGGGTCGCCGAAGAGACAGCACAGTTGACAGCCGTGCAGCGCGCAGTGGAAGCCCAGGCAGTCGGCTACAACTTCAGGAAGATGTGCTCGGCAATAGTTGAGCGCTCGCTGGTACCCAAGCTGGCGCCTGGAGTTGTGTCATGGTCACAGCAGTAGGACTACAGCAGAAGCAGGCAAGGTGCTGGTAATGCTCGAGGTGCTGCGGTGCCCTTGCAATCGCCTTTCACCACATGATGTGATTGGCTAGGCAACCCCTTGTGACTGTTGAGCGTGCTGGACTGCTGGTTCAGTGTCTGGAGTGTCCTTAAATTCCTTCTGCAGGCTGCTGCAGTTGGTGGCCTGCAGCGGCAGCAACGTGTTGCAGATGATGACCCCTGCAACTGCTGCTATGGATCAGTAGATTGCCTGCCAGTAGTGCTGTCTGGGCAGTGTACTTTATTTGGTTTGTGTCTGCTGCGCGTAGGGAGCAGCAATGTGCTTGCATTCGCATTGCTGTTCTCGCATCAGCCGTTGTCAAATGCATTACGTGTCTGGGCAGCTACCTGGGGCTGTGGTGGTGCCCGTACTTGTGGCGACAGTGTAGCCATCTGGTGGAGTTGCTGCATGTAGGTAGCGGTAGGAGTGGTTTTTGTTTTTGTAGGTCAGCTTAGCTAGCCGCAGCGGTAGGAGTGGTTTTCTTCTTGCTTGGATGTAGTACAGCCTAGTGCTTGTCATGCAGCAACAGCAGTGTGGTGTTGCAGCCAGGTCTCTGTAAGTGTGTATGCTTGCATGCCCTATCATGCCGTGCGCTTGCATGCTTGCTTGCCATGCCATGCTGTTCCTTGGAGGCGGCCACTCCGTTCTGCTGCAGCATTGTGGTCAATTTGCTAGGCGGGCAGTAAGGCTGCAGACTTGCTGTTCCGTCGTGATGGTGGTGGGGGACGGAGTTGGCATTGAAACCCTACCTGGCTGGTATGATACGCCAGTTCAAGAGGCTGGAATTGCCTGGCCCCCATGTGTAACAAACACAAACAAAAGATTAGCCTTAACTGTATAGGCTCTACTATGTATGCTACCTGCAGTATTATGCTGCCAGAAAGCTGACGGGGCTGCTGGTGTGTCACCGGCATGACATGGCAGCACGTTGTAACACTGCTGCTGCCTGCGGATGCGCCTGTCATTGCTATCATGTAGTAGTTGTGCACCATACAACGTCTGCTACACGTATGGGTGGATGCTGATATGTGTGCAAATCCTGCAACTCTGTACACAGTCACCGAGTGGGTCTTGGAGAACTGCCTGCGTGCAGCAAGAGCAGGGACGCCCACATCGAACTGAACTACACATGAAACGCACCTTCAAGAACTATATTGTTCGGATGAAATGATTCGTTACAGCTGCGTTGAGGTGCGACCTAACCTACAGATACCTGCAGGCAGGATGTGTCCTGCCGTGGTCACTGAGTCGGTGCCTGCAGGCAGAACGAAGATCCCGCCCACAGCAGCTCAACTCTGCTGCTGTAATTCAAAACAAATATATAACACCGTAATTGATTTGTTTGTTGTTTGGCAGCATCGCCTCTCTCTCTCTTTGGCGCACTCATCTCGCAAAACCTCTCGCAGTTGCCGCAACTTTCTGCGGTACATGCACTGCTTAAGCATCGCCGTCCAGCGAGCTACCCTCACACCACATTCCTTCCTTCCTGTAGATGATGACAGCTAGACGATAGCTCCGAAGCTTCATCACTCTGCACCCATCAGACCCCCCGTCAAGTCGCTGAATCCTCACGCGCCAGTACTACGCGCTTCATATTCGATAGAGCCACATCAAATCACGTTAAATCCATTTTTCAAGGTGCGAGGCTTGCTCGGCAGCTTGTTCATGTGTGGCGATGTCTTGATGGCGCCAAGCAGCCCGCCATTTAGCAGCCAACGATATTGGAAAGCAGCACACATTTGGTTCTAAGCAATATTTGTCGTTCATGCGCAAGTGCTTCAGGCTGCAATACTTCCCTGCATCTGCCCAAAGTGCGTCCAGCACTACGGCAGCTGCTCGCTCCGAAGCAGTACGCGAAGCCTTGCCAGCGATCCCAGTAATTGCCAAGCCTAGTTGCTAAACGATGTTTTGCTGCTTTTGATGCAGGCATTTTACACTACACACACACAATGAGGAAGGTCACATGCATGCTCGCGCTAGTGGCGGTGCTAGCAGGTGCGGGTCGAGTCCATTAGCCAAAGCATCGGTATTCACACCGTCGTAATGACAGCAATGAACCTTGAGCAGCACCAACCACAGCTGTGTGTGGCAGTAGCTGCATCAACAGCAGCAGCAGCAGTAGCAGCAGGACAGCAGCAGCACAGCAGCAGCAGCAGTAGCACACGTAGTGCAGTGCCGCCGCAGCGGCAGCAGCAGCAGCAGCAGCGGCAGCAGCAGCTGCAGCAGCAGCAATGCAGAGCCATGGCCAGGAGAGTTCATGGGGACAGCTGTCGCTTGCAGCAGCAGGAAAGTTACAGTCACTTTGCATGTCCTCACTTATAATTGAAAGAACTAGCGCCCCACAATATCACGCAGCCCTCTGACCACTCATCTGCTGACCCTGCTGCCCGCCTGTTTCTCCGATCTGCACTCTCAATACCATCTGCCCCACCTGCCACCCACTCTTGGACGCCCTACACTACCTTACCCCAAACACGCCATTCCTACTGCCAAACCCACCACCTGATCATCCTACAACACACAACAACAAACACATTTTGTGGCCACACAATTTGGGGTTTAACAGTCACATCAGTGCAGGCCCGCAGTCTGCAGCAGAACCGCCCTGCCTTTGACATCAGCAAACTGGACCTGAGCAAGCTGCCCAACCTGCCAGCACTCGGCCTGCTGCCTCAGGTGGGTCGGGTTCCATGTTATTTTCAAGTAACATGTGTCGTGTGTGATGCCTGGCTGGCGGCTGTTGTGGTCCATCAGCAAACTGGACCTGAGCAAGCTGCCCAACCTGCCAGCACTCGGCCTGCTGCCCCAGGTGGGTCGGGTTTTCCATGTAGTTTTAAGGTGGAGATGCACCGTACCTTGCAACAGCAGGCATGTTCAGCATTGGTCAGGAACCAGCTGCCTCAGCAGGGACCTGCCTGGGGTGATACGGGCACCAGCAGCCAGCTGGGCTGCCAGCAGGCACACCACTGCCAGGGGTAGCAGCTGCCGCATGACTGACTTGTGCATGTAGAAAAGACCAGATCACCTGGTCCTTGCGGCTGCGTGCTAAGAGAGGCTTTGGTTTACGATGGTCTCAACAGCATGCATCAGCGCCTGGCTTGCTCAGGCCTGCTGCCCACTAAACCGCCGCCGCTGCCTGCTGACCTGTCGCCACCCCGCTGCAGGACTTTCTGCCTCCTCCCTGCTGCCTCCAGCTCCTGGTCCCCAGCCCTGCTGCCCGCTAAAACGCTGCCTTGCCTGCTGCCTTGCTGCATGTCTAATGTGCAGGGCATGGAGCTGCCCCCTCTGCAGGACTTCCTCCTCCCCTTGAACCCTGCTGTTTCATTTGCGTACACCCCAGCCCTGCTGCCCGCTAAAACGCTGCCTGCTGCCTTGCTGCCTGTCTAACTTGCAGGGCGTGGAGCTGCCCCCACTGCGGGACTTCTTGCCGCCTCAAACCCTGCTGCTGCATTTGCCTAAACCCCAGCCCTGCTGCCAGTTAAACCGCTGCCTTGCCTGCTGCCTTGCTGCCTTTCCGATTTGCAGGGCGTGGAGCTTCCCCCGCTGCAGGACCTCCTGCACCTTCACACCCTGCAGTTTCATTTGCCTAAACCCCAGCCATGCTGCCCACTAAACCCCTGCCTTGCCTGCTGTGTTTTCTTTGCTGCCTTTTTGATGCAGGGCGTGGAGCTGCCTCCCCTGCAGGACTTCCTGCCCCCGCTCGACTCCATCAACCTGCCTCCCCTGAACGAGTTCCTGCAGTCCGTCGGCCTCCCCACATGGGAGGAGATGAACCTGCCACCCCTCAGCGAGTTCATGAAGCCCGTGTTCGACCCCCAGGAGGTGCGACGGCAGCAAATACACAGTCCACATTTGATTAATAAAATTTTGATGCGAAGCGATGCGTATCGATAGAAATGGACTTTCAGAGGCCGCGTGCTGCGGGTGGTAGTGTTACATTTTCAAATGCTCAGCCACGCAGCTGTCGCGTTGCAGACGAGTCCTTCGTGCAGCAGTGCCTCATGCATGCATCGACTAGATAGTATAATACATCTGCTGACCACTAACCAGCACTGCTGACCACTAACCAGCACTACCTGCTCTGTATTTTTTTTCCGGCAGCACTGCTGTTGAACCCATCTGGCCTGGTCTTGGTCCCAGTCACTGCAGCTGATGCTGCACGCTGGACAGCTTGTCCAGCAGCAAGTTCTCTAAAAACCACAGCTGTTTTCACACATTTTTTTTCTTATGTTCTCTTGCCTGCAGGTCAAGATGCCCAGCCTGGCTGACGTGGTGAAGCAGGCCAACGAGACCTTCGTGGCCACCCTGCAGGACATCCTGAAGGGCGTGCCGCTGCCCCCCGGCGTGAAGATGCCAGAGCTGAAGCTGCCCCCTCTCCCCAATGTGAGTAGACGCATTTCATTACATATCCACAAGTATACAGGGTTTAAACCCCATGTTGTTTATTGTTTGAGCAGGCTTCATAGGGAATAATTTGAATTGTGAGCAGCTTGTTTGGCGTTAGCAGCATCCTGAAGGGCGTGCCGCTGCCCCCAGGCGTCAAGATGCCAGAGCTGAAGCTGCCACCCCTCCCCAACGTAAGCAAATACATACATGCATTGGCTTTGACTTTGAAATTGATGTTTTGAGCTTGTTGGGCGTTTGTGGCAGCCTCAAGGGCGTGCCGCTCCCTCCAGGCGTGAAGGTGCCAGAGCTCAAGCTGCCACCCCTCCCCAACGTGATTGCATTTGTAGGTTACTATGCTGAACCAAGTTTACTCTATTGCATGCACAGTCCTTGCATCCCTGCTCACTAACGCCTGCCCTACCTGCTGCTGCCTTTCGCTTTGTTACAACCTTGTTACTTCAGGTTGACCTGTCCAAGGTGACCATCCCCAACTTTGACCTGTCCAAGCTGCCGCCTCCTCCCTCAGTGGAGCAGCTGATTGCTGCCCTTAACGCCCTGCAGAACGGCGACATCATCGGTGAGTTTCGAATAATTCAAACTTGTTATATTTCAAACAACATGCTCGCGCCCTTCCCCCCCCCCCCCCCCCACCTCAGTGCAGCAGCTGATTGCTGCCCTCAACGCCCTGCAGAACGGCGACATCATCGGTGAGTTGAAACAATTTAAACATGCTATAAATATCATGCCCCCTCCAACCCTCCCCCTCATTGGAGCACTTGATTGCCCGAGCTTGACTTGTTGTTTGCGTCACAGAGGATAAAAAACATGCATCAAATCAGGGGCTTCAGTTGTTGATGTTTTGCCTGATGTTTGTAGGCCAACATCAGCTCGCAGAATTTAGCCTGCAGCTCCCGTGCACTCTGAAGTCAGGTTGCAGGATTCGTGTGTTCAGATGATGTGCGACACAATTCGTGTGAGTTTGTCCGATACACCAAACACCTGCAAGCACTTACAACACTGCTGCTGCTGCTGCTGCTGCTGCTGCTGCTGCTGCTGCTGCTGCTGCTGCTGCCGCAGCCCTGGCCAAGATGGTCAATGTAAGCGTGCCCACCAACCTGCCACCCCTCAGTGAGGTGATGGCTCAGCTGAAGCCCCTGGCCGAGGCCGTGCAGAAGCTGCCACAGGTGAGCTGTCATTTCAAATGCTGTTACTTCTGTCATATAACATGTTGCAAATCTTTGAAAGTGAATGTACCCCTGCTTGGCAACTTAACCTATATTGCGAATGAATATGTCGCATCCCAAGCCGTAGCCGAGCAAGATCGGCCTCTCATTCAACAGTGTCCAACACTGCGCTGCTGCTGCTGCTGCTGCTGCTGCTGCTGCTGCTGCTGCTGCTGCTGCTGCTGCTGCTGCTGCTGCAGGCAATTGACCTGAGCCAGCTGTCCAAGGTCGACCTCAGCAAGATCGACATCTCCAAGATCGACTTCACCAAGCTGGCCGACCTGTCAAAGATCGACCTGCAGGTGGGTTTTAGTGCAGGGTTTTAAGCACAGCATGCACCCCAGGTCTTAAGCACACCTTGAAGTGCAGCTTATGTTGCACATATTGAGCAGCCGCCTGGCCGGTTGCCCCAGAATGCAGATTGGTTAGATCAGCATTTTGCGCCCTTGATAGAAAACTGCCCTGATGCAGATCATCGTCCAGCAAGTACCTCGACATCTATCTCAACAAATAACACAAGTCAATAACATGTTGTTTTTGTGTTATTTTCTGCAGGGCCTGCTGTCCGGCAAGGTTGACCTGAAGAGCCTGGCAGCCATTGGGGAGGTGCTCAAGGCGCTGCCACCACCTCCCCAGGGCATGCAGATGCCCCGCCTTGACCAGGTGGGTTTTAAAGTTGTTACTTTGACTGTTACATTTTCAAGAAAACTGTTGTGTTTGACCATCAGCTAGTAAGTGAGTAAAGACAAGTCGGGCAGCCATCAGAGAAGTGCTGGACCCCTCCCCAGGGCATGCAGATGCCCCACCTGGACCAGATGAGTTTGAAAGTTGTTACTTTGACCACTACATGTTATCTTTGACCAGCAGCTGCTAGCGCATAGGACAGTATAGGTGTGCATTTGTGTGTGTCCCTGGCAGCCTTCTGTGGGTCGAATCAGTCAAGGCAGTCACAGACCCAGCCACTGGGCACAGTACAGCTGCTTAGCACTCAATATAAAGCTGTTTCAGATGCATGTTGCGGCAGCATGATACATTGACGTGCCATGCTCTGAGTGCATGCTGGTGTGCATCGTATGCGCAAAAGAATAGTCCCTCTACTATTCGAAGCATCTCAGGCTGATCGTAGTCTGCGTCTTCCCCTGCCTGCCTGCCGCCCATTATCTAACCACCCTCCACGACTACCCCCAACCAACCGGCCATACCCAACTGCCTCCCCGCACCACCACAACCCCAACTCCTGAACCGCCAACAACCTAAACCCCGACAACAACCCACAACCTAAACCGCAGGTCCTGCCAGCCGTGAACAAGGTGGTTTCCCTGTTCAACAATAACCGCAACAAGCAGCCGGCACTGCGCAGCCTCCTGCAGGTAGGTTTGAATTCAAACGCAGGGTTTAGTAACACAGGGTCCAGGGTTTTGCCAGACAGCATCCTAGGCGTCAGCACGGGCAACAGCATGAACTTTGCCCAGCAGCAGCAGCAGCAGCAGCAGCAGCAGCAGCAGCAGCTGCAGGACGGGCAGCGGATACAAGGCGGCAATGCACTTGCCGGGCAGATGATGCCAAACGGCCTTCAGCAGCTGCAGAGCATGATGGGTGCAGCACAGGGCATCAATGCAGCCCCCAGCAGCGGCAGCAATGCATTAGCAATGAACGGTTACAACTTCCTGTCAGCCGGTGATGGCGTGGGGTTTGACTTCACCATAATGGACGACATGCTCGGGCCGCTGACCGGCCCGGTCAAACCAGCGGCAAATTCAAATTCAAATTCAAATTTTGAATCGGGTGCAGCAAACACAGCAGGGCAGTCACTGGCAGCTGCAGTGCTTCCTAGCAATGGGATGCCAGGCCTAGGAAACTACTATGCAGGATATGCTGCTGGTACGAGCACTCTAGCTGGGCTGGCTGGCAGTGGCAGTGGCAGTGGCAATGCTGCTGCTGGTGCCAGCAGCAACCCTCAAACTGCTGCAGCAATGATGAACCCTGCAGCCGCCAGCACTGCAGACCGGGTGCTGCAGCTGCAGCAGCCGCAGCAGCAGTACATGCTGCAGCAGCAGCAAGCACTGCTGCAGAAGCAGCAGCAGCCTCAACAGCAGCAGCAGAATACGGCTGCAGCTGCTGCTGCATTGCAGCAGCGGCAGCAGCAGCAGCAGCTGGCCCCTCAGTATGGACCCAACATGGCAGCTATCCGTGACTTTGAACTGCAGCGGCAGCAGCAGCAGCAACACCAACGAGTGCAGCCGTCTGACCAACCCCTACAACCGCAGCAACAGCAGCAACAGCAGCAGCAGCAACCAGCAGCCTCCACAGCAACACTTGAATCATCTCAGCAGCAAGTGCAGCAGCAGCAGCAGCAGCAGCACCTTCCAAGTGCGCTGGAACCTACAGCTGCCAACTCAGCAGCAGCAGCAGCAGCAGCAGCAGCAGCAGAGCCGGAAGTTGTTGTCACTCCAGGCTACCCACCAGGCTTTGAACCCATAGCTGCTGCTGCTGCTGCTGCTGCTGACCCCTCCATATCATCTGTTACTTACTATGACGATCTCGGCAAACCATCTGCCTACCCTTTGACCAGCAGCAGCAGCAGCAGCAGCAGTGGCATGGCTTCCAGCCAACCTGCCAGCAGCAGCAGCAGCAGCAGCAGCAGCAGCAGGCGCTATACAGATGACTCAGCGCCTGTTACATGGGCTAGCTTGGGTCTGGAGACAGGGTCAAATCTGGGTGCCAGCTTTCCTGCAAGCTTTCCTGCAAGCATTGCATCCAAGTCAGCAGCTGACTTTGGGTCAGCAGACGCCTCAGCAGCAGAGTCAATCTGGTCAAACATCGGCAACAGCCTAGGTACCTTGAGCAGCAGCAGCAGCAGTGGCAGCCTGCTCAGCAACTACAACACTTACAGCAGCAGCAGCAACAGGAACAACTGGCCTGTGCAGGCATCCCCTAGCAGCAGCAGCAGCAGCAGCAGCAGCAGCAGTCCCTACGGGGGCTTGATGCAGCAGGACAGCAGCAGCAGCAGCAGTGGGCCGTTAGTTTTTGGGTCGGATCCTGTGGCTTCTAGCTACAGCAATGGACAGACACAAAGCAGCCTAGCTAGCTTGCTGCCAAGCACATCAGCAGCAACAGCCAAAGGCACCAACACTGCATCTGCAGTGTCAGCTGCCAGCAATAGCAAGCCTGCTACAGCTTTTGGCGGTAGCGCCAGCAAGGCTGCTGCTACAGCCCCGCTGTCTGCTACTGCCACCTCTGCTGCCGGCGGCACACATGACCGCACACTATTTGGTTCTAACACAAACTCCCAGGCTACTGCTCGCACATTTGGCCCAGCAGTAGCACAATCCAGTGTCAGCAATGTGGCTAAGACGGGTCCTGTTGCTGCTGTGTCAAATGCAGGTGCAATAGGCGGCACGTCAGCTGACGCAAGCAGCGCAGTGAAAGCAACCACAGAGCACGGCCCCAGTTCCGCAAGAGGCAACGTGAAAGCAGAAGGCGCCAATGCAAATTCAAACTCCATTGTCAGCAGCACAGCAGAGTCGGGCCCCGCCACAGCCGTTTCGAAATCAGCAGCAACACAAACCATGAGCAGCGCTGCTGCTGACGCCTTGCTGCAGCAGCAGCAGCGCGCGGCGGCGGCGGTCAAACTCATGTTGACCCAGTTTGACCAAGGTTTGACCGGCCTGCGGGCAGGTTTGACCCAGGCGGTTGCTGGCATGCAGCAGGGCATTAGTAATGCACTGGGAGGGCGTGTAGGGCGCGTGCAGAATGCTGCTGCTGCTGCTGCTGCTGCTGCTGCTGCTCCTGCTCAGCCAGCAACCTTTTTTGCTTCAAAAGCAGCGTCTTCTGGCAATCAGGTGTCGCAGCAGAGCTCCCAATGGCTGAGGAGGTTGCTGCTATAGTGCAGGACATGATGATTGCTAGCTGTTGCAAGCAGCAGCGGGTGTGCCTGCAAGTCTGGCAGCAGCTGCTGCTGCTGCTGCCAGCATGTCTGGCTTACATCTTTGTCGTATGTTGATTTGCAACAGCTGTGTCCTGGCTGCTGTTTGTCCTGCTGATTGCGGCTTTGTGGTGCGCTGCTACTGTTTGGTTGCTTCACTGCTGACGCTGCTTTGCTCGGCTGTGCGCCATGTGATGCATGTTGTTACATAACACGTCACATGTGTTATTTTCAAAATAACAGGCAGCTTGTGTATCAGTAGAACAGGAACCATTCTATTCCTTGGGCCGGCGGCTCAGGTCAGGGTCGGGTGTGTACATGCATGGGTTTTGGGGTGTTGTGTGGGGTTTTGTGGCAGTCTGCTGGGTTTGACAGTTCAAAATGCACAGCACCCACCATCTGTGGACGGCAATGCAGTGAGGGACGGTCAAACAGGGAGCATGTTATGTCATAACAGTTTGAAACGGTTTGAATAAGCCAGTGCGGTCCGTGGCAGGCGCTGTCAGCCGGGGAGGATGTGTTGTGGGCCCCGCCAAAAAGTGTTTTGAGAGTGCGGAGGTTGCTTCTGATGATATCATGTGTTTCTTAAAGCAGGTTGTGGTCTCCAACCAAGGGAGCGTTCCCTGTTTGTGCCATCCTCATTCTGATGCACGCCCTCTGTGTGCTATCGTATGGAGGTATGTAACATCCTTGGATCTTGGAAGGAGGTGTCTCGATAGCACCACTGCCACCGGCGTCACTGTGCAAGTTCAGAATTTGAAATCCCGGAAATGTCATTTGTAACTTGTTACACAGCCTGTGGAAGGAGCACCCAGCTCACCACCAGCACAGTCCCACAACAAAGTTGTTCAAGCGGCCTTGCATGTGGCTCTGATTATCAAACATGACATGAGTGAGGGTTGAGGGGGTCTGGGTGGTCTACCCCTCACCAATAGAGAGGCAATAATAGTCGTAGTTTCCGCTCCGTACGGGGCGCGGTTGCCGATGCCGATGACAAGGTATGGCTTACAAGAAGACTATTATTATTATGAGTGAGGGTTTTTGGCGTTGGCTGGTTTTTCTCTCTCACGACGCTGCCATGATCAGATTTCTTTGTTGGAGCCGTTGTCTGAGCTGGTGGGGCTTCTTGGAGTTGGTATGGCTTTTTCCATGTCCAAGATACTACCTTGATTATAGACTCCTTTATTGGGGCGGCTGGCACTGAGTGTTGGTCGGGTGTGTGCGGCATGCAATTGAGCTGTAGCACACCAAGGGGGTGTGGGGGTTCAACTCCCCCGCTTATTTTTTGGTCCGGGCGCTGGGCACCTCCGGTATAGGGTGTTGTGACGTGTTCTGCTGGTGAGGCATTGCCTCCCGCTCCCGGCAGTTGGGCTTGCCCAATTGTGCTGTGTGGTAGCGAGCCAGTAGGATTCCGTCCCCCCTGGTAACCACAAAAAAAAACATGACATGTCATCTGACAAGCCAACGTTGTAACGTCTACTCCAGCACTTCACTAGTGCTTGCAGGTAAACAGGCAGCAGCAGCACCAGCAGCAGCAGCAGCAGCAGCAGCAGCGGCCCGCCGGGCACAACAGGCAGTGCACATCGCTTCTGCTGGAAAGACATTGCAGTGGCGACGAACCGAACCCAGTTAGTACCAAACACTTCAATTGCACAAACACTCTCATACACTCCCTGACAGAGCGTGAGTGTGCCGCACGGGATGCCAAGAGCACCAGGGAAGCGTGCGCGATACCCGGACCAAACAAACATGATTCGTTTATCATACACTTCGTACACCACACAATGCCAGCTTATATATCCCTTTCAGAGCATACACTCACAGCAAGCCACTGTGTGCATGACCCTGCCGTGCTGCGCAGCCTCCTAGCAAATGGCGGCACTAGCAATCCTGCACCAGGACACCCTGCTAACCCAGAAAAGGCATGCCTAGTTTAGACCTGTGAATAGTAGGCACCAAGTCAGGCGCTCATGCAGCAGCTGCAGCAGATGATGCCGGCAATGCACCAAGAGGATGACCGCTGATCCGCGTTGACCCACTGCGTCACTGATGACGTCACCGCGTCACTGATGACATCACCGCGTCACTGATGACGTCAGCGCGTCACTGATGACGTCACCACGTCACTGATTATGTCACCGCGCCGCTGATAATGTCGCCGCGTCACTGATGACGTCACCACCGCAGCAGGTGATGCAGGCAATGCAGGGCTGCCACACGAGGATAACCGCTGATCCGCGTTGACCCATTACGTCATCGTTGACTAATAACAACATCAGCCCGGTTGAGCTGCGGGGATAACCGCAGGATCTTTGCCCAGAAATAACCGCAGGATAACTGCTGCACACAACACTTAGGGCAGCTGCTGCTGCTGCAGCGGCAGCAGCTGCAGTGAATCCCTGCAGTGCAACAGCGCCTGTGCTGTGCTGTGCTGTGCGATGCGCCTTGCACCCACAGCGCTGGGATACGCATTTGGTACTTGTGATGCTCAAGGGTGCAATGCGCGATGTGCCGGAACAGTGCCATGAAACAAAACAAGAATGCAGTCCATCACATGCACACACACACCAAGGTGCTGAGCATCATCACAATCACAGTTGCGTTCGCTGCACATACAAGCGACAGGCGTTTCGCCGAGATGCGGAGATATGCATGCATACATCATCATCAGATCCTACAAGAGATGCTGCACGCTGCAGGCATCACAGCAGAAGAGAACACCATATGCGTGCTGTCAACTGAACAGCAGAGGCGGTTACAGCACCTCGCATGCACATTTGCCACCTTGCTTTTGGGTCAAATTTGCAACGAGCAGGCTCAACGCATGCATAGCAGCAACAGCAACTGCAAGCTCTTTTGCCCGTTGGCCACATGTGTGTGTGCGCTGCACCCACAGCAGCAGCAGCAGCAGCGCCACCTTGCTTTTGAGTCAGATTTGCAACGAGCAGGCTCAACGCATGCATAGCAACAGCAGCAACTGCAAGCACTTTTGCCCGTTGGCCACATGTGTGTGCGTGTGCGTTGCACCAGCAGCAGCCACACTGCAAGCCCGCTATTGCCTGCGGGTCACATTGGAAATCCCAACCGCCACAAAACACAGCAGCTTTGGCGATCACAAACGAGCACACCAAGCCACCCCATAAGCATTTGAATGTTTGAAATGCACTCGGGCGCATCCCCCACTTTTGAAACTGCCGGCGGCGGCTTGCAGGAAACCGCACAAGGATCCGTCTGCATTTTGCAGCTGTCATGGCAAGTGTCAAACTGGGATCCCAAGTGCCAGGAATCAGCAGGAACACACAAGCATGCTGTGAACATGCAAGCAACAGCCGTTTTTTTTGCCACGCAGCACCTTGCAAAAAGATGCCTGCAAACTCCCCACAGCAAGACGCTGCGCACGGCCCGGAATCCCAATGTCAGCACCAAACCGGGATCCCAAGCGACAGACTTTAGCAGGAACACACACACGCTCACTGACGCTGTGTGGAGTGCAGATTTCCATGCATGCGTGAAAGCGTTTGCCATTCCAAGCGCTCTTTTGGCATGTCTGTCCGGCCATGGTCAACGCCTGCTGCCTGTTTGTTATGCTGCCGATGCTGCAGCTGAAGCCAACGGCAGCTGCATGTTCCCCACCAAGCAAACCCTTTCAGAACATTCAAGCCTGAACCCCCCGCACACCAAACCTGCAAACACCAAACATGCAGCGGATGCCTCACCAACATAGAGCCTCAACTGACCCACACACGCAAAAGCGACCAACAGCAGCAGCGCCGCACCCAATATGCGCACATGCACTCTCTGCTAGACTATAAGCGAGCTCCCTCTCCACCCCGACACAGACACACATATACAGCAGCAGCAGTTGGCTAGCTCGGATCTGCGCCCCAAAACAAGTCCCTTCACCGCACGCACAGTATCTTCCCTTTTGCATGAGGATACTTGCACACCTGCTAGCTGTAGCTTCGTGTGCACGTCTCTGGCTGCCCGTGCAACCAAAGAAAGAAGTCCTGCCGCCTGCTGCTGCGCTTTCGGTTTCTCTCTGGCAGCAGCAGCAGCAGTAGCAGCAGCAGCAGCAGCACCCCAAAGAACTGCAGTACAAAACAAACCCCCCACCCCCACCAGCATACTCACGGAGCGAAGAGCGCTGCTGCCTGTTGTTTATGCGGCAGCGCCAGCGCTCAACAACAGTCCAGCACAAACCGTCCCCAGCCGTTGCACTCCCAGGGCCTGCAGGTAACGCCAGTGCTGCTGCAACAAAGAGCGCTGCTGCCTGTTGTTTAGGCGGCAGCGCCAGCGCTGAACTGTTGCGCGCAAGTAGTGCACACAGGGGTTCAGTCGGGACACACTGTGCCTAGTCAGCAGGGCCTGCAAGTGGCACCAGGCCAGCTGCTGCTGCACAGCAAAGAGCGCTGCTGCTGCTGCCTGTGTTAATGTGGCAGCACCGGCACTCAACCAGACAAGGGATTGTGAGCCAGTATGCACTGTGCCTACTCAGCAGGGCCTGCAAGTGGCACCAGGCCAGCTGCTGCTGCACAGCAAAGAGCGTTGCTGCTGCCTGTGTTAATGTGGCAGCACCAGCACTCAACCAGACAAGGGATCATGTGCCTAGTCAGCAGGGCCTGCAAGTGACGCCACGCCAGCTGCTGCTGCGCAACAAAGAGCGCTGATGCCGCATTGGATGTAGCAGCGCCAGCACTCAAGAGGAGCACCACACAAGAGATCGTCAGCCAGTATGCACTGTGCCTAGTCAGCAGGGGCTGCAAGTGACGCCAGGTCAGCTGCCGCTGCTGCACAGCAAAGAGCGCTGCTGCCTTGTTAATGTGGCAGCACCAGCACTCAACAAGACAAGGGGTTGTGAGCCATGGCATCCCCAGGGCCCGCAAGCCACGCCAGTGCTGCTGCAGCAAAGAGCGCTGCTGCCTGTGTTGATGTGACAGCCGCAGCACTCAACAAGACAAGGGATTGTGAGCTATGGCATGGCCAAGCCTGCAAGTGACGCCACGCCAGCTGCTGCTGCACAGCGCCCCCACACTCACGAAGCAAAGAGCGCTGCTGCCGTTGTTGATATGGCAACACCAGCACTCAACAGGGCAAGGGATCATGTGCCTAGTCAGCAGGGCCTGCAAGTGACGCCACGCCAGCTGCTGCTGCACAGCGCCCCCACACTCACGAAGCAAAGAGCGCTGCTGCCGTTGTTGATATGGCAGCACCAGCACCTAACAGCAGTACACGAAGCCAAGCCGACCCGAGTATGATGCGGCAGACTAGGATCCGTCTGCAGGCAACAGTCTGCAGGCAACAGTCCGCAGGCAACAGAAACCTTCAAAGCTAGCAGCGGGGCGGCGCACTGCAGCAAACTACACGAGCCGATGCGACAGATTCACCAATCCTCAGATCCGTACGCTGAGGGGGACGTGCGGCACTCGCCTTGCATTGACAACAGAGACAGACAGAAACCTTCAAAGCTAGCAGCGGAGCGGCGCACTGCAGCAAACCAGACGAGCCGATGTGACAAATTCACCAATCCACCGATCCATACGCTGTGTGAGATGTGCGGCATTAGCCATGCATTGCGTACCGCAGCAAACTGCCGCGCTCCTGTGCAGGTGCATATGACCGAAAGGCGCTGCCACACACACACACACAGACACGCACAGAGGGGGCACTCCGATCATGCCGTGTGAGGTGTGTGGCACGCGCCTTCCCACAATGCTGTGTTGTGTTTATAGCTGCTAGGTTGCTAGGCACAAAGAGTGCGCTGACTGTGCGCTCAAATTGACAGCAGCTGAGCGTCACAACAAAAGTGACAGCAGCTGAGCGTCACAACACCAACACAGAACCTCCTGCACATTCATACAAGCGCGGCTCGTGCACGCAGCAGCTGCGCCGCACCAGCACGCACGCAAGTGGACAGTCTGTGTATGCTGTGCCATGCGGGAATAAAACACTACACAGCACAGCAGTGTGTACACTGCTGTGCTGCGGGAATGCATTCAGCATGCACAGCTGGACTAAACACCAACGTGTCGCGGGTCCGGCAAGCCTCAACAACAAGCAGTGCGTGTACCTGACAGTAGTAACAGGAACAGAGGGTTTAGGGCTTAGGGTTGAGCCCTCAACCCTGAACCCTACACACACTGATTGTATGTGGGCTGTGATAATCCAATCATGCCTCCCACGCCGACACTAAACAAGCTCCAAGTGTGTGTGGCAACCTCCAAAAGTGACAAGTAACACAAGTAACACGTTAATAACATTCTAATAACACACAAACGTAGTTGCATCATCTCTCGAAGGTGCGCGCGAGCCGTGTGCAGCGCTGTTTGCCAGATTCCTGCTGCTGCTCAGCACACCGCAAGACACACACAACACAAGCCAGTGCAATGCAGCTGCCGCAGCTCTTTGCAGGCAGCGCCCGGGCAACCCAGCACTGGTGATTGATAGCCACCGCCCGAATGCAGTCTGTAGTACAGTAGTTCCAGCCTCAACCTCCCAATCAAGGCGCAAGCGCTTGCACTCCGCATGATAGTATGCGCAGGCGGTGTGGTGTGGTCTTCTTGTGTCTCTCCGCCAGACCCTTCCCAAACCCAGAAATATGCTACACACAATGTATGGCACGGTGTGCAAGTAACCTGTGATTGCCAAACACCACATCCGGAGGACGCACACACAGCGCCAGGCGCCAGGTGCCACAACTGCTGCTGCTGCCGCTGCTGCTGCCTTGCATTGTGTGCCAGGTGTACCAGGTGCAGGCAACCACGCAGCACACCATACCCCTTGGTGGTAGCGTTGCGTTGCACTTTGCAAACGCCTGTGCTGTGCTGTGCTGTGCTGTGCTGTGCTGTGCTGCAAACACCTGACGCAACAAGCATTCTTATGCTCAATCCTCAACACACCACACCCGCCAGGCAGCCAAAACCTCAACACTACCCCCCAAGGGCTGCACAATCCATCGCCCAGGAGGCATCTGCAGTGCTGTGTCATAGGGTTCTAGCGTTATGTTATGTTATGCTATGTGACGTTCGCCCGCCGCCCGCCGCTGTCGGCGGCGCAAAAGCGCGCACATCATCGTGTGCGCAGCAACTCCCGATCACCCGAGGCACGGGATGTAAATCAAGCAACAGCCTGCAGTATCTGAGGCGGCCGCCGCCGCGCTGCGGCAGCAGCACACACTGCTGCACGCCGTGTCACTGCTGCAGCAGCACACACTGCTGCATGCTGTGTCACTGCTGCATGGCTGTGTGTCACTGGGCAGCAGCACGCACTGCTGCATGCTGTGTCAATGCAGCAGCAGACCACACTGCTGCATGCCGTGTGTCACTGCTGCATGCCGTGCGTCACTGCTGCATGCTGTGTCACTGCGGCAGCAGCACACACTGCTGCATGCCGTGTCACTGCTGCAGCAGCACACACTGCTGCATGCTGTGCGTCACTGCTGCATGCCGTGTGTCACTGCGGCAGCAGCACACACTGCTGCATGCCGTGTCACTGCTGCATGCCGTGTGTCAGTGCAGCAGCAGCACACACTGCTGCATGCCGTGTCACTGCTGCATGCTGTGTGTCACTGCTGCACGCTGTGTGTCACTGCTGCAGCAGCGCGCACTGCTGCACGCCGTGTCAATGCAGCAGCAGCACGCACTGCTGCATGCTGTGTGTCACTGCTGCATGCCGTGTCCCTGCTGCATGCTGTGTGTCACTGCTGCATGCTGTGTCACTGCTGCATGCTGTGTGTCCCTGATGCATGCTGTGTGTCACTGCTGCATGCTGTGTCACTGCTGCATGCCGTGTACAGCTGGGTATGGTACAAACGTAGCATCTGCATTTTGCAACAAATCAACACAGCTTGCAAGCAGACAGCCATGCTGGCATAGCAACCTGCTGTATGTGGCAGGCACAGTAAGGCACAACTGCCAGTGCTGCTGCTTTGGTTTGCTTGCATCCCAACTGCACAGCAGGGCCCCCACCTGCCAGCAGCAGCAGCTTCAAACTGCTAGTAATTTTGAGCTCCAGAATTCGCCTTGATCACACAAGAAGGATGTTTGCAGGAAACTGTGTAGAATACAAGTACTCAACAAACTCTGTGCAGCCACACTAGCTGCACGCGCGCAGCAGCTGCCGGTGGGCCTGAAGCGGTGTTGCGCAGTATGTAACAGATATGACAGTTGAAACTGTATGTGCAGCGCACAGCGCCAAGCAGCAGAGCGCAACAGCAGCGGCAGGGCACTTGGCACACCAGAACTGCAGTGCCTGATCAGCCTACGTTTGTACCATGCCCAGCTGGTATCGCCCATTTGACAAATTTGTGGCGCTTGCTGCTGCAAGGCCCATCTCACACACACCCATACACAACAGCACAGAGGGGACAGCCTTGAGCTCATGCCACCCTCTCCACTATCATCCGCACAACAAGCAGCAGCACAGCAGCAGTAACCACACAACCACAAGAATGGGTGCATCTGCTAGAGGCAGAAATGAGCTGCTTCCGCTGCAGCAGCAGCAGCAGCAGCACCACTAGCAGATGCACACCAATCACCGCATGTTCCCCAAGCCCTGCTGCATTCCAACACAAACAGTGCGATGGCAGTTTAGTAGCCGAGGGGTTGCGTGCTGCTTGCTGCGGCGTCATCCTCACAAAGGATGACGCCTGCGCCTGCAGCGACGCCTCAGCAAAGCAGCACGCAAGCCAAAAAGACGGCAGGCTACTGCACTCAACGCAGCGATACCGCCAACGAGAATATGCTCGACAGCAAACCGATCCTCGCAGCCAAGTGTTGATCGCATGCACACTGTGTGCAATGTGCACACGCTCAATCAGCACAGCCTCGCCACACACAGGGGTTGAGGGTTTAGGGTATACCGCTAAACCACTAAACCACACACACAACACACGCCAGGCAGCGCAGTCTGGCAGTGGCTGTGTGGGTGTAGTAACAGCAGTCCACATCTGCTCGCTGTGCGCCAGTGGCCGCCCCAACTGGCCAATCCACACACGCACGCACGCACGCAAACGCACGCACGCACAAGGCAGCGCAATCTGGCAGTGGCTGTGTGGGCGCAGTAACAGCAGTCCACATCTGCTTGCTGTGCGCCAGTGGTTGCCCCAACTGGCCAATCCTACACAGCAGCTGCCGAGGAACGTGCTGCTGCGGAGCCAGCATAGAAACGACACACAGAGCGCTGCAAGTGTGCAGTGCTCGCAACAGCCCGGCTGCCACGCGCTGCGCATGTGCGTGTGTTTGTGCCGCTCGCGACGCTGACATAAAGCTGCATGCAAAACGCATCTGCTGCAGCAAAGAGCGCTGCTGCCTTGTTATATATGGCAGCGCCAGCGCTCAACAGAAGTACACGAAGCAAAGCAAACCCAAGTAAGGCGCGGCTGCATAGGAACCCTCTGCTAGCAACCGCCCAGCAGAATGCCCCGACATGCCGCTGATACTGCGCACTCAAGCGCACACATCAAGAGCAGCCGCGACAGCCCACCATCACCCAACACCGCGAGGTTTAGGGTTTAGGCTAAGGCGCTAAACCCAACCCCGACAAATCGCCCGGCGGCCGTTCTGCTGCCGCAACGCACACGCGCTGCAGCCCGCCGCTGCTTTCGCACAAGTGCACAATGCAGGCAGTACAAGCGCATGCGACGTTGCTTCAAATCATACTCCGAAACCCAAACCAAGCAGTGCCAGCAGTACAGGTGATGTTCTGATGGCCGAAACAGCCCAACAGCTCAGCATACGGGAGCAAAACAAACAAACAAACTACTGCCGCTGCGTGCATCAAGCAGCAGTAGCAAGCACTGCCAGATCAAACTACTGCAGCTGCAGCTGCATGCGGCACGCAGCACACAGCCCACCAGCCGCCAACACACGCCCCACTGGCCGCCAGCAGACAGCCCACCAGCAACACACACGTCACCAGCCGCGCCGAAGCGCGCAGATTGCATGCAGCACTGCAGGCAGTGAGTCGCCGCAGTGCTGCGCAAGCCGTCCGCGTGCAAGTACTACTGTGGTGCCTTTTGGTTGCAGCTGCTGCTACCGCCATACAGCACCGTAGTGCTACCGCCAAACGCAACGCAATACAGCAGCATCGCAGACATAGCAGCTGCTGCAGCACTGCAAGATAAATGATTTGCTGCAGCACTGCTGAAACCGTCATCCATAAACCCCGACAACCCTCTCACTGAGGCCCTTACTACGGACACAAAACAGAAACATAACATAACATAACATAACCGACGACCACCACACGCACAGCAGCCACATCATTGCGCGCGTCATCAGCGCATCTGCTGCTGCTGCTGCACTACACGCAGCAGCAGCAGCAGCCGTCATGACAGAACAAGCGGAGACATTTCAGTGCCGCCCTGTCAGCCCCATCTGCAACATCGGTGTGTGTTCTGAAACTCCGGATCTGGCCCTGCCCCGGCAAACAGCAGCCTACATGAAATGTGCCATCTGCCGCAGCATGCACTACCGATGTAACAGCACGATTCGCATGTACCGCAGTGCACAACTGGCTGCCGGCCGAGGAGCAGCAGCAGCAGCACAACCACACGCAGCACCAAGTCAACACAGCACCCCGCGTCGTAGCTGATGTTCGGGATGCAGCCGCATAACCACACAGAAAAAGCCACTAGAAAGGGATTTGCAGCGTGGGGCGGGACACAGCCACCACACAGCATGCGTCAGGTTTGAGTTGCAGAGAGTAACATTGCGCTGCCAAAGTCGACGGCAGTATGCACCAGCAAGGGATGCCTAAACACAGCCGCAGTTGGAGAGATGAAAGCGGCAGGCACCGCACCTCACACAACGACCCTCAAGACAGGAGGGGCTGTGCGTATTAGGGTCGATTGCAGCGATCTGAGATCAGATCTGAGATCAGATCAGATCAAGCATGATCTGATCACATCAGATCTCAGATCGATCGAGGCCCAGCTCACGGCAGTGACACCACAACTGGCAATGCGCACACTGCTCCAGAGCATCGCGGCACCCTGTTTGACCTTACTCTAAAGCCTCCGTAACACCCCTCGGACATCTTGCGACAGTGCCAAGTGACACACGGCACGCATGTATGCATGCACTGGCAAGTGCGAGAGCAGCAGTGCACATACAAGCATATGCACCGCAGCGCCTGCCATGTTGTGTGCAAGTTGCTGCAGCGAAAGTAGTAGTAGTGCTACTACTTGCTGCTGCTACTGCTACAGCACAGCTGGCTGCCCTTCTTGCAATAACACCGGACACACCCACAGAAACTGCTGAGCTCCCACCTCGGATGCGTGTTGGGTTTGGACTCGGCAAGCACATAACACAGCACCACTTCTCACGAGCGCGCGCGTAACTAAACAAACAAACCGTACTAACATGCATTCCAGCACAACTCCCATTCCCTTCCCAGCAGATGCTCAGCTGCTGGCATGCTCAAGAACAGTCGCAGCCACAGCCCAATCGCGTATGCATCGCCACATGCTCTCCAACGCACTCCCACACACAGAGCGCGCAGTGTTCTGTGTGCAGTCTAAACCCCAGCCTAAACCCCAGCCTCACCCCAGCTCAACAAAGCACGCCCCATCTAACACCAAGCCGATACCTTGCAGTTCTGGATCTGCACCTTCAACAACAGCCCAGGTGCTGGCTGCCCAGCTGCAAATGCGGATCCTACAGCAGCTCAGATCTGCACAGCTCAGATCTGCACATCCAATAACAGCCTAGGTGCTGGCTGCCCAGCTGTGCATGCGGATGAGCTACATCCTGCTGCAGCTGCTGCATAATCTGCTACATGACACTGGAGCATGCTGCTGCTGTGGCTGCCGCAACATGCAGCGTAATGAGTGTGGCCGATGTTGCTGCAAGTGCTGCAGGTGCTGCTGTGACATAGAAGCTGCCAGATGCTGCTGCTGCTGCCACTGCCGGTACATGATGCCAAACACCTGCAGCTGCTGCGGCCACATGTAGCCTGCGTGACAGCTGTCGGCGCTGCCTGTGACAGCTGCCTGTGACAGCTGCCTGTCTGCGCTGCCGCTGCTACTGCTGCTGCTGCTGCTGCCAGCGGCGGCTACAAACATGCCCGTCATCTGCAGCTGCGCCAGTACGGAGCCCACCAGCCGCCAGCAGAAAGCCCACCAGCCGCCAGCACACCAGCTGTCAGCTGGCGGCATCATGCTGGCCACCTGCAGCTGCGCCAGCATGGAGCCTACCAGCTGCCAGTACGCAGTCGATCAGCCCACCAGCCGCCAGCCCACCAGCTGCTGCGCCAGCACACAGCCCACCAGCCGCCAGCAGAAAGCCCACCAGCCGCCTCAGCTGCCGGTTACATGATGCCCGTCATCTGCAGCTGCGCCAGCACTGAGCCCACCAGCTGTCTGGCAGACTCGACGTGGCTCTGCGCGCCGGTCAAACTAACATAGTACACCCCGCCGTTGACCGGGACAGTGCTGATGTCAGCACCCGACATGGATGCTATGTTAAAGAGCTGCGGAGTCAACACGCCCATCTGCATAGCTGTCAGCTGCATTGACATCTGCACCACTGGACCGATGCCGGCTGCTGCTGCTGCCGCTGCTGCTGCTGCTGCGCCGCCGGGGCTGCTCGCCGTGCCGCGCACCACGCCCCCGGCGCTCGCCGCACGCAGCGCCGGCTGCTGCTGCTGCTGCTGCTGGATGAAGTACTGCTGCTGCTGCTGAGGCTGCTGCTGCTGCTGCAGCGCTGCAGCGGGGCTGAACTGGCCTGGAGCAGCAGCACTGAGCAGGATGTTGCTGCTGCTGCTGTCCATAGCGGAGCCAGGGCCTGCAACCTGGTAGGGTGCTGCAGGCGTACCGTAGAAGCTGCGGTAATCCGGCTGCACCTGCAGGCATTGGTGAAGGCAATGTATATGATTAAGTTTGTCACCAAAGTTTGTCACCACACTGCATGGCGCAATCTCAGCAGGCGTGCTATTTATAATGCACGGCGTAAAGCCCATCGGCTGTAGCTGCAGCGTCATGCCTCATGCTGCGGCACCCCAAACATGACCAAAACCATTATAACACATGTCATAACATGTTTAAACATAACACCGTACGAAAGGCCCACCTGCATGCCCATCGGCTGTAGCTGCAGCGGCAGATCCGCCATCCCCTGCTGCTGCTGCTGCTGCTGCAGCCCCACAAAGTCCAGCACGCCAGACAAGCTCTGGTGCCGCTGCTGCTGCTGCTGCTGCTGCGGCAAGCCAGCCGCCGCCGCCGAAGCAGCAGCACCGAGGCCCATATTTATCACGCCTGCTGCTCCTGCTGATGCTGTGTGGCCACCGCCAGACATTGACATGCTGGTGTGCTGGTACGAATAGCCGCCAGCGGTCTGGCTGCTGCTGCTGCTGCTGTGCTGCATCGGCCCGCCGCCGCCGCCGCCGATCAGGCCGCCGGCGTGCTGGTGCTGCAGCGGCTGCTGCTGCATGAGCGCGCTGGCGGGCTTGCGCATGTTGGCGCGGCGCACCACCAGCGGCCGCACCTGTGGTTTGAATTGAATTGAAATGCGAATCAGGAGATTCAAACGTTTGAACGTGCGTGTGTGTTGGTGGTGCGGCGGGCTTGCGCATGTTGGCGCGGCGCACCACCAGCGGCCGCACCTGCGGTTTGATCTCAATTGAAAGTGCAAAAACAGAAGATTCAAACGTTTGAACACGCAGTGTGTGTGTCGGTGGTGCGACGGGCTTGCGCATGTTGGCGCGGCGCACCACCAGCGGCCGCACCTGCAGATGAAAGCGACAGAATGACAAGATAGATAACAGTCAGGACTAGTCAGGATTAAAGAAACAAGAAAAGCAAAACCGGCTGGTTGCGCGGTGGCCTATCGCAAGGGCTACAGCACAGCGCAAGCAGCTCTGCCTCGCTGGTAAAGAGCAGGAGCAGTAAACAGAACTGTATACTTCATGTCGCTTGGAGCTGAAGCACATCGTCAGGCTGGGAAGCTGCAAACGCTGAGAAGAAAAAGCTGCAACAGCTGAGAAAGGCAGCACCACAATCGCAAGTGCTCTCTGCTGTGACAATTGTAACAAATGTGACACGGCCAGCAAATAACACATGTAACAACTAGCCGCACCTGCTCGCCGCTTGGGTCCTGCAGCACCCGGCACAGGTTCAGCTGCAGCACGGCCTGCAGCAGCAGCAGCAGCAGCAGCAGCAGAAGCAGCAGCAGCAGCAGCAAGAAACAGAGTTAAACTTCAGTTATGCATGCACCACCACAATAGCCTCCGCAGCTGAAGCTGCAGTTGCAAGGACTGAGCGGCAACACGGCCACAGCAACAGCTGCAGCACTTGTAGCCAGTGCCCGAACTGCAGAGCATTCGTACCAGCAGCAGCAGCAGCAGCAGCAGCCGCTGCCGCCACTGCAACAGCAGTAACGACTGGCGAACAACAACTACAGCCACCTGCTCTGCGTCTGCGCGTGACGCATACCACACAACAGAGCAGCCCCTGGGCATGTGTGTTCACCAAACCCCAAAACACATCAGGCTGATACACTACATTCTACAAACCCCTCGACGCACCTGGTCCGCGTCTGCGCGTGTCGCGTACCACACAAAAGCGCTGCCCTTGGATTCGTGCGTGAACTTGTCACGCACAACCACCAGCTCAACAACTGGACCCACTGCTTGGAACACCTGCAAGCAATACAGCAGCAGCAGCAGCAGCAGCAGCACAAGTCAGGCTATGGACTCATGCGTGCACTTGCCGCGCACAACCACCAGCTCAACGACTGGCCCAACTGCTTGGAACACCTGCAAGCAATACAGCAGCAGCAGCAGCACCGTGAGTCACGGCGTGCAAGGCCATTGGGGTGGTGAACTTGTCACAAACGACCCCCACAGGTATGAACAGCCGGTAGGCATCAGGAGCACACCCCACAAACCGCCACACCGCCTTATGATGCCCCAGCAGAAACACATGGTGTATCAACCAGCAGTGGAAGAGAGACGGCAACGCTACTTATACACATGTGGCAGTAGCTCACCGGGCGCAGTTCCTCTTCTGTGTAGCTCTTTGGAATGTTGCCGATGAACAGCTTATAAGCATCAGGAGCACACCCCACAGGCGGCAGCTCCGCCGGCAGACCCACGCCGCCGCTGCTGCCAGCAGCGGCAGCAGCATGCGCGCTGTCGCTGCCCGATTTTGCTGCTGCTGCTGCTGCCGCTGCTTCCAGCAGCTTCCCTTGGCTGAGGCTGGCCCCGGAGCGGCTTGCTGCTGCTGCTGCGCCACCGGAGGTGCCGGCCCTGCTGCTGCTGCCGGACCACATGTCGGTGCCTGCAGCACGCATGTGAAGAATCATACAAGAAGGCAGTGTCAGTAGTGGCAGAATGCATGGTGCTGTGCCGGCCCTGCTGCTGCTGCCGGACCACATGTCGTGCCTGCAGTGAAGGAGCAGATGTGACAAGGGGGCAGTGTCAGTAGTGGCGACATGCATGGTGTTGTGCCGTTAGCGGCTTGCTGCTGCTGCTGCTGCGCCGCCGGAGGTGCCGGCCCTGCTGCTGCTGCCGGACCACATGTCGGTGCCTGCAGCACGCAGTTGTGCAGGTGTGACAAGGCAGCAGTGGTGTTGAAAGCGAGCATGCATTGTGCATCGTGCTGACAGTAATGTAGCCAGTTGCATGTGAGTGGTGTAACATGCAGCTGCGCATACCTTGCTGATGCAATGCGTCTGCAGACTACAAGAGGTTCTGCATGAGCGCCAGTTGGTGTAAAGCCCCCACACTAGGTGTACATCTGCAGTGACACCAAGTATGCCGGTCATGCAGTACCGCCACTCACTCATGCTCATGCTGGGCACCAGGCCCTGCCGCATGGCCGCCTTTTCCTGCTTTGTGCGGGGCGTCAACTATACATGTCAATGCATTGCTGCTGCAAGAAACAGGTGCAGAAAACTAGGCATAATAAGTAGATAGGAAGCATAGAAGACTCACTCATGCTCATGCTGGGCACCAGGCCCTGCCGCATCGCCGCAAGGTGCTCCTCGCGCCGCCGCTTCTGCAGCGCAGCGTCCATCCACTTGACCACCTGCATACGGAGCAATGTTGAAAGCAGCAATGGATCAGACACAAGACAGGATGATACCGCACTGAATCTTCATGACTAATTCATATTCATGACTAAATCAAAGCACGATTGCTTATTATCAAACCCTTGGTGGTGAAACCCTTAGAAATGGACACCCAACGCACAATACGTGCCTCCATGCCGTCCCGAATGTGCCAGCTGTTGCAGATCAAACACTACAGTGCAGCGTAACCGTTGACTGGTCAAAGCCTTGGCAGTTGCACCCTAAATCATAGATCAACCCTCAACCGCGACCCACCATGAGTGCCTCCATGCCGTCCCAGATGTGCTTGCTGTCCAGAGCTTCAACCCTAACACACTACAACTTTGGTGGCTGATAAGCCCTCATTGCCAAACCCTGAGCAGATAATCCTCGATCCCGACTCACCAAGGGTGCCGCATGCCGTCCCACATGGCTTGCTGTCAAGAGCATCAACTCTCACGCACAGGAGTTTCCACGACTAACAGTTGGTGACTAAAAACTTGGCGGGTAAACCCTCAGTAACCCAATATAGCTAAACCCCGGCCCACCATTGGGGCCTCCATGCCGTCCCAGATGTGCTTGCTGTCAAGGGCATCAACTGCCACACACATGATTGTCAAGGACTGAAATGCAGCGTAACAGTTTAGCAACTAAAAACTTGGCGGGTAAACCCTCAGTAACACAATACAACTAAACCCCCACCCACCATTGGGGCCTCCATGCCGTCCCAGATGTGCTTGCTGTCAAGGGCATCAACTGCCACACACATGATTGTCAAGGACTGAAATGCAGCGTAACAGTTTAGCAACTAAAAACTTGGCGGGTAAACCCTCAGTAACACAATACAACTAAACCCCCACCCACCATTGGGGCCTCCATGCCGTCCCAGATGTGCTTGCTGTCACGAGCATCAATAACAGTTCAGTGACTAAGCCTTCGGCGTTTAAACCCTCAGTAACCTGATATGGCTAAAATCCCAAACCCCGACCCACCATTGGGGCCTCCATGCCGTCCCAGATGTGCTTGCTGTCACGAGCATCAATAACAGTTCAGTGACTAAGCCTTCGGCGTTTAAACCCTCAACAGTAACCTGATATGGCTAAAATCCCAAACCCCGACCCACCATTGGGGCCTCCATGCCGTCCCAGATGTGCTTGCTGTCACGAGCATTCATAACAGTTCAGTGACTAAGCCTTCGGCGTTTAAACCCTCAGTAACCCGATATGGCTAAAATCCCAAACCCCGACCCACCATTGGGGCCTCCATGCCGTCCCAGATGTGCTTGCGGTCAAGAGCTTGAACCCCAACCCTGGTAGCTGATAAACCCTCATGGTCAAACCCCGAGCAAAAGACCTTCGATCTGACTCACCATGGGTGCCTCCATGCCATCCCAGATGTGCTTGCTGTCGAGGGCATCAATGGCTGCTGCTGCCTCGTCATTGCTGCCCATCGTGACCAGCCCACAGCCCTTGGTGGTAGGCGCGCCCTGCAGCAGCACAGAGTAACACAAATGTTACAAAAAGTAACACAAATGTAACATGACAGTGACTTACACACATCAGCAGCAGTGGTATGTTCAGCCCCGTCGCTGCTGCCCATGGTGACCAGTCCACAGCCCTTGGTGGTGGGCGAGCCCTGCAGCCAAAAACATCGCTACAGATGTAACACGACTGTAACATGAACGTAACAAAAACACATCAGCAGCAAGGGGTTTAGCCTCGTTGCTGCCCATCGTGACCAGCCCGCAGCCCTTGGTGGTGGGCGCGACCTGCAGCACGCGCTGCAGCGCGCAAAATCGCATGTAACAGTTACATGAACCGTGTCACTTATACTATGATTACTAATGCTGGGTGTGATCACTTGGAAGGCTTGGACCAGGTTGACCTCCACCACGCGCCCGTAGCGCGCACACGTAAATAAAAAATGAATCCTGATCACTTGCATTGTGTCATTGTGTTATGTTATCTTTAAAACCCTGTTGACATCAACTTAGAAGGCCCTGAACAGTTTGACCTCCACCACGCGCCCGTAGCGCGCACAAGTACTGCAACAGTAACATGAATCCTGATCACTTGCATTGTGTCATTGTGTTATGTTATGTCCTCAAGAATCACCTGGAAGGCCCTGAACAGGTTGACCTCCACCACGCGCCCGTAGCGCGCAAACAGCGCCTTCACTTCTTCCTCGCCGGCAGAGCGCAGCACCTTGGCAAAGAACAGCTGCGGTCACAAAGCAGCAGCAGCAGCAGCAGAGGCGGCAAAGGCAGCAAGGTCAGCAGTGTGTCGCTTTGTTTTGCCACAGATGGCAAACAGCGCCTTCACCTCTTCCTCGCCGGCAGAGCGCAGCACCTTGGCAAAGAACAGCTGCGGTGACAAAGCAGCAGCAGCAGCAGCAGCAGCAGCAGCAGAGGCGGCGAAGGCAGCAGGATCGGCAGTGTGTCGCTTTGTTTTGTCAAAGATGGCAAACAGCGCCTTCTCTCCGGCAGAGCGCAGCACCATGGCAAAGAACAGCTGCATTGAGGAACAGCAGCAGCAGCAGCAGCAGAGTCAGCATTGCGTCATTTTGTTTTGCCACAGATGGCAAACAGCGCCTTCACCTCCTCCTCGCCAACAGAGCGCAGCACCTTGGCAAAGAACAGCTGCGGTCACAAAGCAGCAGCAGCGGCAGCAGCAGCAGCAGCAGGATGCTCAGCATTGCGTCATACGGTGATTTTATCACAGACGGCAAACAGCGCCTTCACCGCCTCCTCGCCGGCAGAGCGCAGCACCTTGGCAAAGAACAGCTGCATTGAGGAACAGCAGCAGCAGCAGCAGCAGCGCAATACCAGTGGTCAATGGCGATGAATGAAGTCCACATCTGCACAGCGTTCTCACGGGATTCCCAGCACACAGCAGAGGCCGCAGCAAAAGAAATACTTGGCATGCCCTGACATCGGTGCTGATGGTTGCCAAAACGTGTCCATTCACACGAAAATATGTACACATCAGTCAGCTGAAGATAACGGCATGTACACATCAAGGCGCACCATGCGGTTGTCGGTGTTATGATTCTCCACCACACGCCGCTTCTTGATCTGCAGCTCGGGGTCCGCCCACTTCACAACCATATGTAATCAGAACCAGATGTACATTGAGATGTACACATCCCATATGATTGAGATGTCTATTCGGACACGTACCATGCGGTTGTCGGTGTTGCTGTCCTCCACCGCGCGCCGCTTCTTGATCTGCAGCTCCGGGTCTGCCCACTTCACTGCAAGCGGCGTCACGCTGCCCCCCAGCAGGTGCTTCTCATCAAGCGCTTGCATCGCCTGCGGGCAAGGGTTTTAGCAGGGTTTGAAACCAGCAGCAGCAGCAGCAGCAGCAGGTCGTAGGTTGAGCAGCAGTTACAAGTTTGGTTTGGCTGATTTGGAAAATTGGGTCCGCCCACTTGACCGCAAGCGGAGTCACGCTGCCCCCCAGCAGGTGCTTCTCATCAAGCGCTTGCATCGCCTGCGGGCCCAATGACTTAGCAGCAGCAGCAGCGGCAGCAGCAGCAGCGAGTTTTAGGGTTCTGCAGCAGTTTGTTTGGGGTGGATATTGCGTCACGAGGCCCCCAGCAGGTGCTTCTCATCAAGCGCTTGCATCGCCTGTATGTAAGGGTTTAGCAGCAGCAGCGAGAGGCTCAAGCTGTCAACCGCAGAAGGGTTCAGTAATCCGCAAGTGAGCACCGTATTTTGTCAAAGCAGCGCCACCGGAACCACCAAGAAACGCCATTCACGGCACAGTGAGTGCACTGTTTGCAGTGTATTCAACCCTGAACGCCAGCATGATACAAAGCAACGTGCAAAATGACACAGCGAGTGCGCTGTTTGCATTGAATTCAACCCTAGACACCAGGATGATACCAAACAGCGTGCAAAATGACACAGCGAGTGCGCTGTTCGCATTACATTCAACCCTGAAAACCAGGATGATACCAGACAGCGTGCAAAATGCATGAACTTGCATTCACCGCCATGGCCTGCTTGCGCATCGCCATAGTGATCAAGCCGCAGCCCTTGCTGAGGAAAGGAGGGCACAAGAAAACACCCCAAGCATCACGATCGTATTGAAAAAGCGCCAAAAGAAGAGCCAAAAACAACACTAGCGTCACAGCAACCCTAGACACCAGGATGATGCAGAACAGCGTGCACAATGCATGAACTTGCACTCACCGCCATGGCCTGCTCGCGCGTCGCCATAGTGATGAAGCCGCAGCCCTTGCTGAGCAAGATGACGCAGTAATCCATCCGACACCCAAAGCGTCACAATGCTGTCAAAACAGCGCGCAGTGAACCGCAAAAAACTCCGTTCATGACACAGCGAGTGCGCTGTTTGCATGATAATCAACCCAGAACGCCAGAATGATACAAACAGCATGCAAAATGCATGAACTTGCACTCACCGCCATGGCCTGCTCGCGCGTCGCCATAGTGATGAAGCCGCAGCCCTTGCTGAAGAAAGAGCGGCGCTCCCGGAACAGGTTAATCTCCTCCACCTGCAGCAGCAGCAGCAGCAGCAGCAGCAGCAGCAGCAGCAGCAGCAGCAGGGTTGAGGCTTTGCAGCAGGCACGGCGCTCCCGGCACAGGTCGACACCCTGCTAGACTCCTTCTGTATGCCTTCTGCATTCAACCACCAGACATTTGAAGCCCCTCACCTCCCCAAACTGGCTGAAGAGTGCCTTCAGCTCCTCAGGAAGGCTTCAGAAGTTATGCCAGTGCGCATGCGCGTGATAAAAAGAGCTGCCGGTTGTCCTGCGGGCCCCCCAGAACCCTTCAACCCTAGAGAAACATCAACCTGCTGACACCCCGCTGAAACAGAGCCGAAGCCCTGCTGAAAACCCTGCTTAAACCCTGCTGCTTTCAAATGGCTTTTGAAGCGCCGCACCTCCCCAAACTGGCTGAAGAGTGCCTTGAACTCCTCTTCTGTTGTTATGACAGGGCCCCCCGCGTGAAAAAATGAGCTGCTGGTTGTCCTGCGGGCACCCCAGAACCCTTGGAACCCTAGGTGAACATCAACCTGCTGACACCCCGCTGAAACAGAGCCGGAACCTATGAACCCTGCTAGATTCCTGCTGCATTCAAGTGGCTTTTGCAGCGCCTCACCTCCCCAAACTGGCTGAAGAGTGCCTTCAGCTCCTCTTCTGTTGTTATGCCAGTGCGCACACGCGTGGAAAAAAAGAGCTGCCGGTTGTCCTGCGGGCCCTCGCAGACCCCCTAGAACCCTAGGGAAAAAACATCGACCTGCTGACACCCTGCTGTTACCGTGCTGGAACCCTGCTAGATTCCTGCTGAAACCCTGCTGCATTAAACTACCACCAGACATTGGAAGCCCCTCACCTCCCCAAACTGGCTGAAGAGTGCCTTCAGCTCCTCCTCAGAAGATATGACGATTGCTCGCATGGTTGTTATGCCAGTGCGCCCGTGCGTGAACAAAAGAGCTGCCGGTTGTCCTGCGGGCCCTCGCAGACCCCTAGAACCCTTCATACACATCAACCTGCTGAACCCTGCTGAAACAGAGCCAAAACCCTGCTGAAACCTGCTCAAAATGTGGTTTTTGAAGCCCTGTCTCACCTCTCCAAACTGGCTGAAGAGTGCCTTCAGCTCCTCTTCTGTTGTTATGACGGGGGCGCGTGTGAAGAAGAGCTGCCGGTTGTCCTGCGGGCCCTGCCCTGCTGGCACGTACTGGTGGCTGCGAGCAAAGCGCACCTGCACAAACGTACAGTAGCATGAGACTTGATACATTTACCGTTGAAGCTACAGATATATCTACTAAAAACTGAATGAGAATAAAAAAGAATTTGATGTAATGCCTGGGGGCAGCAAGCGAGGGCACGTACTGGTGGCTGCGCGCAAAGCGCACCTGCGGATAATCAGGCAGAAATGCAGACATAGAAGATAAAAGTCGTTTATAGATTGTGGATAATTCAGCAACTCAAAGGATATCTGCAACCTTGCAAGTGTAGGGTGTAAAAGATTGTTGGACCATGACTGGGGGCAGCATGCGAGGGGGCGTACTAATGGCTGCGCACAAAGCGCGCCTGCGGATACAATGGCAGAATTACTTTGCCTCATTGCCTTTGCGTTGAAATCAATTGCACATCATAAAAAAACTATTGATGTTAATTCAAGAAAACCCTATGAACAGCTGAAAACTTTGCATTACGTAAGCCCTCACCTCCATGGGGCACAGCGCGCCAGGCAGGTGCACCCCTTTGTCCAGCGCATGGATGGCTGCCTCCGCCTCCTCCTCCGTGGCATAGCTCACAAAGGCACACTGAATAAGTTTTGCCTCATTTCCTTTATGGTATTTTCTATTGTAACATATTGACAAAACTGGCTTGAATTGTATAATGATATTATTATTAAGCCCTCACCTCCATGGGCACAGCGCGCCAGGCAGGTGCACCCCTTTGTCCAGCGCATGGATGGCTGCTTCTGCTTCCTCCTTCGTGGCATAGCTCACAAAGGCGCAGCCGCGCGGCTGGCTGGAGACTTTGTCCTTCAAAATGATGATGTCACGCACATCACCGTACTGCAGAGAACATACAGCGCGCAGTACAAGCAGTGCATCAGCATGACAGAAAGAGGGGGGGCACAAGATTGGCTGGCTTGAAACTTTGTCTTTCAGGAAAATGATGTCACGCACATCACCGTACTGCAGAGACAGACAAACACACGCAGTACAAGCAATGCGTTTAGAACGAGTCAGGGGGACACGATTGACTGGCTGGCTGGAGTCCTTGTCTTTCGAGATGATGATGTCGCGCACATCACCGTACTGCAGAGAAAGACAGACACATGCAGTACAAGCAGTGCATCAGCATGAAAGATAGAGAGACACAAGGTTGGCTGGCTGGAGACTTTGTCTTTCAGGATGATGATGTTGCGCACGTCGCTGCACTGCAGAGAAAGACAAACACACGCAGTACAAGCCAGTACATTGACTGGCTTGAAACTTTGTCTTTCACGATGATGATGTCGTGAACACCACCGTACTGCAGATGTACAGCAAGGTGCAGAGACACGCAGTACAAGCAGCGCATCAGCATGACAGACAGAGAGACACAACATTGGCTGGCTTGAAGCTATGTCCTTTGGGATGACGATGTCGCGCATGTCGCCGTACTGCAGGTGTCAGGGAGCAGAGCATTTGATCGTTTTGGCTTGGGTGACAGCATGGGAGAAGGCTGCGGCCCTCGTCCTTGAAAAGACGGAATCATTCAAAATATTCAAAAAGGGAATGAACATTGCAGCTTGAAGTAGAGGGCAGGCATAACAGATGTGAGATAAGGATAATTAACACCTGAGTGCGTGGCCACATGCATGGCAAGGGCCGGCCGCAAGAACAGGGGCATGCGCCAACAGCGCAGGCAGCCACAGACATTAACAAATAAAAAGACAGCAACATCGCTGCAATGGAAACCCTCATCCAGCAACACCGCCCCCCTTTGCTGGCACATGTGCATGCACCTGCTGGTGCTGCTGCTGCTGCTCTGGCTTTCTGCTACTGCCTCTGCTGCTGCGTCTGCGTTTGCTGTGGCGGCGGCTGCTGCTGCTGCTGCTGCTGCTGCTTGCAGTCGCCACATATGCAGGCAGGCAGCCACATATGTTAGCAGCTGCTAGCACCTCAAAAACATCATGCCATCTGCTGTTGCGACTGCTGCCGCTGCTCCTGGCAGGTGCCATGAGTTTGAAGGCTGTGCAAGCGTGAAACACAGCGAAGCGGCCCCTGCTGCTGCTGCTGCTGCTGCTGCTGCTGCTGCTGCTGCTGCAGCTGTCCTGCAGGCAGGGCAGCTCATGTGCCACAGCTGCCGCTGCTGCTGCAGAAAAGCAGCTTGTGGAACGCAATGCTGCCTGTTACAGCCTGTACTGCTGCCAGTGACACTGGTGCTGCATGTTCTGCAGCACTGAAGTCCTTCTGCAGACGCGTGTGCTGCAGCCGCCGCCACTGTATACACTGCAGCACTGCTTGCAGGGATGCAGGCAAGCATCAAGCGGCATCAAGCGGCATCGAGCCACACTGTTGCTACATTTGCTGCACAACCCAGTGCTGCAGCAACTGCTACTGCATATGCTGCAGCGCTGCCTTGCAGGAAATCTGGCACTGCTTTCAGCAATGCAGGCAAGCGGCATCGATGCTGGCAGCGGCTGCTGCAAGCAAGGCTGCTGCTGCTGCTGCTGCTTCTGCGGATGCGTGTGCTGCAGCCGCCGCTGCTTATACGCTGCAGCACTGCTTGCAGGAACGCAGGCAGGCATCAAGCGGCACAGCGCAGGCAGTCGCTGCATGCAGGACAGCTCATGTGCAGAAACTGCTGCTGCTGCTGCAGCAGCAGCAAAGCCGCAAGCTGGCTTTACAGCCTGTGCTGCTGCCAGCCGCACTGTTGCTGCATCTGCTGCACAACCCAGCAATCGCTACTGCATATGCTGCAGCGCTGCCTTGCAGGAAATCTGGCGCTGGTTGCAGGAATGCAGGCATGCATCAAGCGGCATCGATGCTGGCAGTGGCTGCTGCTATATATGCCACAGCACCGCCTTGCAGGAAATCTGGCGCTGCTTGCAGAAATGCTGGCAGGCATCAAGCGGCATCGATGCTGGCAGCGGCTGCTGCAAGCAAGGCGGCTGCTGGTGCTGCTGCTGCTGCTGCACTGACGGCCTGTCCAGCAAGCTGCAACCCCTGCTGCTGCTGCTGCTGCTGCTGCTGCACATGCCAATTCCAGCAGGCTGCTGCTGCTGCAGCCATGCGCCTGCTGCTTTCCTGCCAGCGTGACTGCCTCGACTTGCAGTCAAACAAGCTGCAGCCACACTGCTGCTGCTTCTGCTGCTTTCCTGCAAGCATGACTGCCTCGACATGCAGTCCAGCAAGCTGCAGCCACACTGCTGCTGCTTCTGCTGCTTTCCTGCAAGCGTGACTGCCTCACCTTGCAGTCAAACAAGCTGCAGCTACGCTGCTGCTGCTGTTGCTGCTGCTGCTGGAGCTGCTGGTTTTCAACGTCCTGCAAGCCTGACTGCCTCAACTTGCAGTCAAACAAGCTGCAGCCACGCTGCTGTTGCTCACGTGCAAGCTGGCCTGCCTCAATGGCCGTCCAGCAAGCAGCTGCTGCTGCTGCTGCTGCTGCTGCTGCTGCTGCTGCTGCTGCTGCTGCTGCTGCTGCCGTCCTCAGTTGTCCTGTTAGGCGCGCAGCCTGTGTTGACCATCTGTACGCTGCTGCTGCTGCTGCTGCTGCTGCTGCTGCTGCTGCCGTCCTCAGTTGTCCTGCTAGGCGCGCAGCCTGTGTTGACCGTCTGTACGCTGCTGCTGCTGCTGTTGCTGCTGCTGCTGCTGCTGCTGCTGCCGCCGCTGCTGCTGCTGCTGCTGCATTCGCTCGGCTGCTCCCGACAAGCTCAACTTGCGGATCGCCACTCGCCAGCTGCCTGTGCAACGTAGCCGCCGGCCGCCTGTGCCACACATCCGCCTGCATGCAATCCTGCTGCTGCTGCTGCTGCTGCTGCTGCTGCTGCTGACCTCCGAGTGCCCTGCAGTCATCATGCTGGATCCAGCACTTGCCAGCTGTTGTTTTCACAGCCGCCAGCAACACTGCCTGCACTGCAACTGCTGCTGCTGCTGCTGCTGCTGCGCCCAAATTGTCCTGCAAGCCGCCTGCTGTTGTGTCCACAGCCGCCAGCAACACTGCCTCCACTGCTGCTGCTGCTGCTGCTGCTGCTGCTGCTGTTGCGCCGACGCTGTATTGCAAGCCGCCTGCTGCCGTTTTCACAGCCGCCAGCAACACTGCCTCCACTGCAACTGCTGCTGCCGCCAACACTGCCCTGCAAGCCGCCTGCTGTTGCTCCACAGCCGCCAGCAACATTGCCTCCACTGCTGCTGCTGCTGCTGCTGTCCTGAAAGCGCACCCCTCTGCTGCCCCAACGCAAGCAAACCCAAAAGGACACCACACCCAAAACCGCCACAACCACAGCATCTACGCTTGACAACCGCCTGCAAACTGCTTGACGTGTATGAAACAACATCAACCCGCACCTCTTGGAACAGCAATAGCAGGCCCTGCTCTGTGAACAGCTTGGGCACTCAGCATACACACCCAACCCTTTGCGCGGTCCAACAGCCCTAAACCACGGTCGTTATAACCCGCTTAAAACCGCACCTTTTGGAACAGCGGCAGCAGGTCCTGCTCCGTGAACAGCTTGGGCACCCATCCCACAAACAGCCGGAACAGGTGCTGCCTGTCTGGCGTCTGCCCAGCCTCTTCTTTGGACAGCTCGGACAGCTCCGGTTCCTGCAAGCATGAATCGGGGCATACGATTAGGATAGGATCATTGCATACGCACTTCTGCCCTGCCTCTTCTTTGGACAGCTCTGACAGCTCAGGTTCCTGCAAGCAAGAAGCATGCAGGCATAAGATTAGGATAGGATCATTACACACGCACTGAGTGGATGACAACATGTGACAGCTGGCTCCTGGCGGTTCAGTTCCTGCAAGCAAGAGGCATGCAAGCACGAAGTGAAGCATTGCATTGGAATAGCGCGTTAAAACGGCACTTGCTGATTGATGAACGTGAAGTCGCACAGCAACGGCTACTTAAGTGCGGGGATCCCACAGCAGCAGCAGCAGCAGCCGCGAGAAACATGCAGGCAAGCATACATACAGCAGCGGCAAAGCACGCAGATCTGGAAAGAATGGACGCTAAAGATGCTTAGTGTGCTGTTCCTGCAAGCATCGGCTGCTGCTTGGGCCGCTGCAGATCTGCTGCTGCTGCTGATAATGCTGTGGCGTGGTGGCTGGGTCATTACATGGCAGTGAGCAGGCAAAGACAGCTGCAGGAAGCGCCGCAGCCGCAACCATTCGTCACATATGTTCGTAATAGGCACATCTGCAGCGCTGCAAGCCCAAAACACGCCTGTTAGACCCCATACTGGCAGCGCCATCACACTGCACAATGGTTACTGCCCGCTGCTGCTGCTTACTGCAGGCCCAGCAGGCCGCAGCCGGCGCTGCCAACACTGCTGCCTGCTGTCTTGGGTGTAGTTCAGCTATATGTGCTGTCAGCACGGTCGCAGTTGCTTCGTGTCCTGGCCTGTCGGAGCAAGTGTTCCCACACCACCCTTGTGCTCATGGCTACCTCCTCGCACCGGGGCACGCTGCGCCAAGCCTGAGCTCACCATGCCTGTTCCAGACTTTTCGAAGAGAGAAATAAACGGTCTGCTGATGGCCTCAACGGCACTTGCAAGCACCCCGCTCATGTTCGCCTGACATCCGCTGCTGTTGCGCACTTATGACTGCCAATAAACTGCCAAGAGACGTGGGACTTTGATTCTTATGAAACTAGGCCCTCAGAGGGCCGTTCTGCAAAGCGGTAGGACAGTGCTTCACTGTACAGGAACCTGTGGCAGATGAATACGGTACTTGAACAACTAAACTAAGTTTGACAAAGGTCATCCAAAATGTTTTGCGCAGGTGGTTACTGCTCACAGCCAGGGGTCCACTGTTAAATGATCGGTACAATCGTGGGTTTGCCGATTGTAAAAGTTCTTGAAAGCCCGCCACGACTTAAACTTGTTTTTCATGGTCAACAAATATGCCGATCGGACACCCGTGGCCGAGTTTGGCTCGCAAACACTGCAGGGTAGAGCAGGGTAATCAGCCACCCACGGCCTAAACCACACTGTTTCCTTGCAGTGACGCGCCTATATGGCGTGAAGATGGTGACAACCTCTCATTCAAACTCTTGTATGGGGGAAGGGGTCAATGGCTCCAGGCCAGGCGAACAGACGGGACTCCCGTCACGGGAGTGATGATGACCGTTCGACAAAGGGGGCACCAGCGGCTGCAAGCCAGCTAAAAGCGGGTCAAAAGACGCACGCTACCTTCTTAAAGCGGAATGAGCACGCTGCAGCGCGCCTGCGTTCGTTGTACTGCATGGAAGCAGTGAGTCATTGAGCAGCTGCAACTGCTGTCGGGACCATTTTGAAACACGTTCTGTGACCTAAAACGGCGTGGCAAAGCAGCGATCTTGCTACATTTTATGGGTGCTCTGCAGTAGCCTGACAGCAGAACGATACTGGACTGTACTGGCAGCAGCCTGCTGAGCATGTCGGCTGCATGGGTACAGTGCTGCCGATAGGTTGGAGTGGGAAATCGCCTCACCAAGGCAAAGTCTAGGCGGTTCAGTGGCAGTTGAAGAAGATTTGGGCGATTTACGCCTCATTTGAGGGCCAAAGATCGCCTACAATCCGCCAAATCGTCTTGGTCGGCAACACTGCATGCCGCACTGGCAGTGGGTAGCAGCCACCGGGCCCGGGTGGGCCGGGTGGGCTGCAGCCGCTGCGGCGCCGTATCCCCTACAGTACGGTCCCCTACGTAGGGGAGGGTCGGGAGTCCCATAGTCCTGTTATAGGGTGTTACGGCCCTGTCCTTTACTCTCCGTTGATTTCGCTTTTCGAGAAGAGAGCGTAGACACTTTCACTGTCACTTTGGGCTGCAGCCGCCGCGGCTGCCGTGCACTACGACACCCACCTGCTGCATCACACACCACACCTGCCGCCCCACACCTGCCGCCGCTCACATGCTGAGTCCTCACATGCTGAGTCACTTGGGCTGCAGCCGCCGCGGCTGCCCTGCACTACGACACCCACCTTCTTTGCGCCTACAGGTATGTCTATCGCTCGATGCCATGCTGCTGGGCAGCCGTGCCTACCAGAACAGCCCCACTCGGAGTGCCGGGAGACTTTGGCGGGGGTCTTCTGGCTCAGCAATGCTTGAAGGTGCACAGCTGCGCATGACCAGCGTACTTTGGTATCCTGGCTCTGTCTAGAATTCGTCAATTTTCAGCTGCTCTGAACTCAATTGCTTATAACATACTGTGTGAACAGTCCGGCTTCAAGACAGCAGGGCACCTCTAAGAGTATGAAATGGGTGCATCCAGTTTACAGAACGTTCAGCTGCCCATACACTGCCCATATTAAAACCGCATCTTCTGGCTCAGCAATGCTTGAAGGTGCACAGCTGCGCATGACCAGGGATCCTGGCTTTGCCTAGAATTCGTCAATTTACACCCACCTGCTGCATCACACACCACACCTGCCGCCCCGCACCTGCCGCCCCTCACATGCTGAGTCCGCATGTTGCTCATCACACAAACACTATTCCGAATGGCAAACTGTTTGAGCGCTACTAGCGCATCACGATTGGTGTGCTACCCGACGGGAACACAGCCCTTTCCGAGCCAATGACAGCCTGGGGCGCATTGAGCAACCACCTATTCCAGAAGCCATCAACTGGTGCAAAGTTGTGCATCTACTGCCAGTGCGGCACAGATTCGTTATGTTGCAGTCAGGCCAGGAGCCGTAAAGACTCGTCGATTTACACGGCAGGCAAGCAGTCCCGAATGCCTGCCGCACTGTGCGGCTGGCCGCCAGGCGGCAGGCTGCCGCTGAGGTGCACCCCCTCACGCAATAAGCACGTGAGCTCGGACAAAAAATGACATTCCAGGCACGCAACCAGTGTGCCGCAACCGCCACCACGTAGAATCACGGGCCGCCTCATATGCCTGGGAGCTGGTGTAATATGACAGTTTTAGGCATGGTCAATGCACAACCGTTCACCTGCAAGCAATGCTGGTCCAGAAGCCCCCCTGCCCGGAGGCTCCTGGCACTCCAAGTGGGCTGTCCACGCAGGCACGTGGTGTGCTTGTAAAAAGACGAATTCTAGCCAAAGCCAGGATCCCGAAGGACGCTGGTCATCCACGGCTGCGCACCTTCAAGCAATGCTGGGCCGTCCAGCTTCAAGCAATGCTGGCATTGATGCTGTCGCGATATGCAATGTCTTTCCTGCAACTCATCATATTGCCGGACCGTTCTGGGCCGGAAGACCCCCGCCAAAGTCTGCTGGCACTCCCAGTGAGCTGTTCATGCAGGCACGGGTGCCCGGTAGCATGCTTGTGCTGACATGTATTTTTTTTTGTTACCAGGGGGGGACGAAATCCTACTGGCTAGTCACACGCAGCAGCCAGGCGAACCTGACTGCAGGGGACACAAAGGCTGCTGACATGTAGGATGTAAACATGGAGTTTGCAGAGTTTTCAAGCATGCAAAGCAAGTGGATCAAGTTTACATTTTCAGCATGTAAACTCCCTGTTTACACCCTCAAGCATGTCAGCCGGCGTGGATTGCACGGCATGGCTGATGGTGACAGGCGGCAGCAGAGCAACTGCTCCTGCTGCAAACGTGTGGACACAAACAGCCATGAATTCACCAAGGTCCTTTGGGATCCTTGAGCCATTTAAACCGTCCTTTTTGAAACAACCGCTGGGCCAGCTGTCGTGTGCAGGCAGCAGGCAAGCGGTTTGCAAATTGTGCCGCCATTTCAGACTGAACTTCAGAGCTTGAAGCTCATATCCTTTTTTGATACCAGGGGGAGCAACATCCTACTGGCTGGCCATACACAGCAATCAGGCGAACCTGAATGCCAAATTTCAAACCTTCACAAGCTGAAATGTTTCTGCTGCGGCAGTTGGGCGCTCGTCTGCCACTTGTGACATCATCATCATGTTATGTTGCCGCTTGTGACGACGTTCCAAGTGCGTGCAGTGTGCAGCTTCCAGCCAGGCTTTCTTTTTTACCAAAGGGAGTGAAACCCTACTAGTAGGCCATTTATGTGTGACAAACCCTACTAGTACTGGCTGGCCATACACAGCAATCAAGCGAACCTGACTGCCGGAAGCCTATGGCACTGCCGTCACCAGCAAGACAAGCCAACACCCCTATTCAGGATGTGCCCAGCATCCGGACCAAATCCAGGCTTGTGTGCCTGCAGGACTCTGTTACACTTGCAATCTGTGTGTATATGTACCACACTTTCCAATGCGTGCTGTGCTGCGGAGTGCAGCAGCTGCGGGTGATTTTCAGCCGAGGCGTGTTTCCCTGCCAAGTGTGCCGGCGCTGGGCCATGCTACTTACCTTTGCCTGCTACTTTTCTTTTGCCTGCTATGTATCTTTGCTGGCCTGGCTACCGCAGTGGGTGGCTGGCAGCAAATTGCCTGGTGTTTTTGGGTCGTTGAGTTGCGCTGCTACGTATGCTGCGTGTTCTGCCTTGATGCGCAGTGTCGCGCTGGTGGCCTGGGATGGGTCTGCAAGTGTGCTTTTGCTGCACTGCTGCACATGCAGTGGTCCGAGGCAGCTGACAGCTTCGTGCGGTGCTGCTTGAGCTGTTCTGCTGATGTACAGGATGTGCCCAGCATCCGGACCCAAGCCAGGCTTGGTGACGTGACAGCCAACAGCAGTTGCAACTCTGGTCAGACAGAGCTCTGTAACTGCTCTGTAACAGTTCTGTGTGGCCAGATGCGGTTTTAATATGGGCAGTGTATGGGCAGCTGAAAGTTCTGTAACTGGATGCACCCATTTCATACTCTTAGAGGTGCCCTGCTGTCTTGAAGCCGGACTGTTCACACAGTATGTTATAAGCAATTGAGTTCAGAGCAGCTGTAAATTGACGAATTCTAGACAGAGCCAGGATACCAAAGTACGCTGGTCATGCACAGCTGCGCACCTTCAAGCAATGCTGAGCCAGAAGACCCCCGCCAAAGTCTCCTGGCACTCCAAGTGGGGCTGTTCATGTAGGCACAGCTGCCCGGCACCATAGCATCATGCGAAGTTCTCACCTGTAGGCACAGAGAAGGTTACAGGGCAGGGTCGTTAGGGGTCCAATGCTGTGCTGGTCAACCCTGGCAGCAGCATGCCTGCCCAAAACCTGCCTCCCCGTCTGCTGGGGCTGTGACCTGCATGCGAACCGCGCCAGGGATGCGAGGGATCATCGGCAAGCTGCTGCTGCTGCTGCTGCTGCTGCTGCTGCTGCTGCTGCTGCTGCTGCTGCTGCTGCTGCTGCTCTACCAGCTGTCTGCATTCTCCTTCTGCAGGGAGCGCAACCATGCACGGCGATAGACAGCGCTGCAACAGGCAGGGCTCATCATCATGTCACCCATCAAGCCATAACACCAATGCCATCGGCCCCACCAGGCAGGGCCCATGACCACTTACGCATGTTTGCAGCCAGTTCATAGTGTCTATAGCACTTTCCATGCCATGGTGTGTTTAATCCACCTGGTGAAGTACACCTGTTGAAGGGTATACATGCATTTTCCATGGTCCTTTGGGATCCTGGAGCCGTATTGAATCGTCCTGATACATAGTCCTTGGCAGTGTTAGCACTGCGCAGTAGCATGCTAAGCATCGCAGGGATGGGTTGGACTCCATCGTCGGACGTGTCCGACAGCAGGCTGTAGTGCCTGCTGTCTTTTTACAGGCAGTTTGAGACGAACGACAAAACAAATGCACCGCAACAGGCTGATGACCACCTGCGTGCCACACAGTATGTTATAAGCAATACAGTTCAGAGCAGCTGTGTTGGTCAACCGCGGCAGCAGCATGGTGTGTGCTGGTCAACCGTGGCAGCAGCATGGTGTGTGTTGGTCAACCATGGCAGCAGCATGGTGTGTGCTGGTCAACCATGGCAGCAGCATGGTGTGTGCTGGTCAACCATGGCAGCAGCATGGTGTGTGCTGGTAAACTGTGGCAGCAGCATGGTGTGTGCTGGTCAACCGTGGCAGCAGCATGGTGTGTGCTGGTCAACCATGGCAGCAGCATGGTGTGTGCTGGTAAACTGTGGCAGCAGCATGGTGTGTGCTGGTCAACCGTGGCAGCAGCATGGTGTGTGTTGGTCAACCATGGCAGCAGCATGGTGTGTGCTGGTAAACTGTGGCAGCAGCATGGTGTGTGTTGGTCAACCATGGCAGCAGCATGGTGTGTGTTGGTTAACCATGGCAGCAGCATGGTGTGTGCTGGTCAACCATGGCAGCAGCATGGTGTGTGCTGGTCAACCGTGGCAGCAGCATGGTGTGTGCTGGTCAACCGCGGCAGCAGCATGGTGTGTGCTGGTCAACCATGGCAGCAGCATGGTGTGTGCTGGTAAACTGTGGCAGCAGCATGGTGTGTGCTGGTCAACCGCGGCAGCAGCATGGTGTGTGCTGGTCAACCATGGCAGCAGCATGGTGTGTGCTGGTAAACTGTGGCAGCAGCATGGTGTGTGCTGGTCAACCGCGGCAGCAGCATGGTGTGTGCTGGTAAACTGTGGCAGCAGCATGGTGTGTGCTGGTAAACTGTGGCAGCAGCATGGTGTGTGCTGGTCAACCGCGGCAGCAGCATGGTGTGTGCTGGTAAACTGTGGCAGCAGCATGGTGTGTGCTGGTCAACCATGGCAGCAGCATGCCTGCCTAAAACCTGCCTCCCGGAGTCCGGTTGGTGTATTTGTTGAGAGATGTCATTGGGTAATGTTCAGGTGAAACATGGAGAGCTGTGTCGAGAGCTCCAGGCACCGTAGTGCATCGGGCTGCTGCTCACTTCCCTGCATGCCACTGTGTGGCTCAGCAGGACGCAAATAACATGTTTAATATATAGTGGTATTAACATGTAGTGGGTCGGTAGCTCTGGCAAGCTGTTGCCACGGACACTGCGGAGATTGGCCTCGTGGTGTGCATAGCGATTACAGAAATCGTGTGCTGGTCATCGAGGAATTCATACACAATAACACCAATAAAACAGTAATTGTTTGTGTTTGCGAGTGCGCCCGGGGATACAGGTGCAGGGAGAAGAACCAGCAGCTGCCCAGGCGGACTAGAACTTGGGCCCATTCGCTTCGCAACAAGGTCATATGACGCGGCTCTTGCTGCTGTTACGACATCGCATGATCAAACTCCTCACATCAACGTGTGTTCCGCTGTCGCATATCGCCCAGAGACGCTGCTACCCACACACAGGACGATGACACGGCTCTCGTGTGACATATATCCGTTATAACATCAGAACAGAAGAAATATAAACTAAATGAACGAGCAGGCCCCTGCACGCCACGTCATCTGCTTTTCCCGGGCCTTGGCAGCATGGTGTGTTCCTGCGAGCTCGCAAGCCCGCAGCACTGCTGCTAGTGGAGATAACAATATGTCGGAGGCCGTTTTGTCAGACAGAAGAGTGGGGCTGATAAGCCTTTCCATGTGGATGGGCACGGCAGTGCGGGTCTATTCTTTGCTGTCCTTTTCCGAGAACGCCCAGAGCGCATCAGCAATGATCATCAGTGAGTGTCACGCTGTTTGAATTCAAATTGAGCTGTGTTTGATGTTTAGTAGGCGATGTGCCCAGTGCTGGGCGCGTAGAGCTAGCTTGTGCGCTGCACCAGCACAGCATTGCTGCTGCTGCTGCTGCTGCTGCTGCTGCTGCTGCTGCGGTAGTGAGTAGCACGTTGATTGAACTTGGGTTGAGCTGTATTTGATGACTTGACAGGCGACATGGCTAGTGCTGGGCGTGTAGAAAGCTTGTAGCCTGACTGCTGCCCCTGCTGCTGCAGCAGCAGCAGCTGCCAGGGCACTCAGTGCTGGCTGTTTTTCGTGTCAGTCTTGTGTCAGCACGAGCTGCCGTACAGAAGCATTGACATGTTCAGAACCGCAGCCAGTAAAGCTGCAATGACAGCAGTAGCTGAACCTTCCCTTCCACAGTCATTGAGTGGCATATAAAGGCACGGTGCTTGCTTGCCTAGCTGGGCGTGATGTAGCATCTGTTCCTTAGCAGTCTCTTTGCACTAAAGAAAATCAACAGTGCATTATTATGATTCTTTTGTTGTGTTGAACTCTGGAAATACAACCATGAGTGGTATAAGGAGGTGCAGCGGCAGCCAAGCAGGCAGATGCGCACGGAACGGTGCGCACACAGCACCCCACAGCGGCCAACAGCACCCCACAGCACCCCACGGCAGTGCGCACTGGACAGACACACTTGCAGGCCCAACCGACCATTGCAGCCTCAGGCAGGCATGCTGCTGCTGCTGCTGCTGCTGCTGCTGTTGCTGCTGCTGCTGCTGCTGCTGCTGCTGCTGCTGCAGTGTTTGTGCTGCTGATCGCGTGGCCCACCTGGGGCTACAACAGCTGCTGCAGCTGACCACCTGCCTGCTGCTGCTGCTGCTGCTGCTGCTGCTGCTGCTGCTGCAGTGTTCGTGCTGCTGGTCGCGTGGCCAACATGGGGCTACAGCAGCTACCTCAAGTAGCGCATGTGTCCAACCGTCTGCTGTTGCTGCTGCCGCCGCTGCCGCCGCTGCTGCTGCTGCTGCTGCTGCTGCTGCCGCCGCTGCTGCTGCTGCTGCTGCTGCTGCTGCCGCTGCTGCTGCTGCTGCTGCTGCTGCTGCTGCTGCTGCTGCTGCTGCTGCTGCTGCTGCTGCTGCAGTGTTCGTGCTGCTGATCGCCTGGCCAACATGGGGCTATAGCAGCTACCTCAAGTGGCGCGTGCCTGTGCTGTCTTTTGTGCGCATCTACCTCATCGCGCTGCCCTTCAACTTCAGCACGGCTGTGTTTGATGCGATTGCGCCAAATGCCGGCAGCGGCCGCTTTGCGCTGGTCTCAAACATCTTCCAGCTGTTCTTAGGTGAGCAGGGTGTCCATATGCTACGTTGTATACATGGTGGGCAGCGGCAGCATCAGCGTCAGCAGCAGCAGCAGCATCGCCTCCAGCGGCAGCAGCAGACAGTCTTTCGTGCGCATCTACCTCATCGCACTACCGTTCAACTTCAGCACCGCCGTGTTTGATGCGATTGCGCCAAATGCCGGCAGCGGGCGCTTTGCGCTGGTCTCAAACATCTTCCAGCTGTTCTTAGGTGAGCAGGGTGTCCATATGCTACGTTGTATACATCGTGGGCAGCGGCAGCAGCAGCGGCAGCAGCGCCGCCAGCGGCAGCAGCAGATAGTCTTTCGTGCGCAATTATCTCGTCGCACTTCCGTTCAACTTCAGCACCGCCGTGTTTGATGCGATTGCGCCTTGCGCTTTGCGCTGGTCTCAAACATCTTCCAGCTGTTCGTAGGTGAGCAGGGTGGTTTCAAGGGCAGGTGCAGCAACAGCGGCAGCAACAGCGGCAGCAGCAGCAGCAACAGCAGCAGCAGCAGCAGCAGCAGCAGCAGCAGCAGCAGCAGCACCAGCAGCAGCACCAGCGGCAGCAGTCGCACGATGTCACTCATGACCTAACCATGTGCGAAGGACCACACATGCTCACACATGCACTGCTGGCCACATCTGCTGACCATTCACTACCTGCTGCCGCTGCCGCCGCCACCACTGCTGCTGCTGCTGCTGCTGCTGCTGCTGCTGCTGCTGCTGCTGCTGCTGCTGCTGCAGCCATCCGCATTGCACTGCTCACCTTCACCAGTCTAGGCTTCCGGGTGCCATTCAGGCTGCACCTGCTGACCATCCACAACTTGCTGCTGTTGCTGCTGCTGCTGCTGCTGCTGCTGCTGCTGCTGCTGCTGATGCTGCTGCTGCTGCTGCTGCAGCCATCCGCATTGCGCTGCTGACCTTCACCAGTCTAGGCTTCCGGGTGCCATTCCGGCTGCACCTGCTGACGATCCATTACGTGCTGCTGCTGCTGCTGCTGCTGCTGATGCTGATGCTGCTGCTGCTGCTGCTGCTGCAGCCATCCGCATTGCGCTGCTGACCTTCACCAGTCTAGGCTTCTGGGTGCCATTCCGGCTGCACCTGCTGACGATCCATTACTTGCTGCTGCTGCTGCTGCTGCTGCTGCTGCTGCTGCTGCAGCCATCCGCATTGCGCTGCTGACCTTCACCAGTCTAGGCTTCCGGGTGCCCTTCCGGCTGCACCTGCTGCTGCAAACCGTCAACATTGCCATCTTCATCCAATACGGTCTGCATCCGTACTGCCACAGCAAGGTGAGGCAGCAGCAGCAGCAGCAGCAGCAAGGTGAGGCAGCAGCAGCAGCAGCAGCAAGGTGAGGCAGCAGCAGCAGCCATAGCAAGGTGAGGCAGCAGCAGCAGCAGCAGCAGCAGCAGCAGCAGCACTGCACGGCTTAGCCTGTTCACTGCAAGAGCCCCAATCCTGCCCCACCACCCAAATACCCATAGTCAACACCCAGGTACACATAGTACAGAATAGCCTTGCATATGCATCCAAGCTGGGATGCGATAGCAGCAGCGGCGGCAGCAGCAGCAGCAGCAGCAGCAGTGCAAGCCTAAGCCTTTGAAAGTGCAGCAGCCCGTACCTGCGGAAGCAGTTTGCTGGTGCTGATACTTGGCAGCCACTATCATGCATGGTCCCTGCGTTTGTAAAGTGGGTACCTGCTGCTGCTGCTGCTGCTGCTGCTGCTGCTGCTGCTGTGATTGCACATGCAGTTGTTGACGAGTATGGAGCTGCAGTCAGCAGCAAAAGGCATCCACACCATCATGGCTTGCGGCTCGATGCTGTTCATGCTGAACGTGTCCGTGCAGGTGCCAGCAGGTGCGGTTCAGGTGGTGGTTTAGCGTCGTGTGGTTTAGCTTTATGTGGTTTAGGTGCTGGTTTATATGGGCTTAGGTGGGGTTTAGCCACCACACCAGCATGGCATGTGGCTCGATGCTGTTCATGCTGAACGTGTCAGTGCAGCTGCCAGCAGGTGGGTACAAATGCTGTGCCTGTAGGGTTTTCAGTTTGTGTTTATTTGGGTCTTAGGTCTTAGATCAGGTCAGGGTTCATACTGTCACGGCTTGTGGCTCGATGCTCTTCATGCTGAACGTGTCCGTGCAGCTGCCAGCAGGTGGGTTTCAAACGCTGTGCCTGTAGGGTTTTCAGTTTGTGTTTATTTGAGTCTTAGGTCTTAGATCAGGTCAGGGTTCATACTTTCATGGCATGTGGCTCGATGCTCTTCATGCTGAACGTGTCCGTGCAGCTGCCAGCAGGTGGGTTTCAAACGCTGTGCCTGTAGGGTTTTAGGGTTGGGTTTAGTTGGGTCTTAGATCAGTTCGGGGTTCATACTGTCACGGCTTGCGGCTCAATGCTGTTCATGCTGAACGTGTCAGTGCAGCTGCCAGCAGGTGGGTATGCATGCTGTGCATGTAGGGTTTAATTTTGGGTTTAGTTAGGTCTTAGGTCAGTTAGGGGTTCATACTGTCACGGCTTGTGGCTCGATGCTCTTCATGCTGAACGTGTCGGTGCAGGTACCAGAGGTGCGGTGCAGGTGGTTGAAATTGAAAGGTGCTATTATGTCTAGACAAGCTTGATGTGATCAAAAGCTCAGCGCCACACCTTTCTGTGTATCTCATATGCAGATGACCACTCGGAGCGTGCGGCCTTTGTGCTCTTCTGCCGGATGACTCTGGGGTGGCTGCTGCATTGAACAAAAGTTCTGCAGGATTTCCTAAGTAATTATATATTATCCAAAGTTGTATTGACTTAAAGAAATGGCTGAAACACATACTACATGTTGCTGTACGCCCTTCGTCGTAATATATGTGTGCAACTTTTTGTGATGCAGATGACTACTCAGAGTGTGCGGCCTTTGTGCTCTTCTGCTGGATGACCCTGGGGTGGCTGCTGCACTGAACAAATGTTTTGCAAACTTTCTTGAATAAGTATATTTGAACCAAAGGTTTTAATGAAATGAAGAACAGGCTGAAACACATATTAGATGTTGCTGTACACATTTTCGCCGTAATTTTGTTTTATGTGTGCAATCTTGCGTGCAAATTGCAATGCAGATGACTACTCAGAGCGTGCGGCCTTTGTGCTGTTCTGCTGGATGATCCTGGGGTGGCTTCTACCCACGCTGCTGCTGCTGCCAAGCAAAAGCGACCAAGCAGCAGCGGCAGCAGCAGCAGCGGAGCAGCAGCAGCAGCAGCAGCGTGACACAAGCAGCTGCGGCAGCATATGCAGCAAAGCAGCCGATAAGCTGCTGGCAGGGTTTGAAGCATGGCTGCGCCTGCTGCAGGTGAGCGTCCACTTTGTTACTTTGTTACTTTGCTGTGTTACATTGCATGTTAGCTTTGTCATATGACACTTGAGCGTAACATACATGAGTAGCCGCCGGACGCACAGCTGTGTTTCGTCAAGCACGGCAGTTACATCGTCGCCTGCTGCCTCACCCCTTCCCACTCACCTTGCTGCTGCTGCTGCTGCTGCTGCTGCTGCTGCTGCTGCTGCACAGATGCCCTCCGCACGCCGCCGGCAGCAGCCGCGAGACTCAGATCAAGCCCTGCTTGGTCGCCTGCGCAGCGACAGTGACAGCTTAGTTGACAGTGGGTACCTGCTGGCGTGGCTGCTGCACTGGTGGGTGGTGCTGATGGTGACGTGGCGGGTTGCTTGTTACGCAGCAGGGCCGCTGCAGCCACTGTTTGTCATGGCTTAGCAGCAGCAGCGGCAGCAGCAGCAGCAGCAGCAGCAGTGACAGCTTGGTTGACAGTGGGTACTTGTTAGCCTGGCTGCTGCACTGGTGGGTGGTGCTGATGGTGGCGTGGCGGGTGGCATGCTATGCAGCAGGGCCGCTGCGGCCACTGTTTGTCATGGAGGCTTAGCAGCAGCAGCAGCAGCAGCAGCAGCAGATGGTGGCTGCTGCACTGGTGGGTGGTGCTCATGGTGACGTGGCGGGTGGCATGTTACGCAGCAGGGCCGCTGCGGCCACTGTTTGTCATGGAGGCTTAGCAGCAGCAGGGGGCAGCAGCAGCAGCAGCAGCAGCATCAGGGCCGCTGCGGCCGCTGTTTCTGATGAAAGTTTAGCAGCAGCAGCAGCAGCAGCAGCAGCAGCAGCAGCTGCAGATTTGCTGTGCAGCAGGGCAGCTGCGGCCGCTGTTTCTGCAGGCATTTTGAGTGAGGTCGGTACCTATGCAACATCACTCACTCTATTCGGTGTAGTCAGTACCCAGCAGGTTGTTAGTTGCTTGTCAGTTCTTGTTGACTGAGGCTTTAGTCCTTGTTGACTGAGGCTTTAGTCCTTGTTGACTGAGGCTGTAGTCCTTGTTGACTGAGGCTTTAGTCCTTGTTGACTGAGGCTTTAGTCCTTGTTGACTGAGGCTTTAGTCCTTGTTGACTGAGGCTTTAGTCCTTGTTGACTGAGGTTTTAGTCCTTGTTGACTGAGGCTTTAGTCCTTGTTGACTGAGGTTTTAGTCCTTGTTGACTGGGGCTTTAGTCCTTGTTGACTGAGGCTTTAGTCCTTGTTGACTGAGGCTTTAGTCCTTGTTGACGGAGGCTTTAGTCCTTGTTGACTGAGGCTTTAGTCCTTGTTGACTGAGGCTTTAGTCCTTGTTGACTGAGGCTTTAGTCCTTGTTGACGGAGGCTTTAGTCCTTGTTGACTGGGGTTTTAGTCCTTGTTGACTGAGGCTTTAGTCCTCGTTGACTGGGGTTTTTGTCTGTTACTGTGAGCTGCATGAAGAGACTGCCAGGGCTTAGTGTGCGGTGCATTGTGGATGTGATACACCAGCCAGCAAACATGTGTGCATTGTGCATTGTGCAGCAGACATGTGTTGCAGCTGCCATGCAGCCTTTTGGACGGTCGGTGAATGGCTGTGCAATGCATTGTGGATGTACCCCAGACATACATGGGTTTTGCAATGCAGCTTCTGGGGAAGGTCGGTGAACGGCTGGGAGGGTGGTTGTTGTGTTTTTTGGCTGCTGTGGCTGTGCAGATGATATTCCAATGGGGTGTGCATTGTGCAGCAGACCACAAGGGCAGAAGGCGTTTTTGCAGGGTGCAGCGGCTTGCGCAGGCGCTTTTCTTGTGTGGCCATCGGCTGCTGATTTGGTATGCAAACATGTGTGCACTGTGCATTGTGTGCATGCGCTTTTGTTGTGTGGCCAGCGGCTGCTGATCTGGTTATATGATGGCATTTGAGTGTGGTCAAAGGCTGCAGATCGGACTTTACATCACATTGCAACATAAGAGGCGCTGCTACCGTCAGGGAACGCAAGGGCTACAAAAACAACGCCCATTCAGCAGCCGCATACTTTTGTCCTTTTTACACCTGCAGGTGTGGCCCGGCATTTTTCTTTTTGTGAATATCCAGTCGCACCCATGCCGCAGCTGCCGTGGTTCGGGCTATTGTCATTTTTGCTCATGCTGATGTTATAACACAGTCAGTGACAGTTAGATCGCTGGCTGGTGCATGTTTGGCACAGCGTGATAGCATTGGCTGGCAGAGCTGCTGTCGCATACTGCAAGCAGTGTGAGAGGTTGATGACACTGTTACTAACATCATGAGCACCGTCATTAACATCATGTGTCGCCTGATGCCACAACAAATGTGTGTATGCTGCGTGGCGCCTGCTGCAGTTTTGTTTAGTTCGATTTTGATGCATAAAATTGCGAGGAGGGAATGTGGCAGGCGGAGCAGGGCGCATGCATGGCTGCAGCACAGTGTTGGCACTCTGTCGAGGACTTGCATACTATCGCTGTGCACGCCAAATTTGAAGGCAGTAATGCTGCCTACTGCTGCTTGATTGTGTCTGGCAAGTGGCATGATGGTTGCCAATGCAGCTGTGTGTTCTTTTTCAGCTCCGATGCGCCTGGGTAAGGTTGAATTGATCAGACCTGTGAGCAGCAGCACGCCGTACTGCTTGCCAGCAATGTGTCAAACAACGCATGTGACATTGCAACTGTTATCAGGAGATCCATCATGCACCGGAGAAAATGGGCTGCATGGATTCTGCACAAACTGCACAACTCATGCGTCTGAGTGTGAGGCCGTTGTTCTGTTGATAACATGTTATCATGGAGTTGTGGCTGTATTGTTTGCTGCTGCACTTTGTGCCTTAATGGCAGCCCACTCGCCAGCGTGAGAACCCGGCAGCTTGCCTGCACCTGGTGGGCTGTCTGAAACTGCTGCGGCGTACTATGATTCGTGTCACCTGCATTGCCGGATGTTCTGTGCATGCCACGCCACATGCGCTGGCAGCTGCAGCGACTGCTGGGCTGTGCCTGATCATATTGGCTTCTAAAAGCAAGGATATGTATGGCATTTGAGGAGCCTGCTATGTGAAACCAGCGTCCGCTTTCAGCTGCAGCGCATGCCATGGCAGCACATGCTGGGCTGTGCCTGATCATTCTTGCCTTTTTGGGCCAGCGCTTTGCAGTTTGCCGTCTGCACTCCGGACTTGTTTGAGACTGGCAAAGTAGCAGCGACTCAAACTGGCATTTTGCGACATGAAATAGTGTTGCATTGTCAGCAGTAGCCTGTGAGAGGATTGGCCGTTCACGCGCTACTTATCGGATGTAGTATGTATGGCATTTGAGTAAACTGCTGTGCCAGACCAGCAGCGCATAGTAAAACTCTGCTTTCAGGATTCATGATGTATGGCATTTGAGGAGCATGCTGTGCCGAACCAGCAGCGCATGGTAGTGCTCTGCTTTTCTGTTACCAATGGGAGCAAAAACTTACCAGCTGATCATACACAGCAATCAGCAACGCATAGCAGTAAACTGCTTGCAGGATTTGATCTGTCGCATGCAGCAGCACTGTGCAGCGCGCTGCATGCATATGCTTGCGCGGCACGACGAGATGGCGGCTAGTTGTTTGATGGCGGCTAGCAGAGGCCATACTCTGCGCATTTGTGCTGTACAGCACATGTGCTGTGCGGTGCGCTGCATGCATATGCTTGCGCGGCACGACGAGATGGCGGCTAGTTGTTTGATGGCGGCTAGCAGAGGCCATACTCTGCGCATTTGTGCTGTACAGCACATGTGCTGTGCGGTGCGCTGCATGCATATGCTGATGCAGGACGACGAGATGGCGGCTGTGTTTGAAAAGGAGTAGCGGCTCACAGCGCTTGTGCCTGAGGCAGGTTTGAGTCCCAAGGTATTGTATTGTACTGTATTGCATTGTTGCAATGTCAATGCGATCTCACTAGTCTAGACGGCGGCTTCTAGCACAGACCTGGCTCCATATGGAGCATGTGTATGGGCGTACCTGCTGCTGATAGGGCGGATCGAATTTTTTGGCAGGTTGATACTTGCTTGGCAGGCAACTACCAGCGACCACCTCTTGTAGAGGGCTGAGCCATCCTGCTGGTGTAACAAAGTCATGATTAACTAAGTGTATGGCGGTTACTGTTACTTCGACTTCACCAACTGACTTGCAAAGCCTTTGCACACGCACGGTATGTGCAACTGTAACACTTCGGATGGCGGCTTCTGGTAATGACCTGGCTCCTTACGGAGAAAACGCTCCATGCACATGCATGTGTACAGGTGTACCTGCTGCTGATAGGGTGGATTGGTATTTGCTTGGCAGGCAACTAGCGGCCGCTACTACTAGTACAGATGATCTCTAGTAGAGGGCTGCGCCATCCTGCTGGTGTAACAAAGTCAACTAAGTGTATGGCGGTTACTGTCACTTTGACTTCACCAACGGGCTTGAAGTGCGCAGCTCAACGGGCCACTGGCAGCAGGACCCGCAGGCCACAGATACGGCTGCAACACCAGCAAACGCAAGAAAAAAAGACTGTGCAGCCACGAAGCAGCAACACACACAGAGTCTGGCTGGCTTGGCATTGCACAATGGCGCCCGCAGGCAGCCACATAGCATTTGCTTGCACGCACCAATGGCCGCGATAAAAAAGCCCGATTGCTGCTGTGATGTTGCATGCGGCTTGCACTTCAGTACCTGCCGGACAACGCCTTCTGCAGCAGATGTGGCTGAGATCTCTGCTTAGCTGCAACGGGAAAACCCCTAAACCACACTAGATGCGCCGGCACATGCACGCCCTAGGGAAGAGAAGCACGTGCCGTGGCCGCGCACAGCCAGCAGAGAAGCCGCTGCAGCACCATACACTTGGGCCTGGTTATAGACCCAGGTCCGACTGGAACAACAGCAAACACACGACTAACAGCACACTAGATGCGCCAGCACACGCACGCCCTAGGTACAACGCAGCACTGCAGGGCCTGCCCCACGCAAACGTGCAAAGAAAAAGCTAAAACCGCAATAAAACCCCCACAGCCGCACTAGACGTGCCAGCACACGCACGCCCCAGGTACAAATCAGCGCCTTGCAGAGCCTGAGCCATGCACACATGTACAGAAAGACAACGAAATAGAGAGAGAGAATACCAACAACACGCCCAGCTCTTGGTCGGACGCTGTCAGCTGTGACGCAAAAGTAACATGTCATTGGCACCTCAGAAACGAGTGCGTGTCGTGGTCAAGTCAAGGACAAATGCGACGTCAATGACACTGCATGATGCAGCAACCGCAGCAGCAGCAGCAGCAGCATCTGCAGGCCATACAACCACAACTCCCCATGCAAACCCATGCCGTGCTGCAAGCTGGCAGCACACCAACAGTGACATAATGACAACCATAATAACAGTCAAGTCCCGTCATGTCATTTTTGGTACGTTATGTTGTCATTCTCCTGCCCCGTCATCTTCGTCCTCTTCTTCTAGCCCGTCATCGTCTCCTTCTGCATCCTCTGCTGCTTCATCTGCTGGGATGAACCCTTTATCCACATACACCGCCTCCCCTGCAAGCAGCAGCAGCAGCAGCAGCAGCAGCAGCAGCAGCAGCAGGCGTCAGTTATCGCTGCTGCTGCCTCATCTGCTGGGATGAACCCTTCATCAACATACACCGCCTCCCCTGCAAGCAGTGGCAGCAGCAGGTTAAGTTATCAAAATTAAAGAGTCGGTGACTCCGTATCCCGGACGATCGTTTCCTTGTTTGTGTGCGGGGGCATGGCTTGACATGGCTACAGTTGCCTGGGATGGCAGATGAAGCCTTCCGACCACCACCCACCCCTCCCACCCATCTTCGAGGCGCACTACTTACTTTGCTAACAATAAGCTTTATTATTTTTCTGACTTCCTACAGGGAAATACCAGCGCGCAACCTCTGTCAAAGTCAAAACCTACGCATACAAACACCAGCGACCATTCAACGTGACGAAGCAGCAAAACCAGGGGTCGTAATTACCGTAATTGTATAAAGGCAACTGTCTGATAAGTTTAAGGCAGATTTGCTGGCCTGCTTCGACGTATCCGGCGACTGTTACGTTTCCTCGATGCTCTGCAATGCCAGGCCCCCGCACGCTCAGTTTGATTACAATAACTGGATTATTACGCTGGAGCATCTTGACGAAACGAGCGTTTGCATAGCTTTGCTGCATCCAGCGCATTTTGAGGGAGACGAGCAGGTTTAACGCGAAAAATAACCCTGCCGGGAGGCCACAGTCTCCGTCCTCATTCTCATTCGTCCGGGTACACCTGAACACATGTAAGCACAAAGTATCAGCAAACGTTGATCGGCTGCATCAGCCAAGCTCCTTCAGCACACTTTTCATATTAAACTGCACGCCGTGAACTCACCGGCGCCCTGCTCGTACTCCGCGCCGTCTTCGCCGTCAACTTCATACTCCTCTTCACCCTCATCTTCACCGTCCTCTTCACCGCCCGCGCCGTCATCTTCACCCTCAAGTTCAAACAGCGCCCCCATGGACTCCTCATACTGGCTGAACCAGCGCAGCGGGTCCGGCCAGATGTCGTCTTTTATGGCGTCTGCCACATCATCGTGGCCCTGCAGGGAAGAAAGAGTGAGAGAAAGAGGGAATGATGATGACAAAAGAGTGACGAGGGGTGAGAAAGTGTGGTCCTGGCTGAACCAGCGCAGCGGGTCAGGCCAGATGTCATCCTTTATGGCGTCTGCCACGTCATCGTGGCCCTGCGATTACGAAAAGAGTGAGGGAAGACAAAAGAGTGAGGAAGGGTCAAGAAGGTGTGATCTGTGCTGGCTGAACCAGCGTAGCGGGTCCGGCCAGGTGTCATCCTATATGGTGTCTGCCACATCATTATGGCCCTGCGATTACGAAAAGAGTGAAGGTTGACAAAAAAGAGTGGGGAGGGGTAATAAAGTGCGATGTGGTGCCCCCATGGACTCCTCGTACTGGCTGAACCAGCGCAGCGGGTCCGGCCAGATGTCATCTTTTATCGCATCTGCCACGTCATCGTGGCCCTGCAATTACGAAACGAGTGAGGGATGTTGACACAAGTGTGAGGAGGGGTCAAGAAAGTGTGATGAGGTGCGGGCTGAACCAGCGCAGCGGGTCCGGCCAGATGTCGTCTTTCATGGCATCGGCCATGTCATCATGGCATCGGCCATGTCATCATGGCCCTGCAGGGAAGAAAAGAGTGAGGCATGTTGACAGGAAGTGCGACATGGTGCTGGCTGAACCAGCGCAGCGGGTCCGGCCAGATGTCATCCTTTATGGCGTCTGCCCCGTCATCATGGCCCTGCAGTTACAAAAAGAGTGAGGGACGATAAAAGAGTGAGGAAGGGTTGGAAAAGTGTGATGTGGTGCTGGCTGAACCAGCGCAGCGGGTCGGGCCAGATGTCATCTTTCACATAGTGCGCCACGTCGCCATCACGGCCCTGTGTTTTTATTTGACAGTTGCAATGTGCAATTACATACTAATAACATGTTACTTGTCAATCACCGCAGCCGCTCACCATTTCTAGCAAGCTCTGCGGCGCAAACCACGCCGCAAAGAGGCTGTACATGTTGCCGCATAACCACCCCCTCTCAACAGCCGCCAGCTGCCCTAGCAGCCATGTCGTCACAGCTGTGAAACAACATTAGACATGTGAGTTCATGTAACCACGCACCCTTTCTAACGAGCTCGGCGGCGCAAACCACGCAAAAAAAGAATGCCAGCTGCCGCGTCACCGCAGCCTTTCTGACAGCTGGCAGCTGCCATAGCTATGAAGCAACACCGAAATACAACCTAAAAGTTACGACCACTCACCATTTCTAGCGAGCTCTGCGGCGCGAACCACGCCGCAAAGAGGCTGTACACATTGCCGCTGCTGTGTGGCCGCTTGCTGCCCGCATGCTGCTCTGCTGCTGCTACTGCCAGGTCAGCCGGCTCCTGCAGACACACACGAAGTAAAAAACAACATGTGCAAATGTCACTGACATGGACATGTATGTTTCTGCTGCTTGTGCTGCTGGTGCAGTGTAGCGTACGGCGCTTAGACTTGCAAGTGATGTTTTTTACTAGCACTGTCAATCTGCATCAGGAGCTCGCCACACTAGGCAGCCACAGTGCTGCTGCTGCTGCTGCTGCTGCTGCTGCTGCTACGTGCACTTAAAGCAGCAAGATCTGTTCCGTAACACTGTTGCAATCATTCAAGATATTGCTGTCCAGCTCACCATGCCGGGCAGCCACAGTATATCTGTGCCCGTGACTGTCAGCGCCGCATCGTCAGCGTACCGCAGCTCCTTGACTAGCTCCCTGCAGCAGCCAAAATAACAGCAAAATAACATAATAACATGTTATGATTATATATGAGATGTTACAATGATACGCAGAGACGGACAGTGTTATAGAAGAAGCTGCATACGCATCCATATCTGCATTCAATGCAGAGAAGGACAATGTGTGTGCGGGACATGCCAGCAGCTACACTGTGTTTGGGGATCATGCAACATAATATCCTGTGAATTCCCAACGGTGAAGTTCCCACCTGTTTGTGAAGAAAGGGTTGCCGTCTGCAAAGGTGAACTTCACCCGGAAGCCACTTTTGATGTCGTCAAAGTCCTCCACATCCACCTGCGGCACAGATATAAAAAGGATTTAGAACCTATTTAAAATATACATAAATCCAATATAATGCATCGAAGCTTGAAACTGAAAGGCCGCTGGTGGCTGCACTGCATACACACGTGTGTCTCCTGCAAGGTTTGTCTGCAGTGACACGCCCGCGACCCCCAGGCACTGTTACACTGTCACACCACTAATACGACATGTTAATGACACTGTTATGACAGGTAAAATAACACACCTCCAGCAGGTAGTCCAGCACATCCAGGTCGCTCTCTGTCACCACGCCCCGGATGACGGGATGCACCATCAGCACCTGAAATAACAACACAGTAACAGACAATTGAATGATTTGATTAATTATGGATAAATCAGCATCAGTATGGTGCAAGAAAAGCACTGTTGCAGCATGTGGATGAAAAGAGGCTGTAGAACAAGGTGCCACTGGCTGCTGTAAGCCCCATCTTTGTGGCATAACAATGGCCGCTGCTGCTGCTGCTGCTCCTGACTTGCTGGCACTGCTGCTGCGTTGCTGCTGCTGCTTGGTGCCAAGCTGCATGTGCCGCAGCAGCACACCACAGCACACCTGGTGCTGCACCTGCTGCTGCTGCTGCTGCTGCTGCACGCCTCACAAAAAAGTATGGGCTGCGTGCTGTGCCGTTCACCTGCTGCTGCCGCCGCCGCCGCTGCTGCTGCTGCTGCTGCGACCTCTCAAGAGCCCTACAGCTGCTGTGGTGCTGCAGTGCTGAAGCTGAACCCTAACACCTGGTCACGACCCTCTAGCACCCTCCACAAATCTATCTCAGACAGGCCACATGTTGTGGGCCCGTTGATGACGTCATCCACGTAAGCCGTAAACCCTCACCTTTTTCCAAAACCCTGGGATCCTGCTCAGGGCGTAGCTGCGCTCCTGGTAGATGGGCCGCCGCCGCTTGTTGAATTCCTGCTCCACTGCCAGCACCCTGTCACTCGCCTCGTCATTTATCTGCAAAGTAACAGCAAAGTAACAATATAACAGTTACGAACAGCAAGGGCCAGAAGAGCTTGCAAGGCGCCGCTTGTTGAATTCCTGCTCCACTGCCAGCACCCTGTCACTCGCCTCATCATTTATCTGCAAAGCAACAGCAAAGTAACAATATAACAGTCAGAAACAGCAAGAGCCGGAATGATTTGTATGGCGCTGCTTGCTGCACTTGTGCTCCACTGCCAGCACGCGGTCGCTGGTCTGCTATCGATTTGTATGATAACAATATAACAGGCAACAACGAAAGACAGATTTGGGGCAGCAGAGGCAGCAGCAGCAGCAGCAGCAGCAGTGCAGTTTGTGGGGCGGGTGGTTGGTAAGGCGGTTTCCTTACACAGACAGCCCACTTGGAGCGCCAGAAGCCTTCGGGCAGGGGGGCTTCTGGACCAGCATTGCTTGCAGGTGAACGGTTGTGCATTTGCTATGCCTAAATCTGTCATATTACAGACAAGTCGCAAGGATACGCACGTGGCTGTGTGCAGGTGTTCTGCCTGCACATAAACACATGTTGAATTGCAGAAAGCAGCAGCACACTGACTAGCAGAAGCGCCATGGTCTATGCAGCCCGGCTGTGTCCTGAGTTGACCAAGCAGACAAAGCAGGAGGTCAAACAAAATCAATTTGAATTCCACGATGCACTTGCCGTGACATGCAAGAGGCGCACACAGTGCGTGCCTGGATAGCCCCCAGGTTGTTTCAAAAATGGTGCTGTTTCATGGAACATGTGCACCCCTGCAGCCTTGGCTGTCTGCAATTGTGGCTGCACACACTGCGCTAGTCGCCACATCACAGCGACGCAGCCCCACCCCCCTGCTGAAACCATCGACACAGCAGAATAGAGCAAATTCCAGTTGCAAAAGCAGTCCTGCAAGCTGCATGTGATTACGGCTGCAGCCTCAGCACAGCAGCAGTGCAGCAACAGCAGCAGATCAACAGTGCCTGGGCAGGGCCCTGCCAGCAAGGCCACCAGCAGCACGCACCGTCTCAAGGTCCTGCTGCAGCGACTGAGCCTCTTCGAATGCCTGAGTCAAGGGATCCATCTCTTCTAATCCATCTCCCTCCAGACCATCCCCTTCCGCAGCTGGATCACCCTCGGCTAAGCTGTCGGGCTCGTCCACTTCAGCTACCTGCTGCTCATCCTGCTGCTCGGGCTCGTCCACCCTAGGCCGCTTAGGCTCGCTCATAGCTTTGTGTGTATATGTTGAAGTGCTCAAGAACGTTTACAGTGCGATCTGCTGCTTAATTAGCGAGTTGGACGCGGTGTCTCGGTCACTTCCCGCAAGCGCCACCAAAGGAATCAGGTCACCTTATACAACTATCTGGAATGAAACAGAAGCGGAGGAAAGCTCCCCAAGCACGTGGGTGTTACTGAACCCTTTGATTTGTGTTCGCATGGGACTGCAGTCAGGTGTTGACTAGCATGCTGACCGATAACTTGCTTAGTCTCACTAATGAAGGAGTCAGTGTATGGGCAGCGTGCAAGACACAGCATTGGACACCCTGACCAAGGCTACGGGACTACTGTTCAGTCGTTATATCTATATCTTGGTTCAGAAAAACTATTTTTCAGCGTTGTTACCCTGCTGACAGCCACAGGTACGGTCCACAGCTTGCAACTGTTCTTGCCATTGCTTTTAAGCAGCCGAGCCTGCGCGATCGTGCCCATGCACGTTTATGTGAAAGCGACAATTTCAAGTTGCGAGCGTGCTCTGCTCCATGCGTGCTTCAAATTGCGTCAGGTCGCCTGCTGCCAGCTGTGCAAGCAAAAGCATCACCAGCACCTGCCTCCTGGCCAGTGGTCTTGTGCGCAGGACGCAAGGTGCATGCGTGTTCCATCTTTGACGCGTTGCTGCGCTGGTGCTGGTCACTCAGTAGCTATCCAACAGCTTGGATTCCCGTGGTTGCTGTTGTGGATGTTGATGTGTCTTGCTGCTTGCAGGACACGCGCAACAAAGGCGGCAACGCAGCAGCTGAAACTCCTGCAGGCAGAATCTTCTGCACCATCAGCATTAGCAGCAGCACAGCTGCCACGCTGCCAAGCATCAGCTGCGGCAGCCAGCAAGCAGTTGCAACAGCATCAACCTGTTTGAAAACACAGCTGAGCCAGCCCAGCAACAGCAGCTGCTGAGTCAAAGCTGAGTCAAACATAACTTTCAGGCTCTGCAGCAGCAGCCCATGCTGCTGCAGCTGGCTGCGCAGCTGCGCTAGCTGTGCATGGAGTGCCACTGCTCCCAGCTACAAAAGGGTGCAGGCGCACCAGCAGCAGCAGTTGCACCGCCAACACATCATCAACAGCAGCCAGCAGCAGCAGTAGCAGACACCGGTCAACGTTGCGTGGTGGCTTCGGCTGCACCACAGCAGCAGCAGCAGCAGCAGCTGTGGCAACAGCAGTGCTCGGGCTTGCAGGAACAGCAGTGGCAGACTGCTGCCTCCAGCAGCAGAGTCATCAGCAGACACAGAAGACACAACTGTACAAGCAGCAACAGCAACAACAGCAGAAGCAGCAGCAGCGGCGGCGGCCACATCAGTAGATATTGCAGGGACTAGCAGTGCTTTGCAGTCAAACTTGACCTCCAGTCAAGTTTGACCTCCAGCAGCATTGCAGGAGGTGTGCTCAGACAGCAAACCACTGTCTGCATCACACCGACAGCAGCAGCATCAAGCATTAACAAGGCAACACAGCTCAGTGGCAGCAACAGCAGCAGCAGCAGCAGGTTGCTCCTGAGCTGGGCAGCAGCGCAATGTCGCTGCAGCTAGCGCCCAAGATAGTTGCAGATATAGAGTGGGCGGTGGTCTCCCTGACTGGGCTCATTGCAGTGGTCAGCCTGGTGAGTTTCTGGCAGCGGCTCTGTTGTATTCAGAGGCATTGTTTGCAGATGCATGCAAGCTGGACAGCTGTAACATTAGCAATGATGTGCTGCTAAGCCTTGTTGGTTCAGTGCAGCTGTGCAGCGCTGGAATGCCATGCTGTGCCGTGTTGTGCTAGGCGACTGCAGTGAACAGCACATGTCACTGTACAGAAATTGCATGTTCGTCAGCTTCCTGGGCTCATTGCAGTGGTCAGCCTGGTGAGTGCCCGCACTGGCTCTGTTGTTGACAGGCATTTTGCATTTTGCATAAAGACGGTTGCTCACCATATTATTTGAAATAATTGGATTGGTCAGCAATGCTGCTTGTGAAGCTGTGCAGCCCTGGAGTGCCATGCCGTCTCAGCAACTGCAGTGAACAGCACAAGTGACTGTGCAGCCCTGGAGAGCCATGCTGTGCTCAGCAACTGCAGAGATCAGTACAAGTGACTGTGCAGGAGTCGCCTGTTTGTGTGGGTGTCTTACTGGTGCATAGTCACGCACCCTGTGCTGCTGACACCTCCATCGCATGGACGCTGAACCCCACACTGAACCTTTGAACCCTGGATGCACTGCAAAACCCTAATCCGGGTCTGAACCTGAACCCTGAACCGCAGCTGGGAGCGCTGTACAGCGTGCCATGGACCTTCAGAAGCAGGCAGCAGGTGGCAACACGCGCGTTCAACTACCTGTGGGTCACTCGAGCACTGCTGCAGGTGCGCAATGAACTGGCCAGCAGGGTGGCAGGCCTTGTGTCTGTTGCCAGTTGTTCACTGTCTAGCAGCAGCAGGAGCAGCAGCAGCAATAGCAGCAGCGGCATCATGCTTCAATGCTGGAATGCTGCAGGTGCGCTGCTGGCACCAGAAGGGTGACTGACCTTTGCTGATTCGGCAGATGTGGACTGTCCAGCAGCAGCAGCAGCAGCAGCAGCAGCAGAATACTTGGGTGCCATTTGTGATGTGTGCTGCACTTGCTGCAAGTGGTGTTAATGATGTGTTTGATCTTTTGCACTGTTCTTGACACATTCTGCGCTGTGTTGTGCAGGTCATTGCGGCGTGCTATGCGCTGAGCTTGCACCTGCGGCTACAGGTGTTGTTGTGAGAGACTGCATCATGCAATCGAAACCTTGCCCCTAAACCCGCACTGTGCTCAATTGTCGTGTGCAGGTCATTGCGGCGTGCTATGCGCTGAGCTTGGACCTGCGGCTACAGGTGCTGTTATGAGAGACTTCATCATGCAATCGAAACCTTGCCCCTAAACCCGCACTGTGCTCAATTGTCGTGTGCAGGTCATCGCGGCGTGCTATGCGCTGAGCTTGGACCTGCGGCTACAGGTGCTGTGGAGTGCTAAGTCAGCAATCATTCCTGGCGGGTATAATGTGGATGCGATGTGCAGGTGAGCGGGCAGCGGTGCTCTGTATGTGTGTTCCATGGGAAGTGCTCGTTTGCAGCAACAGCAGCAGCGGCAGCAGCAGCATCCGTGGCGGGTACAATGTTGATGCCATGTGCAGGTGGGTGGGCAGCGGTGCTTTGTATGTGCTGCAACACCTAATGTGGATTTGCAGCAGCAGCAGCAGCAGCAGCAGCAGCAGCCGTGGCGGGTACAATGTTGATGCCATGTGCAGGTGAGTGGGCAGCGGTTGCTGTGGCTGGTGCTTTGCTACGCAGGCGCAGCAGCAGCAGCATGAGGATGGGGAGCGGACTTCATGTCTAACTGGGTGTAGGGACCGGCTAAGTACGATGGGAGATGGCAGCAGCAGTGGTGTGGTTATCAGCAGCAGCAGCAGCAGCAGCAGCAGCAGCAGCAGATTTTTTGCAAGTTATTACAGTGCGCTCGTGGTCTGTGCGCTTAATCACAAATGTGCATGCATCTTCTGCCGGAGTCAACTATCGTCCTGCACGCCACCAGCGTGGTTGCTTTTCTTGCCGACTGGGAACGTCTCCACGCATCTTCTGTCGCAGTTCCTGCTGCGAGAAATCATACTCTGCAACCTGCAGGCTGCTTGAGCTGTTCTAGCTGCCCCTGCTGGTGTTGGTAGCGTGCATGCTCTCGTGTTCATGACTGTGAACTTCTCACTGTGCCTGCCACCTCACGCCGTGAACTTCCCGCTGCTGCAGGCTGTACATCGGGCTGTCGTTCGGGCTGCTGGAGCCGAGCTTCCTGCTGCTGGTGCTGTTTGCGTGCACGCTCCTTCCTTCTTGACTGTGAACTTCTCACCCTGCCTTCCTGTTCACGCCGTGAACTTCCTGCTGCTGCAGGCTGTACATCGGGCTGTCATTCGGGCTGCTGGAGCCGAGCTTCCTGCTGCTGGTGCTGTTTGCGTGCATGTACACGGTGCACAAGCACACGCAGGGAGATCCGGGCAGCAATCCCAACCTGTTCATCTTTGCGCTGACAGTGGGGCTCACGCTGCCGATGTGCGCGGCGCAAGTCTTTGCGGCGCTCTTCAGCAGGTGAGGGCAGCCGCCTGTTGTGCGCCTGATTTGTGGTGACTGATAGTTTGTGATCCACAACCTGTTCATCTTTGCGCTGACGGTGGGGCTCACGCTGCCGATGTGCGCGGCGCAAGTCTTTGCGGCGCTCTTCAGCAGGTGAGAGCAGGAGTTATGATGTTAGTGGGGTTTGGGGTTTTCCGTATGGTTTGTGAGTTGTACATAGCTAAAAATAGCTCAAAGTCGGTTCAACGCCCTTTGTTGAGGCCAAACCTCGCGCCACAACGCATCACACATGTCATGCATTGACTTGGGCAGCAACCCCAACCTGTTCATCTTTGCGCTGACGGTGGGGCTCACGCTGCCGATGTGCGCGGCGCAAGTCTTTGCAGCGCTCTTCAGCAGGTGAGCGCTGTGTACAAAACTGGTTGCCAGTTTTAGATTGAGACTTCCAAAGTTGCAGTGGAAGAGCAGCTCATGTTCAGGTTCTTTGCGGCTTGCTTTGTCCTGCATCCCATGTATGAATACATATAGTTGCACTGCATCCTTTGTACTGCCGTATGACGCAGGATCATGACACAGCTTTGGTACAAAGAGTAGCTCATGTTCAAGTTCTTCGCAACCTCATTTTACCGCCTGACTTGCACTGCATGACATGTACTGCCTCACTTATACTGCCTCATCATGCACACGGTCATGACGCAGCTGCGCAGCAATGAGGAGCTCATGTTCAATGTCTTCGCAGCCTCGCAGCCAGTGGGCGAGGTGATATGCCCACAAACTCTAACTGTACCGCAGGACTTGTATTGCCTGACTTGTACTGCTTCACTTGTACTGCCTGACCTGCAGGATCATGACGCAGCTGCGGTACAACGAAGAGCTCATGTTCAAGTTCTTTGCAGCCTTGCAGCCTCATCATTCTGCTGTGTACCCCTGACCTGTACCGCTCAACTTGTACTGCCTGCTGCATTTGTACCGCAGGATCATGACGCAGCTGCGGTACAACGAAGAGTTCATGTTCAAGTTCTTCGCAGCCTCGCAGCCAGCGGGCGAGGTGATGTGCCCGGCCGACCCAACGTGTATTGCACCGTCCAACAACTACTGATTTTACTTTGTACTGCCTTATACATGCAGGATCATGACGCAGCTGCGGTACAATGAAGAGCTCATGTTCAAGTTCTTCGCAGCCTCGCAGCCAGTGGGCGAGGTGATGTGCCCGGCCGACCCTCAAAACCCCAACTGCGCGGTGTGCTTGTTCCCTGAGTTCTCCACGCTCATCAGCGCGGCCTTTGCGCTGCTGTACCTGCTGGTGCTGTGGGCGGTGCTGGGGCGCATCGCGGCAGCTGCCATCAACCGCATGCTGGCGCGCCGCATTCGGCTGCTGCAGGTGCGCGCTTGCAGGGTGATTGCATGTTTCTTACGTACACTGCGCTTCATAAGTTTCGAGTTACGGGTCATTTTTGAAATGGAAACTAAATGACAGCCGTTCCAAAAGCTTGTCTCATTGTGAAAGGTGGCAAGCTATTGCTCCCTTCGTGTGCGTGTTCATCGTCATGTCCTGCCTAGCCCTCGCAGCTTTGCATAGTTGCCTGGGGAACTGTTGGTGTCGGGCAAGCGGAGCAGGCGTGGTGGCAGGTTGTTGGTGTCTCGCCGCCTGTGTCTGGTGCCTGTTGTGACTCCACTGTTCCTGGTGCATGAGTTGCTGGTGCCTGAGCTGCTCCCGAAAGGCCTTCAGCTGATGGCGCGTGGTGCAGGTGCCTTTCGTCGTTACGTGTATCGGCTGTGTTGCGTGTGGCGGCAGCTAGCTGTGTCTGTTCCCTGAGTTCTCCACGCTCATCAGCGCGGCCTTTGCACTGCTGTACCTGCTGGTGCTGTGGGCGGTGCTGGGGCAGATCGCGGCAGCTGCCATTAACAGGATGCTGGCGCGCCGCATTCGGCTGCTGCAGGTGCGCGCTTGCAGGGTGATTGCATGTTTCTTACGTACACTGCGCTTCATAAGTTTCGAGTTACGGGTCATTTTTGAAATGGAAACTAAATGACAGCCGTTCCAAAAGCTTGTCTCATTGTGAAAGGTGGCAAGCTATTGCTCCCTTCGTGTGCGTGTTCATCGTCATGTCCTGCCTAGCCCTCGCAGCTTTGCATAGTTGCCTGGGGAACTGTTGGTGTCGGGCAAGCGGAGCAGGCGTGGTGGCAGGTTGTTGGTGTCTCGCCGCCTGTGTCTGGTGCCTGTTGTGACTCCACTGTTCCTGGTGCATGAGTTGCTGGTGCCTGAGCTGCTCCCGAAAGGCCTTCAGCTGATGGCGCGTGGTGCAGGTGCCTTTCGTCGTTACGTGTATCGGCTGTGTTGCGTGTGGCGGCAGCTAGCTGTGTCTGTTCCCTGAGTTCTCCACGCTCATCAGCGCGGCCTTTGCACTGCTGTACCTGCTGGTGCTGTGGGCGGTGCTGGGGCAGATCGCGGCAGCTGCCATTAACAGGATGCTGGCGCGCCGCATTCGGCTGCTGCAGGTGCGCGCTTGCGGGGTGGTTGCATGTTTCTTTGTATGTTGTGCTTTATAAGTTCCGAGTTACGGGTCAGTTTTGAAATAGACCAAATGACAACCGTTCCAAAGGCTTGTTTTACTGCGAAAGGTGGCAAGCTATTGCTCTTTTTGTGTGCTTGTTTGTCTTCACGTCCTGCTTAGCCCTCGTTGCTTTGCATAGCTGCCTGAGGAACTGTCGGTGTCGGGCAAGCGGAGCAAGCGCGGTCCTATGTTTTGCGCTTGTCGTGACTCCGCTGTTCCTGGTGCCTGAGATGCTGTTTAAATGCTTTCAGCTGATGGTCCGTGCATGGTGCAGCTTTCTATCTTTCTTTCGCCTCGGCATTGCGTGTACTGGCTGTGTTGCGTGTTGCGGCAGCTGGCTGTGTCTGTTCCCGGAGTTCTCCACGCTCATCAGCGCGGCCTTTGCGCTGCTGTACCTGCTGGTGCTGTGGGCGGTGCTGGGGCAGATCGCGGCAGCTGCCATCAACAGGATGCTGGCGCGCCGCATACGGCTGCTGCAGGTGCGCACTTGCAGGGTAGTTGCATGTTTCTTTGTGTGTTGCGCTTCATAAAGTTCGAGTTACGGGTCATTTTCAAAGTTGAGCGAATGACAGCCGTTCCAAAGGCTTGTTTCACTGTGAAAGGTGGCAAGCTATTGCTCTCTTTGTGTGCGTGTTTATCGTCAGGTTATGCCTAGCCCTCGCAGCTTTGCATAGTTGCCTGGGGGACTGTTGGCGTTGGGCAAGCGGAGCAGGCGTGGTGGCAGGTTGTTGGTGTCTCGCCGCCTGTGTCTGGTGCCTGTTGTGACTCCACTGTTCCTGGTGCATGAGTTGCTGGTGCCTGAGCTGCTCCCGAAAGGCCTTCAGCTGATGGCGCGTGGTGCAGGTGCCTTTCGTCGTTACGTGTATCGGCTGTGTTGCGTGTGGCGGCAGCTGGCTGTGCTTGTTCCCTGAGTTCTCCACGCTCATCAGCGCGGCCTTTGCGCTGCTGTACCTGCTGGTGCTGTGGGCGGTGCTGGGGCGCATCGCGGCAGCTGCCATCAACCGGATGCTGGCGCGCCGCATTCGGCTGCTGCAGGTGCGCGCTTGCAGGGTGGTTGCATGTTTCTTTGTAATTTGCGCATCATAAGTTTCGAGCTACAGATCGTTCTTAAAAGTGCAACCAAATGACAGCCGTTCCAAAAGCTTGTTTCACTGTGCAAGGTGGCAAGCTATCGCTCTCTTCGTTTGCGTGTTTCCCCGGCTGTGTCGCTGTGGGCCATGCTGGGGCGCATCGCGGCGGCTTCCATCGACCGCATGCTGAGACGCCGAATTCGGCTGCTGCAGGTGCGCGGCGCGTGGCGTCCGCCGGCCTGCTTGTGTGTGGCGCTTCATGATCAAGATTGGTTTCCTTCGGTTTCAGCACAGTTGAGCACCGAACACATAAAAGTGACATTGCGGGTTGTAAGCCAGTTTTAGTGACAGGTGTGAAACAGAGCTACATCACAACGTGTCAAGCGAAAGCGATCACCATGAAAGGCATCTTGACTGCTTGGTTTCGCCGCGTATTTTCTCATGTATTTGATTAATGACACTGCTGCTGCTGCTGCCGCCGCCGCCGCTGCTGCCTCCTGTTGTGATGTGTGCAGATCTGCATCACCGTCATCTTCTGCGCCAGCGTCACGCTGCGTGGAGTGACTGTGGTTGATGCCGACCCCTACCGCCTGCCCTTTGTGTGCCTCACACCCTCGCTGCTGCTGCTGCTGCTGCTGCTGCAGATCTGCATCACCGTATTCTTTTGCGCGAGCGTGACGCTGCGTGGGGTCACCGTGGTTGATGCCAACCCCTACAGCCTGCCCTTCGTGTGCCTGTGGCTGGCAAACGTGGCTGTGGGCAGCGCCTTGATTCTGGTGGTGTCAGCGGTCCTGGTGTGGGTGCCGGTCTACGACGGCAGGCTGGCGAATGCTCGCTTGGGCGGCCTGTGTGCGGTGAGTCCAAAGTTCTACTGAGCTTGCGCAGCTGCTGAGTAAGCACTGTGTGTCAGCTTGCAGCAGCAATTAGAGTTATTGAGGAGTCACCTTGCCATGGAGCGGCATGCAAGCCCGCTTGGGTGCACAGTTCTGATGCGCAATCCTCGTCATCTTCACTGTGCTGCCTGGGAGCCGGCCTAACGAGTGTCTGCTGCTGCTGCTGCTGCTGCAGGCGTCCACGGCGCTGCTGAATGCACCCACTGAGCTGCTGCCACTGGTGGGGTACGGCAAGTCGGCCTACAGCCACGATGCAGGTGGGTGGTTTTTGTATCAACCTGTGGTTGAAATTCAGCTGTGGCTGCTGGTGGTGCTTTCAAAAGCCATGCTTGCTTGTTGGCTGCCTGGGCAGCTGCGCGCGTATGATGGCACGTGTCGTGTGAAGCTGCCTTGACAACTCCAAGCAGCGCTGCTGAATGCGCCCACTGAGCTGCTGCCACTGGTTGGCTACGGCAAGTCAGCCTACAGCCATGATGCAGGTGGGTGGATCTTTAGTTCAACGTCTAGTATAGTCAAAACTAGCTGTGGCTGCTGCTGCAGCGCGTTCTAGCCCTGCATGTTGCCGCTGGTGGGTTATGCCAAGTCAGCCTACAGCCATGATGCAGGTGGGTCGGTTGGATTGGTTTGAAAACGTTCATAAGTGTCGTGAAACCATCTGTTGCTGCTGCTGCAGTGCCTTGCCAGCCCTGCTTGCTGCACAAGATGTGTGGTCCATAGCAAGTGCCGTCTGCTGCCGCTGGTGGGTTATGCCAAGTCAGCCTACAGCCACGATGCAGGTGGGTTGGAGTCTAAATCTCAAGCCAGCTGTTGCTGCTGCAGCGCGTTTATAGCCGTGCTGTCTGGGCAAGATGTGTCGTGCGTAGCAAGTGCCGTTTGCTGCCACTGGTGGGGTACGGCAAGTCAGCCTACAGCCACGATGCAGGTGGGTGGATTTTAAATGTGAATGTGAAAATGAAAGTTAATTGTACAGTCAAAGCCAGTTGTGGCTGCTGCGGCATGGCTTTTGGCTGGGCAACATGCATAAGGTACAGGGCTCGTCCGCTGCTGTCTTGGCTGCTGCTGCTGTCTTCCGCCTGCTGCTCATGTAAGAATGCCGTGTTTCGGCGCACCATGCCGCAGACAGCAGCAGCTACGATCACGGCAGCAGCGGTTCGAATTGGTTCACAAGTTACTGGAGGTAAAAGGCCTGCCCATCTCTTGCTTGCGCTGCTGCTGCTGCTGCTGCTGCTGCTGCTGCTGCTGCTGCCCTTGCATCTGATACCTTGCAGGCAGCAGCGATTATGATTACGGCGGCAGCCAGGCAGGCGATCAGCTTGAAGGCGAGTGCTCGCCAGTGCTGATGATGAGCAACCAGCTGCACCACAGAGGGGGAGGCAGCGGCATGGCTGGTGGTGCAGACACCCCTTCGAGCTTAAGCTTCTGCATGCGGCCAGAATCGGCTGCATCTATCAGCACGAGCTATGCGAGAGGCTCCGCAGCAGCAGCAGCAGCAGCAGCTGGCGCAGGGCTGGGAGCAGCAGCAGCAGCAGGGGCCGCAGGAGGCAGTAGCGCTGCTGCTGGGGGTGCGTTGATCAGTAGCGTGGGTGGTGGCAGCAGTACAGTTGCTGAGCCTGCTGGTATTGGTCGGGGCCTTGCAGCAGGCAGCAGCTTGCACGGCAGTGTACGATAGCAGTGGCTAGCATGCTGCAGTGTACTGTGCACGCTGCAGTGTGTTGTTCGTGTGTGCACGCTGCTGCTGATGAGCAACCAGCTGATGATGAGCAACCAGCTGCACCACAGAGGGGGAGGCATGGCTGGTGGTGCAGACACCCCTTCGAGCTCAAGCTTCTGCATGCGGCCCGAATCGGCTGCATCCATCAGCACGAGCTATGCAAGAGGCTCCGCAGCAGCAGCAGCGGCAGCGGTGGCGGGTGCAGGGCTGGGAGCAGCAGCAGCAGGGGGCACAGGAGGCAGCAGTGCTGCTGCTGGGGGTGCGGTCATCAGTAGCGTGGGTGGTGGCAGCGGTGCGGCTGCTGAGCCTGCCGGCATTGGGCGGGGCCTGGCAGCAGGCGGCAGCTTGCATGGCAGTGTACGATAGCGGCGGCTGGCATGCAGCGGTGTGCTTAGACACGCTGCCGCATTGCTTCTGCTGCATGCTGAATACTGCTGCAGCCGTCTGCTCAGCCTGTCGGCATTGGGCGTGGGCTGTGGGAGGCTTAAGCATGCATGGCAGTGCACGATAGCAGTAGCTAGCATGCTCCGTGCGTGTAGACACACTGCTGCGTTGCTGCTGCGTGCGGGGTAAGGCTGCAGGCATCCAATATTCAGCAACGGGGCGGTCCTGGTGTTGACTCTATCTGTATGGTGTTTCGCGTGTTTACCAGTGAACCCCTCATACTACTGACACAATGGTAGTGAGTGCTGTGTGTTTCACCTGACCTTTGAGCTGGCCTAATTCCAACTGCAGACCAGCTGCAGCTCAGGTGGTGGTTCAAATGCAATGTCCAGACTGACATGTTTGACTCATGAAAGTGCCTGCCCACCATTTGGCTGATTGGTCAAAAAATGATGCTGCTGCAGCTTGCAGGAGATTAGGTCTCTGCAGCATGAGCTCTGCCTTGGTGCTGAAATAAGGCAAAATGAACTTGGTATGCTGCCACCATGTTGCTGATTGAATCTTTCCACAGGCTTCTGATATGTTGGCACCTGGTGTGTGGGCTTTGCTGCTGTGTGCTCAGTTTGTGTCTTTCTGCTGTGTGGCAGCAGCAGCTGGTCAGTATGTGCCAGTCAGGCACCTCTTCCTGCATGCCAGTTCCATTGCATGTGTACACACCTTGTGTGTTGCTCTGTGCTGGTGTAAATGATCAAAACAAACAAAACAAGCTGTATATTAAGCATTATGAGCAGCAGAAGCTTAGGATGTTGGCTGCAGATGCTGAGACAGCACAGCAACTTTCATGCCCCTGCCAGCCTGCCTGCCAGCTGCAGCGGCACTGGTGATAAAGGACATGACTGCAACTCGTCTACCACTGCTGTGCAGCCACATGCAGCCACGCCATTGGTTCTAATACACAATAATTAGTATTTAAATTATGGCTGTTTGACCTGTACGTGTCATTTTCCGTTAGAACACAGTGACAGTGTCTGTTGAGCTGCTGCTGCTGCTGCTCTCAATCTGCGCATATCTCAGCAGTTCGCCAGCTCAGATTGATAACATTGTCAAGATGTCTAAGAAACGAACGTTCTCTGACCACGCAGCTAAGCGTCACGCTGCCCTTGCTGCCCTCAAGGCACACAAGTTCGATGTGGACCGTGCTGCCAAATCTCTCGGCTACACGCGTCGATACGTGAAGTCACAGCTTGACAAGTACAAAGAGCGAGGAAATGTGTCTGAATTGCAACGTTCGGGCCGGCCTAAGCTGCTGACTGATGCACAAGTGGAAGCAGTAGCAGAGCTAGTGCTGCTGCACCAGTGTGTGGCCAAAGCAGTAGCAATCCTGAAGGAGCAGGGCGAGCTGGCCAGCAGCATCAGCACTGTAGCATTCAACAGGGCAGTCAAGAAGGTATTAGACTTAGCGCCGCAGCAGCAGCAGCCCATCTTGACTAGCGCAACCAAGAAGCGGCGCGTGGCCTTCAGCAGGCAGCAGCACGACACTGACAGCATCATGGCCATTGACAGCACCTACCTCACCCTCAGCTCCAGCCAGCGCCGGCGCAAGAAGTGGGTTAGGAAGGGCACCAAGCCAGTTGCCTGCAAGCCCGTCAAAGGCAAGCAGCTGCATGTCTATGGTGGCATTACCAAGTATTGCGTGACACGTCTCATCCGTGTCACTGGCAGCACTGGCCACCCCAAGAAGTACCTCAGGTACTGCAAGAAGGTAAAGGCGATGGTGCAGCACAGCGGTGTGGGCGCAGTGGAGTTCCAGGAGGTGCTTGGGGAGGAGCTACAGCCACAGGGGCAGCAGCTGTTCCGCGCAGCCGGCGTGCAGGACTGGTCACTGCTGCTTGACGGTGCAGCTGCACACAGGGCTCCTGCTACTGTGGCCTTCATGAGCAGCAAAGGCATCCGCATCGTCGCAGACTGGCCGCCCAACTCCCCGGACCTCAACCCCATTGAGAACGCATGGGCTTGGCTCAAGCAGCAGCTGTATGCGCAACAGTACGCCAGCCTGGAGGCGATGTGGCAGGCAGCGGAGGCCATCTGGGCGTCCATGCCGCTGTCCATGTGTCAAAACCTGATGGACAGCATCGCCACCAGGAAGGCCATCTGCATCGAGCGTGAGGGCGGTTACACTGGCTACTAGTAGGGCAGTGCTGAGCAGCGTGTGTGTCCAGGGTTGCTGTGTGTGTGGTGGCGGCAGCGCAGCGCATGTGTTTTAGGGTTCTGGGTGAAAGGTAGCTTCAAAAGTCTTGGTAAAAATGTGTGTTTTACAACAAGAATGCTGCAGCAGGCTCATCAAAAAGTCACAGATTTTGATGCCCAGCCAGTGCAGCAATGACCTGCATGCATGCTGCAAGCCCCCTGCTGAGCAGGTCCAAACACTCTCTCCAGGACCACCCAGCACACCAGTGAAATTGCCAACACCAGCAGCCTGAACATGGCCTGAAATGGCCTCTTTTTGCATGCAAAACACACCCAGCAGTCACACCAGCAGGAACCATGCCAACTACTCCAAGCTGCCCAAGGCTGTGCCCCACAAATGAAGTGCTTTGCAGCAAGATGCACCACTGGGCCTGCAGCACACCCAGCCACCAGTTGCCAGCCCAAACAGGACAGCACTGCAGACACCCCATGCAGCAGCACAGCAAAAACACAGCAGAACACAAGCAGCAGCCTCACACACACACCAGGGGCCTACAACTCAAAGTGCTGCCAGGGCATTCAAGCCAAAAAGATACCCTGTTGATTTACTTTTTTGGCTGCGGCTGACGGCTAAGGCTAAGGCTAAGGCGCGCGCGTGATATTTACTGTATGCACGCAGCAGGAATTGATCGTGCGATCTCTGGGATCACACGCAGGCGCGCTACCACTACACCATTGGAACACCTGGCAGAGGTTGGCAGTACACATGTGGTATCGATATAAAACACCGACTCCATTTGAGCTGTGCTGAGACTTGGGCGGCAGCAGCAGCAGCAGGGAGCTGGCGCTGCTGCCACAGCCGAGGCAGCCGCAGCAGCTGCTGCCGCCGGCGGCAGCAGCAGCAGCAGTAGCGACAGCGACAGCGGCAGCAGCGCCACAAGCGGCACGTACGCCAGCGTTGTTTCTGGCGGTGCAGGCGGCGCCAAGCTGCCCGGCAGCAACAACAACAGCGGCAGCCGCAGCACCAGCAGCAACAGCAGCAGCAATACGGCTGCTGTCAGTCCTGATGACCAGCAGCCGCAGCAGCATGCGCAGCAGCAACAGCAGCAGCAGCCACCGCCGCCTCCTCCAGCAGGTGGTGTGCCTCCGGCGGCGCCAGGTGCCACCAGTGAAGTGACGCCCCAGAAGCAGCAGCAGCAGCAGCAGCAGTCCACGCCGCCTCCAGCAGATGGTGTGCCCCCGGCAGCCTCAGCTGCCACCACTGCAGTGACGCCCCAGCAGCAGCACCAGCAGCAGCAGCAGTCCACGCCGTCTCTGGTTGATGGTGTGCCTCCGGCAGCGTCAGCTGCCGCCAGTGAAGTGCCACCCCAGCAGCAGCAGCAGCAGCAGCAGCAGTCCACGCCGGCTCCAGCAGATGGTGTGCCTCCGGCAGCGTCGGCTGCCACCACTGAAGCGACGCCCCAGCAGCAGCAGCAGCAGCAGCAGCAGCAGCAGCAGCAGTCCGCACCGGCTCCAGCAGATGGTGTGCCTGCTGCCTCGCTTCCTGCAGAGCCTGCTGCCGCACCTAAGGCGACGCCCAAGCAGCGACAGCAGCAGCAGCAGCAGGGGAAGCCCAAGCAGCGGCAGCAGCAGCAACAGGGGCAGCCTACACAGCAGCAGCAGCAGCAGCAGCAGGTGCCGCCTCCAGCTGAGGCCGCGCCTGCTGCCGCGCTTGCGCTGTTGGCTGTCGAGGACCCGGCGGACTGGTATGAGTATGGGGCAGCCCCGCCGCAGCGCCAGCGCAAGCGGGCGCGGCCACGCCGGCGGCCGCAGCAGCAGCTGCCGGAGCCGCCGCGAAGCCTGTGCCTGCCGCCGCCGCAGCGTGCCAAGCGCCCAGCTGACTTCTCTGCCTCGGATTTTGCGTATTCGAGCAAGGCCGTGCAAGTCAGCCAAGGGCAGCGCGCTGCAGTGGTGGCGCAGGACATGGAGGTGGCTTCAGCGGCGCCTGCGGCGCCGCGCCTTGGCCGGCCCCCGGTCCGCAAGCCCTCAGGGCACCAGGAAGCGCGCTGGAAGCTGCTACAGCAGCTGCAGTGGCAGCCTCACGACTTCCAGCTCTACCCTACCCCACAGCAGCAGCAGCAGCAGCAGCCGCCGCAGCAGCAGCAGCAGCAGCAGCAGCAGCAGCAGCAGCAGCAGGACAGCACTGCTGGCGCCGCGCCTCCCGGCGCGGCACCCCCCTCCCACGACGCCTAAATGCCCGGTACAACCGGGCCTACAAGGGCTGGCATGCGCAAACACGCCCTGCGCATTGCCAGTCATAATGTGGGTGGCGTGGGCTGTGCGGGGCTCCTGGCCTGCGCAGCGCAGGCGGCAGCAGGTTGGGTGGACCTGGATCTGCACGTCGTTGCCGTGCAGGAGTGCAGGTTGCAGTATGACGAGATTGCACAGGTGGTGGCGGCGCTAAATGCAGCAGCAGCTCAGCGGGCTGCTGCTACGCAGAAGCCCCATTATGCAGGGTTTGACTTTAAGTACAGCTTCAACGCTGATCCTTTACACCCCTACTCAGCTGGCAACCTCATCTTGTGGCAGCGAAAGCTGGTATCCGAGGGCTCCCTACAAGTGCTACCTGAGGCTGACGCCGACAGGGACGCCCGCGGCCGTCTGATGGTGCTCCACTTTAAGTGGGGTGGCCATACTGTTCATCTTGTTAATGTGTACTGTCCTAATGATTCTGTGGACCGCCAGGCCTACATCACAGGCACGCTGGCGCCGCTCTGGGCGGCCAACCCTACCAGCAGCATCTTCATCGGCGACTGGAACTATGTTGATGATCCTGCGGCCGACAGACGCTGCCTTGCCGGCCAGCCCACCACGCCCGACGCCCCATCCATGCGGGCTTGGCAAGCAGCGGCACCAGGTGCTGCTGATGCGTACCGGTGCTTGCATCCTACGCGCCGCACCTACACGTTCATCCATCGCAACCCGCAAATTGGACATGTAGCGCGGCTGGATCGAGCTTATGTTGGCAGCGCGCTGCGCGCCAGCGTGGCGTCATGTGCCACAGCTCCCTCGAGTGTCTCTGACCACTTCCCTTTGGTGCTTGAGCTGGCTCCCCTGCAGCCCCCCCACCCCACTGGCCTTGCCCGCGCCCGTGTGGACTTCTGGAGCAGCCCCAACCACCGCGCCCTGCTCAAGGCTTGGGTGCTCATCGAGCTGCAGGGCGAGCCAACGTCCGACTTTGCCCGCCTTGTTTGGTGGCCTGGCTTCAAGCACCGGCTCCTGGCCAAGTGCCGGGAGATTCGCAAGGCCTGGCGCGCTGACACAGCGCTGCCAACGTACGCCGGTGCCCAGCAGCAGGTGCAGGCAGCCCTGGAGCAGCTTGGCGCAGGTGCAGGTCAGCCGCAGATCAACGCAGCGATGGCGGCGCTGACGGCTGCCCGCGCAGCCCTCCGCGCCGCCCAGCAGGCAGCATGGTCAGCCAGCGAACGGCTGCAGCGGCAGCAGTGGCTGCACCGCGGGGAGCAGCCCAACCCCTGCATCACGGAGCAGCTGCGTGCCCTGGAGCGAGCTCCTGCCTCCAGGAAGGTGGTTGCTCTACGCAGTACAGCCGGCGCGTATGTGTGGGAGGGAGCAGGGCCTGCCAAGGTGGCCATCACGCAGTGGGCTGGTGTGAGTGCGCCGCCAACAGTGGACCCGGCCGCCCAGGCTGCCATCCTCGCAACCGTCGCCAGTTTGCCTCGGCAGCCAGCAGCAGCAGATGGCAGCGCAGTGGTCACCGCAGCCGCAGTGCTCCAGGCTATGTCAGACTCCAAGCCGAACACGTCCCCAGGCCTGGATGGCCTGCCTGTTGCAGTGTACAAGCACTGCAAGGAGCTGCTCGCGCCGGTCTTAGCACGTGTGTTTACGGCAGTAGGCACGCTGGGGCAGACACCGGCCGGTTTCCTGGACGGTGTGGTGATCGGCATCTTCAAGGCTGGCGATGTTACCCTGGCAGCCAATTACCGCCCCATCACCCTGCTCAACACCGACTACAGGCTCTTGGCCAGAATTTTGGCCTCCCGCCTGCAGGCAGTGCTAGATCAGGCTATCTCTCCTACGCAGACAGCTTTCATCAAGCGCCGCAGGATCGGCCACAACATCATCACCGTGCAGCTCCTGCTGCACGCGCTGCCAGAAGACAGCACAGTGGTGGCAGCGCTGCTGGATTTTGCCAAGGCGTACGACACCTTGGACAGGCCCTTCCTGCTGTCTGTCATGAGTGCTATGGGCGTGGGGCCTGAATTCTGTAAGTGGGTGAAGTTGCTGCTCACCAACACGCATGCGTGCGCGTGCATGAATGGCTTTGTTTCTGGCATGCGCAGGTTTGATGCTGGCGTGCGGCAGGGGTGTCCCCTGTCTCCTCTGCTCTACCTGTTTGTTGGTGAGGCATTGTTGAGGTTTTTGCAGAGTAAAGGCATCAACATCACCGTGCAAGGTGTGCAGTTGTCAGCGACTCAGTTTGCCGATGACACGCAGGTCTACCTGCGCTCCCCTGCACAGGTTGCACAGTTTTTACTACATATGCAGGTTATGGCAGCCGCATCTGGGCAACAGCTCAACCTGCACAAATCCAAGTTGCTTTTGCTGGGTGCTACTGCGCGGCAGCAGCACGCGACGCTCTCTCAGCAGCATGCTGCTGGTGTGTTGCCGCTCAGCCCTGTCCTGCAGGCCAACGTGTTGGGTGTGTGCGTGGGCTCTGACTCTCCGGTGGATTGGGGTCAGAAGCTGGCTTCTGTGGATGCTGCGCTCGCGCGGCTGTCGCACATTCCGCAGCTTTCGGTGTTTGGCAGAGGTATGGGTAGCACTGCTTATGGTGTGAGCACCTTGCTTTATGCAGCTGAATTCTCTGATTTGCCGCCTGATGTTGATCGTCAGCACCTTGTTGCGGCGGTTGGGAAGCTAGTGGATAGAGGGTTGGCACCTGCTTCGTCTGTGCGGCGTTTCACTGGTGTGGCTGCTCGCTTTTTGGCGGGCAGGCCGGCTGAAGGTGGCTTTGGTGCTTTGCCATGGGTTGAACACATACGTGCACGGCATGCTTGGTGGGGCGCGCAGTTTGCTACAGCACCGCCTGACACTGAGCTGCCTTGGATCCGCATTGGGCGGGCGCTATTGCGTTCTAAGCATAAATGGTGGGGCCCATTGTCCTTGTTTGACAGCTTTGAAGACACGCAAACGCCGATGGAGCCGTCGCAGGCGTTCCCTCAGCAGTCCCTCCCTCCCCCGCCGCTGCGCCGCATGATTGCTGGTCTTCAAGCACTAGGCAAAGTTTGTGATGTGAAGGCGTTGGCGCCTGCGGCGCCGGCCCCTGCACTGCCGCCGCCACATCCTCAACAGCTGTCCGACATGCAGCAGTTGCGTGCACAGCTGCAGGCTGTGCAGGATGCGCCAGTGCTACATCCCGGGGCTTGGTGTAGTTTGGCTCCTGTCTTTGCTAACCCCTTTTTACAAGCAATGGTTGGGTTTGTGCCCGGTGGGCTGCAAATGCATCCCGTGCCCTCTGTGCGCGGGCCACATGCATGTTCTGGCGGCAAGTGTCGCCCACGCATCCGCACTGTGGCCGATCTCTGTCGCGCTTGGCATGTCATCAAGCATGCTGCACGGCAACAGCTGCCACACCCATTGCTGCCGTACGGCTCCAACTTCAGCAATGCAGACAATGAATCGGCAGATTTGACAGACTTGGTTAACTTGCTGCCCATGCCGTGGCATCGGGCTGCCTTGGCTGTTGTGCGGCATCCTGCAGCAGACCGGCCCTGGCCGCCTGCAGCTGTGCCAGACCCGCCATGTATGCCTTCTGCAGCAGAGCAGCATGTTGAGGCCATGTTGGTGGCGAGGCTAGGCTGGCGGAATCATCGCGGCAAGACGGTGTCTGTTGCACAATTGTCTGTTCGTGAAGCTACCTCACTGCAGCTTGGTCCCCTGCGTGCTGAGCGCCAGGAGCGGCGCACTAGGTTTGTCAGTGTTGCGCTCGGTGCGGGTGCCCCGCCCGAGGCGTTGACTCGTGGTTTGCAATGTGTGGCAGCCGCCCAGGGCGCACTATGGAAGATGCGCTGGGATAATGCGTACAAGGAGACGTATTGGCGGCTGGTCATGGATGGCTTGCCTACGTCGGAGCGCATGCACCAGCAGCATGATACCTGCATGTGTGGCGCTGCGTGTCCTGGTCTGGTGCACCATTTTTGGGAGTGCCCGGTTGCGGTAGCGGTGATTGACAGCCTGCTGTCTGCGTTGCCTGCAACATGGTGTACGAGGGCTGTAGGCCGCCCGCCGCTTGCTATGCGGCATGTCTGGTTGATGCAGCGGCCTCCCGGCCCTAAGCGGCTCCACCAGCGTGTTTGGGGGGTTGTTTGTTTAGCTGCTTTGAATGCCATGGATGTTGGCAGACGGCAGGCTAACAATCTGCGCATTCCGCCGCCCGCGCCTGCCGCGCCGCGGCCGTCTGCGCCGCCGCCGCAATGGCAGGTACATATTACCGATGTGTTTCAGCCTGCAGCTCTCACTGCTGCGCAGCAACAGCATAACCAGCTGGTTGAGCAGCGTAGGCAGCAGCAGCAGCTGCAACAACAACAACAGCGACAGCAACTAATAGCGCAGGTGTTACAGGAGGCGAAGCAGCAGGCGGTTTTGCGGTTTTGGGAGTTGCTTGCTGATTTTGTGGCAATGGAGGCTGCGCCGGCTCATTGGCGTGTTGCGGTGCCTGGAGATCACCCGTTTCTGCGTTCTGATCCAGCACAGCTGCGCATTGTACTGGCGCCCCGCTCTGGTTGACCTTCCTGCTTTTACATGTTGTGCTGTCAGTAGTTGTCCAATTTCCACTTTCTGGCAAGGCCATGTTGCGTGTCGTGTGTCACTGTGCTTGATTTTCCAGCTCTGTGTGTCGCATTGCGTGCTTCTATGCTTGTCAGCCATGAGGATTGCAGAAGCAGTAGCACCTTAGTTTGCATGTCACGTGCAGTGTCTCCTGTCGGTCCCGCGTGCTCCTGCTTGCTGCAGTCTGGTGTGTACAGCAGTGCCTTGGTGCAATCATGCCAAACACCTATGGTAAGCAGCACCATTGTGCCTCCCGCTTGCTGTTTGGACCATGCCTGCCTTCCCTTGTGCGTTTTGTGCCCTGTGCTTTGAGCACCCTGTTGCTTTTCGTGCTGCACTTCGCACATGCTGCACTGCATGTACTTGTTGGTTTATGGGGAGGTAGGGGCTGCAAGATGCCTCTGGAGTTTTACTTTGGTTGCATCTTGTGGCCTGCTATCGGGTTCTCATGATATGTGAGCTGAAAGAGGGGCAAGTGACTCGCTCTAGGGCGGTAGCTTGCCCACCCCTGTAACAGACCTCTTTTTTTTTTGGGCGGCAAAAAGCGGTATGACGCTCACTTTTGCAATAACCTTTCACCTGACCTTTGAGCTGGCCTAATTCCAACTGCAGACCAGCTGCAGCTCAGGTGGTGGTTCAAATGCAATGTCCAGACTGACATGTTTGACTCATGAAAGTGCCTGCCCACCATTTGGCTGATTGGTCAAAAAATGATGCTGCTGCAGCTTGCAGGAGATTAGGTCTCTGCAGCATGAGCTCTGCCTTGGTGCTGAAATAAGGCAAAATGAACTTGGTATGCTGCCACCATGTTGCTGATTGAATCTTTCCACAGGCTTCTGATATGTTGGCACCTGGTGTGTGGGCTTTGCTGCTGTGTGCTCAGTTTGTGTCTTTCTGCTGTGTGGCAGCAGCAGCTGGTCAGTATGTGCCAGTCAGGCACCTCTTCCTGCATGCCAGTTCCATTGCATGTGTACACACCTTGTGTGTTGCTCTGTGCTGGTGTAAATGATCAAAACAAACAAAACAAGCTGTATATTAAGCATTATGAGCAGCAGAAGCTTAGGATGTTGGCTGCAGATGCTGAGACAGCACAGCAACTTTCATGCCCCTGCCAGCCTGCCTGCCAGCTGCAGCGGCACTGGTGATAAAGGACATGACTGCAACTCGTCTACCACTGCTGTGCAGCCACATGCAGCCACGCCATTGGTTCTAATACACAATAATTAGTATTTAAATTATGGCTGTTTGACCTGTACGTGTCATTTTCCGTTAGAACACAGTGACAGTGTCTGTTGAGCTGCTGCTGCTGCTGCTCTCAATCTGCGCATATCTCAGCAGTTCGCCAGCTCAGATTGATAACATTGTCAAGATGTCTAAGAAACGAACGTTCTCTGACCACGCAGCTAAGCGTCACGCTGCCCTTGCTGCCCTCAAGGCACACAAGTTCGATGTGGACCGTGCTGCCAAATCTCTCGGCTACACGCGTCGATACGTGAAGTCACAGCTTGACAAGTACAAAGAGCGAGGAAATGTGTCTGAATTGCAACGTTCGGGCCGGCCTAAGCTGCTGACTGATGCACAAGTGGAAGCAGTAGCAGAGCTAGTGCTGCTGCACCAGTGTGTGGCCAAAGCAGTAGCAATCCTGAAGGAGCAGGGCGAGCTGGCCAGCAGCATCAGCACTGTAGCATTCAACAGGGCAGTCAAGAAGGTATTAGACTTAGCGCCGCAGCAGCAGCAGCCCATCTTGACTAGCGCAACCAAGAAGCGGCGCGTGGCCTTCAGCAGGCAGCAGCACGACACTGACAGCATCATGGCCATTGACAGCACCTACCTCACCCTCAGCTCCAGCCAGCGCCGGCGCAAGAAGTGGGTTAGGAAGGGCACCAAGCCAGTTGCCTGCAAGCCCGTCAAAGGCAAGCAGCTGCATGTCTATGGTGGCATTACCAAGTATTGCGTGACACGTCTCATCCGTGTCACTGGCAGCACTGGCCACCCCAAGAAGTACCTCAGGTACTGCAAGAAGGTAAAGGCGATGGTGCAGCACAGCGGTGTGGGCGCAGTGGAGTTCCAGGAGGTGCTTGGGGAGGAGCTACAGCCACAGGGGCAGCAGCTGTTCCGCGCAGCCGGCGTGCAGGACTGGTCACTGCTGCTTGACGGTGCAGCTGCACACAGGGCTCCTGCTACTGTGGCCTTCATGAGCAGCAAAGGCATCCGCATCGTCGCAGACTGGCCGCCCAACTCCCCGGACCTCAACCCCATTGAGAACGCATGGGCTTGGCTCAAGCAGCAGCTGTATGCGCAACAGTACGCCAGCCTGGAGGCGATGTGGCAGGCAGCGGAGGCCATCTGGGCGTCCATGCCGCTGTCCATGTGTCAAAACCTGATGGACAGCATCGCCACCAGGAAGGCCATCTGCATCGAGCGTGAGGGCGGTTACACTGGCTACTAGTAGGGCAGTGCTGAGCAGCGTGTGTGTCCAGGGTTGCTGTGTGTGTGGTGGCGGCAGCGCAGCGCATGTGTTTTAGGGTTCTGGGTGAAAGGTAGCTTCAAAAGTCTTGGTAAAAATGTGTGTTTTACAACAAGAATGCTGCAGCAGGCTCATCAAAAAGTCACAGATTTTGATGCCCAGCCAGTGCAGCAATGACCTGCATGCATGCTGCAAGCCCCCTGCTGAGCAGGTCCAAACACTCTCTCCAGGACCACCCAGCACACCAGTGAAATTGCCAACACCAGCAGCCTGAACATGGCCTGAAATGGCCTCTTTTTGCATGCAAAACACACCCAGCAGTCACACCAGCAGGAACCATGCCAACTACTCCAAGCTGCCCAAGGCTGTGCCCCACAAATGAAGTGCTTTGCAGCAAGATGCACCACTGGGCCTGCAGCACACCCAGCCACCAGTTGCCAGCCCAAACAGGACAGCACTGCAGACACCCCATGCAGCAGCACAGCAAAAACACAGCAGAACACAAGCAGCAGCCTCACACACACACCAGGGGCCTACAACTCAAAGTGCTGCCAGGGCATTCAAGCCAAAAAGATACCCTGTTGATTTACTTTTTTGGCTGCGGCTGACGGCTAAGGCTAAGGCTAAGGCGCGCGCGTGATATTTACTGTATGCACGCAGCAGGAATTGATCGTGCGATCTCTGGGATCACACGCAGGCGCGCTACCACTACACCATTGGAACACCTGGCAGAGGTTGGCAGTACACATGTGGTATCGATATAAAACACCGACTCCATTTGAGCTGTGCTGAGACTTGGGCGGCAGCAGCAGCAGCAGGGAGCTGGCGCTGCTGCCACAGCCGAGGCAGCCGCAGCAGCTGCTGCCGCCGGCGGCAGCAGCAGCAGCAGTAGCGACAGCGACAGCGGCAGCAGCGCCACAAGCGGCACGTACGCCAGCGTTGTTTCTGGCGGTGCAGGCGGCGCCAAGCTGCCCGGCAGCAACAACAACAGCGGCAGCCGCAGCACCAGCAGCAACAGCAGCAGCAATACGGCTGCTGTCAGTCCTGATGACCAGCAGCCGCAGCAGCATGCGCAGCAGCAACAGCAGCAGCAGCCACCGCCGCCTCCTCCAGCAGGTGGTGTGCCTCCGGCGGCGCCAGGTGCCACCAGTGAAGTGACGCCCCAGAAGCAGCAGCAGCAGCAGCAGCAGTCCACGCCGCCTCCAGCAGATGGTGTGCCCCCGGCAGCCTCAGCTGCCACCACTGCAGTGACGCCCCAGCAGCAGCACCAGCAGCAGCAGCAGTCCACGCCGTCTCTGGTTGATGGTGTGCCTCCGGCAGCGTCAGCTGCCGCCAGTGAAGTGCCACCCCAGCAGCAGCAGCAGCAGCAGCAGCAGTCCACGCCGGCTCCAGCAGATGGTGTGCCTCCGGCAGCGTCGGCTGCCACCACTGAAGCGACGCCCCAGCAGCAGCAGCAGCAGCAGCAGCAGCAGCAGCAGCAGTCCGCACCGGCTCCAGCAGATGGTGTGCCTGCTGCCTCGCTTCCTGCAGAGCCTGCTGCCGCACCTAAGGCGACGCCCAAGCAGCGACAGCAGCAGCAGCAGCAGGGGAAGCCCAAGCAGCGGCAGCAGCAGCAACAGGGGCAGCCTACACAGCAGCAGCAGCAGCAGCAGCAGGTGCCGCCTCCAGCTGAGGCCGCGCCTGCTGCCGCGCTTGCGCTGTTGGCTGTCGAGGACCCGGCGGACTGGTATGAGTATGGGGCAGCCCCGCCGCAGCGCCAGCGCAAGCGGGCGCGGCCACGCCGGCGGCCGCAGCAGCAGCTGCCGGAGCCGCCGCGAAGCCTGTGCCTGCCGCCGCCGCAGCGTGCCAAGCGCCCAGCTGACTTCTCTGCCTCGGATTTTGCGTATTCGAGCAAGGCCGTGCAAGTCAGCCATCTGCTTTTTGCCGCCCAAGTCTCAGCACAGCTCAAATGGAGTCGGTGTTTTATATCGATACCACATGTGTACTGCCAACCTCTGCCAGGTGTTCCAATGGTGTAGTGGTAGCGCGCCTGCGTGTGATCCCAGAGATCGCACGATCAATTCCTGCTGCGTGCATACAGTAAATATCACGCGCGCGCCTTAGCCTTAGCCTTAGCCGTCAGCCGCAGCCAAAAAAGTAAATCAACAGGGTATCTTTTTGGCTTGAATGCCCTGGCAGCACTTTGAGTTGTAGGCCCCTGGTGTGTGTGTGAGGCTGCTGCTTGTGTTCTGCTGTGTTTTTGCTGTGCTGCTGCATGGGGTGTCTGCAGTGCTGTCCTGTTTGGGCTGGCAACTGGTGGCTGGGTGTGCTGCAGGCCCAGTGGTGCATCTTGCTGCAAAGCACTTCATTTGTGGGGCACAGCCTTGGGCAGCTTGGAGTAGTTGGCATGGTTCCTGCTGGTGTGACTGCTGGGTGTGTTTTGCATGCAAAAAGAGGCCATTTCAGGCCATGTTCAGGCTGCTGGTGTTGGCAATTTCACTGGTGTGCTGGGTGGTCCTGGAGAGAGTGTTTGGACCTGCTCAGCAGGGGGCTTGCAGCATGCATGCAGGTCATTGCTGCACTGGCTGGGCATCAAAATCTGTGACTTTTTGATGAGCCTGCTGCAGCATTCTTGTTGTAAAACACACATTTTTACCAAGACTTTTGAAGCTACCTTTATATGCTACCTACATCCAGCCCTGCGCTGTGATCCACCCGCCCGTATGCCAGAGGGTTTAGTGGTGCAGTTTCGCCTGCAAGCTGCTAAGCATGGTGGTGCTGTCCTTTGAGTTGTGCGGAGCGTTGACTGGTGCACTGCCAAGCAGCATGATGGCCGGTGGCTGAAGCGTGGATGGTGGTGCTGCTTATCATGCGCTTGACATGCACGTCACCTTCACTCTGTTGTCACCTTCTCACTTATACGCCGATGTGCTCGTTTGGTCAGGGTGATGAATGATTGCCCTTCTTGCCTATGGAGGATCCCTCTGTGTGTTTGTGCATCAGTGCCGCGCTGTGTGTTTGTAGTGTTGCACGGCCGTGTGCCGGCACCGTGCAGCAGTGCGACGTTGATGTCTCCTGTTCTGTATGGGTAGTGCCGGCACCGTGCAGCAGTGCGACGTTGATGTCTCCTGTTCTGTATGGGTAGTGCCGCCACCGTGCAGCAGTGCGACGTTGATGTCTCCTGTTCTGCATGGGCACGTGCCGCCATCATGCATCAGCGCCGCGTCAGGGATGTCCTGTTCTGCATGGCCATATGCTAGGCGTAGCTGGCTCATTCATTAGGCTGTTAAAAGCCCTAGACTGCCGGGTGTCTCGTTCCTTTCCGTGCCTACATTGCAGGCGGCATGCTCATGTGCTTTTTGCATGCAATTGTGCCTGGAAGCACGCACGGGGACGTGTGATGGCCACACGCGACAGCATGCACATGTGTGCTTGCGCATATGCAAGCTGGTGTGACAGTACGGCATGGTAGACAGTGCTGGTGCATCATTCATTGAAGCAGCCGATTGTAGCTAGGACGGTAACACCGTCCATGTGTTACATGTGTGGGAGCATGCAGCAAGCTGGGGAAGCACAGGCCAATGCACACCCCCAGCAGTTTTCTGACAGCATTTGCGTATTGCTGGTTTGAGGCTGTGCCATTTTTGCTGCTGCCGGCAGCAGCACAGCCAGTGTGCGTGTGTGTTCTGCAGTGTGCAGCGGCACGTGTGCAGAACCTCTGTGTGTTTGTGTGGCGTGTGGCACACTCGGCACTCTTGCAACTGCTAGACAGCTCACGGCTTCTGCAGTGCTGCAGCTGCAGCAATGGCCATTGATTGTTGCCACGATGCTGCGGCAGCATTGAGTGCTGTCTGCTGGGGGTTGATGCTGTGATCATCACCCTCAATGATTGGCAAACTAGCATCATCATATCGTGCAACTTGCAGCATGTTGTACCATCTACTGGCAGTGTGGCGCTAATGTGCTCGCCTGGAAACGCCCTGCACTGTAAGGAATATTTCCTGCTACTCTTTGATAGGAACAAAACCGCCTCCTATCTTCTGGCCTGATTGCTCTTGATTCCACTCAGGGCAACAGTGCAAATGAGCAGTTGCAGCCGCCAGCATGCGGCATTTCTGCAGCGCTGTCCGTATCCGACGTCACAGCAAGCGGGGCCTGTGTCGGTAGCTTTGTTGGTTGACAACCAGCAAGCAGCTGCTGGCATCTTCAAGATGCTCATGATGAGCACAAGCCCTGGGACCTAGGAACATGGTTTTGTGTCTGCTGTGCCGGCTTGTCTGCTCGAAGCTTTAAATAATTACGCATGTACAGGTGATCACATGACATATGAAGGCGGCTGGACACCTAGGAACCAGACGGACCCCTGCTCAGCAAGTCCCTCAGGGCCCAGGGCGAGCAGTGCGCGCCAGAATGGCAGCCACTGCAGCCCAGCAGCAGCAGCCACTTGCCCGCCAAGCACATGTTTCTTGGACCTAAACGTACATTGATAATTGCTGGAAAATCCGACCTTGCCTGTAAGGCAAGGCTAGGAAGGCGTTGAACGTGCTGGCCTGACCCGCACAGGTGGGGGTGGGGAGGGGTTCACCTCAGGTGGTTCGCGCCTTCAGCTGAACCCTTGCTGCTGTAGCCCAAAACGACAGTATCAAATTTTCTGTTGCCTACTGCTTTCATCTCACTGCTTACGAAGTCCTGGCACTGATAATGGCCATCATTTCTCCATCGTGCTGTGCTGTCAAATTTTGCTTGTGAGTGCCACAACCACAGGCGGGTATCTTGCATATTTAAATTAGCCGCTTAAGGTTGCACGCTTACAGCAGAGGCCTTCGCCAAGGTTGTCGGGCTCCCTGCATGGCAGAGCTCACAGAAGGCGTGTGCGATCTCTGTGGGAAGGAAGCCGACGCAAAATATGAGGTGAGTTCTTTAGTTTGTAGCCCGACTGCAGAGCTGGCTTGGCCAGCGCGGTCTAAGAACAGCAGCAGCACAGGAGACGAGGGAACGCTGAGCCGTTGTCCAGGGAGTGCCTTGGGCGACGGTGTTGTCTGTAGTTTGACATCAGTGGAGTCTGAGTAACATGCAGAGCGTAGCAGTTGCTGCTGCTCCTGGCCTGCTGCCCAGCCTGGCATTCATACCCCCAACAGGCTCACCTGTTTTATAAGCCTGGCAAGCTTGGCTTCCTAGTTGCTATGAGCTACGCCCTGTTTCTCCTACATCCTTGGCGCCCATCTGGTCTGCCCTGTGATACTGTTTTGCAGTGGTTAGGCTGCCTGTGCTGCGTTGCTTGCTTGCAGGATACACCTCAGCACTGTTCGCCATGGCACACTCACCCACTGCGAGCAACACCTGTTGCAGGGACACGCACTACCGGGCTGTACTCAAGCATCAAGCACACTTTCTGATGCTGCAGCTGCGCTGCGTGTGCCTGGCTGGCTTGCAGGACTGCCTCAACGTCGTGTGCCTGGCACGGTGCCACCACCCCGCCCTGAATGACATCTACCACGCGCACTGCATGAAGCAGTACCTGCGGTCCTTCTGCAGGCCCATGGACGCGTGAGTGCTGTTCCTGCAAGCAGTGGACTAGTTGTAGCTGTTTCGAGCTGTGTGCAGCCAGGTCTAGCAGTACCTGAGGGCCTTTTGCAGGCCCATGGACGCGTGAGTGCTTTTCCTGCAAGCAGCCAGCTAGTTGCAGTTGTTTCAAGCTTTTGTGCTGCTATGTCTAGCATCGGTTGCAGCAGTGATGCTTGCAGGACAGCCTGTGTACAGCAGCAGCGGAGCAACAGGCCTGCGTCAAGCAGTACATGCGGGCCTGTTGCAGGCCCATGGACGCGTGAGTGCTGCATGGCAGTACTGTTCCTGCAAGCAGTGGCTGGTTGCAGCTGTGTCAAGCTATGTCATGTGGCTATGTCTGGCAGTGCTGCAGCAGTGATGCCTGCAGCCCGGCGCCTGTGCAGCAGTGGGGGTGCCCTGCAGCTAGATATATTGTAGCATAGAGGTATTTCAACAAGGCACGTGAAATGCAGGCCGTGTACAGACATGCATATGCAGTTGCTGCTACCGTACACACAGCAGTAGCTGAGCGCTGCTGCACTGCAACTGATGCTGTTGCATAGGGCTGCCAAAGTCCATGCCACTTGCACGTGTCGGCAGCAAACGCAGCATTTACCAACCTTCATCAACCCTTTGTCCACCTGTCATCTGCTACTGCTGCTGCAACAAATTCTGCGCAATGCGTCATGGACGTGCAGCGGAGGCCGCCGCTCCGGCTTTTTGTGCCCCAAGGGGCGCGGCAAAGGCACCAAGGCAACATTTCAGTGCGCAGGAAAGGTGGGTGTACCTGCACATGCGGCTGCGGCTGTTTGTCTGCTTGTGATGAGCGCAGCAATCCAGCACAGGGCTGCCAGCTGTATTAACGCCGCCCCTGCAAGGCAGCTACCTGTGGCTCAATTCGTCACCGTGTCAGTATGCGAGCCACAGCTGAACTGCATGATCTTACAGAAATTGAAAGTATGGCTGCATCGGCGCCTTACATATCAACAACAAATCAAACAACAAATCAACAACGAATCACACTTCAAAACAGCTGATGGACAAGCCCCTGCCTGCAACCTCACTCTGCCCCGCAGGTCGCCCATGCACAGAAGATTAAACTGTCCACAAAGCGTTGCTTGCCTGATTGCCATACTCTTGCAAGCATGTGCATCATGCCCCGCAGGCCACCCACGCACAGAAGATTGAGTTGTTGCTACAAAGCGTTGCTTGCCTGACTGACAAGCCCCTGCCTGCAACCACACTTCGCCCCGCAGGTCGCCCACACACAGAAGATTGAATTGTTGCCACAAATCATTGCTTGCCTGACTGCCACACTGTTGCCTGCAACCTCACTCTGCCCCGCAGGTCGCCCACGCACAGAAGATTGTGATAAAGGATGCTGCCAAAGCAGCCAAGGCACTGCCTCCACAGGTGCGCAGCACAGCGTGTTGCAGCGGCTTCATGGGATGCTGTTGGCGCAGCAGCAGCATAGCTGGTTGCGCATGCACAGACAATTGTGATGAACTTTGCTGCCAAGGCAGCCAAGGCGGTGCCTCCACAGGTGCGCAGCACAGCACGCTGCAGCAGCCTGTAACTCGTGACGGGCTTGCAAGCAGGAGCTCAGTCATTTTTCCACAACAGCAGCAGCAGCAGCAGCATTTTGCTGTCATCAACGCCCTTCTTGTGCGTGTGCTGACATACGGCTATGTGATTGTCATGCACGCAGGTTCCTGCGCGGTCCAAGCCTGTCCCGAAAGCCGCCAAGCCTGCAGCAGCAGCAGCAGCAGCAGCGGCAAAGCCACCAAAGCCAGCAAAGCCGGCGCTGAACAACAAGCCTCAGCGCTTCTCTTCGAACGACGTGCAGCACCTCCCGTGAGTGATACATTTCTTGTTACTGTGTTGAACCGCGTGCACAAACTTTATGTGTTGTTGTTGTGTTGGTGTTTGTGTTTGCCAGGTTTGAATACAGCAGGCCTCAGCGCTTCTCTTCAAACAAAGTGCAGCACCTCCCGTGAGTGTTACATCTCTTGTTGTTGTGTTGAATCACATGCAGAAACTCCATATGGTGTTGTTGTGTTGGTGTTTGTGTGCGTCAGGTTTGAACACAGCAGGCCTCAGCGCTTCTCTTCAAGCGACGTGCAGCACCTCCCGTGAGTGATAAGATAAGTTGGTATTGTGATCACTACATGCAAACACACCATGTATCGTTGTGTTGGTGTTTGTGTTCGTCAGGTTTGAACACAGCAGGCCTTAGCGCTTCTCTTCAAATGACGTGCGCAGCACCCCCCGTGAGTGCAGTGCTGCTCCGTTGTGATGCTCTGCTTCTGTGCCTGTTCACAAAACACCCACCCACCCCAGCACAGACCCTTCTGCTTTTCTGCTTCTGTGCCTGTTCACAAAACACCCCACCCACCCCAGCACGGACGCTTCTGCTTTTCTGCTTCTGTGAGGCGTTGCCCTCACGCATGCCACCCTCTGCTTCGCTGCGCACTGATACAAATTTGCTCCTCACACTCGCGTACTTGTTTCCCGCCACCAGTGCTGCTCTGTTGTGATGGCGTTGCGCTCACTGGTAGTATTCCAGCAACCCAAGCATAACTTGGACCAGCGACCCAGCATTATTTTTGCTCTCACTGGGATTGTTCTCGCGCATACCACCCACTCCTTCGCTGCGCACTGAACCGACCTGCTTCTCACACTCGCATAGGAAGATAGAGGGGTTGACATGGTGTGGTCATGCGGCATACGCCACCACGCCCGCATTCTTGTTTCCCGCCACCAACGGCCCTTGATTGCACAGGCCAGCCACATCAGGCAGATGCCTCTGCTTTGCCGCACACTTCACCAACACTCACCCGTCTGCTTTTCTGCTTCTGTGCCTGCTCACAAAACACCCCACCCACCCGACACGCACAACAGGCCCCCAGCAGCAGCAGAACCGAAAGGCGACCCGCTCGGCCGCAACGCAGCAGCAGCAGCAGCCGCCAGCGCCAAAGCTGCGAAAAAGAACGCCAAGCGAGCCCTTGCAAAGAAGCTCAAGGCAGAAGGAGGAGCAGCCGGCAGCAGCAGCAGCAGCAACATCGCTGGCAGCAGCAGCAGCAGCAGGCCAGTGACAGCAGCTGATGTGGCTGGATCTGCAGGTGCTGATGATGCAGGAGACTGGTATGACTTCAGTAGTGATGAGGATGCGTCATCTGAGATCGATTATGCAGCATATGGGTTTGGAGGCTTTGCATCGGATGACTCGGACGATGAGGGGGGCTGGGTGCATGGCGTAGGCTTGCAAAGCAGTGCAGCAGCAGCAGCAGGAGCGGCGGCGGCGGCGTATGGTGATGCTCCGGGTGTGATTAATGGTTTGCCGGCGGCTGCTGACAGCTCTCCATGGTATGCGAGCAGCAGTGATGAGCAGCAATGGGGAGGTGCAGAAACAGGTGGTGCGCAAGGCGGTAGCGCGGATGCGTATGGTGCAGCAGCAGCAGCAGCAGATGCGGCTGGCAGCAGCAACGCCAGCAGCAGCAGCGCATGGAGTAGTGGCTTCACTCCGAAGCGCCAAACTCTGGACAGCACACAGTATGATCAGCAGTACAGCAGTGGGACTGCAGCTGCCGCGCTGCAGCCTGAAGCAGCAGCAGTAGCAGTTTCGGCTGTGCAGCTTGCACAACTATCTCTGCAAAGTGATGCACACTCATTAGAAGGGGCAGCAGCAGCAGCGTCAGGGCCGTACCATCAACAGCAGCAGGTGCCCCAGTTCCAGCAGCAGCAGCAGCAGCAGCAGCAGCCTATGTATGGTGTCAGCCAGGGCATGCCGGCTGCCTCAGCAGCAGCAGCAGTACCAAATGGCCAGAGGACAGCCGATGGCTTCATCATTCCGATGCCTTTCCATAGCACTGCTGCACCAGCAGCAGCAGCAGTGGCAGCAGCACCAGTGTGGTATGATACCCAAGTGCAGCAGCAGCAGCCTGCGCCCTACCCTGCAGTGCAGCAGCAAGCGCAGCAGCAGCCTGCACCCTACCCTACAGTGCAGCAGCAAGCACAGCAGCAGCAGCAGCAGCCTGCGCCCTACCCTGCAGTGCAGCAGCAAGCACAGCAGCAGCAGCAGCCTGCGCCCTACCCTGCAGTGCTGCAGCAAGCACAGCAGCAGCAGGTGCAGCAGCAGCAGCCTGCGCCCTACCCTTCAATGCAGCAGCAACCACAGCAGGTGCAGGTGCAGCAGCAGCAGCAGCAGCAGCTTGCTGCAGGTCCTGTGACGCGTGAGCTGCTTGCTGCTGCCCGCGGTGACTTCAGCAGCAGCGCTGCTAGCTGGCTTGGACCGCAACAAGCAGCAGCAGCAGCTGCAGCTGGTAGCCTTTCTTGGCAGCAGCAGCAGCACATGGTTTGCACACAAGCAACCGCTGGAGGAGTCGCGTACAACACGCAGCCAGCTGCCTACACCGCTGCTGGCTGGGACAAGCAGAGCAGTGCAGCTGCATTCTTTGCTGTGCATAATGCAGCAGCGGCAGCAGCAGAGGATGACGTCACTGATGAGGAGCTCCTGGCACTGCTGTGCGGCTGATGAGCGCTGCAGGCAGCAGCAGCAGCGGGCCCGTGCTGGCCCTGTAGCAGCAGAGGCTGGCATCGCGTATGAGGAGCTCCTGGCATTGCTGTGCGGCTGATCAGCAGTGCAGGCAGCAGCAGCAGCAGCAGCAGCGGGCCTAATAGTGCTGGTATTTTTGTAAGTAGCAGTGGGCCCGTGCCGGCCCTGTAGCAGCAGCAGCAGCAGCAGCAGAGGATGACGTCACTGATCAGGAGCTCCTAGCACTGCTGTGCGGCTGATCACCACTGAAAGCAGCAGCAGCAGCAGCGGGCCTCATAGTATTCTTGTGAGTAGTGGGCCTGTTCGGGCCCTGTAGCAGCAGCAGCAGCAGCAGAGGCTGGCGTCACAGATGAGGAGCTCCTGGCATTGCTGTGCGGCTGATCAGCAGTGCAGGCAGCAGCAGCAGCAGCAGCAGCAGCGGGCCTAATAGTGCTGGTATTTTTGTAAGTAGCAGTGGGCCCGTGCCGGCCCTGTAGCAGCAGCAGCAGCAGCAGAGGCTGGCGTCACAGATGAGGAGCTCCTGGCATTGCTGTGCGGCTGATCAGCAGTGCAGGCAGCAGCAGCAGCAGCAGCAGCAGCGGGCCTAATAGTGCTGGTATTTTTGTAAGTAGCAGTGGGCCCGTGCCGGCCCTGTAGCAGCAGCAGCAGCAGCAGAGGCTGGCGTCACAGATGAGGAGCTCCTAGCACTGCTGTGCGGCTGATCAGCAGTGCAGGCAGCAGCAGCAGCAGCAGCGGGCCTAATAGTACTGGTATTCTTGTAAGTACTTTTCTTAACTCTTGGCATGCTAGTGACGCTGTAGGGACCAAGCCGTGGTGCTGTACTGCAGTCGTATCTTATTGCCTGTGCATTTCTTCAACGTCTGCTGCTGCCAGCGCTGTGTTGGGTACGAGGGGAGATGGTGTGATGGCGTTGAGGTTACACCGGGCACACCCTCTCTTATAATACAGTAAGCTATGGCTTCATGGGTAACATGATGATGACGATGACGATGCATGCGACGATGGCGAGGGGGGAGTTGATGGTTTTCCCTTGAGATGTGCACAGCCATGAGTGGTGTTAAGTGGTGTCAAGTGTAGCAGCCATGGTGGCAGGGGGCGCCTCCTAGATGCGTGAGTGAGCAGCATGTTGCATTCAGCTATTGCAAACTGTGTTTACATGCCAATGCAAGCTTTTTACTGTACCTTGCCAGTTAATATGGAAAGATGCCTTCCAGTGGACAGTCTACTAGTAGCATGAAAAAACAAAGCTGCGCACCTTCCGAAGGTGTTGGCAAGCAAGGCGCTGGGGTCTTTAGTCGATAGTGGACATTATCAATACGTGTGCTGCTGCTACCTGCAGCCCTCCCGCTCATGTCACTGGAACCAAATCACGTGCCAGCTCCTGCAGTACTGCACTGGTGCAGCAGTTGAGGTGTCACTGCCACGTGTTGACCTTGGTCTGAGTGTGTGCGTGTGAGGCCGTATGTTTGAGGATGAACCATTGCACGCAAAATCTCAAACAAAATCGTCGTCCCTTGCAACGCTCGTGGTGATGGCACCGATGGCGTGTTTATGGAAACTTGACATACGGACTCTCAGAGTCCGTCTGTGATGGATCACCAGCATGCACCGTGTAATGCATTTTAATTTCTATCTAAACGGTGAAAATAAAAGTACCAATTGATCTTACTGCTGTGGGCGCGTGACCTTTTCTAAATTCCTGTCATTATTCGAGAGGTATTCCCGTAGGGAATCCTGGCGATCAGCCACACATAGCGGGGCCGGCTGCTGCTGCGAGCCATCGCACACTCCATCTTTTGATTTTCTTTTGTTTCAGCCGCAAAAGAATTCACTCATCATGATCAGGGCACTACTCCTTGTGGCACTCGTGGCCACTGTCGCTGCACAGGCACCAGTGACGCCAAAGCCTGCCAACGCCACCGCAGCAGCAACAACAGCACCAGCTGCAGCAGCCAAGCCCGCACCCGCAGCAGCAGCCAAGCCCGCAGCGACTGCTACTGCCACACCCGCAGCTACAGCCAAGAGCGCTGCGGTGCCTGCCGCAGCAGCTGGCGCAGCTGCTGCCGGCACTGCAGCAGTTGCAACAAAGGATGCTGCTATGCCCGGAGCAGCTGCTGCTGAGCCAGCGATGCCCACTTCTCCTTGCGGCGCTGGTGAGCAGCCGAGCGTGGGTTTCAAGATCCCGCAGGGAATGTTCCTTCGTGAAAGCTGCTTTCTCATGTCATCGCTGCAGCAATTGCACGTTGATTTGAGATGTTTGCGATCGCTTTATTAAGAAGGCTTGAGATTGATCGCTGTGCTCGTCCGGGCGTTGTTGACTTTTACACCTCACCTGATATAGGCCAGTGCTGCTGTCATCAAGCACCGCTGGTTACACTTGCTGTGTTGAGCCTTGAACACGTCTCATCACATGATGCTTGAATTGAATAGCCTCAAATTGATGGCTGTATACGCATCCAACCGTTGTGTGCTGTTTCGCAGCACGCTGCAGCCGCTGCTGTAGCAAAGCTTGCATGTCAGCCCACAGCTCCACAACTCAACTCGCGCACTTTGAACTCACACTCTACTGCCACCCACAAAGACAGCTTACTCCCACTTCATCTGCACACTCTGAACGCACCTACCCGCCAGGGACCGCTTTCCTGTTTTTTTTTTAACACAGCTCGTGCACCTGCCTGCAGCACCTTATGCCACCTGCCAGGCCTCCCAAATGCCCTTGGTCATCACGATGCGTGTTGATTAACGGCAGGAGCTCCCTCCCCGCCAAACACTTACCATTGCTGCTGCTGCTGCTGCTGCTGCTGCTGCTGCTGCTGCTGCAGCCATGACCTCCATGCCCTCCATGCCCTTCACCCTCAAGTCCATCTCCGGCTCCGGCTGCGAGAACACACACTGACTCACTTCCTCTGCCGCTGCTGCTGCTGCTGCTGCTGCTGCTGCTGCAGCCATGACCTCCATGCCCTTCACCCTCAAGTCCATCTCCGGCTCCGGCTGCGAGAACACACACTGACTCACTTCCTCTGCCCCTGCTGCTGCCGCTGCTGCTGCTGCTGCTGCTGCTGCAGCCATGACCTCCATCCCTTTCACCCTCAAGTCTATCTCCGGCTCCGGCTGCGAGAACAACGATGCCCTGCTGGGCAAGCCCTATGCCTGCGCTGCCAGCATGGTGGCCAACATGACTGACTTCAGCGGACCTGCTGCTGAGTGCACCTACAACGGCGAGGTGAGAGAACAAAACATGCTATCTTTGAAGCAGGCCTTTTCAAATATATTCTGTATGGCATCCTCCACGGCAAGCTGAGCAGGTTGTACTTATTTTTAATCACTTTTGTTGGAGGTCTGATGCCCTGCTGGGCAAGCCCTACTAGGTACGTAGTGCGCATGTGCTGCCAGCATGGTGGCCAATGTGACTGACTTCAGTGGACCTGCTGCCGAGTGCACCTACAACGGCGAGGTGAGAGGGAAGAACATGCTATTTTCAAACCCTTAACTGGCCGTGTTGTATATTATGATTTGCGCCCTCATAGGCAAGCTGAGCAGTTTTGATCCTATGTATATCACTTCCTTGAGCGATCCATTTGCTGGTGCAATGCTGGGCAAGCCCTATGCATGTGCTGCCAGCATGGTGGCCAACGTGACTGACTTCAGCGGCCCCGCTGCCGAGTGCACCTACCACGGTGAGGTGAGCATTTTAATCATGATGCATTTGGTCGATGCTGCCACCCAATCAAGATACCACAATTGCCACACTTCAGTCACCAACCACTGCTGCTGCTGCTGCTGCTGCTGCTACAGGCCAGCATGGGATCTGGTGAGGCCGCCTGTGCTGAGGACGGCGTGCTGGGCAACGCCAAGGTGGCTCCCGCAAAGGGTGAGCTGCTGATCCTGCTTTTCAAGTTTTTAGATGCCAATATTTTGATATTATTTCAAAATATTCAAATGCACTGTTGCTTTGAATGCATGCTTCGAATTGTGCTTCTAGCAGGCTGACGCCTGCAAAGCCGCCGGCAAGGTGGCTCGCAATGGGTGAGCTGTTGATCCCTTTCAAATGCCAAAATATAAAAATATTTTGAAAAGAATCAAATGCACTGTTGCTTTATGAATAACTTCTGCTTCTAGCAGGCTGAAACCTGCGAAGCAGCCGCCGTGCTGGGCAACGCCAGGGTGAGCTGCTGGCCTTGTAGTTGATAGCTGTATGCATGGTAATATCACCTGCGATCTGCTGCTGCTGCTGCTGCTGCTGCAGAGGGTGTCACGAGCTCCTGCAGGGCACATGGGTGTTTGCGAAGCCCAGTCAATTCAGACTGCCGCTCCTGCTGCTGCTGAACCTGACCTGCATTCTGCTGCTGCTGCTGCTGCTGCAGAGGGTGTGCGCGAGCTCGTGCAGGGCACCTGGGTGTTTGCCAAGCGCAGTGTCATTCAAGGTTCCGCTCCTGCTGCTGTAGAACCTGACCTGCACTCTGCTGCTGCTGCTGCTGCTACTGTTGCAGAGGGCGTGCGTGAGCTCGTGCAGGGCACCTGGGTGTTTGCCAAGCCCGGTACTTTTGAGGGCAAGGTGAATGCTGATGGCAGCCTGACCATCATGACCCCCCTGAAGGACGGCACCATGTGCGAGCTGACCTACACCGCAGGTATGTTACTGTATGTTATTCTGCATGTTATTTTTCTTTGCAGTAGCCTGGAACTTGTGAGGGCAAGGTGAACGCTGATGGCAGCCTAACCATCATGACCCCCCTGAAGGACGGCACCATGTGCGAGCGTGCTGACCTGTTCTGCCCTTTGGGCGCTTGGTGTTATCATGTTTGTTACAATGTTTCTCTTAAATGCATGCATATGTGGCGGCTTGCATGCAAAGCTGAGCGGCGGCTGACGCCGCAGGTCCTGAAGCAGGTGCTTGCTTTGTCTCTGGACATACTGAAAAGGTTCAAATCATCAATTTGATCGCCAACGGCTGCTGCTTCTGCCGCTGCTGCTGCTGCTGCTGCTGCAGGCGTCGCCAAGAAGCCCGTGAAGCTGCCAGCCAACGAGGCATCCTTTCTTTGTTGCTCAGAATTTTACGATTTCTGCTGCTGCTGCTGCTGCTGCTGCTGCAGGCGCCGCCAAGAAGCCCGTGAAGCTGCCAGCCGACGAGGCATTCTTTCTTTGTCGCTCAGAATTTTACGATTTCTGCTGCTGCTGCTGCTGCTGCTGCTGCTGCTGCTGCTGCAGGCGCCGCCAAGAAGCCCGTGAAGCTGCCAGCCGACGAGGCATCCTTTCTTTGTTGCTCAGAATTTTACGATTTCTGCTGCTGCTGCTGCTGCTGCTGCTGCTGCAGGCGTCGCCAAGAAGCCCGTGAAGCTGCCAGCCGACGAGGCAGATGCCCTGGTCACCCAGGCCAAGTTTGACGCTGAGCAGGTCAAGGAGGACACTGCTGCCATTGCAAACGGCACCATGCCTGCCCCCGATGCACCCAAGAAGTCCTCTGCTGCTGCTGCCGGCGTGAGCGGCTTCATGCTGCTGCTGGGCGCCGCGGCTGCGCTGTTCTAAGCAGCTGCAAGATTCTTCGGAGAGTCTTGCTGGGTCCTGAGTGCTACGCAGCATGGTCCTGTTTCGAGTGGCCTCATGCTGCTACCGCGCTGTTCTAAGCGTGCAGCAGGGACCGTTGCAATGCCGGACATGATAAAAAGGGGATTGCCAGCGTGATCACCATGTTCAGTGGATTGCCAGAAATGTGTGTTCTCGATGGTGCTGCTGCTGCAGCCGGCAGCAGCAGCTGAATGATGGATGTCAGCGGAATGCGAATGGCTCATCATTTACAGCATTGCTGCAGAGGTTTGCAGTGAAACCTCAACCAATCTGGATACATGTAGAGGCTGCAGACGATTCGCCTCTTTGACTTTCAAATTGATAGCATTGTCAGCATGCCATGCAGTGCATGCTTGCTATGGCCGTTCTGAAAAAGATGTGTTGACAAAAATGGTTTGTGATGCATTCCTGGTGGCTCTCTAACAGCATGTCCAGGCTAGCAGAGGTGCTTATGGTGTGTAAAAGGACGAAATTATAAAGTGAATGCATGGCTACGCTCCTACAAGCAATCTTCAAGCACCAGGCTCGACCAGGTGTTGATTGAATGTATTTTCTTCCCTTAAATCTTTATACAGGTGTTCGATTGAAATGCACAGCAGTGCCATGATTGCACACACCCAGGGCCGGCATTAGGCAGTTTTGACAAGTTTGCACCTTTGAACACTGGATGAATAACAAGTTTGAGACGTAAACCGTCGTTTGTGTATGTCCGAGATGGTGCAATCGTGGATATATGAAAGAGTGAAGTTCCTGACACCACTGGTAGCCCTGTGAGTGGGAGTTGAAGTAGGGAACCGCACCAGCATGCTAGACTCTAGCATCTGAGATGCAGCAACCGATGCCAACCAACTTTCTTTGCTTGCATGTCTTGCCGCTTTGAATTTCAATGCCATTGGTCCACTGGATGGCATCATGCCGCATCTCGGTTCAACCGAGATGCCATCCAGCGGACCAATGGCATTGAAATTCAAAGCGGCAAGACATGCAAGCAAAGAAACTTTTGCTTGTTGGATCTGTGTCACGCTGCTGGTGCTAGCGCATTGGCTTTAGCGCACAAAGCCAGCTGAGCGTTCAACGCTGCAACTAGTGTGGCACTGCCGGCAGTGGCACTGCAGCCTGAGGCTGCTGGTGATCAGCATGCAGGACAGACAGCGCTGCAGGCTGCAGCATTTCGTACCAAGCAACGCCAATACAAGGGGCTGCCTGGTCTCTTTATGTCCCAAGGGTTGCTCGGCTATAAAGGCTTACCTGCAGAGCCGTAGCCGATGCAGCAGGGAACTGCCAGTCAGTACTGATGTGGCCACAGGGATGACTCGGCAGCTGCATGTGCACTCGTGTCTGCAGACGAGCGTAATGCAAGTTTCTAAAATTGTTCGAGTTCACTCGTTGTGGTGCGGCCTGCGTAACCAGCATCAAGGAATAGGATGCGAAGCACAGGGTTCTCCGGCCCTCACCTGGACCGGCCTTGAATGCAACACGCAACGGTTTGCAAACATTTGAGCAGTATAAGTCGCTGTGACAATCAAGAGTCTTTCGTTCTTAGCTTTTGCACCTTGTCACCAGCGCTGTCGCCGATCGTCGCGGCTCGTGAAGCACTCTGGCTGGTAGAAGGAAAGTTTTAGACAAGTTTCAAAGCATTGAGCAGCTGAGCGCCGGATTACCGTGACCCTGGATGTCTGCCTCTTGACGTGTAGCTACCTGCCAGCAGGTGAGAACGACTGTTTGCTTAAACTAAACAGCAGCTCAATCTGTTACTGTCTGTATAAGAGGAACAACCCTGCGATCCTGCAGCATTCCAGTGGCCACCGCGTTGGTCCTTTGCTTATCCTGGTCCCGCTTCACTCCCCTCCTCCGTTCCAGCACCAGACTCATCAAATAAGGGGTTTTCGCTATGCATAACAATTGAATAAGCAGCTGCATGATTGCCACGGTGCTCTTAGCCCGCGTCGCTGATGGCATGGAACAGGCGGAGAAGGAGGCCTGTGCCTGCAACCCGCTGCGACAACATGCGCCCTTACCTGCTTTGATAACATATATAATTTGGTTATTTGCTTGCAGGACATCCAGCATCAGTGCCGTCGGAGCAATAGCAGCAGTGCCGTACGGAGCAATAGCAGCAGTAGCAGCAGGGAGCTCAGCAGTGTCACAGCCACTGCAGCACTACAGCAGCGGGTAGCAATCCCCCACTGTACGTCAGCACAAGCAGCAGGGACAGCAACATATCCTCAAAGCAGCAACAGCCCCATGCTACAACAAGCTAACTGCCGGCAGCAGCGGCGCTCGCGCCTGGTGCTGCTGCTTGCAGCAGCACTGGCCATTGCAGCAGCAGCAGCAGCACTACCAGTAGCATCAGCACAAGAGGCACAGCAAGAGGCTTCGCTCAGTTCCATTCCACAGGGCATGTCAAAGCTGACTAGGATTGATGATGCATTGGATCAGCTGCTGCAGCCGATTCGAAGGCTCGGCTTGCCATGGAGTGACACACTGACTGAGCTGCTGCGCAAGCATTTGAACCAGAACCTGCAGGTGGGCGGGATATTATTGTTAGCTTGGGTTTGAATGGGTTGAATTTGAATTAAGTTCCGCGCGCACTGAGCTGCTGCGCAAGCACCTGAACCAGAACCTGCAGGTGGGCGGGAGATTATTGTTAGCTTGGGTTTGAATGGTTTGAATTTGAATGGAGTGAGGCGCTCACTGAGCTGCTGCACAAGCATCTGAACCAGAACCTGCAGGAGGGCGGGAAATGCTTGTTAGCTTGGGTTTGAATTGTTTGAAGTTGGATCAAGTGACACGCTGACTGAGCTGCTGCGCAAGCACCTGAACCAGACCCTGCAGGTGGGCGGGCGGTTTGTGTTGCCTTGGGTTTTAGTGTGTGGCTGTGTTTGTGTTTGCTTGGGTTCATTCAGGACGGACAGTTCACTCGGCTGCTGCGCAAGCACCTGAAGCCGCACCTGCAGCTGGGCAGGGGCCATGCAGCTGTCACCAATGTTGTTTGTTGTCTTGTAAACTCCTGAAGATTGCATTGGCGCCTTCGGCTTTGTGACCTTGTGAGTGCAGTCTCATATTCTCCTTCATTGCTGCCATCTGTTTGCAGGCCTCCAAGCGTCGCATGCGGCGCTCGTCAGTTGACGACGGCACCGCCCTGGCAGCAGCAGCAGCAGCAGCAGCAGCGCCGGAGGCAGCAGCAGCGCAGGCCGCCACATGTGATGTGGAGCCATCAGCAGCGGGCTTGGTTGGGGGCTACCTGTCGCATTCGGCTGACCTTTACAGCACCTATACGCGCATTTACGACCGGCTCACAATGTTTTACCAGGACAACAGGGCTGGGGAGGATGTGTATCTGCTGCCAGGTGAGGTTGCAACGCTGTTTTTGAACGCAAATGATTTTGATTATGTTGGCTTTTCCATTTGTACCAGCACAACAGGGCTGAGGAGGATGTGCACCTGCCGCCAGGGGAGGCAACAAGTCTATTTATTGTGTGTGTCAAGTGTTGCATTTGTTCTATCAATGGAATATGTTGGATCACAGCTGTTGGCTGACGATGTTCTACCACGACAACTGAGCTGAATGTATGTGTACGTACTAGCAGGTGACGGCACATGGTCAGCTGTTGTTTCAACGGCATAATCTCTGCATGGCATGAGTATAGTTGCTGCTCATCCCTGTCCAGCGACTGACTCCCTCCTGCTGCTGCTGCTGCCTCTGCAACCTGCAACTTCTTCTGCTTTGCTTCAATCTCAAACGCCAAACAGACACCATAATGGATGTGGCAGCACGCCGCACCTCCAGCGCAGTAGCAGACCTGCGCCGCCGCCGCGTCGCCACCAACAGCAGCAGCAGCAGCAGCATCCAAGTCACCTACGTCGTCATTTCCCTGTCATCAGGCTGGAAAGTAACACAGAGCAACTGCACCAGCCCTGCCGGCTGCAAAACCTGGGGTTCTAAGATCTTCGGCACGAATCTGGACGATCCAGATCTTCCTGCAAGCATTTCCTGCAAGCAGGCGCATTGCTGGGAGTCTGCAGAGTGTGTGTCAACATCTGGGGCCTGCTTTATGCGTGTTACTGTGCTAGAGTATCACCCGCAGCTAGGCTATGCAGCGCAGAGCAGCAACGTGGTGCGGTTGGTGCCGGATGGCGTGAGGCCGGCCAACGGCGGCAACAACCAGCGCGCAGCAATGGCCATGTGCTCGCCCTGCAGCACGCAGCAGTGCGCTTGAGCAGCGGCGCCGATGCAGCAGACGCAAGCGCAGCGCTGCTGCTTGCAGGAATGAGTGCGTCAAGGTGTGCAGCAAGCGGTAGCTGCAGCTGCTGCACCATGGGTTATGCAGCGCAGACCAGCAATGTTGTTAGGATTGTGCCGGATGGTGTGCGGCCGGCCCATGGCGGCAACAACCAGCGCGCAGCCATGGCCATGTGCTCGCCCTGCAGCACGCAGCAGTGCGCTTGAGCAGAGCGATGGGACGCTGCTGGTTGCAGGAATGCCAGGTTCTGATGTGCAGCCAGCAGCAGCTGCAGCTGCTGTGGCAGCAGGGGCTATGTAGCACAGGGCAGCAACGTGGTGAGGTTGGTGCCGGATGGTGTGCGGCCGGCCCATGGCGGCAACAACCAGCGCGCAGCCATGGCCATGTGCTCCCCCTGCAGCACACAGCAGTGTGCTTGAGTAGAGCGATGGGACGCTGCTGGTTGCAGGATTGCCAAGTTAAATGTGCAGCAAGCGGCACCTGCAGCTGCTGCACCATAGGTCATGCAGCGCAGAGCAACAATGTGGTGAGGTTGGTGCCGCATGGAGTGCGGCCGGCCAACGGCGGCAACAACCCGCGCGCAGCAATGGCCATGTGCTCGCCCTGCAGCACGCAGCAGTGCGCGTAATCGTTGACCGCGCTTTGACTGGGTGCGGTTTGACTAGTCTACTGTTGTAGCGAGGACAGTGTGTCCGCTGCACAGCACGCAGCAGTGCGCATAAGCGCAACAGCAGTGTGTGTCAGCATATGAGTCTCAGGCAGCGCTGCTGCTTGCAGGAATGAGGGCCTTCTGGGGTGTGGTGTGCAGCGACTTTAATCTAGCTGCTATTGCTGCAGCTGTAACAAGCCGCAGGAAGCTGCAGCATCTGGGCTACAACACGCCTCAGCGCACAGCGTTGACCACGCTTTGACTGGGTGCGGTTTGACTAGCAAAGGGTTGCTGCAAGGGCGATGTGCATGCCCTGCAGTGTGCAGCAGTGCGATTAGTGGTGCAGGCAGCGTGCGTCAGCACATGCGCGCGTGCAGTGCTGCTGCTTGCAGGAATGCTTGCTGGTGTGAGATGCAGCATGAGGTCAGCAAAGGGCACTGAGCAGTGTGCGGAAGCATGCATACGCGCGCGGTGCTGCTTGCAGGATTGCTTGCTTTGTAGCGGTTGCTGTGTGTGGTTTCTACCCAGCTGAACATTGTTTTGCATGGCATGCTGCGAGGTTGCAGCTGCTCGTTAGATTGTATCTGCTTGCAGCCATGCGCACATGATGATGTTGTGTGCACGGCAGGCAGCAGGTGTCATTCGGCGCTGCAATGATCGTGGCAAAATAGTGGCCGCGCAACGTGTGATGCTTGGATGGCAGCAGCAAGCAGCGTATGCTGACGCGCTCTGCAACAGCAAAGTGCCGGGCTGCATGTGGAATGGGCATTGCAACGCGCTCTGCAACAGCAAACTGCCGGTTTGCATGTGGAATGGGTATTGCAAGGCGCTACTAGGCTTTCGCAGCGCAGCTGCCTGCGATACTGCATGTGCTGCCAGCTGTTGGTCATCTGTCTGTTGCGGAGTGAGGTCGCGTGCTTGTGTTGGCCATCTCACTTTCTGCATGTGTATGTGCCATGGCTTTGGCAGATCATGCACACGACAGTGCAGTGCACCCGGCCACGTTCAGGTTCTGGGATGAGGGTTCAGCTTCTCAAGCTTGAACCTCAAGCCCCAAACCCTAACTAACAAGGGCGTAGCCGGGAGACGGCATGAACGGCGGCAGCGTCAGAATGAGGAGCAGGGTGTGTCTGTTGGAGCTTCCTGAAGAAAAGAAGGCAGCAGGTGGTTCCACAGGAACCCCCTTCAATGAGCATTTTGCAATGTGTGCTGCAGCTGGCTGGCCTCAACAGGTCAGCACTTGCAGGGCCAGAGGTTGACACTCTTTGTCTTTTTTGCGGTGCTGTGTTGGTGCAATGCACGCGCGCATCTTCCTGTTTTTGCTGCGCGCATCGCTTGTGCGTTTGTGTTGCTGATCCAGCTCCCCAGCCGCAGCTTTGGTGGTGGTGGTGGGGAGCTTAGGAGATCCATTCTCTTTTTCCTTCTTTCCGGGGGCATGCAGTTTGGTTGTTTCGGCGAGAAGCCTTTGAGCAGAACTTAACACGCACTCGCTTACCGTCAGGATTGGTAGCCGGGTGCTCTGCCGGGTGTATGTGTACAGTCTGCTGCTTGTTTGCTTTGCCCGCACATTTGGTGGAACTTGGCAGCAAGGCAGCATGGCGGCATGGCTCCTCTTGTTTCAAAGGAGTGACATGGCATGCTTTGAAAGCATATGCACTGTTGTATTGATAGAACTGAGTTTCGGCTGCTGTGCATCTGGTCATTCGTGGCTGTTGTGCTGACGGAGGGCCTCTGTCATTATGACATGTTATAACACACTGACGTGTGTTATTATTTCCTGCATGTCAGATCGATGCCACGGGCCGCATCTTTTGTGCTGATCAGAAGAAACGATGAGCCGGCAAGAAGCGGCCGCAGCGCCACTTTGCCTGTACAGTCTTTCGTCTGTGTCAGTTTGTTACATGCATGCACTGAGATGGCATGCCAGCTGCAGCGTGCTGTAAGCGTTACGTGTGCGTTACATAACATGTCACATCATTTACGCATGCTGATCCAGCCATATTTTATCAAACACGCCGCATCTGGTCTGTCAGCTGTTACTTTCAGCAGTTGATTTCGGCTGTTGCAATTCAGCAGGAACGAGCGGTGGCTGCAGCACCGCTGAGGAGGCTGCAGCTGTCACTGTGGGGTTTTGTGGTGCCTGCACGCCAGGGCTTTGTCATGTCGAGCTTCAGGTGCTTGCAGGCGCATCAAAGCAGGCTTCCAGCTGCTGCTGTGGCCCCTCATACTTCTCACATCTGGAAGCATCAGCAGCAGCAGCAGCAGCAGCAGCAATAGCACACCATACAGCAGACAACATGTTGGGGCAGGACGGCCATTGCAGGCTGTGCTATGCTTCAGCTCTCACAGCCCTGACGCTTTTGTTTAGTAGGTTCCGCCTTTACCTGGGCCCTGCAGATCACTCCCATTTGCAGGGCCGGGCATGCTTGGCTGCTTGAAAGAGAGGGCAGCAATGTGTGTGGCAGCTGTGCCGTCTTGCCGGTGCTTTGTGTGCAGCAAGTGCAGCAACATGCAGAGGACCGGGCATGCTTGGCTGCTTGAAAGAGAGGGCAGCAATGTGTGTGGCAGCTGTGCCGTCTTGCCGGTGCTTTGTGTGCAGCAAGTGCAGCAACATGCAGAGGGCCGGGCATGCTTGGCTGCTTGAAAGGGAGTTTGAAGGTACCTTTTGCTGAAGGTATCTTTTGTTGAAGGTATCTTTTGTTGAAGGTATCTTTTGTTGAAGGTATCTTGTGTTGGAGTACTAGCCCTGAAGCTGTTGAGTAGAGGGTGAGGACACTGCCACGCTTCCGCTTCTACCAGGCTTGTCATGTACTTGCCGGGCGATGTGTTGGTGGGCAGGCCTTCTTGATATTGCCGGATAGTGCGCAGGGTTTGGGGTTTGGGGACCGAAAGAGGTTCAAGCTAACACATGCTGCGGGTTGTGCTGCTTGCAGCAAGTGCAGCGCCGTGCGCAGCAGCTGTGCTGGCTTGCTGCTGTTGTTGCAAGAGAAGGGAGCTCCGCATCTTGTGTGTGCATGTTGTGGTTGGTTGCTGTCAGCTCAAATGACGCAAGGAGGAGGTTGTGCTGCTGATGGCGGTGCCGTGCATTGCGCGCTGCTCTGTGGGTGACGATATGATGTGCACTTTGTGCGGTTGCGGCTGCTGCAGCTCTTGCAGCTGCTGCAGTTCTTGCAGCTGCCAGCAAAAGATTATGCCTGTGGTGTTTAGTTTGGTTGTGGTGTGGATGGCGGTGCCGTGCAATGCGTGCTGTTCTGTGGCCAGCAGTATGACGTGCGCGCTTTGCGCAGCTGCCAGCAGAAGGTGATGCCCATGGTGTCTAGTCACTCTCTTCTCTTCAGAACCAATCCATTCATCTGCAGCGTCAGCCTTTTCCTGCCTTATCTTCCATGCTTCCTCGCATGTTCCCTGCAAGGTTCTTACAGCGTTCATTGCACGCGCTGCATATGCTGCAGTCTCCGAGGGATCATTCACACTTTAAGCCTCTGGAGGGGAAGCAGCAATCATCATGCATGCTGTGGCGCGTGATCATCGCCACTGCATGCATGCTGTGGCTGCATCAACACTGCATGCATGCTGTGGCACGTGATTGCATGCATGCTGTGGCACGTGATTGCCTGCATGTAGGCGCTGCATCCAACAAACAGGCGGCACAGCAATTACTTGCACAGGTGCAGCTGCTGGCATCATGCGCATATGCAGCCACAATGCATGCAGTGCAATGGCAGTTTCTTGGTGCTTCAAGCAGGCTTGCATGCAGCTGCGATATCATGCGCATGTGCACCCATGTTGCGTGCAATTTTGGCTGCAGCTTCTTAGTGCTTCTTGGTGCAAGGGGCATCTAGAAGGCCGAGCTGCAGCTGCAGCTGCTCTTGCAAGCATGCTGCTGAGAAGCTGTTCGGATGACGTTTGGGGCGTGGGCTCTGTTACTTCTGGTGGTGAGAACTTGCACGCACCATAGGGCATATACCATATATATTCTTTCTTGTTTCTCTGGTTAGCATGGGATAACACGGCGGCGTCTCGGTGTGTTACTTGGGTGAATCTTTGAGGTAGGCATGGGCCAACCGTGTTGCGAACTTGGTTGAGCAAGTGTTGCACACTTTGTTGAGAGTGGGGGTGGGGTGCATTGATGATGCTGTGTGGGCCTTCTGGCTGAACCTGTGATTGTAAGTTGACTTCTTAGTTGAGTAGCACACGTTCGTGCACATACGTGGTCTATTGCAGCAAATCTGCAGGTCCTGTTAGGCGGTTGTCTCAGCAGCAGGGTGCGGCCACCGTGAAGGCGGCCTTCAGAAGAATACCGTGATCACACTTAAGTGCAAGCTTGCATGCGTGTACACGCACCCTCAGCTGCAGTACATATAAGGTTACCAGCATTGCTCAGCATGCGTCAGCACACCCAACAATGTTGTTGCAATGCAGCACGTGCATTGGCTCTTTGCCTTGTCGGACAAGGTCATTCATGCAGGCATAGACACAGAAGCTTCAACAACAGACAGAAAAAGCCAGCAAACGCATGAAAGCAAGTGCAAACACCTTCACAGCAGAGTACTGCTCACAACGACGGATGGAATCCCCATATGCCTACAACCAAGGACTGTGCAGCCTGATATGTCAGATGTTCAGACGCAGCACAACGGTGTTAACAGCCTGAACACAACCCGGACCAGCCACACAAAAGGGGGCATCACAGCAGGCACAGCTGGCTTACCCAGCTGCTGCTGGCTAAAAGCCTCTAGTGCCTGCCAAGCACTGTTCCTAGCCTGGTTGGTGCTGGCCTGCCAGTTCTTGCTCATGATCTCACGGCCCCTGGCCAGTGAGGTCTGGTACAGCACAGGCTGTGCCACCATTGCTGGCACGCTGCCAAGTGGTGGCACAGCTGCAGCTGCAAACACTGCAGACTGCTGTCCGCCCTGCAGAGAGGAAAGTTGGGGGTAAAAGTAGTGGAAGTTGGGTGGGAGTTCCTGTGTCAGCAGGGCAGGCCCTCTCAACTGCAGGCCAGTATGCTGGCTGTGCGCTTAACTCGCCCCAACCTTCCTCAAGCTTCTATTTACAAAAATGGTTTGGTTAAGTGCCTGCTCAGCTTCTGCGTGTATCGATGACAGGGACTCAAGTAGCCGTGCACGCGGCCGCTGCATGCATGTGTTTTTATGCTTACAATGGCTGATGGTGCTTACCTGTGGTACTGCTATCGACACGGCCCCCCCGCCCCCCCAGGGCAGTACTGTACCGGCTGTACGTTGAGGGTACAGCTGGCTGCTGGCCAGCAGCAGGGAGCTGCCTGCGGCATGGGTGGGAGTTCCTGTGTCAGCAGGGCAGGCCCTCTCAACTGCAGGCCAGTTACAACTGATTGGTTCAAGATCCAGGAGCCAAAGAAATCCTTCCTTTCACCACAAAAACGCTGAGTATCTCGCTCTCTGTGGGACTGCTGGCTGTAGGCACACACAGAGCAGAAAGCCGCAACAGCAAATGATGCATGCATGAACAGGTGCGATCTGCACCGCCCAGCCAGGCCTGCAAGAACCCACAGCAAGATGCAGGTTCTTTGTTTCCTGCACATGTGAGACTGCTGGTTGCAGGCACGCAAGTAGCAGACAGCCGCATCATTTTAAACGTGTATGCATCAGCGTAAAGTGCATGCATGAATACGTGGGGTCTGTGCCGCCTAGCCGGGCCTGCAAGAGTCCCATTTTGTGATTGCAGAACTTCTTGAAGCTAGTCCATCATTCGTGGCATTGGCATTCGTGCCACGTAGGGCTGTAAGTATGCGTAACCGCAAAATGCGAGCTCTGTGCAGTACTGGGACGTGCCACGTGTACAGTATACATGTGCATACAGCGCTGTCATGCATGCAAGATGCACATATGCACAAGCATGGATCTCATGCTTTCACCCGTCACTCTGAGAAAGTCATTTCAATTCATCACAAGTATTGCATATGCAGGGTGCCATTCAGCAGCACCGGCAGTACAGGCAGTTGAGATCATCTTGCATTATGTTCATGGAGTCACAAGCGCCCCACCGTGGTACTGCTATGGTTCTTTTGCATTGCCAAACTCTGGTCAAACAACCAAACTGTGCTGCATCCTAATCAAGTGGACATTTGTGTACAGGCAGGATTAGGTTCAGGCTTACAGAAGCCTTGAACTTTGGCATAGTGAAACCACAGACATCGCAAAACCTCAAGCAGGGTGATGGGTGAGCTCATGAGGCCAACTCTATATGGGGAGGCTTCAGACTGCTGGGAAGGCAAAGTGCAGCCAAAGCTGCGGAGAAACAAGATGTACGTATATAGGTGCAGACTGATACAACGCATGACAGGTTGGTTTGGGATTAAGGCACCCACAACCCTAGCATATCCAAGAAACGTACACAGTTAGAGCCAACAGTGATCACTGTTCAACAGCTCACGAGGCGGGCGCCATGTGGGGACGCTTCCAACTGCTGGGAATGCAAGGTGCAGCCAAAACTGCGGGGAAACAGCATGCATGCATGCAGGTGCAGACAGATACAACATATGGCAGGCTAGGGTGTAAGGTTGAAAGCACCAGTAACTCTGGCATATCAACACCTGAAACAGTGCAGGCCAACAAGTAGAGCCATTAGCGGTCACTGTCAAAGAGCTCACCAGGCAAGCCCCATCTGAGGAGGCTTCATACTGCTGGGATGGCAAGTTGCAGCTGAAGCTTCGGGGCAACAGCATGCATATGTGCAGGTGCAGACTGATACAACATATGACAGGCCAGGGTGTAGGGTTGAAAGCAACCCATAACCCTAGCATGTCAAGACCAAAAACAGTGCAAGCCAACAAGTAGAACCAACAGTATGAATAACTGTTCAAGAGCTCACAAAGGCTGGTGTCACATGAGTTGGCTTCATGCTGCTGAGGAGGCAAGGTGCAGCCAAGGCTGCGGAGAAAAAAACATGCACGCGTACTGGGAAGCATTGGCGTGCAGGCAGAAAGGGTGCCATTCGGTGATTGTGTATAGGGCGCATGTCAGATGAGTTTGCAGTGCAGGACAGTACTCAGGCGTACTCAGCCCCAGCCTTCCAAGAAGATGTGGCCAGCTGCCACCTGTTGCGTTTGGTGTGCAGTCCTGCATTGCTATCAAACAAGGCAACCCTGCTTAGTGCCGCTGGCCTGCATGCCAAGCAACCTGTCAGACACAAGTACATTGAGTAGCAGAGCAACGCTTCACAGAGCATGCAAAAGGGGCAAAATGTCAACACCAAGACGTGTGAAAGAGTTGGGTTAGGAGTTGCCCAAACCACAACCTCAGCGCAGCTCACGCACAATCCTTGCCAACACCAACGTGAAATCAGCCATGAGCTCCTGAGGTTTTTTTAGTAGGGGTCTGCATTCCTGTTGAGGCGAGCTGCAGCTGCAGCTGCAAAACAGGTGCAAAGGCAAGGTGCAACAGGCACAAAGTCGAGGTGCAGCTGCAGCTGCAAAACAGGTGCAAAGGCAAGGTGCAACAGGCACAAAGTCGAGGTGCAGCCGCAGCTGCAAAACAGGTGCAAAGGCAAGGTGCAACAGGCACAAAGTCGAGGTGCAGCCGCAGCTGCAAAACAGGTGCAAAGGCAAGGTGCAACAGGCACAAAGTCGAGGTGCAGCCGCAGCTGCACAACAGGTGCAAAGGCAAGGTGCAGCCACGACTGCAAGACAGCTGCAAAGGAAAGGTGCAACAGCTGCAGTCGCAAGGTGCATACGCAATGTGCAACATGTTGCAGCCGCAAATGCAAGGTTCAAACACAAGGTGTACAACTGTACAGCTGCAAACGTAAGGTGCAATAGCTGAAAAGGCAAGATGCAACAGCTGCAAAAGCAAGGTGCAGCCGCAGTTGCAAACTAGCTGCTAACGCACGGTGCAGCCGCAGGAGAAAAACAGCATCACTCATTCCTGTGACCCCCAAAAGTAGGCAAGTGGTGGGTTTCTGGTTAGAAGAACACATATAGTACACGCATGTATACGACATAGTACTACAGTATGGTGCAAAATACCACCGGCAAACGTAGATCCTCTACCGAAGTGTCACTCAGTGGCAGTGCTCCTGAGGCCGGCCCCATTGGAGCCACACAGCTTTGAAAAAAGGAGGTGCATCCGCAGCTCCGGGGCAGCATCATGCATGCAGAGCACGTACTGCCAAGAGAATCACAGTCCAGTGACGACATGCGTTGACAATCCAGGTTCACGTATGGGGTGAGCATGCTGCAGCCACTTGCCTATGGCGGCTCCAATATTAAATTCAGTCACAGGTCCCGCGACTGAATGTGTGAACATGCGTGTGATGTCCTTTTGTGTCGCCACCTGGGACTGCAACGGCTGCAGTGTGCACCGCCAGCCTCGCACTGCGGGTAGCAGCTACTTCAGCGTGCATGGAGGTACTTTGAAGAAAAACCTGTGTGCATTGTGCACATGGTGCAACATGTGGCTGCACAGCCATATTGCTGCTGCACAACGATGTGTGTTGAGCTCAGCAGCAAGCTGTGTCAGGGCTGCACCGTGCAGCAGCTAGCTGACACATGGAAACACCACCAACAATGCAGGCCCAGACGGCAGACGTAGACGTAATCACAACACAAGCGCGCGCCGCAGTCACAGCTATAAATACAGTAATGCCATGTTGATGTGATGCACCACACACGCCCCGGAGGCGGCACTGCAAGGTGCTGCCTGGATGCGGCATGCACTTTCTCGTACTCAAAGGCACATAAGGCAACCCACAACCCGCACTCAAAAGCACCATGCTTCAACACCCCATATGTGGCACGCATCCTTTTCAGAGAAGGCCGTGTACCATGTACATTTATGCCATATATGTATGCAAGTGTACCGGGCGGTTGGCAACCGCACATGTGGCTCAGCAATAAGTAGTACGTCCACAGTAGTATATCCCAACGGCGCCCAACAAGCGTGTTTGCGCCGTCTGAGAGGTACAGGCCATGCATGCTGCAAGCATGCGTATGCCAATGCAAAGTGCTACATGCACGTTACCTTTATAACATGCAGTCCAGCCTCAGCAACCCATACTGCCCCATCAGCAGCAACAGCGACCCCATGGGGATAGCCGAACGTCTGCCCGTGCACGGCCAAAAGCTTGCCGCTGCTGTCGAACTTCAGCAGCCGCCCCTCCAGCCTGCTTTCAACAACATACACGTCGCCAGCAGAATTCACTGCAATGCCGCTGGGGTTGACGAGGCCAGAGCTGATCAAAATCCGCGGCGAGGCACCGGCTGAGTTGTACACAACCACGCGCCCTGCTACAGGGTCTGTGACAAGCACTTTGCCTGTGCGCTGGTCCACAGCCAAGGCTTTCGGCATCCAGTTGGCGTAAGGCTCCGGCACCCCCGTATACATGAAGAACCCAGGCTCCCACTTCTTCATCTCGTGGCTGGTGGTATGTGTAGTGAATACTACACCATCAACTCCTACTGCGACTCCAACACCGCCCTGCCCAATATTGATTGTGGCAACAAAGCCGGTAGCATCCAGCTCGTAAAGCAACTCTGTGTCAGAGGCTGTTACCAGGAAATGATGGTTTGGAAGCTCAGCGATGTAACTGACACTGTGCGAAGAAAAGGCTGCCAGCAGCGCCGTTGTGTACACAAAATTGTCTGCTGCAAACACTGCCACCCTGCCCTTGAAAGGATCGGGCACCATGATGCTGTTGCCAGAGGCCAACAATCCACCAAGACCGGCTCCAAACTGGCTGTCGCTATCGCCACGTGAGCCGTATACTGTGCGCGCATCACACCCTGCATACAAAGGGCGGACTCACTGCATTCAGCCCTGGCAAGCGCCGACTAGTATACTCAGTGTACATGTAATCTTCGAGATGCAGACCTGCTGCTGCTGCTTGCTTTTTGCACAAAGGTACCAACATAGCCATTGTACATGGTAGGCGGGGATTGCATCAGCTTCCAATGGAAAAGCACTATGGCAATGCACAACATATCAAGCTCACTTTGGCAGCCGCCGCCGAGCTGCACCTCCCAGTGCCCATCTTCTGCAGGACTGCCTGTGATGCACGTTGCTGTGTAGCCGCCGCCTGAATAGTAGTGCTCCACATCACACTCAGCCCTGCAAGTTGCGCCCGCGCTCTGACCAGCGCAGCTGGGGCTCCAGCCCTGACTGTCATCAGGTGCATTGGGCGCTGGCAGGTCCTTGCATACGTCTGGATGAGGAACGTAGCGGCAACTTCTGGCGATCACTTGCCAGCCTGAGAGTGTGCACTCAGCAACGTAGCCAGACTCAACGTAAGAGTGCTTTACATCACACTCAGACCAGCAGGATTCACCCACACTCCGGCCAGCACAGCTGGAACTCCAGCCCTTGCTGCCAGAAGGGGGGCCGGGAGTTGACAAGTCGTTGCACACGTCTGGCTGTGACATGCTGCAGTCTCTGGATATCACTTGCCAGCCTGAGAGCGTGCACTCGGCCACATAGCCAGATCCAGATGTGAACACGTCCTGAGGGCAGGGTGCTGTGCAGCGCGCCCCGATGTGCATAAACTCGCAGTTGCTGGCAGCCCACTCCGGCCCCGGGCTGCCAGTGCAAGACGCTGCAGCAGCAGGTGCATTTGAATGTATTTTGAGTGCATGAGCTACCAGATCATTTCAAATCATAGTGTGTGCCAAGACACGTGCAAGGGCAGCAGGAATGCCACTCAGCTGAACTGCTACTGACAGCTGTGGTGCGGTGCTGCATACGACACCTCACGGCAGGCATATGCAATGCACTGCACTGCTAGGCTGTAGCAGTGCTGCAATGCGAAGGCAGTGTAAGCTCCCACTCGTGCCTCGCTTGATGTTTTCTTTGCAAGGTTCTGCAGCAGCAGCTGCACAGCATGCTTCAATACTTGCCACCATCCTGCCTCAGCTGGTGCAACTTACTTGGGAAGCAGAAGCCGCCTGGCCCGCTCCAGCCGCCGTCAGGCAGGCAGGTCACATAGTAGCCTGAGCCGTCATAGGCGGGCCAGTTGCAGCTGGTGAAGCACTGGGCACCCACAGCAGCGTTGCTGCAGTCCTTTCCAGCCCAAGGGCCCAGGTCCCCTGTTGGTGGTGCGTCTGTGGGAGCACTTGCACAGCCTGGAGCAGCAAATGCAGTAGCAGCAACAGCGGCAGCAGCAGCAGCAGCAGCAGCAGTCGTAACTGCGTACGTTGTACAATCGGTCATCTGTGGCAAGTGCACAAACACGTGTTGCCAGCATGAACCTTGGCTTGCTTGTAATATGCGGTGCAGCATGCAAGCTTGCAGGAATGGAAGCTGGAACAGCTGCAAACATATGCCAAAAAGCCAAAACCTGCTTTGCTCACCTGGCAGCAGCTGCAGCTCTGCTGTGATTCCTGTGGGCTGGTCATCAGCACCAAGCACTGCAGTGAAGTGCAGCACACCAGGGCTGTTGCTGAGGTTGCGCAGCGCTGCGCCTTGCAGGATGGCTGTGTAACTGCTGCCGCCTGGTGACACTGAAGTTACACCAGCAGCAGCTGGTGCTGAGTGACTCCTGCGGGTGACACTCTGCTGCATGTCTTTCAGGTGCAGCTCTGGGTTGATGTGGCCAGTGCTTGAAAAGAGGCTCACGTGCCCTGCTGCTGCAGGCAGCTCTGTGGTGAACTTCATGGTGAAGGTGATTGCGGCATCGGAGTTCACGATGATGTTCGCGGGTGACACCGACAGCTGCCCGGTGAAGTTCTGGGGGACTGCAGGAGGGTGGTGATAATGACAGGGAGGGAGGAACAGTGTGAAGATCTGTGGCAGAAACAACACCTCACAAGATATTACACAGGATCCCTGCAGGGGCTCAGCATCTGATGCAGTGCCCATGATCTGTGTCTGTGCGTGCTTGCGACATGGCAGCAGGTGCCCATGGCAGCAGGCTGGCTGTTGCATACAGCCATCAGCGCACCTTTGTCAGCGCTGCAGTTCTGTTGCGGCTGGCCCCACGTCTTGTCAGCGCCGCACACAACTGTCACGCTGCCGGTCCAGCCCCCTGAGCAGTCAGTTGTGCAGCTGGACTTGCCCTTGCAGGCTGCTGGCCAGGCGGCAATGCCGGGTGCCTCACGCGGCAGGTCGCCACACACTGCAAGTTCAAAAAGGCATGGTTTGGTGTAAATTTTATCAAGATTATTACAGAATTTCGAATAAATTGATAATAGTAAAAAAGTATATCAAAAATCAAAAAATGAAAATATAAAGGTTTTAAAAAATCATAATCTTTTATCAATTCATTTTTTCTATTTATATTTTTTTACAGAATCATTTATCGAGTACATATGTAACACAAGTACACACAAGTAGATATGTAACAGACAAGCATGGGTAAAGCCGGCACAGATGTGGGTGGACCTGTCGAGTATCCTACTGCAAATAACACATGTTGGCGAGGATGCAACATCTTGTGAATTACAGCAGCGGCTGGTGGCACCCAATCCCTCGAGCTGCTGTGTGCACACTACCTGTGATGAACCGCAAGTTGCAGCCGTCACATGTGATCAACAGTACAATTGAACTTGCATGTTCAACCTGCTGCAACATGTTTCATGTACCATTACTGCACCTGCAGGGATGCACTCCTCGGGTGCAGTGGCGCCCTCGCGGGCGGTTGTCATGCCCTCCCCGCACTTGCTGCAGGCTGTTGTGGTGTTGCCTGCGCTGTAGAAGCCGAGCCGGCGCCTGCCAGCAGCACAGAGAAGGAGGCAGTTGGGCGCGCAGCAGTAGCACGGAGTGCCAGGCAGCATGCAATGTTGCAGGGCATGTTGATTTGACAGGAGAGGGCAGCACGTTGGCATGCAGTGGGTGATTTGCAATCATCCAGTAAGCTTGCTTAAGAGGCCTGTCAGGTGTCATGCCGCATGAGTCACGCAAACATACACAGCACTGCTTTACTTGCATGTTGTTCCCCGCTCACCTGTAGCAGCGCCACACAGGAAGTCCAAAGACACTTTCTGGCACGCCATATCCAGGGTTGCACACTGCAGCAGTGAAAAAGCACATGGCTTGCTGCATGCCACATATGCCTAAGCAACGGGCATAACATTGGTCAAGCTATGCTGCATATGTTTATGCTCCTTTCTGGTCTCGGAACAGTGCCCACGCGGCTAGGCCTTGTGTAACAGATACCGTCATGCACAGCACACAATGCTGCACAAGCCCTGGGCAGCTGCAGCACAGAGCTTCAGCGCCTTCCCACCACTACACGCAAGGCTCCTGTCAGAAAAGGTCGAGTAGCCGGTGCGGCACTTGGCACACACGTTCCAAGACGTCCCCGCATAGGTGCCGACAGGGCAGGCCTGGCAGCTGCTGTTGCTGCCCCTGCCAACCATCTCGTGTCCCGCAAAGCAGCAAGCACACGTCTCTACGGTGCGATTCTTGTCCCAGCAGGACAGCAGGCACCCTGGGACAGTGACGCCCACATTGGAGCAGCCCTAAAGAGAGCCCGGGCGGCTAGCATCACGGCCCAACTGCGCTAGTGCAGCAGTGCACGCGCTGTACTGCATAGGGCGGGTGGAGCGGCTCTTAGGGGGCGTCCGAGCTACCGGCCCCAGCACAGGTGACGGCTTGCGACGCAGCGCAAGAGCAGCGTTGCTGGCCGGCGCGGCTTGCGTTGCCTGAAGCTTCCTGGTGTTTGTTTGCCAGGGCAGGCTGTTGTGGTCTTCATGAGGCAGATGCAGCGGCCAGTGTTCTGGACCAGTAGAGCGAGTGGCAGCTGAGGGCAATGCAAGAATGCAAAGCAGCAGCATTGCTGCCAGCACGGCAATAGCCTGCAGCAAAATGCAGCATGGTATGGATCTCAGAATGAAGCTTGGATGCTTGGTGCTTGCTTCATTTGCAGCGCAGCGGACCGTGGCAGCAGCCACAGCAGCACACACTCAGCTGACTTTGAAGCACATTGGCAGGGGGGCTTCTGGTCTAGCATTGCTTTCAGTTGTGCATTTACCATGCCTAAAACTGTCATATTACATTGTGAGGTGCAGCAGCCCATGCAATCAGCAAAGACAGCGCAGCAATGAGCAGCCGGGCCTGTCGTTTGCCACTTGCAGGCAAAACTGCACGTGTTCGAGCTACGCTTCAAGTTGCAGCAATCCACAGCTCTGCTGCACATGCAAGTGCATGCATGCTACGCTGCTGATGCCCTCGGCACGGCATAAGCACATGTGCTGTACAGCAGCATGTATACAGAGTGGGTTGTACGTACAGAGTGGGTTGCACTGCACCAACCTTGAACTTCATGCTTCTGACAACGGGAAAGTCTCTGCTAATGCGGCTGTGGTCGCTAGCTGTAGACAGCTCTATGTAGAGGAGGGTGTCAACAACAGAGCTTGCTTTGCGTACTGCAACACACAATGTGGCTACACCAGCGCACAATGGAGTATTACTTCAGGGTACAGCGTATGCCTGTATCCAGATTGCCTAAGCAGGTTGTTTCTGCAGAATGGAGGGCCCAGGGCGGTGCTACGCTGCTAACCGGCTGGCAAAGGTATGTACACAGCCTTTTGTGCAAATATGGTGTCAATGTTGCAGTTGCGTCCGGGTCGGCTAAGGAGTGCAAGAATCACATCAGGCGGCAGGTGGCATCCATCTACGCTGATGTGGCGGCTGATGCTGCCAGCAAGAAATCGACTTTTGGTACTTACGTCACTCACGTGCATAAAACTCATGTTGATTCTACGCGTTTCAAGGCACCTAGGCCATTTTTGTGTTCAGGTTGTCCTTCACGTGGTATTGAGCTCCTGATGCGAGTTCCTCTGCGCTGCTTGTGTGTGCATGCACGTACAAGCAACTATGGTGGCCGTCGGGCCAATCCTACCACTGTCTGTCCTGCATGCGGTTCTACTACTGAGACTTTGTCCCACTTTGTTTTGGAGTGTCCTGATACCGCTGATTTGAGGGAATCTATGTACGCAGAGCTGCGAAGGCTGCCAGGTTGCGCTGAAAAACTGCGCACTTTATTGGCCATGACTGACCCCTCTGCCATGGTGTTGCGTTTTGTTTCTGACGATGTTTGGGGTGGATCTGGTGTTTGCAGGTTGGCTGCTCGGCTGATTGCTGACTACCTTGTTCTTACCTGGAATCACAGGAATGTCTGCAAGCGGGATAATGAAATAGTGCTCCCTCCGGAGGATCCCCGGGGATCCCCTTCCCCCTTCGCCTGTTCATTCAGCCGCTCCTGTGGGGCGCGGGGCCGATGGCGACGTTGCTATGGCTTAAATGGTAACATGATGATGATGATGAACACATGTGTTGTGTACACAATGCAGCAGCAGTACAACAGCAACACAGCAGCATAGCAGCCTACATAACCGAGGTTTTTGAGAACCAAACAGAAATTCTAGGACCATGATATGTCATACAGGGTGTATACACAAGTTTTGCCCTGTATTGCCTTTGAGTTTGATGTGGCACACCCCGCCCTAGGGCTAGGGCCCTAGCGTAGGAACGGGCAAGGCAGCAGCAGCATCAAGAGCTCGTCCGTCTGCTGAATATTGGTTGCTTTGTTGGTCGCAACCTGAGCAGTTGCTCGTTTGACAACGACAGCGTGCAGATGGCTTGTGGGAGCAGCAAATTGGCAGGCGGTCTGCCACCCATGGCCACAGCAGTGCAGCTGTCTGAAGGTTTTCCGAGACGAGTTGGTGGACGTCCATGTTGCAACGTTTTTAAGAATATACGGCACATATGTATAACTCAATGAAGGTCGACAACGTTGCAAAGCGGTTTCGAGCGCAAAAGCACCGCTCTCAGGCCAGTAGACGTCTACGGACTCAGACTGCTTGCCTTGACGCGGCACGCCTGCACCGGGTGTTTTAAGTTAGCAAGATTATTTGAATCACTACAAGTCGATGTTCAACTGCACGAACGGAACAATGAACGCGGGTTGAAGTCGATAGCCAGGAATTTGTGGAAACGTTGCTAACATCAGCGTGCAGCCAACATATGTGCAAAAACTGGCAGAAGTTATGAGTCTTTCATGCGATGAATACTTGAGTCGTTGATATATGCGATCCGCAACCAGTGACGGACAGCATGACAAGGCCGGGCGAACAATCAGCCACGATGACGCCCTTCACCTGCACGGCCCGACGTGTAAACGACCGGTAGCACAGCATGTTGGAAAGGTTGACGAAAGCATTCAACTAATCGTGTTTAATGTGTTGCACTTGGCCGTCACCGGGCAGTGACTGGACCGATCATCATTATGATCCTCGTCATCATGATGACAAACTCACCGGTGCAGGTACCTGCAAAAGGGCCACCGGTGCAGGTACCAGCAGATCTACGGCGCAGAAAGACGGAAGCAGTCTCGCATACCATTTGTTTTGCTTGATGCTTTCCTGCCTTCAACACCGTGTTGCATACATACCAGCCCTGCCAGGCACGCAGCCAACCGTATGGGTAACCCCCACCTGCTGCCTGGTGAAGGCGGTGAGGGGGTCTGGGTGGTCTACCCCTCACCAATAGAGAGGCAATAATAGTCGTAGTTTCCGCTCCGTACGGGGCGCGGTTGCCGATGCCGATGACAAGGTATGGCTTACAAGAAGACTATTATTATTAACACCGTGTTGCAACCGTGACCGTTGCGGGCGACCGACACTAAGGTATTGTAATTGAGTCAGCTTCAACAATGATGGCGACCATCACGGTAGCATCATGCAGCAACATCAGTACCACTGGTAGCGTTTCAGCACATGTTGACAATTGCAATGTCCGCTATCCAAGGTGCAAATGCAGCGGTCCATCATCATCATCATCTTCAACCCCTCTACTCTGGAGTAGGGACTACCTTGTTACATGACCAGGCATAACAACATCGCCATCGCCCCGTGCTACACTGGAGCGGAGCGAAAACTGCAGGCTGTGATGCTTCACTGCAGCTGACAACAGGATGGGCCGCCACGAGCAAGCCCTGGCTCATGCGCACAGCATGCACCACATGTGTTGTACAACAGCTGTAGCAGCACCAAACCACAGTACAGATCATCCTTAGCTTCCTGATGCTCACACCAACAAGCCGCATCGCTCACTCACAGTGTGCAACATGCATATTGATTGATGCGTCAGGCATGCGTTGGTGGCTATGTGCTGCCGCCTACCGACTGCTTTGTTCCTCGCTCGACAGCTACACACGACAAGCATTGACTCGAAGTCAGTGCCGGCGCTGGTCTTGACTGCACCGCTGCGCGGGAGCTGCTAACAATTGCATCCATTAGCACTACGGCACCTTGCCACGCCATCAATCAAAGCAGCATGACAAGCTTAGGCACGTCGTCCATCTGTGCCGCAATGACTCAACACACCACTGTTATGCGGAGCTTCACACAACAGCAGTGTGACGCCTATGCGCGCATGATGGTGGACGTGTCATAATGTCAGTCAATGCAGTGGTGGTGCAGATCTCACATGATCAAAATGCGCATGCGTAATGCAGTGCCGGCGTTGACTAGGCCCTTGAGGTCAGCTGAGGTCTGCGATGAAAAGTAACACCTAAAAGCGCTTGCAGCTGCTGCAGCTGCTGCTTGCAAAGGCAAGCCAGCTAGCACACCATGCAAGCGAATAGGATCCACGGTGGTGGTGTCAATTGTGTCATGCACATACCAGCAACCGTGGATCAAGGCACACGTCAACGCTGCTGCAGCTGCTGCTGTGGGGTTGCCATGGTCGCACTGTTGAAGTATGACTGGCCAGATATGTATCTGCCGCAGTCGCTAGCTGCAACACTCGTGCTATGCGTTTTGGTGCAGGTAATGCCATCAAACGTGCCAAGAAGCCAAGCAACGTGCATATCTGTCAACAACAAACATGCATGCAGGCTGCATATGTTTGTTGAGGTGCGCGCATCTTGCAGCACACACAATGCAACTATAAAGTGCGGCATGAAACTGACAAAATGCTCGGTAGCAATCAACTGCAAGCAACATGCGCTGTGTATGCGCGTTGCAAAACAATACCGCTAGCTAGTCTCTAATGCAGCCGAGAACTTCAGATTGGCATGTTGCTCTGCATGCAATGTGAACACAATGCGGCTACTCTGCATGGTGTGCATTGTCACACTGCAAGCGCAATAACAGCTAGCAGCCAGCAGTTGCTGCTGCATATCATACATGCAGACTCGTGGGTCGCACACTCCTTCCACAGCACAATAGCAGCTTTGTGTGACATGTGAAGCACACTAACATGCTCATACACAAAATTCTGCAGTCAAAGCAGCACACCAAGCCCGCTGCAGTGTATCATTTTGGCTGACTACAGGGAACCTGCAGCGCCAACGTCAACCCTTTGTCAAAGCAACAAGCAACAAAAGGCACACCTCTACCGCATACTCCTGACCACTAACCTTGTAGCAAAATCAATTTGCGCAACGCCTTCCACCAAGCCAGCCATCAAGCCAGCAAACCAACTGTAATGCCAGCTATACTTGCGCTCCAGTCAAGGAGCCAGCACGCAATCGCCCCTCCCCACGCATCCGTTAGCAAACTACAATAGAAGCGTACGCATCATCTCGCCCAGGAAACAACAAGCCGCCAGCGTTGTCAACGGCACAGTCGCACAGGTAATCACAGCGCGGGCTGTGCGATCACACACAGCAGGCCACGCCGGCCGCCCCCGCACGCGCTGCAGCAAACATAACACGTTAGTGACACACTTCACTAACACGTTACTTGCTGTCCATGCTGCTGTCTGACAGCCGGTCCTCCTCGTCCAGCGACAGCAGGTGGCAGGCTGGCGCGCGCACCGGGGCCCAGCCCGGCAGCTGATCAGCCTCGTCCATGCCCACCCCCTCGTCCTCAAACAGGCTGTTTGAAGACACCATGAAAGCCTTTGGCTCCACCTCTGGCAGCGGCAGCTCGTCAGAAGCCTCAGTGCTCGTCAGGCTGTGCCGGTAAGGCTCGGTCAGCGCGCCGCCGAGGCTCGAGTCTTCGGGCCGCAGGCTTGCGCGCTCAGCACTGATCTCGGGGTGAGCTTCGTGAGCGACGCCGGGATCTGAGTCAGAGATCAGCGCCGAGACTCCGGCAGTCTCAGCTGAGGCTGCTGACGGCAGCTCGGCGTCGCTGGCCTCGGTGTGCAGCCTCGCTGACTTCAGAGGCCCGCAGTCAGCAGGCTCAGGCTTGGCCGCGCTGACGCCCTCGGTGGCGAGGCCGCCGCCGGCTGAGCTGCCGCGAGCCTCCACCGAGGCCACGCTGGCGCCGCCGTCGGAGCTCGTGCCGCCGAAGCTGCGCCAGCGCTCAGCAGCCTTGGCCGCGATCGCGGCCTGATCCAGCGCGTCCTCGGTGACCGCCAGCACGCCTTCCGCCAGCGGCCCGGCGGACGCGACGAGGCGCGCATTCATGCGCGGGCTGCCGCAGGAGCCGATGCCGCCGGAAAACCTCGGACTCGCCGTACCGGCTGAGTCGTGGCTGTAGCTGCGCGGGCTGCACGTTACTGGGACGAACCTCGAGTTTGCTGAGTTCTGACCGGAGGAGATGCGCAGCGGCTTGCTGAGCGGGTGCGCCCACTCCTGTTGCGCGACCTGGCGCCGCTTGACCACACACACCAGCACGGCCGCCAGCGTCGCCGCGCCGACAACACTGACAAGCACGCCGGCGATGATCGCGCCGGCGCGCGAGCCGTTGCGGCTGCTGGCGCCGCTGCTGCGGGTGCGGGGCGCCAGCGAGGTGTCGCCTGAGTCGAGGCTGCCGTCGGGGTTCTGACCGCGGCTAGGGTCCTCGAGGGCCACTTGGATGATGGCTGGGGTGATGACAGCGGTGAGGGGGATGATCTGCTGCTCAAAGCCGGCACCAGTGAAGCTCTGTAGTAGGAACAGAAGGAGAGCGTGCAGAAGAAGTCAAGAGCGGGCGGTGTAATAGGATTAGCGTGGGGAGTGGGGTAGCAGCAGACCATGGTGTAGACAACTTACTGTGATGCAGGATACACTGGCGGGTTACAGATGCATGGCACAGCCATCACAGTAATGCCTTGCGCATGCGCTGCACACATTTAGTACTAACTACTGCACCAAAAGGGACCAGTTACAGCACCTTTGATGCCCTTTCTTGTTTAGCACAGCAGACTGCTCACCGTAGTGAGGCCGTCGATGTCCCTGCGCACCGCCGCATTCTCCACATCAGGGCCATATAAATATCTTTGCAATTTACAAATATTCAAGCACAGTAAGCACAGCAAACAAACCACTCACCGTAGTGAGGCCATCAATGTCCTTGCGCACTGCCGCATCCTCCACATCTGGATTCTCAGCAACGCGGCCCGCCACCAAGGCGACTTGCTGCGCCAGCGCGCCCTGCTGCACAGCAGCGACCTGGGAAATGTTCACGAGCGCATGTGCAACATCAAAGCTGGCGTTGGACTGCTCGGCGGCGCGGCGCGCCTCATCAACACTCTGCTCGATGCGCACGTTGGACTCTGCGACGGCCTGTGCAGTGGAAATCAGGGGCGGCCAAGGCAAAGAAATGCATTGTGAGAGGAAGTAGAGTTGTATGTAGTGATAACCGGCACGCGTGGATGCAGCGTGTTGAGCATTGACTGCAGGGCGTAGCTGCAGATAACACAAGCCGTTGATCGTCAAACAGAAGAACACACACACTTTCGCGTAACAAACATTGCAGCCTGCATCCACTCACCCCTGCAGTGGCGTTGAACAGCGCCTGCCGAGCTGCTTGTTGGTCGTCGGTCATACGCGCGAAGAAGCCCGCCTGCTGCAGGCTCCTCCTGCGCGCCTGAGGGGCGCAGGCGTCGTATGCAGCCTCATAGATTTTCACAATGGCGGCCCTGCAAGGAGCATATGACCAAGAAACAACAATGTTATAACAATGTATAACGCCACAGTTCTGGCAGTTTCGGATCCACTGCGGCCGCCAGGCGTCATATGCGGCCTAATCTAATTTATGATACATATAACATTCTTATAACCATGTAAAAATAATGCTGGCAGTTTAGGATCCCCTGGTGCGCGCAAGCTGGCCGCACCTGTCAGTGAGTGTGGCCATGGCGTTGCGGCCGCCCTTTGCTGCTGCTGAGATGGTGTTGTACGTGGCCGTCACAATGCAGCCGGCCAGCAGGTCTTTGGACACCTGCAGCAGCAGCAGCAGCGGCAGCAGCAGTGTTATGCAACATCAAGCCGTCATCTGTTGTGATTTTTAATATATAGCTGCTACAATAACATACACCACTGCCTGAATGCAAGCTAAGCTGCGGCTGCTTGTTGCTTGAGCAGAACAGTCATAAATCGTAGTACCGCTAAACCAAGCCAGCACTAAACCCACCTTGTCGCCACCAAAGAGGCCACCCAGCAGGCTGAAGGCAGACACCCCATGACTGCTTGCTGTTGGAGCCAAACAATTGCAAACAGAAAAACCTTGAAACTTGGCTAGCACAGCAATGGCTAGCACTGCAACCCACCTTGTCGCCGCCAAAGAGGCCACCAAGCAGGCTGAAGGCCGACATGTACGTGCTCATCGTCTGAGCCACGTTGCCTAGCACCTGCAGGAACATGGGTAGACACGTCAAATAGGTCAATCCAGCTTGCTGCAGCATTCCAGTGCGCGGCAATGCACTTACATCACAACTGTGTGTGCGCTTGTGCAGAGCGGGGGCAGCTGTACCTCAAAGCATCGCTAGTCAAGAAGTCCACACCATGCGCACCTCACAGCATTGTTGCATAACATGTTATACAGCCCATTGCAGCAGCAATCAGTTCATCATCTGTGCGGAGCGCGGGCTGCTGAACCTCAAAGCGTCGCCGCTGAACGTCATGAAGTCAACGCCAAGCGCACTTCACAGCATTGTTGCATAACATGTTGTACAGCCCACCGCATCAGCAATTGGCTCCTCACCTGTGCAGAGCGCGGGCTGCTGAACCTCAAAGCGTCGCCGCTGAAGGTCATGAAGTCCACACCCAGCGCCTCAGAATCAAAGCCATACAGCCCGTACACGTGCTGCCAGAGGTACGCAGGGACGAGCGACTCGGCTTGGGCATTTGGCATGCGCTTCATCACCTGCAGCGGCAGAAGCAGCACCGACACGGGAAGTGAACAACACCACAAGTACTGCCATGGAAACACCAAGGACCACCTTGAAGCCGCATTAACCAATAGGCGCTGCGCCAGCTGGGGAAGCAGCAGCAGCAGGCGCAAGTCAAGGTGAGGTTTCCACAGCACAAACTGAATCGCTAATCAAGCGCGAGGTGATAGTAGAGCTGGCAACACCTTCGCTGGTGGGGCTGCAATTGTCATCGGCTTACCTCGGGGTCTGTCTTTGCCGCTCCCACCATCAAGGAGATGGCTGTGATGGTGGTGGCATCAGTGGCGGGCACATCCTGCAAGCAGCAGCAGCAGCAGCAGCAGCATAGGACACAAGCGATGATGCCAATAAGCGAGTCCACGCAGTAGCTGGCCACGTAGGCAATGCTGAGATTCAACCCACCAGCAGCAGGCTCTGCACAGGTTTTTGACAGTTGTAAACAAGGCTGTTAGCTCGCAACAAGCAACACTTGCACCGTAATCACTCACCTGGATCATTGGGAAGCTGATGGTTACGCCAGTGGCGGAATTCACACAGCTGCTGGCCTCATCGCTGCAGCTAATCATGCTGAGCTTTTGTGCATGTGCGACAGCACACAGCCATGCAGCCACCCACCTGGATCATTGGAAAGTTGATGGTGACACCAGTGACGGAATTCACACAGCTGCCGCCACCGAACTACATGTTTTAAACTGTTACAGAAAACATTGATGCAACTTGTGACAGAAATGTAGCAATGCTGACGCAGTCACGCACCTGGATCATGGGGAAGTTGATGGTTACGCCAGTGACAGAATCCACGCAGCGGCTGGCCTCATACCCAGTGCTGAACTTGAAGCGGGCAGCGGTAGGGCCCTCAACAACAAATTGGCCTGTACCATCTGTCAGCAGCTGCTGAGAGCCGCCAGACAGCAGCGGCAGCATTTCACCCTGCGACAGCAGCAGCAGTGGCAAACATCACAGCAGCTTTAAGAATGCCGACTGGCTTTGTAAGCAGTGCTGAACTTGAAGCGGGCAGCAGTGGGGCCCTCAACCACGAACTGGCCGGTACCATCTGTCAGCAGCTGCTGCAAGCCACCTGAAAGCAGCGGCAGCATCTCACCCTGCGGCAGCAGCAGCAGCAGCAGCAAGGGTGATTCCTGACATAACAACTCACACTGCACTGCGTGATGCCTCAGTGGTTCAGTAGTGTGCCGGCCATGCGCATCTAGACATACCAGGCTTGTTGGTTTGCTGGTGCCTGACATAACAACTCACCCTGCACTGCGTGATGCCTCCGCTGTTGAGCAGCGTCCCAACCATGTGCACCTAGCCATGCTAGACTTGTTTCATACTGACAGCTCACATTCAACCATCAATTCCTGATGCCGCAACAAACCCTGCACTGCGTGATGCCTCCGCTGTTCAGTAGTGTGCCGACCATGCGCAGACCTCTTGCTTCAAAGGGTGCCAGCGCGCATGTAACACACAATACACAAACACAAGCCCAACAATCCTGCCGCTGCTGTTGCTCAAAAGCTGAGGGCTGGCCCTGCAAGGGGTGACAGTGTTGCCGCTGTTGATTGTTGGCCGCATCAACCTCAGTTCAAAATGACCCATAAGCCGGATGCACCCACCCTGCATTGTGTGATGCCTCCACTGTTGAGCAGCGTTCCGACCATGCGCAGGCCTCCTGCCTCAAAGGAAGCCAGGGCGCCCGTGCCGCTCACAGCTGCTGCTCCATCAACCTGCAGGCAGCAGAGCGAAAGCCAAAGAAGGCATTAGATTCAATCAAACTCAACCCACACAAACAGCATTTTTCTATACATCTTTGGATGCGCTGAAAACAAGTCAAAGGAACCGTTGTGCATTGGGACCCACGTTTACAAACAGACAAGAGTGCTGCGTCTTGAATGATAGCGCTGCTGCTTCGTTGATTGATTGAAACAGCGCACCTGCAGTGTTGCCTGAATCTGCGAAAGCCTCACAGGTGTCGTAATGACCATGTCATTCAGCCGCCACACAACACAACATGAAGCAGTGCACAACAGTAATCAGCATTTACTGTTGTAAATAGCGCACCTGCAGTGTTGCCTGGATCTCTGACAGCCGCACAGGGGCCGCAATGACCATGTCATTCAACCGCCGCACAAAATACACCACATGCTTCAAAACAGCCAGTTGAACTTGATGCCAAGCAGCCAATCAATTCACCTGCAGTGTTGCCTGGATTTCTGACAGCCTCACGGGTGCTGCAATGACCATGTCATTCAACCGCCGCACAAAACTGCCAAGCGCTTCGCTGTCAGCAGCAGCCGCCGGCGGCTGGGCAGCAGCAGCAGCATCAGCTGGAGGCTGGGACGCTGCTGTTGCTGCGCTGGCATCATCTTCTGAAGATGGTGTTGCAACTGTAGACAGGTCAGCTGCTGCTGCACCAGTGGTGACGGGAACTGCTGCTGCTGCTGTGTCGGGAGCGCTCAGGCCGCAGCACTGCGAGCAGGCAGAAGAACAATTGAAAAGGTTAGCAGTGCTGTTGTAGGACAGAGACAGGTCAACGGCAGCGCTGTCAGCAGCAGCAGGGTGAAGGCAGTGGTGGAGGGAACCGCTGCGGCTGCTGTGTTGGGTGTGCCCAGGCCGCAGCACTGCGAGGAGGTGGCAGTGTACATGGGGGTAAGGTTACAAGTGCCGGTGCAGAGACAAAGGGCAACACAGCGGCAGCGCTGCACGCAGCAGCTGGCGGCCAGAGCTGTAAGGCAGCACTTGCGACAGCAATGCATGTCAGCACCACAGCAAGCGCACCAAGTGCATGGCAGCAGGAACACGGCGACAGCGCTGTCAGCAGCAGCAGGGGGAAGGCAACAAAAAATGAGGCAGCGCTGGCAACAGCATGAATCTTACAACCACGGCAGGTGCCCCGCACAGATGACGCCTGCCTGATTCACGCGCACCATTTTGCTGACAAGTGTGTTTTACCGTTATAACAGCTGTCACCCTTTGTAACAGTCTACCTGGCGGATGACATTGTAGAGATCCTCCTGCCCCGCACGAGCAAGCTTGGTGATGCGCACCACGCCATCGTACACAGACAGCACATAGCATTGTCGATACCACAAGCACCATTACAACTGCTACTCCGTGTAACAGCTTACTTGGCGGATGGCACTGTAAAGATCCTCCTGTCCCACACGTGCCAACTTTGTGATGCGCACAACGTCGTCATAGAGCGACAGCGGCGGCACGCTGCCCTTGTCAAGCGCGTCATAACGCGTCTGTAATTAAAGATACACAGCAGCAGCAGCAGCAGCAGCAGCAGCAGCAGCAACAGCGAGAATGTAGGCAAGACTGCTAGAAGGATTATGTACACCGTGCCATTGTACAGGGGCGGCACGCTGCCCTTGTCAAGCGCGTCATAACGCGTCTGCAAGTAACACAACCGCAGACACACACCGGCAGCAGCAGCAGCAGCAGCAGCGGTGAAGGTGAGGTGCTGGAGCTCTTGGAGATGATACTGGAGGCGAAAGGGAGCCAGGGGACGTGCATTTGGGGTTGTGAACAGTTGTGAAAGCTGTCGAAGAATAGGGTGTTTGGGCAGCTGAGAACATGTGCACATCTACATGAAAACAACAAAGCGAATCGACGTAGTGCACACCTTGATGGCAGCGAGCTCCTTGGACACCGCCGTCAGCGCTGACGTGGCGGCTTCACTGCACAAGTCGCATGCTGATCTACTGTGCAAAATGCAGCTGCAAATAGCCAGAAACAGCACCCACCTTGATTGCGGCCAGCTCCTTTGAAACCGCCATCAGAGCTGACGTGGCAGCCTCACTGCAGCTGCCCTTCAGGCACAGCCCCTCCAGCTTGAAGTTCATGATCACTGCAGGCGTGAAGTTCATGGCAGCAAAGAGTGTGAACATTTCTTTGTGTCAAGTGATCATGCTGTGTGCAGCTGCCCTTGAGGCACAGCCCCTCCAGCTTGAAGTTCATGATCACTGCAGGCGTGAAGTTCATGGCAGCAAAGAGTGTGAACATTTCTTTGTGTCAAGTGATCATGCTGTGTGCAGCTGCCCTTGAGGCACAGCCCCTCCAGCTTGAAGTTCATGATCACTGCAGGCGTGAAGTTCACGGCAGCAAAGAGTGTGAACTTTTGTTATTAGATGTGAGTGTGCTGTGTGCAGCTGCCCTTGAGGCACAGCCCCTCCAGCTTGAAGTTCATGATCACTGCAGGTGTGAAGTTCACGGCAGCAAAGTGTGTGAACTTTTGTTGTTAGATGTGACTGTGCTGTGTGCAGCTGCCCTTGAGGCACAGCCCCCCAGCTTGAAGTTTATAATCACTGCAGGTGTGAGGTTCACGGCAGCAAAGAGTGTAAACTTTTGTTGCTAGATGTCAGTGTGCTGTATGCAGATGCCCTTCAGACACAGCCCCTCCTGCTTGAAGTGTATGATCACTGCAGGTGCAAAGTTCAACAAGCATAGAGTGAGAAGTTCGACACACTGTCACATGCGTTATGCGTGCTATGTGCAGCTGCCCTTCAGGCACAGCCCCTCCAGCTTGAAGTTCAAGATCACTTCAGGTGTGAAGTTCACGGCAGCAAGGAACAAGATTGCAACATTGCCACATGAGACAGGTATGCTGTATGTCCCCTCGCCACCCACTGCATGATCAGCCCTTTGCTCAGGGCAGCACTCCACAGTGCAAAACAGGAGGGGAATCCACAAACACGCACCTGCGCTGTGCATGGCTTAGCCAACCAGGCTTTGAGCCCACTGTGTGAACAGCTTATTGCTGATGGCAATAAATCATGGTACAACATGGGGAAAGCACCACAAACACGCACCTGCGCTGTGCATTGTTGTTGAATCAACCAGGCTTTCAGCCCACTGCGTGAACAGCATATTGCTTGGGTGCGCATCCGCGCTATTGGCACACTCGCACAGCCAGATCACAAACGTGCTCACTGCGCAAATGGCTTAGCATGAATTCAGTCTGGTCACATCAGTGCCCCCTCCCGCGTATCCCACCTGCGCTGTGCATGGTGGTAGAGTCCACCAGGCTTTGAGCCCACTGCGTAAAAAGCTCATTGCTCAGGCGCGCATCCGCGCCATTGGCACACTCGTACAGCGCGCGCGCAGCCGTCAACGTCGACAGGATCTTGGCGTTGTTGACAAGCATGCCGATTGCTGCCTTCACGTCGCGCACCTCCTTGGTGCGCAGCAGGCGCAGCGGGTCTGCAGTTTGTGGCAGCAGCAGCAGCAGCAGCAGCAGTGAGTGTGACAGGATCTTGGCGTTGTTGACAAGCATGCCGATTGCGGCCTTGACATCGCGCACTTCCTTCGTGCGAAGCAGTCTCAGGGGATCTGCAGTTTACGGCAGCAGCATCAGCACCAGCAGCAGCAGTGAGTGTGACAGGATCTTGGCGTTGTTGACAAGCATGCCGATTGCAGCCTTGACGTCGCGCTCTTCCTTCGTGCGCAGCAGGCGCAGCGGGTCTGCAGGTCCCAGCAGCAGCAGCAGCAGCAGCGATTAGCTGATTTGTTGCAAGCATGCAATAGGTGAATGAAGCAATAGTGTGCGTGTGGCTCAGGTCAAGCACACAAACAGCATGGCCAACACCAGCCATACTTACCTACTTTCACCATCATCAGCAATTTCGTTCGCGCCTGCATGCACGGTGTTGGCTGCAGGCATTTGCACAGCCAGCTTGTTAGCACCATGCCAACATCATCAAGTGCAAATATCACAACAGAAGCAAGGAGTTGACCTACGCACCTGCATGCACTGGGTTGGCTGTGCTTGGCATCTGCACCGCCAGCTTTGTAAAAGCTGTGGCATACTTGCTCCTGATGCTCGCACTCGACGTGTCTCCCAGCGTTGTCATTGCCACGGGCGTAACTGTTACAAACATGTTACTGTCCGGGTCCTCCGCGCCCTCTGCCGGGTAGGGCATAAGGCCTGCCACTGGCACTTTCAGGGGCACATCTGTCCAGCTGTCGACGCAGCGATCCACCAGAGGCTTCTCAGCTGCACAGGCCCATGCATTTGTCAGCACAGCCTGCAAAACAAGAGCAGCGGCATCAGCAGCAGCAGCAACAGCAGAGTTTAGATGGCACATCTGTCCAGCTGTCAATGCAGCGATCCACCAGAGGCCTCTCCGCTGCACAAGCCCACGCGTTTGTTAGCACAGCCTGCAAGACACTTGCAGCAGCAGGGACGGTCAAAAGTCCATGCAGCAACTCATGCAATGGCAGGGGTCTACTCTGCACACTTTGCCCATTCAAAATTAAAATGCAAAACCCTACACTGCAAAGACACCCTAAAACCCACACATATGCTCTCACATGGTCGGCTCCAGTGGCGTGGTCGACGCCAAACGCGCCAGAGGTTGTGTCTTCTGCCTGCCCCGGGCCGGTTACAAAGCCATGCAGCAACTTATACAATGGCAGCAGTTCACTCTGCACGCTTTGCCCATTCACCTCAAACAATAGTTACGCTAAACCCAGTACTGCCTAAATGTAAACAAAGTACTCACGTGGCCGGCTCCTGTGGCGTGATCAACACCAAACGCGCCGGAAGTCATGTCTTCGGCCTGTCCCGGGCCGGTTCTAAAGTCCTTGTAGATGAATGGCCGGTCACAAATTCATCCATCAACTGAAACATAGGCAGCGATATACTGTGCTCACTTTGCCCATTGGAAAGCCAAAACCCTTGACAGCAAGGACACCCTAAAACCCACACATCTGCACTCACGTGGCCGGCTCCTGTGGCGTGGTCAACGCCAAAGGTGCCAGACGTTGTGTCTTCTGCCTGTCCCGGGCCGGTTGTGAAGTCCTTGTAGATGAGCTTGAATGGCCGGTCGAGGTTCAAACCCTAGACCTCAAAGACATCCAAAATCCCACACATCAGCACTCACGTGGCCTGCGCCAGTGGCATGGTCAACACCAAAAGCGCCAGAGGTTGTGTCTTCGGCCTGCCCTGGGCCGGTTGTGAAATCCTTGTAGATGAGCTTGAATGGCCGGTCGACGTTGAGCAGGGACACATCCTCCACCGATCCATTGAGGTTGGAGTAGGAGTAGTAGTCACCCTGCAGATGCAGATGCACATGCAAAGGCAATGGCAAGGTCAATGAGCAATGAAAGACTATGATCTATTTATATTGGGCTGGTCAGTGCTGAGCTGTGACACATCTTGATCAGAACCAGCACAAGCTTGAGCAGTGCTGCACCTTACATGGAGCCACTTTTGTTTCACCACATTATTCACCTTGTGATTTGTGGGTGGGTGTTGGCTGTCATAATCTAGTGAGTCAGCATGTGGCGGATTACTCACCGAGCATGACCTGATGTAACCAACACCCATTAAGGTGTCCAACAGCACATGGCGTAATCTGCTGAGTCAGCATGTGGCGGATTACTCACCGAGCATGACCTGATGTAACCGATGCCCATGAAGGTGCCAAAGAGCTGCCTTGGCTCCTTTGAGTTTGCCTTGGTGTCTGGCAGGGGCTTGATTGGTGACAGCTGCTGAGCGGGACAGGACGCTGTTTGCGCAGAGCAGCAGCAGCAGCAGCAGCAGCAGCAGCAGCAGCAGCAGCAGCAGCAGGGATGTCAGACATGGGTGCTGGTGTCTGGCAGAGGCTTGACGGGCGACAGCTGTTGAGCGGGACGGGAGGCTGTTTGTGCAGAGCAGCGGCAGCAGCGGCAGCAGCAGCAGCAGCAGCAGCAGCAGCAGCAGCGATGTCAGTTATGGGTGATGGTGTCTGGCAGAGGCTTGATCGGTGACAGCTGCTGAGCAGGACAGGAGGCTGTTTGTGCAGAGCAGCAGCAGCAGCAGCAGCAGCAGCAGCAGCAGCAGCAGCAGCGATGTCAGTTACTGGTGCTGGTGTCTGGCAGGGGCTTGATTGGTGACAGCTGCTGAGCGGGGCAGGACGCTGTTTGTGCAGCAGCAGCTGCAGCAGTAGCAGCAGTAGCAGCACCAGTGATGTCAGACATGGGTGCTGGTGTCTGGCAGGGGCGTGATGGGCGACAGCTGCTGGGCGGGGCAGGAGGCTGTTTGTGCAGAGCAGCAGCAGCAGCAGCAGCAGCAGCAAAAGCGTCATGCATATGCTTTGGTGTCTGGCAGGGGATTGATGGGTGACAGCTGCTGAGGGGGGCAGGAGGCTGTTTGTGCAGAGCAGCAGCAGCAGCAGGGATGTCAGTTATGGGTGCTGGTGTCTGGCAGGGGCTTGATGGGCGACAGCTGTTGAGCGGGACGGGAGGCTGTTTGTGCAGAGCAGCGGCAGCAGCAGCAGCAGCAGCAGCAGCGATGTCAGTTATGGGTGCTGGTCCTGGCAGGGGCTTGATGGGCGACAGCTGCTGGGCGGGACAGGAGGCTGTTGCTTACACCGCCCTGCTGCAATGCACATGCTGCTGCCGTGGAAGTGCATCGCTCTTGATGATCTGCGCACTCATTGTGCATGCTAAAGTAGAAGTGCATCAAATAAGTACAGCTCATTTGCTCTCATCTCACCTGGAGGCGGCCCTGCTGCGATGCACATGCTGCTGCCATGGAAGTTGAAAGCCGTGTTTCGATCAGACGGGCCCACATCAGGTGAGGGGTTGATGACCACTGCTGCATCTGCTGTGGGACCACCTTGGTCGCTTCCCACCAGCTCCATCATGTGCTGCATGTCGGCGGACAGCACTGCAGCAGCAGCAGCAGCAGCAGCAGCAAGAGTCAGATCAGTCAAGTCTGCTGTCGGGCCTCCTTGGTCACTTCCTACTACATTCATCATGTGCTACATGTCGGCGCAGAGCACTGCAGCAGCAGCAGCAGCAGTCAGATCAGTCAAGTCTGCTGTGGGGCCTCCTTGGTCGCTTCCTACCAGCTCCATCATGTGCTGCATGTCAGCGGAGAGCACTGCACCAGCAGCAGCAGCAGCAGCAGCAGCAGCAAGTGTCAGTGTGGCCAGATCCAACTACCTGCATCATGTGCTGCATGTCGGCCGGCAGCAGCAGCAGCAAGATTCAGACGAGTCGAGTCTGCTGTGGGGCCTCCCTGGTCTCTTCCCACCAGCTCCATCATGTGCTGCATGTCGGCCGACAGCACTGTGGCAGCAGCAGCAGCAGCAGCAACAGCAGCTACAGCACATCAAGAGTTGGATCGAGTCAATTGTGCTGTAGGCCCCCCCTGGTCAGATCCTACTAGCTCCATCATGTGCTGCATGTCGGCAGACAGCACTGCAGCAGCAGCAGCAGCAGCACATCAGGAGTTAGATCAAGTCAAGTCTGCCGTGGGGCCGTCATGGTCACATCTCATCAGCTCCATCATGTGCTGCATGTCGGCGGACAGCACTGCAGCAGCAGCAGCAGCAGCAGCAAGATTCAGATCAGTCGAGTCTGCTGTGGGGCCTCCTTGGTCGCTTCCCACCAGCTCCATCATGTGCTGCATGTCAGCGGAGAGCACTGCAGCAGCAGCAGCAGCAGCAGCAGCAGTAGCAAGAATCAGATCAGTCAAGTCTGCTGTGGGGCCTCCTTATTCGCTTTCCACCAGCTCCATCATGTGCTGCATGTCGGCGGAGAGCACTGCAGCAGCAGCAGCAAGTGACAGAATGATAAATGGTGGGAGCTGCATGATGCAGCTGGACTTGTTGAACTGACATGTATGGCTAGGTGCAAAAACAGCAGAAGCAGAGCCGCAACACTGCGTCCTTTGGCTCGAAAGATGCAAGTACTACATGAAATAACAGTGCAGCAGAGCATATGTCATGCCTGATTTAGCTACAGGCAAAGCACCTACCTGTGTCATTAGTGCCGGTCCAGATGGTCTGGTTGAACCCTGGCAGGCCCTCAAACGCCTCTGCATGCTTCTCAGACGTCCCAGGAGGCACGTATAACGTGTCATTATTCAAAATGACTGTTCCGTGCGGCAGGCTCGCAGTCAAGTCCGGGAACCCGCCGGCGGTCAAGTTTCCGATGTTGTACAGCCAGCCCGGCGGCAGGCACGTCTTCGATGGAATAAGAGCGAGAATGTCGGCGGGCGTATTGCCGAGGACGCTGTCGACGGGCCGCCCGAGCAGGTTGCAGTTGCCGCCGAAAGACCAAGGCATGACGCCGTTTGACTGATGCATCGTGAGTGGCGCCAAAAAGGGAGACAGTACGAGGCCTGGCAGGATGACGATCGTACCAAGGGGCAGAGGTGCCAGCAGATTGATGAGTAGGCCACCTGCAGACAGCAGCAAGTGAGGCAGCAGCAGAACAATAACGTCACAAATCAAGTGGTGTGTTACAAGAGAGGCCCGGCAGGACGTAAAGTGGCAGAGGTGCCAGCAGGTTGATCAGCAGGCCACCTGCAGGCGCAGCAGTGGTTGGAAAGCAGCAGGGCAGCAGTGCAGCAGGTTGCATAATTAACTGTGGCCTTCATCGTACATGCGGGATCAGGGATAGCAGCTTTTGAATAGCAGACCTGTGATCGCCATGCAGCACAGCCTCAGTATGTCGACACATGCTGCATGACCATTCGTGTCACAGCTGCTTTCAAATTTCCGTGCATTCAAACAAAGTAACATGTTTTCGCCCCTCACCTGCAGGGAAGACTCCAATCAGGCCCAGCAAACCCAGAAGCCCCAGCAGTCCCTGCTTGCTCAAGCATGAATTTGCTGCCGTACAACCATCAAAACATGCTAAACGTGAATATGCACTCTGTGAAGTTTAACCTTCACTAACTCACCTGCAGGGAAGACTCCAATGAGGCCCAGCAAACCCAGCAGGCCAAGCAGACCAAGCAGGCCCTTTTTGCGCCGCGGCACCTGCACCTCATTGCCATTTGGCTCCATCTGACCCCAGGAGTCGTCATCGTACCTGTTAGTAACAGAAAATAACAGAGAAGTAAGAAACATGTGACGTTGTCACATCAACATATCAGCTGGACACAGCAACTTGCAGCCGATGCATCACAGGCGGATGTCACGCCAAAACACCAGCTGAAAGCAGATGATGTTGTCTGTAGCCAGAAACAGGCGCCTTCTGTTGCAGCTGAAAACTGCATGTGAGGACTGCCAAAAAGCATGTGTGCTGCAGCTGCTGCTCTTGTGCTGGCATAACCTTTCATTGCCAATGCGAAACACTCGGAAACAGCATCACTGGCACACCAAACGTTGCGCAACAAGACATCTTGTCAACGCTGCTGCAGCAGCTGCTGCTCACCTGTACTTGCGGGCATAGTCAGCCAGCTTCCTCTTGCCATAGTCCTACAAGCAACACACAAGCAAGGTTGTAGCAGGTCAAGTCAAAGGCACAGTCTTGTGATGAAGTGGGTGGAAAAGACTGGGCAAACCAGCGAATAGAGCCAGATGACACATGCTCGCAGAAATAGGGAAAATCTACGTGCACATCCATCCAACTTGCAGCATGCAAGTTACAGGACAACAATTGGGTAGAGGTGCTGCATAAGGCTGCTGGTTTTTGCTACTCACAAAGTATGGAGGGCAGCTGCCGGGGTCCTCCCCCCAGGGTGATACAACCGTGCTAATGAAAGTTTGAATGTAGTGCAAGCACTGATAGCATCCAATAATACAATGCATCCAGCTGAAAACTGATACTCACAAAGTAAGGAGGGCAGCTGTCAGGATACTCCCCAGGAGCATATGAGCTGTAGTCGCAAGCAGCACACGTTGAGCATGAAGCAGCAGCAGCAGAGACCCTGCTGCTGCTGCCGCGGCCGGCGGCGGCTGGCCTGGAACGCCTTGTCTGCTGCTGCTGCTGCTGCTGGCTGCGTCCTGCTGGGCTTGCGCATGCACCGCTGCCGTCTTTGCATGCTGCTGCTGCTGCTGCCCTTGCTGGTATCAGCCTGGGCGCTGCTCCGACAGCCGCAGTACCCACAGCGCTGCTGCTGCTGTTGCTGCTGCTGCCTGCGTCAGTTGCATTGCCATCTGCTGCTGCTGTTGTAGCATTGGTGACAACCTCCTGTACTCCCTCTGCTGCTGCTGCGGGGTCTGCTGGAGCATCCACAATAATGTCTGCTGCATCAGCATCAGCATCTTCAGCCGGCAGTACCTCCTCAACAGCCACATCAGCGCTGCTGCTGCTGCTGCTGCTGCTGCTGCTGCTGGCCCTCTGGGCATCCGGAAGCTTTCCAGATGCCAGCACAGCATGAGTCAGCCGCATGAAGTCATCTGTCATGTTGAACTGCTGCACTGTGGCCACTGCAGCAATGGCAATGGACATAGTGGTAGGCCTGCACCTAGCTTCGCTTTGGATGCTGCTGTTGTATGCGCAGTGCAGAGCCAGGTCGATCAGGGGCTGCAGCTGCTCGCGGTTAGACTCGGAGACAGTCTGCAGCAGCAGCAGCAGCAGCAGCGGCGGCGGCGGCAGCAGCAGCAGCAGGAAGGCGCAAACACAGCAGATGTGGCCAAATTTGCATGTTCCTATGACGTTCAGGCACAGCTGACTGCGGCCAGCCCTGGCCCGGACAGACGTTAAATAGACACATACATTCTTGAATGAACTGCCAACAACACAAAAGCCAAACCATCACACTCACCGTGGCCACGATGTCCAGCAGGATCTTCACATCTGTCTCGTTCAAGCCAGACAGCCGGCCACCATCAAAAGCAGCAGCAGCAGTGCCGTTGACTGTTGCCTCCGCAGCTTTTGGCAGCAGGCCGTTGCTTGTTGCCACCTGATGGATCACGGAGCGCACCAGCCGCCGGCTTGTGACAAGCTCGGTGCCATTGTACAGAGCTTGCGTGGAGAGCACCTTGTAGATTGCGTCCTGGATGCCGGAAATGCTTCCGGCAGCCTGCAAAAGAGGGGCATCACGGGACGATGATATGTCAGCTGTGTAAAATGCGTGCGTGGGACAGCACCTTGTACATTGCATCCTGGGTGCAAGAAACGCTGCCAGCAGCCTGAACAACACATGGTTGCAACATGTTTGCAAGGCTTAGCAGCATTGGCGGCCCTGCACAGCACCTTGTAGATGGCGTCCTGGATGCCGCCAGTTGCTGCTGGTGCAAGCTGTGAAGAGCACAGCAGCAGCCGCAGTATGCATGCCAGTAATGATGCGTACCTGAGGCAGCTTGGCCAGTGAACCTCCAAGTGACATGCCAGGTGTCGGCAGGATCTCCCGCGCCGCCCGCACAGACTGCTGTTGCTGCTGGGCCGCGCCACTCTTCAGGGTGCCCAGTACTAGTGACACCCTGATCCCAAACCAAATCCGAAACCCAACCCTAAAATCCAAGCCAAGAATAGTCTGCACCAAAGCTGTAGCGGCACAGCAGCAGTCCGCCTGCCTACCTGCGGCAGCTTTGCCAGAGAGCCTCCAAGTGACGTGCCAGGCGTGGGCATGGTCTCTTTCAGTGACATGTGCAGTGTGGTGCAAGCTGATGACAGCACATCAGCCCTCACATAATGCATGCGGGAAATCATGCATACCTGAGGCAGCTTTGCTAGGGAGCCTCCAAGTGACGTGCCAGGCGTGGGCAGGATCTCCCGCGCCGCGCGCACAGACTGCTGCTGCTGCTGCTGCTGCTGCTGCTGCTGCGTCACGCCGCTCTTCAGGGTGCCCAGGCACAAGCAACCACGGCACAGCAAACAACACAACCACCAAAAAACACTCAAATAGAACTACAATCACCTGCGGCAGCTTTGCTAGGGAGCCTCCAAGTGACGTGCCAGGTGTTGGCAGGATCTCGCGCGCTACGCGCACAGACTGCTGCTGCTGCTGCGCTGCGCCGCTCTTCAGGGTGCCCAGGCACGAGCAACCACAGCACGGCAAACAATCACAATCCACAGGAAAGTACAAATATCCCTATAGTCACCTGAGGGAGCTTCACTAGGGAGCCTCCAAGTGACGTGCCAGGTGTGGGCAGGATCTCCCGCGCGGCACGCACAGACTGCTGCTGCTGCTGCTGCTGCACCGCGCCGCTCTTCAGTGTGCCAAGGCACAAAAAACCACAGCACGGGAACATGATCATCAGCAAATAAACACATAGAGTACACTTACCTGAGGGAGCTTGGCTAGAGAGCCTCCAAGTGACGTGCCAGGTGTTGGCAGGATCTCCCGCGCCTTCACCATACAATCCAAGCCAAGAATAGTCTGAACCACATCTGCAGCGGCACAGCAGCAATCCACCTGCCAATGATTGCAATGTGCCTACCTGTGGCAGCTTTGCTAGGGAGCCTCCAAGTGACGTGCCAGGTGTGGGCAGGATCTCCCGCGCCGCGCGCACAGACTGCTGCTGCTGCTGCGCTGCGCCGCTCTTCAGTGTGCCCAGCACCAGTGACACCCTAATATCAAAAGCAAAACCCCTACCATAAAATCCAAGCCAAGAATGCACCAAAGCTGTAGTGGCACAGCAGCAGTCCGCCTGCCAATGATTGCAATGTGCCTACCTGCGGCAGCTTTGCCAGAGAGCCTCCAAGTGACGTGCCAGGCGTGGGCAGGATCTCTTTCAGTGACATGTGCAGTGTGGTGCAAGCTGATGACAGCACAACAGCAGGCCTTACATCATGCAGTCGGGAAATGATACGTACCTGAGGCAGCCTTGCTAGGGAGCCTCCAAGTGACGTGCCAGGTGTTGGCAGGATCTCCCGCGCCGCGCGCACAGACTGCTGCTGCTGCTGGGCTGCGCCGCTCTTCAGTGTGCCCAGCACCAGAGACACTGAGCGAGAGATGGAGGCAAGCTGTGCGTTGATGCCCATCAGAGCTGGCCAGACAGGAGAATCGCTGGTTATGTTCTCGTATGACACAACATCCACCTGCATTCAAAACAAGGAGGAAGTATGTCAGAGGCAATGCACATCAGGTTGATGGTGTTCACAGGAGGCAACATCAACCTGCAGTCCACAAAAGGCAAGAGGCAAAAGATCCAGTGAGCAACAAGGTTCCCAGCACTAGTAACACTGAGCAGACGATTGAAGCCAGCTGTGCGTTGATGCCCATCAGGGCTGGCCAGACAGGGGAATCGCTGGTGATGTTTTCGTATGACACAACGTCAACCTGCAGGCAATGAGAGATTCGACAAAACACGCAGCAGCAGTGGCAGCAGCAGCACCATTGACGCTGAGCCGGAGCTTGAAGCCAGCTGTGTGTTGAAGCGCTTTAGAGCAGGCCAGACAAAAGCTGGTGATGTGTTCGTATGACACAACGTCAACCTGCTGGCGGTGTTACCACGCACATTCTCAGCAGCAGCATGTGACAAGGTCTGGCCACACAGGCCCGGGTGCGCAGCTCACAGCCAAATCCAAACCAAAACATGTCAGCCAGGATTTCAGATTTTGTTTTAAACAAGAAGGAAGACATATTGTGAACAAACCAGGGACAACCAATACAAACAGCGCAGAAAGGTGAAGTTCTAACCTTGAGTTCATCTGGCCGCACTCCATACTCTGGTGAACGCCGGCCCAATTCGGCTCCCAGCCGAAGGCTTCCAAAGTGTTATCATTCACAGCCAAATCAAGTCAGTTTGAAGCATGCTCACCAGCTTCTAACACACAACAGTGAAGTTTTACACAGACAAGGTAAGTAGCACAAATTGAACACAAGTATCCCACCTTGAGCTCATCAGGTCGGACTCTGAAGCTCTGGTGAATACCCGCCCAGATCGGCTCCCAAGCTTCAGGTGATCCAAGGTTCCCAGGCTCGATGATTTCTGACGCCGGCAGCGTTAGCAAGGCCACCCCAAATAAAAACCACCATGCCAGCCAGCACAAGCAGTTGTGAATCACACCTCATAATTTCACCTGGCAACGCCTCATATCAAATGCCTGACCAACTGCCCATATTCACACCAGCCGGCCAGAACCTCACCTTCAATTCATCCGGCCTGACCCCAAAGCTCTGGTGAATGCCGGCCCAGATCGGCTCCCACGCAGCCGGGCTGCCAAGGTTCCCCGGCTCACCGCCAAGTCCGTCAATGAATATGTGCTTGCAAGCTTGTCAGAAATCGAAAGCAATAACATTCAGATGAATCAGGCATCCAGAAGTGACAAGATGAAGTTCACACCTTGAGTTCATCCGGCCTCACGCCGAAGCTCTGATGAATGCCGGCCCAAATCGGCTCCCACGCAGCCGGGCTGCCAAGGTTCCCAGGCTCAATGCTCTTCGATGCCGGCAGCGTCAGCAGCGACACGTCGGTGATCATCAGACGCTCATACGCTGGCGCAATCAGTTCCCAATTGTACAGCAGCGCTGCATTTGTCACTTTGTCGACGCAGCTGTCACTGGCCTTGTAAATGTAACGGCCCAGCGTGCTGCGGCGGTTCTGGAAGCGGCCGGCTGTTCCTGTGGTGGTGTTGTAGGTTGAGTCTGGAAGCGCTGCCAGCTGCGGTGCCAGTGGGACAAACTCGCCCTGCAACCATTATCCACGTACACGCAGTTTGGAAACACATGCGGCAGTGTGAGTTTTGGAAGCGGCGGCTGTGCCTGTGGTGGTGTTGTAGGTGGAGTTCGGCAATGCTGCCAGCTGAGGTGCCAGGGGAATGAACTCGCCCTGAGTAACAGAAGGGAACACGCAGACGGCAGATAACGAGTTGGTTGCTTGGACAGAAACTAGAAGAACAGTTCGCATGCTCTGCCTGTGGCGGTGTTATGGGAAGCGTCCAGCAGCGCTGCCAGTTGCGGTGCCAGTGGGATGATCTCTCCCTGGGAAACCAGTTGGTTGATCAATGATGCTCACCGTGCAGTTGGCCAGCCCTCCAATGCCCAGCAGCCGTCGAGATGTCAGCAGCGGCGCACAGGACGCCAGCTGCCGCACCAATGCCCAGCAGTTGAAAACAAGATGCAACAAGCTGCTGAACACCCCACTCTGAACCCAAAACAGACTGCTTGCAACAGGGAAAAAGAGGAAAATCTACGAGTAACCCAATGATCACGGTGCTCACCGTGCAGTTGGCCAGCCCACCAATGCCCAGCAGCCGCCCAGACGTCAGCAGCGGCGTGCAGGACGTCAGCTGCCGCACCGCAGCTTCCTGCAAGCCACTTTCCTGCAAGGACCTTGGAATGTCCTGCAGCATGATGCGCTCCTGTGCAGCCCTGCTGCTAGATGCTGTGTCTGAGTCAGCTGGATCTGCTGCTGCTGCTGATGATGATGATGATGATGATGATGATGATGATGATGATGATGACGATGATGGTGAGGCCAGCGCATAAGCGCCTGGTGTTGTGGCATCAGCAGGAGCAGCCAGCCGCATGTTGCTGCTGCTGCTGCTGCTGCTGCTGGGCTGTCTTGCAAGTGGCTCTTCCACCATGCTGTAAACAGGCACGCCATATGTGCCAAAGCCTTCAACAGAGCAGGCTGATGGGGCTGCTGCTGACTCAGGAGCTGAATCCAGCAGCAGACGGTCAACTTCTATAACATCTTGAAAGCCTAAGGCGCCTGAGCAGCAGCAGGTTACAGCAGCAGCAGCAGCAGCAGCAGCAGCAGCAGCAGCATGCCAAGTGTGGCAGCAGCAGCGCAGTACAGCAGCAGCCCAGCACAGCAGCAGCAATAATTACATTGCCGCAATAACACTTACTAGCTTTTGGGTAACGTTTTCAAGGCATAATGCGCAGCTGCTTTCCAAAGCATGGCTGTTTCCACTGCCGGGACACTTGCTCAGGCAACAACGCAGCACTGGCTCCAGGCCACACTACGCACCTGATACACACAAAACAAGGCCTAAAACCACCAGAATTTTCATTGCTGCACTTTCACGGGCTCCCATGGGCTATTTTTTGCCCGATGGGCCCTAACGACCTGATTAGCACTCCCAGCCCGCTGTGCTTCCAACAGCTGGTCAAACTATCGCCAATCGCGGATCAAAAGACCTATATATTTTTTAAACTTGTTCAGTGGTGTCAGCGCACTTTCTTCGATTCTGGTCAAGCACTCAAACCGACTGAAACTGTACTGCTTTCAGTCTGAGGCTGCACGTGCCACGCGATAGCATAACATGTTTCATGCTTGAAACCAATGTGTTTCGGTGAAGCCTATCGACTGTCTTCGAGCTGCGCCCACGCGAGGGTTCTGACGTGCTGTTTTCGTTGTCAGCTGGGCATGGTACAAACGTAGCATCTGCATTTTGCAACAAATCAACACAGCTTGCAAGCAGACAGCCATGCTGGCATAAAAACCTGCTGTATGTGGCAGGCACAGTAAGGCACAGCTGCCAGTGCTGCTGCTTTGGTTTGCTTGCATCCCAACTGCACAGCAGGGCCCCCACCTGCCAGCAGCAGCAGCTTCAAACTGCTAGTAATTTTGAGCTCCAGAATTCGCCTTGATCACACAAGAAGGATGTTTGCAGGAAACTGTGTAGAATACTAGTCCTCAACAAACTCTGTGCAGCCACACTAGCTGCACGCGCGCAGCAGCTGCCGGTGGGCCTGAAGCGGTGTTGCGCACTATGTAACAGATATGACAGTTGAAACTGTATGTGCAGCGCACAGCGCCAAGCAGCAGAGCGCAACAGCAGCGGCAGGGCACTTGGCACACCAGAACTGCAGTGCCTGATCAGCCAGCAAGGGAAGCCCAGAAGTATTACATTACACATCAAAACATGTTGCAGGCAGCAGCACCCACAGCAACACTCTACAGCGCAAGTTAACATATGTAACAGTCGAGTCGGGGCACTTCAGGGCAACGTGTTTTTAGCTCTTTTCTTGCAGTACACTGTGCCACTGCTAACAGCTCAAATTGATTTAGATTCGTCGTTGAAAGCTTGACATTTATATGTAGGCCACTTGTTCGCTACGTTTGTACCATGCCCAGCTGAGACCGGTCAAACTCCATGATGCCGCAGGCTGTTGTTTGACCTGACCAGTTACTTCTGTTCACACTGCTGCTAGAAGCACAGCTAACATATCCATACGTTTTGGATTCATGCCTGCAGGGGGGCTGTCCATGGTGCGCAAGCACCCTTCAGGATGGAAGAGCAACCGCAGCACCACGGCCATGAGGGTGGCGGCGGTGGTGTGTGTGATAATGGCTTTGACCACAGCTGACGAAACGTTTACGCCCGCATATTATTACAGAGAGCAGTACCCTGACTACGCCAAGGAGGTACACGGGGACCTGAACCGGTTCTGCAAACTTCATCACAAGAACTTCACAGCAAACGGCACAGTGGCTACACCCAAGCATGGCGGCAGGCCCTCAAATGTCCCACATGCTGTCGCCTTCCATGCCAGCACAATATTCAAGGCTGGCAAGGTGGTAAAGGCCTACCCATCGGCAGATTCAAAGAGAAAGGTTGATGTGCACGTGTGGTGGACTTCAATCGAAGTCGCATGTCAGGAAAATGACACACTGCGCCAGCTGTGCACTGACTACAACATCACACCCAAGAGACTGCTGAAGTACATGAAATGGGCTGACCCCGACCTGGTGCGCAGGAGAATAGATGTGAAGCTGGACTTGACAAAGATACAGAAACAAAGGCGAAAGGCAGCAGCTGCGGCGCTGTGGCAGAAGTACCAAAGTGACCCCGACATGCTGCAGCGCATATATTTCATTGATGAGTGCAAATTCTGGATGTCAGACCTGGCAGGCGGCTCCGTCAAGGTCTATTGTGATGCACACGATGAAAACGTGCATGCTGTGCTGCCATGCAAATGGATGCGCAAGGGCAAGGACGCAGAGCCGGTCAAGTTGCACTTTGTCTGCGCCGTCAACGCTGTGCACGGGCCCGTCTACTGCAAGTTTGTCACCGGCACAACAGACAACAAGGACCATGCTGGCAACCTCAATGTACCGTACATGGTGAGTGTGCGCTGCTACTGCGCAGGCGCCTGCCATCAAAAGACATGCCAGCCCTGCTGTACTGTGTAGTAACAGTCCCGCAGTGCTTTTTTTAGTGCTGTAGTGAAGCTGCAGCGCTGCCCGTCCTCTGCTGTGAACATAACAGCAGAGTAACTTGGTGACAGTACAATGACACCACCTGCAGCAGCAAGCTGGAAACCAATGTGCAAGGATTGGTGCATGTCACATCCGCGCGTGCTCACGCGCAGCACACTGCCCCCTGGCTGCAGCCAGTTGTCATATGCTGCAGCGCAGAACTCAAAGTCGCGCTCCAGCACCTGCTGCCTGCTGCTGCTGTAATAACCCTTGTCATGACATGAGCCATCAGCTTGAATCAGCATGTTGTGCTGTGCATGGAGGAAATCAATCCGCCCATCCCACCAGTCCACTGCTACCTGAGCACACATACTGCTGCTGATGCCTAACCAATACAGCATGCACACCAGCTGCTCCTCGCTTGTGTGCATGTAGCCCATGCATGTGCCAACCATATCAGCCAGCACACATGCACACATCTTGCACTGAAGCGCTGCTGCTGTGGCGACTGCACGCGGCGCGCAGAACTTGAAGTGCTGCACACCTGGCAAGCAGCCAGTCAAGCCCCAGAACAATCTCTGCCCCCTCATAGACTTGGTGATGTATCTGACCTTGTCTGCACTGAGCCTGATGTAGAAGCGTCCCATCGCATCCATCCACACCGCTGCGTTGCGCTCCTGCGCTGCTAACAAGGCTGCGCGCTGCCAATCCGGCAATTCTTGCACCTGCAGTTGAAGGACAAACCAACCCAGCAGGCCAAGAGCATGACTCAGCTGGAGTTTGTTCACTGCATGATGGAGATCAAAGACATAGCCAACCAACAGCAGGCGCAGCGCGGCACTACGCCGCTGTACATCTTTGACAACCCAAGTGTTCACCTGGGGAAGGATGGCCTACAGATGTTGGTTGCAGGTGGCATCAATGAAGATCAACTGCTGCACATTGCACCCTACTCCCCAGATTTCAACAAGCCCATTGAACATGCATTTGGCAGCCTCAAAGCAGCCTTCCGCAACTACTTGTATAACAGCTGCCAGCTGGGTGGTGCTGATGTGAAGCCGCGAGACCTGCAGCACGGCCTGTACAACACCTTTATGAAGATCACAGCTGCATCTGTCATGGCTGATGTATTGAAGCTGCCAGATTTGTGGAACATGGTGCGCAGCCGCAAGAGGAGTCTTTGTGTGTGCCGAGACGGGAAGCAGCGCCGCGGCACTGCTGGCGACTACCCCAGGAAAGACCAGCGCTGAGTCTGCTGTTGTGCTGCTGCATGGCATGTAGGGATTGTGGCTGTCAGCTGCATGCAAGATGGCTGGCCAGCAGTGCACAGGGTGTCACTCAGAGAGCCCTTGAGCTCACCTGTTTGAGGGCACCTGCGCTTGTCGCCGTCCTGCATGTTCGCACCGCCCGGGGCTTGGGAGGTGCTGGCACCATGCTGCTGTAGGGTGGTTACTTCCTGGTGTTCACCTGAGAGCGAGTGTGGGAACAAAATGGCATGTTCAGAAGCTTATGGTATGAGTAAACTACATGTGGATGTTGTGCTTTGGTGCTCAGACTTGTCAGGAGTGGTTCCTGCTTCAAACAACTGCTGCAAGGCAGCAAGGCACTTGGTGGCCATTTCACATACAGGCATTTGCAGTCATGCTGAATTGCCGAATGTAACGGAAAAATTCCTGGCATAATTCAACTACGCTCGTAGCTCTTGAACATGGCTCCTGCTGCTGTCACTCGCGTGAGTTGTGACGACTGTTGGCCTGCCAAGCTTTATGCACGGAGCCTGCAAGAAACCTTGCGGTAAATTAACTTTTATATTTGATGATTGATTTAAGCATGGCTCGAGCCGAAATAAACTGCGGTATGGTGAAGAACTTCAAGACGGAAAGGTGCCCTGAAACAAGCCTGCTCCGAGCCACACAGCTGCCACGCTGCCAACTCATCATCGTCGACACATTATGCAACGTACCTTTGGTTGAGGCAGAAAACCAATCCTGAAGGGCCCTCGCAAGCCCACGTTGCAGGTGAGCCTGACGGGTCAACACGGATGTCCAGAGCACTGCAGCTCGATCGCGTTGCTGCAGCACCTGTAAACAATTTGGAATGAACATTAAACGACGTTGAACACAGCGCTGTACTGAAAGCCTTCGCAAAAAAATTAGGTAGCAGCAGTGAGGCACCTGCTGGCACATGCTGCTGCTGTCACGCCCACCAACAACTGCAGTTGAAAAGCACATGCCACCGTGATTCAAAGCACACATAGCTGTAACGTTTCCTGTCGTCTGCTGCTGCTGCTGCTCCTGCCCAGGCAGATATCATAGATTGCAAACAGTGCTACTGCCGCAGTAAAATCAGCTGCATACCCAGCAGCAGCAGGAGCACATCAGCCATAGCATAAAAAGGTAGGTGTGCACTTCAGGCACCAAGTCCAGGAACAGCAACAGAAGGGATGCAGTGCAGGCTAAGAACTGCTGCAGCAAAGGCTGGCATGCAATCACAGTCTCAGCTGGGCATGGTACAAACGTAGCATCTGCATTTTGCAACAAATCAACACAGCTTGCAAGCAGACAGCCATGCTGGCATAAAAACCTGCTGTATGTGGCAGGCACAGTAAGGCACAGCTGCCAGTGCTGCTGCTTTGGTTTGCTTGCATCCCAACTGCACAGCAGGGCCCCCACCTGCCAGCAGCAGCAGCTTCAAACTGCTAGTAATTTTGAGCTCCAGAATTCGCCTTGATCACACAAGAAGGATGTTTGCAGGAAACTGTGTAGAATACTAGTCCTCAACAAACTCTGTGCAGCCACACTAGCTGCACGCGCGCAGCAGCTGCCGGTGGGCCTGAAGCGGTGTTGCGCACTATGTAACAGATATGACAGTTGAAACTGTATGTGCAGCGCACAGCGCCAAGCAGCAGAGCGCAACAGCAGCGGCAGGGCACTTGGCACACCAGAACTGCAGTGCCTGATCAGCCAGCAAGGGAAGCCCAGAAGTATTACATTACACATCAAAACATGTTGCAGGCAGCAGCACCCACAGCAACACTCTACAGCGCAAGTTAACATATGTAACAGTCGAGTCGGGGCACTTCAGGGCAACGTGTTTTTAGCTCTTTTCTTGCAGTACACTGTGCCACTGCTAACAGCTCAAATTGATTTAGATTCGTCGTTGAAAGCTTGACATTTATATGTAGGCCACTTGTTCGCTACGTTTGTACCATGCCCAGCTGAGACGGGTCAAACTCCATGATGCCGCAGGCTGTTGTTTGACCTGACCAGTTACTTCTGTTCACACTGCTGCTAGAAGCACAGCTAACATATCCATACGTTTTGGATTCATGCCTGCAGGGGGGCTGTCCATGGTGCGCAAGCACCCTTCAGGATGGAAGAGCAACCGCAGCACCACGGCCATGAGGGTGGCGGCGGTGGTGTGTGTGATAATGGCTTTGACCACAGCTGACGAAAAGTTTACGCCCGCATATTATTACAGAGAGCAGTACCCTGACTACGCCAAGGAGGTACACGGGGACCTGAACCGGTTCTGCAAACTTCATCACAAGAACTTCACAGCAAACGGCACAGTGGCTACACCCAAGCATGGCGGCAGGCCCTCAAATGTCCCACATGCTGTCGCCTTCCATGCCAGCACAATATTCAAGGCTGGCAAGGTGGTAAAGGCCTACCCATCGGCAGATTCAAAGAGAAAGGTTGATGTGCACGTGTGGTGGACTTCAATCGAAGTCGCATGTCAGGAAAATGACACACTGCGCCAGCTGTGCACTGACTACAACATCACACCCAAGAGACTGCTGAAGTACATGAAATGGGCTGACCCCGACCTGGTGCGCAGGAGAATAGATGTGAAGCTGGACTTGACAAAGATACAGAAACAAAGGCGAAAGGCAGCAGCTGCGGCGCTGTGGCAGAAGTACCAAAGTGACCCCGACATGCTGCAGCGCATATATTTCATTGATGAGTGCAAATTCTGGATGTCAGACCTGGCAGGCGGCTCCGTCAAGGTCTATTGTGATGCACACGATGAAAACGTGCATGCTGTGCTGCCATGCAAATGGATGCGCAAGGGCAAGGACGCAGAGCCGGTCAAGTTGCACTTTGTCTGCGCCGTCAACGCTGTGCACGGGCCCGTCTACTGCAAGTTTGTCACCGGCACAACAGACAACAAGGACCATGCTGGCAACCTCAATGTACCGTACATGGTGAGTGTGCGCTGCTACTGCGCAGGCGCCTGCCATCAAAAGACATGCCAGCCCTGCTGTACTGTGTAGTAACAGTCCCGCAGTGCTTTTTTTAGTGCTGTAGTGAAGCTGCAGCGCTGCCCGTCCTCTGCTGTGAACATAACAGCAGAGTAACTTGGTGACAGTACAATGACACCACCTGCAGCAGCAAGCTGGAAACCAATGTGCAAGGATTGGTGCATGTCACATCCGCGCGTGCTCACGCGCAGCACACTGCCCCCTGGCTGCAGCCAGTTGTCATATGCTGCAGCGCAGAACTCAAAGTCGCGCTCCAGCACCTGCTGCCTGCTGCTGCTGTAATAACCCTTGTCATGACATGAGCCATCAGCTTGAATCAGCATGTTGTGCTGTGCATGGAGGAAATCAATCCGCCCATCCCACCAGTCCACTGCTACCTGAGCACACATACTGCTGCTGATGCCTAACCAATACAGCATGCACACCAGCTGCTCCTCGCTTGTGTGCATGTAGCCCATGCATGTGCCAACCATATCAGCCAGCACACATGCACACATCTTGCACTGAAGCGCTGCTGCTGTGGCGACTGCACGCGGCGCGCAGAACTTGAAGTGCTGCACACCTGGCAAGCAGCCAGTCAAGCCCCAGAACAATCTCTGCCCCCTCATAGACTTGGTGATGTATCTGACCTTGTCTGCACTGAGCCTGATGTAGAAGCGTCCCATCGCATCCATCCACACCGCTGCGTTGCGCTCCTGCGCTGCTAACAAGGCTGCGCGCTGCCAATCCGGCAATTCTTGCACCTGCAGTTGAAGGACAAACCAACCCAGCAGGCCAAGAGCATGACTCAGCTGGAGTTTGTTCACTGCATGATGGAGATCAAAGACATAGCCAACCAACAGCAGGCGCAGCGCGGCACTACGCCGCTGTACATCTTTGACAACCCAAGTGTTCACCTGGGGAAGGATGGCCTACAGATGTTGGTTGCAGGTGGCATCAATGAAGATCAACTGCTGCACATTGCACCCTACTCCCCAGATTTCAACAAGCCCATTGAACATGCATTTGGCAGCCTCAAAGCAGCCTTCCGCAACTACTTGTATAACAGCTGCCAGCTGGGTGGTGCTGATGTGAAGCCGCGAGACCTGCAGCACGGCCTGTACAACACCTTTATGAAGATCACAGCTGCATCTGTCATGGCTGATGTATTGAAGCTGCCAGATTTGTGGAACATGGTGCGCAGCCGCAAGAGGAGTCTTTGTGTGTGCCGAGACGGGAAGCAGCGCCGCGGCACTGCTGGCGACTACCCCAGGAAAGACCAGCGCTGAGTCTGCTGTTGTGCTGCTGCATGGCATGTAGGGATTGTGGCTGTCAGCTGCATGCAAGATGGCTGGCCAGCAGTGCACAGGGTGTCACTCAGAGAGCCCTTGAGCTCACCTGTTTGAGGGCACCTGCGCTTGTCGCCGTCCTGCATGTTCGCACCGCCCGGGGCTTGGGAGGTGCTGGCACCATGCTGCTGTAGGGTGGTTACTTCCTGGTGTTCACCTGAGAGCGAGTGTGGGAACAAAATGGCATGTTCAGAAGCTTATGGTATGAGTAAACTACATGTGGATGTTGTGCTTTGGTGCTCAGACTTGTCAGGAGTGGTTCCTGCTTCAAACAACTGCTGCAAGGCAGCAAGGCACTTGGTGGCCATTTCACATACAGGCATTTGCAGTCATGCTGAATTGCCGAATGTAACGGAAAAATTCCTGGCATAATTCAACTACGCTCGTAGCTCTTGAACATGGCTCCTGCTGCTGTCACTCGCGTGAGTTGTGACGACTGTTGGCCTGCCAAGCTTTATGCACGGAGCCTGCAAGAAACCTTGCGGTAAATTAACTTTTATATTTGATGATTGATTTAAGCATGGCTCGAGCCGAAATAAACTGCGGTATGGTGAAGAACTTCAAGACGGAAAGGTGCCCTGAAACAAGCCTGCTCCGAGCCACACAGCTGCCACGCTGCCAACTCATCATCGTCGACACATTATGCAACGTACCTTTGGTTGAGGCAGAAAACCAATCCTGAAGGGCCCTCGCAAGCCCACGTTGCAGGTGAGCCTGACGGGTCAACACGGATGTCCAGAGCACTGCAGCTCGATCGCGTTGCTGCAGCACCTGTAAACAATTTGGAATGAACATTAAACGACGTTGAACACAGCGCTGTACTGAAAGCCTTCGCAAAAAAATTAGGTAGCAGCAGTGAGGCACCTGCTGGCACATGCTGCTGCTGTCACGCCCACCAACAACTGCAGTTGAAAAGCACATGCCACCGTGATTCAAAGCACACATAGCTGTAACGTTTCCTGTCGTCTGCTGCTGCTGCTGCTCCTGCCCAGGCAGATATCATAGATTGCAAACAGTGCTACTGCCGCAGTAAAATCAGCTGCATACCCAGCAGCAGCAGGAGCACATCAGCCATAGCATAAAAAGGTAGGTGTGCACTTCAGGCACCAAGTCCAGGAACAGCAACAGAAGGGATGCAGTGCAGGCTAAGAACTGCTGCAGCAAAGGCTGGCATGCAATCACAGTCTCAGCTGGGCATGGTACAAACGTAGCATCTGCATTTTGCAACAAATCAACACAGCTTGCAAGCAGACAGCCATGCTGGCATAAAAACCTGCTGTATGTGGCAGGCACAGTAAGGCACAGCTGCCAGTGCTGCTGCTTTGGTTTGCTTGCATCCCAACTGCACAGCAGGGCCCCCACCTGCCAGCAGCAGCAGCTTCAAACTGCTAGTAATTTTGAGCTCCAGAATTCGCCTTGATCACACAAGAAGGATGTTTGCAGGAAACTGTGTAGAATACTAGTCCTCAACAAACTCTGTGCAGCCACACTAGCTGCACGCGCGCAGCAGCTGCCGGTGGGCCTGAAGCGGTGTTGCGCACTATGTAACAGATATGACAGTTGAAACTGTATGTGCAGCGCACAGCGCCAAGCAGCAGAGCGCAACAGCAGCGGCAGGGCACTTGGCACACCAGAACTGCAGTGCCTGATCAGCCAGCAAGGGAAGCCCAGAAGTATTACATTACACATCAAAACATGTTGCAGGCAGCAGCACCCACAGCAACACTCTACAGCGCAAGTTAACATATGTAACAGTCGAGTCGGGGCACTTCAGGGCAACGTGTTTTTAGCTCTTTTCTTGCAGTACACTGTGCCACTGCTAACAGCTCAAATTGATTTAGATTCGTCGTTGAAAGCTTGACATTTATATGTAGGCCACTTGTTCGCTACGTTTGTACCATGCCCAGCTGAGACGGGTCAAACTCCATGATGCCGCAGGCTGTTGTTTGACCTGACCAGTTACTTCTGTTCACACTGCTGCTAGAAGCACAGCTAACATATCCATACGTTTTGGATTCATGCCTGCAGGGGGGCTGTCCATGGTGCGCAAGCACCCTTCAGGATGGAAGAGCAACCGCAGCACCACGGCCATGAGGGTGGCGGCGGTGGTGTGTGTGATAATGGCTTTGACCACAGCTGACGAAAAGTTTACGCCCGCATATTATTACAGAGAGCAGTACCCTGACTACGCCAAGGAGGTACACGGGGACCTGAACCGGTTCTGCAAACTTCATCACAAGAACTTCACAGCAAACGGCACAGTGGCTACACCCAAGCATGGCGGCAGGCCCTCAAATGTCCCACATGCTGTCGCCTTCCATGCCAGCACAATATTCAAGGCTGGCAAGGTGGTAAAGGCCTACCCATCGGCAGATTCAAAGAGAAAGGTTGATGTGCACGTGTGGTGGACTTCAATCGAAGTCGCATGTCAGGAAAATGACACACTGCGCCAGCTGTGCACTGACTACAACATCACACCCAAGAGACTGCTGAAGTACATGAAATGGGCTGACCCCGACCTGGTGCGCAGGAGAATAGATGTGAAGCTGGACTTGACAAAGATACAGAAACAAAGGCGAAAGGCAGCAGCTGCGGCGCTGTGGCAGAAGTACCAAAGTGACCCCGACATGCTGCAGCGCATATATTTCATTGATGAGTGCAAATTCTGGATGTCAGACCTGGCAGGCGGCTCCGTCAAGGTCTATTGTGATGCACACGATGAAAACGTGCATGCTGTGCTGCCATGCAAATGGATGCGCAAGGGCAAGGACGCAGAGCCGGTCAAGTTGCACTTTGTCTGCGCCGTCAACGCTGTGCACGGGCCCGTCTACTGCAAGTTTGTCACCGGCACAACAGACAACAAGGACCATGCTGGCAACCTCAATGTACCGTACATGGTGAGTGTGCGCTGCTACTGCGCAGGCGCCTGCCATCAAAAGACATGCCAGCCCTGCTGTACTGTGTAGTAACAGTCCCGCAGTGCTTTTTTTAGTGCTGTAGTGAAGCTGCAGCGCTGCCCGTCCTCTGCTGTGAACATAACAGCAGAGTAACTTGGTGACAGTACAATGACACCACCTGCAGCAGCAAGCTGGAAACCAATGTGCAAGGATTGGTGCATGTCACATCCGCGCGTGCTCACGCGCAGCACACTGCCCCCTGGCTGCAGCCAGTTGTCATATGCTGCAGCGCAGAACTCAAAGTCGCGCTCCAGCACCTGCTGCCTGCTGCTGCTGTAATAACCCTTGTCATGACATGAGCCATCAGCTTGAATCAGCATGTTGTGCTGTGCATGGAGGAAATCAATCCGCCCATCCCACCAGTCCACTGCTACCTGAGCACACATACTGCTGCTGATGCCTAACCAATACAGCATGCACACCAGCTGCTCCTCGCTTGTGTGCATGTAGCCCATGCATGTGCCAACCATATCAGCCAGCACACATGCACACATCTTGCACTGAAGCGCTGCTGCTGTGGCGACTGCACGCGGCGCGCAGAACTTGAAGTGCTGCACACCTGGCAAGCAGCCAGTCAAGCCCCAGAACAATCTCTGCCCCCTCATAGACTTGGTGATGTATCTGACCTTGTCTGCACTGAGCCTGATGTAGAAGCGTCCCATCGCATCCATCCACACCGCTGCGTTGCGCTCCTGCGCTGCTAACAAGGCTGCGCGCTGCCAATCCGGCAATTCTTGCACCTGCAGTTGAAGGACAAACCAACCCAGCAGGCCAAGAGCATGACTCAGCTGGAGTTTGTTCACTGCATGATGGAGATCAAAGACATAGCCAACCAACAGCAGGCGCAGCGCGGCACTACGCCGCTGTACATCTTTGACAACCCAAGTGTTCACCTGGGGAAGGATGGCCTACAGATGTTGGTTGCAGGTGGCATCAATGAAGATCAACTGCTGCACATTGCACCCTACTCCCCAGATTTCAACAAGCCCATTGAACATGCATTTGGCAGCCTCAAAGCAGCCTTCCGCAACTACTTGTATAACAGCTGCCAGCTGGGTGGTGCTGATGTGAAGCCGCGAGACCTGCAGCACGGCCTGTACAACACCTTTATGAAGATCACAGCTGCATCTGTCATGGCTGATGTATTGAAGCTGCCAGATTTGTGGAACATGGTGCGCAGCCGCAAGAGGAGTCTTTGTGTGTGCCGAGACGGGAAGCAGCGCCGCGGCACTGCTGGCGACTACCCCAGGAAAGACCAGCGCTGAGTCTGCTGTTGTGCTGCTGCATGGCATGTAGGGATTGTGGCTGTCAGCTGCATGCAAGATGGCTGGCCAGCAGTGCACAGGGTGTCACTCAGAGAGCCCTTGAGCTCACCTGTTTGAGGGCACCTGCGCTTGTCGCCGTCCTGCATGTTCGCACCGCCCGGGGCTTGGGAGGTGCTGGCACCATGCTGCTGTAGGGTGGTTACTTCCTGGTGTTCACCTGAGAGCGAGTGTGGGAACAAAATGGCATGTTCAGAAGCTTATGGTATGAGTAAACTACATGTGGATGTTGTGCTTTGGTGCTCAGACTTGTCAGGAGTGGTTCCTGCTTCAAACAACTGCTGCAAGGCAGCAAGGCACTTGGTGGCCATTTCACATACAGGCATTTGCAGTCATGCTGAATTGCCGAATGTAACGGAAAAATTCCTGGCATAATTCAACTACGCTCGTAGCTCTTGAACATGGCTCCTGCTGCTGTCACTCGCGTGAGTTGTGACGACTGTTGGCCTGCCAAGCTTTATGCACGGAGCCTGCAAGAAACCTTGCGGTAAATTAACTTTTATATTTGATGATTGATTTAAGCATGGCTCGAGCCGAAATAAACTGCGGTATGGTGAAGAACTTCAAGACGGAAAGGTGCCCTGAAACAAGCCTGCTCCGAGCCACACAGCTGCCACGCTGCCAACTCATCATCGTCGACACATTATGCAACGTACCTTTGGTTGAGGCAGAAAACCAATCCTGAAGGGCCCTCGCAAGCCCACGTTGCAGGTGAGCCTGACGGGTCAACACGGATGTCCAGAGCACTGCAGCTCGATCGCGTTGCTGCAGCACCTGTAAACAATTTGGAATGAACATTAAACGACGTTGAACACAGCGCTGTACTGAAAGCCTTCGCAAAAAAATTAGGTAGCAGCAGTGAGGCACCTGCTGGCACATGCTGCTGCTGTCACGCCCACCAACAACTGCAGTTGAAAAGCACATGCCACCGTGATTCAAAGCACACATAGCTGTAACGTTTCCTGTCGTCTGCTGCTGCTGCTGCTCCTGCCCAGGCAGATATCATAGATTGCAAACAGTGCTACTGCCGCAGTAAAATCAGCTGCATACCCAGCAGCAGCAGGAGCACATCAGCCATAGCATAAAAAGGTAGGTGTGCACTTCAGGCACCAAGTCCAGGAACAGCAACAGAAGGGATGCAGTGCAGGCTAAGAACTGCTGCAGCAAAGGCTGGCATGCAATCACAGTCTCAGCTGGGCATGGTACAAACGTAGCATCTGCATTTTGCAACAAATCAACACAGCTTGCAAGCAGACAGCCATGCTGGCATAAAAACCTGCTGTATGTGGCAGGCACAGTAAGGCACAGCTGCCAGTGCTGCTGCTTTGGTTTGCTTGCATCCCAACTGCACAGCAGGGCCCCCACCTGCCAGCAGCAGCAGCTTCAAACTGCTAGTAATTTTGAGCTCCAGAATTCGCCTTGATCACACAAGAAGGATGTTTGCAGGAAACTGTGTAGAATACTAGTCCTCAACAAACTCTGTGCAGCCACACTAGCTGCACGCGCGCAGCAGCTGCCGGTGGGCCTGAAGCGGTGTTGCGCACTATGTAACAGATATGACAGTTGAAACTGTATGTGCAGCGCACAGCGCCAAGCAGCAGAGCGCAACAGCAGCGGCAGGGCACTTGGCACACCAGAACTGCAGTGCCTGATCAGCCAGCAAGGGAAGCCCAGAAGTATTACATTACACATCAAAACATGTTGCAGGCAGCAGCACCCACAGCAACACTCTACAGCGCAAGTTAACATATGTAACAGTCGAGTCGGGGCACTTCAGGGCAACGTGTTTTTAGCTCTTTTCTTGCAGTACACTGTGCCACTGCTAACAGCTCAAATTGATTTAGATTCGTCGTTGAAAGCTTGACATTTATATGTAGGCCACTTGTTCGCTACGTTTGTACCATGCCCAGCTGAGACGGGTCAAACTCCATGATGCCGCAGGCTGTTGTTTGACCTGACCAGTTACTTCTGTTCACACTGCTGCTAGAAGCACAGCTAACATATCCATACGTTTTGGATTCATGCCTGCAGGGGGGCTGTCCATGGTGCGCAAGCACCCTTCAGGATGGAAGAGCAACCGCAGCACCACGGCCATGAGGGTGGCGGCGGTGGTGTGTGTGATAATGGCTTTGACCACAGCTGACGAAAAGTTTACGCCCGCATATTATTACAGAGAGCAGTACCCTGACTACGCCAAGGAGGTACACGGGGACCTGAACCGGTTCTGCAAACTTCATCACAAGAACTTCACAGCAAACGGCACAGTGGCTACACCCAAGCATGGCGGCAGGCCCTCAAATGTCCCACATGCTGTCGCCTTCCATGCCAGCACAATATTCAAGGCTGGCAAGGTGGTAAAGGCCTACCCATCGGCAGATTCAAAGAGAAAGGTTGATGTGCACGTGTGGTGGACTTCAATCGAAGTCGCATGTCAGGAAAATGACACACTGCGCCAGCTGTGCACTGACTACAACATCACACCCAAGAGACTGCTGAAGTACATGAAATGGGCTGACCCCGACCTGGTGCGCAGGAGAATAGATGTGAAGCTGGACTTGACAAAGATACAGAAACAAAGGCGAAAGGCAGCAGCTGCGGCGCTGTGGCAGAAGTACCAAAGTGACCCCGACATGCTGCAGCGCATATATTTCATTGATGAGTGCAAATTCTGGATGTCAGACCTGGCAGGCGGCTCCGTCAAGGTCTATTGTGATGCACACGATGAAAACGTGCATGCTGTGCTGCCATGCAAATGGATGCGCAAGGGCAAGGACGCAGAGCCGGTCAAGTTGCACTTTGTCTGCGCCGTCAACGCTGTGCACGGGCCCGTCTACTGCAAGTTTGTCACCGGCACAACAGACAACAAGGACCATGCTGGCAACCTCAATGTACCGTACATGGTGAGTGTGCGCTGCTACTGCGCAGGCGCCTGCCATCAAAAGACATGCCAGCCCTGCTGTACTGTGTAGTAACAGTCCCGCAGTGCTTTTTTTAGTGCTGTAGTGAAGCTGCAGCGCTGCCCGTCCTCTGCTGTGAACATAACAGCAGAGTAACTTGGTGACAGTACAATGACACCACCTGCAGCAGCAAGCTGGAAACCAATGTGCAAGGATTGGTGCATGTCACATCCGCGCGTGCTCACGCGCAGCACACTGCCCCCTGGCTGCAGCCAGTTGTCATATGCTGCAGCGCAGAACTCAAAGTCGCGCTCCAGCACCTGCTGCCTGCTGCTGCTGTAATAACCCTTGTCATGACATGAGCCATCAGCTTGAATCAGCATGTTGTGCTGTGCATGGAGGAAATCAATCCGCCCATCCCACCAGTCCACTGCTACCTGAGCACACATACTGCTGCTGATGCCTAACCAATACAGCATGCACACCAGCTGCTCCTCGCTTGTGTGCATGTAGCCCATGCATGTGCCAACCATATCAGCCAGCACACATGCACACATCTTGCACTGAAGCGCTGCTGCTGTGGCGACTGCACGCGGCGCGCAGAACTTGAAGTGCTGCACACCTGGCAAGCAGCCAGTCAAGCCCCAGAACAATCTCTGCCCCCTCATAGACTTGGTGATGTATCTGACCTTGTCTGCACTGAGCCTGATGTAGAAGCGTCCCATCGCATCCATCCACACCGCTGCGTTGCGCTCCTGCGCTGCTAACAAGGCTGCGCGCTGCCAATCCGGCAATTCTTGCACCTGCAGTTGAAGGACAAACCAACCCAGCAGGCCAAGAGCATGACTCAGCTGGAGTTTGTTCACTGCATGATGGAGATCAAAGACATAGCCAACCAACAGCAGGCGCAGCGCGGCACTACGCCGCTGTACATCTTTGACAACCCAAGTGTTCACCTGGGGAAGGATGGCCTACAGATGTTGGTTGCAGGTGGCATCAATGAAGATCAACTGCTGCACATTGCACCCTACTCCCCAGATTTCAACAAGCCCATTGAACATGCATTTGGCAGCCTCAAAGCAGCCTTCCGCAACTACTTGTATAACAGCTGCCAGCTGGGTGGTGCTGATGTGAAGCCGCGAGACCTGCAGCACGGCCTGTACAACACCTTTATGAAGATCACAGCTGCATCTGTCATGGCTGATGTATTGAAGCTGCCAGATTTGTGGAACATGGTGCGCAGCCGCAAGAGGAGTCTTTGTGTGTGCCGAGACGGGAAGCAGCGCCGCGGCACTGCTGGCGACTACCCCAGGAAAGACCAGCGCTGAGTCTGCTGTTGTGCTGCTGCATGGCATGTAGGGATTGTGGCTGTCAGCTGCATGCAAGATGGCTGGCCAGCAGTGCACAGGGTGTCACTCAGAGAGCCCTTGAGCTCACCTGTTTGAGGGCACCTGCGCTTGTCGCCGTCCTGCATGTTCGCACCGCCCGGGGCTTGGGAGGTGCTGGCACCATGCTGCTGTAGGGTGGTTACTTCCTGGTGTTCACCTGAGAGCGAGTGTGGGAACAAAATGGCATGTTCAGAAGCTTATGGTATGAGTAAACTACATGTGGATGTTGTGCTTTGGTGCTCAGACTTGTCAGGAGTGGTTCCTGCTTCAAACAACTGCTGCAAGGCAGCAAGGCACTTGGTGGCCATTTCACATACAGGCATTTGCAGTCATGCTGAATTGCCGAATGTAACGGAAAAATTCCTGGCATAATTCAACTACGCTCGTAGCTCTTGAACATGGCTCCTGCTGCTGTCACTCGCGTGAGTTGTGACGACTGTTGGCCTGCCAAGCTTTATGCACGGAGCCTGCAAGAAACCTTGCGGTAAATTAACTTTTATATTTGATGATTGATTTAAGCATGGCTCGAGCCGAAATAAACTGCGGTATGGTGAAGAACTTCAAGACGGAAAGGTGCCCTGAAACAAGCCTGCTCCGAGCCACACAGCTGCCACGCTGCCAACTCATCATCGTCGACACATTATGCAACGTACCTTTGGTTGAGGCAGAAAACCAATCCTGAAGGGCCCTCGCAAGCCCACGTTGCAGGTGAGCCTGACGGGTCAACACGGATGTCCAGAGCACTGCAGCTCGATCGCGTTGCTGCAGCACCTGTAAACAATTTGGAATGAACATTAAACGACGTTGAACACAGCGCTGTACTGAAAGCCTTCGCAAAAAAATTAGGTAGCAGCAGTGAGGCACCTGCTGGCACATGCTGCTGCTGTCACGCCCACCAACAACTGCAGTTGAAAAGCACATGCCACCGTGATTCAAAGCACACATAGCTGTAACGTTTCCTGTCGTCTGCTGCTGCTGCTGCTCCTGCCCAGGCAGATATCATAGATTGCAAACAGTGCTACTGCCGCAGTAAAATCAGCTGCATACCCAGCAGCAGCAGGAGCACATCAGCCATAGCATAAAAAGGTAGGTGTGCACTTCAGGCACCAAGTCCAGGAACAGCAACAGAAGGGATGCAGTGCAGGCTAAGAACTGCTGCAGCAAAGGCTGGCATGCAATCACAGTCTCAGCTGGGCATGGTACAAACGTAGCATCTGCATTTTGCAACAAATCAACACAGCTTGCAAGCAGACAGCCATGCTGGCATAAAAACCTGCTGTATGTGGCAGGCACAGTAAGGCACAGCTGCCAGTGCTGCTGCTTTGGTTTGCTTGCATCCCAACTGCACAGCAGGGCCCCCACCTGCCAGCAGCAGCAGCTTCAAACTGCTAGTAATTTTGAGCTCCAGAATTCGCCTTGATCACACAAGAAGGATGTTTGCAGGAAACTGTGTAGAATACTAGTCCTCAACAAACTCTGTGCAGCCACACTAGCTGCACGCGCGCAGCAGCTGCCGGTGGGCCTGAAGCGGTGTTGCGCACTATGTAACAGATATGACAGTTGAAACTGTATGTGCAGCGCACAGCGCCAAGCAGCAGAGCGCAACAGCAGCGGCAGGGCACTTGGCACACCAGAACTGCAGTGCCTGATCAGCCAGCAAGGGAAGCCCAGAAGTATTACATTACACATCAAAACATGTTGCAGGCAGCAGCACCCACAGCAACACTCTACAGCGCAAGTTAACATATGTAACAGTCGAGTCGGGGCACTTCAGGGCAACGTGTTTTTAGCTCTTTTCTTGCAGTACACTGTGCCACTGCTAACAGCTCAAATTGATTTAGATTCGTCGTTGAAAGCTTGACATTTATATGTAGGCCACTTGTTCGCTACGTTTGTACCATGCCCAGCTGAGACGGGTCAAACTCCATGATGCCGCAGGCTGTTGTTTGACCTGACCAGTTACTTCTGTTCACACTGCTGCTAGAAGCACAGCTAACATATCCATACGTTTTGGATTCATGCCTGCAGGGGGGCTGTCCATGGTGCGCAAGCACCCTTCAGGATGGAAGAGCAACCGCAGCACCACGGCCATGAGGGTGGCGGCGGTGGTGTGTGTGATAATGGCTTTGACCACAGCTGACGAAAAGTTTACGCCCGCATATTATTACAGAGAGCAGTACCCTGACTACGCCAAGGAGGTACACGGGGACCTGAACCGGTTCTGCAAACTTCATCACAAGAACTTCACAGCAAACGGCACAGTGGCTACACCCAAGCATGGCGGCAGGCCCTCAAATGTCCCACATGCTGTCGCCTTCCATGCCAGCACAATATTCAAGGCTGGCAAGGTGGTAAAGGCCTACCCATCGGCAGATTCAAAGAGAAAGGTTGATGTGCACGTGTGGTGGACTTCAATCGAAGTCGCATGTCAGGAAAATGACACACTGCGCCAGCTGTGCACTGACTACAACATCACACCCAAGAGACTGCTGAAGTACATGAAATGGGCTGACCCCGACCTGGTGCGCAGGAGAATAGATGTGAAGCTGGACTTGACAAAGATACAGAAACAAAGGCGAAAGGCAGCAGCTGCGGCGCTGTGGCAGAAGTACCAAAGTGACCCCGACATGCTGCAGCGCATATATTTCATTGATGAGTGCAAATTCTGGATGTCAGACCTGGCAGGCGGCTCCGTCAAGGTCTATTGTGATGCACACGATGAAAACGTGCATGCTGTGCTGCCATGCAAATGGATGCGCAAGGGCAAGGACGCAGAGCCGGTCAAGTTGCACTTTGTCTGCGCCGTCAACGCTGTGCACGGGCCCGTCTACTGCAAGTTTGTCACCGGCACAACAGACAACAAGGACCATGCTGGCAACCTCAATGTACCGTACATGGTGAGTGTGCGCTGCTACTGCGCAGGCGCCTGCCATCAAAAGACATGCCAGCCCTGCTGTACTGTGTAGTAACAGTCCCGCAGTGCTTTTTTTAGTGCTGTAGTGAAGCTGCAGCGCTGCCCGTCCTCTGCTGTGAACATAACAGCAGAGTAACTTGGTGACAGTACAATGACACCACCTGCAGCAGCAAGCTGGAAACCAATGTGCAAGGATTGGTGCATGTCACATCCGCGCGTGCTCACGCGCAGCACACTGCCCCCTGGCTGCAGCCAGTTGTCATATGCTGCAGCGCAGAACTCAAAGTCGCGCTCCAGCACCTGCTGCCTGCTGCTGCTGTAATAACCCTTGTCATGACATGAGCCATCAGCTTGAATCAGCATGTTGTGCTGTGCATGGAGGAAATCAATCCGCCCATCCCACCAGTCCACTGCTACCTGAGCACACATACTGCTGCTGATGCCTAACCAATACAGCATGCACACCAGCTGCTCCTCGCTTGTGTGCATGTAGCCCATGCATGTGCCAACCATATCAGCCAGCACACATGCACACATCTTGCACTGAAGCGCTGCTGCTGTGGCGACTGCACGCGGCGCGCAGAACTTGAAGTGCTGCACACCTGGCAAGCAGCCAGTCAAGCCCCAGAACAATCTCTGCCCCCTCATAGACTTGGTGATGTATCTGACCTTGTCTGCACTGAGCCTGATGTAGAAGCGTCCCATCGCATCCATCCACACCGCTGCGTTGCGCTCCTGCGCTGCTAACAAGGCTGCGCGCTGCCAATCCGGCAATTCTTGCACCTGCAGTTGAAGGACAAACCAACCCAGCAGGCCAAGAGCATGACTCAGCTGGAGTTTGTTCACTGCATGATGGAGATCAAAGACATAGCCAACCAACAGCAGGCGCAGCGCGGCACTACGCCGCTGTACATCTTTGACAACCCAAGTGTTCACCTGGGGAAGGATGGCCTACAGATGTTGGTTGCAGGTGGCATCAATGAAGATCAACTGCTGCACATTGCACCCTACTCCCCAGATTTCAACAAGCCCATTGAACATGCATTTGGCAGCCTCAAAGCAGCCTTCCGCAACTACTTGTATAACAGCTGCCAGCTGGGTGGTGCTGATGTGAAGCCGCGAGACCTGCAGCACGGCCTGTACAACACCTTTATGAAGATCACAGCTGCATCTGTCATGGCTGATGTATTGAAGCTGCCAGATTTGTGGAACATGGTGCGCAGCCGCAAGAGGAGTCTTTGTGTGTGCCGAGACGGGAAGCAGCGCCGCGGCACTGCTGGCGACTACCCCAGGAAAGACCAGCGCTGAGTCTGCTGTTGTGCTGCTGCATGGCATGTAGGGATTGTGGCTGTCAGCTGCATGCAAGATGGCTGGCCAGCAGTGCACAGGGTGTCACTCAGAGAGCCCTTGAGCTCACCTGTTTGAGGGCACCTGCGCTTGTCGCCGTCCTGCATGTTCGCACCGCCCGGGGCTTGGGAGGTGCTGGCACCATGCTGCTGTAGGGTGGTTACTTCCTGGTGTTCACCTGAGAGCGAGTGTGGGAACAAAATGGCATGTTCAGAAGCTTATGGTATGAGTAAACTACATGTGGATGTTGTGCTTTGGTGCTCAGACTTGTCAGGAGTGGTTCCTGCTTCAAACAACTGCTGCAAGGCAGCAAGGCACTTGGTGGCCATTTCACATACAGGCATTTGCAGTCATGCTGAATTGCCGAATGTAACGGAAAAATTCCTGGCATAATTCAACTACGCTCGTAGCTCTTGAACATGGCTCCTGCTGCTGTCACTCGCGTGAGTTGTGACGACTGTTGGCCTGCCAAGCTTTATGCACGGAGCCTGCAAGAAACCTTGCGGTAAATTAACTTTTATATTTGATGATTGATTTAAGCATGGCTCGAGCCGAAATAAACTGCGGTATGGTGAAGAACTTCAAGACGGAAAGGTGCCCTGAAACAAGCCTGCTCCGAGCCACACAGCTGCCACGCTGCCAACTCATCATCGTCGACACATTATGCAACGTACCTTTGGTTGAGGCAGAAAACCAATCCTGAAGGGCCCTCGCAAGCCCACGTTGCAGGTGAGCCTGACGGGTCAACACGGATGTCCAGAGCACTGCAGCTCGATCGCGTTGCTGCAGCACCTGTAAACAATTTGGAATGAACATTAAACGACGTTGAACACAGCGCTGTACTGAAAGCCTTCGCAAAAAAATTAGGTAGCAGCAGTGAGGCACCTGCTGGCACATGCTGCTGCTGTCACGCCCACCAACAACTGCAGTTGAAAAGCACATGCCACCGTGATTCAAAGCACACATAGCTGTAACGTTTCCTGTCGTCTGCTGCTGCTGCTGCTCCTGCCCAGGCAGATATCATAGATTGCAAACAGTGCTACTGCCGCAGTAAAATCAGCTGCATACCCAGCAGCAGCAGGAGCACATCAGCCATAGCATAAAAAGGTAGGTGTGCACTTCAGGCACCAAGTCCAGGAACAGCAACAGAAGGGATGCAGTGCAGGCTAAGAACTGCTGCAGCAAAGGCTGGCATGCAATCACAGTCTCAGCTGGGCATGGTACAAACGTAGCATCTGCATTTTGCAACAAATCAACACAGCTTGCAAGCAGACAGCCATGCTGGCATAAAAACCTGCTGTATGTGGCAGGCACAGTAAGGCACAGCTGCCAGTGCTGCTGCTTTGGTTTGCTTGCATCCCAACTGCACAGCAGGGCCCCCACCTGCCAGCAGCAGCAGCTTCAAACTGCTAGTAATTTTGAGCTCCAGAATTCGCCTTGATCACACAAGAAGGATGTTTGCAGGAAACTGTGTAGAATACTAGTCCTCAACAAACTCTGTGCAGCCACACTAGCTGCACGCGCGCAGCAGCTGCCGGTGGGCCTGAAGCGGTGTTGCGCACTATGTAACAGATATGACAGTTGAAACTGTATGTGCAGCGCACAGCGCCAAGCAGCAGAGCGCAACAGCAGCGGCAGGGCACTTGGCACACCAGAACTGCAGTGCCTGATCAGCCAGCAAGGGAAGCCCAGAAGTATTACATTACACATCAAAACATGTTGCAGGCAGCAGCACCCACAGCAACACTCTACAGCGCAAGTTAACATATGTAACAGTCGAGTCGGGGCACTTCAGGGCAACGTGTTTTTAGCTCTTTTCTTGCAGTACACTGTGCCACTGCTAACAGCTCAAATTGATTTAGATTCGTCGTTGAAAGCTTGACATTTATATGTAGGCCACTTGTTCGCTACGTTTGTACCATGCCCAGCTGAGACGGGTCAAACTCCATGATGCCGCAGGCTGTTGTTTGACCTGACCAGTTACTTCTGTTCACACTGCTGCTAGAAGCACAGCTAACATATCCATACGTTTTGGATTCATGCCTGCAGGGGGGCTGTCCATGGTGCGCAAGCACCCTTCAGGATGGAAGAGCAACCGCAGCACCACGGCCATGAGGGTGGCGGCGGTGGTGTGTGTGATAATGGCTTTGACCACAGCTGACGAAAAGTTTACGCCCGCATATTATTACAGAGAGCAGTACCCTGACTACGCCAAGGAGGTACACGGGGACCTGAACCGGTTCTGCAAACTTCATCACAAGAACTTCACAGCAAACGGCACAGTGGCTACACCCAAGCATGGCGGCAGGCCCTCAAATGTCCCACATGCTGTCGCCTTCCATGCCAGCACAATATTCAAGGCTGGCAAGGTGGTAAAGGCCTACCCATCGGCAGATTCAAAGAGAAAGGTTGATGTGCACGTGTGGTGGACTTCAATCGAAGTCGCATGTCAGGAAAATGACACACTGCGCCAGCTGTGCACTGACTACAACATCACACCCAAGAGACTGCTGAAGTACATGAAATGGGCTGACCCCGACCTGGTGCGCAGGAGAATAGATGTGAAGCTGGACTTGACAAAGATACAGAAACAAAGGCGAAAGGCAGCAGCTGCGGCGCTGTGGCAGAAGTACCAAAGTGACCCCGACATGCTGCAGCGCATATATTTCATTGATGAGTGCAAATTCTGGATGTCAGACCTGGCAGGCGGCTCCGTCAAGGTCTATTGTGATGCACACGATGAAAACGTGCATGCTGTGCTGCCATGCAAATGGATGCGCAAGGGCAAGGACGCAGAGCCGGTCAAGTTGCACTTTGTCTGCGCCGTCAACGCTGTGCACGGGCCCGTCTACTGCAAGTTTGTCACCGGCACAACAGACAACAAGGACCATGCTGGCAACCTCAATGTACCGTACATGGTGAGTGTGCGCTGCTACTGCGCAGGCGCCTGCCATCAAAAGACATGCCAGCCCTGCTGTACTGTGTAGTAACAGTCCCGCAGTGCTTTTTTTAGTGCTGTAGTGAAGCTGCAGCGCTGCCCGTCCTCTGCTGTGAACATAACAGCAGAGTAACTTGGTGACAGTACAATGACACCACCTGCAGCAGCAAGCTGGAAACCAATGTGCAAGGATTGGTGCATGTCACATCCGCGCGTGCTCACGCGCAGCACACTGCCCCCTGGCTGCAGCCAGTTGTCATATGCTGCAGCGCAGAACTCAAAGTCGCGCTCCAGCACCTGCTGCCTGCTGCTGCTGTAATAACCCTTGTCATGACATGAGCCATCAGCTTGAATCAGCATGTTGTGCTGTGCATGGAGGAAATCAATCCGCCCATCCCACCAGTCCACTGCTACCTGAGCACACATACTGCTGCTGATGCCTAACCAATACAGCATGCACACCAGCTGCTCCTCGCTTGTGTGCATGTAGCCCATGCATGTGCCAACCATATCAGCCAGCACACATGCACACATCTTGCACTGAAGCGCTGCTGCTGTGGCGACTGCACGCGGCGCGCAGAACTTGAAGTGCTGCACACCTGGCAAGCAGCCAGTCAAGCCCCAGAACAATCTCTGCCCCCTCATAGACTTGGTGATGTATCTGACCTTGTCTGCACTGAGCCTGATGTAGAAGCGTCCCATCGCATCCATCCACACCGCTGCGTTGCGCTCCTGCGCTGCTAACAAGGCTGCGCGCTGCCAATCCGGCAATTCTTGCACCTGCAGTTGAAGGACAAACCAACCCAGCAGGCCAAGAGCATGACTCAGCTGGAGTTTGTTCACTGCATGATGGAGATCAAAGACATAGCCAACCAACAGCAGGCGCAGCGCGGCACTACGCCGCTGTACATCTTTGACAACCCAAGTGTTCACCTGGGGAAGGATGGCCTACAGATGTTGGTTGCAGGTGGCATCAATGAAGATCAACTGCTGCACATTGCACCCTACTCCCCAGATTTCAACAAGCCCATTGAACATGCATTTGGCAGCCTCAAAGCAGCCTTCCGCAACTACTTGTATAACAGCTGCCAGCTGGGTGGTGCTGATGTGAAGCCGCGAGACCTGCAGCACGGCCTGTACAACACCTTTATGAAGATCACAGCTGCATCTGTCATGGCTGATGTATTGAAGCTGCCAGATTTGTGGAACATGGTGCGCAGCCGCAAGAGGAGTCTTTGTGTGTGCCGAGACGGGAAGCAGCGCCGCGGCACTGCTGGCGACTACCCCAGGAAAGACCAGCGCTGAGTCTGCTGTTGTGCTGCTGCATGGCATGTAGGGATTGTGGCTGTCAGCTGCATGCAAGATGGCTGGCCAGCAGTGCACAGGGTGTCACTCAGAGAGCCCTTGAGCTCACCTGTTTGAGGGCACCTGCGCTTGTCGCCGTCCTGCATGTTCGCACCGCCCGGGGCTTGGGAGGTGCTGGCACCATGCTGCTGTAGGGTGGTTACTTCCTGGTGTTCACCTGAGAGCGAGTGTGGGAACAAAATGGCATGTTCAGAAGCTTATGGTATGAGTAAACTACATGTGGATGTTGTGCTTTGGTGCTCAGACTTGTCAGGAGTGGTTCCTGCTTCAAACAACTGCTGCAAGGCAGCAAGGCACTTGGTGGCCATTTCACATACAGGCATTTGCAGTCATGCTGAATTGCCGAATGTAACGGAAAAATTCCTGGCATAATTCAACTACGCTCGTAGCTCTTGAACATGGCTCCTGCTGCTGTCACTCGCGTGAGTTGTGACGACTGTTGGCCTGCCAAGCTTTATGCACGGAGCCTGCAAGAAACCTTGCGGTAAATTAACTTTTATATTTGATGATTGATTTAAGCATGGCTCGAGCCGAAATAAACTGCGGTATGGTGAAGAACTTCAAGACGGAAAGGTGCCCTGAAACAAGCCTGCTCCGAGCCACACAGCTGCCACGCTGCCAACTCATCATCGTCGACACATTATGCAACGTACCTTTGGTTGAGGCAGAAAACCAATCCTGAAGGGCCCTCGCAAGCCCACGTTGCAGGTGAGCCTGACGGGTCAACACGGATGTCCAGAGCACTGCAGCTCGATCGCGTTGCTGCAGCACCTGTAAACAATTTGGAATGAACATTAAACGACGTTGAACACAGCGCTGTACTGAAAGCCTTCGCAAAAAAATTAGGTAGCAGCAGTGAGGCACCTGCTGGCACATGCTGCTGCTGTCACGCCCACCAACAACTGCAGTTGAAAAGCACATGCCACCGTGATTCAAAGCACACATAGCTGTAACGTTTCCTGTCGTCTGCTGCTGCTGCTGCTCCTGCCCAGGCAGATATCATAGATTGCAAACAGTGCTACTGCCGCAGTAAAATCAGCTGCATACCCAGCAGCAGCAGGAGCACATCAGCCATAGCATAAAAAGGTAGGTGTGCACTTCAGGCACCAAGTCCAGGAACAGCAACAGAAGGGATGCAGTGCAGGCTAAGAACTGCTGCAGCAAAGGCTGGCATGCAATCACAGTCTCAGCTGGGCATGGTACAAACGTAGCATCTGCATTTTGCAACAAATCAACACAGCTTGCAAGCAGACAGCCATGCTGGCATAAAAACCTGCTGTATGTGGCAGGCACAGTAAGGCACAGCTGCCAGTGCTGCTGCTTTGGTTTGCTTGCATCCCAACTGCACAGCAGGGCCCCCACCTGCCAGCAGCAGCAGCTTCAAACTGCTAGTAATTTTGAGCTCCAGAATTCGCCTTGATCACACAAGAAGGATGTTTGCAGGAAACTGTGTAGAATACTAGTCCTCAACAAACTCTGTGCAGCCACACTAGCTGCACGCGCGCAGCAGCTGCCGGTGGGCCTGAAGCGGTGTTGCGCACTATGTAACAGATATGACAGTTGAAACTGTATGTGCAGCGCACAGCGCCAAGCAGCAGAGCGCAACAGCAGCGGCAGGGCACTTGGCACACCAGAACTGCAGTGCCTGATCAGCCAGCAAGGGAAGCCCAGAAGTATTACATTACACATCAAAACATGTTGCAGGCAGCAGCACCCACAGCAACACTCTACAGCGCAAGTTAACATATGTAACAGTCGAGTCGGGGCACTTCAGGGCAACGTGTTTTTAGCTCTTTTCTTGCAGTACACTGTGCCACTGCTAACAGCTCAAATTGATTTAGATTCGTCGTTGAAAGCTTGACATTTATATGTAGGCCACTTGTTCGCTACGTTTGTACCATGCCCAGCTGAGACGGGTCAAACTCCATGATGCCGCAGGCTGTTGTTTGACCTGACCAGTTACTTCTGTTCACACTGCTGCTAGAAGCACAGCTAACATATCCATACGTTTTGGATTCATGCCTGCAGGGGGGCTGTCCATGGTGCGCAAGCACCCTTCAGGATGGAAGAGCAACCGCAGCACCACGGCCATGAGGGTGGCGGCGGTGGTGTGTGTGATAATGGCTTTGACCACAGCTGACGAAAAGTTTACGCCCGCATATTATTACAGAGAGCAGTACCCTGACTACGCCAAGGAGGTACACGGGGACCTGAACCGGTTCTGCAAACTTCATCACAAGAACTTCACAGCAAACGGCACAGTGGCTACACCCAAGCATGGCGGCAGGCCCTCAAATGTCCCACATGCTGTCGCCTTCCATGCCAGCACAATATTCAAGGCTGGCAAGGTGGTAAAGGCCTACCCATCGGCAGATTCAAAGAGAAAGGTTGATGTGCACGTGTGGTGGACTTCAATCGAAGTCGCATGTCAGGAAAATGACACACTGCGCCAGCTGTGCACTGACTACAACATCACACCCAAGAGACTGCTGAAGTACATGAAATGGGCTGACCCCGACCTGGTGCGCAGGAGAATAGATGTGAAGCTGGACTTGACAAAGATACAGAAACAAAGGCGAAAGGCAGCAGCTGCGGCGCTGTGGCAGAAGTACCAAAGTGACCCCGACATGCTGCAGCGCATATATTTCATTGATGAGTGCAAATTCTGGATGTCAGACCTGGCAGGCGGCTCCGTCAAGGTCTATTGTGATGCACACGATGAAAACGTGCATGCTGTGCTGCCATGCAAATGGATGCGCAAGGGCAAGGACGCAGAGCCGGTCAAGTTGCACTTTGTCTGCGCCGTCAACGCTGTGCACGGGCCCGTCTACTGCAAGTTTGTCACCGGCACAACAGACAACAAGGACCATGCTGGCAACCTCAATGTACCGTACATGGTGAGTGTGCGCTGCTACTGCGCAGGCGCCTGCCATCAAAAGACATGCCAGCCCTGCTGTACTGTGTAGTAACAGTCCCGCAGTGCTTTTTTTAGTGCTGTAGTGAAGCTGCAGCGCTGCCCGTCCTCTGCTGTGAACATAACAGCAGAGTAACTTGGTGACAGTACAATGACACCACCTGCAGCAGCAAGCTGGAAACCAATGTGCAAGGATTGGTGCATGTCACATCCGCGCGTGCTCACGCGCAGCACACTGCCCCCTGGCTGCAGCCAGTTGTCATATGCTGCAGCGCAGAACTCAAAGTCGCGCTCCAGCACCTGCTGCCTGCTGCTGCTGTAATAACCCTTGTCATGACATGAGCCATCAGCTTGAATCAGCATGTTGTGCTGTGCATGGAGGAAATCAATCCGCCCATCCCACCAGTCCACTGCTACCTGAGCACACATACTGCTGCTGATGCCTAACCAATACAGCATGCACACCAGCTGCTCCTCGCTTGTGTGCATGTAGCCCATGCATGTGCCAACCATATCAGCCAGCACACATGCACACATCTTGCACTGAAGCGCTGCTGCTGTGGCGACTGCACGCGGCGCGCAGAACTTGAAGTGCTGCACACCTGGCAAGCAGCCAGTCAAGCCCCAGAACAATCTCTGCCCCCTCATAGACTTGGTGATGTATCTGACCTTGTCTGCACTGAGCCTGATGTAGAAGCGTCCCATCGCATCCATCCACACCGCTGCGTTGCGCTCCTGCGCTGCTAACAAGGCTGCGCGCTGCCAATCCGGCAATTCTTGCACCTGCAGTTGAAGGACAAACCAACCCAGCAGGCCAAGAGCATGACTCAGCTGGAGTTTGTTCACTGCATGATGGAGATCAAAGACATAGCCAACCAACAGCAGGCGCAGCGCGGCACTACGCCGCTGTACATCTTTGACAACCCAAGTGTTCACCTGGGGAAGGATGGCCTACAGATGTTGGTTGCAGGTGGCATCAATGAAGATCAACTGCTGCACATTGCACCCTACTCCCCAGATTTCAACAAGCCCATTGAACATGCATTTGGCAGCCTCAAAGCAGCCTTCCGCAACTACTTGTATAACAGCTGCCAGCTGGGTGGTGCTGATGTGAAGCCGCGAGACCTGCAGCACGGCCTGTACAACACCTTTATGAAGATCACAGCTGCATCTGTCATGGCTGATGTATTGAAGCTGCCAGATTTGTGGAACATGGTGCGCAGCCGCAAGAGGAGTCTTTGTGTGTGCCGAGACGGGAAGCAGCGCCGCGGCACTGCTGGCGACTACCCCAGGAAAGACCAGCGCTGAGTCTGCTGTTGTGCTGCTGCATGGCATGTAGGGATTGTGGCTGTCAGCTGCATGCAAGATGGCTGGCCAGCAGTGCACAGGGTGTCACTCAGAGAGCCCTTGAGCTCACCTGTTTGAGGGCACCTGCGCTTGTCGCCGTCCTGCATGTTCGCACCGCCCGGGGCTTGGGAGGTGCTGGCACCATGCTGCTGTAGGGTGGTTACTTCCTGGTGTTCACCTGAGAGCGAGTGTGGGAACAAAATGGCATGTTCAGAAGCTTATGGTATGAGTAAACTACATGTGGATGTTGTGCTTTGGTGCTCAGACTTGTCAGGAGTGGTTCCTGCTTCAAACAACTGCTGCAAGGCAGCAAGGCACTTGGTGGCCATTTCACATACAGGCATTTGCAGTCATGCTGAATTGCCGAATGTAACGGAAAAATTCCTGGCATAATTCAACTACGCTCGTAGCTCTTGAACATGGCTCCTGCTGCTGTCACTCGCGTGAGTTGTGACGACTGTTGGCCTGCCAAGCTTTATGCACGGAGCCTGCAAGAAACCTTGCGGTAAATTAACTTTTATATTTGATGATTGATTTAAGCATGGCTCGAGCCGAAATAAACTGCGGTATGGTGAAGAACTTCAAGACGGAAAGGTGCCCTGAAACAAGCCTGCTCCGAGCCACACAGCTGCCACGCTGCCAACTCATCATCGTCGACACATTATGCAACGTACCTTTGGTTGAGGCAGAAAACCAATCCTGAAGGGCCCTCGCAAGCCCACGTTGCAGGTGAGCCTGACGGGTCAACACGGATGTCCAGAGCACTGCAGCTCGATCGCGTTGCTGCAGCACCTGTAAACAATTTGGAATGAACATTAAACGACGTTGAACACAGCGCTGTACTGAAAGCCTTCGCAAAAAAATTAGGTAGCAGCAGTGAGGCACCTGCTGGCACATGCTGCTGCTGTCACGCCCACCAACAACTGCAGTTGAAAAGCACATGCCACCGTGATTCAAAGCACACATAGCTGTAACGTTTCCTGTCGTCTGCTGCTGCTGCTGCTCCTGCCCAGGCAGATATCATAGATTGCAAACAGTGCTACTGCCGCAGTAAAATCAGCTGCATACCCAGCAGCAGCAGGAGCACATCAGCCATAGCATAAAAAGGTAGGTGTGCACTTCAGGCACCAAGTCCAGGAACAGCAACAGAAGGGATGCAGTGCAGGCTAAGAACTGCTGCAGCAAAGGCTGGCATGCAATCACAGTCTCAGCTGGGCATGGTACAAACGTAGCATCTGCATTTTGCAACAAATCAACACAGCTTGCAAGCAGACAGCCATGCTGGCATAAAAACCTGCTGTATGTGGCAGGCACAGTAAGGCACAGCTGCCAGTGCTGCTGCTTTGGTTTGCTTGCATCCCAACTGCACAGCAGGGCCCCCACCTGCCAGCAGCAGCAGCTTCAAACTGCTAGTAATTTTGAGCTCCAGAATTCGCCTTGATCACACAAGAAGGATGTTTGCAGGAAACTGTGTAGAATACTAGTCCTCAACAAACTCTGTGCAGCCACACTAGCTGCACGCGCGCAGCAGCTGCCGGTGGGCCTGAAGCGGTGTTGCGCACTATGTAACAGATATGACAGTTGAAACTGTATGTGCAGCGCACAGCGCCAAGCAGCAGAGCGCAACAGCAGCGGCAGGGCACTTGGCACACCAGAACTGCAGTGCCTGATCAGCCAGCAAGGGAAGCCCAGAAGTATTACATTACACATCAAAACATGTTGCAGGCAGCAGCACCCACAGCAACACTCTACAGCGCAAGTTAACATATGTAACAGTCGAGTCGGGGCACTTCAGGGCAACGTGTTTTTAGCTCTTTTCTTGCAGTACACTGTGCCACTGCTAACAGCTCAAATTGATTTAGATTCGTCGTTGAAAGCTTGACATTTATATGTAGGCCACTTGTTCGCTACGTTTGTACCATGCCCAGCTGAGACGGGTCAAACTCCATGATGCCGCAGGCTGTTGTTTGACCTGACCAGTTACTTCTGTTCACACTGCTGCTAGAAGCACAGCTAACATATCCATACGTTTTGGATTCATGCCTGCAGGGGGGCTGTCCATGGTGCGCAAGCACCCTTCAGGATGGAAGAGCAACCGCAGCACCACGGCCATGAGGGTGGCGGCGGTGGTGTGTGTGATAATGGCTTTGACCACAGCTGACGAAAAGTTTACGCCCGCATATTATTACAGAGAGCAGTACCCTGACTACGCCAAGGAGGTACACGGGGACCTGAACCGGTTCTGCAAACTTCATCACAAGAACTTCACAGCAAACGGCACAGTGGCTACACCCAAGCATGGCGGCAGGCCCTCAAATGTCCCACATGCTGTCGCCTTCCATGCCAGCACAATATTCAAGGCTGGCAAGGTGGTAAAGGCCTACCCATCGGCAGATTCAAAGAGAAAGGTTGATGTGCACGTGTGGTGGACTTCAATCGAAGTCGCATGTCAGGAAAATGACACACTGCGCCAGCTGTGCACTGACTACAACATCACACCCAAGAGACTGCTGAAGTACATGAAATGGGCTGACCCCGACCTGGTGCGCAGGAGAATAGATGTGAAGCTGGACTTGACAAAGATACAGAAACAAAGGCGAAAGGCAGCAGCTGCGGCGCTGTGGCAGAAGTACCAAAGTGACCCCGACATGCTGCAGCGCATATATTTCATTGATGAGTGCAAATTCTGGATGTCAGACCTGGCAGGCGGCTCCGTCAAGGTCTATTGTGATGCACACGATGAAAACGTGCATGCTGTGCTGCCATGCAAATGGATGCGCAAGGGCAAGGACGCAGAGCCGGTCAAGTTGCACTTTGTCTGCGCCGTCAACGCTGTGCACGGGCCCGTCTACTGCAAGTTTGTCACCGGCACAACAGACAACAAGGACCATGCTGGCAACCTCAATGTACCGTACATGGTGAGTGTGCGCTGCTACTGCGCAGGCGCCTGCCATCAAAAGACATGCCAGCCCTGCTGTACTGTGTAGTAACAGTCCCGCAGTGCTTTTTTTAGTGCTGTAGTGAAGCTGCAGCGCTGCCCGTCCTCTGCTGTGAACATAACAGCAGAGTAACTTGGTGACAGTACAATGACACCACCTGCAGCAGCAAGCTGGAAACCAATGTGCAAGGATTGGTGCATGTCACATCCGCGCGTGCTCACGCGCAGCACACTGCCCCCTGGCTGCAGCCAGTTGTCATATGCTGCAGCGCAGAACTCAAAGTCGCGCTCCAGCACCTGCTGCCTGCTGCTGCTGTAATAACCCTTGTCATGACATGAGCCATCAGCTTGAATCAGCATGTTGTGCTGTGCATGGAGGAAATCAATCCGCCCATCCCACCAGTCCACTGCTACCTGAGCACACATACTGCTGCTGATGCCTAACCAATACAGCATGCACACCAGCTGCTCCTCGCTTGTGTGCATGTAGCCCATGCATGTGCCAACCATATCAGCCAGCACACATGCACACATCTTGCACTGAAGCGCTGCTGCTGTGGCGACTGCACGCGGCGCGCAGAACTTGAAGTGCTGCACACCTGGCAAGCAGCCAGTCAAGCCCCAGAACAATCTCTGCCCCCTCATAGACTTGGTGATGTATCTGACCTTGTCTGCACTGAGCCTGATGTAGAAGCGTCCCATCGCATCCATCCACACCGCTGCGTTGCGCTCCTGCGCTGCTAACAAGGCTGCGCGCTGCCAATCCGGCAATTCTTGCACCTGCAGTTGAAGGACAAACCAACCCAGCAGGCCAAGAGCATGACTCAGCTGGAGTTTGTTCACTGCATGATGGAGATCAAAGACATAGCCAACCAACAGCAGGCGCAGCGCGGCACTACGCCGCTGTACATCTTTGACAACCCAAGTGTTCACCTGGGGAAGGATGGCCTACAGATGTTGGTTGCAGGTGGCATCAATGAAGATCAACTGCTGCACATTGCACCCTACTCCCCAGATTTCAACAAGCCCATTGAACATGCATTTGGCAGCCTCAAAGCAGCCTTCCGCAACTACTTGTATAACAGCTGCCAGCTGGGTGGTGCTGATGTGAAGCCGCGAGACCTGCAGCACGGCCTGTACAACACCTTTATGAAGATCACAGCTGCATCTGTCATGGCTGATGTATTGAAGCTGCCAGATTTGTGGAACATGGTGCGCAGCCGCAAGAGGAGTCTTTGTGTGTGCCGAGACGGGAAGCAGCGCCGCGGCACTGCTGGCGACTACCCCAGGAAAGACCAGCGCTGAGTCTGCTGTTGTGCTGCTGCATGGCATGTAGGGATTGTGGCTGTCAGCTGCATGCAAGATGGCTGGCCAGCAGTGCACAGGGTGTCACTCAGAGAGCCCTTGAGCTCACCTGTTTGAGGGCACCTGCGCTTGTCGCCGTCCTGCATGTTCGCACCGCCCGGGGCTTGGGAGGTGCTGGCACCATGCTGCTGTAGGGTGGTTACTTCCTGGTGTTCACCTGAGAGCGAGTGTGGGAACAAAATGGCATGTTCAGAAGCTTATGGTATGAGTAAACTACATGTGGATGTTGTGCTTTGGTGCTCAGACTTGTCAGGAGTGGTTCCTGCTTCAAACAACTGCTGCAAGGCAGCAAGGCACTTGGTGGCCATTTCACATACAGGCATTTGCAGTCATGCTGAATTGCCGAATGTAACGGAAAAATTCCTGGCATAATTCAACTACGCTCGTAGCTCTTGAACATGGCTCCTGCTGCTGTCACTCGCGTGAGTTGTGACGACTGTTGGCCTGCCAAGCTTTATGCACGGAGCCTGCAAGAAACCTTGCGGTAAATTAACTTTTATATTTGATGATTGATTTAAGCATGGCTCGAGCCGAAATAAACTGCGGTATGGTGAAGAACTTCAAGACGGAAAGGTGCCCTGAAACAAGCCTGCTCCGAGCCACACAGCTGCCACGCTGCCAACTCATCATCGTCGACACATTATGCAACGTACCTTTGGTTGAGGCAGAAAACCAATCCTGAAGGGCCCTCGCAAGCCCACGTTGCAGGTGAGCCTGACGGGTCAACACGGATGTCCAGAGCACTGCAGCTCGATCGCGTTGCTGCAGCACCTGTAAACAATTTGGAATGAACATTAAACGACGTTGAACACAGCGCTGTACTGAAAGCCTTCGCAAAAAAATTAGGTAGCAGCAGTGAGGCACCTGCTGGCACATGCTGCTGCTGTCACGCCCACCAACAACTGCAGTTGAAAAGCACATGCCACCGTGATTCAAAGCACACATAGCTGTAACGTTTCCTGTCGTCTGCTGCTGCTGCTGCTCCTGCCCAGGCAGATATCATAGATTGCAAACAGTGCTACTGCCGCAGTAAAATCAGCTGCATACCCAGCAGCAGCAGGAGCACATCAGCCATAGCATAAAAAGGTAGGTGTGCACTTCAGGCACCAAGTCCAGGAACAGCAACAGAAGGGATGCAGTGCAGGCTAAGAACTGCTGCAGCAAAGGCTGGCATGCAATCACAGTCTCAGCTGGGCATGGTACAAACGTAGCATCTGCATTTTGCAACAAATCAACACAGCTTGCAAGCAGACAGCCATGCTGGCATAAAAACCTGCTGTATGTGGCAGGCACAGTAAGGCACAGCTGCCAGTGCTGCTGCTTTGGTTTGCTTGCATCCCAACTGCACAGCAGGGCCCCCACCTGCCAGCAGCAGCAGCTTCAAACTGCTAGTAATTTTGAGCTCCAGAATTCGCCTTGATCACACAAGAAGGATGTTTGCAGGAAACTGTGTAGAATACTAGTCCTCAACAAACTCTGTGCAGCCACACTAGCTGCACGCGCGCAGCAGCTGCCGGTGGGCCTGAAGCGGTGTTGCGCACTATGTAACAGATATGACAGTTGAAACTGTATGTGCAGCGCACAGCGCCAAGCAGCAGAGCGCAACAGCAGCGGCAGGGCACTTGGCACACCAGAACTGCAGTGCCTGATCAGCCAGCAAGGGAAGCCCAGAAGTATTACATTACACATCAAAACATGTTGCAGGCAGCAGCACCCACAGCAACACTCTACAGCGCAAGTTAACATATGTAACAGTCGAGTCGGGGCACTTCAGGGCAACGTGTTTTTAGCTCTTTTCTTGCAGTACACTGTGCCACTGCTAACAGCTCAAATTGATTTAGATTCGTCGTTGAAAGCTTGACATTTATATGTAGGCCACTTGTTCGCTACGTTTGTACCATGCCCAGCTGAGACGGGTCAAACTCCATGATGCCGCAGGCTGTTGTTTGACCTGACCAGTTACTTCTGTTCACACTGCTGCTAGAAGCACAGCTAACATATCCATACGTTTTGGATTCATGCCTGCAGGGGGGCTGTCCATGGTGCGCAAGCACCCTTCAGGATGGAAGAGCAACCGCAGCACCACGGCCATGAGGGTGGCGGCGGTGGTGTGTGTGATAATGGCTTTGACCACAGCTGACGAAAAGTTTACGCCCGCATATTATTACAGAGAGCAGTACCCTGACTACGCCAAGGAGGTACACGGGGACCTGAACCGGTTCTGCAAACTTCATCACAAGAACTTCACAGCAAACGGCACAGTGGCTACACCCAAGCATGGCGGCAGGCCCTCAAATGTCCCACATGCTGTCGCCTTCCATGCCAGCACAATATTCAAGGCTGGCAAGGTGGTAAAGGCCTACCCATCGGCAGATTCAAAGAGAAAGGTTGATGTGCACGTGTGGTGGACTTCAATCGAAGTCGCATGTCAGGAAAATGACACACTGCGCCAGCTGTGCACTGACTACAACATCACACCCAAGAGACTGCTGAAGTACATGAAATGGGCTGACCCCGACCTGGTGCGCAGGAGAATAGATGTGAAGCTGGACTTGACAAAGATACAGAAACAAAGGCGAAAGGCAGCAGCTGCGGCGCTGTGGCAGAAGTACCAAAGTGACCCCGACATGCTGCAGCGCATATATTTCATTGATGAGTGCAAATTCTGGATGTCAGACCTGGCAGGCGGCTCCGTCAAGGTCTATTGTGATGCACACGATGAAAACGTGCATGCTGTGCTGCCATGCAAATGGATGCGCAAGGGCAAGGACGCAGAGCCGGTCAAGTTGCACTTTGTCTGCGCCGTCAACGCTGTGCACGGGCCCGTCTACTGCAAGTTTGTCACCGGCACAACAGACAACAAGGACCATGCTGGCAACCTCAATGTACCGTACATGGTGAGTGTGCGCTGCTACTGCGCAGGCGCCTGCCATCAAAAGACATGCCAGCCCTGCTGTACTGTGTAGTAACAGTCCCGCAGTGCTTTTTTTAGTGCTGTAGTGAAGCTGCAGCGCTGCCCGTCCTCTGCTGTGAACATAACAGCAGAGTAACTTGGTGACAGTACAATGACACCACCTGCAGCAGCAAGCTGGAAACCAATGTGCAAGGATTGGTGCATGTCACATCCGCGCGTGCTCACGCGCAGCACACTGCCCCCTGGCTGCAGCCAGTTGTCATATGCTGCAGCGCAGAACTCAAAGTCGCGCTCCAGCACCTGCTGCCTGCTGCTGCTGTAATAACCCTTGTCATGACATGAGCCATCAGCTTGAATCAGCATGTTGTGCTGTGCATGGAGGAAATCAATCCGCCCATCCCACCAGTCCACTGCTACCTGAGCACACATACTGCTGCTGATGCCTAACCAATACAGCATGCACACCAGCTGCTCCTCGCTTGTGTGCATGTAGCCCATGCATGTGCCAACCATATCAGCCAGCACACATGCACACATCTTGCACTGAAGCGCTGCTGCTGTGGCGACTGCACGCGGCGCGCAGAACTTGAAGTGCTGCACACCTGGCAAGCAGCCAGTCAAGCCCCAGAACAATCTCTGCCCCCTCATAGACTTGGTGATGTATCTGACCTTGTCTGCACTGAGCCTGATGTAGAAGCGTCCCATCGCATCCATCCACACCGCTGCGTTGCGCTCCTGCGCTGCTAACAAGGCTGCGCGCTGCCAATCCGGCAATTCTTGCACCTGCAGTTGAAGGACAAACCAACCCAGCAGGCCAAGAGCATGACTCAGCTGGAGTTTGTTCACTGCATGATGGAGATCAAAGACATAGCCAACCAACAGCAGGCGCAGCGCGGCACTACGCCGCTGTACATCTTTGACAACCCAAGTGTTCACCTGGGGAAGGATGGCCTACAGATGTTGGTTGCAGGTGGCATCAATGAAGATCAACTGCTGCACATTGCACCCTACTCCCCAGATTTCAACAAGCCCATTGAACATGCATTTGGCAGCCTCAAAGCAGCCTTCCGCAACTACTTGTATAACAGCTGCCAGCTGGGTGGTGCTGATGTGAAGCCGCGAGACCTGCAGCACGGCCTGTACAACACCTTTATGAAGATCACAGCTGCATCTGTCATGGCTGATGTATTGAAGCTGCCAGATTTGTGGAACATGGTGCGCAGCCGCAAGAGGAGTCTTTGTGTGTGCCGAGACGGGAAGCAGCGCCGCGGCACTGCTGGCGACTACCCCAGGAAAGACCAGCGCTGAGTCTGCTGTTGTGCTGCTGCATGGCATGTAGGGATTGTGGCTGTCAGCTGCATGCAAGATGGCTGGCCAGCAGTGCACAGGGTGTCACTCAGAGAGCCCTTGAGCTCACCTGTTTGAGGGCACCTGCGCTTGTCGCCGTCCTGCATGTTCGCACCGCCCGGGGCTTGGGAGGTGCTGGCACCATGCTGCTGTAGGGTGGTTACTTCCTGGTGTTCACCTGAGAGCGAGTGTGGGAACAAAATGGCATGTTCAGAAGCTTATGGTATGAGTAAACTACATGTGGATGTTGTGCTTTGGTGCTCAGACTTGTCAGGAGTGGTTCCTGCTTCAAACAACTGCTGCAAGGCAGCAAGGCACTTGGTGGCCATTTCACATACAGGCATTTGCAGTCATGCTGAATTGCCGAATGTAACGGAAAAATTCCTGGCATAATTCAACTACGCTCGTAGCTCTTGAACATGGCTCCTGCTGCTGTCACTCGCGTGAGTTGTGACGACTGTTGGCCTGCCAAGCTTTATGCACGGAGCCTGCAAGAAACCTTGCGGTAAATTAACTTTTATATTTGATGATTGATTTAAGCATGGCTCGAGCCGAAATAAACTGCGGTATGGTGAAGAACTTCAAGACGGAAAGGTGCCCTGAAACAAGCCTGCTCCGAGCCACACAGCTGCCACGCTGCCAACTCATCATCGTCGACACATTATGCAACGTACCTTTGGTTGAGGCAGAAAACCAATCCTGAAGGGCCCTCGCAAGCCCACGTTGCAGGTGAGCCTGACGGGTCAACACGGATGTCCAGAGCACTGCAGCTCGATCGCGTTGCTGCAGCACCTGTAAACAATTTGGAATGAACATTAAACGACGTTGAACACAGCGCTGTACTGAAAGCCTTCGCAAAAAAATTAGGTAGCAGCAGTGAGGCACCTGCTGGCACATGCTGCTGCTGTCACGCCCACCAACAACTGCAGTTGAAAAGCACATGCCACCGTGATTCAAAGCACACATAGCTGTAACGTTTCCTGTCGTCTGCTGCTGCTGCTGCTCCTGCCCAGGCAGATATCATAGATTGCAAACAGTGCTACTGCCGCAGTAAAATCAGCTGCATACCCAGCAGCAGCAGGAGCACATCAGCCATAGCATAAAAAGGTAGGTGTGCACTTCAGGCACCAAGTCCAGGAACAGCAACAGAAGGGATGCAGTGCAGGCTAAGAACTGCTGCAGCAAAGGCTGGCATGCAATCACAGTCTCAGCTGGGCATGGTACAAACGTAGCATCTGCATTTTGCAACAAATCAACACAGCTTGCAAGCAGACAGCCATGCTGGCATAAAAACCTGCTGTATGTGGCAGGCACAGTAAGGCACAGCTGCCAGTGCTGCTGCTTTGGTTTGCTTGCATCCCAACTGCACAGCAGGGCCCCCACCTGCCAGCAGCAGCAGCTTCAAACTGCTAGTAATTTTGAGCTCCAGAATTCGCCTTGATCACACAAGAAGGATGTTTGCAGGAAACTGTGTAGAATACTAGTCCTCAACAAACTCTGTGCAGCCACACTAGCTGCACGCGCGCAGCAGCTGCCGGTGGGCCTGAAGCGGTGTTGCGCACTATGTAACAGATATGACAGTTGAAACTGTATGTGCAGCGCACAGCGCCAAGCAGCAGAGCGCAACAGCAGCGGCAGGGCACTTGGCACACCAGAACTGCAGTGCCTGATCAGCCAGCAAGGGAAGCCCAGAAGTATTACATTACACATCAAAACATGTTGCAGGCAGCAGCACCCACAGCAACACTCTACAGCGCAAGTTAACATATGTAACAGTCGAGTCGGGGCACTTCAGGGCAACGTGTTTTTAGCTCTTTTCTTGCAGTACACTGTGCCACTGCTAACAGCTCAAATTGATTTAGATTCGTCGTTGAAAGCTTGACATTTATATGTAGGCCACTTGTTCGCTACGTTTGTACCATGCCCAGCTGAGACGGGTCAAACTCCATGATGCCGCAGGCTGTTGTTTGACCTGACCAGTTACTTCTGTTCACACTGCTGCTAGAAGCACAGCTAACATATCCATACGTTTTGGATTCATGCCTGCAGGGGGGCTGTCCATGGTGCGCAAGCACCCTTCAGGATGGAAGAGCAACCGCAGCACCACGGCCATGAGGGTGGCGGCGGTGGTGTGTGTGATAATGGCTTTGACCACAGCTGACGAAAAGTTTACGCCCGCATATTATTACAGAGAGCAGTACCCTGACTACGCCAAGGAGGTACACGGGGACCTGAACCGGTTCTGCAAACTTCATCACAAGAACTTCACAGCAAACGGCACAGTGGCTACACCCAAGCATGGCGGCAGGCCCTCAAATGTCCCACATGCTGTCGCCTTCCATGCCAGCACAATATTCAAGGCTGGCAAGGTGGTAAAGGCCTACCCATCGGCAGATTCAAAGAGAAAGGTTGATGTGCACGTGTGGTGGACTTCAATCGAAGTCGCATGTCAGGAAAATGACACACTGCGCCAGCTGTGCACTGACTACAACATCACACCCAAGAGACTGCTGAAGTACATGAAATGGGCTGACCCCGACCTGGTGCGCAGGAGAATAGATGTGAAGCTGGACTTGACAAAGATACAGAAACAAAGGCGAAAGGCAGCAGCTGCGGCGCTGTGGCAGAAGTACCAAAGTGACCCCGACATGCTGCAGCGCATATATTTCATTGATGAGTGCAAATTCTGGATGTCAGACCTGGCAGGCGGCTCCGTCAAGGTCTATTGTGATGCACACGATGAAAACGTGCATGCTGTGCTGCCATGCAAATGGATGCGCAAGGGCAAGGACGCAGAGCCGGTCAAGTTGCACTTTGTCTGCGCCGTCAACGCTGTGCACGGGCCCGTCTACTGCAAGTTTGTCACCGGCACAACAGACAACAAGGACCATGCTGGCAACCTCAATGTACCGTACATGGTGAGTGTGCGCTGCTACTGCGCAGGCGCCTGCCATCAAAAGACATGCCAGCCCTGCTGTACTGTGTAGTAACAGTCCCGCAGTGCTTTTTTTAGTGCTGTAGTGAAGCTGCAGCGCTGCCCGTCCTCTGCTGTGAACATAACAGCAGAGTAACTTGGTGACAGTACAATGACACCACCTGCAGCAGCAAGCTGGAAACCAATGTGCAAGGATTGGTGCATGTCACATCCGCGCGTGCTCACGCGCAGCACACTGCCCCCTGGCTGCAGCCAGTTGTCATATGCTGCAGCGCAGAACTCAAAGTCGCGCTCCAGCACCTGCTGCCTGCTGCTGCTGTAATAACCCTTGTCATGACATGAGCCATCAGCTTGAATCAGCATGTTGTGCTGTGCATGGAGGAAATCAATCCGCCCATCCCACCAGTCCACTGCTACCTGAGCACACATACTGCTGCTGATGCCTAACCAATACAGCATGCACACCAGCTGCTCCTCGCTTGTGTGCATGTAGCCCATGCATGTGCCAACCATATCAGCCAGCACACATGCACACATCTTGCACTGAAGCGCTGCTGCTGTGGCGACTGCACGCGGCGCGCAGAACTTGAAGTGCTGCACACCTGGCAAGCAGCCAGTCAAGCCCCAGAACAATCTCTGCCCCCTCATAGACTTGGTGATGTATCTGACCTTGTCTGCACTGAGCCTGATGTAGAAGCGTCCCATCGCATCCATCCACACCGCTGCGTTGCGCTCCTGCGCTGCTAACAAGGCTGCGCGCTGCCAATCCGGCAATTCTTGCACCTGCAGTTGAAGGACAAACCAACCCAGCAGGCCAAGAGCATGACTCAGCTGGAGTTTGTTCACTGCATGATGGAGATCAAAGACATAGCCAACCAACAGCAGGCGCAGCGCGGCACTACGCCGCTGTACATCTTTGACAACCCAAGTGTTCACCTGGGGAAGGATGGCCTACAGATGTTGGTTGCAGGTGGCATCAATGAAGATCAACTGCTGCACATTGCACCCTACTCCCCAGATTTCAACAAGCCCATTGAACATGCATTTGGCAGCCTCAAAGCAGCCTTCCGCAACTACTTGTATAACAGCTGCCAGCTGGGTGGTGCTGATGTGAAGCCGCGAGACCTGCAGCACGGCCTGTACAACACCTTTATGAAGATCACAGCTGCATCTGTCATGGCTGATGTATTGAAGCTGCCAGATTTGTGGAACATGGTGCGCAGCCGCAAGAGGAGTCTTTGTGTGTGCCGAGACGGGAAGCAGCGCCGCGGCACTGCTGGCGACTACCCCAGGAAAGACCAGCGCTGAGTCTGCTGTTGTGCTGCTGCATGGCATGTAGGGATTGTGGCTGTCAGCTGCATGCAAGATGGCTGGCCAGCAGTGCACAGGGTGTCACTCAGAGAGCCCTTGAGCTCACCTGTTTGAGGGCACCTGCGCTTGTCGCCGTCCTGCATGTTCGCACCGCCCGGGGCTTGGGAGGTGCTGGCACCATGCTGCTGTAGGGTGGTTACTTCCTGGTGTTCACCTGAGAGCGAGTGTGGGAACAAAATGGCATGTTCAGAAGCTTATGGTATGAGTAAACTACATGTGGATGTTGTGCTTTGGTGCTCAGACTTGTCAGGAGTGGTTCCTGCTTCAAACAACTGCTGCAAGGCAGCAAGGCACTTGGTGGCCATTTCACATACAGGCATTTGCAGTCATGCTGAATTGCCGAATGTAACGGAAAAATTCCTGGCATAATTCAACTACGCTCGTAGCTCTTGAACATGGCTCCTGCTGCTGTCACTCGCGTGAGTTGTGACGACTGTTGGCCTGCCAAGCTTTATGCACGGAGCCTGCAAGAAACCTTGCGGTAAATTAACTTTTATATTTGATGATTGATTTAAGCATGGCTCGAGCCGAAATAAACTGCGGTATGGTGAAGAACTTCAAGACGGAAAGGTGCCCTGAAACAAGCCTGCTCCGAGCCACACAGCTGCCACGCTGCCAACTCATCATCGTCGACACATTATGCAACGTACCTTTGGTTGAGGCAGAAAACCAATCCTGAAGGGCCCTCGCAAGCCCACGTTGCAGGTGAGCCTGACGGGTCAACACGGATGTCCAGAGCACTGCAGCTCGATCGCGTTGCTGCAGCACCTGTAAACAATTTGGAATGAACATTAAACGACGTTGAACACAGCGCTGTACTGAAAGCCTTCGCAAAAAAATTAGGTAGCAGCAGTGAGGCACCTGCTGGCACATGCTGCTGCTGTCACGCCCACCAACAACTGCAGTTGAAAAGCACATGCCACCGTGATTCAAAGCACACATAGCTGTAACGTTTCCTGTCGTCTGCTGCTGCTGCTGCTCCTGCCCAGGCAGATATCATAGATTGCAAACAGTGCTACTGCCGCAGTAAAATCAGCTGCATACCCAGCAGCAGCAGGAGCACATCAGCCATAGCATAAAAAGGTAGGTGTGCACTTCAGGCACCAAGTCCAGGAACAGCAACAGAAGGGATGCAGTGCAGGCTAAGAACTGCTGCAGCAAAGGCTGGCATGCAATCACAGTCTCAGCTGGGCATGGTACAAACGTAGCATCTGCATTTTGCAACAAATCAACACAGCTTGCAAGCAGACAGCCATGCTGGCATAAAAACCTGCTGTATGTGGCAGGCACAGTAAGGCACAGCTGCCAGTGCTGCTGCTTTGGTTTGCTTGCATCCCAACTGCACAGCAGGGCCCCCACCTGCCAGCAGCAGCAGCTTCAAACTGCTAGTAATTTTGAGCTCCAGAATTCGCCTTGATCACACAAGAAGGATGTTTGCAGGAAACTGTGTAGAATACTAGTCCTCAACAAACTCTGTGCAGCCACACTAGCTGCACGCGCGCAGCAGCTGCCGGTGGGCCTGAAGCGGTGTTGCGCACTATGTAACAGATATGACAGTTGAAACTGTATGTGCAGCGCACAGCGCCAAGCAGCAGAGCGCAACAGCAGCGGCAGGGCACTTGGCACACCAGAACTGCAGTGCCTGATCAGCCAGCAAGGGAAGCCCAGAAGTATTACATTACACATCAAAACATGTTGCAGGCAGCAGCACCCACAGCAACACTCTACAGCGCAAGTTAACATATGTAACAGTCGAGTCGGGGCACTTCAGGGCAACGTGTTTTTAGCTCTTTTCTTGCAGTACACTGTGCCACTGCTAACAGCTCAAATTGATTTAGATTCGTCGTTGAAAGCTTGACATTTATATGTAGGCCACTTGTTCGCTACGTTTGTACCATGCCCAGCTGTGTGGGGTCACTTCAGTGTGTTTGCGCCGAGGCACGGATTTCTAGTGGTTCAGCGTGCTTTTTGTAGTTGAAAACTTGATTTGTCCCTTATTGAGTTTCAAGCGCTTCTCTATGCCCAGCATGTTTGCTGAATGTTCACAATGTGGCAGGCCCTGAGGGGGGATCGGCTGTGTGCAGGTCTGCGGCACCGTCACGGCGTGAACTGGGCATGACATGTGCATCAAACTACCAGGCATTGTAGTAAGACTTGCGTACTGTATCGTGCAGTGGAGACAAAGCTTCAAGAAGTTCCAGTAGACACTATCAGGCTTTACATGCAGCATCACATCACCATATGTTCCATGCATGCAACCACCTGCAGCGCCGATTGTGATGCATGGGCCTTTCGGCCCACAGCCGTGCTTCCACCGCGATAACCGCAGAAGCATGCTCAGATGCGCAGCTGAGGTCGCCGTGCGGCAGCTGCCTGGAAGCGCAGCACCACACACCATCAGCCGCTTCACACCCGATGAGTGTCACTCAAAGTGGAACGCCCGAAAGGCAAACATGACCAAAGCGGCCACGGCACAGAAACCTGCCTGCGGGCATACCCAGCATGCATCTGCTTGTGTGACTGATACCATATGCAGCTCTGTGGTGACCTTAGACCACAGCCTGTTTCTGGCAGAAACAGCATGCATGCAGCGAGTACGACGTCACTTCGGTGTACAGTTACACCAGCTGCACTGACCTTCAGTGCTGGAAGAAACTTTAACACATCGTCATCACCCAGTCATAACCAGAAGCAATCGCAACACCACACACGGTCAAACCTCCAGTCAAACATGTAGTATATAACACACCCATTAAAGAGGCAGGTACACGAGGCAGGTACACGGAAGATCATACCACACCATGTGCTGCTGAAGCCTAGTATGCATGCACGCCGCTGCTGCTACCGTGTGTCATGCATAACACACACAAACGCAATCAAGAACTGCTGCGCAGCAGCCTCCTGCTGTTTTGCATGTGATGTAAAGCACGCCAGGTCCACACCCGCAGCCAACCAAACCTCCAAGATGTGCTACGTTGACGCATCAGCGGCGCCTGTGGCAAACATTCAGCATGCACTGCTAGCCCATTTGCAGGGCCAAGCACTGATTGAAAGATCAGCGTGCATGATGATTTGCTGTGCTGCTGCTGCTGCTGATTCTGCTCGCCCACACTTCACTACATGAGGTTCAGCAGCCGAGCAGGCACCGCTTGACTATTGCCATGCAGATGTACAGCATCCAACTGCTGCTGCTGCTGCTGCTGCTGATGCTGATGCTGCTGGGCACTGGTACATCAGCAGCGGAGCAGGCACTGCTTAACAACTGCCATTCCGATGTACAGCTCATTACTGGTGCTGCTGCTGCTGCTGCTGCTGCTGCTGCTGCCCAGCATTGCTTCAGCAGCTGAGCAGGCACTGCTTCACAATCACCATGCGGATATACAGCATCCGCCTACTTGCTGCTGCTGCTGCGGCTGCTGCTGCTGCTGCCGCTCAGCATTGCTTCAGCAGCCGAGCAGGCACTGCTTCACAATAGCCATGCGGATGTACAGGCCATTCTTGGCCTGCCTGAAGTAGGCAGCGCGGGGGTGGGCATTCACTTCAACCGCAATCCGACTACTTGCTGCTGCTGCTGCTGCTGCTGCTGCTGCTGCTGCTTGGCACCGGCGTATCAGCAGCCCAGCAGGCACTGCTTGACGATAGTCAATCGGATGTGCAGCATCCTACTTCTCGCATCTGCTGCTGCTGCCCACTATCAAGTTCAGCAGCCGAGCAGGCACTGCTTGACAATGGCCATGTGGATGTACAGCATCCAAACAGTTGCTGCTGCTGCTGCTGCCGCCGCTTCAGTGCGCATTAGCAGCCGAGCAGGCACTGCTTCACAATGGCCATGCGGATGTACAGCCCATTCTTGGCCTGCCTGAAGTAGGCAGCCCTGGGGTCGTCATCCACCTCCACGGCAATCTGCAGGCACAGGGTTTAGGCATGGCAGACAACAGTTATGCAACAGTGGTTCAGCAACAGTGGTTGAGCAACAGTGGTTGAGCAACGGTGATTCAGCAACCGTGGTCCAGCAGCACAAGTTTTAAACATTCTGCCTGCAGTAAGCGCCCCGGGGGTCGTCATCCACCTCCACGGCGATCTGCAGGCACAGGGTTTGGGCATGGCAAGCGGCTGTTTAGTAGTGATGTAGGCAGGCACATGACGGTGTTTCAGCACGTGCATGAGGGTTGTCCACCTCCACAGCAAGTTGCAGTTTAGCGCATGCTAGGGTTAATAGCATGCCGGCCGGCGGTGTAGAGCAGGCACACTGCACAACCCACAGAACACAAAGTGTCTGCCACAACATCCGATACAGTCACGGAGCGGAACACGCTTTATGCAGCAGCAACATGCTGGGAAGAGAGCATGTTAAACCTCCTACGATACAGTACAAGCAGTCATAACCCACCTCATCCACGCGTGGCAGCGGGTGCAGCACGACAGCGTCGTTCCGCAGCTGCTGCATCACCTTGGTGTCAATGATGTACTTGCCGCGCGCCTGCATAGGGTGTAGGGTTTGTCAGCAGCGCATACGCAATAGGGTTTGAGGGTTGAGGTTCACAAGGCAGGGATGATGCTTCGGAAAACATATTTGGTAGCAAGTGTGTTGGTGTGTGCTACGAGCACGTGCATATGGCACTGTAATTGGGGCAACACAATGCTGTAGAGGAGCACTTTGGTTCATCCCTTTTGATTTTGCTTCATATCTGTTGGTCTGTTGGTTGGATTGAAAAATAAACTTGAGTCCGATGAAGGTTTTGACCAGCTGAGACCTGCAGAGCCTTGTCGTGCCAGGAAGTTTCATTAGATTGGCCCACTCTGCGTATTATCATGCCGCCAGGCAAGGCAACTTCTTGAATGCGTGTTCTTTACAGCACTCCTGCGGCAAGCGTGTCATGTACAGCACGTTTAACCGAGTAAGTTTGACCAGGCAACACACTCGCGTGTGCTGCTTCACGTGAACATGTTCCAACAGGGCCTGGATCAAAATGTAAGCCAGACGCACCTATGTGTAATGCTTCATGTCTTCAAAACATACCTTTTGGGTGTCATGCAGAGACGTTTGTCCATGTGTTGACCAACAGCACCCTCAACACAAATAGAAAATAATAACGAGACCCACCGCCGTGTACTGCTTCATGTCGTCGAAGCGCTCCTTCTGGATGTGCGTCATGTACAGCATGTTTTGACTATGTGACCATGCTGACCAACAGCGTCCTTTTTAATGTGGGGCAGTCGAACAATCTTCAAACCTCACCGCTGTGTACTGCTTCATGTCGTCGAAGCGCTCCTTCTGAATGCGCGTCATGTACAGCACGTCAACATCGGACGCCACCGCGTTCAGATCATCAACCTGATGGCAGCAGCAGCAGCAGCAGCAGCAGCAACAAACTTGATCCGATGAGCAAGGCAAGAGATGTGCATCATGTACAGCACGTCAACATCTGATGCCACCGCGTTGAGATCGTCCACCTGATGGCGGCAGCAGCAGCAGCAGTAGCAGCAGCAGCAATTTCATGATGCAATCAACACACTGCTGTACGGAACACAAGCAGCATGTGCAAGTGTTGCGCAGCAACAAAGGCAGCATGATCATTTGTTGAATGGCAGCGGCTTTGCTTCTAGATTCGCTGCTCACCTGCTGCCACCCCACGCCCCTGCCTGAGGGGCGCCCATGCAATGCTGGGGAAACAAGCGCACCACTCTCCCACGCATGTAGCTGTATTCAACCTGTCCAGATTCAACTTCCAATTCATACTACAAACAAATGCCTTCAACGTTTGCTCACCTCCTCCCACTCCACTCCCTTGCCTGTGAGGTAGGTCTTGATCTCCTCCTTCATGGCCACCACCTGGCAGCAGCAGCAGCAGCAGCAGCAGCAGCAGCAGTATGCAAGCCTCTCTGAGAGGGAATCAAGCAATCAGACGCGCACAGCTGAAGCAAGCCACAGAGAACACGACTGCTGCCTGTCCATATGAGATAACTCAACAAGCAGCTCCATATATGAATTTCAGTTGAAATAGACTTCACCGTGAAGTTACACTGTAAAAGATACCACAGGGTAAGAAGTTCACACTCACCTTTGGCGCCACGAAGTACATCTTCACACCCTCAAACATGCTGAGCATGTAGGCCAGCGAGTGCACTGTGCGGCCGTTGAGCAGGTCGCCCACCATGCCGATCTTCAAGTTCTGCATGAAGTTCACAGCCAGCACGAAAGTTCACAGTGTGAACATGACAAAAGATCAGCATGTAGGCCAGTCAGTGCGCTATGCGGCCGTTGAGCAGGTCGCCCACCACGCTGATCTTCAAGTTCCGCATGAAGTTCACGGCCGGCGCAGAAGTTCACAGTTTGAACATGGCAGCTGCAGCACAGGAATCGCTGCTGCAACTCAGCATGCCGCCAAAGATGCTGAATCCACACGCCTTCTGCATGTTGTATCTGTGATGTTATTGCCAGGTCCATGCAAACAAAACTCACATTGAGCCGCCTCATCTATTCTTGATGCTGTACACATCCAGCAGCGCCTGCGTGGGGTGGTGCTGCACGGACCACTTTCAAATCCTAAATCAAAGCCGAGTAACATGTTATACTGTTGTACAAAACTCACATTGAGCCGCCCAATCTCCTTCTTGATGCTGTACACGTCCAGCAGCGCCTGCGTGGGGTGCTGCCCTGGACCGTCACCTGCAGCAGCAGCAGCAGCAGCAGCAGCAGCAGCAGTGGCGGAGGCAGCAGTTTCAGCGCTTTCAGCTCTCACAAACACCCCGAGATGCAGGTACACGCCATGCAGCTGCGTTGGTGATGAGTGCGCTGAAATTCCCACACATGTCCAAGAAGCCAGACACAGCATTTGTACCAACGACAGTGAAGCAACTTTTTGTTCAGGCACCTGCGTCGATGATGGGTACGCTGGACACCAGCGCCGCCTGGAAGTGGCGCAGCACGACTTGCATCTTGCAGCACAGCATTGCCGCACATGCATATGCAGTTTTATTCATTTTCCAAGCATGTAACGGCCTGCTCAGGCTTCAAAAGCGTCTTTTGAACTGTTTTAACATTTTGAGCGGTGAGACACAGCAACTTCAACAACCAAGATAAACCTGCCTGCGTTGATGATGGGTACGCTGGACACCTGCGCCGCCCGCTTGGCTGAGCCCGCCTGGAAGTGGCGCAGCACGACTTGCATCTTGCAGCACAGCATTGCCGCACATGCATATGCAGTTTCATTCATTTTCCAAGCATGTAACCGCCTGCTCAGGCTTCAAAAGCGTCTTTTGAATTGTTTTAAAATTTTGAGCGGTGAGACACAGCAACTTCAACAACCAAGATAAGCCTGCCTGCGTTGATGATTGGCACGCTGGACACCAGCGCTGCGCGTTTGGCTGAGCCCGCCTGGAAGTGGCGCAGCACGATGCAGTCCGCATAGTTCTCAATGGTGCGGATGGTGTCTGCATTGCAACATGTTGCAACAGAATCACCAAGAGACAGGCAGGCAGGCATGTGTCAAGCAATGGTGGTTCTAGTTCAGGTGGCGCAGCACAATGCAGTCCGCGTAGTTCTCAATGGTGCGAATGGTGTCTGCAGCGCAAAATAGATGTGACAAAAGGCAGGCAGGCAGGCAGACGACGCACAAGGATAGTCAGCTGCGTTTTGCAGAGGCAAGATGCAGCACGTCCTGGTCTGCGCACTGGCCCATTCTCGGCGGATGGTGTGTAACCACATGACAGCAGGAAAACAAGCACAAAATAAGCACTTGAGCCCGCCTGGAAGTGGCGCAGCACGATGCAGTCCGCATAGTTCTCAATGGTGCGGATGGTGTCTGCGTTGTACAAAAAACATGACGAAATGCAGGCGGGCAGATAACACACAAGGATGGTCAGCGGCGCTTTGTGGAGGCAAGATGCAGCGTGATGCAGTCCACGTAGTTCTTGATGGTGCAGATGGTGTCTGCAGTTTTGAGTAAGTGATGTATATTACTACCACAGCACAGAAGAGAACGATGAAACAAACGATTAGATGGTCGTCAACCGCATCATTAAGTTGATCCAATGTAAGCGATGTCTACAGCACGCCGCTTGCATGGCTTCAAACGTATGCTGCTATGAATATGCGCTTCGTTGTTTGCCACTGCTCAACAGCTCTATGTTGACCCAAGATGTTGACCCGCAGGAGTTTCAGCAGCCCCAAACCACAGCTGCGTGCTCACCTTCCAATGTTTCGCCGTTTGCTGCTGACGAGTACTCTCCCGCGCTCTCCGTTGACAGCACTGTGCCGCCCAGGTGCGTGATGGCGGACTCAAAAGACAGCCTCGTGCTCACCCTCAAGTATCAGCTCTCAACCGCTAATTAAGATCTCCAGCGCTCTCTGTCGACAGCTCCGTGCAACGACAAGATCATTAAATCGATCACACCACTGTGTGTATGCCCCCCAGCTGACTCAAACAACAGCTGCGCGCTCACCTTCCAATGTTTCGCCGTTTGCTGCTGACGAGTACTCCCCCGCACTCTCTGTTGACAGCACTGTGCCGCCCAGGTGCGTGATGGCGGACTCAAACGACAGCCGCATGCTCACCCTCAAGTGTCGCTCTCAACCGCTAATTAAGATCTCCAGCGCTCTCTGTCGACAGCTCCGTGCAACGATAAGGGCACACCACTGTGTGTATGCCCACCACGATCACACCACTGTGTGTATGCCCCCCAGACTGACTCAAACAACAGCTGCGCGCTCACCTTCCAATGTTTCACCCTTTGCTGCTGATGAGTACTCCCCTGCGCTCTCTGTTGACAGCACTGTGCCGCCCAGGTGTGTGATGGCGGACTCAAAAGACAGCCGTGTGCGCGTCGAGGGCTCGTAGAACAGTGTGGCCATCACCCTGCCGTCCAGCACCTGTGCAGAAGTACCAACGTGACAGCAGCAGCAGCAACAGCAGCAGCAGCAACAATAGCAGCAGCAGCAGCAGCAGCGGTGGGTGTCAAGGGCTCGTAAAACACTGTTGCTATCACTCTGCCGTCCAGCACCTGCGCCTGCCTCACAGCAGCAGGGGCAGGAGTGACGGCAATGCGTGATTGATATGTGGCCATCAAACGCCTGTCCAGCACAAGTTGCTGCTGCTGCTGCTGCTGCTGCTGCTGCTGCTAGTCTTGTTAACAAGCCGCAGCACACCTCTGCCTGTGTTGTGCCTGTTCATGTTCTAAACTGCTGCACTGTTGACAACCCGCAGCCACCTTTGCTGGTGGTGTGCCTGGCTAAACTCTCCAAACTGCTGCCGCTGCTGCTGCTGCCGCTGCTGCTGCTTTATCCGACAGCCGCAGCCCACATGTGCCTCTAGCGTGCCCGGCTTCACTTTCTACACTGCTGCCGCTGCTGCTGCTGCTGCTGCTGTTTGTGACAGCCACAGCCCACCTTGGCCTCTGCCGTGCCCGGCTTCACTTTTTCCATCTGAGCTGCCTCAGCAAAGATGGCATGCAGTGCCTCAGGCCCAAACTGCTGCGCCTCAACCTGCATGAATTGATATAACAAACACATTCAGCAGCAATACAGCAACAAGTTGTTGAACTTTCAGCAAAGATGGCATGCAGTGCCTCAGGCCCGAACCGCTGCGCCTCAACCTGCATGACATGACATAACAAACACATACAGCAGCAAACAGCAGCAAGTTGTTACAGTCTCAGCAAAGACGGCATGCAGTGCTTCAGGCCCAAACTGCTGCGCCTCAACCTGCATACAGTTGCACGAGTGCATTAGATACAAGGCAATGTCACACTTCCTAAGACATGTTATTTTAATTGTTCATGCGCCTCAGGGCCTAACTGCTACGCCCCAGTCTGCAGGCAGCACAGGCGTTAACATCATCAATCAATGCTGTACTGCCTTTTCGGACAGTGTACTGCCGTGTGGTGGTTGATCCTGCTGCACTACATGCTGCTGAACACACAAAAGCTTGCAGCTGCAATGCAGTTCTGCCGGATGCATCTTTGATGGGGTGCTGTACGGCTGGCTGCACTGCCTGCTGCTGCACTTGCTTAACTTGCAGGACTTAACTTGCAGGACTGCTGCTGCAATGTGCTGCCAGCAGGGCCCGCAGTGTGAAGGGTGCACGTCTGAAACCGCTGAATGTTATGATCACAGCTGAAATTGATGTTCTACAACAATTCAAAATAATGCACTCTGCAGCAAGCAGGGCATGATTAGCACAGGTGTTCATGTGGCAGCACATCGTTGCTGTGCAGCTGCTGGTTGAAGTCACTGCTGCAGGCAAGCCACGCCTGATGCTTTCAGTGCACTTTGACGAAGTTGAAAACACGCACTTGAGACAGTAGATCATCAGACAGCACACAGTCAACAGATAGAGAGCAGCAATGCAGCGTGTGCAGCAACAGGCGGTTGTGCAGTTGCTGTGTGGCATGTACAGCTGGCATCATGGCAGCACCTCACAGACACGCACCACGTGCTTGCAGTCCAGTTTATGCCACGCCTTGACATCTCCGGGTTCGACGTACGCCCGCATTATCACTTGTTGGCCGTGCCTTGTGGCCGGTATGCTGTTCCGGCGAGTACAGATGACTGTGCCTGAGCAACGTGTGCCATGCGTGGCCCGGGACCCCTGCAGGGCCTGCAAGTGGTGCAGATGCATGTTGTGATAAGATCAAACGATAGCGGTGTATCGGATGCGACAGTAAACAGTCACACACGAGCAAGGCGGCAACTTGGTTGCGGGAACTGAGGAATCAAAATACAGCTGCAGCAACCTCAATATATAAACCTTTCAAGGAAACACGTTGATGCCTCAAGGCACATGCTGCTGTCTCATACACGCTTACAACGTTCAAGAGCCCCAGTGACAACTTCACACACGCACCTGATCAGGCCCTTGGGCGAAAGCTGCAAATTTAGATTTCTTTAGTACACATTACTGTCTGCTGGATAAGCCTTTTGCTTGCTCCCGCCGACAACACAGGCAAAATGCTGGCAGGCCAACATCGTCTGCAGCGGCCATGCAGCGCGCACAGGGCAGCAGTAGTGCGGCCATGTGCCGTTAAGCGCAGCAGGCTTTCATGCAGGGCTTCAAGCGAGCCCTTCCCTGCGCAAGTCTGCATAGTGCTGGGCACCCAATGGGGTGATGAAGGAAAGGGAAAGCTGGTCGACATTCTGGCGCAGCAATACGATGTTATCGCTCGTGCACAGGTTAGTAGCAGCTGCTGCAGCGCTGCTGTAGCACAACGGCTGGCTGTCACACCCAGCATGCTGCTGGCAACCCCAAACTGTACTGCTGCTGCTGCTGCGTTGCATGTAGCCCTGCATGCGTACAATGCATAATACAGCAGTGGTTAACACTTAAATGCTTATAGTGCGTCTGATGCAACTGCTGGGGTATACTGTGCTACAGCTCTGCAGTCAAACAGACTCCTGCAGGCACGGACTCTCTCAGCTAGGAGCATGTAGCGCTTTGTTGCATATGCACATGTATGGCAGCATATACAGCCTGACTGCAAGAGTCTGACATATGCCTACAGAACTGCAGCAATTACAATACTCAGCTGCATGCATGCTGGCAGTTGCACAGGCGCTGGTGACACCAGAACTGCATGACTAGTCTCAGCACCCGCTGCTTGCAGGAAAGCATCAAACACAGCACTCCCTGCCTGCTGGTGCCTTGTGTTGCTGCTACGATCAACCTCATAATGCCGAGATGTTACATAACTGTTACATAACTGTTACATAACAAATTGCTTGCAGGGAGGCGCCAATGCAGGCCACACCATCTACGATGAGAATGGCACCAAGTATGCGCTGCACCTGCTGCCCAGCGGAGTGCTCAACAAGTGAGTGTCACTCGTTCATTATCTATACCTTGAGATGGCAGAAGCAGAAGCAGCAGCAGCAGCAGCAGCAGCAGCAGAAGAAGCCAGGGCCAAGCCTGGTTAGCAGATACATCATGTGCGGCAAGTGCTCGCAGCGGCAGCAGCAGCAGTGGTGGTGGCAGCGGGAGCAGCGGCAGCAGCAGCAGCAGTTGCTGTGGTGTTGATCTGCAGGTGCAGACTTGGCAAGCAGCTGGCAGTTCAACAGCCAGCACCTACAATAACAACAGCAGCAGCAGCAGCAGCAGCAGCAGAAGAACAAGCGCTGGCATTCAGGTGTACTGTACTTTGCTGAACTGTCACTCCTTTGTTGATTGAAACCTGCAGGAAAGCCATGAACGTGATTGGCAACGGCGTGGTGGTGCACGTGCCTCTTTCATCGTGTGTACTGTTCTATGCTGAACCCTGTAACCTGTGTATTTTGAATCCTGCAGGAAAGCCATGAACGTGATCGGCAATGGCGTGGTGGTCCACGTGCCGGGCCTGTTTGAGGAGATCGCAGAGATGCAGGAGAAGGGCGTGAACGTGAGGGGACCATGTTACACTGTTACTTTGTCATTCTAGTGTTATTTTTTACTTTTATCATCGTGTAGCGGTGTTGCAGCAGCAGCAGCAGCAGAGGGGCAGGAGTGCCGCCGGTAGCTTGGGATTGATAGCAGCAGTGGCAGTTTTTAGCGGCGCCTTGTGAGATCAGCTCGGCGCTGCCAGCGCAAGACAGCAGGCTTCCTCGATCCAGCGTTGTGAGCAGCAGCAGCAGCGGCGGCGGCGGCGCATGCAGTGGCGGCTGCCGCAAATGCTGCAACATCTGGTGTAGCATTTGGGGCAGCGGTGGATGGGGTCTGTTAACAGGTTGAGCTGTGCATGTGCTACAGCAGCAGCAGCAGCAGCAGCAGTTTTACTGAACCGCAATAAGGTGCAAGTCGCTTGTTTGATGCTCTGAATGTGTTCAGAAGGTGCTGATTACCTCCCCGCTGCTGGTGCTGCTGCTGCCTCTGCTGCTGCTGCTGCTGCCAGATTGACGGCCGGCTCCTGCTGAGTGACAGGGCCCACCTGCTGTTTGACCTGCACAAGGAGGTGGATGGCGCGCGGGAGGCAGAGCTGGCAGGTGGGGATGTTACATTCGTTGTTATGTTGTCACTTGCATGTCATATTTGTGTGGCGTAGGTTTTCAGGGTTGCAGAAGTGGCCACCTGCTGTTTGACCTGCACAAGGAGGTGGATGGAGCGCGGGAGGCAGAGCTGGCAGGTGCGTGTCACTTTGCTTGTTATTTTATCAAGTTTGTGGTTTTGTGTGGCGCTACGCCCTAGTCTTCCGGGTTGCACAAGGAGGTGGATGGCGCGCGGGAGGCGGAGCTGGCTGGTGAGGTTTTGCTGTGGGTGTTACTATACGGACCGTAGATGTTCATTGCATGATTTTGTTGTTGTTGGCTCGTTGTTCTTCTGCCGTTGCTGCATATGTCTTTGGTGTGACATCATTAATTACAGCTTGAAAAATTTGACAATCAAGGCAGCGCGTGGGGCTCACAGAAGAGTGGCGATGTGTGGCATTAATGAGCCACAGCTGGCAGGCAAGTGCTGTTAGCTGCCACTGTCAAGTTACGTCAAATGTGACGGTTACTCACGTCAGACGCGGCGCTTACTCTTCACCAACATGTCCTCCTGCAGGCAACAAGATTGGCACCACCAAGCGCGGCATTGGGCCAGCATACGCCATCCTGTCCCATAACGCCTGTCCATCCGTTTTTTGCTGTTGTATGTGCCATTCGTGCAGGCAACAAGATCGTCACGACCAAGCGCGGCATCTGGCCAGCATATGCCACTTTGCTCCTATTTGGCGAGTTTGTCACTTTGTGCCACTTGCGCTGTTACTTGTGTTATTTACGCAGGCAACAAGATCGGCACCACCAAGCGCGGCATTGGGCCAGCATACGCCACTGTGTTTCGCTGCTATGGCTGTTTGTCGAGTTTGTCAGTTTGTGTCACTTGCGCTGTTATTTGTGTCATTCCCGCAGGCAACAACATCGGCACCACCAAGCGTGGCATTGGGCCAGCATACGCCACTGTGTTTCGCTGCTATGGCTGTTTGTCGAGTTTGTCAGTTTGTGTCACTTGCGCTGTTATTTGTGTCATTCCCGCAGGCAACAAGATCGGCACCACCAAGCGCGGCATCGGGCCAGCATACGCCACGTCGTTTTGCTGCTATGGCTATTTGACGAGTTTGTCACTTTGTGTCACTTGCGCTGTTAATAATGTTATTCGTGCAGGCAACAAGATCGGCACCACCAAGCGCGGCATCGGGCCAGCATATGCCAGCAAGGCCACCCGCAACGGGCTGCGCGTGTCTGACCTTGCACACCCCGACAAATTCAAGGCCAAGCTGAGCGCACTTGTCACCGATGCGCAGAAGCGGTGAGTTCCTATATTGTGTATATTTTCTTATAGTTTCGAGATTGCCTTTTGTGTCTGACCTGGCTCACCCCGACAAGTTCAAGGCGAAGCTCTCAGCTCTTGTGACCGATGCACAGAAGCGGTGGGTTGCGTTTTGTTTTGTTGACATGTTATTTGTCGCTTGTCCTCTGTGTGTCTGACCTGGCGCACCCCGACAAGTTCAAGGCGAAGCTCTCAGCTCTTGTGACCGATGCACAGAAGCGGTGAGTCGCATTATATCTTAGTGACGTCACTTGTCGCTTGTCCTCTTTTTGTCTGACCTCGCCCACCCCGACAAGTTCAAGGCGAAGCTCTCAGCTCTTGTGACCGATGCACAGAAGCGGTGAGTTGCGTATTGTTTTCAGAATGTTATTTGTCGCTTGTCCTCTTTGTGTCTGACCTGGCTCACCCCGACAAGTTCAAGGGGGAGCTCTCAGCCCTTGTGACCGATGCGCAGGAGCGGTGAGCTGCTGCATCGATCTTGATTGATTGCTTGCCGTTTGTGTCTGACCTGGCGCACCCCGACAAAGTGAAAGCAAAACTAAGCGCGCTCGTCACAGAAGCGGTGAGTGTGAACATTGTGAGTATGGTTTCTTCTAGTTTGGATTGCCACTTGTCTTCTTTGTGCCTGCAACCAAAACAACAAGTGACTTCTCTCCTTGACTCCACTCAGACCGTTATAAGGTGGCTTCTTGCCCAAGGCTGCCAGAAGTAACACATGTGTTATGCCGTGATCCCACAGGATCAGAAGTCAGATCCTGCTGTCGTTGCTGCCGCTACCTGTTCTGCATGTTTGCGCGCACCATTACACTACATCGACCACGTACTGACATAAGTTAATGTAAATGTCATTGTAACAGGTTTCCTGACATCCCCCATGACATCGGCGCTGAGGTGGCGGCCTACAAGGATTATGCACCATTATGTCATGACAAACCAACAAGTATGTTCGTGTTTGCAACAGGTTCCCTGACATCGCGTATGATGTGGATGCTGAGGTGGCGGCCTACGAGAAGTACGCACCACTATTGTTATAACCAAACTAACAACAGTGATTTTGTTGTAACAGGTTCCCTGACATCTCGTATGACGTGGACGCTGAGGTGGCGGCCTACGAGAAGTACGCGGAGCGCCTGCAGCCATTCATCACAGGTGGGTCAAAGTGTTACTTTTCTTTTTGAATTTTGAATGATGTCAGCTTGAGATCCAGTGAGATCAGGTTAGACTTGCATTGCAAACTGGTACGTGCTGTGATGCGTGGTGTGTGCTCGGCCAACCCAGCTGCAGCAGCAGCAGCAGCAGCCACTACAGCGTCGGCCAGCATGCAACTCAACACGCCAACAGGCACATTGGGACTATCGACTACCTGCACGATGCACACACACAGGGCAAGCGCATCTTGATTGAGGGCGCCAATGCAACCATGCTGGGTGTGGACCTCTGACCCTCAATTTTATGATGTGTTTTGTCACCTTTTTCCGCTTGCAGACACGGTTGACTACCTGCACGACGCACATTCGGCAGGCAAGCGCATCTTGATCGAGGGCGCCAATGCAACCATGCTGGAGGTGACCACTGACCCTCAATGTTATGGTGTTTTCTGTCGCCCTTTTTTGCTTGCAGACACGGTTGACTACCTGCACGACGCACATTCGGCAGGCAAGCGCATCCTGATTGAGGGCGCCAATGCAACCATGCTGGATGTAGACCACGGCACATACCCCTTTGTGACCAGCAGCAACCCAAGCATTGGAGGCATCGTGACGGGACTGGGCATGGCACCAACCAAGTTCGAAGCCATCATCGGCGTGGTGAGTGACTTCTTACATTGTTGTTATTGCATGTTTCATTTGAAGTCGAGATCTGCCAGCAGCAGCAACCCCAGCATCGGAGGCGTCGTGACGGGACTGGGCATGGCACCAACCAAACTTGAGGCAATCATCGGCGTGGTGAGTGACTTGTTACATTGTCATCTTTCTGATGTTATACTGTGTGTCACATTGCGTGTTGCGACCTGACACCTAGCTAAATTGAGCTTCAAATTGTGACCAGCAGCAACCCTTCAAAAGGTAGGCAGAGTGACGGGACTGGGCATGGCACCAACCAAGTTTGAGGCCATCATCGGCGTGGTGAGTGACTTGTTACCTTGTTAGTTAGTTTTTTTTTTACATGTCACACGCGCTGTTTGTAACTGGGATGGCCGGATTTGTGCGGGTAATTTCGATTGCCCAAGTAACGAAGGAGGAACTGGGTACCTTTCCAACCCTGATGAGCGGCAGATCGGCTCGCTGGGCTTGTGCCTGAGGTGGGTCCGTCCCATACTTTGGTATTGGTATTGGTATTGGTAACACATGGGTGCTGTGGCACATGTCCAATGTCAACATTGTGGCTTATTGCAGAGACTTCTGCTCAACAAGCCTACCCTGTGTGCAGTGGATGTTTGCCTTGCCATCCACACCTGACGCCGCTGCTGCTGCTGCTGCTGCTGCTGCTTGCCTGTGCAGGCCAAGGCCTACACAACTCGCGTGGGTGCCGGACCCTACCCAACAGAGATCCACGGCGACCTTGGGGAGAAGGTGCGCAGCAGCAGGGTTTGCGAGGGTTGTGTGCAGGGGAGAAGTAGGGGTCAGGGCCAGGGTTCAGCTTAAGCAGGGTTCTGCAGAGCCGTGCCCAACAGAGATCCACGGCGACCTCGGGGAGAAGGTGCGCAGCAGCACACTTCATGTGGTTTGATGACAGGGGGTGGGCAAGGCGCTGTGTCAAATAGGTTGGTCAGTCTAGTATTGGCTGAACCACGACCACACTCACACTCGCACACGCTGCCCTTGCGCGGCATGCTGCTGCTGCTGCTGCTGAAGGTGATATCAGCAGTGCCATGTCTTCACCACAGCACTGAGTTTGCTGCTGCTGCTGCTGCTGCTGCTGCTGCTGCTGCTGCTGCTGCTGCTGCTGCAGGTTCGGGAAGTGGGGCGTGAGTACGGCACCACCACAGGCAGGCCGCGGCGGGTGGGCTGGCTGGACGTGGTGGCGCTCAAATACGTGTGCAAGTGAGTTGAATTTTGTTGTTCCAGTTGGTATATGTCTGAGAAAGACCCGAGTCCACCAGCTAGTAGGTGTGTTTGTTTGGCTCATGACTGACAAAAAAACAGGTCTTGATTTGGCAACGGCATGCACATTAATAGCGTGCGGCAGGCATGGCAGTTGTCCAGTGGTTGACAGTGACAATGGTCACGGCACCACCACAGGCAGGCCTACAATTGATTGCGGCGGGTGGGCTAGCTGGACGTGGTGGCCCTCAAATACGTGTGCAAGTGAGTGGCCTGAAGTGCCATGCAGTCAACAGCGCTACGCCCCACATCCGCGCTCAATCTGATCACACTGTTGAGCTCGCTTTGTAGCCCGCCTGTGCCCTGTCATGTTTGACCAGATTGTTATTCTCTTGGCATTTAAAAAAGTATTCTGTTGTGTAACGTTATGTATCGCTGTGCCTTGCAGGATCAACTGCTTCACGCACCTCAACCTCACCAAGCTGGACGTGCTCTGTTGTGGTCATCTGCATTTGAATGTAAATTGCTATAAACTAACACATGTTATGCAACGATGTGCCTTGCAGGATCAACGGCTTCACGCACCTCAACCTCACCAAGCTGGACGTGCTCTGTTGCGGTCATCTGCTTTTCAATGTTATTTGCTATCATGTAACACATGTTATGTAATGCTGTGCCTTGCAGGATCAACGGCTTCACGCACCTCAACCTCACCAAGCTGGATGTGCTTGATGGCCTCGATGAAATCAAGGTGGGTATGCGCTGCTGTGTTTTGCATGCTTTGTCTGTTTGCTCATTCTTTTTGTTTGTGGCCAGACCTGCCAGCTATGTTTGCCAGCAGGATGATGAGGGTAGGTGCTGCTGTGGTGTGGTGTGCGCTCAGAGCTGCCAGAAGCTCACAGAGAGCAGATGCTGCTGTGTGTGCTGTCAGATTAGCCAACCATGAGCAGCCAGAAAGACAGGTGCTCACCAACTGCACGTGCTTGATGGCGTTGATGAGAACAAGGTGGGGCGGAGAAAGACAGCTGCCGGCATGATTGTGCACGTGCTCTCATGTGTTTAGTCATTGGTTGTTGGCAATCTGGTAAACCATGTGCAAGCAGCAAAACAAATGCACCATCAAATTGGGTTGAACACCAACCTGTTTGCTGCACGCAGGTCGGTGTCGGCTACAAGGTCAACGGCAAGACCTCCTCTTCGAATGCTACCACCCCAAATCAAAAACGTTCTTACTCCCTTGCCTGCATCTGCATCTGTTGTCCTGCAGGTCGGTGTCGGGTACAAGGTCAACGGCAAGACGCTCAGCAGCTGCAGCAGCCTTCACCTGTTGTCTTGCCCCTTCCTAATTTAGCTTTGTTGCATCTGCTGCCTGCCTCTGCCTTGCATCCCTCAGGTTGGTGTGGGCTACAAGGTCAACGGCAAGACGCTCAGCAGCAGCATGCCAGCAAGCATCGAGGACTTGCAAGCAGCAGAGGTGAGCTGCTTCCTTTTGTAATGCAATATGTTTCAGTATGTGCATCACATGAGTTATAGTCAGCAGCAGCATGTCGGCAGCAGCATGCCGGCAAGCATTGAGGAAGCAGCAGATGTGAGCTAGTGAAGTGTTTGAATTGTGTTGTAACATATGTTATAACATATGTGCATTATGCATTGCTGCTGCAGCATGCGTCCACAGCTAGAGCGGCCTGGATGCATCACCCACGCCTACAGACATCAATAAGTGGCGTAACCCACATGTTGAAGCACACAAGTCACCTGCTTTCTGCACTCAAATCAAATTCACCTGCTTTTGGCTCTTCAACACATGCAGGTCGTGCATAACATGCTGCCAGGCTGGCAGCATGATATCAACGGCGTGCGCAGCTGGGCAGACGAGCCCAAGGTAGCGCAGGAACATCTCTTCCTCCGATTTCAAATGTGTTTGAACATGTGTTATAACATATGTCATTTGTCTTTGTAACCATGCAGGTCGTGTACGAGACGCTGCCCGGCTGGAAGCAGGACATCAGCGGCGTGCGCAGCTGGGCTGACCTGCCAAAGGCAGCGCAGGAATACGTGCAGCGCGTAGAAGACTTGGTCGGTGTGCCAATCAAGTGGATCGGCGTGGGCCCAGGCCGCGATGCGATCGTCATCAAGAACTAGGCTGTGTTTGTGTTTCAGCAGCAGTAGCAGCAGCGTGTGCAAATGAGGGGAGGCTTTGGTCGGCGTGCTGATCAAGTGAGCCTCAGGCGCAATGCATTCGAGGTAAATGAACTACAGCTGCGGCAGCAGCAGCAGCAGCAGCAGCCAGCAGCAGCACGTCTTGCTGCAGCAAAGCAGCTAGTGTTTGCGAGGACCCTGACCCCCTCATCAGTATTAGAGCTAGCGCCGGAAGCTTGCAGTGTTTCAATGACAGCAGAACTGGTGCTGTATCTGGCAGCAATGTGCTGCCGAGCAGGGCTGTGTGGCTGTGCGCCGTTGCTGTCTGCTGTCACTGCAGTTGCTGATGGTGATTGCTTCGGATCAATTGTTTGCTGCCATGGGGTGGCAGCTGAGTGTGTGCTTGGTATGCTTGGGCAGGTGTTCGCTTGTGGGATGCCAGTTCCGTTCATCAGCGCTATGTTTAGCGGTCGAGTGCCAAGTTCGTGTCAGTTGGCAGTTGGCAGGGGTGTGTGAGGGTTGGCAAACTGGTGTGCATCCAGCACAGCTTGGTTTCAAGGCACGCTTGGCTGGCAGCAGATGGTAGACATGCACTATCTGCTGTCTACAAGTTATGTCTGCATGTACACATAGTGCGTACTGTATAGTAAGCACTGTATAGTACGCACTGTATAGTACGCACTGCGTGCTGTTACACTCCTTGTGCTGTGGTAAGCTGACCTTGCTCAGCATAGGCTATGCTTGGTAAGCAGTGGCATGCATGCCTTCTATTGTTGCCCTACTCTGTTGCTGCGTGTGTTGTTGTTGTGGCAGCGCCTGAGCCTGCTGCAGGTCCCATGCAAGGATTGTTGGCGCCTTTTGCAGCCCAAGGCGCCAGCGAGAACCAACTTGGTTCTAGCCTTGGCAAGACTGCAACGCGGCAGTTCAGCAGGATACATGTAACCAGTTCTGGGAGGTGGTGCATTATTGCTGTCTTTGTGCAGAGACCAAGTTCCACTGGCAGCTTGAGCTGAGCTGCCAGCACGCAAGTGCTACAGCATACTGCACTGGCTTATCCAGCTGAACTTAGAGGCGCAGTAAAAGCTCACAAATTTGCATTGATGATAGTAGACACTTAATCAAGTGACCGAGGCTCGTCCGAGGCTGTCGTGTCTGCTAATGATATCTGTCGAACCCCGGCACCTGCCTCATAGCCAGCATACGCGATCCAGTTCAACAAGGGGTTGTTCTAGCTATAGTTCAATACTTGTGCAAACTCTGTAGGCCTGATATCATACTAATGCAACAGCACAGCACGACGGTCATCATGCCAAGTGTGGATGAAGATGCTTGGTACGTGCTGCTATCCTTCGGCCAGCTTTCTTCGGGCTCGTTCATCAGACTGTCGTGGTTCAGCGGGCAGTTGAGGCGCCTGTGTAAGCAGATAGCTGCAGACAAGTCTGCAGCACAGGCCCTGCTCCTGCAGGCTATATCTGCTGCCTCGGCACAGCTAGAGCCTGTCAATGCCCCAGCAGCGTTTGAATCAAACAACGCAGCGATCCCAAACCTGTGCTTTGAGCAGAAACTGGCGTGGCTGAAGAAGCAGGCGCCCAAGTTCCTGCAAGACGGCCGCGTCATGGCAGCAGCACTGCAGCAGCACAACGTGCCGCGCCCTGTGGCAACAGCGCTGCTGAGGCATGGAGCGCAGTTCACCTGGCAGCAGCTGCAGGATGCAGCTCGCAGACTAGTGCCGGGGCTGCAAGTGTGGGTGGAGCTCAGCAGAGAGCTGCAGCTGCCGCTGCATGCATCTGTGCCGCACATTGCAGCAGCAATCTGCTGCGGAGAAGAGCTCGGCCTGCAGGTGCGTGGTGCTGCCACCAGTGACTCTGAACCTGCATAACATATCTGTGTCTGCTAAGACAGCGGGGCACGTGGTTCGAATGAGCACGCACACATGCATGCGGATTATAGATGGTATGCTTGCACACACCACAGCCACGGCAAAGAGCTTGAGCAAGCGCTGCACCTGCTGCTGTTGGATGCACTCCGATTGTTCTGCAAACGATGATGCAGAGCCCGCAGCAGTGGGGCTTGCCTGCGGATGCTTCACCTGCTGCCCTCAGCAGCCGCCGTTTGGAGCTGCTGCCCGGTTTGGCACAGCTGGCAGTCGCCCTGCCCAGGGACGGCGGCGCTACTGCTGCGCTGCAGAGCCTGTGTAGCCTGCAGGAGGCACAAGACCTAGCCAGCAGCACAGTTGCTGGCCTGCTCAAGGCAGCACTGCATGTACGTGTCCTGGCAAGTGTCCGTTGGTGTCGTTGGGAATCCTGTAAAGATGGACAGTGTAGCATGAAAAAAGCAAAGCTGCGCACCTTCAAGCTAAGCTCGGCCAGAAGACGCCCCCCCCCCCCCCCCCCCGCCCTGGGTCCCCAGGCGCTCCAAATGGGCTATCCATGCAAGCACGTCCGTCCAGCAGCAAGGCATCATATCATTATGCGAAGTTCTCAACTGTAGGCGCAGAGAAGGTTACAGGGCACGGTCGTTAGCTGTGTAGCTTGCAGGAGGCCTAGCCAGCAGCACAGTTGCTGGCCTGCTCAAGGCAGCACTGCAGGTGCGTGTGATGGTGGTTGGCAGCATGCCTTGCAGCAGCACTGTGGATGGCTGGGCAACAGCAGCGCTGCAGGTTGGCGTAGGCGGCTGTGAGATGTTAAGGGTGCTATGGCAGGCGTGGCATGTGCTTGCAGTGCTGTGCAGCAGCGTGTGACCCTGTCCTGCATCTACGCTTTGAGGCACGAGCTAAAGCGTTGCTTTGTCCCAAAGGGATGGTGCTACGCACATACATCCTCGTTTCATGTGTCTGTGCCGTGTGTTGGGTACCGCCTACTCTCTTGGCACCAGTCGCTCAGGTGACCATGCCGCTGACTCATCTGCTGCTGCTGCTGCTGCTGCTGCTGCTGCTGGAGATGGGTGCGTCTGAGCGGGTTAAGGTGCTGATGCGGCTGCCAGCTGTGCGTGAGCTGGATGACGCAACAGCCCTGCAGCTGCTGCAGTCTGCAGTGGAGAGGCGCCTCACTCACAGTGTGCGGCAGCTGTGTGAGCTGCCTGTCCTGCAAGCAGCGCAAGGAGGCAGCGGTCAAAGTAACAACATCTGGTCAAACTTATGGTCAAGAGCTGTGACCATGGAGGGCCCTGTGATGCTGCGTGCCCTGTGCCAGCTGCCTGCTGCATGTGCCGCTGTGCGGGATGCAACCACGTTGCTGCCGCTGCTGCATGCAGCAGTGCGTTGTGGGAGCTCGCGCAATGTTGGCTGCTTGTGCCAGCTGCCAGCAGCAGCAGGCGTGAGCAGCGAGGACGCAGCAGTGCTGCTGCATGCGGCGGTGGACAGCAGCAGCACGGCGATGGTGGCAGAGCTGGTGCAGCTGCAGGGCGTGCAAGCACCTAGCTTTGACACTACACTGAGGTGAGCAAGCAATACCTGGTCACAGGTCAAAGCAAGTCAACGGACAACCTACTATGTGCAGCCAGCGAGCACTGGTGCTTTATATTTGTGAGAGGATAGTTACGTGTGGGTCCTGGCACCATCTTGGATGGTATGAGCCACAACAGGTTGAACACAGGTCTGAGACCAGAAAAGGAGAGTGAGCACCATAAAACACAATGCACACCCTTTATATGCATGTCTGCAGGCAACGGGCATGGGGCTGGCAGCATCGCATGGCTGCTTATGTTGGATGGTGTGCAGTGCTGCAAACAGTACATGTTGCCGGCACGCCACACAACGGCACCTGTTTGGGGACCTGCAGTGTCTCTGACCATGCATGAACTGCACTGCTCGCGGTTGCCCTGTGTGAAACTGTTTGACAGCCATGCATGTCCAAACCCACTGCACGCACTGCTGCTGTCCTGACACTGTGTTCTGCAGCCTCCTGCAAGCTTCCACGCAGAGCAGCGAGCCTCTTCCAGCAACACTTGTTCAAACTGATACTTGAAGTTTATGCTGCCATGTCCGCATAGCCACACGCAGGATGCAGCCAGCAGGCTGATCTGCGTGTTTCTGAGGTGCACCAGACGGTTGTGTGTGCCGCTGCTAACGCTTTTGTTGCTAGCCTGCCTTTGCACAGCCTCCTGCGTTGCTTGTGCTGCTGCTCTCTGTGAACCGGTGTTTTCTTTTATTTGAAGCAAACTGCTGCTGCTGCTGCTGTGTGTTTGCCGTTATGCAGCCTCCTGCAAGCTTCCATGCACAGCAGCGAGCCTCAGCTTCCAGCAGCACTTGCTGCTGGTTTACCCGCAGCCCTGCTGCAGCAGCTGCAGCCAGTCAACGTGGTCAAACTCATGCAAGCAGCACTAACAGCAGAGCAGCAACAGGGTGCCCTGCAGCGGGTGCAGGCAGCGTTGGGCTTGCCAGCAGCGCAAGTTCCAGATGCCGACAGTGTGTGCAGCCTGCTGCAGCAAGCAGTGCGCCACCCAGAAGAGGGATTAGTTGCAGCGCTGTGCGGTTTGCCTGGAGCGCGGCTGATGGATGCACAGAGCATCTGCAGTTTGCTTGCAGGAGCGCTCGAGAGCGGCGGTTACCAGAAGGTCCAGGCGCTCATGCGGCTGCCTGCTGCTCAGAGCTCGACTGCAGATGCATTGATGCCGCTTGCATCTGCAGCAGCACGTACCTCAGAGCAGCAGTCGCTGCTGGCTCTGCTGTGGCTGCCTGCAGCAAGTACGTTGTCCGGAGCAGCTATAGACGACCTGCTGCAGGCGGTCGCAGCAGCAGCGAGGCGCGAAGGCACTCCGACACATGCGTGTACCGTTGACGAGCGTGTGAGAGCGCTGTGCGGCTTGCCTGGAGCAGCAGCAGCTAGCACAGCTACACTGCTTGCGGCGCTGGACGCTGTCATCATCATCAGCAGAACCTGCTGCTGCTTCTCTTGTCAATCAACGGCCCACAGCGTGTGTAAGCTGTTGGCTGGGCAGCAGCCAGGCATGCTTGAAGGAGAGCTGGCAGGTGTCCTGCAAGCAGCATACAACAAGCAGCGCTGCTACTTTGTGTGGCCGCTGTTAGATACACCTCAGGCGCTGCAGCTGCAAGAGCAGTTGGTGCTTGACTGTGTCCTGCAAGTTCTGCAGAACAACAAGTGCTCACAGCTTGGCACGTTGGTGAGTTTGGATGTGCCAAGCTGCTTTTGGTGTGTAAGCAAGTGCGCAGCAGTCCGTGACCATGCGCAAAAGAGTGGTTTCGCTGCCGTTGCCGGAGACGGCAGAAGGTATTGTAGCAGCAGCCAAGCCACACGCCAGATGCTACTGGACATGCATAGAGCTGCCGTTTAAATTATTCAAATGTCAACATCCTCTGGATGTTCTGTGCTTGGCTTGTGGTTGTGCCTTGCCGTTTGCCCACCATGCACATGCCGCCTTTGACTTTCTTTATGTAGTCGTGTGCCGCCGCTCTGCTGCCGTCCTTTGCTTTGACTGCTTTGTCTCCCTTGACTGCCTTTGTTGCCTGCAAGGATGTGCAGGGCCTCCAAGTGCTCAGCTCTGCAGCCATAGGGCAGCTGCTTGTGGCCTTTGCAGACAAGTGCAATGCAGCAGCAGAAATGACAGCAGCAGCAGCAACAGCAGCAGCAGAAATGGCCGGACGCAGGATGTTGCGTCGGTCGCCCCGGACCGCTCGCGGCACAACACCAGAAACAGCAGCAGCAGCAGCAGCAGCAGCAGCAGCAGCAGCAAGCCCTTTGCATGGTGAGCAGGCTAGCACAGCAGCTGCTGAGGCAGCCACGACAGCAGACAAGGCATGCGCTGCAGCTACAGACGCCTGTGTTGCAGCGCTGCCGCTACTGACGGTGCTGTGCCAGCTGCCTGCAGCACAGCAGCTGCCTGCGGCCTTTATGCAGCAGCTGCTGCCGAGCCTTGCAGGCCTCTTGTGCCAGCAAACACAGCAGCTGAAAGAAGACACCACTAGCTTGCGGCAGGCGCTTCGCTCAGCAGGCATCCACCGTGAGTCTCTCAGCTACAAGCAGTACAGTGCGTTTGACAAGCTGCCAAATACAGTCAAGGGCATGCTTGCGTGGGCACAGCTGCTGCAGCAGCCGCTGTTCCTGCGAGCAGGTGAAGAAGCTGCGCTGGAGCTAGAAGCACAGCATCTGTTGCTGCTGAAGGCGGCTGTCGCTGACGTGCAGGTAAGGCGCCACAGCTGCATCGGACAGTTCAAAGCGCAGTGCGTGAAGCATGTGCGCAAATGGGGTCAGCAGGCTTTGTTGTGCTGTGCTGTGCTGTGCTGTGATGTGCTGTGCTGGTGTGTGCTGTGCTGTGCTGTGCTGTGCTGTGCTGTGCTGGAACTTGGAGGAGGAGCATGTCTTGCTGCTGAACGCAGCTAATACTGAAACGCAGGTCCGTCCTCATTTGTACTATGCATGAAGTGGCTGAACCTGTGGTCCCTTGTCTCATGCGCAACACTGTACTCTGTCGCTCGCTTGCTGCTAAAAACACTGCCTGAACTTGCTCGACGATCTTACCTGATACTGCTTGGCAGGGATCGGTGCCTGGTGCAATTCATGATCCTCACAGGTGCACACATTTCCCTTCATGCAGTCTTGCCACAGATACTGTGCATTTCCCCCTTCATTGAGTGTTGCTTGCAGGTGCAGCTGGGTGTCCTCGACCCCAAGTTCTTGCTGCAAGGTCTGGACGTGCAACAAGCAAGGGTACGTGGTGCAAATTTGGCTCAAGTGCAGATTCGGCTTGATTGCAGACCTGGCTGGTGTGCAGACTGCTGTGAAATGTCAGGGCCCACAGTGAGCTTGTGCATGCTGACAGTTTTGTGCCAGAAGATGAGACGCTACATGCTGTTGAACCTAGCTCATGAGCGCGTCACGCGCAGTAGGGTAGTTGTACTGTCCATTTGCTGCCAACTGCTGGACCTTGCCTTAGAAGCTGCTGCCCTACCCTTCTGGCTACTGATTTGCGACAACATGCTATCTGTTGGTGTGGTTTGCACTTAGAGCAAGCTGTCGGTGAGGTGGGGTGCCGCTGCGCACCGCAGTAAGACGTCTCTGGATATAACATGAGAGATTTGGTGCTCAAGGGTGTGCATTGTGTTTTACGGTGCTCACTCTCCTTTCTGGTCTCAGACCTGTGTTCAACCTGTTGTGGCTCATACCATCCAAGATGGTGCCAGGACCCACATGTAACTATCCTCTCTCAATTTTTAGCTTGTACAAACTCATGATTCAACTTGTACAACCTTATCATCATTTAGGGGATTGCTGAAGCAACGGCTCTGCTTGCTGGAAGCACCACCAAACCATGCATGTCTTGCTGCTGTGTGCAGGTGTTCAATCATGTGCCTACACAGCTGCAAGCCCAGCGGCAGGCTATCCAAGAGCTGCTATCCCAGCTGATGCAGCAGCTGCAGGCAGCTGGTTGAGGAGCTGCTGCTGCAGCTTCAAGCGGCAATAGGCAAGCTGGGGCGCTGCTGCGCCTGTTGCAGGTGTTGGAGGAGAATGAAGCTCAGCTGCAGCTGCAGGCAGCTGGCGACTCTGGCTGCTGCTGCAGCTGCAGGAGCTGGCTGATGTGCCGCAGACAGCAAGTCCCCAGACACAGCAGAGTGAGCTCCCTACTTCTGTGGTGGCTGCTGATCCAGTGGCACATGCTGCAGGAGGAATTCATGATCCAGTAGCACATGCTGCAGGAGGAATTCATGATCCAGTAGCACATGCTGCAGGAGGAATTCATGATCCAGTAGCACATGCTGCAGGAGGAAGTGCACACCTGCAGCGGCAGGCAGCGGATTGGAGAGCTGCTGAGCCAGTCACAGGTCGCTGAGGAGACACTAGCCGAGCTGCAGCTGCAGGCAGCTGGTTGGCGCGATGCTGCTGCATCATGCCCCCTGGCCATTACGCCGCCCCGGGCCCACGCCTGTGTTCGTTCAGTGGGCACCAGCTGTCTAATCTTTGAGGTGCTGCGATATGACGCCTGGGGTTCTGTCAGGTTACTGGTGGCTAGGTTCATTGCTGAATTTCTTGAAAAAGGCTTGAGGTGTGCGTAATGCCTGCAAACATGATGGTGTAGTTCCTTCTGTTGCCGCTCCATTGGGGCGCGGGGCCGATGGCGTTGATGCTATGGCTTGATGGGTAACATGATGATGATGAGGTGCTGCGATGATGCTGGTGTGACAAGGCTTCAAGCCCCGCCGTGAGGTGTTGGATCGCCACTGGTGACGGAATTCAGTAACACCAGACTGGTGTTAGCAGGGGGTTTACAGAGTTCTTGGCATGTGTGGTGTGGCTGCTTCACTGCAGCTTTGTGCCACCCTTTATCGACTGCTCAAATTCTGCAGAATCTCTGTAACAATGTTGTGGTTGCTGGCCGGTGATTATTACCGCCGTTGGCCAGCCACGGCCGCAAGGGCCCCCTCGAGACGTAGAGGGAGCATTGGGTTGAATTCAGCTATTCACACTATAGTATTCAAGGGTTAGAACGTGCAAGCAGGTCAATCATTGCATATCATGCAGCCTAATGAGTACTCCTTGTACTCGTGCACACTATGCTGGTAATGCACAGCTGCGCACCTCAAGCAATGCTGGAGCAGAAGACCCCCTGCGCCGCCTGCTGCTTGCACGACCACTGTTGCAAAACAGTAGTAACAGGTTACAATGAGCGACGGCTACTGCCTCGAGGCAGGAGCTCCACAGCCAAATCCACATGGCTTTATTGCGCCTTACACCAGACAGCTTGAAACAGCTGCAGCCCCACAACAAACTGCTACAGCACCTGCCATTCACATTTCAACCCGACCTGTCCCAACAAAATAAACTGGGACACAAAAACTGCTGTACATGCTTACGGATACGGAACTGCCACAACAGTCTGTAGAGCTCAGCAACCCCAGCACCAGCCAGCATCAAAAACGTGTTTTACAAAACGAGCGCTTACGCCACCGCGCCAGGAGGGAAACCGGGTAATCCAACACAACGAAAATGAGCGAGTAATCCACCCAGATGAGCTGTTGCACAAATAACAGTCACAGGTTACTATGCTTGCACTACCTGCCAGCTGAAATGCAGGGCATTGCATGCAATGGCGCAACAGCAGCAGCACGCGTGCCAGCACTGGAGACACACTGCCGCAATGCATGCCACAAAATATGCCTGCAAGATTTGCCTGCAAGTCCAACAGCGCCACCAGCAGCACAAAACCACCAGCCGAAACATGCCGCAACAAACAACCCCCAGACTAAACCAGCCCCCCCCCATGCATCAGCACCGCAGCAGCAGCGGCAGCCACACACGCGGCAGCGGAACTCCTGCGCGCCTACCCGCCATTCAGACGGCTCCAGCAAGCAGCGGTTCTTCTGTTGTTGTGTGCCTTGCTGCTTGCTGACGACCAGGCTGCGTAGAATGCAGCTACTGTGCGACTGCTGCTGCTGCTGCTGCATTTGCCTTGCTGTGGCGCCTTCAAGAACCCAGGCTCCTAAACCTTCCTCGCGTGGAACCTGCAATGCAGCAAGCGCAGTCGCACAGCAGCAGCAGCAGCAGCAGCAGCAGCAATGACGATCTAGATCTAGTGCCCTGGATCTGCTTGCAGAGTGGGTGCTCTGTGCTGCACTTACCAATGTTTTCTTTTGTACCATGCAGAGCCCAGAGGCTGTGCAGCACACACCAATGTTTGCTTGTTGTTTGAGCTGCTTGACATATGCCGCTCAGAACCACGAGGAAAGCATATGCTGAATAGCCCAAACAACTCACAGTAGGTGACCGCACTGTCGGCCCCAGGTGAGCTTGCAGATAAAATGTATCCTTGCACACCCCATGCTCAGCCCGTCCAGTGCTGCAACCTGCTTTACTACCAAACGCACATGCAGTACCACAGCACCATCACAGCAAACCCCGCCATCGCTGCCAAGCATTTGCACACTACGCTTGTTCACATCCAATCACGTCCCATTTGCAGTAAACAGCAGCATAACAGCAGCAGCCCACCCATCACGCTTCCTGTGCGCTGGTGCTGCTCATGCTGCACACACACGCAGTACAACAGCACCAGCGCAACACACCCTGTCCTCGCTGCCAGGTCTCTCCATACCGCAGTACATACATTTGAACACCCCCTCAGTTCCGCAGCAATAACAGCAGCAGCTCACCCATCTTTCTTCCTGTCGTGGATGTCGCCCTTCCAGCCAGCAGAGCCGGTGCTCTCAGGGGGCTCGGTTTCGTCGCCAGTCAAGTTGTGGCTCACGAGGTTCTGCACGGCCTCGCCAAGATAGTCCTCACCCTGCAACGCAACCAGGCAATGAGGCAGTCGAGCAGTGAGGCAACAGCACAGGCGCGTGCGTGATTCAAGCCAGCGAACGGGACCGCGTGGCAGGTGTACGCCGCTGCATACCAAACCCTGATAAATGTACAACGGCAATGGCAGGAGCAAGCACCCCAGAGCAAGGCCCTGCATGCCGCTCGGAACCACCCACGGACAGGGCAGCGATCCTGCGGGTCCCGCTCACCTCTGGGGCCTCCTGCGCGGGCTGCTCTGCGTCCTTAGCCTCTGCCTTTGCTGGCTTTGCTGCTGAGAAGCCATCCTTGAAAGGCTTGCCAGCTCCGTGGTGTGATATCTTGCCCTGGAAGTCGTTCGAGGCCCACTTAACGTCGTTGTCCTGTAAAAGCAAACGCGAAACATATCATGTCAGTAGCAACATTTCTTGTAAGGATTTGAAGGCTGAAGAGGAAGGCATGGGCTTCCGAGAGCATCAACAGTAGTTGCTTGCCTGTGGCTTGGAGAATATCTGCACAAAGCCCTCAGCGACGTTGTCAGCAGCATCCTTCATGCCGGATCTGACGACCACAGGCCTGGCGCAGGCCCTGCGGGCCTCTGCTGGGCGGAGTGCCACGCCAACTCGTGAGTGCAGGCAGAGTGCCATGGTGTACGGTGCGTGGGCTGATCTGCTTTTGAAAACGTAAGTTGGATGTATGCTCGTGGAAACAGAATGCGCGAGTGAAGCCTTGGCGTGTGTACAAGAGCACCAACACTGGCCTGCTGACGTTGCACCCTTGCACCTCCTGCAACACAGTGACACGTGTCTCTTCCTGATGAAAACCCAGATTTTTTTGAAACAAGGTATAGGTTTGAACTGCGTGTGTAAAGCAGTAAGATGCGACTGCGTGGCTGCAGCACCCCACGTACTTCCGACGTGCCGAAACTCGCCAAACAAGATGCGAGCCAGCCCAACACCACATGCGTTAATGTTTAGATAGTGCACAATATCTGTAAAGACGACTGTATGTTTCATTGAAGCTCTTACGCGGCAGCAGCACATCAACAGTAGTGCACTGCTGAGCTCGGTCAGCTCAACGTGCAAGCGCCCGGTAGCAATTCCTCAACTTACAATCGGCTTACCAGCACAGACTCTTCCAGACCTCATAGAACCTGAACTGGTGCAGAGCATGCAACGTGAGTTGTTATCTGTGTACACAGAAACATGTTTCTTTCAATCAATTTGTACAAGCCACACTGCTCAGGCAGGCCTAGTGCTGATATGTGCAAGCATCAGATTCTAGTCTGTGCAGCCCAGGTTACTTCCTGGGCTGCACAGACTTGCGTCGGATGCTTGCACATATCAGCACCAGGCCCCGGGCAATCATGATTTGTCAACCAGTGTGGATCACTTGTGCAAAACAAACTCCAGTGTACATTTGAGTTTGTTTGTACAAGTGATCTACACTGGTTGACAAATCATGATTGCGCAGCCTGAGGTCTAGTGGAACAGGCTGCAACCTGTGCTAGTGAGTGCAGGAAGCAGCAGCTCGTGCGAGATCTAAGCTATCAGGAAGCTGCAGAGGCGGGATCGTTTTCTATGTTACTGGCAGGATCAGGACCACTGCCAGAACAAAATGCTGAGGTGTGCCTCCATGTTGTCAGCATATGCGTTTGCTCTTTGTGCATATCCCCAGAATTGACCTTGCAGCAACCTTGCTGCACAGCTCTGTTGTTGGGGTGAAGGCCAGCAGACGCGTGTTCTGCAGCAAAGCATTCATTGCTTGGTTACCAGCTGGTGTAGATGGCAGCACAGCAGCAGCAAAAGGTCATGATGCACAAACTCAAGGCTCAAGGCTGAAGCTCAACGCCAAAAAATGCTGCCAACAATGTTATATATGTACTTACATGGTGGTCAAACAAGTTATAAGTGGACAAGGCACCATTGCAGGTCCCCAATAGATACATGTCAAAGGAAGCGTGCATTGGACACGCACAGCAACACATGCATTTACTGTAATCTTGTCCTTTTACATGATCAACCTAGCCAGCAACTGCACACCATCCACCCACATGCACGCAAACATGTGCACAAGCAGCCACGGTTTATGCTTCTCCTCTACTGCACGTTGCCATACTTCCTCGACAGACACAGCTAACAATGCAGGCCAAACACAAGCTAGCAACGTATGTAAAGCCAGATGCATTGCTTACAGCAGCCACAACATGGAAACACCAGTGCTGAGGCAACATCGGTATGGACACACGCCACCGCTCAGGCGCATCTGAACTGCTGCAGCAAGGTATCCCTGATCGCTGCATGAGGCATACAGTGTCAGCAGAACAGCAAGGCTGCCGCCAGACTCCACACCAAGTAAACAGGACGATTCTAAGCATGCATATGGTAAAAGCATCACTGCGCACGTTCAAGCAATGCTGGTCCAGAAGGCCCCCAAGTGCCCCCCAAGTGTAGCCTGCAAAACTGCCAGCTGCAGGGTCAACTTGAGCATGGTCAATACTGCTTGCAGCGGCCACACATTGGCACTGATACACCTCACCCATGAGCAACGAAACGGCTACAGCTGACTTCGCTGCACGGCACCACCACTGCACATGTCCCATAGGAGCGAAGCTGAAGCAGCCATGCAAACTGCTGCCGCTGCTGCTGCACATCAGATGCATCCTGTGCCTGGTCTGCCGCTGCCCTTTATGCCAGAGTAGCACCATCGCCAGCGTCACTGCCCTCACCAACACCGCCACAAACAAGCCATTTCCTGCAGCCGTACATACACAGACAACAATAAGCAGCCCTTCACATTCTCAAGCTGCAAGCCGACACACTCGCACTGGTGCACCCCCTTCCGTAACAAGCACCTGGGTCCAGACGAATAATAATTTTCTTGCCGCGGCAGCAGAGCAGCATTGTTCCGCAATACCCTGCACGTAGTATCACGACCAGCGGTATTGAGGTTGAATCCTCAACTGCTTGAGGATTTAACCTCAACTGCTGGAGGATATAACCTCAACTGCTGTAGCATGGCTCACGCCATGCCCATGGATTGGGTTCAGCTCACTAGAATGTAACCCCTGACTGCACAACTGCCGTGGCACCCCCTGACGTAACAAGCACGTGGGCCCGGACAAACAAATTTTCTGCAGCGGCAGCAGAGCAGCATTGGTCCGCAATAGCCTGCACGTAGTATCACGACCAGCGGTGTTGAGGTTAGATCCTCAACTGCTTGAGGATTTTACCTCAACTGCTGGAGGATATAACCTCAACTGCTGTAGCATGGCTCACGCCATGCCCATGGATTGGGTTCAGCTCACTAGAATGTAACCCCTGACTGCAAGTCAAGCCTCAACTACAACACAACTGCTCAACAGGTCAAACCAAATGATCCTTCCTGGCATGTGAACACTGCTGCGGTGGCAGACGCATGACCCTATGCAGCAGCTGCCAACCCATCACATGGTTCTGCTTGCAGCGCGTTGTCAAGTGCTGCAGAGATAGGTGCATCTGCTGCTTCAACAGACTGACGGCCGTGTAGCTGATGTGCCAGTCGCTGGACCCTCTAGAAACACACCGCTGGGCATGCAGCATACATTGACATATAACACATAATAGAGTTTATGATACCTACTGTATACTTCATGTGGTTTCTATGATAAACATACGTCAGCACAGCAGATGGCAGGCTGACTGCCGTGCCTGGAAACAGGCCTGCTGCATCCCACGTATGCACAGGCCCAGCAGCACACCAGAACGCACAACTCAACTCAGCTCATGGCACGTGTTGCATCACACAAACAGTACCCTCTTGTGACAAACAATGGGCGCTGCCTCGACAAAATTTGACCCGCACGTGGTTTGACTCTAATTTCTGGACAAAGGGTGTATGCCTCACTCACGGAACTGCTTTGGGTTCAAGCCAATACAAGGCAAGCACTTTCAGAGCAAGCCCGCTATGCAAATACGGACCGGAAACAACGGCTGCGGATACACAGCTGCATAAACCCGTGTCAGGCCTAATACAGGTGAACCACACACAACAGCTGTACCACTGATACAGTGATGCTGGCACTGGCTACTGCCCCCTTGTAGAGGGCAGCTGACTCGCATTGCTGCTGCCAGGTAGTATTCAAGCAACCCAAGCATAGCTATGCTTGAGTTGCTTGAATACTACCTGCTGTGCAACCTGCATGCTTTGCTGCCGTGCGGCGCCCGCTGGATCGCAACAAACAAGCTAGATGATTGTACAAGGACACTACAACTATCTCTGCATTTGAGTTCACAAACAGCACTCGCCACACCGCACACGGACACACACGCCCGTACCAGGCAAACAATGGGGTTGAGTTGCACACCGCCAAATAACCATACATCAGACACACTATCACTCACACGCATGACGGACTGTCCATACTATGCTGTCAAGCCCTGCACACTCTCCGTTCCATGGTGGTGGCTGAGGGGGTTTCCTGCAAACTGTTCTGCTCCTGTTGCAGCTGCCTGGTGGCCAATCTCGCTCGCACTGTAGCCACTCCTTCCGCTGCTGCTGCTGCCGCTGTTGCTGTTGCTGCTGAGAGTCCTGTCCATGCTGGCCCAAGCTATGCTGCTGCTGCTGCTGCTGCCGCGCGATGCTGCAGTCAAAAGGCCAAGAAGCACTGGGGGCCCAAGCCTTGTGACAACTGCCAGCACTAGCAGCTTGGGTGCTGCAGCCAGCAGCAGGCCCTCCTGCAAGTGCCAGGTCAACGCTGCTAAGTTGACCAACAGCAGCAGGCACTCTGCTGCAGCTGCAGCCAGCTCGCGTGCTGGGTGCAGCACGTGCAGCGCTGTCTGGTTGAGCAGCAGCGTCGCCAGCAGCACTTGCAGGACGGCATCTGCTGCAAACTGCGGGGCGTAAACGCTTGCGCCTGCTGCTGTATGTTGGATGTAGCTCTGCTCCTGTAGCCTCTGCTGTGCCTGCGAAGCTGTTGTGGGGATGGTAGTATGGTGCCACATATCCACTGCTACTGCAAGCTGCACGCCACAACGAGTCCAGGCAGCTGCCTGCTCAGCCACCCAGTCCATCACTTGACGCGTATCTTTGTTGGAAGACGCTGCAGCTGTAGTACTGATGAGGCCAAGCGCCCCACATGCTGCTTTTAGAAGCCAAGCTGTCAAGGGTAGGTTTGCCGGGAACGCTAGCAGCCATGGCTGTGTCAGGCGCGCAGTTGTAAAGTCAACGTCCAGGAAACGAGCATGAAAGCCGGGGACATGGTCCTGGATCTCGCTACTGGCTGCGGGAACACCAAACGGGCTCGAGAACAAAGCCAACACCACCGCAGTGCACGCTGCTGCCCTCAGCGTCCGCAGCGTTCCTATTTGTTGATCGGAAAGACACATTCCAAGAAATTAGGACCCAGCAGTGATTGAGCAGTGGCCTGGCAGTGCAGCACCTAGCTGGTTGAGTTCAAACCAAGTTACGCCCTCCAATGCTTTGTTTCACCAATTTGCACAGCTGTTGAACAAGTACATGATGAGCGATGGAGGCCGGACGCCTCTGAAGGTGCAAGCCGGACGATGGTAGAGAGAACCCTCCGATTAGTGTGTACGGTGACACTGGTGTTTCGGTGTTTCACGCGCCGTTGACGTCAGCTGCGGTAGCTCGTCCTCAATATGATAACTTTATGCTTAATATGACTCGTCTGATGTTTTATGTTGTCGAGATTCTGCAGTAACCTGGGTGAGTGGTCTCCTGATGCCTTGGCATTGTGGGCATTGTTGCCCATCAGCTGGATAGTATTATGAGTTGCAGCAAGATGGATCTGGCCTGCGGCTGCAACACCACCGGCGGTCCAGTGACATTGGCTCTGCTGGGCCAAAGGCATGACGTCACCATTATGCGCTGCCGTGCTGCCAAAAGCTTGGTAAGCCTGCCAGCACATGTTACCAGCGAAAAGGCAAGGGAACGCTCCGGTTACGGCCAATACCCTCTGTTTTGTCACCAACAATGCATTGCTCGCCCGCACTCATGCGTGCACATCTCCTTCACCGGCAGCAGCAGCCAGCCAACACGCTGCGAGGAAGCACCGCTGACACTCGCAGTAAGAGCACTGGAAGTGCATCCATGCAGCAGCTGCCAACCCAAAATGCTTAGGCTAGCTTTGCAGGAGGCTGCCAGCCACAAAGCAGCATGTGCATGCACTGTGCTGCAGCCGCAAGTAGCACCTTGCAGCCCAGTTGCTGTTCGACAAGCGGCAAAAACCAGCAGCTGTGCATGCTGAGATCCTGCTTTGGGCTGCCAGCACGTTTGAACCGAGGATCCAATCGTGGGGTGCCACTGCTGACCTGTGCAGCAGGCACGCCCCAGACACTTCCAACAACCGCCGACTGTCATCAACACCACCAGACCCGCAAAGATCTAAAAGGGACTGTGTAATGCGTGAATCTCACCCTGTGCACGCATCTCATCTGAACCTACAAGCAACCGCCACCAACAATCAACAGCCAAGCTACCAAGCAGGACACGCATCCTCACTCAGAGCCCAATACTGCCGCGCTGCCCCATAGCAAAAAACAACACCGCGAAACACACACTATGGCTCGGCAGATGGACAACTGTCACATCTGCCAGCCACCAACCCTGCCCCTGCAGCTGCTGCCAGCCTGACCATCACGAGGTGGACAGGCAGGCAGCGCTACAGCAAGGCCCACCGCCTACCAACACCCAGCCAACAGCCACTCCGGCAGGAGGGCTGATCCGCCTCTGCATGCATCGCCCGCACCTTGCAGGAAATAAACCACCTGCACACCACGCCAGGGCTGCTGCCACTGCATGTGCTTCAGTGCGGCCCAGCTGCAGCTGGTGAAACCACCAGTCTCGCAGAAAGCTTGCAGGAAGCTGCAGGAAACTTGCAGGAAGCTTGCAGGAAGTCTACCTCCTCTTGCTGGGCTTGGCCTTGGAGGCCTTCTTGATGGAGCCCTCAGCCTCCTCCTTGATCTCCGCCTGCCTCTTGAGCTGGTTGAAGGCGGGCTGCAGGATGTTGAAGCCCACCCAGCCCACCACGGGCAGGAACAGCAGGGCGATGGTGCTCAGCCTGCAGGAAAAGGGAGAGAGGAAGTGATCAGCGGCGATCGACAGTGTATGTCAGCAACTTCAGCAACCAAGAGTGCCAGGTGCAGAAATGATGAAGCTACAATTAATCCTGCAAGATCACACCAGCCAATTAGGCTGGTGCAAGGGATGTGCAGCGTTTATAGCAGCCCAGTGCCCCAAGGAGCTTGCACCAAACAAACCCGCAGGCGCTAGGCAATGCCACAGAGGTTGATTTTTTGTTTGATCCAATCAGGAACCAAATGAAAGTATCAACAACACAGACGAAACCCACCTGTTGTCGGAGGCTGCCAGCTGGCTCAGCTCAGTTGCTGCGTCAGCGTTCTGCGCAGCAAACAGGGACAGCGCAGCACCCACGCCCACAGCGCCGGCCACGCTGCGCTTCTTGCGGCCGGAGGACGAAGCACTTGCAGCCTCCTCCTTAATCTCGTTCTGCCTGGCCAGCTGGTTCAGGGCAGGCTGTGCAATGTTGAAGCCCACCCAGCCCACCACTGGGGCGAACAGCAGGGCGATGGTGCCCAGCCTGCAGGATATGAAACAGCACAGGCCAGCAACACAGATCAGTGATCAAAGCCCAAGAGCAAATCTGCGGTCACGTTGCCATCTGAAGCTACTGAACAGTTTCCGAGCTGCCACTTCCAGCACCGGTGGGCTCACTGTTCGCAACAACGCGTCAAGACTTGTGCACAGCTGCAGCAGCATGCGCTGCACTTGCCTGCTGTCACAGTTCATGCATTACTGTTCACACCTATCTGGGCGGCTGTGGTCAACATTGCTAGCAGCTCAGCCCCACGCACCTGTTGTCGGAGGCTGCCAGCTGGCTCAGCTCGCTGGCTGCGTCAGCGTTCTGTGCAGCAAACAGGGACAGGGCTGCGCCCAGGCCCACAGCGCCCGCCACGCCACGCTTCTTGCGGCCGGAGGATGAAGCACTTGCAGCCTCCTCCTTGATCTCATTCTGCCTGGCCAGCTGGTTCAGGGCAGGCTGTGCAATGTTGAAGCCCACCCAGCCCACCACTGGGGCGAACAGCAGAGCAATGGTGCCCAGCCTGCAGGAAACAGCACGGCAGGGCAGACAACACATCAGTGGGTGCAGGGACAACAACACTGCAACTGCAGTGCTACATCTCAACCTTAGAACTTTAAACAGCAACCTTGAAGCTGAAGCTGCTAGCACAGGTGGATGCGCTGTTTGCACATGTCTCATGATCTGCACAACTGCAACGACACGCCCTTCGCCTGCCACCTGTCACAGGTTCATGTGCTTCATCCAGCAAGCACACTATATGCTGCCAACTTCCTGCAAGCACTGTGTATGCGGCTACCTTCCTGCAGGCACTCTGAATGCTGCAACTCTCCTGCAAGCATTCTGTATGCTGCCACTTCTCCTGCAAGCACTCTGTATGCTGCCACTTCTCCTTCAAGCACTCTGTATGCTGCCACCTTCCTGCAAGCACTCTGCATGCTGCGGCCATCAACAACTGCCAGAAGCTTTTGGCACCAGCGCACCTGTTGTCGGAGGCTGCCAGCTGGCTCAGCTCGCTGGCTGCGTCAGCGTTCTGAGCAGCGAACAGGGACAGGGCTGCGCCCAGGCCCACAGCGCCGGCCACGCCGCGCTTCTTGCGGCCGGAGGATGAGGCTCCTGCTGCTGCCTCCTTGAGCTCGTTCATGCGGTAGAGCTGGTTGGTGGCTGGCTGCAGCATGTTGAAGCCCACCCACGCGAGCATGGGCAGGAACAGCAGGCTGATGGTGCTCAGCCTGCAGGAAACATGCAGGAAAGGCAAAAGGGCAGGAAACGCAGATGGTCAGAACGCAGCAGGAGAAATCAGAGAAACACCACAAGCACCAGATTCTGCAGATGAATCGTGTGTGGCTGTTTCAGGCGTGCATCCTGCAAGATATGCAGCAAGCCATTTCCTGCAAAAAGCTGTGAGTGATAGGTCGTGGCTGATGTGCTGCGGGTGGGTGTTAACTAAGCTGCAGGTAACCATGTCAGGTGTGTGTGCTTGTATGCATCCGGCATCGTTGAGTGCCGTGTGTGCCCTGTACCCACGGCAGGCTGAACTCATGCCATGAGTATGCTTGCACAGGGCCTGATCTGTCAGCCCAAAGCAGAAACAGCAGCACAGGCAACACGTCTCCACAAGCAACTGCCTGAACACTTGCAGGATCTGAGTTTACCCGCACAATTGCTGCTGCTGTTGCTGTCCTCATCATATAATGCCTGTAACACACACCGTCATCCAAGCGCAACTGTGACAGGTCTGTGTGCTTCCCACAACTGGCTGCTGCTAAGAGGGACCACTAAGGTGCATTAACCGCACCTGTTGTCGGAGGCTGCCAGCTGGCTCAGCTCAGTTGCTGCGTCAGCGTTCTGTGCAGCGAACAGGGACAGAGCAGCGCCCAGGCCCACAGCACCCGCCACGCCACGCTTCTTCTTGCTGCCGCTGCGGCCGGAGGTGGCTGCTGCAGCCTCCTCCTTGATCTCGTTCTGCCTGGCCAGCTGGTTCAGCGCGGGCTGTGCCATGTTGAAGGCAACCCAGCCCACAACGGGTGCGAACAGCAGGGCGATGGTGCCAAGCCTGTTGTCTGAGGCAGCCACGTTTGCCAGCTCAGTTGCTGCCTGGGCATGGCCGGAGAACATCCAGCTGGAAGCCACAGCAGACAGCGTGGCAACCTTGCCGAACTGCAGGGGAAAGCAGCAGCACAGAGCAGCAGGGCGTTATGAATGACAGCAGAAAGAGCAGATGGGATTAGAGACAGAACAGCGCTGCGCAGTGCCTGCTTCTGATGTATTCAGAAGTGTTCGTAGATGATCAGGCACCTGCTGGCATCCAATGCGCGGCCCTGCCAGCAAGGCGCTCGTTCGAAGGTTCACGCAACTGACTCGAGCTCACAGAGCGCCAATCTCTGCCATGCCAGCCTGAAAAACTACATCCAACTAGATTCAGAAGTTCAATTGCATCTTTGGCCTGTCAGCTGCAGCTGATCTATCAGCTTTGAAGAGACACGCTGGCAAGGGTGGACACTGCACCAAAGCGGGCCCCTGTACCTCGGCGGCCAGGTGCTCATCGACCTTCTTGCTGGCAGCAACGAGAACGACGCTCCTGCGCACTGTGAGCGGGCGCAGGGCCTGCACGGGGCGAGCCCCAGCGCGGGCCTGCACACAGGCTGACTTCTGCAGTGAGAGGGCCATTGTGGCTGCAATTGGGTCCGGACAAAGCAACAAAGTGTGCAGAGGAGCGAGCAGCTTTGCTTTCAATCGGGATCTCAACCTCAGCTCAAAACCCGAATAACTCCCTGCTCTCGACAACAGGGCGAACTCTTTACTGGCGGTTGTTCAGCTCCAAGCACCAGATCGTGCTTTTTGAGCGCTGCAGAGGAGGGCAAGCTCGCGGTCTCTGCAAAGCTGTTGACTGCGACCAAGACACTTTACTCCATCATGGGTATGCCCATCCCGTATACCTAGGCTCGCACAGGCATTACCACTATATCTGTAATTGCAGCTTTATCGCACGCTAATGGTGGCGCTGAAGCAAAGCAGCATCAGCAAGTATAAGTGTTGACCTAGTGTCTGCTTTGAGAACAGCTTTCACTCCTGCTCATCATTGCTTGCAGCAGCATAGCGACTGCTTGAAATGCGTGAAAACTCTTCAAACGTGCAGTGTGCCGTCGTTTGGGCGTGTGTCTCGTGCCTGCTGCCAACAGCTGCTGCTTTGTGTGCCTGTCCTGACGTTGCAAGCCCGTACCGGCCATGGAAATGAAGCGTCCTGCTGCAGGAGTTCACGCTACTCACAGCTTGCCAAACATGTACAAAGGCACCACAAGCAGCTTCACGTAATTGTGCACGCACTTTTCCAGTCAAGACAGTGAGTTACAGGCAACTACTGCAGCCGCAGCACTGCGCGCTGCACGCTGCTGCACGCAGGCTGCTGCCTGCTGCTCCACAACCACCAGCATATCAGGCAACCCCTTCCGCTGCTGCTGCTGCTGCTGTTTCCAGCTGCACAGCAACGCAGCCAGGCGCTGCATGCACCTGCTGCTGCAGCTCCCTGTAAAGCAGTAGTACTGCCGGCACCGCAGCACAGTAAGAGGCTGCTGATCTGCCCAGCTCGCCAGCTGCTTAGTAGGCGGCACCCTTGCTCTTCTTGTCACCACCGATCTCGAAGTGCTTGCAGCGCTGCAGGAGCAGCAGCAGCAGCAGCAGCAGTGCGATCAGGCAGGCAGGCAGGCATGGGCAAACCGTGTCAGCTGACAGCTGTCGGCAAACAACACACACACACACACAGGAGGGGAGGTGTGCTGGAGCTGAGATCACTGCTGCAAGAGATGTGTAAATGCATGATGCACTGCATGCTGGACATCACTGCCACTGCCGACCTTGACCATGCGGGCACTCCTCACCTACACCACACCCACTTGAACAGCACCCGCAGTATAACACATGTGCAGCCGTTGGTGCTTGACAAATGCAATTCGTTTCCTTCTTTTACATGCTGCGCTTGGGGCTGAAGAGGAGCACGATGCAGGCATGAACTTAACACTATGGCAGTGCATGAACTCGGCACTGCCCAGTTCATCGCTTTTGAGGAAGGTACGCTTTACTCCCACCAAACTGAGCATCCCATCCCAGAAGTTCCGCCACCCACCTTGATGGGCTTCATGGGGGACTGCTTCCATTCTCTGATTGTATGAGTTCCTTAGTACATGGATCACTTGCTCTGGTGCTTCAGACTGCTCTTAAGCACCAGAGCAAGTGATCCATGCACTTTGATAGCATCAAAGCAGTGAACACCACTGCACCAACATTGATGGGCTTCATGGAAGACTGCTTGCACGCACTCCACTTGAGCCACTACTTCAATAAAATGAAAGCCAACCACTTTGAATTTGAATCTCACACAATCCCGCCACCCACCTTGATGGGCTTCATGGAAGACTGCTTGCACTCAGAGCACTGCAGCCTCAGCACAATCTTCTTGGTGGTCTTGGCCTGCACAGCAACAGCAGCAGCAGCAGCAGCAGCGGAGCATGCAGGTTTCGCCACTCTTGCCAAGTGATCTAGCAGCGCATGTTGCACAATGCCTTGAAGCGTGTGCCGGCATTGCGCAGCGTGCAACCCGGCAATATCCTGCCATGGCCCCACCCCACCAAGCGGCCCTGCTGTTCTGTGGCTGCTGTTCTTCCTGGCAGGCCGCAGGAGCTGCTTCTTTGCGGCCTGCCCCCTGCTCAACGCTGTCTGCTGCCTGGTTTGGGTTTTGGGTTTTTCCCTTTGGCAACTGTGCACTGCTCTTTCAGAGGTAGCAGTGGCAGCAGCTGCTGCCGTCCTGCGCTGCCACATCTGCAACAGGCAGAGCTGCAACAGCGGCAGCGAGCGCTGCCCCTCCCCAGCGCTGGCTGCCTGCTCGCTGCATGAGGCCCATCTTCCATGCTGTCGTGCAAAGAAAGCACCGCAAGCCTCTGCTGCAGGCACGCCTGCTGCTGCTGCTGCTGCACTGGCAGCAGCGGCTGCAAGTGCAGCCTGCTGCTGTGCGCTGCAGGCATTGCCGACAGCAGCTGCAGGCGCAGCAGGCAGCAGTGCAGCTGCCAGGGCTGCGGGGACTGTCAGCTGCTGCAGGCACACCCAGCCTGCAGGCGCGACTGCTGCCCTGCCACCAGCCGTACAGCTGCTGCAAGTACTGCACTGATGCTTTGACGAGGCTGTGATGTACACTGCTACCTAAGGCTGGCAGGTGGCAATCATGCTGCAAGGCTGCAGCATCACAGTGGTGGATCCGGCTGCTGCAAGCTGCTGGCAAGCGCCACCTCCAACTGCTGCTGCTGAAGCTCCCTTGCGGCAGCAGCGCTGCCTGTTGCCACAGGCTGCTGACACCAGCCGCAACAGCCGATTGCTGTAGCTGCGGAAACTACACGGGCGTTTTCATCAAAGGAAAACCGCCAGGGCCAGACCTGCGGAGCTGGTGCAGGCATCATCATGCCGTCTGTGCACGTTTAAATGTCCAGTCGCCCCACTCACAGCACTGCTGCCGCCGCCGCCGCCGCCGCCGCCGCTGCTGCTGCAAGCGTTGACGCCGCATACATCAATGCATGCCGGCGAAGAGGCTACTGCCCATCGACTGCAGCTGCTGCACGCTGCTGGATGTGCGCTGCTGTTTGCACCGGCGCTGCATTGCTACTGTCCTGCAGCCTGCACTCTGCCACCACATGCAGCCTGCTGCTGTGCCAAATGCTGCAGCACTGCTGGGACATGCAGCGCGCTGTGCTGTTCCATTGTGCTACAGTTGGACGATACTGCACGGAGCCGCTTGTATGCGGTGTGCAGGTGCTGTGAGTGCATCTGTCTGCGCCAGCGGCTTGCAGCAACTCTTCGCCAGGCGTTGCTGCTGCTGCCGCTGCGCAACTGACGCGACCGCACTGCTTTTGCAACCGCCGCGGCTTTCACGCTGCTGACGAGGCCTCTCCAGCAACGACTGCTGCTGTCGCTGCTGCTGCTGCTGCTGCTGCTGCTGCCCTGCGACTGTCCGCCTGCCCTGGTCTATGCGCCACTGGCGTCCTCCTGGCAGTTGCTGGGCCCCCTCTCCCTGCCTGCCGCCCCTGTTATGACTGCCATATGCTTTGCACATGCTGCTGCCTGCATCTTTTACATGTGCGCAGCTGCAGCTGCACGCACAACGGCAAACAACTACAGGACGTAATACCAAATACGAAAGCCGTTACAACCCAGCGCTGCTTACCTTCTTGTGGAACACAGGCTTGGTCTGGCCACCAAATCCAGCCTGCTTGCGGTCGTAACGCCTCTTGCCTGCAGCATAAACGTACACAAATCAGCCCCAGGAGAGACCCCCTCAAAGACTGGCTGAAGCAACCCACCAGCACACCAGCAGCAGGTGCTGCTGCTGCTCTTTCTGTTGCACCAGCCTGCTGCCTGCAGCCAGCCCGCAGCGCGCCCCGCTCACCCTGTGCGTACAGAGAGGCCTTGCCAGTCTTGTACTGCGTGACCTTCATGGTCATGTGCTTCTTGCAGCCCTTGCAGAAGGCCTTCTTCGTCTTTGGAATGTTCACCTGCGGCAAGGCCAGGCTGCGCTGTAGGATCCATTGAAACGAATCCGCATCGATAGATTGCTGCAATGATGCTGCCATGCGCGCAGTGGTGACGGCGGCAGTCCAAGATGGCAGCAGAGCCAGCGACGGCAGCGCGCCTCACCATCTTGCCCGGCTTCGTCAAAACACCGCCCAGCTTCAGGTGAAAAAAGAGGGAAGCATCACGCTGTGCAAGAACGTATATGTTGAACTTGTGTGACAGTGGCCGAGAGGTTTAGCTGCAAGTGCAGTGTGGACCCTCCTCGACCATTCAGGTGTAAATCCGCTGAATTTGATCGTAAGTTGTGGTTTGCGGTGGTCTGTTCTTGGTTGGCGCGCACTGATCTTGGCACCCATTGCTACTTAGAGCGCGCCAATCGGGCCCTGCACGCCCGAACTAGTGTTTCAGGCAGCAGGATTGTCGAATGATGCGGCAGGCAGTCGCTCTGCAGGCTTCGGCTGGTGGCAGCACTGCTGCTTACCACCAGCTGACACAGCGGGTCCGGGCACCAACCAACGGCCTTGCAGTGCGTATGCAGCGTAAATTACGTGTCTTTGCAGCAGAAAAATGCATTCACACCCGCCTCTCTGCGACGGTGAGCCTCCAGCTAGCTACGGTGGCCCCTCCCAGTCTGCTGTTCCTCGCATTGCAGCAGTACGCCTCTTTACCAGCCACAGCATTGGCATGAGGCATTGCAACTATACCCATTGCAGCCCATTGCAGACATAACGTCAGTGACGTTGTTTAGATACCAATGAATGTGTCTAACTGTAGCTGCGCATCAGCCAGCTGCACGAATGGTGGAGCCTAGCGCAGCCTGACCTAGCCTGAGTACTGAAGGCAAAGCTGCATTCAACTGTGTTACGCGCAGGCAGGCATGCTAGCTCTGCTGTTGGCATTCATATTGCATCCAAGAGTGCAGCACCCCAACAGCCACCTTTTGCCACGGCATGCCATTCACTTTTCATTTGTTTGAGGTGTACCTGAGCCTAAACATTTCTGTTGAATGGCACTGTCAGCACTCCGCTGCGGCCCAGGCAGGCTCTGGTGCTGTTATAACACTGCCAATAACAATGTCCTGCTGCTTGCTTCAACCCTGCACGAATACCTGCCACTACAGAAGCAAGCTGACCTGCTTGCACCCCTCAACAGCACCAGCACCAGCACCACCAGCAGCAGCAGCGGCAGCAGCAGCACACACTTGACAGCAGCTGATGAAACTGGCCTCACCGCCGGCAGCAGCAGCAGCAGCTCATGGCGGCTGGGGGCAGCAGCAGCAGTAGCGCTGGCTGTAGCAGTGGCAGGGTCGGCAGCAGTAGCAGGCCCGGCACATGCAGAGCCAATGGCGCAGGTAGCGCAGGCAATGGGGGCTCTGAAGATCCCAGGTGGGACACGTCAGCATTTGTGTTCCCATGTCAGCTGCATATCTCTTTGTCATTTCAGCATGTTTGCTCGCTACATCAGCACTGCACCTTGCCATGTCAGCACAGGCGATGGGGGCACTGAAGATCCCAGGTGGGACACGTCAGCACTTTGCTATGCCAGCCCTCAGCATTTTTCGTTGCCACATCAGCACTGTACCTGGCGGTGTCAGCATATAGTCTTTGAGTCATCCAAGTTCCCAGGTGTGACACCGCAGAGCACATTGTCTTGCCACATCAGCGCAAGCCAGTGGCTCTGCATTGCTGCAGCCGCTACCATGTGACAGCTGCAGCAGCAGGCACATTGTACTACCTAGTAGGCGGTACAATATGTCAACTGGCTGACAGCGAGTCCTGTGTGTGGCTGCTGTTGCTGCTGCTGCTGTTGCTGCTCTGCTGCTGCTGCTGCTGCTGCTACTGTTGCTGCTGCTGCTGCTGCAGGCCTGGTGGGAGACAACCAGTTCACAGAGGGTTTTGTGTCTGGTCTGCTGCTCATCTTCTTCAGTGAAATTGGCGACAAGACCTTCTTCATTGCGCTGCTGCTGGCTCTGAAGCAGGTAAGCATATCTTTGCAACATCCTTGTTGACACTTAGTCAACCTCCTGAACCATACCTGCTTTATGGGCCTCGGTGAGATTGGGGACAAGACCTTCTTCATCGCGCTGCTGCTGGCTTTGACGCAGGTAGTTAAATATCATTGCAAACTATTCTGTTCAACCACGCCAAAATCTCCTGCCAGCAGTGCGTGTTGCAAGCCATGCTCTCCTTGTGGGAAACGCGTGTATCATGCAGTGCGCGCGCTTGACAGAGGAGGTCCTACCCATATCCCAGAAGTGCTGGCAACTGCTGCTTCATGTCTCGCTGCCTGACCGCGACTCTGCTGCTGCTGCTGCTGCTGCTGCTGCTGTAGGACCGCACTACCGTGTTTGTCGGCACCTTTGGCGCTCTGGCAATCATGACGCTGATCTCAGTGGGGCTGGGACAGGTGCGCAGGGCCAGCAAAAGAACAACAGTAGTGACAACCACCGTCACTGACGGACTGTGGTGCGCATGCATTGTGCACTGCCACAAGGGCACTTCTGCCTGCTGGAATGCTATCGTATCGATGTTCAAACACTCTGGCTTTCGGATCTTTACCTCAACATATGGTCAGTTTTCAACAGGACGATTCCTCAAACATGCAGGCTCCAGCAGGCGGTCAATGAGCTGCTGCCCCCTCCCATCTCCATGCTGAAGATGCTGCCCCTTCCCATCTTCATGCTGAAGATGCTGCCCCTTCCCATCTTCATGCTGAAGATGCTGCCCCCCCCCCCCCCCCCATCTTCATGCTGATTGCCAGGTGCTGACACCCATTGTACCACCAGTCCACTAGTCTACACCCGTGTCGGTGTGCTTTGGTTATGCTGTTGACATGTGCAGGTCTTCCACCAGGTTGATGAGCTGCTTTCAGTCAGCACTGATGTGCCGCTTGACGATGTGCTGGCCACAATTGTCACATCATAAAACCCCTACATAACCCTTGTTACATCACAAAATGCGTGCAGGTCTTCCACCAGGTTGTTAAGCTGCTGCCAGTCAGCACCAGCATCCCCCACAGATGTTGCTGAACCCACAACATCACGCAACCGTTGCTGTGCATGCTTCTTTGTTTTCAGGTCTTCCACCAGGTTGATGAGCTGCTGCCGGTCAGCACAGACATGCCGCTTGATGATGTGCTGGCCACCAGCAACACCTTGTCACATCACTAAACCACCAATCAAAATCCCTGCATAACCCTTGTTACTTCACCACATGTGTGCAGGTGTTCCACCAGGTTGATGAGCTGCTGCCAGTCAGCACCAGCATCCCCTCAAATGTTGCTGCACCCACAACATCATGCAACTGTTGCTGTTCATGCTTTTTTGTGTGCAGGTCTTCCACCAGGTGGATGAGCTGCTGCTGGTCAGCACTGATGTGCCGCTTGACGATGTGCTGGCCGCTCGCGACACCTTGTCACATCACTAAACCACCAACCAAAAACCGCTATATCAACCTTGTTACTTCACCAAATGCGTGCAGGTCTTCCACCAGGTTGATGAGCTGCTGCCAGTCAGCACCAGCATCCCCTTAATTTGTTGCTGCACCCACAACATCACGCAACTGCTCACCGGCTGTTCATGCTTTTTTGTGTGCAGGTCTTCCACCAAGTCGATGAGCTGCTGCCTGTCAGCACTGATGTGCCGCTTGACAATGTGCTGGCCACCAGCAACACCTTGTCACATTACTGAACCGCCAACCAAAACCCCTGCATAACCCTTGTTACTTCACCAAATGCTTGCAGGTCTTCCACCAGGTGGATGAGCTGCTGCCAGTCAGCACGGATGTGCCGCTTGACGATGTGCTGGCCTGCGCGCTGCTGCTGTACTTCGGCATCAACACGCTGCGGGTGAGTGGATTATGTTCGATTTTCCAGTCAATTTGTCATCAACATGCTTTTGTGTCACTCTCTGTGGCTGTTTGCTGAAGTATGCCGCTGGATGATGTGCTGGCCTGCGCGCTGCTGCTGTACTTCGGCATCAACACGCTGCGGGTGAGGGGTCCGCGAACGGTTGAATGGTTGGTTGAATTCGTTGTAAGAGGTTCGTGAACTGGTCGCACTCATCCTTAGGGCTATCTGTGTTGTAAGCTGCAAGTGTCCTGCTTGATGTGGGGTGCTGGCCTGCGCGCTGCTGCGCGGCTTCGGCATCAACACGCTGCGGGTGAGCCCTGAAGTTTCAGTCATCATCCGTTTTGTGTCATCAAGAAACAATGTCACTGCTACATTCACGCCCTGTGGTTTGCAGCTGGTAACTTTGTGTATGCTGGCCTGTAGGCTGCTTCTGTACCGGGGCATGGACATGCTGCGGGTGAGCCGTGTGAGCGTTGGTATGATCATCGCTGTTGTATAGTTATCCGCACACTTGATGCAGGCCGGTTGCTACCTCTGCGCTGCCTTTTCACGCCTCACCTCGCTTTTTTTTTCACGCCTCACCTCGCTTTTTTTTCACGCCTCACCTCGCTTTTTTTTTTTCACGCCTCACCTCGCTTTTTTTTTTTTTCACGCCTCACCTCGCTTTTTTTTTCACGCCTCACCTCGCTTTGTTTTTTCACGCCTCACCTCGCTTTTTTTTTTTTCACGCCTCACCTCGCTTTTTTTTTCACGCCTCACCTCCCTTTTTTTTTCACGCCTCACCTCGCTTTTTTTTTCACGCCTCGCCTCGCTTTTTTTTCACGCCTCACCTCGCTGAACGCCTAGCAGGGCGCCGCCAGAGCTGCTGTCAAAGGAGTGCAAGGGAAAAAGGAGGCTGGCGAGGCTGGACTGGGACACTCATTGCTGACCTCTGCTAACATGCTGGTGCCTCTGGTGGCTTTGCTTTGCATTGCAGCGCGCCGCAGACGCTGATGCAAAAGCAGCGCACGAAAGAGGTGGCCAGAAGGTGGTGACCGGGCTCTCCTTCTCTGTATGCTGACCTGCTCTTGCCTCTGGTGGCTTTGCTTCACATCGCAGGTTGCTGCAGACGCTGATGCGAAGGCAGCAGAAGATAAGGAGGAGACCGGAGAGGTGGTGACTGGGCTCGTGTCTAATGCTGACCTGTGTCCCACTTCTTCGCTGCCTGCTGCCACCTCTGCTTGCCTCAGACACACATCGTCAGGCCGCTATTGCTGCGCTGTTGGGTCCCCTGGGAATTCCAAACTTGATGCTAACGTGTTCCTTTGCCTGCTCACCCTGCTTATGAACTTGCAGGGTGCTGCGGATGCTGATGCAAAGGCAGCAGAAGAGAAGGAGGAGGCCGGAGAGGTGGTGACCGGGCTCAGCAGCAGCACATGCTCCCTGATAGATGCTAAACCTGGCTCGCGCTGCTTTGCCTGCTGTCATCCCTGCTTGCTGGGTGCTGCAGATGCTGATGCTAGTGCAGCAGAGGAGAAGGAGGAGGCCGGAGAGGTGGTCACCGGCCTCAGCAGCAGCACATGCTCCTTGATAGATGAAACCTGTCTCGCGCTGCTTTGCCTGCTATTATCACTGCTTGCAGGGCGCCGCAGACGCTGATGCAAAAGGCAGCAGAGGAGAAGGAGGAGGCCGAAGAGGCGGTCACCGGGCTCAGCAGCAGCACATGCTCCTCGATACATGCTAAACCTGTCTCGCGCTGCTTTGCCTGCTGTCATCCCTGCTTGCAGGGTGCTGCGGATGCTGATGCCAAGGCAGCAGAGGAGAAGGAGGAGGCCGGAGAGGTGGTGACCGGGCTCAGCAGCAGCACAGCAGCAGCGGCAACTGCCACGCTGGTTGCCAGCACATTTTCGCTGGTCTTTGCGGCGGAGTGGGGAGACAAGAGTTTCTTGGCAACCATCGCCCTGGCAGCAGCCAGCGACCCCGCAGGTGAGCGCTGCAAAAGGACAGGGACACAGCAGTGTCTGGCCGGTTATCCGAAGGTGTTGTTTGGGTGTATTTGCATGTGCATTGTGTCTTTGCGGCGGAGTGGGGAGACAACAGCTTCCTGGCGACAATCGCCCTGGCAGCAGCCAGTGACCCTGCAGGTAAACGCTGCTTTTGCCATTTCTGGTGGCGTTTGATGCGCGAGTGTGTGTGTTGTGATCAGCAGCAGTCGGAAGGTTGCTGGTGGGGGCTGCTGCAGCAGCAGCTGCTAATGGGTCGGTGCTTGTTTTGGTGCTTGTTTTTGTTTGGCGTGTGTTGTTGTCTTTGCGGCGGAGTGGGGAGACAAGAGCTTCCTGGCAACAATCGCCCTGGCAGCAGCCAGCGACCCCGCAGGTAAACGCTGCTTTGCGTCATTTCTGGTGGCGTTTGATGCGCAACAAGCGCTTGTGTCATGCATCTGCTGCAGCTGCAGCTGCGAATGGGTGGCGCTTGTTGCGCGTGGCTAGATTTGTGCTTGTGGTGGATGGCGGAGTAGGCGACACGTGCGTCCTGGCAACCTTTGTGCTGGCAGCAGCCAGCGATCCCACAGGTGAAGGGCCGCAAAAGGAAAAAATACAGCTGTTCTGGCCGGTTTATAAGGGGTGTTGTTTGGGTGTATTTGCATGTGCATTGTGCCTTTGCGGCGGAGTGGGGAGACAAGAGCTTCCTGGCGACCATCGCACTTGCCGCAGCCAGCGACCCCGCAGGTGATCTTCTGTTTCAGTCCATGCAATGTTTCAGTCCATGCAATGTTTGCATGCACCACGTGCGCAGGTCGAAGTGTGCCGTTGGTTTTATTGCGTATGTTTCATGTATGTGTGTGTGCGTACTTGTGCTTGTGTGTGCCCAACGCATTGCCCATTGGGTCACTGTTTGCAATAGCGTGGCCTGGCGGCCAGCACCTGCGGCCAGCAGCTTCGGCCTTGTGACTGCAGCTGTTTGGGGACACACACACGAGCTTTTCGGCAACCATGTCCCTGGAAGCAGGTGAGCGCCGCACCACACGCGCCCGCAACTGTCCCTTTCCTTCTGATCTGCCTGGTATCTGTTTTGTTTAGCATGCGCGTCCTAAAAACCAAAATGCTGTTCCATGTGATTGTCGCCGCTTGCAGGTGTGGTGGTGGGCGCGGTGACAGGTCACGGCCTGGCAACCGGCATTGCAGTTGCCGGCGCTGCCAATAAGTGCATTAAGTGGCTCTGATTGTGCATGTTTCACTGAGCATTGCTACTGTCTGTCCCGTTTTTGCAGGTGTGGTGGTGGGCGCGGTGACAGGTCACGGCCTGGCAACCGGCATTGCAGTTGCCGGCGCTGCCAACAAGTGCATCAAGTGGCTCTGGTTCTGGATGTCTCACTGAGCATTGCCACTTTCTGTCCCGTTTTGCAGGTGTGGTGGTGGGTGCAGTGACAGGACACGGCCTGGCAACAGGCATTGCGGTTGCCGGCGGCTCGCTGCTGTCAAACTACATCAGCGAACGCACCGCAAACTACATTGGAGGAAGCCTGTTCCTGGTGTTTGCTGCTGCTACTGTCTTTGACATTGTGACCGGCGCGCACGGCGGGTAGTTGCGTCACCGGTGCTGTCAACCCATTGATGGCCGTTGATGGCAGTTGATGGTGGTTGATGGCGGCTGATGGGGGATCGCTGCTTTCAAACTACATCAGCGAACGCACCGCAAACTACATTGGAGGAAGCCTCTTCCTGGTGTTTGCTGCCGCCACTGTGTTCGACATCGTGACCGGCGCGCACGGCGGGTAGAGGCGTCACCGGTGCTCACCGGTGCTTTCAGTTCAGTTGATGGCGGTTGATGGCAGTGAATGGCTGTTGCTGGCGTGGTTCTAGTGGTTGCTGCTGCTGCTGCTGCTGCTGCTGCTGCTGCTGCTGCTGCTGCTGTGTTCTGACGTGGTGATCACCAGTCATGGCTGGGGCACATTAGTAATGGCAGACAATGGCTGCTGCTGGCGTGGTCCTGGTTTTGCGGCTGCCACTGTGTGCGACATTGTGTTGTGACTGGGGCTCACGGCGGCTCGTAGACATGCACAGGCACTCACGCAGATCTTCAAGTCTGCTTTGTAGATTGGAGAAAGACTGTTGATGGCTTTGGTGCTGTCCCGCGCTTGCCATCATCACAGCGTGCATTGCGGCAACGAGGCTGCGGATGGCGGTTGTGGCGGTTGACGCATTCTCCTCGTGTTTGGTGCTGCTACTGCCAGTGTGTCTGACATTGTCGCCGGAGCGCATGCGCATATGCATGGCAGCTGATGTGGCAGCATCCGGTCTGTGCACCAGCCCGGACTGCTGCTGTACAGCTTTCAGCTACTGCTGCTACTCACATTTGAAGTGCTGATGCTGGCAAGCAGCAGGTGCCATAGTATCTGAGCAGCACAGCATTAGCAGCAAAGTGTCGCTTAGTCGGTGCAGATACGGTTTTGGTAGAACTCGGCGGTGTGCACGTGTACGAAAAGCAGCGTGCTTCACAGTTGCGCCCCATGTCTGGTGTCGATGATGGCTGTAGCAGAGCCCGTGTGCTTACGGACACTCTGCTGCCACGCAAGTTGCAGAGGGGTGGTCAAGCCTGTTGAGGTGTGAGTGGTGCGTTTAACGCAGTGTTACGTAACACGCAAACTGGTTGTGGCAGCTGCTGTTTTGCGCAGCTGCTGTGCGGCGCAGCTGCAGAACTTGTGTGGTCACCTGGCACTGACAATAGAGCAACAGGTGCGTCTAAAGCTGCACACACGCTTGTGCATGGCGACGGCCTGTGACACATTTTCTGTGTGAAGTGCTGCACGGCTCAGCCAGCAGTGCTGGCTGCATCAGCAGTACAGCCACCTGCCACAAGCAGAAGCACTGCCGGGAAAAACCCAGGAAAAATCAATCGACTTGTTTAGCGACAACCGTTTCCAGCAATGCACAGCATCCTGGCAGCTGATCATCAGCTAATCATCAGTGATGGTCCAATGCTGAGCCCAGGCTGTCACAGTGCCAGCCAAACACAACTCACAAGCACGCAAGGAAATTGGGAACCTTTGGACGCCAACATGATTATGATTCGTTTGTATGCTTACTTTTGGCAGTGTGATCAGCTGAAAGGTTATCTTGGAGCATATTTTTGAATTCTGGGCTCACTGCCTGACACTAGACCCTTGCCACGATCCTCACCGCACTGGTCTGATCTGCGACGATGTTGTTGCCAACATCAACTCGTATCTGAAGATTTGATCACTCAACTCTTGTTTATTCTCTGCACTGTAAGCCACTGTCTGCCCACTACACTGTACCTCGTTGTTGAACTTGTGCCGTGCCGGGGTTCGTCTTTGGCAAGCACACGCAGACAAAACCTACTAAAAGTAAAAGTTGAACGCAATCTCGCATTGAAAGCCACTATGAACTTTGAATGATGGGGCATCACTGGGCCCCATCACTAAGGCGGGGGCTAAGAGCTATGCCGGCCAAACATAGCCGACAGCTGGCAATTGCTGCATTCACGTTCCTCGTGTTATTCTGCATACTGTGTTTCACGCAGCTGACGCCCCCAGGTGCAGCAGTGCAGCGCAGTAGCATGAGGCTAGCTGTGCCTAGCGCTGCTGCAGCAAGGCAGCCAGGCCCTTGTTTAAAGGCAAAAACGTGTGCCGAGCAAGCAGCAGCTGCACAGCCTCCAGAAAAAGAAGTCAGCAGCTTGCTGGGGCACCAGCTGCGGCAGCTGCCAGCAACAGGAGCCGGTAGCCCTGTTCTGGCTGCTTCAAATTGGGAAGGGCTGGCCAATCAGCAACATGCAGGTATGCTTGCGCAAATGCTGTCTTGCAACCATACAGGTGCAACACGTTCTTTGGAAGTTAACACCAGCATGTTGCAGTCTGGGTGCCAGTCAAAAAATGCTGCTCTGCAGCGGTGTAGCTACGCATTGTGCGCCACATAGCAGAAGCTGCCAGCAGCAGACGCGTCGCATGAATGGTGATCCAGCAGTTCTGAAAAGTCCGTACACATCCCAATAAACACAGCTGCGGCGCGTCTATGCAATGCGCATTGTCGCTGAGCCATGCTACCCATCTCTGAGAACCGCACTGCTGCTGCTGCTGCTGCTGCTGCTGCTGCTGCTGCTGCTGCTGCTGCTGCTGCTGCTGCTGCTGTGGTGTTGATGCCTGCAGAGCTCCCACGCGCTGAGCTCACTACCAAGTGTGGGCACCACTTGTTTAGGTGGGTGCAGCTGCCACACACAACGTCACAGCCGACAACCATCTGCCAACGTCTGCTGTATGGCAGCTGTATAGCTCGACATGTGTGTTCATACAACTGTCAAAGCCCAACAGCACTTGCGTCTGCAGCGGCTGTAGTAATAACGTGATAACGCTACATGCAGCAGGTGTGAAACAGATTTGGATCCAGCTGCACTTAAGGTTTGCAGCTGTGTGTGTGTGTGGCCGCGCCAAGGCGCGAGCGCAGCACCAAGATGCTACAAGTTGCATTTCCGCTATCAACTTAGTTATCAACTTAAACATGAGTTTCTTAAAGCTAGCGCTGCACATGTCGTTTCCCTCTGCTGCCAATGAGAGAGGATGAATATTGTGAGCCCTGGCACCATCTGGCATCATTCCCTCTGCTGCCATGCATGTGATTGCACATGCCAGCACTGCATTCAGCTGCCTGGTGGAACTACAGCTGGGCCGCAGTGCACGCAGCAGCTGCACATGGAACAGATGTGAACAACACCTCTTCGCTTGCATGCTTATGTGCCTGCCACTACCATAGCTGAGAGGCGATTGCGCACATAGCAGCTGAACTTTGCTTGTATCTTCACGTCTTTGGTTGGTTTGGTTGCGTGCTTGCAGGTACAGAATTGTGTCGGGGGTTGTCTACGCAGACCATGAGCACCAGAAAAATGACATCCTGGCGTGGCACCGGGATGTCTTTCTAGAGATGCTGCTGACGGCTGTATGGCTGTATAAGGGCTTTCCAGATGTGGATCTATGGGTGTCATTTTCGGATGAGCCCTCTCGCTGCGAGCTGGACATACCAGTGCTACAGTACACAGTGATAGGGCTGGATACAGTGCAGCAGGCGCAGAGCAGCAGCAGCGTGCGGTTGAAGGATGGCAGTGCTGTGAGCGTCACGCAGCTGCTGACGGGCGGCGGCGAGGCAAAGAAAGCAGATGCGCCAGCGCCCAAGTTCTACAGGTGGGTGTTGACAGAGAGATGGCATTCGACAGCATGCATGCAGGCAGGCTAGCACTACGTGTTGACGGAAAAGTCGCGATTGAATGCGTGAATGCAAGGCTAGCAATGAAGCCAATTGGTGTATGCATATGTCTTTGGGTGCAGAGCTGGAATTTGTAGCTGCGCATATAATCACTCATTGTCCTTGCAGCACCTGTCGCATCTGCCGAGCGTGCTGCAGCAGTACCAGCGCTGCTTGCAGGACAAGGTTACATACAACCGCTTCTGCAGCTCCCCATCCCAAGCGCTGCTGTCGTGTGTTTGTTGTGTTGCTGCTGCACCATGCCCGGCTTTTCTGTGTAAAGGCTGGGCCTTCAGCTACCCATTCTCAGATTAGCCCTTTTCCACATGCAGTCGCTGCTGTGTATCTGCTCTGCTGCACCCTGCCCTGCTTGTCTGTGTAGGGGCTGGGCCTTCATTACCCGTTCTCTTGGCAGCCCCATAAACAATCTTGAACTACCCTCTCTCCTGCTGTCCTACCCTGAACCCTTGCCGCTGTTCTATGTGTTTTATTGCACCCTACCTGCCTTTCCTGCAGGGGTTGGGCCTTCAACTACCCGTTCTCCTGGCAGTTCATGTCATACGTGCCCAGTGTGCTGCAGCAGTACCAGCGCTGCTTGCAGGAAAAGGTTGGGGGCAAGCCCAGCAAAGCGCAGCTCATATGGCGCGGCAGCAACACCGGTGAGTAGTGGGCACAGGGCTGTGGGTTTCAGGTGTTGCGATAAGCCCTAGCAGCACCAGCGCTGCTTGCAGGAAAAGGTTGGGGGCAAGCCCAGCAAAGCGCAGCTCATCTGGCGCGGCAGCAACACTGGTGAGCGTGGTTTGTTTCTTTACATTTCCAGGTGTTGACTATGTTGTATACGTGACAGTGTATCCAGACGCGGTGTGGGCAGAGCTGAAATAGGGCCGCTGTACTGGTCTGTTGAAGACCGTGTTTGAGGTGTGTCCAGGCCGTGAGTTGACAACCACTGAACCGCATCAACAAACAAGCACGTCGTTGTCGACAGTGAGATTGTATGTTGCATGTAAGCGGTCAAACATAGTGGTGTGTAATGCGACTTGCAGGCAGCTGGCTGGGTTAGGCGCTAATGGGGACTTCCTCTTCGCTGCAGCAGGTGTCCTGGGGGGCACACTGGCCAAACATGCCCTTGACTTGATACACATGCTTTGCCTGCTTTTCACTCAACCAAATACTGTGATGTAGCTATCTATACATAGCAGCGCACAACACACACACGCGCATGCCATGACGCTGTCTTGCAATGGATTTACCCTGCAGGCGGCAGCAGGGGATGGGAGCCAGTGGGGACCTCCTCGCCTCTGCTACAGGTGCCCTGGGGTGTGGCCCTAGCAAACAAGCGCATTGCTTTGGCGCTGCTGTCGCGCTCGCACAGCGACTGGATGGATGTTGGCTTGCACGAGTTGATACCGGAACTAATGGGCCCTGCAGGTGAGCTTCTTTGTTGTTGTTTGATGTTTGCAAGGATGCATAGATGATACATAGCTGGTGAATGTTGATTGCATTGCTGCGCTCGGCGCTGGCGCTGCTGGCGCGTTGGCACAGCAACTGGATGGACGTGGGGTTGCATGAGCTGATCTTGGAGCTGTTTGGCCCTGCAGGTGTGCGGTTTCTGCTGAAAACATGCAAGGTCGAAGTGTGTGTTTACAGGCGGTGCACTTGATGAAAAGAGTTGCTTCCCATTACACACACACATCTTGCAAAGTAACGATCTAGTGTAGGCCCTGCAGGTGAGCTGCAGCTGCTGTAGCTGCTGCTGCTGTGGTTGGGGTTGCAGCCGAGCATGCCACTCACCCGTCTGTCCATCACTTCTTCCGCACAAGCGCTGCCAGCACTGCACCACTCTACCCTTTCTGCGCTGCTGCTGCTGCTGCTGCTGCTGCTGCTGCACCGCCTGCCGCACCCTTGCAGGAAACGACCAGCATCTGCTCAAGAACTGCAAACCCTCTCCTGTTGCTCACTCCAGCGCTGCTGACCACGCTGCTCTCAGCGCAGCTGGTGCTGCTGGTGCTTGCTTGCCGGAAAGGACTAGCAGCTGCTGAAGGACCTCAACCCTCTCTTACTGCTGCTGCCTCCAGCGCTGTTGACCACGCTGCTCTTGGCGCTGCCCCTGCTGCTGCTGCTGCTGCTGCTGTTGCTTGATTGCAGGAAAAGATAAGCAGCTGCTGAAGGACCTCAAGCCTCTGTTGCTGCGCAACTACTCGCCACAAGAGGAGTGGGGTAGCTACGCGTTGCAGCTGAGCATAGATGGCCATGGCTCGCCCAACAGGCTTCCACTGCAGTACCTGCAAGGCAGCAGTGTAATTCTGAAGGTCATGTCGCCCTACAAGGACGCGTGAGTGTGCTGCAACGCTGCCGCAGCAGCTGCTGCTCCTGCTGCTGCAGCGTTACCCAGCTGCTCAGGTCTTCAGACAGCCTGCACGCCAGCAGTACCACCAGCATGTGTGCCTGCATGCTGCACAGAGACCCTGCTGCTGCTGCCGCTGCTACAGCAGCCAGCAGCGCTCTGGCTGACCTGCTGCTGCTGCTGCCGCTGCTGCAGGTTTGAACACCGCTTTGAATCCGGGGTGCACTTCGAGCCGGTAGGGTATGACTTGGCCGACCTGCTGCAGCGGGGCCCTGAGCTGCTGGAAAAGTTCAAAGCCGGGGGCCAAGGCCGGGAAGGCATGCAGCGTATGGCTGCTGCTGCTGGGGCCAAGGCGCTGGAGGTATTCAACCTGCTGGGACAGCTGGATGCTCTGACCTACGCGATACTGCAGGTGCGGCGGGCAGTCTTGGGGCTTGTGTTTTCTACAGATTCTGTAGCGTTTGTGGAAGCAGCTGCGTTCAGCCTGCTGGGCGGTGGGCTGGGCTGGCATACGCGATCCTGCAGGTACGGCGGCGGCAACGTGCCTGTTTGAAAAGGTTTCTGAAGCGTTTGTGGGAGGAGCTGCGTTCAGCCTGCTGGGCGGTGGGCTGGGCTGGCATACGCGATACTGCAGGTGCGGCGGCGGCAACGTGCCTGTTTGAAAAGGTGTCTGAAGCGTTTGTGGGAGCAGCTGCGTCAGCCTGCTGGGCGGTGGGCTGGGCTGGCATACGCGATCCTGCAGGTGCGGCGGCCAGCATTGGGATGTTGTTCTACAGGTTTCCTTGTACTTGTGGCAAGCAACAGCAAACCCTGCTCATGTTGCCCTGCTTGCACCTTGCGTCCCTACATGCAGGTCAAGTCTGTGTGCAAGTGGGATGTGCAGCAGCCGCCGCTACAGGCCAGCCCAGATGCAGCAGCAGCAGCAGCAGTGCCAGGTGTGTCAAAAGCAGACAGATGGGAGGTGCTGCAGCTGCAGCGCAGCAGGGACGGCAGCAAGTGCAGCAGCCCCAGCTTGAAAGCAGATTGGGCGCAGCACATTCGAGACAGCATGCGGCGAGAGCTGTCTCAGAACTTCAGCTAAGGGAAGAGAGTGCTTTCTTATAAAGTAGAAAGACAAGGCCCTCAGCCAGCAGACAAAAGTAGAGATTCAGTTGGAAGAGGCAGCCTGCTGAGCTGCAGGCCCAGTTGCCTGTTGGCCGCATACTATGCTTGACATGGTACTACATAGCTAGGACATAGTACCTCTTTACCAGGTCTTGCAGGGTGGCGCCGTTGCACTGCCAGTGCTGGGCAAGCACACACCAAACTTTGTGTCCACTCAGTGTCCAGTGACTGGATGTACCTCCACCGGTGGCACCCATCTTCTGCACGGGCTCTACCATACAAAGGCTGCAGTGCAGCCACCAGCGATCCGCCTCGCAAAAATTGCAGTGACATGTATGTTGACAGCTGTACAGCACCGGCCAACTCGATGCACGCACACGCTGCTGCTTCATGCAGCAGTACTGCTGCTGGTCCCGTTCTGTTTAGCACCAGCATGCGGGAGAGCCGCTTGTCAGCTTAAATGAGCTCAAATTAAAACGATTTTTTACTTTTTTGTCCGAGAGCGGTGCCAGTACCGTAGTAGGTAACGCTGAACGCTCCAGGGATGACACCATGGGCGGCCGGGTTTAGGAGTCACATTGACCGCCAGCTGCAATCTGCAAAGTTTGCAGACGGCATTAGATTCACCAGTGCCAACAAAGCACATGCACCTCATGCAGTCTTTCCAGCATGGCATGACGAGTTTGGCGATTATATACAAAAACTGCACAAACATTTCATAGTTACTGTGGCAGACAAACTGTCCAACAACTATGCGGTCAGCTGCAAGAAATTCTATGTGGAGAGTCTGCTGCGGGACCTCCAAAGTCAGTTTTTCACGGCGGTTTTGAGCACAGATAATCACACTGCGGTGCAGGTGGTGACTGACTTACTACTGCAGGCAGTCGATTCACTGGCACGAGAAGTCTATTGCGTGTATGACACTAATGACATGACACGAGCACAGCGCATGGCAGCAAAACTGCAGGTTTTGCCATATGCCAAGGCGCTGGTGAAGTTGCACGAACGGCCCCTGCAGATGCGGTTTCTGGCATGCAGCGGCGACAATGGCTTGCAACCAGTAGCGCTCTGGCTCACAGACCTCTTCCGAGCCATCAATGTTGATCTGGTCAGGGAGTGGCGTTTCCAGTTGAGGAGGTGTGGTGTTTCTTGGTGGATGGATGAACGTTTTTACATTACACGGTCTGCAAAAATTCCGGAAGCGCAGGGTGCCTTCAATGGAACCCGGTTTACGGAGGAGAAATTCGTAGCGAGTGGTGGTTGGCAAGGTTGGGATTTTGCGAGGTTATACACCAACATCCCACAGCAGAATTTGATAGATAAACTACACTGGATTTTGCGACATTTAGTTTGGGGCAAACACACAGCCGATACGCAGTTATTTAAAGTTTATCGTGATAAATATCAGGAAGCACAGTGGATTGATATTGGTGACACGCTTGATTCCATAGCATTTGATTACGGCAGGGTTGCTAGGGGAGGCGATGACAGGAGATGCATGAAGACTGATAGGCTTGGCGTGGAGCGTTCCGGCCAGCAGTTCTACCTGTTTGACCTGCAGGAAGCATGCAACATGGTCACACTGCTAGTACAGAATGCGTATGTGACGTTTGGTGACTCGGTGTATCACCAGACACAGGGGATACCCATGGGTATCAACCCAGCTGTTTTCATGGCAAACTACTACCTTTATTATTATGAGTACCAGTTTATATATCGCATGTGCCAGATTCTGCAGGACACGCCTCTGGTTCCTGGTGGTGAAGTACATACAACGTTTGGGTTTGAACCTCCACAAGATGGTACACCCCTACATGGGTTACATGGTACACCCCTACATGGGTTACCAGTCGAGTGGAGGATGCCGCATTTGATGGCAATATGGTTATGCATGTTTTAGAACATTTCCAGTTCACTTTTAGATTTGTGGACGACCTGTCAGCCGCGTGCAATCCTTTCATGAAGTACTTGTTATACGAGAATGACAGTATACTTGGAGGCTTGTTGACAGGTATCTACCCTGCCAACGGTTTGTTACTAGAACCCACACATGCAGATATGTGGAATTTTGCTACGTTAGATCTACGCGTGGTTGCAATTATACACGAAATGTTGGATGAGAGCACGGGGCCCGTGCTCGACGCCCGGCGTCATACGACGGTATGTGAAGTCACACACTGAGCTCTATGATAAGAGAAGGGAGAAATGTTACGACGGTATACCCATTGCTCAATACACACATGTGTCGAGCGATGTTGGGTATAACGTAGGTAACCAGCTGGGCATGGTACAAACGTAGCGAACAAGTGGCCTACATATAAATGTCAAGCTTTCAACGACGAATCTAAATCAATTTGAGCTGTTAGCAGTGGCACAGTGTACTGCAAGAAAAGAGCTAAAAACACGTTGCCCTGAAGTGCCCCGACTCGACTGTTACATATGTTAACTTGCGCTGTAGAGTGTTGCTGTGGGTGCTGCTGCCTGCAACATGTTTTGATGTGTAATGTAATACTTCTGGGCTTCCCTTGCTGGCTGATCAGGCACTGCAGTTCTGGTGTGCCAAGTGCCCTGCCGCTGCTGTTGCGCTCTGCTGCTTGGCGCTGTGCGCTGCACATACAGTTTCAACTGTCATATCTGTTACATAGTGCGCAACACCGCTTCAGGCCCACCGGCAGCTGCTGCGCGCGTGCAGCTAGTGTGGCTGCACAGAGTTTGTTGAGGACTAGTATTCTACACAGTTTCCTGCAAACATCCTTCTTGTGTGATCAAGGCGAATTCTGGAGCTCAAAATTACTAGCAGTTTGAAGCTGCTGCTGCTGGCAGGTGGGGGCCCTGCTGTGCAGTTGGGATGCAAGCAAACCAAAGCAGCAGCACTGGCAGCTGTGCCTTACTGTGCCTGCCACATACAGCAGGTTGCTATGCCAGCATGGCTGTCTGCTTGCAAGCTGTGTTGATTTGTTGCAAAATGCAGATGCTACGTTTGTACCATACCCAGCTGAGACTGTGATTGCATGCCAGCCTTTGCTGCAGCAGTTCTTAGCCTGCACTGCATCCCTTCTGTTGCTGTTCCTGGACTTGGTGCCTGAAGTGCACACCTACCTTTTTATGCTATGGCTGATGTGCTCCTGCTGCTGCTGGGTATGCAGCTGATTTTCCTGCGGCAGTAGCACTGTTTGCAATATATGATATCTGCCTGGGCAGGAGCAGCAGCAGCAGCAGACAACAGGAAACGTTACAGCTATGTGTGCTGTGAATCACGGTGGCATGTGTTTTTCAACTGCAGTTGTTGGTGGGCGTGACAGCAGCAGCATGTGCCAGCAGGTGCCTCACTGCTGCCACCTAATTTTTTGGCGAAGCCTTTCAGCACTGCGCTGTGTTTAACGTCGTTCAATGTTCAAAACAAATTGTATGCAGGTGCTGCAGCAACGCGATCGAGCTGCAGTGCTCTGGACATCCGTGTTGACCCGTCAGGCTCACCTGCAACGTGGGCTTGCGAGGGCCCGTCAGGATTGGTTTTCTGCTTCAACCAAAGGTACGTTGCACAATGTGTCGACGATGATAAGTTGGCAGCGTGGCAGCTGTGTGGCTCGGAGCAGGCTTGTTTCAGGGCACCTTTCCGTCTTGAAGTTCTTCACCATATCGCAGTTTATTTCGGCTCAAGCCATGCTTAAATCAATCATCAATTTTAAAAGTTAATCGACCGCAAGGTTTCTTGCAGGCTCCGTGCATATCGCTTGGCAGGCCAACAGTCGTCACAACCAACGCGAGTGACAGCAGCAGGAGCCATGTTCAAGAGCTTCGAGCGTAGTTGAATTATGACAGGAATTTTACCATTACATTCGGCAATTCAGCATGACTGCAAATGCCTGTATGTGAAATGGCCACCAAGTGCCTTGCTGCCTTGCAGCAGTCGTTTGAAGCAGGAACCGCTCCTGACAAGTCTGAGCACCAAAGCACAACATCCACATGTAGTTTACTCATACAATAAGCTTCTGAACATGCCATTTTGTTCCCACACTCGCTCTCAGGTGAACACCAGGAAGTAACCACCCTACAGCAGCATGGTGCCAGCACCTCCCAAGCCCCGGGCGGTGCGAACATGCAGGACGGCGACAAGCGCAGGTGCCCTCAAACAGGTGAGCTCAAGGGCTCTCTGAGTGACACCCTGTGCACTGCTGGCCAGCCATCTTGCATGCAGCTGACAGCCACAATCCCTACATGCCATGCAGCAGCACAACAGCAGACTCAGCGCTGGTCTTTCCTGGGGTAGTCGCCAGCAGTGCCGCGGCGCTGCTTCCCGTCTCGGCACACACAAAGACTCCTCTTGCGGCTGCGCACCATGTTCCACAAATCTGGCAGCTTCAATACATCAGCCATGACAGATGCAGCTGTGATCTTCATAAAGGTGTTGTACAGGCCGTGCTGCAGGTCTCGCGGCTTCACATCAGCACCACCCAGCTGGCAGCTGTTATACAAGTAGTTGCGGAAGGCTGCTTTGAGGCTGCCAAATGCATGTTCAATGGGCTTGTTGAAATCTGGGGAGTAGGGTGCAATGTGCAGCAGTTGATCTTCATTGATGCCACCTGCAACCAACATCTGTAGGCCATCCTTCCCCAGGTGAACACTTGGGTTGTCAAAGATGTACAGCGGCGTAGTGCCGCGCTGCGCCTGCTGTTGGTTGGCTATGTCTTTGATCTCCATCATGCAGTGAACAAACTCCAGCTGAGTCATGCTCTTGGCCTGCTGGGTTGGTTTGTCCTTCAACTGCAGGTGCAAGAATTGCCGGATTGGCAGCGCGCAGCCTTGTTAGCAGCGCAGGAGCGCAACGCAGCGGTGTGGATGGATGCGATGGGACGCTTCTACATCAGGCTCAGTGCAGACAAGGTCAGATACATCACCAAGTCTATGAGGGGGCAGAGATTGTTCTGGGGCTTGACTGGCTGCTTGCCAGGTGTGCAGCACTTCAAGTTCTGCGCGCCGCGTGCAGTCGCCACAGCAGCAGCGCTTCAGTGCAAGATGTGTGCATGTGTGCTGGCTGATATGGTTGGCACATGCATGGGCTACATGCACACAAGCGAGGAGCAGCTGGTGTGCATGCTGTATTGGTTAGGCATCAGCAGCAGTATGTGTGCTCAGGTAGCAGTGGACTGGTGGGATGGGCGGATTGATTTCCTCCATGCACAGCACAACATGCTGATTCAAGCTGATGGCTCATGTCATGACAAGGGTTATTACAGCAGCAGCAGGCAGCAGGTGCTGGAGCGCGACTTTGAGTTCTGCGCTGCAGCATATGACAACTGGCTGCAGCCAGGGGGCAGTGTGCTGCGCGTGAGCACGCGCGGATGTGACATGCACCAATCCTTGCACATTGGTTTCCAGCTTGCTGCTGCAGGTGGTGTCATTGTACTGTCACCAAGTTACTCTGCTGTTATGTTCACAGCAGAGGACGGGCAGCGCTGCAGCTTCACTACAGCACTAAAAAAAGCACTGCGGGACTGTTACTACACAGTACAGCAGGGCTGGCATGTCTTTTGATGGCAGGCGCCTGCGCAGTAGCAGCGCACACTCACCATGTACGGTACATTGAGGTTGCCAGCATGGTCCTTGTTGTCTGTTGTGCCGGTGACAAACTTGCAGTAGACGGGCCCGTGCACAGCGTTGACGGCGCAGACAAAGTGCAACTTGACCGGCTCTGCGTCCTTGCCCTTGCGCATCCATTTGCATGGCAGCACAGCATGCACGTTTTCATCGTGTGCATCACAATAGACCTTGACGGAGCCGCCTGCCAGGTCTGACATCCAGAATTTGCACTCATCAATGAAATATATGCGCTGCAGCATGTCGGGGTCACTTTGGTACTTCTGCCACAGCGCCGCAGCTGCTGCCTTTCGCCTTTGTTTCTGTATCTTTGTCAAGTCCAGCTTCACATCTATTCTCCTGCGCACCAGGTCGGGGTCAGCCCATTTCATGTACTTCAGCAGTCTCTTGGGTGTGATGTTGTAGTCAGTGCACAGCTGGCGCAGTGTGTCATTTTCCTGACATGCGACTTCGATTGAAGTCCACCACACGTGCACATCAACCTTTCTCTTTGAATCTGCCGATGGGTAGGCCTTTACCACCTTGCCAGCCTTGAATATTGTGCTGGCATGGAAGGCGACAGCATGTGGGACATTTGAGGGCCTGCCGCCATGCTTGGGTGTAGCCACTGTGCCGTTTGCTGTGAAGTTCTTGTGATGAAGTTTGCAGAACCGGTTCAGGTCCCCGTGTACCTCCTTGGCGTAGTCAGGGTACTGCTCTCTGTAATAATATGCGGGCGTAAACTTTTCGTCAGCTGTGGTCAAAGCCATTATCACACACACCACCGCCGCCACCCTCATGGCCGTGGTGCTGCGGTTGCTCTTCCATCCTGAAGGGTGCTTGCGCACCATGGACAGCCCCCCTGCAGGCATGAATCCAAAACGTATGGATATGTTAGCTGTGCTTCTAGCAGCAGTGTGAACAGAAGTAACTGGTCAGGTCAAACAACAGCCTGCGGCATCATGGAGTTTGACCCGTCTCAGCTGGGCATGGTACAAACGTAGCGAACAAGTGGCCTACATATAAATGTCAAGCTTTCAACGACGAATCTAAATCAATTTGAGCTGTTAGCAGTGGCACAGTGTACTGCAAGAAAAGAGCTAAAAACACGTTGCCCTGAAGTGCCCCGACTCGACTGTTACATATGTTAACTTGCGCTGTAGAGTGTTGCTGTGGGTGCTGCTGCCTGCAACATGTTTTGATGTGTAATGTAATACTTCTGGGCTTCCCTTGCTGGCTGATCAGGCACTGCAGTTCTGGTGTGCCAAGTGCCCTGCCGCTGCTGTTGCGCTCTGCTGCTTGGCGCTGTGCGCTGCACATACAGTTTCAACTGTCATATCTGTTACATAGTGCGCAACACCGCTTCAGGCCCACCGGCAGCTGCTGCGCGCGTGCAGCTAGTGTGGCTGCACAGAGTTTGTTGAGGACTAGTATTCTACACAGTTTCCTGCAAACATCCTTCTTGTGTGATCAAGGCGAATTCTGGAGCTCAAAATTACTAGCAGTTTGAAGCTGCTGCTGCTGGCAGGTGGGGGCCCTGCTGTGCAGTTGGGATGCAAGCAAACCAAAGCAGCAGCACTGGCAGCTGTGCCTTACTGTGCCTGCCACATACAGCAGGTTGCTATGCCAGCATGGCTGTCTGCTTGCAAGCTGTGTTGATTTGTTGCAAAATGCAGATGCTACGTTTGTACCATACCCAGCTGAACAGCATTTTGATGGGCCAGCTGCATAGGTACAGAGAATTGATACAGGATAGAGGTAATTTTGTTCAGGAGTGTGGTTTATTGATGGCACGCATGCATCTCAATGGCTACCCGCTACCTGGGCTGCAAAGGAAGCTTCTGCGTTTCCTGCGGTTACACCCAGACATGTTTGGGGCGGTGCATCCAAAATCCCTGTATGAGGATATCATGCAGAAATTTTGGGTGCTGTTTCCTGAGGAATTTAGAGCCGAGCCCGCATCACTGTGATTCGGCAGTTGGGGTTGTATTGAGTGTTTAACAGTGACTGACGTTATATTGAGGTTAATACGTTCAACTCTGTATGTTTGCCAAAGTTGCAGTTGTATATGGTTCCCAAACATGTCACAGCAAGGAGCCTTAGGCTGAGGACGTCTGGACAAACATGGCTGGAAGGTGCGCGAAAAATGTGTTATTACCATGCGTAGAATCATTTTATTACAAAAGCCAAACCAACCATGTCACAGCAAATTATCAAAACATACTGTAGTTAAATGCAATCAGCAACTTTCTTTATGTGATGTCATCGGCAACTTTCTTTATATCATGTGACCGCGCTCATAAACAGGGAACTAAACATATGCCTATACTGTCAGGGGAGGAGTAAGTGCTCATGCACCTAGGAGGTATCCTCAATGCATATAACACATCCATCAATCACTCGCACGTGACGATGGGGAGCGCTGAGCGCCCGTCGTCTGATAAAGGACGACAAAATTTACACAAGGCCATACATGGTCACTAGGACAGTCAACTTTGAATGACAGTAGTACGAACCGGTAAAGCAGGCATACACACTCCCCCATTACATGCAATTTACACTACTGCCACTCCTGCTTCTTGCGAGGAAAACTTCAACTTCAATCTGAGCTGCGGTGTCAACCAAGTGGAGTCACTGACAAGGTGTCACTACCCAGGCTACCACGGACTACAAGAGGATCGAAGACCGTCAGTGCCGTTGCCGCCGAAGGGCATCGTGGCTCTTCGGGACGGCGCTGACCAGGTGTTGTTATAATTGCAGGTAATACTAGGCAACATAGGAGCAGAAGCAGGAGCTGCACATGCTAATCTGAGGTTCAGCAGCCATGGTGGCCTTTCGGGGGACCACTTCTTGCCATGTGAGTACGCATTATGTTGCATCATGCTTATGCTTGTAATGAATGCAATTCGGCAACTTTCTTTATAAAGCTGAAGGGCGCGCAACCTTCAAACCTCAACGCACGCGGTGTGGCTTGCAGCGAGTTACTAAGATCTCTTAAAATGTTTCAGTTGAATTAGATCCGAGGCCTTTCCAGCTGATGGGTGTCGGGTGGCCCACCGTGAGGTCATACAAGCACTGCTGAGCGAATCCATGTGCCAGGCAACAACGTTGTTGGTTACGCTATCATCACGCCAACAATGTTACGACTGATACTGTTCGATGATCTCGATCAACGCACTTTGTGACTGCAGTACACACGTCCAATGTTCAATCTAGCAGCAACGGCGTATGGCAGCATTTGACTACGAACGCGTGTCGCCCTGTCCACTGTCGCCACTCAAACATGGATTTTAATCATGGGCGAGTTTTGAGCACGCTGCTAGCCCTGCTGTTGACTAGCAGTTGCATAGCAGGCACAGCTGGAGCAGTAGCCACTGCTGTGACAGCAGCAACAGGCAGCCCCCTCATCTGTGCAGCCATGCTGTCCTTCAACAGGCCACACTACCTCGTTCCGAGCGTGCGTTCCTTCATTTCCTACATGACAGCAGTAGAGCCGGACATCCCCTGGACGCTACAAATCCTGGACAACGGCTCAGGGCCTGGACCACTTGCTAACATCACATCAGAGCTGGCGCCTCTACGCTTCCTTGGGCGCATACGCCTAGTGCACTTGGAGCAAGGCGTTGGCTTGTCACGTGGCTTCAACCTTCTCTTTTTCGACATGTGCGCGGTCACTGGCGCGCCGTATGTGCTCAGTTTGGAGGACGACTGGCAGGCTCGCAGCAGCAGCTGGCCTGCGGCAGTGCCCATCATGCGGGCAGCAATGCAGCTGCTGCAGCGCGAAGAGCGCCTGCTTGAAGTGTGGCTGCGGGACACCCACATCGGCTTCCGCATGCACCTCAACGCCAGCTGGCAGCAGCAGCAGTTCCAGCTTGCAGGAGACCCAGACCCCCGCAGCAGCAGCAGCAGCACCGCAGCAGGCCGCCGCAGCGGCCCACTGCAGCAGCAGCAGCAGCAGCAGCAGCAGGAGGTCACGCTGCAGACGCTTCTGGCCACGTGCGACCCCGCCTCCAACCCATGGGGCGGTTACACAAACGGCGCCAGCTTGAAGGCATTTGACCGGCTGCAGCAGCTTGGGCGCATGCCACACGTGGATGGAGAGGCCGATTGGAGTGCTAAGGCGTGCGCAGACGGCTGGCATGTGGCATACATCTGCAGGGACCCAAGCAGCTGCTACGAGCCAGAAAAGCAGTGGTACACAGGGCTCTTCGAGCACATCGGAAAGGCCCGAGTGTCAGCAGCGCAGGACGCGCGGCACAAAGAAGCGACTCCTGCGATCACTGCAGGCGATGCAGTTGAGACCTTGCAGGACGTGCCGCATTGGCAGGTGATGCCGGTTGTGCCTGTGCAGCGCCGCGGCCAGCGCATAACGATCGGCATCAAATGGCAGCAGCAGGCGGGGCTGACAGGACGGTCTTGGGCGGGTGCTGATAGAGGCAGCTTTAGCGGTGTTAGCAGGGTGGGGGGTGTGCTGTTGCTGGCGTGCGCGGTGAGCGGGGCCATCTTTGCTGGTGTGTACTACAGCCGCAACAGGGCAATGAAGGTCCTGGGGCTGTGCAAGTGAGCGGGTCAGGCACGCTTTTGGCGCATTCCTGGCAATCGCGACATGCTTTCATCCGAGTCGGCTGGTCTGGCGGGGCGTGGCCTGCTGTGTTTGTGAAGTAGAGCCTGCAGGAATTGCGCCTTTGAAGCGCGCTGATTGCTGTTGTGAGCGACCAGGCTTCACAACGATTGGGCCGTGACATTGTGCTGATGTGCTGCGGTGGCACAACTGCATTGTGGTATCTCGTACTTTTTTCAACATGCTGCCCATATTGCGGTGCATGCGCTACTTTTGTGTGTTGCGGGCGAGCAAATTTGTGTCGCGTAAGGGGGGGGGGGGGGGCGGCGATGCACACCGTCACACACGAGGTAGTAGCCATGCACAACATCCGCTCATTTCATTTCATGCTGCATTGGGCAATATGTGGGCGGTGAAGTGAATGAGCCTGGTTAGAGTTTACCTGCAGCATCTGCCAGCCTACTGCATGCTGCAGGTCATTATTTAAATGCTAGCGATGATGCGTGTGCAGTTTTTTGTCTATGTGTTGACTGAGTGATTGTCATCTGGTTGCATGCATGGCAAGCGGCAAGCAACCACGGTGTGTTACACAACGGGAACACAGCCCGGTGTTGAACAAATGACAGGCCCATTGGGCAACCACGTGGTTAACCACAGCTTGGTACTTAAGTGGTACTCAAGCTTGCTGTTGAGCCCGGTCGTCACTCTCTGAACTAGTAGCTGTACAAGCCCTGCTGCGCGTAACAACTTGCTGTCACTTCTCTTCCTTCTTCATCAACCTGGGATACCGACTCCTACTAGAAATGCCGCACTGTGAAACCCACTTCACCAAACTTCCTGACAGCTCCATCACTGCACAACCTGCACAGCACTGAGTATCTGTATTCCTACATTTACTGCTGTACCGACTGCATAACTTCTGCTCAAGTACGACGCCAACCATCTACAACCCGCCTTCTGCCTCCAAAACTACTGGCGCTGCACCATTCGCCAGGAACAGCACCATGTGCAATGCTGCACAGCTGTCTGTATGGCAACACATCCTTTCAGTTAAGCTTGTGACCATCCAGTGATGGGTCACCCTTGGTAATAAATAAAACACATCATTTTACTAACTGTCCGCGTCTCAGCCAACACGGCCACAAAGGCACGCTATCAGCGGCCTCCTCCCCCCTCCTCCCCCCTCCAGGGGCAGGCTGCGCACTGCCGAACCATCCACAAGGACACAGGAAACCTACATTACTATTGTCTGTCCTGGTTTCACCCACCACGACCACACATGCACGACATCAGCGGCCTACTGCCCCCTCCCCGTCCCCCTTCCCCGCCCCCCCCCCCCCCCTCCCTCCCAGGGGCAGGCCGTGCACTTCCAAGCCACTCCACTAGGACACAGGAAACCATCTAGATGGCACCAACTGCCACGCAGTGATGACACACACTCAACCTACTACACCTCCATGCATGACTAAAGCGGAGAACCCAGCCACAATGTCCAGCAGTGCGGATGCCCCAATGCGGACACCGCAACAGTGCACATAGGGCGAAGGGTCACAACAGTGCGTCAGTGACACCGCTGCAGCGATGTCACGCAACAGCAACGTACGAAGTGGTTGACAGCGCCGCAAGGCGGCACTTGCAGTGCTACACTCAAATATGATGCATGCATGCCAATCCGGAATATAATGCAGCACCCTGGTGCCCACCTTCAAGCGCTACATGATGGGAACCCTGCCTGTTTTACCGATCAACTGGCTTGCCAGTTACCAGTTACCAGTTACCAAAGTAGGGCCACAGGCCCACTCACAAAGGAGCCAGACAAGGCTCATGGGGTCCAGCAAGAATCCAACTAATTCTGCAAAAGAAGGGGGGGGGGTGACAGATATCAAGTGTCAGAGACCTCCACAAGCTCAGAGTACTCAGTCTCTGAGGCACTAGAGTCGCCAGGAAGCAAAGCAATCGTCTCAAAATTATCCCGAACCAGAAAGCAGTGATGTATGAAGCCAGCAACCCTGCTCTGTCTCTGCTGCATAAAGTCAGCCATGCTACGACCACCAGGGCTCACGGCATTGCCAGGGCCATCAGAACCACCAAAATCGACAAAAAGCTTCCAATAACGCTCACGAACTGCCTCGTATGCCTCACATTCGAACACAAAGTGAAACTCGTCTTCAACTTGGCCAGCAGCACACCGATGGCACAGTCGCAGCTGCCTGGGCAGCGGCGAGTTGTCCACACGCTCCCATCTACCAGTAGCCACACGCAAATCATGAGATCCCAGACGAAAGCGCATCAAAGATGACAGGTGCATCTTGTTCAAGCCAGCTGTGTACTGCACATAATCAGAGCACCAGCTCTCGGGGCGAGACATATTGAGGTCAGAAAAAGGCGTGCAGGCAAACCAGCTGTCATATGTAGAGCAAACAACTGTGTCCGAGCCAGCCTGCCTGGGGTTGCAGGGCAGATTCTGCCACTGCTGATAAAGCCAGGCTTGAAAGGCAGCCTGGGGCTTGCCCTTATCCGCATCCTCCAATCTGCCAAGGCCATCCAGCGTCTGCAAAACACCACCCAAAGTACCCGTGTGTGTATGCAAAGACCGCACAAAAGCACGAAACTGCCAAAACCACAGGGCCTTCTGCCGAAACTGCCAAAACCACAGGGCCTTCTTGCACAGAGCTCACGGTGACTGCAGTGATCGCAGCCGCAAGTACGCTGCAATGCAGGTGTGCAGATATGCTCCAACACAGCCGTCAAAGCTAGTTTCAAGTGACAAGTGCCAACAGCGTCCTCGGCTTACTTACATGCGCGCCGTCAACGGTTTTCAATGCAGTTGTGTGTCCTCAGTTGTACTTCGTTCGAAGGCCCTGGTACTACCTGTTTCGTAGGTCAAAAGGCAGCGATTCAATGCAACCGCCGCCAGCCCATCACCCACTTGTCCCACTCAGTCAGGTTTGCAAAGGCGGCTGCATAGTCCATGGTTGATTTTGCACTTGAAAAGCCTGCTAGCGGCGGCGCAGCTACATACCCTGCCACCTCCAAATGCTCTATCATGTTGGCGTACAAAAGGTCGACAAATGGCGTCCGCAGGCGCAGGTTGGATGTCCTCACCTGCGCCAGCGCCTTGCGCGCAAAGCGCGGCGTTGCTATATATCCCAATGTGCACAATGCTTGCCGTGCAACCCTCACGTGGTCACCTAGTACTGCGCCGCGCTTCTCAGTGCAGGTGTCCACGTACAGCACATCCCAATCCTGCAGGGCAGATTTGCAGGCAGACATAAGTAACATTCTTCAGCTTGTCCAAACAAATACTCCGGTACAGCACAGCCCAGTCCTGCAGTGAAAGTTGCAGGCAAACAAACAATAAGCACCGTTGCATAACCACTGCACTGCAATCTTTCAGTTTACGCAGCAGTTGAAGGCTGTGCGATGTCTGCGCAGGTCATTTCAGCGGAGGCTTGTGCTGCTGCAACCTGTACTGACTGCATTTGTGCTGCAAGCACTCGCACTGCATGCGCGTGTGCTGCTGCAACCTGTACTCACTGCACTTGCGCTGCAAGCACTCGCACTGCATGCGCTTGTGCTGCTGCAACCTGTACTCACTGCACTTGCGCTGCAAGCACTCGCACTGCATGCGCTTGTGCTGCTGCAACCTGTACTCACTGCACTTGCGCTGCAAGCACTCGCACTGCATGCGCTTGTGCTGCTGCAACCTGTACTCACTGCACTTGCGCTGCAAGCACTCGCACTGCATGCGCTTGTGCTGCTGCAACCTGTACTCACTGCACTTGCCCTGCAAGCACTCGCACTGCATGCGCTTGTGCTGCTGCAACCTGTACTCACTGCACTTGCGCTGCAAGCACTCGCACTGCATGCGCTTGTGCTGCTGCAACCTGTACTCACTGCACTTGCGCTGCAAGCACTCGCACTGCATGCGCTTGTGCTGCTGCAACCCGTACTCACTGCACTTGCGCTGCAAGCACTCGCACTGCATGCGCTTGTGCTGCTGCAACCTGTACTCACTGCACTTGCGCTGCAAGCACTCGCACTGCATGCGCTTGTGCTGCTGCAACCTGTACTCACTGCACTTGCCCTGCAAGCACTCGCACTGCATGCGCTTGTGCTGCTGCAACCTGTACTCACTGCACTTGCGCTGCAAGCACTCGCACTGCATGCGCTTGTGCTGCTGCAACCTGTACTCACTGCACTTGCGCTGCAAGCACTCGCACTGCATGCGCTTGTGCTGCTGCAACCCGTACTCACTGCACTTGCGCTGCAAGCACTCGCACTGCATGCGCTTGTGCTGCTGCAACCTGTACTCACTGCACTTGCGCTGCAAGCACTCGCACTGCATGCGCTTGTGCTGCTGCAACCTGTACTCACTGCACTTGCGCTGCAAGCACTCGCACTGCATGCGCTTGTGCTGCTGCAACTAGTCCGGGATGCACTTGCACTGCGTGCGCTTGTACTGCATATGCTTGTACTGCTGGAACTTGTGCTGCTGCAACCTGTCCTGACGCTTGTACTGCATGTGCTTGTACTGCCTGTGAGTTTCCACGAGCGTCTAGCTGTGATTCCACAGTTGCAGTGCTTGCAACTGCCCTCTCCATCTACTGCTGCCATCGCCAGTCTCACATCTTGGCAGGCTTTTTTGGCCCATCCCCGCATTACAGTGCAGAGCTGTCACTGCAGTTGTTACTGACATTTGTCACTAACAGATCATTACTGCAGCTGTGACCGACACACCCACCTGAGGCAGCTCTTGCAGAGCTGCAAGCACCCTGATGTACCATGCATCCTTGTTTCTGCCCGCCTCAGGCAGGTTGACATCATCTTCCAAGATGACTGCTGTCCTGTTTTCCTTGAGGATGCGATCTAGATTCTGGTAGTGTGACACATCCACAGCCACCTTTTGACGGTGGAACCTGTATCTCTCAGCATCCTTCCAGTGCCTGAGCCGGTAGCCGCGCACAAACCTGCAGACAGACCCGCAGACAGAGAGTGCGGCAAACACACGACATGCCATTCAGAGCTCAGCACATGAGGGTTTGAGCGGGTCCACCTGGTCCAGCTTTGCTTGAAGGTGCGCAGCTTTGCATCAACTGCGTATACATTCGTCCTTAAACATGCCATGCCATGCAGAGCTCTGCACATGACATGCCATGCAGAGCACATTCTCAGGTTCAACCTGGTTGGTACTGCTACATCATTTGCTCGCGAAGCAGCCATGCCGGCCTGCTCTGCGCTCTGACCTGCGCTGTGATACCGATCTGCATGCCACACGGTGGGTCCAAGAGGCCAGAAGCGTGGCTTGGGTGCACGCTAGCGACATTCAAAGGCCCGGGTTAGTGCACTGCGCTTACTCACTTCTTGACATCCGAAAGCGGGATGGATGTGTTGGCGGCATCAACTGCATCCACAAGCTCGTAGGTCACACCTGCATGACATGCAAGAAGGCAGTGCTCATTGCTACTGATCTGTGCATACTCACTTCTCGACATCAGCTGTTGGGATAGACGTGTTACTCTTTAAAATTACTGGCATCAACTGCGTCCACAAGCTCGGAGGTCACACATGCATGAGAGGAGGCAGCGAGCAACGCAGGCTCAGGGCGTGCAGTGTTGTCGCGTACAGTCATACTGGCTGAACACGCGAGGCATGGCAAAGCACCTGTTGAGCACAGCAGGCAGCTGTTGCTGATGGTAGGTATGCAGCTGCAACCATTGCTGCGTGCGCCTTCTTGCATCATCAGCATTGCGCGCTGCCGCCATGACAGCTGCAGGCTGCAGGACAGCATGTCTGTGCCTGCGTGTCTAAACATGGCACACACTTGTGCCTGCGCGTGCCGCACCTGCTGCTTCAAGGACCTTGCTGACTGTTGTGCGGCGCTCCGTTGCACGGGCGAGAGAAATCACCCGCACTGGTAGCTCCTCTCGAAGCTGCTGCGCTGTCATGTTTTGGTACGTGGTGTCTTTTGGCATGCTGCGTTTGGCCTTTTCAAGCTCCTTCCACTTGCTCTCAGGCACTTTCACCCTGAGCACTCCCCTGTACCAGGCATGGCAGGACAGGAGGCAGCAGCAGGTGCTGCTCTTTGTAAGCAGCCACCGCAGCAGCTAGAGTGTGATCTTCACAGTTACCCGCGCACATCATGTGCAGAGTCTGCAGCAAGCACATAAGTTCCAAAGCGGACTGAGCTTTACAAAAGCTGCTTGCAGAAGAACGGCGGCGGATGCAACAGCAGTGTAGGGTGTTACATATGGAGCAAGGTGCCGGATGATGCAGCATTGTCACACGCAATGAAAAAGAGGGTGGTCTCATGTGAGTCTTGGCACCACCTTACACTGTTTGAGCCACAACAATGGATGACCTCATGGTCTGAGACCACAAAGCAAGTGGGTGAACCCCACAGAAAAGAATGCACACTCTCGCAATTGCATTCTGACGACAGCAGACCGCAAGGCGGGTGGGTGGGGCTTTGGTAGGCAGCATGCAGGGATCAGACAGCGACTGATGCGTGGAGAAGGGAGGGTGTGCATGCAGATTGTTCAGGCGTGGCGATGCAGGCGCTGCTCTCACATCCAGCAGTGCAGCAAACTCTCCTGCAAGTGAGCCATGATCAAGCAGCAGTGCTGGTTGCTGCTGATGCGGCACTGCATACAGCCAGCTGACTGAGCTGTCGGCTGACAGCGTAACTGATTTGCTTCCTTTAGGTTGAGACGCACCTCATCTTCCAAGATATCGTGTCAAGATCATGTGTGCTGCTCCATTGAGCCCATAGCTGGGCACCCAGCAAAGCAGACACCAAAGCCGCTAGCACTACAGCTACTCTCGTCTTGCCTGCAGCCCCACTCCACGTCTTTCTTTGCTTTTTCATTGTCATCTGTGAAATCAAGAGGCATGCCAGCTGCATATGCTACACGGGACTGCAGCGACTGTTCACGCACGTAAGGTCAGGCTGTTTGCACCATCTGCTTAGCAACACGATTTCGGCCTGGTGAATTTCAAAGGTTTGAAAGTGCCTGTTATCCAGTGGCTGACGTAGCCCAGCAGCAGCTTGCGGTGAGTCGTTCTGGTCAGCTCATACGTTGTTGACGTGAAATTGCCGCGGCTCCATCAGGAAAAAACTGCTGAATAAGCATGGAGAGATCGCTGGAGGGCAGATGAGTTACAGAAGTCCAGCATACCGTCAGATCAGCCCTAGGCCCGAGTGGAGCTACGTACAGGTCTGTACTGGTAGCTCCACTTCCTGGGCGCTTTGAGCATAGGAATGCAAGAGCTCTGCCCAGACAGAAGAATGATATTTATTTCAAGTATTTATTTCCATTTCTGGATCTCCTGGGTCCAGTCATATGTCTGCCTGGCAGGATGATGGAGGCAGCAGCAGTAATGAGAGAGGAGAGTTTCATAGACGTCCAGATGGGAATCCCGCCCAGGGCAACGCTGCATCCTGCAGCTGATGTGCTTACAGCTGTTGTCTCACAGAGTCTGTTTGGCAAGTTGTGAAGCCATGCAGGTGTGCAGCAATGATGCACATCTGAGGAGTGCCTCACTCCTGCATACCGTGTGCAGGAGTGCCATGCAGGTGTGTAGCGGCTGCTCATTGTGGGCTGTGCATAACAATGCATACATGTTATTAAGACACGTCATATGGCCACTCAATGGCAGTGACTGCTGCTCCTTTGGCGACACTTGCCTGCCAGCCTGGATCCAGGTCCGGACCTGCACTATGGTTACAGGCCGGCTGGCAGGTCACCGTTGAGCATAGCCAACTTGGCGTTCCATTACCACGAATCCTGTGGATAAATGTACAGCAAGATGTACGCCCTTCCATTCTTGGTCAAGCCTAGACTGTGGCAAGCTGCCTGAGCAGTCCTGCCTAGCTGTCCTCTCACTATGGTCACCGAGATGTCCAGCTGCATGTCCAGGCATGTCCAGTTGCATGGTGTGCAACTGGACATGCCATGTGGCATGTCCAGTGTGAGACTGGACATGGCCATGTCCAGCATGCTGCTGGACATCGAGTAGGTGACTGGACACGATACTGGACACGGCAATTGGACTTTCATAAACTGCCTATTACCGTTATTTCAAACGTATTTGATGCAGTAAACAAGTGTTCGCGGCAGGACAGCAATGTCGAGGTGCTTGGGTTGGCGCCCTCGACCCCCTGGTACCAAGTCACTGCAGCTGCAACTGCCAAGTGGGCAAGTGACCCATGGGCTGTAACACAATCAGCATGTAGCTGCTGCAATACAAACAGAATCTGGCAGCTGCTGCAATCACAACAACATCAACAGCACGCAGCTGCTGCATGACAGCAAAGGCACCCAGCTGCTGCAATCACAACATAAGCAGTGAGGACACCACGCGGAACAGCTGCCAAGAACTGCATTGACAAGATTGCGTCTCTACCACTTGTACAGATGATGCCTATGCCAACTGCATTCACTGTGCATCCTGTTGCAGGCAGCGCCAGCACAGCAATGCACCAGCTGCCACTACCGCTGCATGCCATCATCTGCCAACGAAAACATACAAGTTCCAGCAGCTGCTGATCGCGCACTGGTGTCTGCGTAGCCGGCATCAACTGCGAGTTGGCAGGCTGCCACTGCCTGCATTGATCACAAGTGTAGCGGTTGTTTCAAAGAACATCCCTGCAGCAGTGCAGCAGAAACAGAGCAGCTGCACTTACATTTGCATGCTGCAGCGTAGGATGTGGCACTCGTTGAGGTTGGCGTTATCTCAATCAAGGTCTGGGCCAACCGGCGTTTGCGCGTTGATTGGCGCCCGCCACGCACCACTACATGCAACACTACAGAGCAGCAGCATCTGCGCCAACATAATCGCTGCCACTGAATTGCACATATGAGGCAGACTGCTTGCAATGCCACACCGCTCAAGCTCACCAGGAAGTGCATCAGCCATGCCACGCTGCCGGAAAGTCGGCCCCTGTGTCTCTATAGGGAAGGTCTGCGCACCAACAGAGGTCTCATGTCAATACATCACAATGGTGGTCTCCAAGCAGGCTGTCTGCTGCTGCATCAGATACAGTGGCGCCATGCTGACTGCAATCAAGTAGGACCCATGCACGCAGGAAGTAAAAGCTGGCGCGCACACCACATGGAGGGCATTGCGAGCAAGTATGGTGTGTGTGAAGTGCGTCGCAAGCACGTTCCACATTATGCAACTGCTGGCCTGCTGGGCATGCTGTCTGCTGCGTGCGTATGTTCATGCACGCGTTGCCAAGAATGATCACGACAAGCCCTGCAGCAAGCGGCATGCTCTTGATTGGGAGAGCTGTCACTTCACATCAGCAGCAGCAGTAGCAGCAGCTGTAACCTGCTACCTGTTAGGCTCTAACGTTTTCGTTATTCTGATCTACCTGTGATGCTGGGAGACGGGCAGCTGACAGGAGCCTGCACACAGCAGCAGCAGCAACGCAGGTGACACACAACTGCACCTGTGGACAACCTGCATGCACCCAGTCTCTACAGCTGACATAGCACGGCTGATGCTGCTGTACCTGAAACTGATCTTGATCTGGTGATGGTGTGATCATTCGTGCGACAGTACTGCTGCACTGCTGCAACTGTAGCTGCTGCTGCTGCTGCTGCTGTGAGCTGGGCACCCTAGCAGCTGCAGGGCTGGGAGCTGTCGTTTCAGCCGCTGCTGATTTGGGTAAGAGTCGCTCACCATGTCATCAAAGTATCAAGATAAGCAGTAGCAGCTCCATGCGCTTGCTACAGCATTGAAATCCTGCAGGATCAACCTTGCAGCTGCATAGTGCTTCAAGGACTGCTGCTGCTCAATGAGCAGGCGTCTGCAGCCTCACAAACGCCCAATAACCGCATTGATCCGTTGTCATTCATTAACGCTTTCAGCGATGGTCTCTGCCAGTGGACACGAGCTTGCAGTCTGTTTCAGCCCCGTGCACCATATGCAACGCAGCAGCAGTGCGCGACACAGGTGCGATCGCTGTAATGCTTCAGCATAATCATATTGATCATCGTTTGCAGCTGTTTGTTAACCAGTCAACGAACAGTTCACGAGCGTATGCCATCTGACCATTTTGTATTTTAACATGTGACACACCTTGCAGCAGCGCGCAATGGGGCTGTACGGGCCACCAAACTTACTGTAATAGAACCAAACGATGTGTTTGGAAAGGCTGCTGCTTCGGCAGCGGGGGAAAGTCGTGCAATGCTGTAGTGACATGCTGATCATCGCCTTGAGGCGCTGTCGTGCCGTAAGACACCATAAATGCTGCTTTATATGATGATTCTTTGCTCTATCGCACGCTTTGGCGTGAATATCAAGCCGGTGTTGACGTGATATCGACAAACCCTACAGCAAGCCCATGGGCTGGCCAGCTGACGTGCTGGCTGTTCAGCGACACAGTATAAGCGGCACACATGCAACAACACCTACTTGCGGCGTTTCAGCCGGGTATCGTGCCGTACAACGCATCAGCAGCAGCACATGTCCAGTTGCAGGCAGACTGCCAGTCCAGTGGACCTGCAACTGGACATGCAAACCCACCAACTGGACACGATTTGATGCCACTGGACATGCCTGGACATGCAGCTGGACATCTCGGTGACCATAGTGTCTGCCGCATTCTGGCACTTCCGGCACCGACACTGCTCAATCTATCCACTTTTTAATGGTCTGCTGCTGAGGCGCCCGTCATATCATAAATATCGGCAAATTGCTCAACGATAGGATATCGCAGGCATCCCAACGCGATACCAGGGGTCAACTCACAGTTAGGGTGGGCGCCAAGTGACTGCTGTTTGACACTCCCATCCAACCGGCAGATGATCGCCTCCAATTAAGGCACAAGAGCATCATAATCACACCAAATTATGGTTCAAGGCCTACGTGTGCGTTTACTCCTGTACTTCCTCAAAGCGCCCTCAGCGACCCTTCCGGTGATCTGCTGCCTTTGACTCACAGCTATGACTACGACAGTAGAACGTATGAAGTCATTCATGCCTGGACTCGCGGCAGGTGCGAGCTGGGCAGCAGCAGCACTAGAGTCTGAAGTTGAAGCAGCCATGATGGCCTGGGGAGCCGTCTAGCTATGTGAGTATGCATGATGTTGCATTATGCTTATGCTTGTAATGAATGCAATCGGCAACTTTCTTTACATTGAGCTCTGAGTCAACTGCAATTGCAAGTTTTAAATGCATATGCACACACTAATATTAGTGTAGCTGCTGCCCAACTCGCACCTGCCGCGAGGTCGAGGCATGTATGTTTCGCTCGAAATAGTAAGATCGTCATATCTTAAACAAAGCAATCACCGGAATGATGGATAAGGGCGCACCGAACACCTGCCTGGCAGACATGAACGAACACGTTCTACCATACATAAACTGCCACCAGTTGCAATGTCAAATCCATTTCATGCTATACGTATCTTCAACAAAGCGACGAAGGTGCGATCACGGCCTTCAGTGAATATCAACTAAGCGACTGCACCTGTTACCTTGGACGGTCGACAAGCACTGGTCACGGTTCCTGTTCGATGGGCTGAGGACCGTCAGAAATAATTAAAACTCTCAGCTGATTTCTGTAAGAGTCCTGCTATGCGTTTACCCCTGCATTTGCTCAAAGCGCCCTGAGCGACCCTTCCGGTGATCTGCTGCCTTAAATTCCAAGCTATGACTACGACAGTGGAACGTGTGAAGTCATTCGTGCCTGGACTCGCGGCAGGTGCGAGCTGGGCAGCAGCAACACTAGTGCTGGTGCTGCAGTGCTGCTGTAGTGCTGCTCAACCTGTGGCAAGCTGTACATGCTTGTGATCACTTGAGCCATCACGTGGAGCACATTGCTGCAGCTGATTCAAACTAAGACGTCGAACTCTCCACGCAGGGAGGCGCGTGTGGGTTGTGCTCGGTCTGGTAGCAGCAGCAGGCGTTCTTGCTGGCTACACCATCAGCATGGTGCAGCAAGCTGTGCAGGGAGACACTGTAGCAGTCCTGGCAGGATACACGCTGTTCAGGCCCCCAGCAACCAACTATACAGCGTTTAGAGGATCAGCCTGGTCAAGATCGCAGTGGGGGAGCCCTTGCAGGCAACTGCTGCCGCGGCTGGCAGCAGCTGGCACAAAGCAGACAGCCAGCAGCCAGCTGTGTGCACTGCCCAGCATTTGGAAGGATTGCTCGCAAGGCATCTACCTTGATGTAGGAACAAACGTGGGCGTGCAGCTGCGCAAGCTGTATGACCCGCAGCAGTTCCCAGGCGCAGCAGTACTGCCCATCTTTGACCGCATGTTTGGCAGTCACCGGTCCGGCGTGTGTGCCATTGGCGTGGAAGCAAACCCGCACCACACGCAGTACCTGCAGACGCTGAACAGCTACTTCAAGCAGCGCGGGTACCAGGCATTGATCCTTACAGAAGTAGCAGCGTCAGTGCACAGCGGCACCGCTAGCTTCTTCCTCGATGCAGATAGCCCTGTGGAGTGGGGTGCATCACTCACGCATGGCGAGTGGCAAAAGAACAGCAAAGTCAAGGCCAAAGTACGCGTGCAGCTGCTGGACCTGCTTGCGTTCATGACCGAGGTTGTGCGGCCTATCCTGCAGCAGGAGTTTGCTGCAACAGGTGGGCGTGACTTTGATGTTGCACTTGCACCAATGCCGGTCATGTTTTGCGATGCTGGGAGCAGCAAGCAGTGGCAATGATCTCTCTTATGGCTGCTGTTGAATTATGAAGATGGTGCTGCACAACCAGCTGCTGTCGCTGCTGCTGCTACTGCTGCAGCTGCCGTTGCTGCAGCTGCCATTGCTGCTGCTGCTGCTGCTGCTGCTGCTGCTGCTGCTGCTGCTGTAACCTGATGGATTAATTGCTGGCCTGCGCATGACTGTCACACTATGGAGCAAGGCTTGACTGTCGCATGTTGGCCCTGCTCTTATATTCACAATGTGCTGCTGCTGCTGCTGCTGCTGCTGCTGCTGCTGCTGCAGACCGCCTTCCCCCAGCTGTGATGAAACTGGATGTTGAGGGTGAAGAGTACGCGCTGTTTCCTGGCCTCCTGCTTTCTGGCGGGCTCTGTGACCTCAACGTGTTGTTCTTAGAACCCCATCGTGAGGAGTTTCGGGGTGAAGGCGGCGTGAATATGCAGATCTCTGAGATGGAAGAGGTGTTTGCAAAGATGCGAAAGGCAAACCCGCATTGCACAGTTAAGGTCACTGACCTTGATGATGAGTCGTACCTGGATGGCAAAGCTATCCTGCTGCCAGAGGTGCAGCAACTGCGGACCAGCAGCGGTGACCGTGGTTAAGCACGTGCTGTGCTTTGCTTGCATCGCCTGCCAGCTGTTGGGGTGACGGTGTTGGCTTGTGATGGCTTGCAAGTGCTTGCTTGTGCCTCAGTTTTCTCTTTGGGAGGGGTGAAGTGCTAGGCTACACACGGCGCTGACTAATAGACTCCGCTGTGAGCTTCCAACAGCCGCAGCATTTCTGTCATGCTGCAGTGCTGCCAATGTGGACATAGCTTTTATGCAGCACACGACAGCTATGTGCTGGCTTTGAATTTCTCCAGTTTCTGCGGTTTGGCGGCTCAATTTTGCCAGGGACTGAGCAGGTTCGCCCGAACAGGCTGTGCAAAGTAGCTCTGATTCAAACCCCTGAAACCTCCACCGTCTTTGACCCCCTTGTCGACTGAGGATATCACTTGGATGGCCGACGGGTTTAACAGCATAGATCGCTTGTTTCTAGTGTTTGTACGCATAGTGCGTTTAGCTGCTGCTAGTGCTAGCCGGATGATGAAGCACCATCAACATGTGCGTGCCGTGCGGCCTGAAGTAGCGGGTTTTCTTTGCTTGACAACCTTCATATTTGGTTACACGTTGAATCTCAGATCGAACCCTTACCACCCATCCAAACTCAACAGCTACATCACTGCAGAGCACACCCTTGGCGCCAGCAGCTACTTGATGCGAGCAGGCCTAGCAGAACGGTGCTCGCAACATGATATTGAGCGTCAGGTGGAGCTTTTCAAGGTCGCTGCCGGTAACATGAAAAGCAGGTGCGCCGGGCAATCGGCTGGTTAACTGCAGAGGCACACTGTGCTGTGACAGCTGCTGCTGCACCCTCAGCCAGCTAGCCGTTGAACTGCCTGCTTTGGTTACAGCATCACAGCTCATTCAACGTACACATAATTCGCGGTTTATGCATTCACAGCTCATCGGCAGCCTAACTAGGTGCAGATGCGCGGCATGGGCAGCAATGACCAAGGCAGCAGCTCGTCCCAGCAAGACCTCCTGCAACCAGCAAGTGCATGCATCATCCCGTCTGCTTGCATGGGCGGCAACGTGATAGAACGTGCGTTTTCTCTTCTCTCTTCTGCTGCTGAGCTGCAGCTGCCCAGACTTCAGCTACCTGCTGGACCTTGAGCTGTTTGCTGGGCTGGAGCCGGTGGTGTTTGATGTGGGCTGCAACAAAGGCTACGACACTGCAATGATGTTTGAGGCCTTCGCTGCGCAGGTGAGGCGAAAGTGCTCACAGATTGATTGCGTTTTGGTGGAATGTAAGCAGGCGAGCTAGCTATCCCACCGGGGTAGTGATCAGCGTGACGCTGCTTGCAGGAAGGTGAGGCCGCCTCATGGCAGCATCTGCTGCGCTACCTTGCAGTGGCACTGCTGCAGTGCAGCTACGCCGTGCCTTGCAATGCTGTTGCAATGCAGTGCATGGCAATGATGTTCAAGGCGGTCACTGGCAAGAGGAGACAGCAGCTGCAGTGTTGTCCTTGCAGCAGCGCCACAGCATGTTGTGATGTCATGCATGGTAGAAGGTAAGGCGCTATCATATGATTTGCAGCATGCTTTGGGATGCTTGTGCGGATGCTTGTCAGCAGCAGCAGCATTTGTCAAAAAGCCTCTGCAGCCGCTGCTGGCACAACAGCATCCTGCAACTGGATCTTGGAGGTCCTGCTATAGCCCGTCAGTGTGGTGATGCGCTGCATGCTCGGCTCAGATCTCGTGCGCTGGCGCGCGTATGTTGATAGTGAATCTTCTGGGTGCGCAGATGCACCAGCTTGTTGTGTGCAGAACGGCTGGTCATACACGTGACAGCACGAGCAACAATTTGGGCGCTGAATATTATTTCAAGATGTGTGTGTTGCTGTGTGGCGGCCACCGACGTCAGGTTTGGTGCTGCTGCGTGCTTGCAGGAAGGTTGAAGCTGCTGCCGTCCAGCTGCCGCTGACGTTGGTGCCATGCTGCGTGCTTTGCATGCTTGCAGGAGGAGTTCAGCCGCATTGCGCTCGGCAAGTTTTACGAGTCCAACAAGCAGCTGAATGACTCGATGTCAGCCATGAACGGAGGCACCTGCGGCGTGTGTAATGACTGCAAGGAGAGCTTTGACAGCAACATGAAGGCGCGGCAGCGGGCAGCAGCCAACCGGCGGCTGCAGGTGCATTGCTTCGAGCCGTCTGAGACAAACTACCAAGGGCTGGCGCAGATGCACAAGCGGTTCTTTGGCAGCTCAAACAAGACAGCGAGGGGCAACGAGCTGCGGCTGCACAAGGCAGCCATGTCCAACTACACGGGCACCGTGCAGATGCCTAGCAACTGCGGAGAACTGTGTCAGGTGGGCTGAGAACAGCAAAACATAACTTTAGGGTTGGCAGCACAGTGCTGCAAGTACGTTGGGCCCAGGGGGAGGTGGTGCAGGTGTTGAGGCCGCAAAGTTTGGCAAGGCAGCTGTGTCACATGGGTGGCAATTCCGCCGCGCAGTTGGCACTGCGTGTGCACTGCTTGGCACTGCTGTGCGAATATGTACGTGCAGTGGCAGCAACGGTACCCAAGCAGCAGCAGCAGCAGCAGCAGCGTAGCCAGCTGCTATCGGTGGTGTATGCACGGCTCTCCTAGCTGCTGGTGCCGCTGGGTTTGCTGTGTGCTGCGTTATCCTGTCGTGTGGTGCCGCAGATACAGGCAAAATCGGACAGCGTGTCAGCAGCAGTCGCCGGCTCTGCACCGACAACCACCTTGCCTCTGACCACTGTGGACGCCATGCTTGTCAGCCTACAACTGCTGCTGACGCTGTGCCTGACGCGTGCTGCCTTATCCTGTCGCCTGGTGTTGCAGATACAAGCAAAGTCGGACAGTGCTGCAGCAACGACAACCACTGTGCCTCTGACCACTGTGGACGCCATGCTCGACAGCCTGCAGCTGCAGCGGCTGTTTCTGCTGAAGATTGACACAGAGGGCTTTGATCCGCTGGTGCTACAAGGGGCGCGGAGGAGCCTCGCAGAGCATAAGGTGGACCTTGTGCTTTTTGAGTACAATAGCGGCGGCGTGTGGGGCTTGAATGGGCTGACGCTCAAGGTAAACAATTGTTTCTGCTCTTCGTTTACATGTTTCTGCTTCATGGAAAAAATAAAAGACGAAAAGGCTGCCGGGCCGCGGTGCTGCTTTTTGAGTGCAACAGCAGCGGCGTGTGGGGCTCGGGCGGGCTGAAACTGAAGGTGAGCTAGCTGGCGACTCCCGCAGTCTCTCGTGTTACTGTGCTGCGCAGACTAGCCGGACGCACGCTTGCCGCTGCTGTTTGCGTACGGCGCCGGTTGTCGTGCTCGTGGCATCTTGCAGCTCACATGTTGCACATGGTGCGCCTGCCAGGCCGCAGTGCTACTGTGTGAGTATGAATCTGGCGGCGTGCGGGGCTCGGACGGGCTCACGCAAGGTAAGCGGTGTTGCGTGCTGCGTCTGGTGCCAGCAGGCGTGGAGTGGCATCATGTGCATCCGATGCCCCAGCTGCTGTGAGAGTGACACCGGTCACGTGTGGGCCTTGGGATCCGCTCACACCAACAGTGAGTTGCGGTGGTCGCATGCTAGCAGGGGGTCACGGCCGAGCTGGCGTTGTTCGGCTACATCTGCTTCTTTGAAGGCAGCCTGCTCATCAGGTAGCGCCCGTCAAGCACACGGCATTGAGCGCTACTGTTTGTCTTCCCGCATGCTTGCAGGGGGTCACGGCGGAGCTGGAGTCCTTCGGCTACATATGTTACTTTGAGGGCAGCCTGCTCACACGCATCACTGGCTGCTGGAGTGACGAGTTGGAGGTCAAGAGCTGGTCAAACATGATATGTGTGGCAGGGAGCCGGCCGGTGCAGGCAGTGCTACGCGCGTATAGCATCGCGCCTTTCAAGGGGCGGTACTGAGTGCACCTGCAGGGCAATTGGCAACACTGGGTGCGCCTACAGGTAGCAAGTTACTAATGGTAGATCTGGGAATGAGTTTGGTGTGATGCACCAGCATTCAAACCAGGCCGAGTACATGTGATACACGTGAATACACATGTGGGATTCATCCTGTTACACATTTGTGCGTGATCACCGTTGGCAGTTGTACAGTGCTGGGCAATCGCACTTTGCGATTCCGTTTGCATGCCAATGGCTGGCGCTGATAAGAATCGACCCTGCACTTCAGTTGCGCTTCCAGAACAACAATTTGAGTTGCCATGGTGTTGTGTGGCGGCAGCACGTTTGCTCGGAGTGCCTTTTGCCGCCCGCCCATATGGGGTGGAGCAAGGTTGGCGACTCTGCATGTCACATGCAGTGTTGGTGTTGAGTTGGTATGGTGGTTTGACAAGCAGCAGGGCTCATGTACAGTCTGCGGGGCTGAAGGCTTTCAGTTGGTTGTATGGCTTCTGCAGTGTTCTGCAGTGCATGTCAGGGCATGACATTTTTGTCGGCGGCGACGCTGCATGTGCCACGGCAGCATCGTGGCATGCATTGCCAAGATCTACGTACAGATGGCGCTGTTTTGGACAGTGCCTGCGCAGGTGATCTCTATGTCTCCAGCGCGTGTGCAAGCAGCCAGCGTAATGTCCTGCAGTACGGTCCAACGTAGGGCATCGACCCACAGAGGGCTGGCATACTACATGTTTGCAAGAGGTGGTTGGTGCAGCCTGGTACCGCCTGCATCCTTCGGAAGGATGCCGTGCAGTGGCTAAAGGGAGGAGGGCTGCTGTATGTGTAGTCAGGTATAGGGGCTGGTTGCCATAGTGCAGCGTGCCAGTACGCAAGAGGCTTGTGACAACTAGCCAATATCCATTGAGGTTGCATTTGGTGCACCACGTGGTTGCCCAATGGGCCTGTCATTGGTTCAACACCGGGCTGTGTTCCCGTTTTGTAACACACCGTGGTTGCTTGCCGCTTGCCATGCATCATCATCATCATCATGTTACTCAGCTTGCCATGCATGCAACCAGATGACAATCACTCAGTCAACACATGTGTTGAGCCGTGTACACGGTTCAAACTGAAGCAGCTCACTAATTTGAAGGTAGCAGTGTGAATCGCATAAGCTGACAGACCATGCAGTGTGGTGTACACCACTGGGCCAGGGCTTGGCGTCTGTAGGGGTTGAAGAATAGGCAAGGCAACATTTACTCTAATGGCTGCAACCATGCGCGTACATGCGTGCAACATGCGAAACAGCTACAGGCTGATGGCTACTAGTAGGCGGTCCCATGCCGACGCAAGCCGCCGCTTGCGAAACATTACTAGCTGAAGAAGAAGAAGAAGAAGATTACTAGCTGCCGTTGCTACTACCGCCTATCACAGTCACCGTAATCATCGTTTTGCCGCGGGTCCGGCGGGACGTTAAACACGTCGCGCAGTGGTAATGATGGTCGGCTTGTGGCCGAAAGGTTGCAGGTTCGATTCTGAGCCAAAGCAGTATTTCCCTGGATTCAGGGAAACGGTCGGTGAAAACCGAAGGAAGGATACTGCTATGTCCTCGCGACTCTCCGCAGGATTCCGTCGATTGCTGGCTACATACATACCAGCCCTGCCAGGCACGCAGCCAACCGTATGGGTAACCCCCACCTGCTGCCTGGTGCAGGCGGTGAGGGGGTCTGGGTGGTCTACCCCTCACCAATAGAGAGGCAATAATAGTCGTAGTTTCCGCTCCGTACGGGGCGCGGTTGCCGATGCCGATGACAAGGTATGGCTTACAAGAAGACTATTTTTATTATTATCGTTTTGCCGCTGAAGCCACAGCAAGGACGCCGTTGGCCCCGCGCCCCGCTTGAACGGAAGGCGGAGTGGGCCTTGCTGGACACACTTGCTACGAGCAAGTCACGTGGCATATCTCACTCAATGTGCAATCATCAAGCACATAGCAAGCATAAAAAGGCAGCAATACTAGAACAGCAATAAACAGCGCCTGCCTTAAACCACCTCAAAATCATCAGGCACCGATGCGCAACAACTTGACCAGAGCATCAGACATGGACAAAAGGGTGTGCGATATTCAGCACACAAGGGTGTGCAATCTTCAGCACAAACTGGCAATGACCTAATAATGACGTGACCTCGTCGAAAAACCTAGGTCTATCATAGTACTTGGAGGTACGCAAGGGGCAGAGCCACTTGGCCCTAGAGCCTGTAACTACCCTATGGCCTGGGCTGATCAGGTTGATGTGTGCAGCAGCAGCAGCAGCAGCAGCAGCAGCAGCAGCAGCAGCAGCAGCAGCAGCAGCAGGAGGTGTATGCATGCATTCACAAGTGTCCATGCATGAACGTGAAGTGTCGTGGTGGAATCACAGGATGAAACTGGTGTAAAATCTAGGCCCAGCTCGTCTGTAGCCTTGATGCATCTGCCAAATTCCCAAAACCCAAAATCTGCCAAACCAAAGGGGACCGTGCATCAACACGACATTAAAATTGCTTTTCGTGCTCACATGTGTCGTTTTCTGTCTTTGCCACAATGTAGCTACCAGCTGGCATGGCATGTTGCTCAGCACCCAGCACTGCATGCTGCTGCGTGAACTTCACTATGTGCTGCGTGAACTTCACTATGCCGAACACTGTGCGCTGTTGTGTGAACTTCAATGTGTTGAGAACCGCGTGCTGCTGCGTGAACTTCACTATGCTGAACACTGTGTGCTGCTGCGTGAACCTCACTATGCTGAACATTGCGTGCTGCTGCGTGAACTTCACTATGCTGAACACTGTTTGCTGCTGCGTGATCTTCACTATGCTGAACACTGCGTGCTGCTGCGTGAACTTCACTACGTTGAACACTGTGTGTTGCTGCCTGAACGTCACTATGCTGAACACTGCGTGCTGCTGCGTGAACTCACTACATTGAACACGGCGTGATGCTGCGTGAACGTCACTATGCTGAACACGGCGTGCGCTGCTGCTACCTACGCCCCTGCAGGTGGGCGGCCTGGATGGCCTAGCGTCACGCTGTCAAACACAGTGTGGATGCACCACGCTTTGTCCTGGCGCGGAATGTTGATTGAGGGCAGCCCCATCTCGTTCTCTAGGCTGGTCAAGAACCGCCCGCGGGCCGGATGACATCAACGTGCCCGCAGCGATCTGCGGCAACCGCTCAGTCGTGCACTTTGTGGACGAGCAGATTGTGTTTGGCTCTGCTGCAGGCACTGGACTTTGACTGTGTGACGTTCAACGTCATCGTGGTGGAAGCAGACGGCAGCAACCCCGAGAAAGACAGCGCAATGCGCAATTTGCTGAAGCGCAAGGGCTAGAACTTCCACTCACGCACTAGGGACGATGCCAGCTGGAAGGTCGGCAACAACTGGTGAGTGTTACATTGAATGTTACGATCAACGATTATGCTGCTGCATAACATACAAAGTTACAGTCAATGTTTGGTGTTGGACTGCAGCAGCTGCTGACAGACAGCATGCATCTGTGCATGCAAGCAGTCTACATGTAATGTGCTGTGCTCGTTTAAGTTGGGCTGCTGCAGGTGCTCCTTTGCAGGCACCAGCATCCGAACCTTCAAGTAACAACACTGCGTTGCGCCGCGCAGCATGCAGCGACAATCTGGTTTCACACAACGCTGATTGCACAGTTACATGCAGCTGCAGCTCCCAGCTGCCAATGCCTACAGTGTTTGCTGATGCCCCATGCCCATGCTCATGCTCATGCGAGTGTGTATGTATCTGCAGGTTTATAAGGAGCGGTTGGACTCCGTCTAAAGCCCCTCCAAACGTGACCGTCCGAAACCACTCCGTCAGTGGTCGGGCACCTGGATGAGGGACTGGCAAGATGTGTGGGGGTTCGTGAACAGCGTTAGTTGAACAGTGGTCGAGAGAGAGATGTAAGCGTGAGAGAGACGTACTACTTAGTGACCGTGATAGCCGTGTGGCTGCAGGACACACGCTGCTCGCTTGTTGCCCATAACATTATGGCTGCTGGCATGCCTGAATGTTCTTGAGGGCTGAAATTGTTTGAGCGCAGCAGCCAAGGGGTGTAGTTACATACATACAGGGCCGCCCCTGCAGCAACAGTACATGCCCGGGCGTCAGTACTGACGTGCATCAAGGACCGGCGTGGTGTTTAGAGGTGGTGTGCACTGCAGCTGGCAGCTGCTGGGGTGTACTGTGCTAGTAGTGCACCGGTGCCGGTTGGGACAGCACTATGAACCGTGAACGGCGTCCATGCATTCGGTATGCCGATGCATTCCATCACCTCTGCCGCACAGCATTCAGGATGTGTTGCGGGATTGTGCGAGGATGCATTGTTGTGCATGAGCATCAACGGCATAGGCTGTGTAAGCAGGGGGTGTCGTCGAAAGAGGTGTGCAAGCCTACTGCACCCTCCTTCGGTTGCCTTGATGTACGAGGCACTCTGACACAACTCAGAACACGCTGCACATTTTTTTCATAGTGGTAGCGCTGAGTCAAGCAGTTTGGCGATGCGACATATGTTCCCGCTACATGGAGACTTTGGCGGGGGTCTTCTGGCTCAGCATTGCTTGAAGGTGCGCAGCTGTGCATGACCAGCGTGCTTCGGCATCCTGGCTTTGTCTAGAATTCGTCATTTTACATGGTGTTCACTGCCCTCTGGCCTTGCAATCAGCCCAATGTGTCATGGCAAAAAACGTTGCGCCATGGCTGGCTTGCCAGCTCCTACAAGAACAGTCAAGCTTGCCAAGACGCCAAACACACCCAATCAAAATTCAATATCCGTGGACTGCACCCTGGCCAGGGTGCGCACCATGGAGCAATTCTCCCACCACGGCTAGTATGATGTACCACAAGCATGCTTGCATGCAATTGACTGGCGTCTCCATGTCAACAACTAATCCTGTACATGGGCTGCACCGGTGCAGGGTACCCTTCAAGTTGAGCAATGCTCCCAGCAGGGCCACGTGCCGGGCTGCACAGGCAGCTTGTACACAGCTGGGGTGCTGCACAATGTGCAGGTGCTGAGCAAGGCTGCTGTAAACAAGCAGCCATGCTGCACATTGCTAACAGCCAGTGCAAAGGAGCGCAACGCACAAACAACCCCCTTTTGCCCGTAAAACTGTCGGATACCAGCATATGAGCTGCGCACGGCATGTAGGGGCAATGAGAAGTGCCTGCACCTAGGCAGCTGCCTCTGCTGCAGCCTTCAAACTGAAGGTCAAGCGAGGAGCCAAGAGCACCTGAAGCGCTCGGGTGGCCAAAAGTTGTTGCCGCTGCTGCAGGAGCCGACGTGGCTGCTGTCGATGGCGTATGTAGTGCTGCATCAGCACTGCATACTGGCATCAGCACAGCATGAGCACTGCATACGCAGTACTGACGTCACCTCAGTTGTGCAGTTGTAACAAAGCCGCGCTGTTGTACCATTGGGGAGCAGGCAGTTAATGCTGATGCTGAGTGCAGGTGCAAAGTACTGGTGCTTGCTGGTGCAGTGCGGCTGCTGAACCACCAGCAACACCACACATCTGTTCCTTATCATGCATGGCACCTCTGAAGGGCCCAAATGCAATATGTCCCCACAAGGGCACAGCCGCTACAACACTACTGGCCAACAGCTGATCTAGCCAACAACTGATCTGGCCTGCAACTGAAGACGACTGTACCATGTACTCCCGGCGTGGTCAAGAGCAGCAGGCACGTCCTTACTAGGTGCCTATGCATTCAGTCAAAAACCACGATCATATCCAAGGCCGGCAAGCTGTCAACCTGATGACACAGCCAACGCTTTGCCAGGCATGGCGCCTGTTGCATGTGATTGCTTGCCTGCTACAGCTTGTATGCCGTTGTCCAGCCGATCGCACATGATGCTGTAAAATGACAGGTTTAGGCATGGTCAATGCACAACTGCCCCCCGTCAAGCAATGCTGGTCCAGAAGCCCCCCTGCCCTGTTGGGACGTCTTGCCTCAGTGAAGGTGATTGGTTCAGCAACAGCACAACCCACTGTAATGCACCAACTCGAAGGGTTTGCAACATTTGTTATGATCGTGCTTGCAACCATCGTGCTGTGTTTCTTCAACGCAGCCCTGCAGTGCAGAGGCACACTCTGGTCAGGACTCATTCCCTAACCGTTCCCTAACCCTTCCCTAGCCATTCCCTAAAAATTGCAGCAGCTATTTCTCGCATATACAGAGCCTGTAGAGTGTTAAACGCACTGTAATATATAATATATTGTCTACTTGTACTTATGTTGAAGCTGGCAGCCGGATAGGCGACCCTCACCATTGCTGTGCCTGCTCCTGCAGTGAGTCCTGCTGACTGCAGTCAGCTGCTGCTGCTGCTGATACTAGTGCTGCTGAAGGTGCTGCGTGTTGTGCATCTTTGCCGTTGGCTGAAGTACAATATAAGTACGATCAATTTTGCTTCTGCGTGTATCAGCGCAACTTGTGCTGCACTTCTGCACACTTCAAGTGGACCTGCCTGCGGCACTGGGCTGCAGCAGATGCAGCAGCTTCACTAGTGCCACGAGCGAAATCACGCTTACCAAGTGATGGTGCTCGGTGAAACGTTGAAATCAAATACAAAGCACACTCTTGTACGTGATATAATGCAAGCTGCCGTCAAACATAGCTCTGTCACAGGTGTGATGCCAAGACATTTGACTGGGGGCGAAACAGATGGAAGCTGCATAAGCGCAACTTGCCGTCTTTAAACCACAAAACGACACCCTCGTGCATTTATTACTTTATCTTGCGATTCGACGCTCCCGCAGCAACCTGCTGCTCCTGAAGCACTCACACGTTCGGTCTATAGCATCGGTTGGCCGGGCCTCGACAGCGATTGAGATGTCTCAGACATCACACACAGCTACTGGGCCGGCAAGAGGTCTCATCGGGCGCTGCATGGATCGGATCAGTGGTGGTCGACCTCCAGTGCACTGGGTGGTTGCAGCAATGGGCGTTTTCTTGCTCAATCAACATCGATCGCGCAGCCCATATCCTGCAGATGTCAGGTGGCTACGGTGGCTGTCATCCCTGGACTGATCCGCTGAGGTTGGTGCAGCAATGTTGCTAGACAGTGCCAGGGGCAGGAGCTGCTGCTGCCTTTGCAAAGTGGCTGATGCACTGCCGCCTCCAGGGGTTATAAAGTGCTTCATCTGCGTATAAAATGTTCGTGTATAGCAGCTATACTGCTTTGTGCGAGCAGCATGTTTGTGGAGGAGGCAGCAGCACTGCCTGCTGCAGCACCAGGCAGCATGCTGTTTACAGCTATGTAGGCATGTAGGACTGCTCAGCCAAATGTCTCCTGTGATACGTGGGCACACCATATGCCTCCTGTGATACGTGGGCACACAACACTGTGCGGTGCACAAACAGTTGAGCGCTGCCATATGGGACGATGCTGCCTTGCAGTTGCGCCATTACTGTCACGCTCGTGGAACAGTAGAGGTGAGAAGGGTTATCTGCTTTTGAGACAGCTGACCATGCAGCCCTGCCCTTGTTACGTATGCACGCAGCTATGCACGCTGCAGCAATGATTGGCAGTCTATTACAGTTTGTAGGGTTGCCACGGATTCAACGCTGTCTGTGTGCGCAATGGCCTGACAGGACTGCACAGCTGCTTGGGTGTGCGCCTTTATGTATGTGCCACCTGGCTTTGTTTGCTTGATGTTGTTATGTGCAGCACTTCGGCTACCAGCAATGATACAACACAGGATGCACGCCTGCCTCAGGCGACTGCTGCTCTACCGTTCTCGCGGTGCTGCCGCACTGCTGCAAGTGCTTGCAGGGACAGTGACACAGGTAAGATCATGTCAGCACAGCACAAACATGAGTTGAGCTGCAGCTGCATTGTTGGTTAACATAGCTGTTGTTGCTGCTGCTGCTACCCTTCGTTCTGCATGAAGCACCGGCCGCTGTCATCTGTTGCACACTGGCAGCTGTGCAAGCAACCCTTGCGTGCGATGGATGCCAGCACCACTCACTGCACATGCCGCCCGCGCTGCCGCCATGCACACATGCATGCAGAGCTGCTGCCGGCCGACTACGTGTCAGCGCAAGAGGGCTCCTGGCGTGGCAGCGAGTCCCGGGCCAGCTTTCTGCTGCCGCTGCGGCCGCTGCCTGCTGACGTGAAGCTGCACACACTGTGCAAGGTGCGTGGGGTGGCTGCAGCGCCTGCTGCTGCTGATCTTTTTGTGTTGCTGGTGCTGCCTGCTGCTGCTACTGCTGCCGCTGTCTGTGATAGAGCTTGTACAACCTGGCAATTGGCGTCAGCCACGTGTGCTTTTCTGGTTGCTGTATCCAGCCCTGGTTCTTGGTGCTGCAAGCCCTGGCAGCTGCTGCTTGGTCAGCCGATTTCACACATGTCAGCATGCTAACAGTGCCAGGTGCGCTGCTGCCGCCGTGCAGGTGTGCAGCAAGGAGCGCGCCAACAAGTGCGCAGGCTGCGGCCAGGCTGCGTGCTGCAGCAGGGAGTGCCAGACGCAGGTGCGGCATACCCACAGCAGCAGTTGGACAGCCTGCACTGCGTGACGCTGCCAGCTGTTGAGCAGTGATGTTGTACAGCGCTGCTGCCTGCTGGCGCCTTTTCTGCTGGGGCGCAGTGCTGCAGCATTCCACAGCACGCCGCTGCTGAATGCACCAGAGGGTCTGAGTATGCTGCTGTGGGCGCTGATGTCAACAACATGAAGCACGCCCTCTGCAGGCCCTGACAGGTTCTGCGGCTCAGCACCAGCTACACTTGCTTGCCTTTATTCTGGCAGTCCTAATGCTGGCTGATTTTGCTGTTGCCGTGTTGCTGTAGGTGTTTTGTGCTATGCCTGACCTGTGCCTCCTGATGCTGGCCTGTCAAGAGGCGCCTGCCAGACGATGCTGCAGCAAGGCGCTCAGCACGTGCATGAGGCAGAGACCAAGCGGCAATGCAGCAGAGCAAGCAGTGGCAGGGCAAACATCGGCAGGGCAAGCGCAAGCACGCTACTATCAAAAAACTGGAGCGAGAGTGGGAGGCCAACTGTGATGTACCTTAGATGTGTGTGCCGGCAGTTGTGATGTAGCACGGCAGCAAAACTACCTGCATTGCAACAGCTGTGGAGTGCACGTGTTCTCTTCTTTTGTTTGAGCCAACATGTCTGCACAACCACTGGCAAACAACTGGCAGTTGTTTGTACAGCAGCAGCAGCAACAGAGCCAGCATGTGTCCTACAGACTGTGTTGTGCAAGGCAGCAGGGCTGCAATAGATCAACTTTGCCTGACTCGGGCGGGCAGGCACATCATTTTTGTCATGATGTTTGTTCTGTGGTTTTGGATTTTCGATTGGCAGCAGACCTTGGGTGCTGCTGAGTGCCTGCCTCGATTTCATGGTGCAGCTAAGGCACTGCGGGGCACTGATGCAGAGCACCGAACCACGGAGCTGCTCCGAATGTGTTCCGTGTATCACAGTATGTATTAGAATATGTTTTGGGCGTGTAATACAACTTATTACGGCATTTTTGCGATACTGGAGAAATAGGGAACGGTAGGGAATCCCTATTAGGGAAGACATTTGTCCCTAATAGGGATTCCCTAACCGTTCCCTATCCACGATATAGGGAAGCCTTAGGGAACGGCTTAGGGAATGGTTAGGGAAAGCAGTTGTAAGTGCAGTGGCACTTCCTGTGCGGTACAATGCCTCTCTTTCTCCTCACTTGCATCACCATCCACATGTCCAACATCAATGCACGCATGCTGCCGCTGCAGCACTGGCACAACATCTGCAGCATCTGCGTTCAATGGCAAAGAGCATGTGGCTCTCCGAGTGCAGGAGAGAGTGCTGCTAATGACCAGTTGGCATTGCAATGCAGCCTGCTGTTGCAAGGCTTCAGAAAGGCTGAGCTTGGGTCCACTGTGTTGTAGCCACATCGCCACACATAGGAGACAGACCAAACCACATTTGCGGCTCATGCAGCACCAGTACAACACCAATACAGCACCAGTGCTGCACCAGTGCGGCTGCAGCACAGCGCATGTTCAACTCATGTACAGCACATGTACAGCACCAGTACAGCACCAGTACAGCACCAGTACAGCACCTGTGCAACACCTGTAGCATTTACAAAACTTGGCCCACAGCAATTTGGTACTCAGGCAAGTGTGAGCATGCTGTTGTGCTCTGCACTCAACAGCTCTGAGACATCCACCAATCAAGCCAATGCTGAGCCACTGCTGTGTTTGAAAACTTGATTGGATGCAGCGCAAACAGGCCATCCCTAGCAGATTGCTCTGCAGCCGAAATGTCTCCAACACAGCGTTGCACTGCCTTGATGCTGAGGTTGCCGTGCAAAGGCATGACAGCCGTATGGTGCTGGTTCAGGCAGTCTCGCTCGCCCTGCCAAGCCCAAGCAAATGACACAGGCTCAATGTCTGCGGGCTGGGTCCTTAACAGGCCCAGCATATTAGGCACAGCAGCCTCACTGATCACGCGCAACGCATGCATCCGATGCGCCATGGCAATGTACTCCTTCTGGAACCGTGCAGGCAGGAAAAACGTGTCGGCCTGATGCCCAGGGAAGATTTTAGCCCCATCTTTGAGATAGGCTGCCTTCCGCTTTGCCATGAGCCCAGATGCATCCTGCAGCACCTGCTGCATGGCTGCATACACGGTAAGGTTCAAGTTGCTGTGTCGGACGTCCCAGCGCCACCAGGCTTTGCGTGCATCAGCTGCTATCATAGCCTTTAAAGTGGTAGAGTACCAGATATTGCTGCTGTTCAGGCCTGACAACATTCGCGGGCTGAACACGACATCATCATTGATGTATAGCATGCCAGGTGCTGCCCGGAGGCCAACACCCCAGCTGTCTGATGCCAGCAGCCCTGCTGCACACGCGTATGCCATGAACCCGGGTCCAGCTTCAGCTAATATGCCAACCTCATATGAGTCGCAGATGTACAGGCGCTTCTGGTCGATGTGCTCTTGCATCTCTGGAGAAGGCTGGGTGCCAGTGCCAGTGCCAGTAAACAGTACTTGCGGAAACAGGGGCCTGTACGCAGCATGCAGCAGCTTGATCTGCTGTGCGCTGTTGTAACTCCCCAGCCGGTTGATGTTCACAACCAGCCCCTTGTCTTGGTGCAGGCACCAGCGCCTCGGGAAGATGAAAGTACCGTTTAGGGGTGCTGCCATGACAATCTGCGGTGTCAAAGGACCCAAAGGCGCCGCAGGCAGCCTGCCAGAGTGTTGCCCTAGGGCTGGGAACTTATAGCCGGCACGGGTGAGGTCAGAGATCCACGCCTTGGTCAGGAGTATATGAATCATGAGTATGTGCCCCTTGGCAGCCATTACTGCTGCCGCTTCGAGCATCCTGCCAGGCAGTGTGGTTGACGTCCACTGCAATGACAGCAGGTCCTGCACAAGTGCCTTGAACTTGTTCCTGCAAGCAAGGCATAACATAATTGGATAAACGTGACAGCCGGTGCATGCTGCGCTGCTGGAAGCCCAGCAACTTGCGCAGGAGCTGTGCTAACCTCCTGATTTCGCTGCTGCTGCAGGTGTGTTGGGGCGTCTCTCTTGCACACAGCCGCTGTCAGCACAGATCTTGCACACAGCTGCCGGCAGCACAGGGTGTAAGCTAAGCATGTCACTTCGAACCTATCAGCAAGGTCATGCAAACATAGCTCATGATGAAATTGCTGTGGCTTATGGTCAAATGCTGCTGCTGCTGCTGCTGCTGCTGCTGCTGCTGCTGCTGATGATGATGATGATGATGATGATGATGATGATGATGATGATGATGATGATGATGATGATGATGATGATGATGATGATGATGATGATGATGATGATGATGATGATGCTTGCGCATGCCGATGCCTCTGCATCTTTAACGCACTTGTGGGAATGCTTGCACTGCGTGCCAGTGCTGGACTCCAGACTGACAGCAGTGGCAGTGGAGATGGATACGCTACCTCCCACCTCCCACAGCAGCCGCTGTGCCCACGCACTGCGCCAGCGATCACTGACGCTGCAGGTGCAGTGAGAACCGGTCGCAGTATCTGAGATTTGTGTGACTCGCCTCTGCGTTGATGCAGTCAAGCTGCTGGCATGATATCAACAGTGTTGATCATGCTCGACGGAAATCATGTGTGCGGAAGACAAGTACTGACAGGCAACATGCAAGGCATGTGCAAGTATGTGTGATCCGCGCTATGGTTGAATGTAGAGTGCCAAACGCAGAGGCCGCAATGAACCGCTGTGTGGCTGTCACTGCTTGCAGGACCCACCAGCGTGGTGCAGAAGGGAGCAGCAGCGCCCATAGCGCGTCATGAAGGAACAGCGTGTTGTCGCTACAGCGCAGCACCAAAAGGCATCACAGATTGTGTCAAAACAGCTGTTGCAGCACACGTAACCCCACAAGAGCAGGAGTGCACGGCGCTCTCCCAAAGCTGTTGCACCAGCAGAGGGCACAGCAGAGGCACACCTGTCCTGCAGTGTTACAAGTCACAAGTCCTACGCACGAGAAGCAGGCAAGCCTGCTATGCTCTTCCGTGCGTGAAATAGAGAGTCCTGCAATGCAGCCGCAGCTACAGACAGCCGACCTGTTTGGGGCTGGCTGTTACAATACAGTCGCTGCACAGACACTGCACACATGAGTGGAGGGGCTTACAAAGCCCCAAGAGGCTCACCTGATAGCTGGCGCAGTCACGTTGCGAGGCAGTACAACTGAGAATGCGGTTGGATCCACTACTGCGTCCTGTTGATTGGACAAGCTGTGCTGGATCAATGGCGCAGCCATCTGGCGTGAGAAACACATCTGTGTGGCAGCGCTGCTGGTGTTGCTGCTTGCAGTGTGTAGCGGAGACCTCGCAAACAGTTGCCAGGGGTCCAACACGTTGCTGTCAGCAGGCGCATCTGCTACTGTGTATAGGCCAGCACAGGGTGATGCGGTGATGTTGCGCGTGGTCTCACGGCCTGCGTCACCACATCTCAGCACGGGAATATAGTCCTGCAGGAGCTCTTGGGAGTCCGCGCCATCATACACTGCGTATGCTGCATGCGAAACAGCATACAGATAGCCGATGTTCTTGCGCCTGCAGATCACAGCCGCAGCAGAGTTACAGCAGCAGCCATCAGAACCTCAGGCAATGAACTGCCGCACACTAGGAGAGTGCACCTGCCATTTGATCGTGCTTGAAGTGAGGGTCTGCTACACGGGGACTCCGCTTGATGCAGACACTGCACATGCATGCATACTACAGCACTGAGCTTGCCGTTGCTTCCAGACAGAGTTACAACATATGTCATGCCGCTGTTTGCAAGCTGCTATGGCGCTTGATCATCTCATCATCCATCAGCACGGCAAGAGTTGTATACAACGTAGGGTGCCTTGTTGCGCCACTCACGCATGATCGTCTGGTGGGATGTGCTGCAGGATGTCGTAACCCAGCTCCTGCTGCTGCTGCAGGCTGAGGAACGTCACATTGGGCCAGCTCCAGGTGTCGGGAGTAGCGCTGTCTGCCACCACCACGACCTGCCAGCCGTCGAGCTCAGCAACTGCCTTGATAGCTGCAGTAGGCGCTCTTGCAGAGGTGAACACGGCCCACTTCTCGCCCCTCACCGCACCACGCACACTTCGTGTTGGGGCAGCAGCAGGGCCTGCAGTAACCTTGATATTGGGCCTTGCCGCCTTGAATTTGCTGGTTGACTTCTGCGGCAGAACAGCTGCTGCTGCTGCTGCTGCTGCTGGGGACGGCGCGCTCTGTATAGCTGGAAACTGGTAGCCGGCATGTGCCAGCGCCAGCAGCCATTGCTGTGTGAGCTGTACATCCTGCAAAGCGCATATGGCGAGAGACCACGGCAGATGCAGCAGATAGGTCTGGTACAGTACGAGGCATGCGCTGATGCAAGTTCGAGAAAGCACATGCAAGCAGCAGCGGGAACCGCAGCAGCAGACATGTGCGACCCGTCCCTGTGCAGGGTCATGCCATCCTGCACCCTGCTGCATCTGTTTTTGTGTAGAAACATGCGACACGCCGCGTGTCTCAACTGAAACAGGTAGACATTCGTCATTTAGCAATGGGAGATGGCGCCGTGTGAGCTGTGTAACTGATATCCTTTCCAAACGAGCCCCAGGAACAGATACGTGCTGCAGATTCACCTGCAAGCCAAGGTAGCCCCGTTCATACAGCTCAATCATCAGCTCCTCAGCCCTGCCAGGTAGTGTTGAGGCGCTGCCTGCCCACTGCCGCAGGAAGGTCACAAGCTGCCCGCTCTTGTAGTACAAATCCTCTTCAGCCTGCAGCAGCATTTGTTTGTAGTACATGAGGTTAACACATTGTAAATACCGTATTGCTCCCAATGATCACCTCTATTAAATATTACCGGAAGCCGGCAGGACTTTTCTGAATCACCGGAAGCTCGCGTGGATTTTTGGGGGCTTTTCAAGCATCACTGGCACTGGCATATGTGTTTTAGAATCATTTTGCCGAGGATCCCAACTGAAGGATGCACCAGTACAACAGGCAGTGCATCCTTAAAATCATACCATACATTGAGCGTGTGTGTAGCAGATCTGCTTGCGCCTGTGTTACCAGGACAACTTTCACAATTACTTCCTTACACGCTGAGCGTGTTTCAGTCAACAAGTCACATTGGCACTCCAGCTTACGCGCAATCATCCCAACCATCATCTGCATCCACTGCACCCCGGCCCTTCCTGGCCCTAGGAGTCACAGTGCCCTTGCCAGCCTTCTTGCTCTTGGCACCCTTGCTGTTGCTTTTGCCCTTGCTGCCCTTGCCCTTGCTCTGCTGTGCTGCTGCCACTGCTGGCTTTGCTTAAAGTTCCTTGTTTTTGGTCGTGGGGTTTGCTAACGGGAAGCTTGCCATCGAGCAGGCCCGCCATCCGATATCATATACATATCACCGGAAGCCGCAGACTTGTTAATTGGTTTTTGAAGTCGATCACCGGAAAGACTTTTCTTTTCCGGTGATAATTAGGAGCAATACAATACGGTATTTTCAAAAAAAAAAACACCATTGAATGCATGTTGCATTTTCATTAAAAACGGGAGAACAACATGAATTATCATGTTTAATATTTGTTTTGATACAGCGCAGGCAGTCGTCGCAATCCATGGCATGAAGCACCACTGCATGTGAAACCTTGCTTGAATCATTCACAGAGTTGCTGCTGGCTCCCCTACACAGCTGTGCGGTGAAGTAACATGCCTGCACGGCACTGCTGCAGGTTGCACAGCATCACTGCATCTGTGCAATCTTCCATGCACCTGGCCTGATGCAGCAATAGGGCTGTCCCAGGGTTGATGTTGTAGGTGGGCTGGGACCCAGCTTTTTATTCAGTCAGCAAGTTGCTTGACATGAAGCAAGCATGGCTTGGGACCCAGCGTATTTAAGCAAGGCCCAAAGTGACCTCACCTGCATGTCTGCGAGGTAGTTGTGTGGGCTGCGCAGCTGGTCAACCATGGGAGGAGCAAAAGCAATGCTGTAGCCCACATCCCACAGCAGCCGCTGTGCAATATAGCTGCGCCAGATGTCACTCACACGCCCATGCACCTGCAGCAGCATGCAGCACAGCAGATTGGGCCCTGATCTGCAATCAAACTAAACTCCTGCAGCAGACGATGCCTGAAACATTGGGCCGTGCAGTGTCCTTCCAATCGTCTTGTCATTAGCACAAGCAGTACGCCTGGTTGCAGGAACAGCCATGTTAAAACACAGTGTGTGCTACAATTATCAAAACAACCTGCATCAGGCGGTCCTGATTTACTGCTCTACTCAACCAGCATGTGAAAAGCACCTAGAGCAGTGCTACTGCACATGTGCCTGTACATGTCTGCGTCAGCAGGGTTGAACTATGTGCAGTGTAAGTTCATACTCACCGAAATCGGCAGCAGAAGGGACCATAGAGCTGGTTGTAGGACAAGCGTTGCCTGCAAGGACAACAGGCCGCCGGTCACCCATTTGGAAGCACAAGATGCACAGCAGGCACTTCAGTCAGTTGCTGACTGTGGCTTCCTCACCTGTGATTATTAACGCAGGCCGGCAGGGCGTTAGCCTGCTCAGCAGTAGTCCGCCCATTACAGCTGTAACCATGGCGTCGGCCGCGCGTTTACAACGATAAGCTTACATGCCAGGTCTGCCTGAGGCACCTATGCCTGTACAGCTACACATGCCAGGTTGCCCTGGCACCATGCGTTATGCCTCACACGCAGGTAGCACCACTGCAGTAGCATGCACAGCTGCAGTGCGCTGCTGCTGCTGCTGCTGCTGCTGCTGCTGCTTTATAACTATAGCAGTTGCTGCGCACTTTCCATGAAAAGCTTACATGCCAGGTCTGCCTGAGGCACAGCTGCACATGCCAGATTGCCCTGGCACCATGTGCCATGCCTCAAACACAAGACAAGATGGGGTGCGGCCAAGTTGTGTGATGCGAAGGCTGCATGACGCAAGTGGAGCCATGCTGCGTGACTGAAGCAGCGCTGCAGCAGCATGCACGGCTGCTGTGCAGCTGCCGCTGCAGTGCTGCTGCTGCTCGCCCACCTGTGCGTTCCAAGGCGCCAGCACACCGCAAGGCAGCACTACTGTGGTGTCGCTGTCGGGGTGGAATTCGAATGGCACGCCTCGTGTGAGCCTGTAGATGCCATCCACATCTGGATCATGGTCTGCCAAGGATTGGACAACTGCCACGTTGCTCGCGTCACCAGAAAGCAGCGTTGCACTGCATGGCTTCCGAATCAGCTGCAGGGGAAAGCCACGCGGCCAAGACTGAGGCATGCTGGGGTCGGCATATGCTGGGCCGCCCATGTAGGGGTAAGGATTGAACGCCTCACAGCTGCTGTTGTCGACTGCCACATGGAACACCTTGCGCGAGGGCAGGGCAGGCTCTATGCCTTGCTTCAGGATGTTGTCGTCATCAAAGTCCCAGATGGTATGAGCACCATGTGTGATTGCATAGAGATATCCGATGTTCTTCCGCCCAAAATGCTTCCAGGGTAGCAAGGCAGTAAAGCCACCATATGCATCTGCCATCTGCTGCTGGGCTGTTACATCCAAGAACACCAGGTTGGGCGCTGTCAGGTTGAAGGCAGCACCCGATTTGTCGCCAACCACGACCACCGACCAGCCGCTGAGCGCAACAGCACGCACAATTGCTTGAGATGGCTCAAATATTGTCGTGCACACTGCCCACTTCCCACTGGGGGTGCCAGCAGGAGTCGTGCTGGCTTTCTGCTCTGCAGAACTCATGGGGGCCAGCTCCTCCTGCAGCTGTTTGGCAGCTACACGGGTGCCAGTGAACGTGCGAAGTCTGCTGCCCAAAAACAAAGACCCTGTAACTCCAGAGATGCTTTTGCTTGGCTTGATCAAGCTATGGGTGCGAAAGAGGCTGTAAGTCCGTGGCTCTGCAGCATCGAAGAAGAAGAAGAGCAGGAGGCAAACAGACGGGACAGCGAGTGCCAAGAAAGCTGCCAAACGTGTGTACTTGACACTTTTCAGGATGAATTTGGCCTCCATGACGGCCAAGTTGTGGCGTATTACGATCGCGGCGTCACATGCAACACTGGTTGGACAAAGAGGCTGTTTATGCCTTATTGCATAGTTTCGTATGTGGTAATGATGCTCTTGTGCCTTGATTGGAGGCGATCATCTGCCGGTTGGATGGGAGTGTCAAACAGCAGTCACTTGGCGCCCATCCAGTAACTGTGCGTTGACCCCTGATCTCGCGGTGAGATGCCTGCGATATCCTATCGTTTAAAGTTTTGCCACTGTTGTGTAGATTTGACGGGCGCCTCAGCAGCAGATTTCTTGAACGTGGCTGGTTTGAGCAGTATCGGTGCCGGAAGTGCCAGAATGTGACGGCAGCAGGGGTGACGGAGGACAGCTAGGCAGGACTGCTCACTGAGTCAGGCAGCTTGCCCTCGTCCAAAGCTTGACCAAGCGCGTAAGGCTTACATAGTGCTGTACACGCGACTATGAAATTTGTATTAAAGGCATGCCAAATTGGCCATCTCAACAGTGACCTGGCAGGCCCTCATCGCCAAGCCTTGCGGCAAGCAGCAGTACTGCTCCAGTACTGAAGCAGCACACACCCCATTGACACGGCAGCAACATTCTGACAACAAACGTGTGTTGAGCATATGGTTCTGTCAGCTGGCCGTAACGGACCGCCACATCAGCCGCAACTAGTACTGCTGCTTGTTCATGGCTCACTGAGCCAGTGGCACTTGCAGGAGAGTTTGCTGCACTGCCTGAGTGCCACAGCAGTGATGTCATCACCGTGTTGGAAGCATTTGCATGTCCCTGAGCTCATCACCAAGACTTGCTTTTCGATTCCCTGCATGTTGGCTACCAGAGCCCCATCCTCCCGCCTTGTAGTCTACTATCACAGGGCACGGTGCCCGGCCACCTGCAGTGACGATGTAAGCGGACCTTCAACATATGGATGGACCTAAAACTGCATCCAGACAACGGAAGGAATAATTGAAATAAGAGTCAGTTTTTAAATCCGGCAACCGCTGCACTTGCCACGCTCACAGCGCCCAGGAAGCAGCTCGACTCGGGCCTAGGGCTGATCCGATGGTATGCGGAACTTGTGTACCCCGGGGGCACTCCACCCGATCACATATTGCTTGTTCATGAATTCCATGTGCAAGCATGGTTGAGCTACGGCAAATCCACGGCATTTTTTTGAACTGACCAGACGACTGCAAGCTGCTGCTGGGCTACGTCAGCAAAGAAGCCACTAGATAACACATACCTTTTATAATTTCTAAAACTGCCGGGCCGAACTCGCCATGCCAAGCAGATGCTGCAAACAGCCTGACCATACGTGCGTGAAGAGTGGTTGAAGCCCCGTGCAGCATAGGCACCTGGCGTGCCTCTTGACTTCGCAGATCACAATGAAAAGGCAAAAGGGACGGTGGTTTGGGGCTGCACGCAAGACTCGAGTAGCTATAGCGCTGGTGACTCTGATGTCTGCTTTGCTGGGTGCCCAGCTATGGGCTCAGTGGAGGAGCACACATGACGTTGACATCACATCTTGGAAGATGAGGTGCGTTTCAACATAAAGCAGCGAGTCACTTGCGCTGTCAGCCAACAGCTTCGTCAGCTGGCTGTCTGCAGTGCTGCATCAGTAGCAACCAGTACTGCTGCATGATCATGGCACACTTGCAGGAGAGACTGCTGCACAGCTGAATACTAGTGCAGCGCCTGCATCACCATGCCCGATCAATCCGCATGCACACCTGCCCTTCTCCACGCATCAGTTGCTGTCTGACCCCTGCATGCTGCCTACCAAAGCCCCACCCACCCGCCTTGCAGTCTGCTGTCGCCAGAATGCAATCGCAAGAGTGTGCGTCGTGTTCTTTTGGGTTCACTCACTTGCGTTGTGGTCCCAGGCAATGAAGTCACCCTTTTCCGTGCACTTTGGGAATCACGTGCCTGCTGCAGACACTGCACATGTTGCGGCGCGGGTAACTGTGACAATTACATTCCAGCTGCTGCGTTGGCTGCTTACAAGTAGCAGGACCTGCTGCTGCCTCCTGTCCTGCCATGCCTGTTACAGGGGAGTTCTGAGGGTTAAAGTGCCCGAGAGCAAGTGGAAGGAGCTTGAAGCGGCCAAACGCATCATGCCCAAAGACGCCACGTACCAAAACATGACAGCGCAGCAGCTTCGGGAGGAGCTGCCAGTGCGGGTGATCTCTCTCGCCCGCGCAACGGAGCGCCGCACAACAGTCAGAAAGGTCCTTGAAGCAGCAGGTGCGGCACGCGCAGGCAAAACTTTATGCCATGTTTAGGTACGCAGGCACAGACATGGTGTCCTGCAGCCTGCAGCTGTCATGGCGGCAGTGCGCAATGCTGATGATGCAGGAAGGCGCACGCAGCAATGGTTGCAGCTGCATACCTACCATCAGCAACAGCTGCCTGCTGTGCTCAACAGGTGCTTTGCCATGCCTCGCGTGTTCGTACAGTATGACTGTACGCGACAACACTGCACGCCCTGAGCCTGCGTTGCTCGCTGCCTCCTCTCATGCTTGTGTGACCTTCGAGCTTGTGGACGCAGTTGATGCCAGTAATTTTAAAAAGTAACACGTCTATCCCAACAGCTGATGTCGAGAAGTGAGTATGCACAGATCAGTAGCAATGAGCACTGCCTTCTTGCATGTCATGCAGGTGTGACCTACGAGCTTGTCGATGCAGTTGATGCCGCCAACACATCCATCCCGCTTTCGGATGTCAAGAAGTGAGTAAGCGCAGTGCACTAACCCGGGCCTTTGAATGTAGCTAGCGTGCACCCAAGCCACTTCTTCTGGCCTCTTGGACCCACCGTGTGGCATGCAGATTGGTATCACATCGCAGGTCAGAGCGCAGAGCAGGCCGGCATGGCTACATCACGTGCGAATGATGTAGCAGTACCAACCAGGATGAACCTGAGAATGTGCTCTGCATGGCATGTCATGTGCAGAGCTCTGCATGGCATGTCATAATTTAGGACGAATGTATATGCAGTTGATGCAAAGCTGCGCACCTTCAAGCAAAGCTGGACCAGGTGGACCCGCTCAAACCCTCATGTGCTGAGCTCTGAATGGCATGTCGTGTGTTTGCCGCACTCTCTGTCTGCGGGTCTGTCTGCAGATTTGTGCGCGGCTACCGGCTCAGGCACTGGAAAGATGCTGAGAGATACAGGTTCCACCGTCAAAAGGTGGCTGTGGATGTGTCACACTACCAGAATCTAGATCGCATCCTCAAGGAAAACAGGACAGCAGTCATCTTGGAAGATGATGTCAACCTGCCTGAGGCGGGCAGAAACAAGGATGCATGGTACATCAGGGTGCTTGCAGCTCTGCAAGAGCTGCCTCAGGTGGGTGTGTCGGTCACAGCTGCAGTAATGATCTGTTAGTGACAAATGTCAGTAACAACTGCAGTGACAGCTCTGCACTGTAATGCGGGGATGGGCCAAAAAAGCCTGCCAAGATGTGAGACTGGCAATGGCAGCAGTTGATGGAGAGGGCAGTTGCAAGCACTGCAACTGTGGAATCACAGCTAGACGCTCGTGGAAACTCACAGGCAGTACAAGCACATGCAGTACAAGCGTCAGGACAGGTTGCAGCAGCACAAGTTCCAGCAGTACAAGCATATGCAGTACAAGCGCACGCAGTGCAAGTGCATCCCGGACTAGTTGCAGCAGTACAAGCGCATGCAGTGCGAGTGCTTGCAGCGCAAGTGCAGTGAGTACAGGTTGCAGCAGCACAAGCGCATGCAGTGCGAGTGCTTGCAGCACAAAAGCAGTCAGTATAGGCTGCAGCAGCACAAGCCTCCGCTGAAATGACCTGCGCAGACATCGCACAGCCTTCAACTGCTGCGTAAATTGAAAGATTGCAGTGCAGTGGTCATGCAACGGTGCTATTGCTTGTTTGCCTGCAATTTTCCCTGAAGGCCTGGGCTTTGCTGTACCTGAGTATTTGTTTGGACAAGCTGAAGAATGTGACTTATGTCTGCCTGCAAATCTGCTCTGCAGGATTGGGATGTGCTTTACGTGGACACCTGCACTGAGAAGCGCGGCGCAGTACTAGGTGACCACGTGAGGGTTGCACGGCAAGCATTGTGCACATTGGGATACATAGCAACGCCGCGCTTTGCGCGCAAGGCGCTGGCGCAGGTGAGGACATCCAACCTGCGCCTGCGGACGCCATTTGTCGACCTTTTGTACGCCAACATGATAGAGCATTTGGAGGTGGCAGGGTATGTAGCTGCGCCGCCGCTAGCAGGCTTTTCAAGTGCAAAATCAACCATGGATTATGCAGCCGCCTATGCAAACCTGACTGACTGGGACAAGTGGGTGATGGGCTGGCGGCGGTTGCATTGAATTGCTGCCTTTTGACCTACGAAACAGGTAGACCAGGGCCTGCAAATGCAGTACAATTGAGCACACACAGTTGCATTGAGAACCGTTGACGGTGCGCACGTAAGTAAGCCGAGGCGACTGTTAGACTTGTTACTTGAAACTAGCTTTGACGGCTGCGTTGGAGCGTATCTGCACACCTGCATTGCAGCGTACTTGCGGCTGCAGTCACTGCAGTCATGTTGAGTTCTGTGCAAAGCAGCTGATCGGTAAACAGGCAGGGTTTTCATCACATAGCGCTTGAAGGTGGGCGCCAGGGTGCTGCATTATATTCCCGATTGGCATGCATGCATGCATCATATTTGAGTGTAGCACTGCAAGTGTTGCCCTGCGGCGCTGTCAACCACTTTGTACGCTGCTGTTGCGTGACATCTCTGCACTGACGCACTGCTGTGAGCCTTACGCCCTATGTGCACTGCTGCGGTGTCCGCATTGGGGCATCTGCATTGCTGGACATTGTGGTCGGGTTCTCCGCTTTGGTTGCGCATGGAGGTGTAGTAGGTTAAATGTGTGATACCACTGCATGGCAGCTGGTGCCACCTGGCTGGTTTCCTGTGTCCTTGTGGGTGGTTTGGCAGTGCGCATCTGCCCTTTGAGTGGGGAGTGGGAGGGGCGGGGAGGGGGCAGTAGGCTGCTGATGTCGTGCATGTGTGGTCGTGGTGGCTGAAACCAGGACAGACAATAGTACTGTAGGTTTTCTGTGTCCTTGTGGATGGTTTGGCAGTGCGCAGCCTGCCCCTGAAGCTGGGGAGGGTGCTGCAGTAGGGCGCTGAATGTGTGCCTGTGTGGCCATGTTGGCTGAAATCAGGACGGAGAGCAAACGGATGTATTCTATTCGGTATTTATCACTAAGGGTGACCCATCTCACTGGAGGGTCACAAGCTTGAATGAAAGGATGTGTTGCCAGACAGGCAGATGTGCAGCATTGCGCATGGTGCTGTTCCTGGCGAATGGTGCAGCGCCAGTAGTTTTGGAGGCGGAAGGCGGGTTGTAGGTGGTTGGCGTTGTACTTGAGCAGAAGTTATGCACTCGGTGCAGCAGTGTAGCTAGGAACACAGGTACACAGTGCTGTGCAGGTTGTGCAGTGGTGGGAGCTGTCAAGAAGTTTGATGGAGTGGCTGTCACAGTGTGGCATTGCTAGTAGTGGCCGGTATCCCAGTTTGATGAAGAACGAAGAGAAGTGACAGCACGTTACGCGCAGCAGCGCTTGTACAGCTATCAGTTCAGAGAGTGACAACCAGGCTCAACAGCAAGCTTGAGTGCCACTTAAGTACCCAGCTGTGGTTGCATGTTGTTGCATCACGTAGTGGCGTGCTGAATCACACAGTTTTATATTTTGTCACGCAGTTTGACGATGTAATATGCTTTCCCGCCAGAATATCCTCAGCAAGTGCTTGATTTCTAGCACAGCGGCGCAGCCTACTCACCCAACGTCTTATCGCATTGCTCCAAGAGATGTAACCTTCAGCTGTAACCGTTACACCCACTCAGCACAACCTCAGATCATCATCATGTTACTCATCAAGCCATAGCATCAACGCCATCGGCCCCGCGCCCCAAAACAACCTCAGATGCACAACCTCAGATGCAATTTTCTATGTGAAAAATGAATGGTTTGTTGCCATATGGCTCGCACATGTGCTGTGCGACGCTGACATGGCTGTAACTGTAGATCAGTGGCACTGTGAACCTCTCTCAACACTATGTAGTGCATATATGCAGACCGTTGGGCACGTGAACAGCACAACAACAGTAAAGGATCCATGACTACTAGTCTTAGTAAGACCCCATACTGCACAATGAATACATTCATGCTGCAGATCTGCAGTCAAGCTGCTGCGGCAGCTGCCCTCAACAGAGCGCAGCTTACATGCCACATAAGGCATCTGCCCATGCCTTCAAAGGGCCCGCTGCGACTCTACTTGCATAGCAGTCACTTGTTTATGACACTGCAGCTGCTGCGCATGCAGCGTGCATCACGCAGCAACGGCCGCCCTTTCGCAACTGCTAACCACATCCCAGCAGCTCCTGCAAGCAGCACCAGCACCAGCACCACAGCTTTAGCACTACTCATTATGCTATGCTGCTGTGTTATCCAGTGCGGAAGCGGCTTCGGCTGCAGCCCAGCATTGGTCCTGCTGCTAGAAGCAGCCAGCGCAGCAGCGCGCGCACCACTGCATGCTTTGCTGCTGCTGCTGCTGTCAATGGTGCCGCCTGTTGCTTCAAGCAGCACCTCGTGCTGTAGGTTGAATAATGTATCAGGTCCACTGAAGAGGCCCTGCAGGATAAATAAGATGCGGAGCAGGCAGTAGAACAACAAAAGGCAAGCCAATTTCAGCCATGGCAGGTTGTAACGAGCGCTAAAACAGTAGTAGTAAGTGCTGCCATCCTGCAAAGGCAACATACAAACAAAAGAGTGCCAGGTTTCCATCGCTGCTATGCAAGCACAGTCAAGCAGCTATGCTGCTAGGGACCCTGCATGCATGGTATGCACCCGAACATGCTGCAGGCTGCGGCGCTTCCAAAATCCGCCAGTGCAGAAATGCGTTGTAGCGACAGCACGCTGCAGCATAGGGTTGCGTGCCACTGCCGGCGCTTCAAACGCCGCTGACAGCTGGCTTGCCTTACAGCGGCAGCAGCCGTCTTTTGACTCACCTTGCGTGCCACTGCTGCTTTGTTGCTCCGTGCATCCAGGCTTGCTGCAACCCTGGACTTCCCTAGGTGCTCAAACAAGCCATCATGCCACTGCTTCACTGGCTCGAAGCAGCTTGTATCCTGGCAGATGTAGGCCACATGCAGCCCTTTCCTGCAAGCACGCTTGCTGTACACTGCTTCCCCATCTGTGCCACGCATCCGGCCGAGCTGCCTTAGCCGCCCTGCATGCTTCAAACTGGCCCCGTTGGTGTAGCCTCCCCACGGGTTGTTGCGCGTGTTGATGCAGGTCAGGTGCAGCACATGCAGATGCTGCTGCAGCTGCTGCTGCTGCTGCTGCTCTCCTGCAGCTGCTTGGCAGGGCCTCCCCCCAGCAGCAGGCGTTGTGAAGTTCTCCAGCTGCCATGTTGCTGGCTTGTTGAAAATGAAGTTTTGGTGGTGGTCTCGCAGCCAAACTTCGAGCAGGCTGTCATGCCGCTGCAGCGCCTGCATGGATGCTTGCAGGACAGGGAATCCTGCAGGCCACGAATCCGCCCGCGCCCTCCAATCGTCCTCCAAACTGAGCACGTACGGGGCCCGCGTGGACGCACACATGTCGAAGAACAACACGTTGAAGCCGCGGGACAGGCCAATGGGTTGCTGCAGGTGAACCAGCCGCACTGATGCATGGCTGCTGCGCAGTGAGCGCAGAGGCGCCAGCTCTGCTGTGATGTTGGCAAGAGCTTCAGGCCCTGAGCCGTTGTCCAGGATTTGTAGCGTCCAGGGGATGTCCGGCTCTACTGCTGTCATGTAGGAAATGAAGGAACGTGCTGCAGGGACTAGGTAGTGTGGCCGGTTGTAGGACAACATGGCTGCACAAATCAATGGTGGTTGCGGTGCTTGTCTTGAGCGCCCTGTTGCAGGTGCTGCTGCTGGTGTTGAGTTGCGGCTGTCTGCCAAGGTGATGCTGCTAGTCCTGCGAGTGTGAACGCGATTGCCTGCAGCTGTGCTACCAAGTGCTGCTGGCCGTTGTGAGGCAGTTGCTGTTGCTACTGCTGCTTCCAATTGCAGAAGCAGCGACAGCGCCAGGATGGGTCTGGCTAAGACCCACATGATGATAAATCGACAGTAATGTTTTCACCAGTAAATCGCGGCACGGCGTGCAGGTGGTTTGTCGATACACCAGCCTGACAGGGCCTGAGTGAGCAGTGTGGCAGTGATCGCCAATGATCTGTCTTGTTTGAGCACTGAAGTATAAAACAAATTCGTCAAGCAGTTGATTATGCCATTGGTGCAAGCAAAGTTATCATGGCGCAATGCGCACAACACATAATGAGGTGTCAGGCCAAGGTAACAGTTAAAAGTGTATGCACCACCATAGTCAGAAAGCAGAGAACGTAAGACGAGAACGAAAGAGCGTTGATTTTGTAACAGGAATCACGTGCGTATAACAGGACTCCCGCCCTGCTCTTATGACCAGTGAATGTCAGGCTTGTAAAGTGGTCAACTGCCGAAAATAAATTGACAGGAATGTAGGATGAGTTCAAACATATGATCCAATGTCACCGTTGCCTTGTAAGCAGTGCCCTTTTGGTGGGTACGTTGCAGCTGACGAGGCTGTTGACGGTTATGAACTACAGCAGACCCTTGGGGAGAAACTGAATGCACAAATGTATAGGTTATGTACCTGGATTTCGATGTCTTCAAGCACAGCATTCAAAAGGCCGCCTACAGTACTCCTGCTGCATTCTGTCACTTACTGTGACGCAACCGCTGTACAGCGGTTGCTTTCTTGGCTGTGGTGAAGATCACCAGCATTATGCAGCCTCAAAAAGAGTGATAGATGTATTAGTTTATATATCCGTCTCTATTTCTGCGCAGCTGCCAAGTGATCTGGCACTCTGGCCAGTGGCGAGCAGGGCAGTGCGGCGCTGCTGAAGGACTCTGTGCAGCTCTTTCTGTGCACTGTCTGCACCTGCCACAGCCTGCAAAAAAGTGATCAGCTGCTGAATTGGATGTTCAACTGATGAATGCCGCTGCCCTGTCGCCTTTCCGTACATAATTATCACCCGAGAAAGCACCAGCAGCCACAACGAGTGTTGCGTGTCTCTAGGGCGCCAAAAGCAGGAGTGGCGTATCTGCCCGTGCTGAACCTCCGCACCACACCGCGATCAGTTGTTTTCAATGATATCGCATTACATGTTCGCACGAACACTTGCTCTTGATGCTTGGAGTTGCACCAGGCCCCAACGCGGTGCCTATACTGTGAGCCGCTGCTTGCAGGAACATATCTGAAGCAGAACATCTCAAGGACAGGAAACTGTATGCTAGGTGGGCGCATTGCCATCCTGTTCCAAGGGCGTGCCTGCTTCGGCAGATAACTCCGTGTGCAATTGTCCTTGCCGTGGAACACTTTACAGCATCGCTCTACATAACGATATATCTTTACAATTTCGTTATCGTTGCTGCAGGACGCCACGTTGTAGCTTCGTGCCTGTCGCCAGCCCTGGCAGCAGCAGCAACAGCTCAGCTGACTGGTGACACCATTGTTTTTGAAAGCAGTTAGCCAGGGGCAAATACAGCATTGCTGCCGCACTTATGGCTGTTTCAGGAGGAGCTGCGCTTCTATGCCACTCATGGCAGCAGCGCATGGGCCAAGTCGCAATCAGAATCAAACTGGAGCAGGTAAATGCAGCACCGCAGCAGTACATTCATCACACACGCCAGCAGAAGCAGCGGCAGAAGAAGCAGGAACACACTAAGCAAGAGAAATAGATGGCCACAGTATCCCAGGCACCAAGCAACTGTGTGAGCTGCTTCAGCTTTGTCAAACTGCTCTCAAGGCATCTATCTTGATCATCAGTGGGTACAAATGTAGGCGTGCAGCTGCGCAAGCTGTACGACCCGCAGCAGTTCCCAGACACTGTCAGCTCTTTTGGGCCACAGCAGCAGCAAGCAGCGCGACGACACAATTACTCCACACTTGACAGCAGCAGTTCCCAGCATCCCTGCAGCACGGCAAGTAGCGTCAGCTTTGTCAAACTGCTCACAAGGCATCAACCTTAATGTGGGAACAGATGTACGCGTGCAACTGCGCAAGCTGTACGAGCCTTTACAGCAGCAGTTCCCAGACACTGTCAGCTCCTGTTGAACCCCAGCAGCAGCAAACAGCGTGACAACGCAATCACCCCAGAGAAGGGGCGGCGTCCCTGCAGCAGGGCAGGTGGCACCAAGGACCAAGCAACCGTGCCTTGGCTGGACCTGCCTTCACTTGCGTTAGGTGGCAAGGCCAACCCTGCAGCAGGAGCAGCACAGCACAGGTGTGCAATGCATGCTATGCTAGTAGCACTCACTACTCTATGCTTGCTGAGCCGGCTTGCTCAGCAATGCTGCTGCTGCCAGGGCGTCACTGTACTGTGATGTCTCCGCATGACGTGCCGCAATACTTCACATACGCTCTGCAGGTGTGCTTTGCAAGCAACAGATCATGCGCTGCTGCTCAGCACCGCTGCTGCCCTGGCTACTGTGAAGTCTGCCTTCACACTGTCGTGGGTCTGCTGAGTCACGCTGTGCTACTAGTGATGATGCGTGTGGTGTGCTGTGTGCGGTGACGTGAACACTATATCTTCTGCTCCTGCACTGCCTGCACTGCCTACACTGCCCGCACTGCCTGCACTGCCCGCACTGCCCGCACTGCCTGCACTGCCTGCACTGCCTGCACTGCCCGCACTGCCTTCACTACTGTAATGCTCGCAGTGCATTTAAAGCAACTGGAACGGCCGGATGTGTGCGGGCAATTCTGGTTGCCCAAGCAATGAAGGCGGAATTGGCTACCTGATTCCAACCCTGATGAGTGGTAGATCGGCTCGCTGGGCTTGTGCCTGAGGCAGGTCTGTCCTATACTTTGGTATTGGTATTGGTAACAGTAATGCCTGAACTGCTTGTACTGCATGTGCTGCATGCACTGCCTGCCGCAGGCAGTAGTGGCACTACTTGTGATGCCTGCAGTGCACTTGATGCCTGTATTGCCTGCGCTGCATGCGCTGCCTGTATCGCCTGCACTGCTTGTAATGCCTGCAGTGCACTTCATTGCCTGCGCGATCTGTTCTGCATGCGCTGCCTGCGCTGCCTGCACTACTTGTACTGCCTGCAGTGCACTGCAATGCCTGTACGGTCTGTTCCGCATGCGCTACATGCGCTGCCTGCACTGCCTGCAGTCTTCGAATGCCAGCAGTGCAGATTAGTGCCTGTACTGCTTGTACTGCTTGTACTGCATGTGCTGCATGCACTGCCTGCCGCAGGCAGTAGTGGCACTACTTGTAACACCTGCAGTTTACGTACTGCCTGTACTGCCTGTACTGCATGCGCTGCATGCACTACCTGCAGTGCTTGTACTGCACCACTCATACAGCCTGCATCACCATGAGTAGCTTGGCGTCTTTTGTTGCACATGCTGCCTGTGCCGCCTGTCTTGCAGGGCGGCGGCCTCCCGTAGTAATGAAGCTTGAAGGTTGACGTTGAGGGCGAGAGGTTCACGATTCTGCCGGGGTTCATGCTGTCAGGTGCGCTGGCTAGATATTTAAATTGCCACATGCACAGTGCAAGCTTGCAGGGACTTCATGCCATGCCCAATGATGTGCTGTCGGTGCTCCTGCTTGCAGGGGAGCCTCCCCACTGGGCACCCTGGCAGGCGGCCTGTTGTGCCCTGGCAGGCGGCCTGTTGTGGCACTGTTACCCAGCAGCACTACTAACAGCTCGCAGCCTGCCGCATGCTGACAGATCTCAAGCTGCAGCCGCCCATCATTGACACTCCTGAGTAGCTGAGGCATGCCAGAGCCTGGGGTCCCCACTGTACAGAGCTACTCAACAACAGTCCATTACACTTCCGTGCTCAACTGCCTTTTACTGGTATCCGCATCAAGCTGTGTGGTGCCGCTGAGAAGGTGTTGATTTCATGAAGTCGATTCAAGTAATTCATGGTGCTTAGAGTGTGATCAGGCCTCCCCACACACCACATAGTCAATTCCCGTCAACGGTGTCGTGCATAAGGTTGATCTGCGGCAGCCAGTGCTCACACTGCAGTGATGACTTTCTACGAACCAAACGCAACAAAATCTGGTGCGTGCGAGGCACGAGCAACTCAGGAAGGCAGCCCACTGTCTGCTTGAACGTCCTGATGTTCCGGTCGATGATCCGCTGCAGCAGTGGCACAGCCCAGCACCTGACGAAACTCTTTGTTGAACGGTTGGCATGCAGGATCACGCCCAGCAACCTCGTGCTTGGCGCTGGCACTGGTAGTAGCAGGCCTGGTAGCTGGCTACACCCTCAGCTTAACAGAGCAGCTGCTGAGGGGGCAGCCAGCAGCAGTGTTGACACACGTACGGCTTTTCCCGGTGCCCCATACCTACTCTGTGCTCAGCAGCAGCGCTTGGCCCAGGTCCCAATGGGGCGGCAGCTGCAGCATGGAGCCAGCAACAGCATTGTCAGCAGCAGATGCACCCTCAGCATCATCTCCCGCAGCAGCAGACCAGCCTCCTGCAAGCAAACTGATGCCAGGCAGCAAGCACCTGTGTGACCTGCCTCAAGTCTGGTCAAACTGCTCTCAAGGCATCTACCTTGATGTCGGAACAAACATAGGTGTGCAGCTGCGCAAGCTGTATGACCCGCAGCAGTTCCCAGGCGCAGCAGTACTGCCCATCTTTGACCGTATATTTGGCAGTCAACGGTCCGGCGTGTGTGCGATTGGTGTGGAAGCAAACCCGCACCACACGCAGTACCTGGAGCAGCTGAATGGCTTCTTCAAGAGCAGGCGCTACCAAGCAGTAGTGCTCACAGAGACAGCAGCATCCATCAAAACCGGCACTGCCAGCTTCTTTTTGGATCACAGCAGCGACCAACAAAGCGACGTTGCAAACCCCACAGAATGGGCCGCTTCGCTGCAGCAGGGCACATGGCACCAAGGGCAGGCAACCGTGCCATTGCTGGACCTGCCTTCTTTTGTGATGGATGTGGTGAGGCCAATCCTGCAGCAGGAGCAGCACAGCACAGGTGAGGCTGCAGGACTTTTGGATCTGTTGTTGCACATAAAGCAGCTGTAGCCTGTACGCGTTTCCTGCATGCGCGGCACATCAAGCAGCTGTGACCTGTTGTGATTTTCCTGCATCGCAGCGCATGAAGCAGCTGTGACCTGTTTGAGTTTCCTGCATGCGCAGCACATACAGGAGCGGTGGCCTGTTTGAGTTTCCTGCAAGCACAGCGCATTAAGCAGCTGTGCCTGTTTGAGTTTCCTGCATGCGCAGCACATAAAGCAGCTGTGGCCTTCTTTGACAGTCAAGCTTGCAGGTGAAAGCAACACACGCTGTGCAGCTGTCTGTATGTTGCAATGCTCATAGGTGCTGTTTTGCATCTCACTTTTTACATGTACTGCCTGTCATGTGGTTACTGCTTGCAGGCAATTGCGGTGCCTGTACTGCCTTTGAGTTTTCTCTGGCAATGTTTGTACTGCCTGTTGCTGTGCTGTCCTGCAGGGCGGCGGCCTCCCGTGGTGATGAAGCTTGATGTGGAGGGCGAGGAGTATGCACTGCTGCCAGGACTCATGCTGTCAGGTGCGCTGGCTTGCTGGCCGGTTCGCCTGTTGTGATGTTGCCATATGCATAGTGCCTGGTTTTCAGGACAGGGGAGAGGAGTATGCGCTGCTGCCAGGACTCATGCTGTCAGGTGCGCTGGCTTGCTGGCTGGTTCGCCTGTTGTAGAGTTGCCATATGCATAGTGCCTGGCTTGCAGGAAGGGGCAGAGGAGTATGCGCTGCTGCCAGGACTCATGCTGTCAGGTGCGCTGGCTTGCTGGCTGGCTGGCCTGGTGTAGAGTTGCCATATCCATAGTGCCTGGCTTGCAGGAAGGGGGATAGGAGTATGCCCTGCTGCCAGGACTCATGCTGTTAGGTGCGCTGACCGGCTGGCTTGCCTGTTGTAATGTTGCCATATGTTTAGTGCCTGGCTTGCGGGAAGGGGCAGAGGAGTATGTGCTGCTGCCAGGACTCATGCTGTCAGGTGGGCTGGCTTGGTTGCTGGCTGGCCTGATGTAATGTTGCCATATGCATAGTGCCTGGCTTGCAGGAACCATATGCCATATGGGCTGGCGTGATCTGTTGCGTTTTCAGAGAGTCTGCCATGCAGCAAACAGCATACCATGCAGCGTGCTGTGCTGCTCATGTTGAAGCCTAGCAGCCTCTGCCAGCAGCAGGTATTCAGAAGGTTTGCTGTTTGCTGTTGAACCAACGCTACTTCACATCTCGTGCAGCCACCAACACCTTGCTGCTGCTGCTGCTGCTTGTCCAGCTGCTGGCCACTTGCTTACTGAATCTGTGGCACACCCCAGCGCCGCACTGCGGTGCAGCATGCACTTGCTTGACACCAGAACAAGCCCCATCCTTCCATGCTGCTCTTGCTGCCGCTGCTGCAGGTGGCTTGTGCGAGCTTGACATGCTGTTCATGGAGCAGCACGACCCGAAGATGCGCAGCGCAGATGGTATTAAGATGAAGCTCAAAGACATGGAAAAGCTCTTTGCGAGGCTGCGGTCGGCGCGGCCGGGCTGCAAGGTCAACATAACTGATTTGGATGATGAGTCATATGTGAATGGCAGGCTGGTGCCGCTGCCAACGTGGCATGTGACACCAGAGCAGCAGGCAAAGGGCTACCCTTGACTTGTTCGCATACAGTCAGCGGTTGCGCTGTTTCCTGGGCGGTTCCCTGCACAGTGGGAACGTATTATCCAGCCATTCCTGCAGACATGCACGCCTTGCTTGGAGGTGGTGGAGTGCTGTTGGAAGTTGCGGCATGCTGGGTGTATTCCTGCAAGGTTGCAGCCTGTTGCTGTGGTTTGCGTGCAGTCCTGCAATTTTGCAGCATGTGGATGCAATCCTGCAAGTCCGCATCCTGTGGCTGTCGCTGGCGTCCTGTCCTGCAACTTGCAGCATGCTGGGTGCGATGGCAAGTTCGCATCCTGTTGCTGTCGCTGGCGTGCTGTCCTGCAACTTGCAGCATGCTGGGTGCAATCCTGCAAGTTCGCATTTTGTTGCTGTCGCTGGCGTGCTGTCCTGCAAGTGGCAGCATGCTGGGTGCGATCCTGCAAGTTCGCATCCTGTTGCTGTCGCCGGCGTGCTGTCCTGCAAGTGGCAGCATGCTGGGTGCGATCCTGCAAGTTCGCATCCTGTTGCTGTCGCTAGCGTGCTGTCCTGCAAGTGGCAGCATGCTGGGTGCAGTCCTGCAAATTTGCATCCTGTTGCTGCCGCTGGCGTGGGGTCCTGCAGCTGGAAGCATGCTGCTTGCAATCCTGCAAGTTCGCATCCTGTTGCTGTCGCTGGCGTGCTGTCCTGCAAGTGGCAGCATGCTGGATGCGATGCTGCAAGCTGTCAGCATGCATGCCGGTGGTAGCGTGCTGTCCTGCACCTTGCAGCGTGTGTTACAGCATGCAGGGTGCTTTCCTGCAAGCTTGTGTGCTCTGCAGGCTGTTGTCAGGTTGTTGTTCTGCAACTTGCAGCCATGCAGGGTGTGTTCCTGCGCATGCTATTAGAAGCCCCTCGGCCCTCACGATCGGCCCTTATGTTTCTCCCATATCATTTGGCCCAGATGATGTCCCTGATGATGCCAGCAGGCTGTTGTTTTGCATGCTTTCTTTCTTTATTTCGCTGTGAGTTTTATGGTACACATGGTGTTGTGAGATGTTGATATTCTCGGAGAGCTGTGGGCGCCCTGCTACGTGTCAACTTTAAAGCACACACAGCGCACAGGTCATTGTGCTACTTTGTGGCATGCCATGCTGGTTCTTGGCTGCTGATGATGCTGGCTTGCTGCAGTTGGGCTGCTCACATGTGTGATATGTGTGCAAGTCAATAGCCTCATGCTGTGATTGCCATGCTGACTTGCCGGTGGAGTGACAAAGAATGGTGGTTGTCGCAGCATCAGCTGATGATGATGCGCGCATTGACGCTGTCGTGTGCGCTGATGGGTTGGCAAGTCAGCTGTAGTGCGTGTGGCTGCGCCGTGCTTGAGCTTCAGAGCAACAGCGTGATATGAACACGTGGTCCTGCTCTTTCTTGGTGATTGCTGGTCTGCAGCTTGTGACTCTGCTGTCCTTTTTGGTCGGCTGGCATATGCTGACAGAGGCCAGGCATGCACACATGCAAGGGTGCATGCACTGCTGTGCTGTTCATTGTGCCTGGCAATCTGTTCAATGTCTGTTGTGACACGTCCTGCTGTGGCTGCTGTGTTTGCTGTGTTTGCCGTGACAACAGCGGTTGGAGCGTGTCGACCTTGCTTTGACCTGCTGCATGGTGGCGCCGTGTAACAACCACAGGTTCAATAGCAGGCTGGAGTGTACTATACAGTGTAGTAGAGGGTAGCTTGCAGGCCCTGCTGCTGGTGTGTGTTGAATTGTACCGTGTGCTTGCAAAGCTCACACTGAGCATGTTTGCTGCACGTGTTTTGGTGCACTTGGACTTTGGGCCGCAGTGTTTCACGAAGGCTGGAGTTATGTTGCGTTTGGTTTCATCTGCTGCTGGTGTGTGTCAAATTGTACCGTGTGCTGGCAAAGCACATGCTACTTGCTTGCTTCACATATTGTGGTGTACTTGGTCTCTTGGGGTACAGTGTTTGGGGGTACCGTGTTTGGGCTTTTGGGTACAGTTCTGTAGTGTTTGGTGTTGTGTCGCATGCTCGGTCAGGCCTTGCTGGCTGACTGATTGTTTAGTAGGAAGACAGCTCAGGGCGACGCTTAGAATTCTTAGGAGGATATGTTGTGTTGTTGTGTTTGTGTTTTACATACTCAGTCAGGGCTTGCCAACAGGCTTGCACAGATGCAGGCTAACTGTGAAGCTCAGTAGTGCCGGCTACTGCGCGGATGGGTGGTCATGCAGCAAGGCAGTGACCGTGCCGGCTGCTTTTGGCGCTGTCGATTGCTCATGCGTGGATTCTGTATCCTGTTACATCTTTGTTTGGCAGTGTTGGTGTCCAGTGTTTGGCAGTGTTGGTGTACCCGTGCAGCGGAGCCTACAAGCCACGTAGACATTACAGGATGGCTGCATTTCATGCTGCTGCCCTGTTGGCCCTTGTGTGAGTCCGGCACTGGTTGCAATCGGTACATGTGGAGCGAGTGTACTCCTGCAGACATGCAGGAGCCATAATAACAGTGCCAGTGTATCAGCTTACCGCACGGCATAGCCAGCAAGAGCGAGTGCTGCAGCTCTGCTGCTCAAGGCAACTCAGGTTGGCTCCACTGCTGCCCTGTTGGCCCTGTTGCGAGCCCCGCACTGCTGTGCTTGAGGCGCACCCTGCAGGCAACCTAGGCATTACAGGATGGCTGCATTTCATGCTGCTGCCCTGTTGGCCCTGTTGTGAGTCCAGCACTGGTTGCAATCGGTACATGTGGGGCGATTATACTCCTGCAGACATGTAAGAACCATACCAACAGTACCAGCATATCAGCTTACTAAACGGCATGCCCAGCAACAGCGGCTGCTGCAGCAGTTCTGCTGCTTGATAGTGAGCGCAAAGCAGGCTCTGCAAGCATCAGCTTTTAGTGTGCATGTATACTGGCATTGTTACGGTGGCTGCAGGAAGTGCTGCTGCTGTGGTGTTACTTCCGGAACATTATCGAAGTTTGTCATGCTTGTGCGTGTTTCATCACCTCAACGCCACATGAGTACTGCATGGCTGGGGGGTGTACAGGCAAACCAACCCGGCTGCTTTGTGCTCGACCTGTGGTGGTGTTGAGTCGCCGTCTGTTCTGCGCTCGTTTACTGCGGCAGCTGCAAAGCTGCACAGCGTGTCCTCAGCTGGCTCCTGTGAGGTTTGTACGGCTATCATTTTGGTATGCAGCGCACTGTTCAGTTCAGAATGCAGCTGTTGCGGCATCATTCATGGCTGCATGGCTGCTGTGCCGGGCAGTCAGCACAGCTGCATAGCAGCCTCTGTAATGGCCGGGCTTGCTAGTAGCTCGGGAGTTGCAATGCTGCCGCCTTCACAAGCGCCTCGCATCATGTGATCTACCGTGCTATGCGGTACCACAACACAATTCGCTGTGTTGGTGCTGGGCGTTGTTTTGCTGGCGCTTCTTATCTGTATCTGAACCAGCCCGCTTATCTGCAGGAGCTTGGTGATTGTGTCACTCACACACACAGTGCTGCACATCTACAGCACATGCACAACGCTGTGATCGTGCTGATACAATGCGGTTTCAGCTGTTGGGCCCTTTGTTTGAGCAGCAGCTGGTAGGTGTGTTTGCTACACAGGTTCGATTGGTGCTGTTATGCTGCTATGTCACTATGCCTGTTTGAGCTGCTGCTGTTGGTGCTCCATGTTGAGTGGGGCATGCAAGCAGTGCACTTGCAGCTTCTCTTATGCACTGGCAGTAGGATTGTATCAGTATGCTTGGCTGCATCTCATTGTAGGTTTAGGCAGTGGACTGACGCTGTGTGCAGCTGACTTGGCCAATGGCGCGTGCATCAGCATACTGCGTTGCGCAGTGTTGGTGTACTGCTGGCCACTGCCGCTGCCTGATTTGAAACAGCTGCTGCGCTGCTGAGTAAAGCAGCGGATGAACTTGTTTTTGTACTGCAGCTACCTTTGTGCGCATATTTGACAAGATTGTGCAGAGACAGTGGTAACTTGAGCAAGTGTGCACATGCTGCATGGCCCTGCCCAAAAGGCATTCGTTTGTTCCATGCCCCCGGAACATCCCGCGGCACATGCATGACGCCCACAGCAGCAGCTAGGAACATAGACAGACAGACAGGCAGACAGAGAGACATAGAAACAGACAGACAGAGGTCAGGCTGCTGCACATGCTTGGTCAAACACCCGTTCGGTCAACCTCAGGTTGTTTAAGCTAACTAAACAGAAAACAACTGCTCGCCCATGCGCTGCAGCGCTCTCATGCATGCGGGGTGCCACCCAATGCGCACTTTGTGGCACATACCATAGCTGTGGCACAGAGCATAGCTGTGCATGCAGCGCGGCTGCACGCGCTGAGGTAGAATGCACTGGCATGCATGCGGGGTGTCACCCAATGCGAGTTTTGTGGCACAAACTATGTGCCACAAAGGTAGTACCATAGCTGTGGCACATAGCATGTCTGTGCATGCAGCGCGGCTGCACGCGCTGAGGTAGGATCAGACTCCTTCTGTAATCAACGACAAATGCGGTGCTAAGGCTGCTGCACACACAGACACGGCTGCTGCACACACAGAAACAGGCGGGCCCGCTTGCTGCGGGCCTCAACTACTGTCCAACCAGATGCATCGACCAGCCCCTGACCCAGCACGTGGAAGCAACAAGCCTTGAAATGCTACGGCTGCTGCACACACAGCGAGCCCGCTTTGCACTGGGCTGAACCACTGTACAAACACATGCATCAACTACTGTACAAACACAAGCTTGTCATTAACAAGCGGCTCGATGAACCAGCGCCTGCCAGAAGGCAAAACTTGCAGCACACAGCAGAGGGTGCGTCGCACAGTAAAGACAACATGCCCTTGAAATGCTTGCGACATGGCAGCCACATGCACACCAGCAGTGTGTGTGGGACAGCAGCAGCGGCTGTAAGCAGCCATCACGTCGCCACGCACCCCCAACAGTTGCAAATGCATGCGACATGTCAGCAGCAGCAGCTGCAGCGCATGCGTCATTTGCATGCCCATCTTGACTGCCACCTGTGGTGCTGCTGCTACGGCTGGTTGCTACACCAGCACCTGCTGCTGTAGCTGCGGCACCCAAAGCCTTGGAGGCCAATGCAGCACTGCAGCTATGCTGCAGTATCAAAAGGAGTGCGTCGACCTTTCATGCCGAAAGCTTGACTGCCAGACTGCCACTGTGCATACCCCAAAATGCTGCTGCACCTGCTGCCACAGCAGCTACTGCAACGCAGCCTCACTGCTGCTGCTGCTGCTGCTGTGACCGCACGAGCAGTGCTACTGCTGCTACTGCCGTCGCTGTATGTGCTTGCTGTGTATTCATACTATGCTGACTAGTGCAGCTGGCAGCAACTATTGCTGCTAGGCTTACACAAACAAGCCCAGTGCAGCGCATGATGAGCTAGGTGCTGCAGCAGCAACTGCAGGTGCTGCTGTATGTCCAGCTTCTTCTGGCCAGTGCAGCTGGCAGCAACTATTGCTGCTAGGCCTACACCAAACAGCCAGTGCAGCGCATGATGAGCAGGCAGCAACTGCAGCTGCAGCAGGCGGTCACAGATGGGCCAGATGTTGCCAGCGTGCACCACATGCTGCTGCTGCTGCTGCTGCTGCTGCTGCTGCTGCAATCTTCACCGCTCTAGGTGGTGGCTGTGTATTCATATATGCTTGTCAGCTCAGCTGGCAGCAGCTCCTCTGGGCCTAAACCAACAAGCACAGTGCAGATCATGATGTGCTAGGTGCTGCAGCAGCAACTGCAGGTGCACTGCTGCTGTGGTCACTGATGCGCACGCAGTTGCCAGCACGCACCAACAGGACAGCGCTGCAACACCCCTGCGGCAGCAGGAGCAGCTGCTGCTGCTGCTGCTGGCGAGAAAGAACTGCAGCTGCTGAGCGCGCTACTCATCGCCGTCCTCCTGCAGCAGCAGTGGAATGGCTGCTGCTGCTGCTGCTGCTGCTGCTGCTGCTGCTGCTGCTGCTGCTGGGGATATCAAACTGCAGCTGCTGAGCTTGCTGATCATCTCCCTCCTCCTTGGCCGGCATTTGCCTGCAGCAGCAGCAGCAGCAACAGCAGCAGCAGCAGCAGCAGCAGCAGCAGCAGCAGGTTGACATGCTTACTCCTGCAGATTCTCGAGGGTTCCTGGTGCTCTTCAAACCCCAGCTTGCCAAGGCACGGCACTGTAGTTGAAAAATCAAATTAGGACGCACCTGTGCCTCCCATAACTTCTGCAGGTAGGTCTTCAAGGCTCCTCAAAATCCACCCTGGCAACGCATGCTCTGTACTTAAAAACCCTAAAGCTACATTCTGAAATCCGCACGTCTGCCTCGCTGAAAATCTGCAGGTGAATTTGTCAAGGGTTCTTGCTGCTGTTCAAACCCCAGCTTACCAAGGCATGCGCATACTCAAAAACCCTACCCTAACCTCGATATCACAAACGCACCTCTGCCTCCCTGAACTTCTGCAGGTATATCTTCAGCGGTTCTCGGTACTCCGCAAACCCTAGCTTCTGCATCGCCCACAGCATCATCTTCAAATTCAGATCTAAACCCTTGGCAAACGCACCTCTGCCTCCCTGAACTTCTGCAGGTAGATCGTCGAGAAATTTTGGTGTTCCCCAGCCCTGGCGTCTGCATGGCCCACAGCAACCTAATAATTGAAAGAAGCCAAAGCCCTAACAGCGCACCTCTGCCTCCCTGAACTTCTGCAGGTAGATCTTCAGCGGTTCTTGATATTCCTCAAACCCTAGCGTCTGCATCGCCCACAGCAGGTCATCTCCGTTGATGGTTTTGCGGCGCTCACGCAAACACTTGTCACTGGCCCTGCGAGCAGCAGCAGCAGCAGTAGCAGCAGCAGCAGCAGCAGGTGTGTCAGCATCTGCATGGCCCACAGCAGGTCATCGCCGTTGATTGTTTTGCGCCGCTCACGCAGGCACTTGTCACTGGCCCTGCACAATATCAATCAATAAGCAGCGGCAGCAGCAGCAGCAGCAGCAGCAGCATGTGTGTCAGCGTTTGCACCGCCCACAGCAAGTAGTCGTTACTTGAGTTTTGCGCCGCTCGCGCAGGCACTTGTCACTGGCCCTGCACAGCACTGATGCAATAAGCAGCAGCAGCAGTAGCAGGCAGTGAGCAGCGGCATTGGTGAGCGACTCTAAGCTGTGATTTGTGTGATACCATTTGGCACAGTGCATGTGGTACAAAGCAAGCATGATTGCACCGGGGATGCATGATGCAATGAGGCTTAGCTGTGAGTTTGGCACAGTGCAGGGGTCCGCTGCCATGGCAACACACATGCATCTTCAGACTCAAGGGTGCTGCTGCAGGCGCTTGATGGTGTGCACCATGTGTTTGATTTGACCTTAATGTAACAGTCTAGGCGGCAAACACATCCAACAGCTGAAATTTCACCACACAGTAAGATGTGCCACCCTCGCCAGCACTGCCACTGCCTGACCCGCTGCTTCCTTGCTTGTTTGTAAGCCCATTGCCGCACTCACTCGCTCGTTATAAAGCTGATGAACTCCGAAATGCATTCTTGCATTGCTTCTTTTGCATCCTTGGCTATCTTTGCGTTGCCAGGCAATGCCTTCTTCATGATTCTGCTGATGTTGGCAATCGGCAGGTAGCGGTCCTGCTCGCGTCCCGCAGCACCAGCCTCTTCTGCCTCACCACTCATTGTGTGTGTTTTGTGTGGTGGGATGCGTGCACAGCAAGGATTGCGTGACAAAGGGCTTACACAAGGGGAGCAGGAGTGCGCTTGATGCAGCTGTTGATGAACGTGTCTCGTTGAAAGTGAAATAGAGTGCGCGATCGTTTTCTTTCTGCCACGCCAGCGGCCATAAGCTTCTCAGCAAACCCTGTGAACAGCCCTTGTTGTCATTGTTTCGTTTGTTCGCATGCGTCCTGAACGGCCTCCATGACTGCGTTAAGCGTTCACTCTTGTTGCCGCTCGATTACGTGGCTCAGTCAACCATACATCACAAAGGGGGTTGCACTGAGGTTGCCAGCTCGACACCGTTATCTGACCACAGCAGTGCTGCACGGTACTCCCAAAACCTGCCCTTTGACTTTGACCGCTTTAAGGATTCTTTTGGTCCGGCTGAACAGCGCTGGGCTGGCGCCAGGACCTGCTGGCCGTGCTGCAACAGCAGCACTAGCAGGTGTGCATGGATACAGTATGATTGCAGCCAGCTACACTCTCCTGCAAGCAATGAATGCTGTATCCAAATCTTCCTGCTGGTAATAGAGGGCTGATGATGCTCCATGAGCACAGCAATGCCTGCAAACCCCACGTGCCTGCAGCACAACTGCCCTGTCGTGGTCCTGTTGCTGACCTGTTTCCAGCATTGGCACCATGGACGGACCACATCCAGACAGCAAACAATGTGTCACCTTACACATACTTGAACATTACAGCCTTGGTATCCAAGTGCATACAGTGCGCTTGCACTTCAACAGCGCTGCTGTGCTGGCCTTGCTCATGCAATCCCGCTTGGGTTTCCTGCAACCACCGTTTGACCACAGTTTGACCGAAATTCCGCAAAGCACGAAGCTACAGCAGCAGCAAGCGATGCAGTTGCAGCTCAGCATGCTGCCGGCTGCAGGCCACTGACACAGCAGCTGTGCAGCGGCACCAGCAGCAGCAACAGCAGCATGTACGGCAGCAGTGCCGTCGGCAGCGGCAGCAGCAGCAGCATGATGCACACCGGCGTCAGCAGCAGCAGCAGCAGCATGTACCCTGGTGCCATCAACAGCGGCAGCAGCAGCGGCATGATGGCTGCTGGTGGCGGCTACTACATCCCACCTGGCGGCAACAAGGCGGGGCTTGGGGAGCGTGTTGCTGAGGTGAGCCGGCAGTAGAAAGTAACACAGCAGCATCAACAGCAGCAGCAGCAGCAGCAGCAGCACGAGGCACGGTTTGGGGAGCGTGTAGCTGAGGTGAGCTGGCCTGCATGGCCACATCTTATTTGTACAAGCATTTGAATTCGGTAGTCAATGGGAGGTGGGCAGGCGCAGCAAAAGTTATGTAGCAGCAACAGCATGCATCTGGTGTGTAAGGGTCGTGACGCTGAGGTGAGCAGGCAGCAGCAGCAGCGGCATGATGGCTGCTGGTGGCGGTTACTACATGCCACCTGGCAGCAACAAGGCGGGGCTTGGGGAGCGTGTCGCTGAGGTGAGCTGGCACACACATTCAAATTCCACTCATTAATGTACATGCATTCAGACGTGTGCTGCATTACAACAGGAGAGCACGTGGCTGAGGTGAGCAGGCGCCAAGAAACTTGACAGCAGCAGCAGCATGCGAGTGTTACGGAACAGCCGCATCACTGAAGTGATCAGGCAGCAACAGCAGCAGCAGCAGCAGCAGGTGACTACATGCCACCTGGCGGCAACAAGGCGGCGCTTGGGGAGCGTGTAGCTGAGGTGAGCTGGCAGCAGCAGCAGCAGCAGCAGGAGCAGCAGCACAACCTGGTTCACTGGCGCATTGCGCGGACGTCAGTACACACTCAGCAGCAGCAGCAGCGGCGGAGGCGCCGTGGCGGGGGCGGCCGCGGCAGCTGCCGCACTGAACAGCAGCAGCTGGGGTCAATCAACTCATTTTGCTTTGCGGCAGCAATTTGTGACATGTCACTCTGCATGTTGCAATTATTATGTTTTTTTGTTATAACACAGGTGAAGCGCGAGGTTTACACTGGGCTGCAGGACTACTGCGGGTCACACAACTCATCCCCTCTCCGCAGCTGGTGACATGTCAATCTGCTTGTTACATTGGGTTTGTAACACAGGTGACGCGCGAGGGTTACACCTGGCTGCGGGACTAATGCGGGTCACACAACGAATCCCCCCTCCGCAATTCGTAACATGTCTCTTTGCTTGTCATATTTGTGTTATAACACAGGTGACGCGCAAGGATTACACCTGGCTGCGGGACTACTGCGGGTCACACAACTCATCCCCTCTCTGCAGCTGGTGACATGTCAATCTGCTTGTTGCGTTGGGTGTGAAACACAGGTGGCGCGCGAGGGTTACACCTGGCTGCGGGACAATTGCGGGTCACACAACGCATCCCCCCTCCGCAGTTGGTGACATGTCATTCTGCCCTTTTACAATCATGTTGTAACACAGGTGACGCGCGAGGGTTACACCTGGCTGCGGGACTACTGCACAGCCATCAAGTATGGCCGCCTGCATCCTTTCACCACTGTGGAGAGAAAAGCAAGAGAAGCCACGCGCAAAGACCCTTGGTGCGTGTTTGAGATACGAACCGCTGTGCTCACAACAACAGTTGTTTGGGGTTGTTGTTGTTTGTTGGGTTTTGGGAACACAGCCGTCAGGTGTGCCCGTCTGCACCCGTTCACCACTGTGGAAAGGAAGGCAAGAGAAGCTACACGCAAAGACCCATGGTGCGTGCGTTTTTGGGGCTTCAGTGGAGCCTAGTATTGTTGGGGTTTGACTAACGAGTGTGGGTTCTAGGCAGGGCAGCGGCTTTGCTCCTTTGCTCCTTCACCACAGTGGAGAGAAAAGCAAGAGAAGCCACACGAAAGGACCCTTGGTGCGTGGTTTGCCCTTTATGCACACGTTCGCTTGGTTTACAGTGCACACCTCCTGGGGTTTAGGCAGATCGGCAGTTATAGAGTACTGGGCTGCAGTCGGCTGTGGTTCTGCAGCTGCAGTGTGACTGTTGTGTTGGCTAATTGTGGAGCTCTTGTATTTTGATGGTGCATGTTATTTTTAGCAGCAGCAGAGCCAGCAGCAGCAGCAGCAGCAGCAGCAGGTTTGTAGGCGGTGCTGGTACATGGGTGTGTATATGGCTGACAGACATGCCATATTTGCTGCCAACTGCACTCTGATAGCTGCAGCCACCGCCGCCGCTGCTGCTGCTGCTGCTGCTGCTGCTGCTGCTGCTGCTGCTGCTGCAGGGGACCCACTGGGCTGCAGCTGGCTGAGCTGGCTGACCTGTCACACAACCCGGAGCACTGCTACGTTATTTTTGTAAGTAACAAGTTTTTCACAACCTTCTGATGTAACTCTGCAATGAAGTTGTCAAACCCATGTGCCTCCTGCTGCACATGTGGATAATTTCTGCTGTTGTAAATTTTTCAAGCACTCACGACAGAACTTTCTGGCCCATTGCAGAGCTGCCATAAATTGTGACACGTTTGGTAACATGTCATTTGTGTTACATTGCCTGTTATTCAGGCAGTGCTGGAGTTCCGGCTGTCACGGGGTCCTGAGAAGTGGCGCAACGTGTACAAGGCACTGCTGGTGAGTCGGCTTTGAACACAATACACAGAACCATCTGATGTATGAGAGAATTAGCGGCAGCTGCGTGCGCTGTCAATTCCAGCTTTGGCAGCCTCAATCTGTGAATTAAAAGTGGTGCGGCGGGCGCCTGCAGGCGCTGGAGTTTCTGTTTGTGCGTGGTTCAAGCACTGCAGTACAGCTGGCCGGCAGCAGGGAGCTGCAGGGGCTATGAAATCCCTGAAAAACGGGAAACCCTGTTGTTTTGTCCTGCAGGCACTGATTTTTTGCTGGTGCGGGGCTCAAGCGCTGCGGTGCAGCTGGCCGGCAGCAGAGAGGTGCAGGGCCCTAAGGTTTCAGAGCCTCGATTTGAACCTTAGCCTCACAAATCTTGTTGTTTCTGTCCTGCAGGCACTTGGATTCCTGCTAGTGTGCGGGTCAAGCGCAGCGGTACAGCTGGCCAGCAGCAGGGAGCTGCAGCGGCTTCAGGTTTCACAGCTTTGCTTGAGTCCTAAATTGACATGAATTCCAAAACCCTGTCCTTCTGTCCTGCAGGCACTTGAGTTCCTTCTGGTGTGCGGGTCAAGCGCTGCAGTACAGCTGGCCAGCAGCAGAGAGCTGCAGGGCCCTAAGGTTTCAGAGCCTCCACTTAAAGCTAACTGCACAAACCTTGTTCTTTTGTCTTGTAGGCACTTGAGTTCTTTTTGGTGCGCGGTTCAACCGCAGCGGTGCAGCTGGCTGGCAGCAGGGAGCTGCAGACGCTGCTGCGGCAGCTGGTCAACTTTGAGTCCATTGGACACCGTGGCATTGACTGCGGGTCAAACGTCAGGATCAGGTGGGTCAAACATTCGACTACCTTCCGGACTTGTGGTAACAGTGCTAAAAGTCGGCTAAAAGTCCCAGGGCATCACACGCTCTTCCTGCTACTACATAACATGTAAAGTAATTACAAGGAGCTTCCGGGGCTGCTGCTGCAGCTGGTCAACTTTGAGTCAATCGGACACTGCGGCGTTGACTGCGGGTCAAACGTCAGGATCAGGTGGATCAAAATTTAAATCTTGTTTTACTATGTGTGTCATCTATGACGTGTGTTGCATAGCCGTAGGGTGCTGCAGGTGCTGCTGCAGCAGCTGCTGGCAAGCTGCCAGATGCGCATTCGCTGCACAAGCCTCAGCTGCTGTTGTTGTAACATGCAGTGCTGAGTATGAGGTCTATCCGTATAGTTGCTTGTGCTATTCTGATTTTATGCTTATTGTTTCATTGTGCAGGGCTGCAGCAGTGCAGGAGCTCTTGCAGGACCCCCAGCTGCAGTGTTAACTTGCAGCACTGAGGCTGAAAGGGTTCGATAAAACACTTATCTCCAACTCAACCTTTGTGATTTTGTGCCATTGTTTCATTGTGCAGGGCTGCAGCGGTGCTGGAGCTCTTGCAGGACCCTCAGCTACTGCAGCAGCGCAGATTTGCAGCAGCAGACCGCTTGCGGGCGCTGTCACCAACCGGCCTGCAGCAGCAGCAGCAGTACAGCAGCAGCAGCAGCAGTAGCTACGCAGCAGCAGGACGTGATCCCTTCGTGGCAGCAGCAGCAGCAGCACCCGCAGCTGTCTCGACAAATGACATGTATAATAACCGTTATAACAGTCAGTATAACAGCAGCTATGCAGGCGGCAGCGCAGGCAGCGGCAGCGCCGCACTGCTGCGTCCCGGCGGCAGCAGCAGCGCCGCCGGCAGCGGTTTTGCGGCAGTGGATCAGGGTTTAGCGGCCGGCCCTGGGCGGGGTTTAGCAGCTGGAGGCGGCGGTTTTGGGGAGGCCAAGGGTGTTAGTTTTGAGGAGAACAAGCTGCGGGTGGGGGAGCTGCGGCAGCTGCTGGCTAGGCCAGAAAACAGGTGATTGAACATATATTTGGGGCGTGATTTTTTTGGCACTAGATTTTGAATATTTGCTGTGTTATCCATAAGAGACTTCATTGCTGCAGCTGAGGTTAGCAGAGCTGCGGCAGCTGCGGCGTGAGCAAGAGACAGGCGACTTGAGGGCGTGCTGCTCCACATTACTTGTTAGTTGCGCAGTCCGGCTGCTATCTTATCTTGCTGTGCTGTTGTGAGCAGAATAAGCTGCGGGTGGCGGAGCTGCGGCAGCTGCTGGCCAGGCCAGAAAACAGGTGACTGCGTGTCTTGAACTTGCCTTGAATATGCCGTATTGGAGAGTTTGACCTTCTGCTGTGTTGGTCATACAGCCCTGCATTGCTGCAGCTGAGGTTAGCAGAGCTGCGGCAGCTGCGGCCTGAGCCAAAGAAACGGTAACTTGAGGGCGTGCTGCTCCACATGATTTGGATATCTGCACAGTTTTGCTGTTATCTTGCATAAATGTTATGAATAGGGGAACACGCTGCGGTTGGCGGAGCTGCTGACCAGGCCAGAAACCGGGTGATGAGTTAGGCAGGCCTAGCTGGGCGTGGGTCAATCTTGGGACAATCTGTGGGTGGAAAGCTACCCCACCACCAGTGAGACAACATCAACAACAACGACTCAACTTGTCTGTACTATGACATGCTGCACTTGTAACTTATTGCAGGCGCTGCGCGGACTGCCAGGATGCATCGCCTGCCGGCAGGCTGAGCTGGGCATCAATCAGACTTGTGACAATCTGGTTGGGACACCAATTCCTGCCTGCGGTTGGACCTGCCTGCGGTTGGAACACCAATTCACCACCCAATTCAATTAGGTATACAATCAACAACAAACAACTTGCCATGTTACTGTATCGGTGGACGCGCTGTGCTGTACTGTACTGCAGGCGCTGTGCAGACTGCCAGGGTGCATCTGCAATCTGCAATCAAGGAAACCATCCACTGCCTACTGACATTTCATCAGGAACCAACAACCTGTCTGCAAACGGGTGCTGCGCTGTGCTGTGCTGTACTGTACTGCAGGCGCTGTGCAGATTGCCAGGACGCATCGCCTGCAGGCTGCCCCAGCTGGGCGTCGGTCAACCCAAGTACAGACAAAACAACATGAAACGAAACACCAGCCTTATAGTGATGGTGTGGTTAGAAAAAACGTTGTCGTTAATGTGCCGTGCTGTGGTATTTCGCTTCTACTGTACTGCAGGCGCTGGGCGGATTGCCAGGACGCATCGCCTGCTGGCCGCCCCAGCTGGGCGTCAGTCAACCCTAGTAGAGATGAAACAAAATGAAACGAAATTCCAGCCTTATGGTGATGTTGTGGTTAGGAAGAAACCTTTACTGTGCCGTGCTGTGTTATTTTGCTTCTACTGCACTGCAGGCGCTGTGCGGATTGCCAGGACGCATCGCCTGCTGGCCGCCCCAGCTGGGCGTCAGTCAACCCTAGTAGAGATGAAACAAAATGAAACGAAATTCCAGCCTTATGGTGATGTTGTGGTTAGGAAGAAACCTTTACTGTGCCGTGCTGTGTTATTTTGCTTCTACTGCACTGCAGGCGCTGTGCGGATTGCCAGGACGCATCGCCTGCTGGCCGCCCCAGCTGGGCGTCAGTCAACCCTAGTAGAGATGAAACAAAATGAAACGAAATTCCAGCCTTATGGTGATGTTGTGGTTAGGAAGAAACCTTTACTGTGCCGTGCTGTGTTATTTTGCTTCTACTGCACTGCAGGCGCTGCGCAGACTGCCAGGATGCATCGCCTGCTGGGCGCCCCAGCTGGGGTTTTAGGGTTTTGGTCAACTTGGGTATGCTGTAACAACAACTTGTCTGTACTGTGCCGTGCTGCACTTACAATGCACTGCAGGCGCTGCGCGGACTGCCAGGATGCATCGCCTGCCGGGCGGCCGAGCTGGGCGTCGGTCAACCTTGGGGTGTTCATCTGCATGCGGTGCGCCGGCACGCACAGGGGCCTGGGCGCACACATATCCAAGGTAAATGTCTGATAAAAAAGAATACGGACACAGTCTGAATATTCATTACAAACTTAGTAACACGTGTGATGACAACAACAACGATTGCAAGGAGACAGCTAGCTGGGCGTCGGTCAATCTTGGGGTGTTCATCTGCATGCGGTGCGCCGGCACGCACAGGGGCCTGGGCGCACACATATCCAAGGTAAATGTCTGATAAAAAAGAATGCGGACACAGTCTGAATATTCATTACAAACTTAGTAACACGTGTGATGACAACAACAACGATTGCAAGGAGACAGCTAGCTGGGCGTCGGTCAATGTTGGGGTGTTCATCTGCATGCGGTGCGCCGGCACGCACAGGGGCCTGGGCGCACACATATCCAAGGTAAATGTCTGATAAAAAAGAATACGGACACAGTCTGAATATTCATTACAAACTTAGTAACACGTGTGATGACAACAACAACGATTGCAAGGAGACAGCTAGCTGGGCGTCGGTCAATCTTGGGGTGTTCATCTGCATGCGGTGCGCCGGCACGCACAGGGGCCTGGGCGCACACATATCCAAGGTAAATGTCTGATAAAAAAGAATGCGGACACAGTCTGAATATTCATTACAAACTTAGTAACACGTGTGATGACAACAACAACGATTGCAAGGAGACAGCTAGCTGGGCGTCGGTCAATGTTGGGGTGTTCATCTGCATGCGGTGCGCCGGCACGCACAGGGGCCTGGGCGCACACATATCCAAGGTAAATGTCTGATAAAAAAGAATACGGACACAGTCTGAATATTCATTACAAACTTAGTAACACGTGTGATGACAACAACAACGATTGCAAGGAGACAGCTAGCTGGGCGTCGGTCAACCTTGGGGTGTTCATCTGCATGCGGTGCGCCGGCACGCACAGGGGCCTGGGCGCACACATATCCAAGGTAAATGTCTGATAAAAAAGAATGCGGACACAGTCTGAATATTCATTACAAACTTAGTAACACGTGTGATGACAACAACAACGATTGCAAGGAGACAGCTAGCTGGGCGTCGGTCAATGTTGGGGTGTTCATCTGCATGCGGTGCGCCGGCACGCACAGGGGCCTGGGCGCACACATATCCAAGGTAAATGTCTGATAAAAAAGAATACGGACACAGTCTGAATATTCATTACAAACTTAGTAACACGTGTGATGACAACAACAACGATTGCAAGGAGACAGCTAGCTGGGCGTCGGTCAATCTTGGGGTGTTCATCTGCATGCGGTGCGCCGGCACGCACAGGGGCCTGGGCGCACACATATCCAAGGTAAATGTCTGATAAAAAAGAATACGGACACAGTCTGAATATTCATTACAAACTTAGTAACACGTGTGATGACAACAACAACGATTGCAAGGAGACAGCTAGCTGGGCGTCGGTCAACCTTGGGGTGTTCATCTGCATGCGGTGCGCCGGCACGCACAGGGGCCTGGGCGCACACATATCCAAGGTAAATGTCTGATAAAAAAGAATACGGACACAGTCTGAATATTCATTACAAACTTAGTAACACGTGTGATGACAACAACAACGATTGCAAGGAGACAGCTAGCTGGGCGTCGGTCAATGTTGGGGTGTTCATCTGCATGCGGTGCGCCGGCACGCACAGGGGCCTGGGCGCACACATATCCAAGGTAAATGTCTGATAAAAAAGAATACGGACACAGTCTGAATATTCATTACAAACTTAGTAACACGTGTGATGACAACAACAACGATTGCAAGGAGACAGCTAGCTGGGCGTCGGTCAATCTTGGGGTGTTCATCTGCATGCGGTGCGCCGGCACGCACAGGGGCCTGGGCGCACACATATCCAAGGTACAGAGAAGTATGAAACATGTCTGCAATTAGGCACACCAGTGATGGTGCAGAAGTCCACAAGTGCTGTCACACAGCTGGTGTACCCTGAACACACTCTTGGCCAGATCAGGTCTTCAAGTTGGTGATAGATATTGCAGCAGGGATCACCTGTCCAGTTTGCTGCTGCTGCTGCTGCTGCTGCTGCTCTTGTCATAACTGTATTGTGACTGTCAGGTGCGCTCCTGTACCCTCGACACCTGGCTACCTGAGCAAGTCGTGTTCATGGCACTGCTAACTTGCCCCCCCCCCCCCCCCCCCCCCCCTGCTGCTGCTGCTGCCAAACTTTTTCCAGTGTCAGGTGTGCTCCTGCACACTGGACACCTGGCTACCTGAGCAAGTCGTGTTATGGCACTGCTAAGCTGTCCCTGCCGGTGCTGCTGCTGCTGCTGCTGCTGCTGCTGCTGCTGCTGCTGCTGCTGCTGCTGCTGCTGCACGTGTTGTTACTTTTAGGTGCGCTCCTGCACGCTGGACACCTGGCTACCAGAGCAAGTCTTTATGGCACTGCTGATTGTTTTCCCTGCTGGTGCTGCTGGTGCTGCTGCTGCTGGTGCTGCTGCTGCTGCTGCTGCTGCTGCTGCTGCTGCTGCTGCACATTGTTATAAATGTCAGGTGCGCTCCTGTACCCTCGACACCTGGCTACCTGAGCAAGTCGTGTTCATGGCAAGTACAGGCAATGCAGCAGCCAATGCTCACTTTGAGGCACTGCTGCCACCAGCAGACCAAAACCCCACCAGCAGCAGCAGCGGCGGCCTAAACCCTGGCGCCGGCGCCGGCTTAAACCCTGGTGCTGGTGGCGGGCTGAGCCCTGGGCCCCACAGGAGGCCTGCCAGGGACTCGCCTGACATGGCTGCCTTCATCCGGCAGAAATACATCGACCAGGGGTGAGCTCGCTTCTAAAATCACAAAACCAATGTTACTTCTCTTGTTTGATAAGTTGTTTGTGATCTGCGCATCTCGATGCACTTCCACAGCATGGCGCTGTGCTTGCAAACAGTGTGAATGATAACTCAAGGGCGGAGTGTTTGTACGTTGGGCGTCATCAACGTTGCTTGGTGTGCATTGCTGGCTGGTGCTGCAAGGTCGTGTGTGTACTAAATTGCTGATTGATCTGCTGCTGATGCTGCTACTGCTGCTGCCGGTGCTGCTGCTGCCGCCTGTAGGTGGGTCAAGCCAGGCACCACATGGCCTCCCTCAATCCAGCAGCAGCAGCAGCAATTAGCAGCGCCTGTGGCAGCAACAGCAGTAGCACCGCCACAGCCGCCACAGCAGCAGCAGCAGGCACAGCTGACGCAGCAGGAGTCAAAGCCTGCAGCAGCAGCAGGCTTTGAAGATGCTGCCTTTCCTAGCACGACCCCATCAGCAGCAGCAACAATAGCAGCGCCTGCTGCTGCTGCTGCTGCTCCTGTGGCAGACCTCCTCCAGCTCGATGAGTCGGGTGGCAGCAGAAGTAACATTGTTACTAACAGTGTCATTTTTGACGTCATGGACGCCCCAATGGATGTGCCAGGGCCTGCAATGTCAGTCATAGATTGGATAGAGCAGCGCATCGCAACTGGTGCTGATGCTGCAGCCCAAGCAGCAGCAGATGCAGCACGGCACCAGCGGCAGCGACATCACACTGCTGCTGCTGCTGCTGCTGCTGCTGCTGCTGCTGCTGGTGGTGGTGGTGGTGTTACAGGGTGCCAGGTCAAGCAGCAGCAGCAGCAGCAGTATGTGTTTGATCCGTTTGTGAACGGGGACGCACCACAGCAGCAGCAGCAGCAGCAACAGCTGTCTGCATCCAACCCGTTTGCCAGCAGTAGCATCCAGCAGAAGCAGCAGCAGCAAGCCCCAGCTGCTGCTGCTGCTGCTGCTGCTGCTGCTGCCCCTCCTGCTGCTGCTGCTCCTCCTGCCAGATCTCTCCTGCAATCCATTAGCCATCATCTTGGTAGCAGGCACAGCCACGGCCACAGTCACATAGGGGTGCATTTGTTCGGGGCAGGGGGTGGCGTGATCAGCACCTATGAGTACACTTTCAGCAGTGATGAGGAAGATGATGAAGAGGATGAGCAGCAGCAGCAGCAGCAGCAGCAGCAGCAGCCAGCTGCGGTGACGGCCAACGGTGCTTCAGGACAGGCTGGAGTAGCAGCACTGACCCAGCAGCAGCAGCAGCAGCAGCAGCAGCAGCAGCAGCAAAGACAGGGTAGTCCTGCATCCGCTGCTACTGCTGGTGCTGCTACAGCACCAGGCAGCAGCAATGGTGGTCCTGGCCCTCTAAACAACAGCAGCAGCAATGGCCAATCAGCAGCTGCTGTTGCTAATGGCAGCAGCAGCAGCAGCAGCAGCAGCAGCAAGCCTGCAAGCACAGTACCGCTGATACCAGTCACCCCTGGCTTTGCTACAGCTACTGCTCCCAGCTACAACCCCCACACAGCAGCAGCAGCAGCAGCAGCAGCAGGGTTTACCGGAGGGTACAGGTCTTACCAGCAGCAGCTCACAGGAGCAGCAGCAGCAGCAGCAGCAGGGTTCACCGGAGGGTACAGGCCGTACCAGCAGCAGCTAACAGGAGCAGCAGCAGCAGCAGCAGCAGGGCGGACCGGCAGGCCACCTTTTGCCACAGCTGCTGGAGCAACAGGCGGTTCAACAGCAGCAGCAGCAGCAGCAGCAGCAGCAGGGTTTACTGGCGGCGCCCCAGCTAGGGTTTACTATGCGCCGGTAGGGTTTGGTGGCGGCTGGGGAGGCGGGTGGGGAGGCGGTTATGCTGTAGTGCCAGTTGCAGCGGGGCGAACAGGCGGCGCTGCTGCTGCTGCTGCTGCTGCTGGCTTGACGGGCAGCAATGCTGGGTACAAGCCTGCTGGCGCAGGTGCCCCTGTGCGGCGGTGATTAACGTCTAGCCTGTGATCTAGAAGCAATTTCTGTTGTTGTCTTCACAAGTTTTTCGCTGTGGACAATCATTGTCAATTGGCATGTGTTGTGGCGGCTGGGGAGGGGGCTGGGGAGGCGTTTATGCTGTAGTGCCGGTTACGGCTGGGCCAACAGGCGGCAATGCTGCTGCTGCTGCTGCTGCTGCTGCTGCTGCTGCTGCTGCTGCTGCTGCAGCTGCTGGCTTGACTGGCAGCAGAGCCGCACACAGGGCAGCTGGCACAGGCAGGCCTGTGAGGCAGTGATTGACGCATTGATTGGCGCAGTGCCAGGGAGTTGTGACCTCGTCATTTTTGCAATATCACGTTCAACGTAGCAAGTCGCTGCTGCTGCTGGCTTGACTGGCGGCAGTGCTGGGTGCAAGCCAGCTGGCGCAGGCGCACCTGTGCGGCGGTGATCAATGTTTAGCCTGTGATCTAGAAGCAATTTCTGTTGTTGTCTTCACAATCATTGTCAATTGGCATGTGTTGTGGTGGTTGGGGCGGCGGTTATGCTGTTGTGCCGGTGACGGCTGGGCCAACAGGCGGCACTGCTGCTGCTGCTGCTGCTGCTGCTGCTGGCTTGACAGGCAGGCCTGTGAGGCAGTGATTGACGCAGTGCCAGGGAGTTGTGACCTTGTCATTTTTGTGATATCACGTTCAACGTAGCAAGTTGCTGGTGCTGCTGGTTTGACAGCTGTCAAACCAGCAGCAGCAGCAACTTGCTAATGACGACAACAACTGCCTGCAGGCAGCAGTGTTGGGTGCAAGCCTGCCGGCACAGGCACGCCTGTGCGGCAGTGATGGACGCAGCGTCGGATGATTGCCGTGATATCCTGTCGTTTGTCGTGATGTAACAGCCATTCTCGTGATACCGATGCACATGTGGGCCAGAGTTCTTGAGCGGGCTTTGAGCGGGCTTTGAGCGGGCTTTGAACTGTGACTGTCTTTGTTGGTTGTAACATTCCTTCACTGCATCCAGGTGAATGCGTGACACCTTTCAGTATTGATTGATTGCATTCATGCAATGCAATGCAACGTCACTATTGCAGCCGAGTAGCCCCAGCAGCCTAGCCTAGCCGGGCAGGTGTGTTGTCCCCCAGGGGTTCCCCCTCCTTGATTGAGTAAAGCAAGGCAACGTAACGTGATCAGGCTTCATATGCATCCTGCATGATCGCGTACTTTTCACACTGGTCAACAACAGTGCCACAGGGGCCACCATAGATGCATATCAGCCATATTGTACACTTCATACATCATGATCATATACACGCCTAGGCCTGAAACCTGACCCTTAAAAGCTTCCCTGACCCTACTGGTAGGCACGTGCACCAGCCCAGCCCTGCAAGCCGCTATTTTCTACGGCAGTGCAAGCACTACTATGAGTTGCAGTGCAAAACAATGCAGTGAAGCACAATGCAACATCAGCACGGCCTGTAGGCAACCGAAACCACAACAAGCCAAACAGCTACTGCTGCAGGTACTGCTGGATGCCGGCATCTTTGCAGCTCTGCTGCCACAGCGCTGCCACCGCCTCAGCATCACCAGCAGGCACCCCTGACGTGTCCACCATAGCCCCATGCAAGATGCATTTCATGGTTACAGCATAGCAACGTGGCGATCAGCACCCACCAAACAAAGGAGCAGGCACCCAAATTGGGACCCAACCAAAACCACAACAAACCATAGCTTCACTACTGCGGCAGGTACTGCTGGATCCCAACATCCATGCAGCTCTGCTGCCACAGCGCTGCTGCTGCCTCAGCATCACCCGCAGGCCCGACTGAAGTGTCCGCCACTGCCCGCCTGCTGTACAGTTGGCCACAGCTTTCACCTTCCGCTGCGCCATCGCACACTGCTGCCACACGGCTTGCTGACTCCTGTGAGCAAAACCAACAGCAGTAACAACAAATTCTTAGCCACTGGCAAGCGTCTTGCCCTCTGCTGCGCCATCACAAACAGCAGCCACGCGGTTTGCGGCCTCCTGCAGGCACAGATACAGCAGCAGAACCAAGACAGCAGCCGGTGATTCTGGCGCGGCACTTCAGAGCATGTGCAGCACAAATTACAGCAGCGCACAGCTTCCTGCAGGGGAACAGCAACAGCAACAGCAGAAGGCGTTGACTCAGAGCCACCCGCAGGCCTGCCCTGACGTGTCCAATCACACAGTCAACACACCACGGCTGGTGTATTGCTGGCTCACCTGCACCGTGACGGCAAAGGGCGCCCAGGAAATGATGTGCTTCATCGCAAACCTCACAATTCGTGCCTCAAAAAATGCTCCATGAATTAATGTGCTGCACAGCAAACCCTTTAGTCCATGCCTCGGAAGCATGGCGTCTCACACCCTCACCTGCACCGTGACGGCAAAGGGGGCCCATGAGATGATGTGCTTCATGGCGAAGGGTGCCCATGATGTGACGTGCTTCACCACAAACCTCTTGTTCCACCCCCAGAAGCGGTGATGAGCCACCTGCTGCTCGTACAACACACATGCCATGTGCTGGGCGGGGTGCGCAGCTTTGCTTTTTTTTATGCTAGGCTGTCCATCTTTACAAAACACAGCTGATGTCTCACCTGCACCGTGACGGCAAAGGGGGCCCATGAGATGATGCGCTTCATGGCAAACCTCCCTAGCGGTCCAGCATAGCGGCTCAGCTCTGCGGCGGCGGCGGCAGCAGCAGCAGCAGCAGCAGCAAGATGTCAGGGGGCATTGCAGGCATTGTAACTACAGCACTGGTAGCGCGTGACACGCTACAGCAGCAATTCACTGTTGTTCCGCTGGGCACAGCATACCTGTGACACAGAGTAGCAATGCAGATGTCATAGCCTGACTAGGTTTACTGCTCACCTGTGGTGGGTACACAGCCAGGCGTAACCGCTTTTACCTCCAGCCGTCTGCTGCTGCTGAAATGGCTTACATAGCATGCTGCTCACCTGTGGTGGGCACAAAGCCAGGTGCAACTGCATTTTCCATCAGCCGCCACCTGCTGCTGCTGCTGCTGCTGCCATTGCTTTGCTGCTGCTGCTGCTTTCATGCTCGAGCTTGCTGCTCACCTGTGGTGGGTACGAAGCCAGGCGTTATGGCATTTACAACCAGGCGCTTGCTGCTGCTGCTGTCGCTGCTGCTGTCGCTGTTGCTGCTGCTGCTGCTGCTGCTGCTGCTGCTGTTTTTGGTTGTTCGTGTTTGCTGCTCACCTGTGGTGGGTACAAAGCCGGGTGTGACTGCACTCACCACCAGCCACCTGCTGCTGCTGCTCCTGCTGTAGCTGTAGCTGCTGCTGCTGCTGCTGCTCAGCTGTGGTGGGTACAAAGCCAGGCGTTACGGCGTTTACAACCAGGCGATTGCTGCTGCTGCTGCTGTTTCTGGTTGTTCGTGGTCGTAGCTCACCTGTGGTGGGTACAAAGCCAGGCGTTACGGCGGAGGCAGCGTTGCTGCTTAACTGTGGTAGGTACAAAGCCGGCCGTGACTGCATTTACCATCAGCCAACTGCTGCTGCTGCTATTGAAATGTGTTCCGGTTTGCTGCTCACCTGTGGTGGGTACAAAGCCAGGCGTGACTGCACTCACCACCAGCCACCTGCTGCTGCTGCTGCTGCTGCTTTCATGTTCGTGTTTGCCGCTCACCTGTGGTGGGTACAAAGCCAGGAGTCACTGCATTCACAACCAGGCGCTTGCTGCTGCTGCTGCTGTCGCTGCTGCTGCTGCTTTCATGTTCGTGTTTGCTGCTTACCTGTGGTGGGTACAAAGCCAGGCGTTACGGCGTTCACAACCAGCCGCCTGCTGCTGCTGCTGCCGTTGTCATTGCTGTGCTCCAGCTGGGGCAGCACAGCAGCTGCCATGTGCTTGGTGAACCACAGGTTGTAGAGCTGCAGGCAGCAGCAGCAGCAGCAGCAACAGCAGTGCAACAATGCAACAATGCGGGCAGAAGCACAGCAGCAGCCATGTGCTTGGTGAACCACAGGTTGTAGAGCTGCAGGCAGCAGCAGCAGCAGCAGCAGCAGCAGCAGCAGCGGCGGCAGCAGCAGCAGCGGCGGCAGCAGCAGCAGCGGCGGCAGCCGCAGCACCGCGGCGACAGCCGCAGCACCGCGGCGACAGCAGCAGATACAGCTGTAGTACCGGCATCCGTTTGTCTGGTGGTTGCTGATCTGCTGCATACAGTTATGCATAACGCAGCATGCATAGAGATCGGCTTGATGCCTATTTAACCCAACACAAAGCAAAAGGAGGTTCTACACACATCGATGTACAACAGTGCTCCTCATATACCTTTGTGAGGCTGTAGCGCTGCATTGCTGTTGCGCTTGCTGCTGCTGCTGCTGCCGTGCCTTGCTGCTGCTGCTGCTGCTGCTGCTGCTGTGCGGCTAGCTTGTGGAAGAAGAGGGGGTCTGCCAGCTCCAGTGGAACAGTGCTGTACTGCTGCGACCTGTTGCAGCAAGAACAGGAATAGTACAAAATAGTTGGCGGACAGGTTGCTTGAACTGAACTTTGAAATCACACAACAGTCTAATTTAATTTGGATTTGAAGTGCCCATGAGGGTCTGCCAGCTGCAGCGGCACTGTGCTGTACTGCTGTGACCTGTTGCGGCAACAACAAAAGGACTGCACGGTAGTTGAGAAACATGTTCAAATTTAACATATGAGTGCCCATGAGGGTCTGCCAGCTCCAGCAGAACAGTGCTGTACAGCTGCGACCTGGTGGTGAATATGAACACAACCTTTGGGCGCCAGAGCCAGCTTCAGCCTGCTTACATGTTGTAAAGATGGACAGTCTAGCATGAAAAAAGCAAAGCTGCGCACCTTCAAGCAAAGCTCGCTACATGTTGTAAAATGAAAACTCTCCCTTTACGACATGACCACAAGTAAAATCACAGGCACAAGTAGGCGCAAGGTCGGCATGCACTCAAACATCTTTGAGCTGTGCAGCAGCTTTCAATACTCAAACAGCATGCAGCGTCAACGCAAATGCTTTTGCATTCTGAAAGTGTTGATATCAAACAAAATGCATAATCATGTGGGAGCCGCATCTGAACCAGCAGGCACTCCAAAGCATAACAGCAGCAGCAGAAGCGACAGCGCAAGTGAGGTGTTGATGGGCCAGATTGAAAATGCTGTCTCACTCACCCACCGCCACCAGCCAAGCAGCAGCAGCAGCAGCAGCAGCAGCAGCAGCGCTTGCAGGGAATTTTTGGGATTATGATTATTGCAGAAGGCACCGCATTCACTCTTAAAATTCAAGATATATAACGACTCACCCCACCACCACCAGCCGAGCAGCGTCCGAATTGAGCAGCTGCGGCAGCAGCAGGTGGGACAGCAGGAAGTGCCCCAGGTGGTTCACCTGCAGCAGCAGAAGCAGCAGCAGCAGCAGCAGCAGCAGCAGCAGCGGCAGCAGCGGCAGCAGCAGGAGCAGCAGCAGCAGAAGTTGAGCAGCCATTGGGACAGCTGGAGGGCATGAACCCCTGCAGATTCAGCATTGTGAGAGGTGGTTGAAAAAGGCATGACTAGTTTCAAGGCAAGCGGCTGGTTGACTGAAGTTTGACCAAGACGTGAATGGTGGTTGACTGATGTTTGACCAATGTTTGACTGGCGGTTGACTGATGTTTGACCAGCCGCAGCACCCACCTGGTACATGGTATCAAAGCCGTCGCCAGTGAGGGTGGGCTGTGCAGTGATGATGGCTGCATAACAGCCGCAGCAGCAGCAGCAGCAGCAGCCGCCGCCGCAGCAGCAGCAGCAGAAGCCGCAACAGGCAGTTGATTTAGGTGTATTGTCTGCATAATACGTATAACTACGCAACGCCTCCATCACACCATTTTGTAGGGCTTTCAACAGGGAGCTACATGTTTTATGACCTACATAGTTCCACAAAAGGCCTGCGCACCTGCATTGCACGCCAGCACGTCCAGCCGCGGCCACCTTGCCGCCACCTGCTGCAACTGCAAACTTTCAAGCGAATACCACACAGCCACATCACCCCCAAAGCCTGCATCTTCAACATATCAGTACAAACCTGCATTGCACACCAGCACGTCCAGGCGAAGCCACTTTGCCGCCACCTGCTGCTGCAACCCTACCTCACCCACAGCAGAACACAGCTATCTCTCCGTTGTTTCATCAGTTGTGCTTTTGGATGCAAAGGATACAACACGTCTGTCAGATGTAGGTTTTGAGCGTTACACGCACCTGCATTGCACACCAGCACGTCCAGGCGTGGCCACTTTGCCACCACCTGCTGCCAATCCAAACTTTCAAATTTTAGAAGAAATTACAATAAAGACCTAAACCTGCATCTTAAAAACATATGTATGCACCTGCATTGCAGACCAGCACGTCCAGGCGCGGCCACCTCGCCGCCACCTGCTGCTGCCATCCCACACGAACCCAAATCCAGCACACCTGTCCCTCACCTAACCATCCTAAAACTATGCTGATTTCGAAGCACACACTTCACACATATGTTAAAAGTAGGGTTAAAAAAATGCACACCACACCTGCATTGCACACCAGCACGTCCAGGCGCGGCCACCGTGCCGCCACCTGCTGCTGCCATGCAACCTCACCTAATAACACAGCTATCTCTCCTAAGCCTGGATTCTCAACGAATGCACATACATTGTCAAGCATTGCATATCATGTGCATCCGTGCACCTGCATTGCACACCAGCAGGTCCAGGCGCGGCCACTTTGCCGCCACCTGCTGCGCACACTCCCTCACTGACGCCAGGCTCGCCAGGTCACACCGCACAGCGCTGACGCTGCTGCTGCTGCTGCTGCTGCTGCTGGCGGCAGCAGCCTGTAGGCGCTCGCATGCCGCCTTGGCTCTGCTGTCGTCCCTGCACGCATATACAAATTTATAGGGACTGCTGGCTGTCGCTGTCACTTTGTTGATATTGATTTAAATATATGTGAAGCAATGCTCCTGGTTTGGCTGCCTCGTTTGCAGAAGGCAATGCAATGCAGCTTGCGCGCAGAGTGGCATTGCCTTGGTGCCTGGTCTTACATACAGGTCTTACAACAGCGGCTGTGTGCACATTGGGCTGCTGTGCTAGAATGGTGTTGGGTGAGCTGTGCATTGCTTGCATGCTGTAGCAGCAGCACAATTTGCAAATTGTGCTGCTGCACTACGCTGCGGCTTTGGTTCTGAGCATGCTGCTGCCCTGACCTGCTGCTAGGATCTTGCAGGAAACGCAAGCAGGCAGCTACAGTCAGACTCGTCTTGCTAACGCAGTGTATTCACTGATGTTCTGATCTGTTGCGCTGCTTGTTGTGCGCAGAAGCGGTTGTTGCATGGCTGTGATGCTGCTGTGTGCTGCTGCTGCTTGCCCACCTGCAGGCAATGATTACTTCATGCCCTCGCTGCAGCAGCTGCCGTGCAACTTCGAAACCGATGCCTGTCGGTACAACAATGTGTTACAAGTCAGTCCAAGGCCGTAGCTGTCGTTGCATGCTGCTCCTGCAAGCGTGATGTGTTTCGAACGAACCTGTGTTGCCCCCAGTGATCAGGCACAGCCGCGGAGAAGCCATGGCACCAATTTAAAACAAAAAAACTAAGCAAAGGTTACGTGAAGCTCACCGCTAAGCACGCGCACGCCGCAGCTTCCCACAACCGCCAAACCCTTGCTGCTCTGCAGTGGTTATAACCACTTCTAATTAGAAGTAACACCCCAGTGACCTTCTTTTGGTCCCCTCTAACAGCCACGGTGGTTATCAACTTGAAGCCATAAAAGCACAATGCTACTGTTTCTACGTTGTATCCTTGCACGAACATACACAGCAACATACTCTGAAAGCACGCTTTAGGTAGCACTCGCTCCGGCCTACCTAGTAACAGTCTGCAGCAAATCGCGCTGCCTGTGTCCCACGCCTGCTGCTCAACTTAACATCCACACCATCACCTTACGATTCACGTTATTAACATTCCTTGCACGTGCTATCGCCGATCGAACTCCACAGCAAGCCTTTCTGTAGTGCTACGGAACCGCCCCAGCCTTTTCAACCGTGATCTGGAAATGAATTCCGCAGCTGCTGCAGCTATGGCTTTCGCTGCTGTGTTTGTGCTGCTGCTGGCGGTGCAGGCAGGTGAGAGCGGCAAGCAGCAAGCAGTGCCTCGCCCTGTGCAGCGAGCTTGTGGTGGGACACAGCAGAGCAGCGCCTTTTAGAGCCGGCATTTTCATTGTTCGAGGCCTAAAAGCAATTTTATATTGCATGTGATGAGTTTCGAAACAAGCACGGCGCGATACGCCTCACTGGCAGCATGCTCCAGCATGATGCAGCACTTGATCTGCTGCAGTGACACAGCAGTCACTGCTGTGAGGGGGTGCCAGCAACACCACTGCTGTGCTGCTGCAGCAGCCCGTGCCAAAAAGAGTGCAACCAGGCACCTTTGTGCTTATAGACTGCGCAGGGGCACACTCCAGCTGGCACTGCTTGTACCGCTGTGCCGCTGCTGCTGCTCTGTCTGTCCGTAGATGCTGCGTCCCCCAGGCGGCTGCTGGCTGCCCCTGCTGCCCCTAACCATTGGGTCTGCATTCGCAGCACTGTGCTGAAGCTGAAACTGTCTGTGCCGCTGCTGCTGCTGCTGCTGCTACTGCTGCTGCTGCTGCTGCTGCTGCTGCTGCTGCAGATGCGTCCCCCAGGCGCCTGCTGGCTGCCCCTGCTACCCCCAAGCCCTCTGCTGCAACAGCAGCAGCAGCAGCAGGAGCTGCAGTCGGTGTGAAGACAGTCACAAAGAGCACCAAGGGCTCCAACAGCACAAAAGTTGATGCTCCTATTGTCGCAACAAAGATCGCTGTCACCACCACTAAGGCTGGCGCCACCAACACCCAGGTCGCTGCGCCCTTCACAAAGTGAGTGTGGTTGTAATAAAGCAATGTGAGTGTGCTGTTAGTTTGTGCTGTTGTGCTGTGAGGCAGGGTACCTCGCTGCCTTCTCCACAAGGTGGGTGTGACTATGTGTTGCCTCCTTGTCATCTACAGACGGGCTGCAGTGCAGCATATTGTCACCACCGCCAAGGCTGGCGCCACCAACACCCAGGTTGCCGCCCCCTTCACAAAGTGAGTGTAGCCTTGCTCTTTGTTTGACCAAGTTTGACCGGGTTGACCAAGTTTGACGTTTTAAATGCACGGAAGGTGAACGTCGCTGTCACCACCACCAAGGCTGGCGCCACCAACACCCAGGTCGCCGCCCCCTTCACAAAGTGAGTGTGTATACTCAAGCGCTTAAGGTGTCGTTGATTTGGGTAAGGGTGTCTGACAAGTTTTTGTTACAGCTTCGGACGGACATTTTTAACGATTTGTCCGAATATATAGAAGATTATATACTGTCATGCTGTGTGGCTGGCGCCACCAGCACCCAGGTCGCTGCGCCCTTCACAAAGTGAGTGTGGTTTATGACTCCTTAGTTTTGTCTGTGCTGTTGTGCTGTGTGGCAGGGCGCATTGCTGCCTTTTCAACCAAGTGCAGGTTGCCGCGCCTTTTATGTCAAAGACGCCAAGGCTGCTGCTGCTGTTGCTGCTGTGGCTTGCTGTCCATTGCTGCATCCGCTGCTGCTGCTGCTGCATGTGCAGGATGGGAGTCAAGACCACCAACACCACACAAAATAAAGGTTGCTGCTGTTTGTGCTCACCATTGCTGCTGCTGCTGCTGCTGCTGCTGCTGCTTGCGCGCAGGGTGGGAGTCAAGACTACCAACACCACGACTGACACCAAGGTTGCTGCCCCCTTCACTAAGTGAGTTGCATTTCTGTGGTTCTAGCAGATATAGAGCCATCAAATCATTGCCCACACCCTGGTCAATGACATCATCTGAACCATTTTCTTGATTTGTTTTGTTTCTGTGTCCCCTGTGCTGCAGTGTGGGAGTCAAGACCAACAAAAACGACAAGGTGGCCGTGGCTGCCGAGGCGCCTCTCACTGACAATGTTTTTTGAAGATTTCAAACTAATTCAAAATCACATCTGTGTGCTGTGTGCTGCAGTGTGGGAGTCAAGGCTAACAAGAATGGCAAGGTGGCGGTGGCTGTCGAGGCGTCTCTCACTGAAAATGCTTTTTGAAGGAGTCGAAGAAGAAGAAAAATGATTTTTTGAAAAATTCAAACCAATTCAAAATCACATCTGTGTGTTGTGTGTTGCAGTGTGGGAGTCAAGACCAACAAAGGCGGCAAGGTGGCTGTGGCAGTGAAGGCGCCCCTCATCAGATGTCATTTATACAACAACAAATAATGTATTAAACACAAGACTGTCCATCTTTACAATGTTTTTTGTTGCCGTTTGCACTGTGGGAGTCAAGACCAACAAGAATGGAAAGGTGACGGTCGCTATAAAGGCGCCCCTGACTGATGCCATTTGTGCAACATCAATTTTTAATTGAATACAATGTTATCTCTGTTTTTGTTTGCAGTGTGGGAGTCAAGACCAACAAGAATGGGAAGGTGGCGGTCGCTGTGAAGGCGCCCCTCACTGACGTGAACGTGCAGACCACCAACACCACCAGCAAGACCGTCGTGAAGGTGCGGGCTGCTGCTTTTTACCAGAATACATGGATTATGTTTGATGAAGTAACTTATAATGCATGTCATAGGGTGTGGACTGAGAGTAGTCGCTTGCAACACAACAAGCGGAAGCTACAGCGCCCCCAACAGATGTGATGGTGCACACCCCTATATCAAAGTGTGTGTGAAGTCTGAAGCCGCTCCCTGCATGCTGTCCACAACTACCGTGTCCACAGTCAAGGGAGTAGGCTCAATTGCCTAGCGCAGACCCCCGCAGGCCTCTGCAACAGCAACCGGAGCCGAGGCTCCAAGCCACTCATACTTTCTGCTTTTGGCGTTCCTCCTTGCAGGCCGCCAGCTCCATCAAAACTATTCCAACCCTTCCACATGCTGACACAAATGTGACGCTTTTGCCTGCAGGCTGCTGGATCCACCACCACTGTCACCACGGTGAAGGGAGTGGGCTCGAAAGAGGTGCTGCAGGCCCCAGCAGGCCTCAGCAACAGCACCACCACCAACACTCCCCCCCCCCCCCCCCCCAACCTTATTGTGAATCGAGACAGAGCAGGCCCCAGCTGGCCTCAGCGCATCATAAACTTACACGACAGCTGTGCTGCTGTGTGCTTGCAGGCGGCCGGGTCTACAACTACCGTGTCCACAATCAAGGGAGTGGGATCCACCGAGACAGTGCAGGCCCCCGCAGGTCTCAGCAACTAAAACAACACACACTGATAATGTTATTTTTCCTCATTTTTGCCTACAGGCTGCTGGCTCCACCACCACTGTTACTACAGTGAAGGGCGTGGGCTCAAAGGAGGTTGTGCAGGCCCCTGCCGGGCTCAGCAACAGCACCACCACCAAAACTCCCCAACTTTTCCGATCTGACCATTTCAAACACCCTGACAGCACAGTGCTGGTTTTAAGGTTTCCATTATGCTGTTAATCCACGCTCTATACCCGCTCTGTGTTAATTTGCAGGCTGCTGGATCCACCACTACTGTTACTACAGTGAAGGGCGTGGGCTCAAAGGAGACAGTGCAGGCCCCTGCCGGGCTCAGCAACAGCACCACCATCCGCAATGCAAAGGGAGAGGTTGTTTCCTCTACTACTGCTACACCATTGGGCCAGGTGACCAGCACTGCTCAGGGCACGAGTGTGAGGCTGCCTGGTGCGGCGCAGCCAGTGAACCTCCCCGCCATGCCGGGAATGGCTGGTGCACCCAGCCTGCTTGGTTGATCCAGGCATGGTTTTATCCAATAAATTCAAACACCTTGATACGGGGTTTGTTGTGGTTGGAATTGACTGGCTGTGCCCGGTGCAGCGCAGCCGGTTACTCTTCCCGCAATGCCGGGAATGGCAGGTGCACCCAGCCTGCTGGGTTAGGCAAAGCCGTCAGTTCAGATAGCGCAGGCGGTGGATCCGATGTTGTTGCTGATTGTTTGATGGTTGTGCTGGGTGCTGGCCTGTTTTTAGTACTACTTAGTAAGGGCACAACTGGGAAGCTGCCCGGTGCAGCGCAGCCTGTGAAACTCCCCGCAATGCCAGGAATTGCTGGTGCACCCAGCCTGCTTGGTTGAACCAGGCATGCTCTGATTTGAATGGATTCAAACACCTTGATACGGGTTTGTTGTTGTTCAAATTGGCTGGCTGTGCCTGGCGCAGTGCAGCCTGTGACGCTGCCCGCTATGCCGGGCATGGCCGGTGGCCCCAACCTGCTTGGATGAAAAAAAACTCAAAACCTCTCTCATAAGTTTTGATTATGCATAGTGGTGTGTTTAGACAGGGATTCCTGTACAAGGGGATATACATACGGCCGCATAGCAGGGGTGCATGTGCAGAGATCCACCAGTACTGCATGCCGCACTGCTCTCAGTGCACAGTGTATCGTGCAGCTGGCACTCATGTAGTACAGCAGTATACTGCTACGTAGTACAAATAGTGCGAATAGAATGCAGTTTGCACCTGGAATTAAGCATGTTTGCCAGCGTCTACCGCTGAAGTGTGTTGCTGCATTCCTGTACATGAGCTGGGAATGGCTTTCATGTCTTTGATGGTATGTAATGGCCTTGAAAACGACTGGCGCTTACACGCTGCAGTCTTTGGTCAGTGTTTTGCATCATACATCTTTGCACCACAGGATGTGCACTTGCTCATCACACGTCTCACACGCACAGCTCTGTTGCGGGCAGGCATGCTGTATAGAGTTGCCGCAAGTGACAACCGACTGATAACACGACGTTGTTCGAGTACGTGCTAGTAACACGGAGCAGTGCTCCCCCTCCTTGCACTCAAGGGAGCCCCCGGTCCAATAGCTGTGTTGCTGAACTTACATTGGGAAAACGACGAGGTGAATGTGTAGCCAAACTGTGTCATGATGAGGGTGACAGCAAAACTTCAAATTTCAGATTTCTGTCGGCGCGTATTTCAGCGCTTCACACGACGGCATACCAAACATGATAAGACTACACCATAGTTACAGCATATAGCACAAACATGCACATTACTGTGCAGCTAGCTGCAGCCTGCTGAGCAGCAGACCCAGCTGGGTCCAGCATCAAACCCAGCTGCCAGAACTTCTGGATGATCCTGCAGCAGTACACTGCCGGTTTTTGCTGCTAGTGCGCCAATTGATATGCGGCACTGCAGCAGCAATACTGCAGTGACAGTACTGTCATCCTGCATTGCCGCATCCACTCATCTTCACTGTGCTCAATTCGAAACGCAAACAAGACCTGCACTGCGCATTGAGTCAAACATCGCTGGTGCTGAAATTGCTGTGCTCAGCTCAAACTGCAACTGTCTGCCAGATTGAATGGTCTCCTGCACCCGCTGTCAAGTATCAAGTCACTCAGCACGGTTCAAACAGTTCACATAATCAAAGCTCACACACGCTAGCTCCGCGAAATGATCCCGCTGACTTCCAGCATCACTCATGCAGCTGCAGCAGGGGCAGGAAGTTCACCAGGAACTGCAGCTGCCAGGAACTTCACCGGGAACTTCTCAGCTCTGCAAAGCACTCTAGCTGACCCCCACCGTCACCCGAGGCAGCTCCGGCAGCCTTAGCAGCCCCGGGAAGTTCACCACTATCACCCAGAAGTTCACCGCAGACGCTGAGAAGTTCACTAGGAACTTCTCAGCTCTGCGAAGCACTCCGGCTCACTTCCACCGTCACCCGAGGCAGTTCCGGCAGCCTGAGCAGCCCCGGGAAGTTTGCAGCCATTGCCAAGAAGTCCACCGCAGCTGCTGGAGACTTCACCAGGAACTTCTCAGCTCTGCGAAGCACTCCGACTCACTTCCACCGTCACCAGAGGCAGCCTCAGCAGTTCCGGCAGCCTTAGCAGTCGCCATAAAGTTCAGTGGGAACTTCTCAGCTCTGAGAAGCACTCCTGCTGACCTCTACTGTCACCCGCGGCATCTCCGGAAGCCTTAGCAGCGCTCGGAAGTTCACCACTATCACCCGAAAGTTCACCGCAGCCGCTGGGAAGTTCACCGGGAACTTCTCAGCTCTGCGAAGAACTCCTGCTGACCTCTACTGTCACCCGCGGCATCCCCGGGAAGTTCGCGGCCATAGCCGGGAACTGTGGCAGCTTGGGCAGCGCCTTTTTCACCAGGCCCACCAGGTCCGAAAATTCAAACCTGTTTGAATTTGAATTCGAATTTTGAACGTCGGCGGCGAGCTCGATCTGCGGGGCTTCGAAGCGCAGCTGCGGCAGCAGGCTGGCAACCAGGTGCACCAAATCAGGTTTTGAAAGTGGCGCCGGCAAAACCGCCTGGATGGCTGGCGCCAGGGTTTTGGCAATGGTGACAAAGTTGGCGACACAGTCTTCAAAGGTAGGGAGGTCAGGCAGGGTCAGGGGCGTTGCGCGGATTTGAATCTCTGGCAGCTGGATGGCTGGGATGAGGCCTGCAGGGCGGCAGAAACAAACACAACGGGGGTCAGCCAGGACATGTACATGGTGTGTCAGACGTGATCGTGCATGGATGGCGGCAGGTCGGGCAGGGTGAGGGGCGTGGCGCGGATTTGAATTTCTGGCAGCTGGATGGCTGGGATGAGGCCTGCAGGGGCGGCAGAAGCAACAGAAGGGGTGTCAGCATGAAGTGTGCACGCTTCGAGTGATGCACATGCACATCATCATTTGTAAATTGCGGCAGGTCGGGCAGGGTGACGGGCATTACTTGGATGTATCAGGCATCTGGGTGGCTGGGATGAGGCCTGCAGGGCAGTGCAGAAACCCACGCGACGAGGGCCAGCCAAATAACAGATGTGCATGGTGTTGCAAAATGTGATCATGCCAGAAGAACGACAGGTGGGGCACGGAGCGGGGCGCTGCATGGAGATCAATTTCCAGCAGGTTTAAGACAGTGCGGAACTGCTTAACCCCCGTCACCTGCCAGTAGCGCCACATCAGGCAGAGGTTTAGGCTTCAGCAGGGCTGTCAGGTTGGCCAGCAGCGTCAACTATATGTAGAACAGCAGGGTTTAGACACCAGCGCACTGCTTAAACCGCGCTCACCTGCCAGCGGAGCCACGTCAGGTAGGGGTTTAGGCTTCAGCAGGGCTGTCAGGCTGGCCAGCAGCGTCATTGGGATTTATATTTACAACAACAGGATTTAGACACTAGCGGGCTGCCTAAACCGCGCTCACCTGCCAGAGGCGCCACATCAGGCAGAGGTTTAGGCTTCAGCAGGGCTGTCAGGTTGGCCAGCAGCGTCATTGGGATTTGGATTTCTGGCAGGCTTGCGTTGAGAACGGGCAGCTGTGGCAGCAGCGCGCACAGCGGCCCTTGGCAGGAGCCGTCACCCATACCTGAACAACAGCAGCAGCAGGATATAGAGTAACAGCAGAAGTGCAGTCAGCCACAGTGCATGTATTATGCCAATGAACCTGAGGCAGCAGCGCACACAGCGGGCCCTGGCAGGAGTTGTCACCCATGCCTGCAGCGTGTGCAGCAGCATCAGCATCAGCAGCAGCAGCAGCATCGGCATCAGCATCAGCAGCGCATGAGACATGCTGGGGCAGCGGTGCGCACAGCAGGAAAGACACACAAACCTCGTGCAGAAGCAGGCACGCACCCACAGCGAGAAACATACACCCAGACACACACCCGCCCACCTGTGCGGCAAAGACTAGGTGCATCTTGCCCAGCAGGTGCTTGCTCAGGCGTTCAAAGTTGGCAGCACGGGGCTGGACATAGCAGCGCCAACATAACAGCTCATCCCTCAGCAACACTAGCATCATCATCACACTGCACTGCAAAGCTGAAGATACCCAGTCCCAAACACAAATCTGCCACCACCCCACCTGCCATTAGTGCTGCAAAGACGGGGTGCATCTTGCCCAGCAGATGTTTTGATAAGTCGAAACTGGGCAGCGCAGGGAGCACTGGGCTCAGCGATACATTGCAGCAGTTTCATGCCCAACACCCCACATATAGCCCAACCCACCTGCAAACACACTGTAACATACCAGAAAGAACACCTCCATGCACAGCACATGCTGACAGAATGGACATAACACCCACCTGCCACCAACGCCGCAAACACAGGGTGCATCTTGCCCAGGAGGTGCTTTGACAAATCAAAGCTCGGCAGCGCAGGCAGCACCGGGCTTGGCGATGCACCGCAGTCGCACACACTCCACAGGCTGCCCATGTACTCGCCTGCAGCAGCAGCAGCAGCAGCAGCAGCGGCAGCAGCAGCAGCAGCAGCATTATGTGAGTCAGTGAACATTGCAGATGCTCCACAGGCTGCCCATGTACTCGCCTGCGGCAGCAGCAGCAACAGCGGCAGCGCTTTGTGGGCTGGAGTGTTGGATGAGTCTGCTGCAGATGGCAGCAGCCAGCGGAGCTGCCAGCGATCATGTATGAAGAGTACGAAGTGGAATGCTGCACTGCTAGGTGCCAATGGGGTCTTTGTTTTGAGTAGAACACCATCCTAACAAGTAGATTGATCACACCATTTGGCACTGGCAGGCCTGGCTTGTTGAGCGGCATGTGCAGCTGCAGATACAGCAAGCATGCATGTCATCATACTCCACAACATAACAACCACACTGTATCCTGTACTCGTTTGCTCACCATTTGGCACTGGCAGTCATGGCTTGTTGAGCAGCATGTGCAGCATGCAGAGACATACATGCATGCATGTCAACATACTCCACAACATAACAACCACACTGTATCCTGTACTCGTGAAACAACCTGTTTGCTCACCGTTGGGCACTGGCAGGCCTGGCTTGTTGAGCGGCATGTGCAGCAGTGGACCGGGGTGGTTCACCACCTCAATACAAGGCTTGCCTGTGCAGCAGCAGCAGCAGCAGCAGCAGCAGCAGCAGCATGAAACAAGGCGCCAGCTTACAGTGGTTGTTTAAGCACAGCCTGCCTTCATTTCGGTAGACAGGGCCGGCAGCAGCAAACGCGGCAACCGCGGAAGGCAGTCCAATGCTGCAGGCATCCCCCCCTTTTGGCAGTACAGTACTGTCACTTACAGATGCATTGCTTGGCCATCTCATCCAGGGCGATAAAACAGGCAGTACGAATCTATTTCACACGGTCACAGCAGGCAGTACATTGCTGCTGACTCACCGATGTACTGCTTAGCCATCTCATCCAGGTTGTCATTGGCAGCAACAACAGTGCCTGCGCAAGACAGCAGCAGCAGCAGCAGCAGCAGCAACATTGGTCAAGCCCCAGGTAGGTGGATTTTCAACCCATGCTGATATGATATTCAGACAGTTGCCAGCATTCGCTGATGTGGCACCCAGCAGGCTGCTCTGAACGTCTGCGTTACTAATGGATGTGGAAAGGCAATGCTAATGAACGCTGCTGCGGCGGCTGGATGCGGAAGTATAGAGAACGCTGCTGCGGCGGCCAAATGCCATGGCTCAGTTGCTGCCCAGCTGCTCTGGCAGGAGAACTTGCTGCTTGTTGTGGCGGCAAGACACTACACAACACTGCTGCTGCTGCTGCTGCTTCTGCTGGCTGCTGCTGCTGCGGCTGCTGTGGATGCCGTGGCTCACTCACCAATGCAGTTGCCGCCGAGCAGGCTGCTTTGGCATCCTGGCTTAGCAAGCTTGCAGGCCAGGTTGCGGCACTTGTTCAGGCCGCCAAAAGGACCATTGTTCTTGCCATAGCAGATGAAGTCCAATGCCATCACATCTGCAGCACCAGCAGCACTGGCAGCATCAGTAGCGGTCGGCAGCAGCAGTGTCCATCCAGAAACACTTCCGCAAATCAACAGGCAAGCAATCAGGCCAGGCACTCACAAGATCTTCAGGCCCAGCTTCGACCAGTCACAGTCACTCGCCAGCGCCTAAGCCATTCAGCTTGCACAGCGGCATCTTGCACCGTCCGCTGCTGAAGCAGCAGCCACCCTCACACCGGGCCCTCGTGAAAGGACTTGTCACCGGGCAGAATGCTGAGTCACCCTCAGCCGCTGGTGCCACCGCTGCCAAATCAGCAGCTGTATACCACAAAGCTGGCGAGCAATTGCCGCAATACAAGGACCTGCGCATGATCCAAGCCCCTCACCTGCGCCAAGGCCGTTGAGTTTGCACAAGGGCATCTTGCACCGTCCGCTGCTGAAGCAGCAGCCGCCCTCACACCGGGCCCTCGTGAAAGGACTTGTCACCGGGCAGAATGCTGAGTCACCCTCAGGCGCCGCCTCACTGCACATGTTGGGCACCGGCGGGCACACCGAGAAACTTTCAGTTGGCACACCGGTGGGCGGTGTCACCGGTGTCACCGGTATCACTAGTGACGGGGTGTCACCGAGGCCGGGGGTGCCTGGTGGGATGATGGGGTTAACTCCAATGGGAACTTCAGGGAGATCTGGTGTCACTGGTGTATCTGGTGTAACCGGTGTAACCGGGTTGACGATGGGGTTGATGTCGATTGGGATGTCTGGCAGCTGTGCCTCTGCTGCTGGTGTAACTCCGGGTGGTGTTACCCCAGGTGTCACTCCGGGTGTCACCTCAGATGTTACTCCAGGTGTCACCTCAGATGTCACTGCTGGTGTCGCGTCAGGAGGGCCGCTCACTGGCGTCTCGGCTGTCGGTGCTGCGGGTGCGTCTGCTGGCGGCTGCTGCTGCTGCTGCTCTGCCGGCGGGGCTGCTGCAGGTGTAGTACTGCTGTCATCTGTTGTAGTGCCAGGCACTACAGGCTGCTCTGGGCCTGACACTGGAGTGGTGGAGGTGGGGGCTTCTGTCATCTCGGCGGGTGACGCCGGGGTGTCACCGGCTGCTGGTGACACCGGAGTGTCACCGGCCGCTGGCGGCTTCGTCACTGCATCGGCGACTGGTGAGTCAGCAGCTGCGGGGTTGTCAGTGGGGCTGCCAGTAGGGCTAGCTTCGCACTGCTCCTTGGCCCAAATAAACACCAGGTTTTGCAGGCCGCCCGCCACCTGCAGGAAGCATTCAAGCAATAATGACAGTGTTACAAGCAAGTTTCAAATGACAGGTGGCTAGCAGTGGGGGTGCCGGTAGGGCTGGCTTCGCACTGCTCCTTTGCCCAGATGAACACCAGATTCTGTAGACCGCCAGCCACCTACAGGGACATTTTGAATTAATGTGACAGTGTTGACTGTTGCCACTTCTTTGACGCAGCAAGAATGTACACACCACCGGAGCACTCAGCAGAAACAGCACACTGTTTCTGCTGCTGCTGCTGCTGCGCGGCTACTGTTTGTGTTGTGGGAGCACGCACCTTCTTGCCGTCCCTCATCACAATGTCATGCTCTCCCTTCAGTGCAGCCAGCCAGCCGCCAACGGGTGCAGCGACAGTCTGGAACAGCGCGGCCAAATCCCCTCAATGCTTTCACACGCACCTGACTTGCCATTGCCCGGCGCAGCAGGTATGTGAAACAAGATGATAGACCAACAGAAACAGGGCAATTGCACTGCTGCTTTGCTGCTGCTGCTGCTGCTGTTCAGGTAGCAAGCACTCTCACCTTCTTGCCGTCCCTCATCACAATGTCATGCTCTCCCTTCAGTGCAGCCAGCCAGCCCCCAATGGGTGCAGCGACAGTCTGGAAGAGGGCAGTCGACTTCTTGTTGCCAAAGGCAAGCGACTTGCCCTTGTTTGTATACAACTTGATGAACTCGATGCACCTGTGGTTCACAGCAGCAGCAGCAGCAGCAGCAGCAGCAGCAGCATATGGAGTGTGGTCAGCGCACTGCAGTCTGTGTATAGCACAGCGCTGCTGACTTCTTGTTGCCAAAGGCAAGCGACTTGCCCTTGTTTGTGTACAGCTTGATGAACTCGATGCACCTACGCAGCAGCAGCAGCAGCAGCAGCAGCAGGGCCATGCAGAAGTCGGCAAGACCATTGCTGCTGCTGATTTCTGCAATACTGCTTGCTGGCCATGAGCAGCGCAGCAGCTATCCTCCACTGGCTCCTGCTTCCTGCACTGGCTAGGTGCATGGCATAGCTGCTGCTGCTGCCGCCGCTGCCTTTGCCATAGCTGCCACTCCAGTAGGGTCAGTTGCTGCAGTGAATGTGCTGGTGATATTCCGGACCACATACCATCAGTCATCTCATACCAGAATTGCATGGAAGCAGCTGCTGCTGTACCTGTCTTTCCAGGCTTGCACGCCCCGCTGCTGCTGCCGCTGCTGCTGATTTTGTTGTTATACCCCGCCCACATGCCTCACTGCTGCTTTTGCTTGATCAGCGCTGCCGCTGCTGCTGCTGCTGCTGCTGCTGCTGCTGCTGCCAGATGGCCGATGCCGGGCGCCCGCGCAATGCACAGACATCTCACCACACGCTGCTGACTGCAGCATCCTACTGCTGATGCTGCTTCCCCTGCTGCTGCTGTTGCCGCTGCTGTGTAAACTGCTGCTGCTGTGCTGCGCTTGCGTCTGCAGCTATCACGTGTGGCTGCCTGTTGTATGCACATATAGATATAGTCATATGCTGGGCTGCTGCCGCCAGACCGCTTTGACCACATGCTCATAGTCTGCCAGCTCCCAGTGTCACTTGCTGCTGCTGCTGCTGCTGCTGCTGCAGCCGCTGCTGCACATACTTACGCTGCTGCTGCCGGCAGCAGGGTACAACCAGCCGGCAGACACCAGCCCACAGCTGCCACAGCACACTTGAACACATGCAAACCAATGCACACTAGGTGTAAGCCTGCTCACTTGTTGGGCTGCTGGCTGGCCTTGACCACATGCTCATAGTCTGCCAGCTCCAGGTGCTGACTGTACAGGTGCTAGCCTGCCGCTGATGCAGCCACCACTGCAGATACTCTCTTGCGCGGCTGCTGCCGGCAGCAAGGTATGACCATGTGCTCGTGAAAACCAATTTGTACTGTGCTCGCCAGCTGATATCGACCCACAGCTGCCATGTTACTCTCAAAATCTGGCAGATATTAAACTTAGACAAGGATGCTCACTTGTTGGGCTGCTGGCGCCAGTCTGCCTTCACCACGTGCTCATAGTCTGCCAGCTCCAGATGCTGACTGTACAGGTTCTTCTCGTGCCCGATGATGAGAGCATTGCCTGCCTTGTAACCGTATGTGGCCTGCAGCAGCAGCAGCAGCAGCAGCAGTCAGATGCGACTGTACAGGTTCTTCTCGTGCCCGATGATCAGAGCATTGCCTGCTTTGTAACCGTATGTGGCCTGCAGCAGCAGCGGCAGCGGCAGCAGTCAGATGCGACTGTACAGGTTCTTCTCGTGCCCGATGATCAAAGCATTGCCTGCTTTGTAACCGTATGTGGCCTGCAACAGCAGCAGCAGCAGCAGTCAGATGCGACTGTACAGGTTCTTCTCGTGCCCGATGATCAGAGCATTGCCTGCTTTGTAACCGTATGTGGCCTGCAACAGCAGCAGCAGCAGCAGCAGTCAGATGCGACTGTACAGGTTCTTCTCGTGCCCGATGATCAGAGCATTACCTGCCTTGTAACTGTACGTGGCCTGCAGCAGCAGCAGCAGCAGCAGCAACGTAGTTGGATGCAAGTGTACTAGATTACTATGCCAGCCAACACTGCTGATGGCAGCACATCACCTCAACCAGTGACTACATTTAACTTGAGCTGGGCGGTTAATCAAAACAACAGCTGTTGCGGAGAACTGACCTCGAAGTAGCTGCGGCCTCTGCTGCTGCCAGCGCTGCTGCTGCTGCTGCCCCCGCTGCTGCCAGCGTTGGTGCTGCTGCTACAGCTGGCGCGCTGCACCAGACAGCCTCCATCACCTCCGCAGCAGCTGCTGCAGTAACCTCGGCTGTAAGCAAACCACAACAGTATCTGCTGTGTTCCTCCTACCTTTGCTCAAGACTGGCGTCAAACATGATGCCAGCAGCTGCAGCACAACACCTACTGTCCAACCAAATAATCAACTGCATCAAGGTTTTACGTGACTGCATGCAAATGTCCACCTACCTTGATGCCTTGCAGGCAGCCGTAGTTCCAGCTGTAGTACAGGTTCAGCTTTGTAATCTGGTCGTACTGCCTCCACTGCTCAGTGTGGTCAACCTGCTGCTGCTGCCCCTGCTGCTGCTGCTACTAAAGAAGAATTGCTCGAGACTGGCTCAAGACTGGCATCAACTATGATGCCAGCAACTGCAGCACAAAACCTACTGCCCATATAAAAACAACTGCATGCAAAATGTCAACCTACCTTGATGCCTTGCAGGCAGCCGTAATTCCAGCTGTAGTACAGATTGAGCTTTGTAATCTGGCCGTACTGCCTCCACTGCTCTGTGTGGTCAACCTGCTGCATGGGCTTATTCTCGCCCACCACACCAAGAGTGTTTGACTCGCCAACGACTACGTCTTTGCAATTCGGGTCCTTCCAAGCTGCAGGCGAGGATCGGGTGCAGTGCAAAATGTGAGCAGCAGCAGGCAGCAACGTGTTGTCCTGTGTCCTGGTGTACTGCTGAGCAATACACATGTAAATCCAGCGCATCTAATAGTAATATTATGCTTTTTTACAATGAAGCTATTTAAAACACGCTGCCAGTGGTGCTGCGACGGAGTTGGTTGTGCACACCGTTGACACCAGAGGTGCTGCTGGCCATGCTGCTGCTACCAGAAATGCAGTTCTGGCTCCATGAAGTCATTTTCACGTACCTGCAGCTTGATTTGCAGCGAACAGCAGCAACATGGCTGCTGCTGCCACGGCCTTCGCCATTGCTGATGTGGAGTATGGTGCCTCAAACGCTTGGCGTTGGTGCTTCCTAGTGAAACAGTTGTGTTTGAAGGTGGGAGCTGAACTTGTTTGTAGTTGCCAAACGCGGCGCTGCCGGGATTCTGGCCAGGAGTCAAATGCGCGTAACAGAAGTGAGAAGCGTGGTGATCGTCTGCACGGCTATTATATGTTGAATTGTGGTATTGATTAGTTTTCCTTGTGTTTAGGCTCGTAGTAATTGTTACTGGTTTACAGGTGTGTTGCCTTGGTGGTGATCGGGTCACTATACACAGCAGAATCTTTTGAGGATGCTTTGCTGCTCACAGACAAATCAAATGGGCCAATTGAACAGTTGCGACTTTTGTTATATGAAGCCATGTAAGGCGGCTTCAAACCGTGAAGGCAGTACACCCACCTGCCTAGCCAGCCAGCTAGACGGTGCTGCACTGCCACTGTACAAGCAAGTGCATGCCTTGACCGGCAATGGCTCGCCACAGGGACAACGTTCGATGAGGATGCGGCCTTTAGATGCGGTGATGGTATAAGCTGGTTGCTTCGAGAAGCTGCTGCCTCTGCATGCCACTTTCTCAGGCATGAAGGTCGAGAAGGTACATCATGTATGCTGCTTGCACTGCAAGCAGTCCCATACACTGCAATGCTGCGCTTTTCAAGCATATGCACACGTCAGCAGCTTGAATTTATCTGCATCCTGCTGTTGTCATTTAGCTGCTGACTTCATCATGCTGCTGCTCCTGCTGTCTTGAATGCTTCCGGGCGCCGCAGCACAGCCTAGCTGCAGCGCTGCTGTCCCGCTTGCAGGAAAGAACCTCGCTGGCCGCAACCTATCAGGATGCAGCTTTGAAGCAGCAGCAGTGGCTGGAACAAACCTGCAAAGGGCCCAGCTCTCAGGGAGTAGCTTTGGCAGGACCAGCATCAACGGCGCAAACTTTGCTGGTACCACTTTCTTCAATGCAAACCTGGATGATGCAAGGATCAGCGGAGCAAACTTTGCACAGGCGCAGATGGGCGATGCACAGATGCGACGGGCCACCTTGAATGGAGTGAATTTTGTGTTCGCAGACTTGCGCACAGCTAAGATGCAGAACATGTCTGCAGTAGGCAGCAACTTTGCTGGAGCAGTACTTCAGGTAGGGGTGCCTTGAGCAGCTGCTTGAACTGTTTGAACCATATGTGACATATTTGGTAACAACCAATCAGCCGCGTGATTGCATGTGTGTATACCGTCACATCTGCAGCAGCTGGTGCCATGGCAGCAGCTGTGAGGTATGCTTCAAAGAAAATTGTTCATGGGTTGTGCAGCAGCTGTCCTGCAGTTTGTAGCAGCTTGCACGCATGCCTGTCAGTGTCCTGAGCAGCTGCAGCTGCCTCCAAGACCGCACTGCAATCGCAGCTGCACATGCAATCGCAGCTGCACATGCATCCCTAATGTGGCACGTGCAGGATGCACATGCTACATGTAGCAATCTCCATGCAGAGGGGCAGCAGAAGGCTCAGACACTGCTGCTCTGCAAGCTGTTAGCGCACAGCGGTAGTTCACAATCAGACGATATGCCTCAACCACATGTTTTAGGTGGTGATATGTGTTTTTTTAGGAGAGGCCGCGGGAAGCGCCTCGTCCGATGTTTGGGTTTGCCGATGGGCCATGCATGCAAAGCAGCAGGCCTCATTTTGCTTGGCACACACACCCACACCCACACACAGACACAAAATCTGCACACACACGAATGGGTATGCTGTCTCATGTACATGCAAAACACATGCACACACATATTGTGTTTGTAGGAGTGCCATGCATGTTCAGCAGCAGGCCTCAGGTCGCCAAACACACAAACACACAGACACACAATCTGCACACACATGAATGGGCATCAAGTCACGTGTACATGCGCAAACATGTTGTGTTCTTGGGAGCAGCAGGCCTCACAAAGTGCCATCGCACACACAAACACGTTCAACCACATGCATACACAGCATGCGCAACAGCAGCCCTCAGCGCGTGTAGTACACACAAACATACTGCTACTTTGTATTCACATGCACACACAGCATTTTCTCCAACAGCTCTACAGCCGTGTTCTACTACAGAAGTATTACTAGTTTGAAATCGGTCACGTGCACATGCAACATGCAGGCATATAGGCCACTGTGAATCGATCCACACAAATCCATACATTACATTACATTACATGCTCCACTCAACGAGGAGTGGGAACCCCAGTCAGGAGCCAACGAGAGGCTCATAGGGGGAGGAAACATCGAAGAACAACTCATCATCGTCCAAACCGTCAGACGAAAACGCAGAAAAAAACTCATCAGCATCATCAATAGCTTGAGCAATAGCCTGAGAGGACAGAAAGACCTCAGGATCAGTGTCCGGGTGACACCGCATCAGATAGCAGCAGTGCACAAAAGCAGCCACCAAAGCAGGTGCCTGCTTCATAAAAGTGATCATGTCATCGCCTGCTGGGTGGCAACCAGCAATAGTAGCCCATGTTTGTGACGAGTCCCCGAAGGGTTCGAACAACATAGCAAATCGCTCGCGGATTGGTGCATAGAAAGGGCACTCAAAGACCATATGAAACTCATCCTCAACAACCTCAGACTGGCAGCCAGGGCGTAGGCACACCCTGTCACTTCGCGGCACAGGTGGTCGCTGCCACCTGCCACTGCAGACACGTAAATCATGAGCACCCAAACGGAAACGGGTCAAGGACCCCAGATGCTCTCTGTTGATCCCAGCAGTTTGAGAGACATAATCTGGGCACCATAAAGCTGGGCTCACAGACAGCATGTCAGCAGAAGAGCATGCCGCAAACCACCGCTCATAAGTACTGTAGACACCATCCAATACCATCCGCCCCACAAAGCAGAGTTTCAGCCATTCTTGGCTGCTCTGGTTGTCATTCAAACCTGTGCACACACACTCCTCATCTCAAATGCTGTCCACCTGTAACCAAAGCCGACCCAACCGAGTACTGGTTGTGTTGCTATTGGGTATGCACCAGCCTGAAGAAGCCTGAGGAGAAAGTCCTGTCAGGCTGCGCTCTAACTGTGCTTGGGTTAATATGCAGTAACTCACTGTTCAATCGCAGCAGTATCACATGCGGGCGCACGTGAGACAAGCAGCATGCTCAGCGCATCTGCTGCATCCATGCGCCCCAACAGTGCGTCATACGTCACTATCACTAGGTATGGCTTACAAGAAGACTATTATTATTATTATACGTCACTATCAGTGTGCCACATGTGCCTATCACTGTGCCATGTGGCCCCAACCGCACGGTCACATGTCCCTATGAAAGTGCCATGTGGCCAAGAGTGCGGCACATGACCAACCGTGCATCACATGTTCCAATCAGTGCGCCACGCGGCCAAGAGTGCATCACATGTGCGTATCCGTGTGCCAGGTGGCCCCACCCGTGCGTCACATGACAGACAGGGCGCCACATGGCCACATGTGTGACATGTGCCTACCAGGGTGCCACGTGGCCCCAACAATGCGTCACATGGCCACATGTGTGCCATGTGGCCCCAACAATGCGTCACATGGCCAACGGTGTGCCACGTGGCCCCAACGTTGTGCTACATGTGCCTGTGAGGGCGCTTGACACAAGCCGCACACAGCTCTGCACGCCCACCTTGATGTTGTTTGGCTGATGTGCTTACGCACTTCTCAAGAAATGAAAGGCATGCACTACATGCATCCTCTATCACACACAACATTGCACGGATCAGCCACATGCACAGCTTTCGGAGCTGCGCAGTTGACACAGAGTTGCACTGAACACACACAAGAAATGCAAGGCAGCACGGCACACACAGTGCACCACATCTGCCTGTCAGTCACTGACTGACTGAAGGAGAGTCTCCTTCACACCAGCCGCGGGCCTTTCTGCACGCCTGCTGTGTTGCTATCTGCACCCGCACAGAATCAAGAAATGCAAGGCAGCACGGCACAGCACACATCGTCTCTCTCATGGTCCCCACGGATCAGCAACATGCACAGCTTTCTGAGCTGCACAGCTGACACAAAGTTGCACAGAACACACACACGACACAGCTCCATTAGCCGCCTAGATGACACAAAAGTGCGCTGAACACACACAAGAAATGCAAGGCAGCATAGTGCACACAGCGCACCACATGTGCCTGTAAGTCTCCTTCACACACCAACAGCAGGCTGTTCTGCACGCCTGCCGTGCTGCTATTTGCACCCGCACAGATACAAGAAATGCGAGGCAGCACGGCACCCACACAAATTCCTCGCAAGCTCTGTTGAAGTATATGAGCACACAGGCACGGGCAAGTGTGCTGCAATGCCTGCATGATCCACATGTGGCTAGCCTTTTCTCAAGCATACGCAACTGCCCTCTGCTGAACAGCTGTCAACCGATATGTGAGAGGTATCTACAGACGCATGCATTTTGCACACGCCGACACACACAATGCGCAGAAGCGTTGGCACACGCAGACCGGGCACTGCTCACAGATTGCGCAAACAAACACCGATGCAAGCAGCTGTGCACATAGAATGACACACACGTCAACGCATGGCATGTACCCGCAATGACGCACCTAAACCGCAATTGCAAGAAGCCTGAACTCCTACATGTGGAGACAGACACATCAGGCCAGTGATCAGCAGACACATCATAAGTGCACACCTAGCAATCTGTGCATGGACACCATCACCACGAAAGATGCTGAATGCCACAATCCATGACACATGTGTACCGCTGCACATGTGTACAGCTGCACATGTGTACATCTCTGAAACAGAGTTGCTTGACATCATTCTTCGCTGAGAGTGTGCTCTTGTGGCACATGCATCACTGTGAGAAAGGCATATGCATCACTGTGACAGAGACAGCACGGCTTGGCTGCAAGGTGCTCCTGGACTGCAGAAGCACAGCATGTGGAACTCACCACACACGTGTATCAGCAAGACATGCCGAAAGACACCACATGCCAGTAAAAGCAACTTGGCTGCGAGATGCTCCTGGCAAGCAGAAGCAGAGCATGATCCATGCACCTGAAAACAAACTGCGGCCGAACACACACAGCAGAAAGTTACGCCGGAAAAGCACATGCTAGTCCAACCCAACGTGAAAGCAAGCGTTCAGCAACTCCCATGAGCTGGCATCCAAAGAGGCAAATGTGACACGCAACAGACAGCGCATCATGCAAACAGGCAAGTGTGACACGCAACAGACAGCGCATCATGCAAACAGGCACGTGTGACACGCAACAGACGGCGCACCATGCAAACAGGCAAGTGTGACACGCAACAGACGGCGCACCATGCAAACAGGCAAGTGTGACACGCAACAGACGGCGCACCATGCAAACAGGCAAGTGTGACACGCAACAGACGGCGCACCATGCAAACAGGCAAGTGTGACACGCAACAGACGGCGTGTCATGTGCACAAGAAGCAGCACATGCCCGTGCGGCGGCGCCCCGCAGCACCTGATCAGAATCAACACACACCACGCAAAAGAATCCTAATTCAAATCAAACCTCTAAACAACGCCATAGCAAACCAACAGACTCTCTGTCAAGCAGTGGTCCTGCAAGTGCGTGCTGTGATGCCGCATTCACAGCAGCAGCAGCAGCAGCAGCTTACAGGCCCATTCAGCGGCCAGCAGCAGCACTGGGCACCGTGTTGATCGTAACCGGGAAGATGCCGATGTCGTTTGCAGGAGCCAGATAGGTCAGAGTAGATCCAAGCTGCAATCCGGCCACGCCATTCCACAGGGCAATCATCCTCGCTCGCTTGGCGGCTGTTGTCATTTGGCCCACGCGCACAGCCATGTCACGGAACTCCTTGACTGCGGCGTCGTGGTACACGAAGAGGGTGCTGCCGGCCTTGTTGGGGAAGATGAGCGGGTGCTGGAAGCGGCACGTGCCGTTGCCTGCAGCAGCAGCAGCAGCAGCAGCAGCAGCAGCAGTGTGTTGCCAGTGTGAGTGTGCAGTGGTACACGAAGAGGGTGCTGCCGGCCCTGTTGGGGAAGATGAGGGGGTGCTGGAAGCGGCAGGTGCCGTTGCCTGCAGCAGCAGCAGCAGCAGCAGCAGCAGCAGTGTGCAGTTGTGCTTGGCCACATCAGCAGCAGCCGTGCCGCCATTGGATGCAGACACATTGTTGACAGGCTTGCGGTTGGCGATCAGCGGGCCTCCCAGGTCCACCATGGCGTAACTAGCAGCAGCGTCACTCGATGCATATGTAACTAGTGACACCAGTAGTGACAGTGTCTTTCTCTGTCGGATGCAGCCACAATCGTGACGGCCTTGCCAACAAGTAACCCCAGATCCACCACCAACCAGCAATATGGGACGTAGTGACACTCGTACTCAGTGTAACTAGTCACTAGTTACACCAGTGTCACTCACCGTTGGACGCAGACACGATGGTGACGGCCTTGCCCACGAGTGGTCCCAGATCCACCACCATGCAGCTAGCAGCAATATGCGACGTAGTGTCACTCGTACTCAGTGTAACTAGTCACTGTTACACCAGTGTCACTTACCGTTGGACGCAGACACGATGGTGACGGCCTTGCCAACAAGTGGTCCCAGATCCACCACCAGCTTCACCTTCTGGCGCTGCTCACTGCCAGCAGGCATGAACCAGTAGTACCTGCAGCAGCAGCAGCAGCAGCAGAAGTAGAGAAACACAGTGGTGAGTGCTTGACCAAAGCCTGTTGTGGTGACCCCAGCCGCCACCTTAGCGCTGCTGCTGCACTTGGCAGTAGGCACACCCACACAATTGGCGATTGTAAACAAGCAAGTGGTTGTCAGCGGTACGTAAAGAGCCTTGACGACCGTGAAGTCCTTAACAAGGATGACTGATCGGCAACCCTCATTCCACCATTCACACAGACAGCCACTGATCACATCTTGTTGGGACGGCCATGCAAAACAAACCCACACAAAACCATGAACCCTGACTCTGATCCACACGGTTATTACTATTTGCAAGTGCGCTCACTTGTAGAAGAGTGTCATGACCTCAGATGCCACTTCGGCACTGCTGATGCAGTCGGCAGCCGGCACATCCACGCAGTTTGCCACCTCTGTGCCGTTGAGCTTCACACTGTAAAAGGGAGCAGTAGCAGCCCCCAGCATAAGCCTGATGTGGCCGCAGCCCTGGAATTCAGGCTTGATGAGGTGCTCCAGCCACATGTTGGCAACTGCGGCGTCAGTCGGGGCCCTGCAGCAGCAGCAGCAGCAGCAGAAGGAGTGAGTCGGATGTGGCCGCAGCCCTGGAGCTGTGCTTGATCAGATCACCAGCCAGCTCCCACACCTGTCTGCCATTGTGCCCTGCTGCAGTTTTTCGCATACATCATGTCTGTGGTGCAACTGTGCCGTAACACATGTGACATGTCAAAGTAACATATTTGTTACAATGTCACTCACGTGTCAGGCAGCTCGGAGGGCTTGGATCTATGCCGGCCTTCTTCGAGCAGCAAACATGGAGCGCATGCCGGTTTAGCAGCAACTCTTTTAACACAAAATATGTCACATGATAAAGAGTTACAAACGTGTTACATCGTGACAGAATCAGCACATTTGTAACACTATCACTCACGTGTCAGGCAGCTTGGAGGGCTGGGGCTCCACGCCGGCCTTCTTCAGGGCAGCAAACATCTGCCTCAGGCGGCCGTCGTCTGTGTGGAAGTACAGCGGGCGACCCCTCCTGTGTAGGCAGCAGCAGCATGAGATGGCAGCAGCAGCAGCATGAGATGGCAGCAGCAGCAGCATGAGATGGCAGCAAACATCTGCCTCAGGCGGCTGTCATCTGTGTGTGGAAGAACAGAGGGCGACCCCTCCTGCAGCAGCAGCAGCAGCAGCAGCAACGGCGGCATCCGGGAAGCTTTCGGATAGCACGAGGATGTGTTTGTGCCTGTGCATGACATAAGATTGTGGCTAGCGCCACAACAGTGCAGTGCTACATACAGCAGCAGCGACAGCGGCCCATCGTTACTTTACGGTGATGCATCCTGATATGTCAAACGCGTGCCACTTAGCAAAGCAATGCATGAAGGCATCATGAAACAGCCAGCCTGAATGCCCCCAAGCACCTTGTCACCGGTCATGTTAAATGACATGTTAGTAACACTTCTCTCACCTGGCGATACGGTCCATGAAGGCATCAAACAGTGTCTTGATGTCAGCCTTGTTGACGGGCTTCTGCTCCAGCTTGAACCAGGCAATGATTGCAGACACCAGCTCCGCCAGGTCACCGCCAGGCGTGCCCTGCACAGCAGCAATGCAAATAACACACAGTGTTTTACATAAAGTTGATGGGAGGGTAGGGTTGAGTTTAGGGTCACCAACAAAAGAACAGCAGCAGGCCCTACACCTTGAACCAGGCCATAATGGCAGACACCAGCTCGGCCAGGTCACCACCGGGTGTGCCCTGCACAACAGCAATGCAAATAACAATCAGTATGTTAAATAAGGGTTAGGGTAGAGCAGGGTTGGGGTTCAGGGCCGCCATAGAAAGAAGGGCGGCAGTAGGCCCCACAGCTTGAACCAGGCCGTGACTGCAGAAGCAGAACAGCACCGGCCCACACTCGTGCACCACACAGCCAGCACACATGACGCTGGGTTTGCCTGACGTAACAAAAAAGAAAGAAGCGCTCACCAGCAGCTCGCCATCGCCGCGCGCGTCCACGCAAGAGAAACATGTTGCACGGCTGTTGGTTTGACTGGTAGCAGAAAGGTTACAATGATACAACATTCACAACAACACACACAACACACACCAGCAGCTCGCCGTCACCGCGGGCGTCCACACAGCAGTAGAACATGCTTGAGAAAAAGGCACAGGTGCCAGATCCACAATGCCACATACAGCAGCACTCACCAGCAGCTCGGCGTCACCGCGTGCGTCCACGCAGGAGAAGGATGTCCCGCGGCTGTTGGCGAAGCGCAGGGGAGGGCTGGAGCTCTGGTCGGCAAAGTGTGTGCGCACCTGGGCAGCCTGTGATGAAAACAGCAGCAGCAGCAGCAGCAGCAGCAGCGGCGGCGGCAGGGTCAGGTTGGGTCGTATGTTGTGGTCGACATGATGTGTGCGCATCTGGGCAGCCTGCCACACAGCAGCAGCAGCAGCAGCAGCAGTGCTGGTGCATACAGCCAGCTGGCGCCAGTGTCAAGTGTGACACGCGCCGCTAATCGCGCGCACATGTTTGTCATCATCTTACAGTGTCAAAGCTTTGATGCTGTTAGTGGCAGCAAGCGCTGAGTGATGCCTTGCAGGACCCATGCTCAAAAAGCACGACAGCTGGAGCACATGTGTCTCACGTGCAGCTGCGTCCCACGCAGAGCTGTTTCGCACCACATGCATGCAGGCAGGCAGGCAGGCAGCTGGTACGCAGAAATGCCTTACATTGATCCTCAAAGCCACTCACCGAGTAACGTCCGTAGGTCTCGTCAGCGTTGAACGTAGGGGTGGCCAGTGCTGGGTTCAGCTGGTCCCCAACAGTGAATCCAGAGCCAGTGCAGGCAAAGGCCGTTGGCGCGCACAGCCCGATGACAGCCGCGGACACGAAAAAGGCCATGACGCTTGCGTTTGGGCGAGTCATTTTGTAGCGAATTGCAGCGAGCGAGGCTTGACCGGTGCTGAAGCACGTGCGAGTGCACTCGCACGTGAGGGGCTGAGGGGGTTTGTGGCCAGAAGGCAAGCACCTGCAGGCGGGCATTGTTCGCAGCGGTAATGATTATGGTGAGTAAAAGCGATTGCTTTGAAATGTATGAATGACGCTGCAAGCCACGCTGCGCTGCTGCAGCTCCCCGGCTTGCTTGTGTTGTTGCAGCAATTGCTTGCTGCACAAGGGCGCAGCGCCGCTGCAGCTGCTGCAGATTGTCACTTCAACTGATCGGATCGCATTTATAAGGTACACGAGTTGCTTGTGGACCTAGGATGCCGCCCGGCCCTCGGAGTACTGCTTAGAGTCATTGGTTTACGCACCTGAGAAAGTGCGGATCCTTTCGATTACTGCTGGGTCAGAACGTGTGTGATCGCATGACTCTCTGGCACAGCTGGATGTTGCTTTACGCTGGCAGGCAACCCGGGCGATAGGAGGTTAGAAGCATCGTAGCATTCCCTGGAAAACTCCCACAGCATGTCACGTGAAACATGACAGGTTCGCTAACTAAAGCAGCTAGTTAATCAGGAACTTTACTTGCTGAACAATTGTGCTGCGGACGGGGTCAGCTGTCTGGGGTGGTCCCGCTCATGCTACTGGTCACCAGTGGTGTAATGTTACCTCTACACTCTGCGACAAACCACAGTACTGTTGCTTACTTAAATGACAATTAATACCAGAAACTTATATATTTACAATGTCGCTGGTACGTCGCAATGCTAAAGCAGGGCTGCGAGCGTAACCAGCAGCCAAGGTCATTTGGGGTAACACGTTGACCGGAAGGTCTGCCAGGCAAGCAATCCTGTGGCTTTGATATAACTTGATGTTTTTCAATCCGATCGCATTGTTGTGTTAAAACCTTCGTGTCACTGTGTAACCCGGCCCGCTAGGGCTTCCTTTACGATGCAATTCCCCAACTTGGCAAAAGCAGGCTGACTAAACTTGCGTGCAACTTTGACCTTTGGATGTCTAGACGTTTTTCAAAGGTAAAACTTACCACTGCATGCATACGTGCTGCCAGGAAACGATGTTCAGGCTACCTGAACAGCGGCTGAATTCAAGTTCGAACATTGACGTGATTTTGCGATGTGGTGCTGCCGTCCATCATGGCATTTGGAGATGTTTATAATATTCCCATCCACGTTGCACATGTATGCACGCACATTGCGGCGCAGCTGCTGCAGCCTTCAGTGCTTCAAATCAGGGCTGTGCTACAGCTTTGCCAGCAGCGGCAGCGCTGCCGCAGCTTACGAGCTACAACCGGTACGGCCTCAAGTACTACCAGCAGCAGACGTGCCGCAAGCTGCCAGTTCACGGCAAACTACACTGCGCTTACAACATCAGCAATGTCCTACCAGCTGAGCAGAGGGGTGCCGGAGAAAAGCACACTAGAGTTACAAGTACAGTGATCCCTCAGCAAAATCGCCGCAGGCGAGAAAGGAAATTCTCCCAGCCAGGCCTGCAGCAGCGGTACCACAAAAATGTCAAAACCCGCGCAGCGACAGATACGGCCGCGGCAGTTGCTCTTGCACAACCGCCGCAGCAGATAGCACACCCTGCACGCCTTTTTTTGTCCAGAAGAAAGGAGGGGCTGCTTATCGAAGGTCAGCAGCGTGCCGAAGCAGCAACCACACAGCAAACAAGCCGATGCACGACACACCAGAGTCCACGAAACAAGAAGGCACGCGGAAACAGCAGAAGCCATGCGTGCACGTGCGCCGCACACGCACAGCAGCAGCAGCAGCATGCAGGGTGAGGATGCAGATGCAGCACATGCAGCGAGCGCTGCTGCCCCTGCTGCTGCTGCTGCTGGAAAGCAGCATGCACTGTAGGCCAGTTGCAGCACAAATCTGCAGCGCACCCCGGCCAACACAACCCGACCATCACACAGCGCAACATGGGATGCACGACAACCACAACAGGCGCCCAGCGCGGGGCCCAAACAAGATGAACCACAACAGGCGACAACAGAAGACCAAAACTGCGCACATCTTGAAACCCTAGAGCTAACCCATGACGGCTGACTCGCGTCTGACGCAATGCCGTTGCCTGTGGCATATAGTTGGCAGCACGCTGCATCGCTCTGCGCAGCATGCCGGCAGAGCCACATGTGCCGTGGCGATCTTTGGTGTAGCTATGGTATCGCGTGGCGACTCAGATTGCTGCACAGGTCAGACTGCAGATCTGAAAAGACTGCACATGCATATGGCTGGCACCCCTGGCTGCACAATGCACTGCAGCAGCAGCAGCAGCAGCAGCAGCAGCAGCAGCAGCGGCGCTGCCGCCCTTCGCACTGAACCTAAATGCAAATGCAATGCACACGACAACAGAGGGTGCCGCGAGAGCGTCCCGCCGCAATGCACACAAAGCAATACTACCCTACCACACATGCTTATGCACATGCCCAGATGCTGCTGCTGCTGCTGACGCTGCCCCAAACGCAGCCTGCCTACAAACGCCCTTTCCTTCTCACACCTTTCACACACAATCAGCAGCCAAGAACGCGCCAGCAGCCCAGACGCAGCCAGCAGCGGTTGTGCTGCAAACAAACACGCGCGCGCACACACATGCGTTGATCACACATGCCGTCCTCTGACCTATTACACACACGTCACATGCACACAAAACAAGGCAGGGCAGGGCGCGGCACACAGCAGGAATGCAGCAACTGCCACAGACCCAAATTAACCATGGGCTCGCCCTGAAAGCATGCTCAGCTTCGCAATCTAATAATAGTACACGCCGACTGGCCACCCACATTATGCGGTGGACCAGCCCAGCAAGATTGTGATGCGTTGCAGCAGTGACATTCTGCTGCGCAGCGCGTTTCTTTCTTTCAGAGGACTGCTACGGGCCCGGCGCGTGCGAGACATCTGCAATGCAGTAGTGAGATACGCACACCAGGGTGTGCGGGGTCTGCTGCTGCAGCACAGGCGCAAGCAGCACATGCATGAACAAGTAGCACATGTGGTACAAGACCCACATGCATGGCAAGTAGCATGTGTGGCAGACGCAGCGCATGCATGGCAAGTAGCACATGCACGCGCAAGTAGCGCATGCATGGCAAGTAGCACATGCGCAAATAGCACATGCGCAAGTAGCACATGCACGCGCCAGCAGCACATGCATGGCAAGTCGCACATGCACAAGTAGCACAGGCACAGTGCACGCGCAAGCAGCACATGCGCAAGTAGCACATGCGCAAGCACATGCAGCCACCATGCCTGCCTTGCAGTGTGCCTAGACAACAGCCACTCTCCGCTCTCTTGAACCCCAAACCCAAGGTGGGCAGAGGCGCAGGGCGCTAAACCCCAGCCCAAGGAGGATTGAAGCGCAGGGTTAAGGCTAAACCTCAACAGAGAGTGACATCCCATGCAGCAAACCCTGGCTGCAGTCAACAACGAAGCTGGTACCAAACGCGCCATGCCTGTATGTAGCTGACAGGCCGGCATTGACGCCGAAACGCGAAGCCACAGCACGCTTAGGTAAGCCTCCACCGCCGCCAGAAGCAGCGCGAGTAGCCGCAGTGACACACCAACCCCTGACAGGCACACACGCCCGGCTGCCGCCAGCTGTCACATGAACAGCGGCGCTGTGCAGGAGCGGCGCGTACCGCACAGAAGAGCCAAGTTTACGCCACGGCCGCAGCCAAGCATGATGATGCACTGCACGCATCAGCACCGGCAGCTGCACTGCGTGTGCAGTGTGCAGCTGTACGCCGCTGCCAGCAGCTGCTCACTGCTCTTTACAACAGGTGTAGCACCGCTGTGCAAGCGAAAGCCTGAGCACAGCCAACGGTGTGATCTGATGCGCGGCGATCCGTGCCCATGCAACACTAGCACACACTACAGCAGCGCCTTGCAGCACGGCAGCACAGCTGTCGCAAAATGGGGTGCAGCAATACAGGCTTTCCACAGCAGCAGCAACAGACAGGCGCCCAAGCAAGCAGCGGCACACTCTGCTGCTGCTGCTTCTGCTGCTGCTGCGCTTGTTGATGGCGTGCTGCTGCTTTCGCAGCTGCTGAGGCTGCAAGTACGCGGCGTCAAACTCGTGCATCATCGCGGCTAGATGCTGCACTGCTGCCTGATCCAAGTAAGAGAGGAAGGAGCGTGCCGACACAAAAAAGGCACACCCCACAAGCCCAAACCTCAAAACCCCAATCCTGGCAGAGTGCACTAGCAGGCAGGCCAGAGGAAGGCTTAGGCACGTGCGGCTTGCAGCCAAGCGCCGCAACACAGCATGCAGCTGCCATAAGCGATGAGTGGTACACCTAAAGCCAAGCCGCCTAGGAGCACAGTCAACACACGAAGAGTGCTGCCTGACGGTGGCAGAGCCCATGGTGACAGGACACAGCTTCGGTCAACACACGAGGTGCATTGCTGCACGTGTCAAGCAAATGCCCACCCCCCAGGCCCAGGAGTTGGCAGCTGCAGCCAAGAGTGAGATAGCACGCAACCGGCGTCCAACCGTGCTGCTTGCACCAAACTTACATGTTCCAACGCGAAGGGCGCAGGCTCAAAAAGGGGCCTGCATGCAGGAGGTTTGCGATCCAACCTTACGCACGCACCAAACAGCAAGAGTCTACACACAGGCTTGAGACTGCACCGCGCACATCACCCACGTCTGTGCGCCTGCACTGTTCACGGCACGTATGGCGCTGCCTGCTGCTGCTGCCTCCACTGCTGCTGCTGCTGCTGGCATGTGCCCCAGCTTCTAGCACACATGCATGAACGTGTGCAGACAGCTGCACACACCAAACTGCAATGCACACAATGCACACAGCCAGGCAGCGCTAGCAGCCACACGCTGCAGCTGCGCAGGCACAAGGAGCATCAGCAAGGGCAGCTGCTCAGCCAACCACATGCAACAGCCGGCATCACACCTATGAAATATACTACATGTGGCGCAACATCGGCACATGCAATGCGGCCAGCACCACACGTAAAGAGGCGCCAGGCCGCCACATCCAGCAAAATGACAAACGCCACCTTACCAGTCGTCATCAAACCCTAGCCGTCGCAGCATCACACACACAACCGATCACGCAAGCGAGAGCTGGGGGCAGCAAGCACACAGCAGCCAATTGGCTTCTGCTGCAGCTGCGCAAGCCCCGCTGCCAGCTGCTGCCACTGCGTGCTGACAGCAGCAGCAGCATGTTACTGTTACAATGATGTGTTAGTAGCATGTCATCATAACACGCACCAGACACAGTCACTACTGCATGCCTGACAGGTCGCCTGGGTCGACTTGCTGCTGGCTGCCTGCTTGCACTACTGCAGGCTGCTGCTGCTGCTGCGCCGCACTCGACGGCTGCTGCTGTTGCTGCCCTACCGGCACCATCGGCGGCTGCAACCCCTGCTGCGCTTGCTGCTGCTGCTGCTGCTGCTGCTGCGCCTCGGCCCAGCTACTACTCCCTAACTGCTGCTGCTGCTGCTGCGCCTGAGCCATGCCAACGTACTGCTGCGCCAGCAGCTGCTGCTGCAGGTACACCTGCTGCTGCTGCAGCTGCGCCTGCTGCGCCTGCTCCACGTCACTCCTGTTGCCGCGCATGCGCCTCAGGAAAGCACAGAAGGCGTCCCAGTTGTCAAACATGAGGTCGCCCATGCGCAGGAAAGTGAGCTGCTCCAGCCGGCCTGCCCGTGCGGTGCGGCCAAACGCTGACTCAGCGATGCGGTCAAAGGCGTGCTCGTCGTACCGCTGCAGCGCGTTCTCGCCTGCAGTCACATCACAGCAGCGGCAGCAGCGGCAGTGAGAGGGATGGCGCACATGGCATATTTGCTGGCAGTAAGCATGTCGACGCGCCGCAGCTCTGCCCGCACTTCAGCACCAGCTGGCTGCTCATGCCTTGCCAGCCGCAGGCAGTTACTCCGCGCGCTCCAGCGCCTGCCGTTGTGTGCATCAGCTGGCTATGCACCGATCAAAAACAGCTCAAACAATGCTTGCAGATGCAGCTTCAACCAAACGCACCTGCCAGCGGCACGCCGTAGCGCTCCGCGCACTCCGCGTAGGCACCTACCTCACACATTACTGCCATGCGCAATGGTAAGTCACGCGTCAGTAAATCCAAACATGCCAGCGGTTAAGCCGTCGCACTCCGATCAATCCAAGCAGACGACACACACGCAGGTCCACACAGCCAAGCACAAAACTAGCTGCACATACAGATACCACGCATCTGCCAGCGGCACGCCGTAGCGCTCCGCGCACTCCAGCACCTGCTGCAGCAGGCCCTGCAGGCTACGCACTGCCCCAAAACAACTCAAACCATGCCCATACATGCAGAGCACCTGTCGACGGCGCGCCGTAGCGCTCCGCACACTCCAGCACCCGCTAGCTTCTCAGGCATGACAGTTGATCATGCAGAACGCACGCGCATCTAGACACAAGCCAACAAAGCCCACCTGCCAGTGGCACGCCGTAGCGCTCCGCACACTCCAGCACCCGCTAGCTTCTCAAGCACAAAAGTTCATCATACAGAACGCACGCGCATCAAAACACAAGCCAACAAAGCGCACCTGCCAGCGGCACGCCGTAGCGCTCCGCGCACTCCAGCACCTGCTGCAGCAGGCCCTGCGGGCTGCAGCGGCCCTCCGGGGGGTGCTCGCAGTCGCGCATCTCCACGCACGTGAAGCTGAGGCGCCCGTTGAACTCCGCGATCACCTGCAGCCGCAAAAGCAGCAAACAGGAAACACGCACAAGATATGAGGCACATGGTTCGGCAGGCGCGCATCTCTGTGCACGTGAAGCTCAGCCGGTCGTTGAACTCCGCGATCACCTGCAGGACATACATGCAGCGATGCAAGAACACAAGCAACAGGTCAATACAAGAGGCATATGGTTCAGCACGCGCGCATCTCCACGCACGTGAAGCTCAGCTGGCCGTTGAACTCCGCGATCACCTGCAGCCACACACAGGATATACACATGGCACAAGCATGAGACAAGAGGCACATGGATGAGCAGTCGCGCATCTCCATGCACGTGAAGCTGAGGCGCCCGTTGAACTCCGCGATCACCTGCAGCCGCAAAAGCAGCAAACAGGAAACACGCACAAGATATGAGGCACATGGTTCAGCAGGCGCGCATCTCTGTGCACGTGAAGCTCAGCCGGTCGTTGAACTCCGCGATCACCTGCAGGACATACATGCAGCGATGCAAGAACACAAGCAACAGGTCAATACAAGAGGCATACGGTTCAGCACGCGCGCATCTCCACGCACGTGAAGCTCAGCCGGCCGTTGAACTCCGCGATCACCTGCAGCGGCACAGCAACAAACAGGAAAGCAGCACAAGATATGAGGCACATGGCTGAGCAGTCGCACATCTCCACGCACGTGAAGCTCAGCCGGCCGTTGAACTCCGCGATCACCTGCAGCGGCACAGCAACAAACAGGAAAGCAGCACAAGATATGAGGCACATGGCTGAGCAGTCGCACATCTCCACGCACGTGAAGCTCAGCCGGCCGTTGAACTCCGCGATCACCTGCAGCGGCACAGCAACAAACAGGAAAGCAGCACAAGATATGAGGCACATGGCTGAGCAGCCGCGCATCTCCACGCACGTGAAGCTCAGCCGGTCGTTGAACTCCGCGATCGCTTGCAGAACAAACATAATGCGGCGCACAAGACGTGAGGCACTCGGGAGACTATATGAGAGCGCTGCTGTGGAACACACGTGCAACGCGCACCTGGACGAGCAGATTGTGACATATTCTTACAATTAAGAAATGCAGCAAATGAGAGCAGTCGGCAATCCTCACCTGGATTATTGGAGCATAGCCGTCCCTGTCGCGCGTGTTGTAGTAGCCTGCGGTCAGCTCCGCGGCGTGCGCGCGGCTCTTGAACCACCAGTGCACGCCCGCCAGCTTGGCGCCCAGCTGCACCACGGGCTGGAACTCGTACATCACGTGGCCCGCCTCGCACTGCACGCGACAAGGAAGACAACACACATAACACGGCAACAAGGAAGAAGTTATTGTTAGGGGATATCCAGAAAGAGAGTGCAGATTGAGCTGCACCAAGGGCGAGCAATCGTACATCACGTGGCCCGCCTCATACTGCACGGCAGAAACAGTTGTTCAACTGTTTGAATGCCAGATGTGCAGCATGAGGCTGCGCCACAAACACTGCGCACTGCGCCGTGATAAAAATCGTTGGACATCACGCGTTTGATCAGATTAAACTGAAACAAGCAGCTGCACCTTGTAACAAAGCTGGTGAACGTGGGTTGCAATGCAGCACACATCCAGCCACTCCCCAGCCAGTCCCCAGCCATTCAAAACAACCTGAAGCCACCTGAAGCAACACCCCCGCAACGCGTAAACTATACAACCACACTGCTGCGCAACCCACCTCGCGCACCGCCTTGAGCATGCGCGGCCGCCCCGGCTTGTTGAGCACGTCCGCAGCCGCGCCCAGCACCCGCCGCGCGTGCCGCACCAGCAGCCCACTGTGATCAACCAAAGCAGCAGCAGCAGCAGCAGCGAGACGACGGTCAGTTCCAACCTTTCCTAGATCTGCTGTGTACACAAGACCTGCCTTGTACATGAGAGAAGCATCCGGCCCTGCTGAGCACTCCCAGTTGCAAGACCTAGGTTTCAGACACAGTGACACAGTGACGCCAATATCGCCCCTCAAACAGCCCCTGCCCACGCACCTGTACCAGGACAGGAAGAAGTGCCCGTACTCGCTCTGCCAGTTGCCGCCCTGGCTCACAAAGAACCCAGTCTCCCAGCTGCGGCTGTTGTAGTGCCCGGCATCGTGCGGGCCCCCGTGGCCCCACTCGGGGTGGCCCACCGCGCGTGCCGCTGCACGCAGGTCTGCCAGCATGTACTTGTCGCAGCACTGGTACTCGCCCACACCAGGGAAACGCCACCTGCAGCCGTGATACAATGAAGCTCGCATGATGAGTAACGGTAATGACAATAGGTCGGCCAGCATTCACTTGTCGCAGCACTAATACTCGCCGACGCCAGGAAAACGCCACCTGCAGCAAAACAAGTCACAGCAGAAACACAGCAAGCAAAACGAAGTGGGTGGGTCAGCGCAGGTCTGCCAGCATGTACTCGTCGCAGCACTGGTACTCGCCCACACCTGGGAAGCGCCACCTGAGAGCAAAAAAGAAGCAGACAGGAGGTCAAAACGGTTGGTGCCACAGCGGGTGGGTCAGCGCAGGTCTGCCAGCATGTACTTGTCGCAGCACTGGTACTCGCCCACACCAGAGAAGCACCACCTCAGCACACAAGCACCAAGCAGCAAGTCAGCAGCATTAGCAACGTGATGATGATTACAGGCCTGTGGGCATGTACTTGTCGCAGCACTGGTACTCGCCGACGCCAGGGAAGCGCCACCTACAACAGGTGACATACAGAAAAGCACACATGAACCACACATGGACCTAGAGACAGAAGAGCGTGCTTTTGCATGTGTTCATGGTCGTCAAAGCGTTGCCACGCACCTGCCGTCTCCCTCAGGGTAGCTTGGGTAGCGCAGCTCGCCTGCGGGCCCCAGCCCCACCGTAATCTCCGTGATGACAGCACCAAACAGGTAGTCGAACGCATTCGCAAACGCGTCCACAAAGTCCCTGCAGCACAACGATATACGCATGCTGTGAAGCGAGGGGTGTGTTGCAGCATGTCCTGCGAGCACAGCGCAACACGTCTCCACGTCCCTGCGGCAGGACAATTCGGATCAAGCCAGTGCATCGAAGCATGTATAGCTTCCAGCAACTGATGCGCAGGCACTGCAGCTCTGCTGCTGCTGCGGCGGCTGCTGGGGCCAGGCGTGTTGATTGCAGCTTCAGCCCACCTGTACATGTCAACCGGCGAGCGGCCCCAAAACAGCGGCACCTCGTCACAGCCCAGCGACAGGCACTCCTTGTTCCTGCGGGCGCAGTACAAAGCACCATCGGGCGCAAACATTGGAGCATGTGTGTAGGAGATGTAGAATGATGCACTCCCCAACGCCCAGCACCCATGCAGCACCAGCAGGGATCCGCGACAAAGCATACAACACACGAGAAAACACACCTGTGCATCTGCTTGTCGGTGTAGAAGATGTCGGGGTTGCGCTCCCCGATGTCCAGCACCCACTTGGGCAGCGGGATCTTGCAGGTGTCGCCCACGTTGCCGCCCGCAGCGTGGAACGACATCACCGCCTGTACCTTGAGCCCGGCAGCAGCACACCTGCAAGCAGATAGGGAGAGTGGGTTGCCGCATGCGTGAGCAAGCAAGCGTGAATGAGTGAGAGGGTGAGTTGGCGGTGGAACGACGTCACCGCCTGCACCATGAGCCCAGCGGCAGCACACCTGCAACACAAGTAATGCGCAAGCAGTGAACAGACAGTGAGCAGGAATACATTAATATCTTGCAGGTGTCGCCCACGTTGCCGCCCGCAGCGTGGAACGACATCACCGCCTGCACCTTGAGCCCGGCGGCAGCACACCTGCACGATGCACAATACAAGCAGGGACGAACATGCAGCGCACATGAGTGCCCGCAGCTTGAACGGCATCACCGCCTGCACCTTGAGCCCAGCAGCAGCACACCTGCAACGCAAGGAGCAGTGCAGCTGTGATGTAAGCACACAGCAGGCCTGACGGCTGCACACACACGCGTTAACAACCCCTCGACTGCACTGCGCGCACAAGTCTCAATTGCAGGCTGTACTCGAGCGCTTTCTGCCATACATCTTGCCGCTAAACAAGCAACAACAGACACGAAAAGACTGAAGGCACGTAGTTGCTCAAGCTCACTTGTGGATGAGCCGCCGGTACGCGCAGAAGTCATACACGCGCATCAACCAGCACAGCACACACCACAGCAGCTACTGCGATGCTGCAAATCAAGCTCACTTGTGGAAGAGCCGCCGGCATGCGCTGAAGCCGTACATGCGCATCAACCAGCACAGCCTACACAACTGCTACAAATTTGCTGCACATTTCAAATACACGGACTCACTTGTGGAAATGCTGCCGCTAGGCGCTGAAGTCGTATGCGCGCATCAACCAGCACAGCACACACCACAGCAGCCACTGTAATGCTACAAATAAAGCTCACTTGTGGAAGAGCCGCCGGTACGCGCTGAAGTCGTACACGCGCGGCCCCGCGCACAACCTCTGACATCCTCCGGCTGCTCAGCATCCGTGCAACAAAGCAATAGCGCAAAACATAGCATGTATGCTCACTTGTGGAAGAGCCGCCGGTAGGCGCTGAAGTCGTACACGCGCGGCCCCGCGCGCTCGCAGATGCCCCACCACACGTCCACCATCACGCCTTCTACACCAGCCTTGCGCAGCGTGTGCAGCGCGATCTCCAGCGCGCGCTCGCGCTTGAGGATGGCCACCTGCATGTGCGAAATTTAGATCAAAAGCAGCAGCAGCAGCAGCAGCACCGTCGGCACTTGCGCAAATATCAGCAAACAGAGCATTGCATGTGCAGCCCGATGTCCACAGCGCGCTCGCGCTTTAAAACCGACTGCGCTGCACATGCAGCAGCAGCAGCAGCAGCAGCAGCAACAGAGCAGCACTGGCAGCAGCAGCAGCAGCAAGAAACAGCAGCAGGACTGGCAGCTCCATCTTCAGCGCCCAGAATCGCAATGCGCATGTCTACGACACATGCTGTGTGTGCTGTGGCCTGTCTGGCTTCATGAGACCCGGCTTGTCAGCAGGACAGGATTCAAGAAGCCGTACAGACCACCGTAGCTGCAGACAACCCAAACAGCAGAGAAGAGAACAATTACTATACAGTAACAGCATGGTCAGATAAGGCAATGCCCGTGCAGTAGCACACTGCCGCTGTCCCTGCTGCTGTTACTGTTCCTGCTTTACCCAAGCGACTTCTGCCCCAAGGCAACTGCCACCTGCTGCTGCGGTGACACAGCAGCACAGCCACGCTGTGTAGTTGTTGCCAGGCGTCCTCCACTGCACACCCACGCGGCAGCCAAACACATCACGCGCTCCAAGCTGCAGACTCGAAAAGCACGCATTCACGCCAGCCTGGTGCAAAGGTCGGCACAGAATGCACAGCTCCTGCAAGCATTCTACGTCATACAGCAATGTCTGTAGCAAAGCACGGATCAGCCACGACCCACGCAACTGCTGCAGCGCCATCTGCTCATATGTCCATGATCAAGGCACTGCTGCTGCCAGAACTGAGACGACAACTGCATCGCAGCACGCTGCCAGCAGTAGCGATGGTGATCACTGCAGACATCCCACGTCATCTCGCACCACCACGCGGCTGCAATTGTGCCCACTGCAGTCACAGACAAACATTGCTGCCTACCACACGCGCAATTGCAGCACTGCAAGTGACACAGCTTCGCTTGAAGCATACCCGCCAACCAGCAATCAACAAGCGCCTCTGCACAAGGCCCTGCTTGACCGCCTGCCGCGTGTGCTGCTGTCAGCGCCGCACCAGCAGGCACAAACACTCCCTGCCTCTCGCGGTATCCTACATCTATCTCAGCCCTAACATACTGTCTAGCCAATGCCGTGTCACTCACCTTCCTGCCGTCCCGCTCCACCTTCCAGACAGTGTCCAGCGGCAGCATCACAAACACCGGGCAGCCCACGCGCCCGCTGCTGCTTGGCTCGATGCCCAAGCCAGCCCCGCAGTCCCCGCAGTCTATACTGGGCGCAGACAGCGAGGAACGCTGCCGCATCACCAGCTGCAGGAACACCCCGCAAACCCTGGAAACCTAAGTGCTATTTTCACTTGTTCCTTTATTGCTCACCTTCCTGCCCTCCCGCCCCACCACCCACACAGTGTCCAGCGGCAGCATCACAAACACCGGGCAGCCCACGCGCCTTCCCCCTGCCTACTGCTGTTCTACAATCCCTGTTTCAAACAACAATATACAGTGCCAGTGCACCAGGCTCACCTTCCTGCCTTCCCGCTCCACCACCCAGACAGTGTCCAGCGGCAGCATCACAAACACCGGGCAGCCCACGCGCCCGCTGCTGCTTGGCTCAATGCCCAGGCCAGCCCCGCAGTCCCCGCAGTCTATGCTGGGCGCAGACAGCGAGTCTTGCAGGAACGCTGCCGCTGCTGCTGCATCGCCAGCTGCTACACTGCCAACTGCAGCAGCGGCAGCTGCTGCTGCAGCTATACTGCCCGGTAGTATATCAGCGGCTGCGCCGAGTCCTGCAGTGCCCACGCCTGCTGTGTAGCGGTGCGGCCCGAGGGGAGGTGGCCCCAGCGGCCGGCCGTATGCGGCTGCTGCTGCTGCGGCTGCTGCTGTTGCTGCTGCTATGGTCTCTGCGTCTGCGTCCTCGTCCTCGTCTGCTGCTTCTGGCAACGAGAGCTCGCGGCCGCGCTCCTGCAGCACCCTGTGGGGACAGCACAGGGGAGCAGGAGGGTTGCAGGAGAGCAGCAGAGTTTGCAGGAAAAGGTGAGTGGGGGTCTGACAGCTGCTACAGAAGCAGAGGAAGGATGGAGAGAGGGTGGGCGGAAGGCGCCTGTGAGTATGACAGCTGCTGCAGAAGCAGAGCAACGGCGGAGAGAGGGTGGGTGGGTGCGTGCATATGTATTGAGGCCATGCTAATTGTTGACAGCTAGAACAGGGCAGCCAAGCCGGGCAGCTAGGCTGCAGGCGCAAGCAACTCATAGACAGCATCTTGCTGCTGCTGTGTGCCCGTGCTGCATGCCCACAGCACAGCATGATTATAAACTGCAGCTGGTGCATGCCATGACGTAACAGCGAGCGTGCTTTCAATGCAGGTGCTTCTTGCTACGCTGCTGCGCAGTACAGCTGACAACAGCAGCTGGGCAACCATCCATCTAGTCAGCCAACCACCCTGCATGCATGCAACCCCTGTTAGCACCTAACGAATATGAGGCCTACGCACTAATGAAGGGACGTGCAATGATTGCCAGAAGGCTGTGGTGCTGTTGCTTGCAGTGCACACAGACAGCAACCGGCAAGCCCGCCATGCCTGCTGCTGGCGCTACAAGGCTTCCATTCAACTGCAGCATGCCACTGTAAAGACTGCCGCCGCCTGACAGCACGGGGAGCCTGCCAGCTGTTGCTCTCGGCAACCACTGCAACTCGACAAGTGTCTACGTCAGCAGCACCACACCGCAGCACTGCCCTGCACGCCTCATAAATACACGCTGGATACAACAGTTGCGTACATGTCTGGCTGGCCGGGGCTGGGTAGCAATGGCTGGTCCCCCTCACCTGTGGATTGGGAGCTCGCGATCGTCCTCATACTCGCTCCTGCCACTGCTGCTCCCTCCCGAACGAACTACGTCCGGCGTAGCAAACCCCACGTCGCCCTGCTTGCTGCTGATGACTCGCCCTGCTATACTTTTTGCTCTGCTGCGAACTGGCCTGCTTGCCTTGTGCAGCAAGCACCCTGCCGCACTGCTCAGTCCTGTACTACAAGACTGATATGCATGGCACTGCTGCCTGGCCACGCTGCTGCTGCCTCGACTTGCAGCAGGGCACCAAGCTCCAAGCCTCTGCATTTTCAAGCCTGCCCGACCCCCTCTCAGAATATTAATCCAACGCAAGAAACTTGCAATAGCATAGTATCAGATTTGGGTGGAGGCCTATGGCCAGTTTAGGTACCAACGATGAGTGTATTTCTGCAACCGGCCTTTGGCCTCATTAGCATGCACAACAACGAATAAAACTTTCGAAACAGCTGCAGTAGATGTGCCCGCTGTTGCGGTGGCTTGGCGACGTGGAACAGGCGTGGTCATACTGCTCACTGAACCCTCCTCAGCAGCACAGCAGTGGCTGAGCCACCCAGTGAAACGCTGGAGTGGGGGCTTTTGTTGCGATCTGAAGGTTTCAACACAGTCTCAAACCGCTGCAGTGGTTGTCTGCCGCTGCAGCAGGAGTTGAACTTCAACTTGCAGGATTTTCTGGTTGACCCGTTGACTCTGCCTGACAGATGAGTCGCACAGCCCACAAAACAAAGATACTCCTGCCAGCGGTGGCTTCGCCTGCTACAAGCAAACATACCAATTGCAATGTTACCTTCATCTGCAGCCAACGCAGCGCAAGTTCAACAAGCACAGCAGCACACGCAGCAACAATTGTTGTGGCATTGTTGTGGCGGCGCACCAAGACAAGGTCGCCACCCATTGCGAACAGCGGCACTTGCTTTCTTATGTATTTGTGATTTTGTCCAGGCATGATTCTGACTCTTGGCGCACCGTCACATAGGATGTGCGCCGCCGCAGATGCTGCTTGCACTGCCGCAAACTTTGCAGTATCACAATCGTTGTAAAAAGACAATTTTATGAGGCTCCATGTTGTATCGCAGCGTGCTTTGTCAAGGCTGGCAGCTCTTGACCTTGAGTGAGACACTCCAACCTGTGCGGGCCCGCACCCCGGGGTTTGCCTCTCATGAAAACCTTGGGGGGTAGAATTAGTTTGATCAAGCCTTTATCAAGTTTTGTCGTCATCACTACCACAGCAGCAGCGTTCGGGGTTTGTAATAGTTTGGTTGCTGGTAATTCTAAATTGCTGGCGAGATGAGCTCCTTCCTGGGGTCGCCACGTCCACGTTATCATGACATGGTTCTAAATGTTACATCAGCGGCTGCACAGCATGTCAAACAAAGCACGCTAGGTGCATGCCACAAACAATTGCAAGCGCTCTAGGTGCATGCCACATACAAGCGCGCTGGGTGCACGCCAAGTAGATACGCGCTGGGTGTATGCCGGATACAAGTGCGCTTGGTGCACGCAAAATAAATGCGCACTGGGTACACGCCAGTTTATAAAGTGCGCTGGGTGTATGCCAGATACAAGTGTGCTGGGCGCACGCCATATAGCAGCGTGCACGCCAGAATAAAGTGCGCTGGTTGCATGGCAGATATAAGCGCGCTGCCAGCACATGGTGTGCATGCCACATACAAGCGCGCTGGGTGCATGGCGGATAAAAACGCATCGCATGCGTGCCAGAATGAAGTGCGCTTGGTGCACGCCAACTACATGCGCACTGGGTGCACGCCAGGACATACAGTGTCAGATGATGCGTGCTGGGTGCACGCCATATAGTGCACGCCAGAGCAAAGCGCGCTGGGTGCATGCCAGATGATGCACGCTGGGTGCACGCGATAAAGCAGCGTGCACGCCGGAATGAGGAGTGTGCTGGGTGCACGCCAGGTAAAGAGGCGCCAGGTGCACGCCATATAGAAGCGTGCACGCCAGATTACAAAGTGCGCTGGTCGCTTGCCAGATGACGTGCGCTGGGTGCACGCCATATAGCAGCGTGAACGCCAGAATAAAGTGTGCTGGGTGCACACCAGATACAAGTGCGCTGGGTGCACACAAGATGCAAGTGCGCTGGGTGCACACAAGATAAAGACACGCTGGGTGCATGCCACATACAAGCGCGCTGAGTGCACACCAGGATATAAAGTGCGCTGAATGCATGCCAGATAATGCGCGCGGTGCACGCCGGCGTGCATGGCGCCATATAGCAGTGTGCACGCCAGAATAAAGTGTGCTGTTTGCGGACCAGATAAAAACGCGCTGGGTGCATGCCAGACACGAAAGCGCTGGGTGCATGCCATACAGAAACGCTCTAGGTGCACGCCAGATTTAAGCGCACTGGGTGCATGGTTGCTCGTAAGTAGGTCAAAATAGACTTACCACCAGCCAATTACCAAGTAAGCCGTAGTACTAACGCCATCGGCATATCATCATGTCAGAATTTCAAAGGTGCTCGCAGGGTCTGGCGGCGCTAAACCGCACACCTCTGAGGGTCCAAGTAATGCGGCACCACCCTGAGCAGCAAAAACACAAACAGGTTGTAAGCCCAAAACCCCAGGTTTGACACCGCCAAAACCATATGCCAGCACCCTAGCTCTGCTGCAGCAGCTGCAGCACACCACCTCACTAAAACCCACATGCGGTAGGTGTTGAACCCTATGGGTACTAGCAGCCGCGGCAGCAGCGCTGTTGCGTTGCCGGTGATGCTGCTGCTGCTGAGGAACTCACAAAGAACTTGCATAGCCGTGAGGTACAGGTGTGGTCCCAGAATGCACAACACAGCGCTGCTGTTACTGCTGCTCTTAGCTATATCAGCACCGCATCCTGCACCTCCTGCTGCTTTTGAAAGCCATGTAACGATGTTACGGCTGATCCCAAACATGCCTTCGCTGCTTGCTTCTCCACTGAAGGCTGCACCAAGACCACTGCTGCTGCTGGTACAGGCAGCATGTATGTACACCAAACCAGGCAGCAGCAGTGCCAGAACTGCTGCAGCGCCGGCATAATACTTCACCCAAGCTGCAGGATACAGAGGCCCTGGGGGGCGCTGCTGCTGGCTTGTATTGCTGCTGAAACGCAGGGCATTGGCTGCTGCTAGGTAGGCGGGCCATGCGAGGCTGAAAGCGACATCATGCAGCGGCACGGCACCTGAGGCAGCAGCGGCACTGTGTTGTTGCACTGCTTTACAGGTGCTGCATTCGCCACACTGCAGCATGTTGCTTATGAGCCTGGCTAGATTCGATTCTACATTCATATTTGCAGTTGCTGCAGGGACAGCAGCAGCAGCAGCAGTAGCAGCAGCAGCAGCAGCAGCAGCAGCAGCAACAGGACGCATTTGGCTAACAACCACCGCCTAGCTCAACACACCCACCTGAAGCAGCCAGAGCCACGCAACCAGCTGAAAGAGTCACACAGAAAGGGTTGAGCACAGCACGTGTGACACTGGTCGCTGCCCTCTTGCGTATTGGCACGGTGTGTGGTGCTGTCGTTGCTGCTCTGTGTGCAGAATTTGCTGCTGTGGCTCTGTGCTGCATGGTGAAATATATTATTTTGTAAGTTTGCAAAGTTGGAAGTTTGCAAGTTTGAATAGACGTTCAGCACCAAAACATCAGCATGGAGCGCGCATGTGCTACGAAACGTCGACAAACAGAGCGCCTGGTCCAGGCGACAGGTTAGGCTAGACGCGGCGGCGTTGTACGCATCGAAGGGCGCGACAAGGCTACGTTGTAGGCCTGGAAAATTGTCCAATCTGTTCAGGCAGGTCCGACTCCATGCAGTGTGCACAGTGGTGCCTTTTGCACGATAGCGTGACAAAGCCCTAACCAAGGATCAACACGTTGCACCCCTGTTCCCACACCGTGTTGCACAGCGGGCAGTGATCCTTACTTGCTGAATCCACGGGAGTATGACGCTTGCAAGCAGATTGTTAGTAAAAGGTCGATGGCGTGCTGCGGCCGAGATCTGCAGGCTACTGCCACTATGGAAGCTGCTGCACAGCATGCGGCATGCCGCAGCTGCAGGATCATGTATCTTTTAAGCTGATCGATCAGCTTATCAGTAATACTGCCGGTAGAGACACATCCAATCAATTCTTCAGCAAACACACCACACGTTACAATCACAGGTTGCATCCGTCAGCCAACGAAGCATGCGGCTGTGTACTGCTGCACTAAACGCGCGCTCGCAAGCTACAGCTGCTGCTGCAGCTGGCTCCGCGCCTCACTAACCGACAAGTCATCTACCATGCGCTTCAGCACCTTGCTGACAGCAGCAGCAATGGCAGCATCATCCCACACCCCAGCAGCAGCAACTGTACTGCCACTTGTACTGCCACTTGTACTGCCAGCACCTGCTGCTGAGTCAGCATTGTACTGCAATCCCAGAGCCGATCTTGTCCTCACATGCCCAGGAGGCGTTAAAGTGCCGCCAGGGCTTAAGGCGCTGCTAAACCTTAACCCTCCCGGGCCTAAACCCTGGGTCTTGGCAGTGGGACTGCAAGGCGCACTGGAGCTGTAGCCGCCGCCATTTGATAAGCTGCTTCTAGCGCCAGCAGCAGCAGCAGCACCAGGCGGCAGCGGCTCTCCACCTGGGCTGGTCAAAGGCAGTCGCTGCTGCTGCTGCTGCTGTTCTAGGCTGCTGTTGCCTCCATATGGGCTGTGTGAGTGACTCCGCTGCCAGCGCCTAGCCGGCAGCAAGCTACTGCCAGGTGTAACTGCTGCTGCTGCTGCTGCTGCTGCTGCAGTGCTGCCATATGGAGGACTACTGCGCAGCTGCTGCTTGCTAGATGGTGACGGCGTAGCACTACTGCTGCTGCCGCCGTGTGCAGCAGCAGCAGCAGCAGCGTCAAACTGCAGCTGCAGGCGCTGCGGCAGCGGCGGCTGCACAGCCGCAGTAGCATCCACTACAAGCTGCTGCTGCTGCTGCTGCGGCAGGCCTTTTCCAGCAGTAGTAGCTGCACTGCTGCTGCTGCTGCCCACATGGCCTATAGGGGAAGGTGTGGAACGCTCCTCTCTGCTTGGCCTGCTGCTGCTGTTGTCAGCGTCACTGGGTGACACTGACGGCGGGGCCAGTTTGAACCCCGCAAAATCACCCTCGCTGCTGCTGCTGCTATTGATGCTGTTACTGTCGCCGGCTTTCGCCGCGCTGGCTGGGGTGCTTGGCGGTAGGTTTGCTGCTGCTGCTGCTGGCTGCTGCTGCTGCTGAGGCGAAGGGGGCTTGCCTGCATTGCCGCCAGCACTGCTGCTGCTGCTGCTGAGGCGCGCATGTGCAGCATCTGCTGCAGCAGCAACGCCTGTCTCCGCATCTATTGTCAGTGCGTGACTCAGCTTTCCCAAACCCCCGCCGCTGCCGCTACTGCCGCCCTTGCTGCCCCCGTCACCAGCGTCACTAGTGACCCTGTCGGGTGACGCCGCCGGTGACACCTCACCGTGAACTTCACGGCTGCCGTTCGCACCGCCGGAAGTTCCCACCTTGGGTGACTCGACCGGTGACTCCTCCAGGGGAAGCCTTTTGGGGGGCAAGCCAGCTAGCTTTGGTGGCAGGGGCGTCAGCCGCTGCTGCTGCTGCTGCTGCTGCAAGATGACAGCCGGCGGCTGAGGGTTTAGCGGATCTGCAGCCGCCACTGCAGCCGCCAGCTGCTGCTGCTGCTGCTGGGTCAGCGCTGCTGCTCTAGCCTGTCCTGAAGCACTGCCAGACGCCACTGCAGCTGCCTGCTGCTGCTGCTGCTCACTGGCCAGCTGGCCTGGTGTCACTGGACTGCCAAAGCCCTTCAGCCCTGATGATGACTGAGGCCCGTTTGGAGTGACATTTGGAGTTACACAGCCGGCAGCAGCAGCATCGGCAGCAGCGCCCGCTGCTGCACTGCCGCTGCTGGCTGAACTAGGGCCCGGTGTCTGCGGGATCTGCTTCCCTGCAGGAGTATCGCGCTGCTGCTGCTGCTGCTGCTGCTGCTTTTTGGGGGTGCTAGGTGGCGACTGGCCTGTGCTGCTGCTGTTGGCAACTCGCTTCTTGGCTAGAGCCATCAAGCCATTGCCGATCTGCTGCTGCTGCTGCTGTGGGCCAGCTGCAGTCGAGGGCCCGGCAGCAGCAGCAGCAGAGTCGGCTGCACGAGGGGTGGCTGTGCTGCTGCTGTTGCCGCCGCTGCCCTGCTGCTGCAGTGCTGCATCGCTGAGACCTGACAGCTGCTTCTTGCGGCTGCTGCTGCTGCTGGCTGCTAGGGCAGTGACCTGCATGCACAAGTCAGATTTGAGCACAGTTGACGCAAAGTCAAGACATGTTGGATGGGGGAAGAAGAGACATCTGGACGATTCAAAGGAGCCCTGACAGCTGCCCTTCTTGCGGCTGTTGCTGCTGCTGGCTGCCAGGGCAGTCACCTGCAGGCGCCAGGGAGATGAAGAGCCAGGGAGGGAGGGAGCGAGGGGTGAAACAAAGGACAAGACAGTGTGTAAGCGGGGGAGCGAGGGCGAAGAGCGGCATGACACCATGCTGCTGGCTTCCAGGGCAGTGACCTACAGGCAGTGACACATGGTAGGCAGATACTGTGAGTGTGAGCGAAACTTGGGAAGATGAACGGAGCCCTGGCAGCTGCTTCTTGCGGCTGCTGCTGCTGCTGCTGGCTGCCAGGGCGGTTACCTGCAGGCACCAGACAAACATCAACACACAATATCAAGACAGACATAGTGAGTGCACTGGAGAAGCTGGTGGTAGTAACAATGAGCAGCACTGGCAGCTGCTTCTTGCGGCTGCTGCTGCTGGCTGCCAGGGCGGTCACCTGCAGGCACCGGGAAGATGCACGTTAATCAATGAACGCCGCCTCTCCGCATGCACACGAGTGCAAGCTAAAAGACGCTGTACACACATGCCTACCTCTGCCGCGCCACCACAACACGAAGCCAGACGCGATAGCGTCTGCTACGGGGGCCCACATGCCATGGCATAAGACAAGTGAAGTAACACCTGATGTTGTTATTAACAATTGTTGATTAAAGCAGCAGCTGGCAACACGGCTATAATCCACCGCCCACCTTCTGGACCGCCTCTGCTGCCGGCACCGTTTTCACCTCAGCGCACGCACAACACAACATACACAAAGCACCATGCCAGTAACATACACGGTTGATCACACAGTGACGCCCACCTTTTTGGCCGCCTCTGCTGCCGCGTTTTTAACCTTTGCGCGCGCCAGGCGCTGCTTGCGCTCCGCAGCATATCTTCCGCAGCATATCTTCCGCAGCATATCTTCCTTGCAACAAAATGACATGCTTCCTTGCAACAAAGTGACATATAAGGTTGATCATACGCCGACACCCACCTTTTTGGCTGCCTCTGCTGCCGCCTTTTTGGCCTCTGCCCGCGCCAGGCGCTGCTTGCGCTCCGCGGCATCCTTCTCCTCTTGCAGCACTGCCTTCTGTGCACTGCTGAAGCGCTCAACAAACACCTGCAGCAGCAGCAGCAGCAGCAGCAGCAGCAGCAGCAGCAGCAGTGTTAGGATGTCTGTTGCGCTCCGCGGCATCCTTCTCCTCCTGCAGCACTGCTTCTGCGCGCTGCTGAAGCGCTCAACAACACCTGCGGCAGCATCAGCAGCAGCAGCGGCAGCAGCAGTGTTACAATGTATATGTTGCGCTCCGCGACATCCTTCTCTTCCTGCAAACTGCTTTCTGTGCGCTGCTGAAGTGCTCCACCAACACCTGCGCCAGCAGCAGCAGCAGCATCACAAGTATCTGCAGTTTTGCAGCATCATTAAATGTTCAGGCACCGCCTTCTGCGCGCTACTGAACAGCACATGATCTGCATTTTATTGATTGGTGTGATTGTATGATCATTCACCTGCATGTCCGCCCAGAACTCTGTGTCCGTTGGCACGCTCTGCTTCGTTTCTCCGTAGTGCCGCAGCAGCGCCTCCCACGCGCGCCGCATGCGGCCGGCCATACTGCAGATCCACCCAACTATCTGGTTACATTCAAGATATCATACCTGGGTTATGACATAGTTTACCTGCATGTCCGCCCAAAACTCGGTGTCTGTTGGCACGCTCTGCTTTGTTTCGTCGGTATGCCGCAGCAGCGCCTCCCACGCACGCCACATGCAGCCGGCCATACCAAAAAACCATCAAACAAACCGTAAATTTCATGTGAAGATACCTTTTTAATCAATTGATTCACCTGCATGTCAGCCCAGAACTCGGTGTCCGTTGGCACGCTTTGCTTGGTCTCGCTGTAGTGCCGCAGCAGCGCCTCCCACGTGCTGGCGCTGCGGTCGCGCAGCAGCGCCAAAAATGTTCCCCAAAACTGCTTTTCCACTGTTTTCCAATGAATCACAACAAAAAATCACCTGCATGTCCGCCCAGAACTCTGTGTCTGTTGGCACGCTCTGCTTGGTCTCTCCATAATGCCGAAGCAGCGCCTCCCACGCGCTGGCGCTGCGGTCGCGCAGCAGCGCCAGCTCCGCCTGGCAACCCTTGATGCTCGCCAGCACCTGCAGAAACAACATGTGAACAAAGAACGATCAGAAGTCAATGATAAGCTACCACATTATTACGTAATCAGCGCAAAGCTGTATGGCCTTGATTTATGGGCCACTGCACTGGGAAGGGGAGGATGCGCAGCAGCGCCAGCTCAGCCTGGCAAGTCTTGATGCTCGCCAGCACCTGCGGTTTGAAAAGGCGACATGGGAGTAAAAGGCTGTTGAGTAACGTAACATGAAAGCACAAGGGATTCGACTCCAGTTGGCGTTTCATAAGAGATGTTTGAGTAGGTGCGGGGATGGGGGTGCGCAGCAGCGCCAGCTCAGCCTGGCAGCCCTTGATGCTCGCCAGCACCTGCGGATTCAAAACAACATCATTTTGTTTTACTTTTACATAAATGACAATAGAAACAGCTGATCTTCGAGGAAAAACCATGTTCCTGACTTCTGAAGATGCCGCACAGCGAGAGGGGTGTGAGGGCAGCGGTCGCGCAGCAGCGCCAGCTCCGCCTGGCAGCCCTTGATGCTCGCCAGCACCTGCAGACAAACCAACCGTCCTTATATGTTGATAAAAAGAGACAGACACAGGCTGTTGGTTTTTCTGCAATGCCCAATTCATATTGTGGGTAAGGGTGCAGATTTCAGGGCACATCGGTAGCGGTCGCGCAGCAGCGCCAGCTCCGCCTGGCAGCCCTTGATGCTCGCCAGCACCTGCACAGAAGATACACAAAATGAGCACGAAACAAAAAATACGTACTTCAAACAAGAGTTCAAAGTAGGGCGTGGGCATGATGGTTGGTTGCTGGGGCTGAATCAGTAACAACACGATAAGAATCACACCAAGAGAAACAAAACACAGCAAAGGCATGCAAGCCTCAGGCACTCACGCGGCTCATGACCGGCATGAACTTGTCAACCATGATCCTGACTGTCACCAGCGACTGCTCAGCTTTCAAGTCACATAACACAGCACGAAACAACAATTTTGTTTCCCTCCTTTTGCAGCTTCAACAGGGGTGCAGGGCTGACGGTTGGTTGCTGGCGCTGGATCAGTATCACCAGGATAAAACAGCACGCACGGAAAAGGCACACAAGCCGCCAGGCACTCACCCGGCTCATGACAGGCACAAAGTTGTCCACCACGATCCTGACTGTCACCAGCGACTGCTCAGCTTCCGCCTCCGCTGCTGCTGCTGCTGCCAGATCAGCTCCAGCCCCCGCTGTGCTGCTGCTGCGCCGGCTGCCGCCAGGACTCTCTCCCCCATCCTGCTGCTGCTGCTGCTGCTGCTGCTTGTCTTCTTCCTTGCTGCCGGCTTGCTGCTGCTGCTGCTGCTTGCGTTGCGCAGGGCTACTGCTGCTGCTGCTGCTGTGGCCTGGAGGTCCCTTGCTTGCAGCAGCAGTAGCAGCTCCTCCAGCACTGCTCGGCCTACTGCTGCCTCTGCCTGGTGTGCCATGTGCACTTTCACCCGAAGCACCGCCATGCTGCTGCTTGTTCACACCCACAAACACCTTGATGCTCTGGCTGCTGCTGCTGCTGCTGCCGCCTTGCTGCTGCTGGGGCGCGGCCGCGTCGCCTGCTGCCGCTGCTGCTGCTTCTGGCTGCTGTGTGGCCTGTTCGAGCTCGCGGCTGATCTGCTGCGCTGCGGCCTCAACCTGCCGTTGATAAGTGATGTTGTTGCACACACAGAGCAGTGGGTGAGATTGTTAGGATGGATCAACACAGCAGCAGCACCAGCAGCAAGCCTTGAACAGATGCAACATGGCAACATAACTGTAACACAAAATGTAACGCACCTGATCCAGCATGTCGGCCGCCTCCTGCCAGCTGATTTTGAGCTTGCTGCTCATCACGTGCGGCAGCTCCTCAGACAAGACAGCGATGTCCTTGCCGCGCGCCAGCACCTGCCTCGCCAGCGCCTGCAGCAGCAGCAAGTGGCAACAAGAAAAGATGACAACTCAGCAGGCCGGTTACATGCAAACAGGACAATGACTTCTATGTGGATCAGCCACGCGCCAGCGCCTGCCTCGCCAGCGCCTGCACATACATGATCAAACAAGAAGAAAACCGCAGTGACACATGTTGCAGCTGCTGACTCAGCACCGCAATGTCCTTGCCCCGCGCCAGCACCTGCCGCGCCAGCGCCTGCAAACACATGAACAATTCAGAAGATGATTCAGGACTTTGTAGTTATCATAATCCAGCTGCCAAATCAGCAACACAATGTCCTTGCCGCGCGCCAGCACCTGCCTGGCCAGCGCCTGCAAATAGATGATCAAGTGAGAAGAAATATGCCACAGCAGTAATACATGTTGCAGCTGCTGACTCAGCACGGCAATGTCCTTGCCGCACGCGAGTACATGCAGAGGCAGCAGTAGCAGCAACACACGTCGCCATGAAACAGAAAAGCAAAGACGCATTGGAATTACTTCAATCGCAGCCTTCAGGTGGCAGGTGTGGGCATGCAGCGCAAGCGTCAGCAAGCGCCAAAGAACAAAGAAGCAATCGTACAATGAGCCAGCACCTGCTGCACAACCACACCGCAATAACATCGGCCACCTTGTAGCAGCTCAACATCTTTACAGCTCTGGAAACAGACAATCACCTGCAGCATCGTGCTCTTGCCGTCCGTGCTGCGGCTGTCGTGCAGCTTGTTTAAACCCTTGAGCCTGAACCCCGGCGCGTTGCCCAGGCGGCTGCCATGGTTCAAAAAGTTGCCGACAGCCAGCGTGGCTGCCAGCAGCTGCTTGAAAGTTGCTGAAGACTGCAGCTCCTTGCAGGCGGAGATGTGGTCCTGTGGAAGTAACAGCAGCAGCAGCAGCAGCAGCAGGCACATGATGGTGAGTGGGCGAGACCGCCAGCAGCTCTTTGCAAGCGGAGAAATAGCCCTGCAAGTAGTAGCAACAGCAGCAGCAGCAGCAGGCACATGAAGTTGCCGGCAGCCAGCGTGGCTGCCCGCAGCTGCTTGATGTGGTCCTGTAGAAGTGGTTCAAGCAGCAGCAGCAGCAGCAGCAGCAGCAGCAGCAGCAGCATGAGGCAGTTGGTGGTGAGTGGGCGTGGCTGCCAGCAGCTGCTTGAAAGTTGCTGAAGTCTGCAGCTCCTTGCAGGCGGAGATGTGGTCCTGTGGAAGTAGCAGCAGCAGCAGCAGAAACAGCAGCAGGGGTAGGCACATAGAACTTGTGAGTGGGCTGGCAGCCAGCAGCTGCTTGACAGTGGCGGAGGACGGCAGCTGCTTGCAAGCAGAGATGGTCCTGCACTCGCAACAGCAGCAGCAACAGCAGCAGCAAGAAGCGACCAATGTTGAGTACATTCTATCAAAAGCAAGCAAATGACCAAATACACGAAGAGGGCGCACAAACTAGCACAGCTACCACACGCATTATGAAATTTCCATCCTGAACACGGCCGTGGCGTCTGCCGCCTGATCTGCTGCAGTTCACTTCAGTGCAAACCCGCGCAACCAGCCAGCAACCATTAGCAGTAATTACAGCCGTGAACACAACAGACTGCAAACTTCTCACCCTGAATACTGCCGTGGCTTCTGCTGCCTTCTCTGCTGCTGTGAACTTGAGCGCGAAAGCTCGCAGCCGCGGCGTAGCACGCGGCACGTCCATCAAGCTCATAACGAAGCGCTCCGCCTCACTAACAGCCTCAATAGGCTTGCCAGACTGGCGGTACGCCTGCAGTACAATAGGCAGTACAGAGGCAGTACAAAGGCAGTACATGTCAGCACAGGTGGCACACGGGCCCGTCCATCAGGCTCATGACAAAGCGCTCGGCTGCGCTGACTGCCTCCACCGGCTTGCCAGACGTCCAGTACGCCTGCAGCACAATGTTCAGGGCAGTACAAAGGCAGTACAACGGCAGTACAGGTAACACACAGGCTCATGCATCATCCTCATCACGAAGCGCCCAGCCGCGCTGACTGCTTCAAGCGGCTTTCCAGACTGGCGGTACGCCTGCAAAGAAGCATTGCGGCACATTGCAGTACAAAGGCAGTACAAGTCATGAGGATGACGGTACGTGTGACACAAGGGGGCACATCCATCAGGCTCATGACATGAAAGCGCTCACTAAATGCTTCGATAGGCTTGCCAGACTGGCGGTACGCCTGAACGAGCAGTACACAGGCAGTACACAGGCAGTACACAGGCAGTACACAGGCAGTACAGAGCAGTCAAGATCACTCAAAAGGGAGTGCAGGCGACACAAGGCACATCTATGAGGCTCATCACAAAGCGCTTCACACAGAAACCCCGATACCCAAGCAATACACCCCTTATTTCATACAAAAATCCTACCTGCAGCACGCCCCTTTCCTCTTCACTGGGCAGGCACTGCAGCACGGTCCCGATGTCCTCTGCCCCTTCAAACGCAGCGCCATCCAGCGACAGAATAGTCACCCCTGCGCCATGCCAGGGCACTTTAAGCTGCACCATGCGGATGCCTAAACCACAGAAACCCCGAAACCCAACCAATAAACCCCTTGTTTCATAGGAAAACCGCACCTGCAGCACACCCTTTTCCTCTTCGCTGGGCAGGCACTGCAGCACCGTCCCGATGTCATCTGCGCCCTTGAATGCGCTCCCATCCAGCGACAAGATAGCTGCGCCGACGCCCTGCCAGGGCACTTTCAGGCGCGCCATGCGGATACTTTAACCACGGAAAACCCCAAAACCCAACCATTCAACCCTTATTCTTTTGCAAATGATGTACCTGCAGCACGCCCTTTTCTTCTTTGCTGGGCAGGCACTGCAGCACGGTCCCGATGTCCTCTGCCCCTTCAAATGCGCTCCCATCCAGCGACAGAATGGCAGCGCCAACGCCCTGCCAGGGCACTTTGAGCCTTGCCATGTGGATGCCCAACCCACAGAAACCCTGATACCCAACCAATGAACCCCTTATTTGATACACAATCGCACCTGCAGCACGCCTTTCTCCTCTTCGCTGGGCAGGCACTGCAGCACCGTGCCGATGTCCTCTGCGCCCTTAACACCGGCACACCCTCTCAGCAACAGAGGCGGCACCAAGAAGTATTCAACAACACAACACCGGAAGCGCGTCTGGGTGCGCCCTGAGGCTGTCATTGTCAAGGAGCACCAAGGCGTGCAGTACAAAGCATATGTGGAGCCACAGGTCGAGCTGCAATGTGGAGCACATGCGCTGCATGCACTCCTGGGTAAGGCGGTCACTAGCCTACGAACACGGTATCTGTACGACGACCTAGTACGTACCAGAACGCCCGAGAAATGGGGCAGTGATAATCTAATCCACTACCAGCCGAGCGGGTACTACACGGTGAGGGCTATTAATCACTGGTTGTACGAACACACGATGGCACCTGCCATGCTCATGCATGTGGTCACCTGCAATATCTCGGGCCGAGCAGTACCGCACACTAGAGAGGAGGTCCTCAACAAAGCACCGCGAGGCTGCAAAGCCTTTTTTGTGCATGTTGATGACTACGGGGGCCACTACAAGACGTGGATCCAAGCAAACGACGGGAAATGGTACGAGTGCGACAGCATCAACTGCACTGCTAACAAAACAAAAATCCGGAAACTGCAGGATGAAGACTGGTGGGCGTTCACCGGGACATTCTATTGTCTGGTCAGTCTGGACGGGTACGAGCACAACAGCACCCTCATCCAAAAACGCCAAGGAGCATCCATTGGCCCGCCCGAAGCCGCGCCGTGGCTGGATGGCACCACACTGACAGTGCACCCACAAGGGACGCGCACTGTACCACGTCCGACAACGGGCCGACAGGCCGTAGGCGCCCAGCCGGCGACTGCAACGTCTGACGCTGAGCCTGCAGCGCCCAAGGACAGCTCCGCCGCACCAACCAAAGCTCTTAAAACTAAGAAGCGGTCACTTGCAGACGTGACGGGGTCGCCCGAGGAGCTCCGTCAACTGCAAAACCCACCACCAGCCCACGTCGCAAAACCACTTGAACGGAGCCGGCCGGCCGCAGCGCTGCTGGCGCATCCTACGCCCCCCGCCAAGGGAATAAAGCAAGGCCCGACCACCACCACATCAAAAGCCACACACAAGGGGCCGCCCATCACAAACTTCTTCAAGCCCTGTCCGAAGCAACCTCCTCCCAAACCACACGCGGATCCACCCACAGAGCCCCGTAGGTATGCTCCACCGCCCCTTGACGGGGCACCCGCCGATGGCACTGCTTCTGCCACCATGAGTGTGACCACCCTCAATGTACAAGGCCTATAGACAAGCAAGATGAACGTGCGAGACATCACCCTAGGGGAGTATGGGCCAGTGCCCGATATTATGGTTCTCACGGAGACCAAGTCTAAAACAACGCAAGTACACCAAACTTGGCTAAAGCTTCTCCGCAAACGGTACCACATGTTCAACAGCTGTGTCCCTCCTAAGAGCACGCACGCACGGGCGTGATGGTCTTTGTATCCAAAAAGATTGCGGAGCTGGGAGCCATTCGGGTGAACAAGACGTCAGCCCCCACACGAGGATGCTTGCTGCACGTCACAGTAGAAAACCCAAGCTCAAACCCCTTGCACGTGATAGGCATGTACTGCCCTCCTCACTCTGGACAGCAAGAACATAGGCAGATGCTCTATCAAGAATGTCAGGGGATACTTGACGCAGCGCCGGCAACACACCATACAGTTATTGTGGCGGGGGACTTTAATGCTACGATTCAACCAGAGGATCGAGTAAGTGGCACTACGTCCAGCGCCGACAAAGTGCACCAAGAATTCCTGGCTAGTTCCGGCTTACGTACGGTGGATCCTCCGCGAACAGCCACAGACGGCAAGAACACGCCGCGCCGCCACACGTACCGACGTCAACGGGCAGCAACACCATGCAGCCGTATCGATGACATATACGTCAACCAGCCTTTGATGGACATAGAACTTATGCAACCCAAGCTCACCGTGGACATGACCGGAGCCGGCACGGATCACGACTTGATGACTGCAGAATTAACGTACCACGGTCTGAAGATGATCCCGCCTGTGGAAGGGCCAACTGCCCAGACCTCACTGGAGCGAAAACTGAAAGTGCCCCTCAGCAATACAGACATGATTGCGCTGAAACACGCCCTCAAGGCACAACAGCTGCACAAGTACGCAAGCATCAACGCCCGCCTTGACGCATATATGGAGCTGGACGTAAGGCCGCACTGGGATGCCATCGATCAACAAAATGCGGACCGGCCACGCCAGCTGCCCACGCTTGGTGGGCGTCCGTCTCGGCAAGTTATTGACGAGCTTGGGGCTGAACTGATAACCTTGGCGACGGAATCTCTTGACATCGCCATGACAACATGTACAACGGTGCCAGATGCCCCGCCCGGGCCGGACGACTACTATCCCAGGAAGGTGTCCCGAAAAAGGAGGGGTGTCATCATGGAAAACAGAGCCATTGCCCGAAAACTCAGGGACGTTCGCAGCAAGCCCAGCAGTACACAAGCGGAACCCCGCAATGCGGAGGCAACCACCGAAGCGGACTCTGCGCAGTCGGGCCAACACCAGACAAAAGCCGCAGAAACACGTGCTGCCGAGCGCGTGCAAGAATATCTGCAGGCCCATCCGGAAGCCACCGAACTTGGAGCATTGATGGCGGTGTACGATGCGCAAAACAAAGAACTGTCAGCCATAAACAAACACGACACCAAACTCACCGAACAAGCTGAGGTGCGTAAGCAGCGCGCCCTGATTGAAGCTAAACAAAGCCTGGGCAACAAGTTGGCCACGGGGAATACCAATCAACTCCTAAAACCGCCTTGCGTGTGCTCCAAACGCAAAATGGTACTACAACAGACCCTGAACGCATCAAAGACATCATATTCAAATACTACAGGGAAAAGCTCACTGCACCAGGGGGAAGAGTGAAAACAGGCAAATATCTTCCGTACGAAACACCACGCAACTACCCATGGACCAACTCGCGTGAGTTCAGGCAATACAGCAGACTGCTAGATGGCGCGGCACCGGCACAACGGGAATGGCTGCACGAAGCCATAGACGACGAGACTGTGTTCGACACATGCCTAAAAACGAGGCAAAGCACCCGGACCCGACAAAGTCCCAAATGAAGTCCTGCAAGCACTACCGGATGATGGCAAGCAAGCAATGCATAACCTCATCAGGATAATGTGGGCAACGGGGCTTACCCCAGATAGCTGGAAAGAAAGTGCCACGGTCCTCTTGTTCAAACACAAAGGCACGCCCCTGACACTACAGTACTACAGACGCATTGGGCTGGAAAGTACTATGTATAAACTTTGGACACGTATGGTCACCGTAGCGATGGCGGATCGAGCAGAGCGGCTCAACATGCTCAGCAGTTCACAAGCAGGGTTCCGCAGTAAGCGCACCACTGCTCACCAAGTAGAAATGATGATAATGGCGTTGAAGGACGCCCGCCTCACCAAACAGGACATCTATCTGCTTCAAGCAGACATGACCGAGGCGTTCGACACTATCTGTCATGATAAACTGCTGATGATTATGTACGACCTGGGTTTTCCTACAGACGCCATCGAAGTGGTGAAGGACCTGTACACTGGGGCCACCACCACAATCCACACCCAGCACGGGCCCACCCCACCATTAGCATTCGACAGAGGTACCATTCAAGGGGACAGCCTGTCCCCTTTTCTCTTCGCTGTGTACCTGGAGCCGCTGTTGCGCTGGCTACGCACCGGCAGAAAAGGATACATGATGGGGGCGCTAGCATCCGAGGGTGAGGAAGTCCAGGAGAAGTACCAAGTCAGCGACATCACGTATGCCGACGACGTCAATATCCTCACGGCCGGCGCGAATGGCCTTGAGAACATGAAACACCAGGCCAACAAGCTCAGCCACTATGCTGACTGGGGTGAATTGCTCGTCAACAACACCAAAACCACAGTCACAGGAGCGCTACACCACACACAGCCGTCCACGCCCTACCATGAAAGCACTCTGTCCATGCAACTCAGAGCTATCAAAATACAAGGAAATAATATCACATACCATTCACCCAAGGCACCTTTTTGGCACCTCGGAGTGTACCTCACAATGGATCTGAACTACACACACCAGTTCCATGTAACAACAGAAAAAAATTCGAAAACAAGTGCAATCGCTGCGATGGTCATACGCAAGCACCGGTCAACGACAACGCATCATAGAGACATGCATCAGGCCAACCATCACCTACGGCTTCTGCGCAGCGCTGTACTCTTTGGCCGACATAAAGACGCTGGATAGCCTACTGACACGTGCAACAAAACAAGCATATAGGGTATCTACGAGTATGTCGTCGGCTGCCGCACATCAAGACGTGAACAAAGGAGGATTGGGATGCCACTCACTCGAGGTGGAGTACAACCTTATCTGTCACCAAAACCTAGTAAGAGCACTCAACGATGAGGGGCCAAGAGGAGTCATCACAAGAGCCCTCTTCAAAATGCAGAAGTTGGGTGTTGACACGCTAAGCGCCGGCCACCTGCCGCACGTGGTGAGATACAGCTTGCGGATGCGACAACTAATGTCCCTAGAAAGATGCGACACCCGCCTCTACTGCAAAGGAGCTGCACAAGATCAGTTGGAGGAAATGAACGCCCTCGCGTCTACATTGAATGCCATCGTGCCCGGAGGCACCCAGTGGGACGCCAGGCTAGTACAAGACATTCACATGCTGCACTCTATTGACATCACGGCCGTCGAAGACATGCTAATTCCCACACGAACACATGTAGCACCCGCTAGTCACCTGACCCGCGTGGTAAGCCGACGTAACGTGCGGCCAAAACACCAGCGGGCGTGGAACAGAATTACCCATTACCTCCACACAAACACAGTGTGTGCTAGCAAGGCAGCCATGCCGACCGCCGACGCTTGCACACGAGATCGCACCATTCACGCCGCAATACTAGAGTGCATGGACAGCATGTGGCCGGCCAACAAGACAGCCAAACCAAGGACAATGCTACACATCCTTTCTGCACTGCCGGCTCATAATGACAAGCAAGCTGCAGCGGCGAGAGATGCCCAATGGGGTAGCCTAGAACCCCTGGTAACCCGGCGACCAACAAAAACCAAGGCAGACATATGGAATCAGCAAGACGAAGTCAAACAAGTGGCTAACCCTAGGAAGTATGAAACGGGGTACGCGCAGTACCTGAAGGCGGTGCAGCTGAAGGGCGGGCGCCGGACGGATGCCATGCATGCTCTCTACACACTGTATTCACACACCGACGACACCATCACCACGGTCACAGGAATCACTCAGAACACAGCTCATGTAGGGAAAGGAAAGCACCGACGCAAGCAAGGGGACTCAGTTCAACAATTTGTGGCCCAGTGGGCGCCGGTGACACAACCGTGGTGGGTAGTGAAAGCCGCGCTTGCACTAGACTACCAGTTGAAGGGAACAGAACATGTATTAGCACCAGGGGAGGAAGAAGAAAGCGACTGCCATAGGCCGTGTGAATACTGTAAAGAGAGGGTGGCACGAGGAGAAAAGGCAGTACACACATGCTGTGTGTGCATGCGAAAGTATCACGAGCAGTGTCTACCACGTAGGAACGCCAAAAGAGGGACACACACATGAGAGACACACGTACACATGCGAAGAATGCATGAGGAAACACTATACGAGGGACACACTTCTGGAGGAGCTGCGCTTGGTGAAGGTAGAATGGGAAGAGTCGCTTGAACCCAGGATACTAGTAGTGAAATCGGCCACTCCGACAGCGCTGACGCAGCTATTACAACTAGAGCGGCAGCAACAACAACAACGCGAAGAAGCCGTGAGGACAAATGCAGGGACTAGAGCTCCATGGCATCCCACAAGAAACCACACGGCTGCGCAAGGCACAGCACAGACATCACATACAAAACACCCACCGCCGACGCACCTCAGGGATGCATTGTACGACATCACAGTGGGACAGCAGTGCCGAAAGCAACTCGTCATCCATCCTCATCCAATCAATCCTCACACGGACATTGCACCAACAGGCAGGTTTGAGGTCATAGTGAGGCCAGTTCTAAGGTATAGCCCAAAAGCCACGATGGGTCCACTTGTCACAGAGGACAAGGCATGTATTTATCAGCCGGATGGGCGGTGCATACATGTGCTGCCAGTGGACACTGCAGCACAACTCTACCAGGGGTTCACCTACATGCAAAGACGATATGAATGGCGGGAGTTCATCTACACAGACGGGAGTGTGCTTGACAAAGATTCCAAAGCGTTTGCTGGTATTGGGGCGGCGGTGCACGTCCCAGCACACCCGGACAAACAACAACAAGAACAGACAGTGGCGGTTGACTGCATGTTTGAGAGCGAACCAGGTGCACTAGCGTGTGTCAATACAATCAACAGGGCGGAACTGGCGGCGATTAGAGTCGCGGTGAAAATTGGACTGAAAAATTGTGAGACGACCAGAGACACCGAAGTGCACATAGCAACGGATTGCTTAGCATCCATCTTCCAAGTACGCAAGGCGACGACCCGGCCTCAAGACATGCGGGAGCACAGGCATCTAACGCTGATACAAGATATAGTCAGCCGTGTAACACACTCTATATACACGGTCCACTTTTGGAAGGTGAAAAGCCACACTGGCATTGTTGGAAACGAAATAGCCGATGCAACGGCAGCAGCCGTCTCCAAAGGGATGGACCGAGATGACGGCGTGGCCAAGGACGAATACAAAGATCCAAGCAACAACAGACATGACATGTACTGGCTCTACACGGAAGCGGAGGCGCCAACCAGTAAAACAGCGGCGTCTACTGCGGCCATGGCCGCTATGGGGGGTGAGGAGAACGACGACCCACCAAACACGATCCTTGTGCCGGAACCAAACATGAAAGAGTCCCTAAAGGCCCGCATCCACAACATGTGCAAGCTGGGGCAATCCAACACCAACACAGTGTATCACGCAAGCTGGGAGAGAATTGCTGAGAAAATCGACCATCAGTATAGTCACCTGTTCATGACCAGCACAACTGTGGCCAGTCACCTCCGGAAGCTCGTTCTGCAGTACAGATATGGGTTACTTCCGACCTACAAGCTTCTGAAACGGTACAAAAAGTCCGACACTCACCTCTGCCCCTTGTGCGGACAGGAGGACGGAGGACATCACGCACTGAGCGGGTGCGCAAAACTGCTGAAGAAAGCCACGTTGCGGCATAACAACGCCGGATCGCTTATCGTGGAAGCCATTTACATAGGAGAGAAAGGACACCAGCTCATAGCTGCAGATGTGGGCCTCAACAAGCGAAGAAGAGCTGAAGGCAAAGAAACCTTGGAAGTGACGCGAACCATCCCAGCATCGGCGCTACCAGCGGACATACCCAAAAAGGTCAGACAGAAACTACAAAAACAAAGCATACCAGATGCGTTTCTCTACGATCACAATCGCAAGGCCCGTCGTCGGGAATATACTGTTGTGGAAATCAAGTACTGCAGGGACACCAAGCCTGAGGACCAAGAAGCGAGAGCCATTCAGCAGCACAGGAACCTAATAGAAAACCTCCAGAAGTATGACCCGGGGGCGGACGTGAAGCACTGCGTTCTCATGCTGGGAGTTGGCGGCGTGATCTACAAGGACGTTGGCAAGCAGTTATCAGAAATTATTGGCGTGAAAGGACACTCTCTAGACAGTCTGCTCCGACGACTTCACTTTAAGTCAATAGAAGCAGTGGGAGACATGTGGAAACACCGGCGCGCTCTACTGCAGCACAAGCTTGGCACCAAGCCTAAGGTTACAGGGCTAAAACGCCCCTGCCATGGTTTTACTCCACACCACAGAACCACAGTCAAAAGGAAGAAGTGACAAAACCTAATGGCCCCACGGGTACCTTGCTGAGCCCTAGGGATCAGTGAGGATGGTAGGAGGTGTGAAGGCGCATGAGGTATCCTCATCGTCACACACACCCCCTCCCTTAACTTACGGGTGGCGAGTTTTAACACACCACGCGTAGCTCATTCATTCATTCATGCGCCCTTAAATGCGCCCCCATCCAGCGACAGAATAGTCACCCCCTACACCCTGCCAGGGCACTTTGAGCCGCGCCATAAGGATGCCTAAAACCACAGAAACCCCGAAACCCCACAAAGAAACGTATTTGAAACAAAATCGCACCTGCAGCACGCCCTTTTCCTCCTCGCTGGGCAGGCACTGCAGCACCGTCCCGATGTCCTCTGCGCCTTCAAATGCGCTCCCATCCAGCGACAAGATAGCAGCGCCAACGCCCTGCCAGGGCACTTTGAGCCTCGCCATGCGGATGCCTACTGCTGTGCAGCGCTTGAGGTCCAGCAGGTTGAGCTTCTTTGGCTTCTCTGCTGCTTTGCTGGCATCCAGGTTCTTGTTGCGCACCGCCTGCAGGACAGACACAACGGAAGGAAGGCAGGCATGCACGCATGCACACCAGTTAGCCATTTGTCAAGTTTCACTTGTGGTCCAGCAGGTCAAGCTGCTTGGGCTTGTCTGCTGCCTTGCCGGCGTCCAGGTTCTTGTTGCGCACCGCCTGCGAGGTTTTGTGTGTTACCATAGACAGGCAGGCAGCAAGAGAGGCGGTTAGGTGTGTGAATCAAGCTGTTGAGTGTAGTCAAGATCAGCAGGCAGGCACATCAGCAATGTTTGAAGCAGCGCTTGAGGTCCAGCAGGTTGAGCTGCTTGGGCTTCTCTGCCGCTTTGCTGGCGTCATGGTTCTTGTTGCGCACCGCCTGCGAGTGTATGCAAGAAGACAGGCCGTCAGACAGAGACAAAGAGGGCGGTCCTGTGCGTATCAAGTATGCATCAGCTAGCGGCAGATGTGCTTCATGTCAGCAGGTGGGTCTGGGGGCAGGCGGGCCATACAGCGTGCAGCGCTTGAAGTCCAGCAGGTTGAGCTGCTTCACCTTCTCTGCTGCTTTGCTGGCATCCAGGTTCTTGTTGCGCACCGCCTGCAGACCAGGTGTAAAGGAAGGAGCGGACACCCCAGTAACCACCCAAAAAGAACCCTCACACCTGCCAAACAAACCACTAAAACCCTACCTGCTGGAAGCGCTCCTCGATCTCGTCGAAATCAACCCAGTCAGCAGCCGCAAAGCTCTGCCACACGCTGCCAGCCAGGCGTGCATCGGGGATCTTGTCCCAGAAGAAGCTCTTCATCTTCTTTTTGGGTGCTGGCACTGCCACCGCAGCACCATACTGCGGCTGGCCGTGGATGGCGCCAAAGCCTGGGCCGAACGGCGGCCTGTGCAGCAAGAAAACATGACAGAAAAGCAAGCGCTGATGATCACGGCCGTGCCAAAGCTAGCGCAAATTGCAGCCTGTGCAGCAGCGGGAGGTGGAAATGGATAGTGGGAACTCAAAACATTGTGCTTAGTTATGCAGCGGCCACTGCCGCGCTGTACTGCGGCTGGCCATGGATTGCGCCGAACCCAGGGCCAGAAGGCGGCCTACGCAGCAGCAGCAGCAGCAGCAATCAAAAGATAGCAGCAAAGTTGGTGTGTTGTGTTCAGAGCTGTGCACTGCGGCTGGCCATAGATGGCGCCAATGCCAGGGTCAAGGAACATACAGCCAAACATGAAATTTGTGTGTTTTGTTACTGGGCAGACTCATCACGTGCAGCGCCTCCTGCTGCGGTGCTGGCATGTTTCTGGCTGAGCTACCGATGATGTACCTGGTCTGCCTGGCGGTGGCGGCCTGGCACCGCCCGGCATGGGCTGCCAGCTGCTTACATCGACCTCTTGCTAAATAACTTATTATTTACCTTGCTTCCTTCCGCTGATAAAATGGCAATGTCAAAACCTTTGCATAAACATGATGTAATAGTCAATGGTCGCAACAGCAGCACACCTGAAGCCTCCAGGCCCGCCTGGCGGCGGCGGCCTGGCGCCGCCCGGCATGGGCGGCGGCGGCCGCGGACCACCTGCCACCAGCAGCAGCAGCAGCAGCAGCAGTAGCAGCAGCAGCAGGAAAACTATACGTCAGCGATGAGAATACTTTATAGTTCACGTTTTGAAAGATAAAGATTCTAGACAGGAGACGTATGCAAGCGGTTTATCAAGGACGACGGTGTGCCTTTCAGCTGTTGCGTGGCAGCAGCAAAAACACACCAGCCAAGTCCCTGCTTATCCCCACATCACAGAGATCATAGAATGACATGATGACGACCTTATGTGATAACATTGTGTACAATTGTGAAAAATCTGGACATATTTCACCTGGCAGGGGTGGCGGGGGACGGGGCCCTCCAGGCAGCGGCGGCGGCGGCCTGGGGCCACCTGCAGCAGCAGCAGCAGCAGCAGCAGCAGCAGCAGCAGCAGCAGCAGCAGAACTGAGGCGGTGACACAGGATTGCTGCAAGCAGTTAATCGGGCACATGCTTTGCATACACTACCATGTTCGCTGTAAACCAGCACAGCAAGCAGCAAAAGCAGCGCAGTATTGGCTGCAGCGGGGAAGCTGCGCGCACCTGGCAGCGGCGGCGGCGGCGGCCTTGGCGCTCCTCCTGCAACATCATGAAACATAAAAAGTCAGGCAGTGGCGTGTCAGCGTAGCGCATTACGTAACTGACTTTTAAGCCACACGTGGATGAAAGCAGATTGCAGCAATGCACGTGGACTTTTCTGTATCAAATGGCATCATCAAATGGCATCATGGAGCTGCTGCAGGCAACTCAACGTGAGGAAGATGCTGCACATGTCACTAGCCAATCTGGTTGGCAGATCTGAGGTTCGTCGGCAGCAGAAATGTTGAGGCCGAAATCAATAACTATAACCAGCATGATCAAAAAGGGCTGGCTGCACCTTCACACAAAGACACACCTGGCAGCGGCGGCGGCGGCCGTGGTGCTCCCGGCAGCGGCGGCGGCGGCCGCGGCGCACCTGGCATTGCAGCACAAAGTGCAGCAGCATTGTGCAGCAGGTGCAGGAGCTGAGCTCAACAGTGGCCACAAATGGCGGTGGAAACACACAGACGGTGCATGGTATTGAGGACAACAGTACAATTGCTTGCAGCGTGATCAGTCATTGGTCACAACAGCAGCAGGTGTCGGCGGAACCATCACAAAGGGAATGAGAGGGTCGTGCACATGATGGGTCTCATGTGCGTAACGCCAGACTAGCACAGCTCAAGAAGGCCAACGCCGCCAACTCAACCAGCACATGCCAGTCGAGACATTGACACGCATGCCCAAGCCAGCTCAGACCTGAACACACATGCACACACCTGGCAGCGGCGGCGGCGGCCGTGGCGCGCCGGGCATTGGCGGAGGCGGCGGCGGCGGCCGTGGCCCTGCAGGCAAGATATGGCAGGAAGCATTGCTATGAGCGAGAAGTGTGTAAGTGATGAGTCGCACAAGTCACGCCACCACCGCAACTGCCCAGCAAGGATAAGGCAGGAGTTGGGGATGTGCTACAGCATTCCCTTGTGCAGCATTGCTTATGTGCGCAGTGCATATGCTTGTCATGACACGCACAAACTAGTTTGTTGGCACACCAGCTGTTGATGCGGCTCTCACATGTTGCTGACGATATGCTTGCTGCAGCTGGAGAACCAGATAATCCGTGCTGCAGCACATGTAACCACCAAGCAGAGACAGCAAACACTGCCATATACCTGCTGGCTGTCCCGGCAGTGGCGGCGGCGAGGGCGGCGGCCGCGGCCCACCCGCTGCTGCTGCTGCTGCTGCCGGCGGCTGCCCAGGCAGGGGTGGCGGCGGCGGCGGCGGCCGCGGCCCTGCAGGTGTCATGCAGAGCAGCAATTCAGCATGCAATGAGTCACTGGCAGTCGCATATGTTATGCGGCCGACTCTAGGCACTTGCACGTCCGGGCAATCGCGCAAATATGCACCAGCAACTGCGTCATTGCACAGACAGATTGGTCTAGTGCGCATGGTGACATGTACCCACAAACCCGGCTGCATGGCAACAGCTGCAATGTCCACAATCGTACACATCACGCAGCGGCGGCAGCGCACCTGGCGCCTGCCCTGGCAGTGGTGGGGGCGGCGGCGGCGGCTGCGGCCCTGCAACCACAAGCAGCCAGCACAGCAGCAGCAGGTTTGTCTTTCAGTCGTGTGAATTGCAAGCCACAGGTGCAGATGCGCATGCTGCTGGACAGACCCACACACACGAGCTGTGCGCAACGCTAAACCAGACTGCATTTGAGCGGGATTACAACGCGTTACAAAGCGGCAGCGCACCTGCTGCTTGCCCTGGCAGTGGTGGGGGCGGCGGCGGCGGCCGCGGCCCTGCAGGCAAGACAAGCCAGCACCGAGCAGCAGGTTTGTCTTCCAGGAGAATTTGTGCTTGCAATGCAAGCCGCATGGTGGGAGCAGGAATGCAGGGCTGGGTGAAAGCAAGGTGCAGCTGCACACGCGACTGGACAAACCCAGGGAATTGAGCTGTGTGCAATTCCAGCCATTTTTTGGTTGGAAGTAGGTCTACCAATGAATACCCAACACATCACACAGGCCGGCAGCGCACCTGGCGCCTGCCCTGGCAGCGGTGGGGGCGGCGGCGGCGGCGGCCGTGGCCCTGCAACCACAAGCAACCAGCAACACATGTTGCGATGGTGTGCAGCGTACGCAGTGCAGTGCACAATAGGAGCAGAAGGCATCACGCAGAGGCACGCCTGGCAGCAGCAGCGGCAGCGGCACTCCCCGTGTTGTGCAGGTGCTTGTGTGCAGTCTGTTGGGTGAGCCAGAAATGCAGTCATTGCAGAAATGCAACTGCAGCTGCAGCATTCTCGCACCAGCTGGTTGCCCTGGAAGTGGTGGTGCTGGCGGCGGCGGCCTCGGGCCTCCTGCTGCTGCTGCTGCTGCTGTTGGCGTGCCAGGGTGCAGCGGCGGCGGCCACGCTGCTGCTGCTGCAGCCACGAGCACATGCCCTGGGTCTAACCCGTGCTGATCCTCAGCAGCACCTGCTGCTGCTGCTGCTGCTGCTTCACCTGCTGCTGCCGGCCACTGCTGCCCTGGCAGCGGTGGTGCCGGTGGTGGCGGCCTAGGACCCCCTGCTGCTGCTAGCTGTCCTGGCAGCGGTGGCGCTGGCGGCGGCGGCCGTGGACCTGCTGCTGCTGCTGCTGCTGCTGCTGCTGGCGGCTGACCTGGCAAAGGGGGTGCAGGAGGTGGCGGGGCAGGGCCAGGCTTAGCAGCAGCTCCTGCTGCTGCTGCTGCTGCTGCTGCTGCTGCTGCGTCCCCTGACTCCCCAGCTGCTGCTGCAGCTGCATCTTGTCCTGGTGCCTGCTGTTGTTCTACTACTGCTTCTGCTGCGTCTGCCTGTTCTGCTGCCTGCGTTTCAGCTACATCTGCTGCTACCTGCTGCTTTCGTTGTTGTTCTCCTAGTGCTCCACCCTGCCCCTCTGGCACAAGTTCTTGACTGCTTGCAGCAGCATCTGGTGCTTCTGTCGCCTCAGCAGCTTGTTGCTGCTGCTGCTGCTGCTGCTCCTTTGGCTGCTGCTGCTCTAGCTCGACCTCCTGCTGCTTCTGTTGTGCTGCTGCTGCTGCTGCTGCTTCTGCTGCTTGTCGCTCCGCTGCCAAAGCAGCTGCTGCTGCTCGCTGCTGCCGCCGCTGCCAGCGCTGCTGCCGCCGCTGCTGCCGCTGTTTCTGCCGCAGCTGCCGCTCTGCTGAGTCCTGCTGCTGCTCCAGCTGCAGCACAGCTGCCTGCCAGGCCACTTGCACAGGGTCTGGGCGGGGCCCGCTGCCTGCCGCTGCTGCTGCAGAGGCTGCAGAGGTCAGAAGGCACCCACAAATTGATGAGGTCACAACATGAAGGTTCGACTTTACCAAGCGCAAGCGCAATCACATCAGCAAGCCCGCTGCTGGGCCGCAGCTATGCCCTCCGTTTGCACCACCCTGACCCTACATTTCAAACTCAGCTGCTGCTGCTGCTACTGCTGCTGCTGCCGCCAACGCTAGAACCCCGGGACAACAATGGTCAGTAGCGCTTACCTAATTTGATTTCCCCGCACAAGCACCATCACTATTTCGTCTTTCAGCGGCATCAGCTGGCAGCTGACCTCCCCCATGTCCAGGTCAGCAAGACCTGCTTTGAACCAAAAACCTACACTGCACACTCTAAAACCCTGAGATTGCAGCCGTCAGTGGAGCTCACCTATCTCCTCCTCTCTCACAAGCACCATCACTATTTCGTCTTTCAGCGGCATCAGCTGACAGCTGACTTCTCCCATATCCAGGTCAGCGAGGTTGGCCAGTGCTGACAGCAGCCCGGAGCGCACCAGCTCATCAACCACCCTGCAGTACAAACAGCAGTACAAACAGCAATACAAAAGCAGTACAGAGCAGTACAAATTCATCAGATCACATCATGTCCAGGTCAGCAAGGTTGGCCAGTGCTGACAGCAGCCCAAAGCGCACCAGCTCATCAACCACCCTGCAGTACAAAAAGCATTGCAAATGCAGCACAAAGGCAGTACATGTGTCTTTGGTGACAACATGTTCAATTCAACAAGCTTTGCTAGGGCTGACAGCAGCCCGGAGCGCACCAGCTCATCAACCACCCTGCAGTACAGCAGCAGTACAAAAGCAATACAGTTTTATCAGATCACAACATGTCCAGGTCAGCAAGGTTTGCCACTCGCAGTGCTGACAGCAGCCCAGAGCGCACCAGCTCATCAACCACCCTGCAGTACAGCAGCAGTACAACAGCAATGCAGCCGCTCAACCATCAGCTCCACCCCATACTCACATCAGGAGACCCATCCTCCTCTGCCTAACAACGTTTTGATAGGTTTAAATGCAACATGGTGGCCAGGATCAGGCTTCTCACCGTGAGCACAGCGCCTGCAGCAGCGCGCCGTTGGCACCATCAGCAGCGTCCTGCGGCAGCCGCACAATGCCGGATAGCAGCTCAACAATCAGCTCCACCAAATCTACATCAGGTGACTCCTCCTCCTCACACTGCAGCAGCGCCACCAGATATGGCACTGCTGAGCCGCAGCCCTCATCGCAGGGGCCCGGAGCAGCCAGTGCTGCTGCTGCTGCTGCTGTGTCTGCATCAGCAGTGTCAGTGTCAGCGGCTAAGTCTGCAGCAGCTGCATCAGCGACTTCTGCTGCTGCTGCTGCTTCGTCCTCAGCTGCTGCATCAGCATCGGCATCAGCATCATCTGAGGCAGCGCCAGAGGCAGAGGCAGAGCCGGCATCACTCTGCTGCTGCTGCTGCTGCTGCTGCTCCTCTTCCAGGCAGCTGTCCTCGGTCTCCTCTGAAGACTCCGGCGCTGCTGCTGCTGCTGTTGCTGCTGCTGATGCTCGCAGCTCCTGTGGCCTGCATCAGCAGCGCCAGCATGCCAGATCAGATCGAAAGCGGTACACAAAGAGAACGCAACTCACAGTGTGCAGCTGCCAGGGCAATATTCCAGCGAGGTTAGTGTAACGACCAGCATGCAGCTAGGCCGACTGGCCAGCCAGTACTCCACTGTCAGTCGCAAAGCAATGCGCGTAAGCATATGTTGAAACAGCATCACACCACCCATGCAAGCACAGCCGCCACAGCCGCCAGCCATGTGCGTTCCTGCAAGCCAGACAGGGGCCTTGTCTTGCAAGTTGTAAAGCAAACTTTCCTGCAAGCAGTGCGTCACTTTTCCTGCAAGCAGCTCACCTGGCTTCAGGCACCCGCAGTTGTAATCCCAGCAGCGCCAGCAGCAGCAGCACCCGCACCCTATCGCCGTCTATTCTGGCCACATCTGCTGCTGCTGCTGCTTTGCTGCCGGCGGCTGCAGCAGCACCTGCTTTGTCCTTGGCACCTGCTGCAGCTTTGCCTGCTGCCCCATCCCCAGGCGCCTGCCTGCTGCTGTTGGTGCTGCCATTGCCTGCTGCATCTGCCTCATCAGCAGCAGCATCAGCTTCGTGCTGCTCATCCTGCGGCTGCTCCTCATCCTGCTGCTGTTGCTGCTCCTCAGTTTCCGCATCATGATCATCACCGTCAGCAGCAGCAGCAGCAGCAGCAGCAGCAGCAGCAGCAGCAGCAGAAGCAGCGCCTGCCCGGCGCCGTTGATGCCCCGCCAAAGCAGCTGCAGCCGCTGCCCGGGCACGTGCTTTGCTGCCGGCTGCCTCTGCTGCTGCTGCTGCAGCGTTGGCTGCTGCCAGCAGCTGCAGCAGCAGCTTGATGGGCAGCTTGGCATCTTCTGACTCCTGGCAGGTGAGGCACATGCACAGCAGCTGCAGCACCCTGCAAAGGCACACAACACAGCAGCAGCCGCAGCAGCAGCTTGGCATCTTCTGATTCCTGGCAGGTCAGGCACATGCACAGCAGCTGCAGCACCCTGCAAAGGCACACAACACAGCAGCAGCCGCAGCAGCAGCTTGGCATCTTCTGATTCCTGGCAGGTCAGGCACATGCACAGCGGCTGCAGCACCCTGCACGCAGCATTGGCAGCAGCAGCAGCAGCAGCAGTATGATAATGAGGTGAACACATCACAACACAGCAGCTGAAGCAGCAGCTTGGCATCCAGACCCACCTGGGCTGTTTTGCCAGCAGCAGCTCCGTGGCCCCTGCCTGCTCAGCAGCGCCACACTGACTTGAACCTGACCTACATGATTATAGTTGCAAAGCAAAATCCCTAAGAATGATTAGGCGAAACCCATAGACCCACCTGGGCTGCTCTGCCAGCAGCAGCTCTGTTCCGCCCTGCCTGCTCAGCAGCGCCTGCACGCACTCCTGCGCCGCCGCCAGCGCGTCTGCTGCTGCAGGCCGCTCGTGCAGCCCACCAGCACCTGCAGACAAAGAAACGCACAGATGCAGCATTGAGCAGATTTGACTTCTATTGTTCAACACTCCTGCGCCGCCGCCAGCACGTCCGCTGCTGCAGGCCGCTCGTGCAGCCCACCAGCACCTGAAAGCAGAGCACGGCAGGCGGTGCTGTGAGTTAGAACAAAGTCAACCGCCAAAACAAACAGATCACGCACTCCTGCGCTGCCGCCAGAGCTCAAACTGCAACACACCCACTGCAGCACACCCACTACAGCTGCACTGAAAACCCTGCAGCCTCTCACCTGCAGTGATGCCCTTGCCGCTGCTGGCCAGGCTGGTGCTGCTGTCATTGCCGTGCCCCAGCAGCCCAGCCTGCTGCTGCTGCTGCTGCATCTGGCCCCTGCAGGCTGTTGCATGCTGCCTCAAGGCATCCAGCAGCAGTCCGAGGCCGCCTAAGCTGTTGAAGAGTTTGAACCAGGATGATAACGCATAGGGCAGGTTGTCTCGCACTGTCTCCAGCACAACTTGGCTCGGGCACGCTTGCAGCTGAGCGACCATGGCCTGTATAAAGCAGCAGCAGCAGCAGCAGCAGCAGCAGCAGCAGCAGCAGCAGCAGCAATGGGAATGTCAGCACAACTTGGCTGGGGCAGGCCTGCAGCTGAGCAACCATGGCCTGTGCAGGGCAGCAGCAGCAGCAGCAGCAGCAGCAGCAGCAGCAAAGGCAATGTCAGCACAACTTGGCTGGGGCAGGCCTGCAGCTGAGCGAGCATGGCCTGTGTGGAGCAGCAGCAGCAGCAGCAGGGATCAAATACGTTGTATGCAACGTACGCCTTTTCTCCCATCCAACAACGCAGCACCCAACAACCACAACCCCGAGTATTGCACATTGTCAACCCCATCTGGGGGCTGATCTGGCTGTTGCCAGTCCTTGTCTCAGTCCACCATCTAACGGTCAAATCCCTAAATCCACCCCCCCCCCCCCCCCCCGAACCCCAAAGCCAAAAACCTTGGACCCACCTGCGGGCTGATTTGGCTGTTGTCAGTGCCATCGTCGTCCAGATCAGCCCAGCGCGGTTCCCGCCGCGTCACCTCCATCACATCCAGCGCCCTTGAAAACCCATGCCTCAGACACCAAACCCTAAATTCGCATTACACCACTGAACCGCACCTGAGGGCTGATTTGGCTATTGTCAGTGCCGTCGTCGTTCCAGTCAGCCCAGCGCGGCTCCCGCCGCGTCACTTCCATGACATACAGCGCCCGAGCAGCCAGGATGCCAGCACTCAGCGCCGCCGCCTCGCCGCTGCTGCTGCTGCTGCTGCCGCGCGCGCCGCCGCCGCTGCTGCTGCGCTGGCCTCTGCTGCTGCCGCGTGCTTGCGCCTCCATTGCGCTCATCCAGTGCTGCAGAAATCCAAAACAGCAGGAGCCACAGTGTTGTTTGCATGCAAAGAGCAGGGCACACGGTAATTTCTTTGCAACATTCACCCAAAGCTGAGGTGCATGCAATAACAACAGACGGACGCCAGATGTTGTGTATAAACCCAACAACAGCTAGCATACCTGTTTGCGCGTCACCTGCAGGCATGATGTGTGCTCGCATGCGTGTGCACACAAACATGATCATGCTAAGCTTGAATGCAGGGGTTTCATTTGTGCTGCTGCTGCTGCCGCACGCCCTGTCGTAAGGCTCTTAACCCAGCCCGTCCACTGCACCTACCTGTAGAGCCTGCAGCTGCTCCTGCCCTTCCAAGCCAGATCGCTTCACATACTGGCAGGCGCGCTCGTACGCCTCATTCAAATAGTCAACAACTTTGACCGACTTTGACTGGCTTTGACTGCCGCTGCTGGCGCTGCTGCTGCTGCTGCCAGCACCCGCGCGATCCGGCACACCTCTTGTAGCAGCTGCACTACTAGCAGCAGCAGCAGCAGCAGCAGCAGGCTTAGCACTTCCTGCATCTGCAGCTGCTGCCACAGCAGCAGCCGACGCCGGCTGCTGACCTTGCTGCTGCTGCTGCTGCTGCTGACCTGGTGCCTCATCGGCTTGCAGTGCTGCCAGCAGCACCAACAGCGGGTCCTGGTTAGGCCCTAGGGGCTGCGCCTCGTGCTGAGCTGGCAGCGGCGCTAGACCACTGATGGTGTATGACATGTCACTCATGTGAGACCTGCAGCAGCAGCAGCAGCAGCAGCAGCAGCGTGACGGATGTGTAACAGGGTAGTTGGGCTTGGTGTGTGAGGGACAGCCATGCGCCAGCTGCACTGAAGGGCCTAACGCCTTCTGTCTGATTGCACGCACCGTGTCTCCCAATCTGCAGGTTGCTGTGGCACTGTGCTGCCCAGTGCCATGGTGGCCACTGTGCTGACAAGCCCCCGCATCATGCCCCACAGTGGCCACACAAAACCTCATGAACGAATGAACGATACCAAAAATGTGGAGGTATGTAAAACAAGCGTAGAAAACAAGTCAACTGCATACGCACCATGTCTTGCAGTCTGCGGGCTGCTGCGGCAGCGCCGTGCTGCCCATCGCCATAGTGGCCACGGTGCTCACGAACCCGCGCATAATGCCCCACAAAGGTCACACAAAGCCTCATGAACGAATGAACAATACCAGTAAAGTGCAGATAATCTATAAGAGTGTAGCAAATAAGTCAGCTGAAAACGCACCGTGTCTCCCAATCTGCTTGTTGCTGCTGCGGCGCCGTGCTGCCCATCGCCATGGTTGCCACCGTGCTCACAAGCCCCCGCATCATCATGCCCCACAGTGGCCAAACCAAATCTCATGAACGAATGCACGATACCAATAAAGTGCAGATGATGTACAAAAAAAGCGTGGTCAAGTGCAAACGCACCGTGTCTCCCAATCTGCAGGCTGCTGCTGCGGCGCTGTGCTGCCCATCGCCATGGTTGCCACCGTGCTCACAAGCCCCCGCATCATGCCCCAGGCGCGGGAGGTGGATGATGGGGAGCGGGAAAATGATGGTGAAGGGCTGCCCACTGCAGCCACAGATACAAAACAAAGCAGACAGGCAACACAGGAGGTTCACGATTGGGACATATGTACAGCTGGCTGCAGCGCATCATGCCCCATGCGAGAGGTGGAGGATGGTGAGCGGGAAAAAGACGGTGAGGGGCTACCCACTGCGGCAAAAAAAACATGGAAGAATGCAGGCAGGCGCCACAGGAGGTTAGTGACTGAAGTAGGGCATCTGTACAGCCAACTGCCGCGCATCATACCCCGAGTGAAAGATGGGCAGCAAGAAAAAGACGGCGAGGGGCTGCCCACTGCGGCAACACATACAAAACAAAGCAGACAAACACCACAGGGGTGAGCAGTTGGAGCATCTGTACAGCATCATGCCCCGGGCTCGAAAGGTGGAGGATGGGGAGCGGGAGAAAGATGGCGAGGGGCTGCCCACTGCAGCAAAGTAGCCATGGACGAAAGCAGTCAGGCGGCGCAGGAGGTTCATGATTGGAACATATGTACGGCCTGCTGCAGTGTACACTGCAGCGCATACATGGTTGACAGCAGACAAGCGACACAAGAGGTGAGCAGCTGCCGCAGGACTTGCGCCGCGCGCAAGAGGTCCTGCTGTGCAGCCAGCTGCCGTACCTGGCCTGCCAGCGTAGCTTGCAGCAGCAGCGCCCGCAGCAGCAGCAGCAGGCCCCAGCGAGTGAGGACCCACCCCAGGACTCTGCCGCCCAAAACCGCCAGCAACCCCTACATACACTGCAGGTAAAACAACGCGCACTGCGGAACAGAACAACAGTACCAACAGTAAACCACGCGCGCACCTGGCCTGCCCGCGTAGCTTGCAGCAGCAGCGCCTGCAGCAGCAGCAGCCCCCAGCGAATGAGGCCCCACCCCAGGGCTCTGCGGCCCAAAGCCGCCAGCACCCCCTACATACCCAATGGGAATGCCACCCCCCATGACCCTGCTGCTGGTGCCGCCTACGCTGCTCATGCTGGCAACATCAGAGAAGTCGCTGCAGCTGCGGTGGTGCTGCTGCTGCTGCTGCTGCTGCTGCTGGGGAGTGCCACTGCTGGCATGATGCTGAAAGGGGAGCTCAGGTGACACTGCACCGCCAGCCCTTCCAGCCCCAGCTGCTGCTGCTGCTGCTGCTGCCGTGTAGCTGCTGCCGCTGCGTACACTCAGCGCATCGCCGCTGCTGGCAGGCGCAAGGGTGGTGCCACTCCCCATGTCTGTCTCGCTGCGCTTGAGTGCTCGTACTGCTGCTGCTGCTGCTGCCGCAGCCTCCTCTAGTTGAGCAGTGGCAGCAGCAGCGCTGCTGCTGCTGCTGCCGCCGAGCACTGGTGCAGCCGTCTCACTGCGCTTGAAAGCCCTAGCACCCCCAGGATCCGCTGCTGCTGCTGCTGCTCCTGCTGCTGCAGCAGCAGCTGCTGCAACTGCGCCGGCGACGCCTGCCGCGCCTGCTGCTGCTGCCACTGCTGCTGCTGCTGCAGCGCCTGCTGCTGCCACGCCGTTGGGAGGGGTGCCTGGGGGCGTGCGCTCCCCAGGAGCACGTACGGGGGCTGTCCATACCTACAGAACAGCAGCACGCGTGTGTTTTGGTGCTGCGATGCTGCGATGCTGCCACTTACTCAAATCAGGTGCCACATCAACTGTCTCCTGTCCTGCAAGTGGCTTCATCAGGCATACATCATTGTACAACACTCGCTGCAGACCTCTGCACACTGTGCACACTCAGCACACGTTTTACTATCCAGCTGATCCGCACCTGCTGGTTTGTGGGCAGCTTTGCGTTCAAGATCGCCTCCAGCCACGCACGCCGCTCGTCGTTTGTGTAGCACCCGAGCACCCAAGCGCGCCCCGCGGCCCTGCCGCCGCTGCCTGTAACATAAGGCCCTGCCAGCTGCAGAGTGAAGTGGTAGAAGTTGTCTGACTGGGACACATTCTGCAGCGGCAGCAGCAGCAGCAGCAGCAGCAGCAGCAAGAAGCACAGCCAGAAACGCAGGTTGAACATGCATGCCAGCTGCAGTGTCAAGTGGTGAAGTGGTCTGGGTCTTGGGACACAATGCTGCGGGGCAGGGGACACAGCAAGACAAGCAGGTTTGTGACACGTAGCGCTGCCAGCTGCAGCGTGAAACGGTAGAAGTCCGACTGGGACACATTCTGCAGCAGCAGCAGCAGCAGCAGCAGCAGCAGGTAACACAGACAGAAACGCAGGTTGAACATGCATGCCAGCTGCAGCGTGAAGTAGTAGAAGTTGTCTGACTGGGACTCATTCTGCAGCAGCAACGTGCTTGCCTTGCTGCGCTGCATGCTGCTGCTGCTGCTGCAGCAGATGCTGCACATCGCTGCTTGCAGGACTTGCAGAAGCATGTGCAGGTGACAGTTGCCATGCTGAAAGTAACGCTGCTGCTGTGCCTCTTGCTGCTTCCTGCTGCTGCGCAGCTGTTACGCCAGACCGCATCTATGGCCGCTTGAAGGAGAGTGTGTGTGGCAGTTCTGCTGCTGCTGCTGCTGCTGCGTCCTGCACAGCTGTGCATGTAAGCTGCTGTACCCCACTCTGCTGACCATTCTGCTGCTGCTGCTGCTGGTGGTGGTGCTGCTGCCCCTGAGCCAAGCACTGCAAGCAACTTATGATGCTGCTGCTGCTGCTGCTGCTGCTGCTGCTGCTGCTGCTGCTGCTGGTCATGCTGCTGCTGCTGCTGCTGCTGCTGCTGCTCACGGTGATCTCCGCGCCAGCAAGTGTTTCCACTGCTGTTGGGTTGTCATAGTCGACCTGCAGGACAGCAGGCAAGCAAAGCAGCAACCTCAGCAGCAACCTCAGCAACAAGACCGGTGGTTTGCTGTAGGGCTGCGGCATGAGATTGGAGGCCTTGGCTCATGTGGCTAATTGGCTGATTTGTGAACTCAGCTCGTCCTGCAAGCACTAAGGAGCACCCACCAGACCACTTCACCTGCTGTATTATGTGAGCTCCAAGTGCCAGCGCTGACGTGCAAGTGGCGATGCACTCAATGGCAGATGCTCAAGGTCAACAAAGTCAACTGCAATGGTGTTCTGGCAGACTGTGCAGTGCTGCCTTTTGTGTGCTACTGTACTGCTGTTGTGCAGGCCTGCACGCTTGCAGGAGGGGAGCAGAGTGTGCAGAGAAGTGCTTCTGCTGTTGTGCAGGCCTGCACTGCTGCAGGCACTCACACTGAAGTCCCTGTAATACTGAATACGTGGCACATCCCCAGTGAGGATCTGAAAGTACCGCTTCCTCCATTCACGCCGATAATCGCCTGCAGGTGCAGCAGCAGAACTCCCCTCAGCTGTCAACACCGTGTTCAACTGCGACAGCTGCTTGCAGCGTGCTTGAGTTTTACACGCACTTCTCTTGTATAGATAGCCACACTTCAACGTCGCTCCAGCGAGGAACTCCATGTTTGGCTTTGTTGCGGGAGTGCAAGCAGTAGCCCAGCTGCCTGGGCTGGCCAGGCAGCCGCATGGGCACGGTGTTTCACGATCGTATGCTCATCAAAGCATATGAACGTTCTTGCATGCGACCAGGCAACTCTTAGGGATACAACTGAATGTGATTGTGAGTCGGAGGTGCGACAGAGCTGCCAAACTGACGTGAAAACATGTACTTTGTAAAGGCAGACTGTCTACGTGCTTACCGACTGGACATCGCTCTGACCGACAAACCCCAGTGCTGGGCACATTCAACTGTCACAAGTGCTTCACACCCATCACCATTGCAGGAGCTGCGAAACACGCTAGAAGCGTGGGAATGGGATATTGCATTTGTGTTCAAGCTTTTCCTTATTTTCGTACTGCACGTATGCAGGGTGACATGCAGCTGCTGTACTGCTGCTGCCTGCCAGGCTGGCGCTTGCTGCTGTACCCTGCAGCACTTGTGATGCTTGCATGCGTTCGTTTCGCGTACACGTTAGGTCTGTAATCTCTTTCAGGCCATTAGATTCACAATTGAAATTGCTGTCAGTATTCATGCGCGGATGGCTGCAGTGTAACCAGCTGGTGCAGCGCAGTGCCACCCATGTCTCCTTGCAGCCAGGCTGCACAAGATGCTCTGCTTCGGGGCAGTACAGACCTTGCACAACCGCTGCCGCCACAGCCGCCAATTCTTGCCCTGCAGAACCCTCGATTAAACATCTAATTACTTTACTCAAACTTGTTTTTACCATGTCAAAACGGCAGTCTCGATTTTCTAAGCAGGATACCTGGCAGTGCTCATCATATGGCCGTCGCGTCCTACCTACTCATTGTTATGCTATCTGCATGTGACCACAAATAGATTATCACGTGACTGAATGCTGGGACTTCTGGACGGGAGCCTATCAGCGAAAAAAGGCCTTCGAGATGGCCCAGCTAGCTTGACAAAGTCACTTGCTAGCAGCAACGTTGCTGCAGTTTTGCGCACTTTAAATTCATTGTTCAACTCATCGTTCAAGCCACAACAACATCGTCATCTAAGAACGCATACTGCTTATTCTGTTGGTTGGAATAAGCAGGTTATTGATGCTTGTCGCGCTGCGTTCAGAAGCTGGCAGATGTTGATTGTTGACTGTGATATGTACACAGCAACAAACCGATCTGTGATCACAGCCGTCATGACGGCTGATGCTATGCTTGGGTTGCTTGAATACTGATGGCGTTGATGCTATATGGCTCGATGGGTAACATGATGATGACGGCTTATGAAATGAGGCAGCATGTGCGGCTGCAATCGCAGCCGGGATCAAGCCAGTGGCACACGGCCTGCTGAGGGCGTGCTGTGGATGGTATGTGAGGGCGTGTAACACAACAGGCTGTGCAGCAGGCAGTGCGGCTGCGGCTGCAATTGCGGCCGGGATCAAGCCAGTGGCACATGGCCTGCTGAGGAACCCACACCTCCCCTTCCCCCTTCGCCTGTTCTTTCAGCGCTCCTGTGGGGCGCGGGGCCGATGGCTAGGTGGGTATGGCTTGAATGGTAATATGATTATGATGATGGCCTGCTGAGGGCGCGCTGTGGATGGTATGTGAGGGCGCATAACCCCATGAGTGAGCCTTGTCTGGCTCCATAGTGGATTGGTGTAAAGTGTGTTTCAATATGCATTACACACATCATGCCGTGCAGCCTCTTCAATACTTTTGTAGCAGCATGCATGCTGTTTGGCAAGATGAAGCCGACGGCAGTGGCCAGCTTACGTGTGCCGCAGCCTGTTGCAGCACCAGCTGACGTTGATCCTTCATCCATTGTAGTGTGTGTGTGTCTCCGCAAGCATGAGATCTGCCGCCGAGCTTATGTGTCACGTCAGGCTGAGCCTTCAGCCACCAGAGCCCACTTTGCTTTCGGCGCAAATGTAACACAAATGCAACACACTACACAACAGTATAGGTTACAGCGTGCATGCACAACAGCCCGGCCGCAGAGTCCGGAGGTTGTAGCAGTGCTGCTTCCCTTTTGTCCAGGGTTTATGAGCAGCCCTTGGGTACTGGCTGCAGCCATTGCAGTATTCAATGCTCTACCAGGTAGTAGAATGACGCAGCAGCATGGTGATGAGCACTATTGCACACATCCCAATAGTATTCCTGTATTCCTGTAAGCCAAATCGGACATGCGTTGTATGGCCACAGTCGGCCGTGGCAGGTGAAGGTCCTTACGTGGACCAGCATACACACACAATGCAGTTGCGCACACACACAATGCCGTTGTGCGCGCACACGTGCAATGTAGGAAACGTCCGCAAGCGGACCAGCATACACACACACTGTGGTGTTCAGGACTCAGACACACAAAGTAGGTAGCTCCATATGTGGACCAGCACATACACATAATGCAGTTTAGTACGCACACACACAACATGATGCTGGTCCGAATGTGGACCAGCAAATACGCGCAATGCAGTTTAGTACGCACACACATGTATGATTTTGTTGGTTGCCTGTGTCAATCCCTTCCTTCTGAAATCATGAAAAACATGCCCTTGCCTCCTCCTTTTCATGATGCCTGCTGCCGCAACGCACAGGCTCATTCATCTCGTTTGTCAAAGCCGCAGCAACAAACTTGTTGCTTATTGCTGTTCACTCACAAATCACAACCACCAAATGCGGCATGCCTGTGCGCACTCTTCAACACACATGTGAATGCAAGCAAGCACTTCTGCCCCACACAAAGACAAAATGCACCATAACCACCGCCACCACCACCATTTCTGTCATGCGCGAGGCGTTGTTAGTGGCCTGCAAGAATTAACGTTATAACATCCCACATAACAGCCTCCGCATCTGCACCGCCACACTGCCTCAAGTGGAATATCACCCCATGTCAGCACATCAGCAGCAGCAGATGCCGCTTCTGCACTGCCAAATACCTTCAATGCACCTTCAACACTGCCACCACCAGCAGCACCGCCATTTCTATCAAGCGCAAGCTGTGTTGAGACACGCGCAGCAGTATCACCGCAGCTTTGATTGCATGTTGTGGGTGCGTGTGCTTTCTGAAGCACCAGTAAACCACCGGCTGCAACGGTGCAACACAGCGCCGAGATGCTCTCTGCAAAATGAGGGCTCACGTTCATCCTCATTTGCGGGTCTGCGTTTCAAGAGCACGATAATGTGCACAAACATGGTCATGCTCGAGGCGTGCATGCATCTCGTGCGCAGCACCCACCAAGTAAGGTCACACTCATTGCATGCAGGTTATAAATGCACGGTATGTGGGCATTTGTGCTTTCATAAGCTCGGGCCATGCGACTTCAAAGCAGCACCCACCAAGTATGGTCACACTCATTGCATGCAGCATTTGATTGCACGCTATCCGGGCATTTGTGCTTTCTGAAGCACAGGCCATGCAAATGCGCATGCTGCAACTTCAAAGCGGCACCCACCAAGTATGGTCACACTCCGTGCATGCATCTTTTGATGGCATGCTGTGCGGGCATTTGTGCTTTCTGAAGCACAGGCCATGCAAATACGTATGCTGCAACTTCATAGCAGCACCCACCAAGTATGGTCCCACTCATTGCGGCACAAATGCGGCCGCGCCGCATGCACTGCACAACTGTGGTTTCGCTCCGTGCCTGCATGAATGCATGCAGCTGATATCGCGCCTCAAATAATGTCAGGTTGTGGTGCCGATTGTTATTCCGAACAGCATAGAGTTGTGGTCACATGTTACCAAAGCAGCACATGTGTAGGTCCCCCACAGAGGCACAAATGCCCACACCGTCACAGCTATACAACACAGCATGCACATTGCACCGTGCTGTTGCTGCAACAGCAAGCATACAGCATTTACGCTATAGCACAGCTATACTTCGCAGATGCCCACCCAGTCACAGCTACATATATAGCACAGCACACATGCCTGTTTGCAGGCAGCCCACAGAGCCTGGACTCCATTTAATTGTGAACACCATCGCAATCAAGCCTGTTGCAGGATGCACCCCGCACTTTGGACCTGCAGCTGCCGCTCCCAAGCTCACACTGCCATGCCATTCCATGCATGGTACAGTCAGCCGCCGATCCCAAGCAGCATGTTGGCAGTGATGCCTTACATGGCCAGCTTGCGGCCCGCCACAGCAGCAGTCGTGTTCACCGTCACCGTGAAAATGCCGATGGCATTCGCTGGGTTTAGGTACGTCAGCGTTGACCCCAGCTGCATGCCAGCCACCTCGTTCCAAAGCTTGATCAGGCGAGCACGCTTGCCGACGGTTGTGAGCTCGCCGCGGCGCACTGCAAACTCGCGAAGTTCCGCAACGGCATTCGCATGGTAGACGAAAAGGGTGGAGCCGCCCTGGTTGGGGTAGACCAGCGGGTGGCGGAACTGGCAGCTGCCGGTGTCTGCAGCAGCAGCAGCAGCAGCAGCAGTAGCAGCAGCAGTGTTTGTGAGTTGGCAGTGGTAGACGAAGAGGGTGGAGCAGCCCTGGTTGGGGTAGACCAGAGGGTGGCGGAACTGGCAAGAGCCGGTGTCTGCGGTAGCAGCAGCAGCAGCAGCAACCGGAAACAAGGCAGAGCCTGTGATGTAAATCAGCGAGGTTAACAAGCCATGATGATGTCACACTTATGCATAGTTCAGGTAGCGAAGTGACGGACTTTCCCAGCAGCAAGCCCACATCCACCATAGTGTAGCTAGCGGCGGTTGTGTAACCAGCCGCTGGTGACATCTATGGTGTGACCAGTCACTCTTGTCACTAGCGGCGTAACCAGCAACACCAGAGTTACTACTCACTGTCAGCAGAGGCGGCAATAGTGTCAGCCACACCCACAAGGGGCCCCACATCCACCACACTTGCGACTAGCAGTGACAATCACACTCACGCGGCTGCGGTGTCACTAGTTACACCAGCTGCAACGGTGTCACTAGTGAGTACTCACTGTCGGTTGAGATGACGAGCATGACTGCCTTGCCCACTAGGGGCCCCACATCCACCACAAAATGAACAACACCACCAGCAGTTCACTTTCTGACGGCAGCTGTGTCACTAGTTACACCACCAGCGGCTGTGTCACTCACTGTCTGTCAAAGTGACGATGGTGACGTCCTTGCCCGCTAGCGGGGCCCATATTCACCATCGCGTAACAAGCAGCGGCTGTGTCACTAGCAGTGTAACCAGCAACAGTGTAACTACTCACTGTCGGTTGAGGTGACGATGGTGACGGCCTTGCCCACTAGAGGCCCCACATCCACCACCAGCCTCGTCTTCTGGCGCTCCACACTGCCAAGCTTGGTGAACCAGTAGTAACTGCAGCAGCAGCAGCAGCAGCAGCAGCAGCGGCGGCAAGTTTCAGTCACAAGTCGTGCATTGCTGGCCTGCACAGCGCGGTCAACTGCACACTGCTATGTTGTGCTCGACAACTTGCGGTTACGCTTACCACCCCTCAACAGTGTGGCAGCGTCACCTGACATCCGCCACACCACTTGGCCACATGACACAATGTGTAACATGTCACATGTGATATAACATGCTTTTTAATCCCACCCACTCACTTGTAGAAGAGTGAGATGACCTCAGCCGCCACCTCCCCAGCACTGATGCAGTCAGCCGCCGCCACGCCGTCACAGTTTGTTACATTGGGCCCGCTCAACTTCACACTGTAGAACTTTGTGAACTCTGGGTTGAGCTGCAGCCTGATGTGGCCGCAGCCCTGTGACTCAAAATTGACCAGCTGTGCCAGCCACTTTCCTGCGATTGCGGGGTCGGAGGGGCCACTGCAGCAGCAGCAGCAGCAGCAGCAGCAGCAGTTCAGTTGCAGTGTAGCAAGGGCAGCTGCCTCAGAAAAATCTAACGATACATGGCCAGCTGAGTGCGGCCGCCGGCTTGCGCTTCTGAAAGACCAAATGGACAGACACAACACGGCTTGTAAGAGGCTTATTACACTGGCGCGCCCATAAACCCACTTTATTATGGACTTTGTCAAACGCGGTGATCTTGGCGACATTTTTACGAATGAAAATTATTATGGCATATTAATGTATTATCTGTCGAAAAAAGCAAAAGCGAAGCATCACAGGAGCAACAGTAGCACCGAGCAGTTGGGGCCTTGCACCCCCCCCCCCTGGTGGGGTACAAAAACTAGGTGCATCAGAAACGTATATGCCGCGCATGTTCGCGCTGAAGCAATGTTTTTTTTACATCTATTAGTACATTTCCGTGTTTATCTGTGGCTTCCGCGTCGATTTTGCGATGCTTAGCGAGGCACTCAGTTGGGCCCCAGAGACACTGGCAAGAGAGACAGGGGTGGCAGTGCATGGCACAGGCTACGGCACCATGGTTCAATGATGTATTTTTACTAGTAATACCTTTAAAGTTTTGAATGTTGCGCAAATGGCGAAGAATAAACGAGCGGTGACATTTCCCAGTGTGATACACTCAGGGGGAGTACAGACCGTTTATGGCCATAATAAGCCCCAGTGTAATAAGCCTCTAACATACAGAATAACAGCATAACACATTTTATAACACTCACACGTCTGGCAGCTTGGATGGCTGAAAGGTTTTGCCATCAGCGGACCGCCGCACATACATGAGGCACGGCTGTCGACATACATTCGAATAATTACATCAAAAATAACATGTGTAACTGTTACTCACACGTCTGGCAGCTTGGAGGGTGTGGGGGCTATGCCATCTGCTGCCAGTCTCACAAACATGCGGCGCAGCCGGGTGTCATCTGTGTGGAAGTAGAAGGGGCGGGACGGCCTGCGGAGCAGCAGCAGCAGCAGCAGCAGAACAAACAGCATGAGATTGCAGCAAACATACGGCGCAGCCGGGTGTCGTCTGTGTGGAAGTAGAAGGGGCGGACAGGCCTGCAGACCAGCAGCAGCAGCAGCAGCAGCAGCAGGTTTCAAGGGGACTTGTCGCAGCTGCTCGACGGCGTCGTGGCACACTTGGCTAGCAAAGCAGAATTGGGCATTGCTGCTTGAGAACACATACATGTCTGTACTGATTTGTGCACGTCTCTGGTGAGCTGCTCATCAAATGATCAAAACAGAGAGTGCAGGCTGTCGAGCATCTGCTCAGCACAAGGGGAGGGCGCAACGCACGTCACGATCTTGCTTGCTCATGAAAGCATCAAACAGCGTTTTGATGTCTGCCTTGTGCACTGGCTTTTGCTCTGAACCCTACTGTCCATTTGAGAAATGTTAAACGACACTGACAGACGCACTCACGTCACAATCTTGCTCATGTAGGCATCAAACAGCGTCTTGATGTCAGCCTTGTTGACTGGCTTCTGCTCAAGCTTGAACCAGGCAATGGCGGCCGCAACCATCTCTGAGGGCAGCAGCAGCAGCAGCCGCAGCAGCAGCAGCAGCAAATGATACTTATGATGACGCTCGATCACAGCAACAGTAAGGCAACTCAACTGGTGATAGACTCGCATGCTGTTTGACTTGGGATCGACGATTTGCCAGCAGTGCAAAGGTTGGGGTGGCATCTGCACTTGAAGAGTATACACCATAAAGCTATAGGCGTTTCCATCCAAGCTCTCCTGGCAACAATAATGATGCACGCCAGCCACACCTACCTCCCATATCACCGCCAGGTGTGCCCTATCAGTACAAATTGTCCAGGGTGCATCAGGGACAGCAAGCGTTGTGTACATGCACGCAGCAGACAGCAGCAGCAGCAGCAGCAGCACACAAAGGGGCTGGTCAGTGGCCTGATCCGAAACAGCAATGCGCAGCAGCAGCTGCAACAGCAGTGCAACCGCAGCACAATACGTGCACTGCGTGTCTGAACCATGAAGCACGGGACCGCCGTCAGGCGCGGCACAAACTGCACAGCTACAGCAACACCTGTGTGAACTTCACAGCACACCTGTGTGAACTTCACAGCACACCTGTGTGAACTTCACGAGTGACCCCTGCTAAGGAATTCCTAACCCTCATGCATGTACTACAGTAGTAACGGCACTCACCAGCAGCAATGCTTCGCCGCGCGATCCACAACAGACACGATGAATGTGCTACAGAGTGCAGACACTAACTTCCAACAGACAGACAGAGGCTCATCCGCCGGATCGTGTGGAAAACAGCACTCACCAGCAGCGATGCGTCGCCGCGAGCATCTACAAAAGACACGATGAATGTGCTACAACTCCCAACCGACAGAGGCTTGTACGCTGCATCGTGTAAAAAACAGCACTCACCAGCAGCGATGCGTCGCCGTGCGCATCCACACATGAAATAGCGGTGCCCCTACTGTTGGCACTGCCTACCCTGAACATGCAGGACCACATGTTTCCAACCCCGCTGTGACGCTGCAACACGAACAAAACACACATTGAAAAGGGCGGCACTCACCAGCAGCGATGCGTCACCGCGCGCATCCACACACGAGAAAGTGGTGCCTCTGCTGTTTGCAAAGCGGCCTGGCGGCTGAACGAACTGGTCGGCAAAGTGGCTGCGAATCTCGTCAGCCTGCCAGCAGCAGCAGCAGCAGCAGGCAGCAGCAGCAGCAGCAGAGTGTGAGCTGATCGTCAACATGCACAGCCTTGAGCGCAAGACAAGCGCCGCCTGAGTCACCTGTGCCAGCGGAGGGCGCCGCAGCATGTGGTTCTGTAGTTCCACAGTTCCACGGGCGGGGTAGGCAGACACATCAGCTGGTCACGTGGGTGGGTGTGTAGATTCATTGTTATACATCAGCTGGTCACGTGGGTGGGTGTGTAGATTCATTCTTATACATCAGCTGGTCACGTGGGTGAGTGTGTAGATCCATTCTTATACGTCAGCTGGTCATGTGGAGTGAGTGTGTTGATTCATTCTTATACATCAGCTGGTCACGTGGGTGAGTGTGTAGATCCATTCTTATACGTCAGCTGGTCATGTGGAGTGAGTGGGGTGTGGAGTGACGTGTGGAGTGAGTGACATGTGGGAGTGACATGTGGGAGTGACATGTGGGAGTGACATGTGGGAGTGACATGTGGGAGTGACATGTGGGAGTGACATGTGGGAGCCAGTGGGATGTGGGGTGACGTGTGGGCAGGCAGGCACGTGTGGGCAGGCAGGCACGCTAGCTGCTCGGCACAGCGTGTTGTTGCTGCACTGTGGCACCTCGTCAGCCTGGCAGCAGCAGCAGCAGCAGCAGCTGCAGGGTGTGGCCAGGGTAGTGAGCTACAGCTGCAGCATGGTGCTACAGCTACAGCTTGGTGCCACAGCTACAGCGTGGTGCTACAGCTACAGCATGGTGCTACAGCTACAGCATGCCGTGCTACAGCTACAGCACGGTGCTACAGCTACAGCATGGTGCTGCCCAGTGACCGGCCTGGCAGGTGCCACATTGGACCCAGAACATCCCAGAAGCAAGGCTGCAGGTGCTACAGCTGCAGCATGGTGCTACAGCTACAGCATGCGTGCTGCAGCTACAGCACGGCGCTACAGCTACAGCGTGGTGTTGCCCAGTCACCAGCCTGGCAGGTGCCACATTGGACCCAGAACATTCCAGAAGCAAGGCTGCAGGTGCTACAGCTACAGCATGGTGCTACAGCTACAGCACGGTGCTACAGCTAAGCATGGTGCTACAGCTACAGCATGGTGCTACAGCTGCAGCATGGTGCTGCAGCTACAGCATGGTGTTGCCCAGTGACCAGCCTGGCAGGCCGCCCGCCACATTGGACCCAGAACATTCCAGGAGCAAGGCTGCAAGTGCTCTGAGCACGTAATGTAACACCCTCACCGAGTACAGAGTGAATATTCCGTCATCAAGCCCTCCTTCTTGATATTGCGGCACTTTAATGTCGTTGAGCGGGCCGGCGACAGTGAACAGCCCTGCGGTGCCGCAGCCGGTCACGGCCCGGGAATTCAACGCACAAACGGCGGCGAGGATGCCGGCAAAAAGAAGGGTCGATTGCAGGCGCGACATGGTGCTGAACCTTGCTGGCAAAGAGTTGCAACTTGGACGATTGGTCGTGGTGAAGAGCCTGCGCGGATGCAGCAGATAGACCGGCAATTGCATAGCATGTAAAGGTGAACTAAGGATTGCGCCAGTTGATGGTGCGATCAAGCGTCAGTAGGTAAGCCAGCAGCGGATACATTAGACTCGTATGCTGTCATGCATGCACGAGTCAAGAACAGTGATGCATCGCTGCGGTTGCGATCACAACAAAGATCCTGTTATGGACTAAATTGCGGTCAATTCTCGGCCCACGTGGGCAGTACCACTTACTTTTCGCAGGCAGTCCGTAGGAGATTTAATTTCAAAATCAGTAGAACCGTTGTTTGTGAGCAGTAATAGCTCTTCAGCCTTGAGATTGTGGTACTTGTAGGGCTGCTGATGTTTGGCGCTGAAGCGAGCATAGGAGGGTTCCGGGTTCCGGGCATCGTAGAATGACGAACCCTACAACAACGTCGACAATATGAAGCAGCCAAAAATACGCATTAAATTCGACGATAATATATACAGGTTTTATGTTTAGGGTTTCAGTCCGCTTAATGCATGAACTGCAGTCAGGCCTGGGATGTCAGCGCACCGTCAGTGGTTACATCCCCACTCGGCACTGCCCGCATTGGCAGTGCAACTCACAACACATGCTACTTCGCTAAAACAAGCTTTAGTTATATCTTAACGGTATAGATCAGCACGAACGCCGTTGACGTGAGCCCTGACACTCAACACCGTCCTCAGCTAGTGCTTGCTGTTGTGGCATCAGTTGCTTGACAGATCCCTTGACGCTGTGCCCAACGCCCGGCTGCGAAGGAACAACCTTATGACCACGCTCACGTGTCAGCGTGTCATGGTGGCCGTTTGCACAACTGCAACAGCGACGTGCTGTCACTGGCAGGGGCTGCACTGCATGGCATGTCATGCCAGTGGCTGCAGCTGTTGACATGAAGTTTGCAATTTTTTAGCATGTAAAGCAGATGGAAGTAGTCGACCGCTGTGGGCGTCGAACAGATCTATCCGGCTAGGAAAGCTGTACTACAGCGTGTCGGATGATCCAACACAGCACTGTCAACAACGTTGTGGGTGGGCTGTTGCTGCTTGCACCAATAGAGTTGGAAGACACCCAAACGTGTCAACATAACCGCTTGGGAGACAGCGTCACTATTGCTTGCAGTCCGGACTGTTGAGGGTCCAGCTGGTGCCACCGGCTGTGGCGGCCAAGCAGCGGTGCTGCGCGGCTGTCTGCCAACTTGGAGTTTAGGGTTAGGGTTTAAAAACCCCAAGGGTTGAAACCCTAAACCCCAACCTTGAAATTGCAAGAGCAGCCTGCTGTCGCTAGCAGTGGCTGCATTCTAAAAAGATTGCTGCATGGCTGCAGTCCGGGACTTTGAGGTCCCAGTGGTATAAAGCGTTGCAGCGTGCATGCAGGTCAGACATTACAAGCAAGCATAATGCAACATAATGAGTACTCACATGGCTAGAGTGGTGGCAGCGACACCTTCCTGCTCAAAGCAGCGCTGTAAGAGTTGCAGACAGGGATGATCAGTACGTAGTACGTAGGACGTAGGACGTAGTACGTCCAGTACGCTGGCCTGTGCTCATCATCATCATGTTACCCATAGCCATAGCATCAACGCCAACGCTGGCCTGTGCTGTAAGTACGTGAGTGTAGTACGGTGAAAGTACGCGACTGCAAAAGCACTGTGTTCCTACTGCCGTGGCTCTGATAGGGGCAACTTGCAGATTATGGGGTTTACATCAGCAGCATGCGACGCATGTCACACACCTGCATGTTACACACCTGCATGTCACACACCTGCATGTCACACACCTGCATGTCACACACCTGCATGTCACACACCTGCATGTCACACACCTGCATGTCACACACCTGCATGTCACACACCTGCATGTCACACACCTGCATGTCACACACCTGCATGTCACACACCTGCATGTCACACACCTGCATGTTACACACCTGCATGTCACACACCTGCATGTCACACACCTGCATGTCACACACCTGCATGTCACACACCTGCATGTCACACACCTGCATGTTACACACCTGCATGTCACACACCTGCATGTCACACACCTGCATGTCACACACCTGCATGTCACACACCTGCATGTCACACACCGGCAACCAGCTCGGCTGCCGACACCCCCCCGAGAACACTGCATCTGTCAGCATGTACACAGTAAAATGCAATCTCTTTGTCAACAACACCCACTAGGTACATGTGGCACACCTGTAACTAGGCAGCAGCAGATGCACTGCTCCTGTAAAAAAAACATGGCAAAACAAGCTGATTCCGCTCGTGCCAAGCGAGGTGACACATCACCGTGCGCAAACACGGTGCAGTACAGCATATCCACTGCTTGACAACCTCCATAAAAGTTAGTGACAGTGCACGCGCCGCAGCTACAATGTTACTAACATTGTATGCTGCAGCACTCTCCTGCAACCTGCGCCACGCACATGGACAAAGATGCACACCAGGTAAGAACTTCGCATGATGCTATGATGCCATGAAGCTGGACAGCCGTGCCTGCGTGGACAGCCCACTTGGAGCGCCAGGAGCCTTCGGGCAGGGGGGCTTCTGGACCAGCATTGCTTGCAGGTAAACATTTGTGCATTTACCATGCCTAAAACTGTCAACCAGTTTGTTCGCGGATCTGCACAACAGCAAGCAGCTGGCCTCCAGCATGTCCACGACACCCACCACTGCTGGAAATCGCTTGCTGCATCATGGCAGCAGCCACAATTGCCACAGCTGCTACGATGACAGCATCATATGACGATGTTATGACAGGCCGTGCTGGCTCTTGTAGGCTGACCCGCTGCAGGATCCGCTGCAATTACACCACAGCCCGTGGTCTGCATAACTGTACCACTGTTTTTAACAGTGTTATGACAGGCCATGCTGGCTCTTGTAGGCTGCAATCCACTGCAAGATGCGCTGCACGTTGCTCTCCATTTCTTGGGGGTTGTTGCTGGGCAGTGGAACCACAATGTTTTGGCTGCAAAACGAGTTTGCAGGACAAGCAGCGGCAGCAGCAGCAGCCGCAGCAGCAACAGCAGCAGCAGGGGCTGTCAGTGGCAGTTGCAGCTGCATTGGGGGGGGGGGGGGGGGGGGCTGCTGCCAGGCCTCGACACAGCAGTGTAAAGATGGACAGTCTAGCATAGAAAATGCAAAGCTGCGCACCTTCAATTGTAAACAAGCAAGTGGTTATCAGCGACCCAGGCAGCGGTACGTATAGAGCGCGAAGTCCTTAGCAAGGATGACTAGTTTTGGCGTTTGACAGACTCATCAGACCCTGTCCTGGCTGCAAGAGTGTGCAGGGTAGGCAGCACGTCATGATCTCACAGCGCAATTCACACACAGTTCTATCTCACTAGTTCACGCTCGCTAGTTCACGCTCAAGTTCACACTCACTCGTAGCTGTCGTGCGCCTCCTGCAGCAGCACCATCATGATTTCACACTCCACATTCTCGGTGATCTTCGCCTGTGGGTAGCCGCGCCTTTCTAGCCTCTCATACAGCACTGTGTTGTCTGTCTGCAGCACCACCACCAGGTCAAACCACCTGCAGGATAAGGCGGACAACAGGTCAACCGCTGGTCAACGGCTGGTCAAAGGCCTATGTAGACTCTCATACAGCACCGTGTTGTCTGTCTGCAGCACCACCACCAGGTCAAACCACCTGCAGGACAGGGCAGAAACACGGTCAACGGCTGGTCAAAGGCTGGTCAACGGCTGGTCAACGTCTGGTCAAAGGCACCTCCAGGCGCTCATACAGCACCGTGTTGTCTGTCTGCAGCACCACCACCAGGTCAAACCACCTGCAGGACAGGCAGAAACACGGTCAACGGCTGGTCAAACATGGGTCAAACGCAGCTCCCACTTCCTTAACAGCGCTGTGTTCTGTCTGCCGCACCACCACCAGGTCAAACCACCTGGAAGATCAAGTCAATGTTGCTGCGCAGCAACTTCGCTTATCCGCCACTTTCCCGGATTGCTGCAGGACCTAGCAACTGCCATAGCACTGTCATTGGATCCTAAGGTCACAGTCGGCACAGCACGCAGTACAGCAAAGCACGCTGTACTTCAAGTGTATGAACTAGATATACAGGATGTTCGTCCTGATACAGATGTTCGCACCTCTCGGGGAAGAAGTCGCAGCTGTGGTAGTCCACCCGGCAGCTTGTCGCAATGCACGCAAGCTGGCTGCAAAGTTCACAGTGAACAAGACACTGCTGCTGTGAAGTTCCCACCTCTCAAGGAAGTCGCAGCTGTGGTAGTCCACCAGGCAGCCGCCAGCTGCCATTCACATGTAATCGTAATCACTACGTCAACAACATACTATGTTTACCAAACAATCATGGCCGATCTCAGAACAGCCAAAGTCTGAGGGCAGTTGCTACATTCCGCAGCCCTACATACCACGGTTCACACTGCAAATTGGCGTTTTGTTTGTTCAAAACAACAAGCGCCTGCCGCAATGCACAAGCTGGCTTCAAAACTCAAACTGGACAAGACACTATTCATGCTGTGAAGTTCGCACCTCTCAGGGAAGAAGTCGCAGCTGTGGTAGTCCACCAGGCAGCCGCCAGCTGCCACAACATCCTCCAGAACATCGACCACCTGCATTGCAGCAGCAGCAGCAGCAGCAGCAGCAGCAGCAGCAGCAGCAGCAGGGTGAGTTGCAGCAGCCGCCAGCTGCCACGACATCCTCCAGAGCATCAACCACCTGCACAGCAGCAGCAGCAGCAGCAGCAGCGGCAGCAGCAGCAGCAGCAGCAGCAGCAGAGCAGCAGCAGCAGCAGGGTGAGTTGCAGCAGCCGCCAGCTGCCACGACATCCTCCAGAGCATCAACCACCTGCATTGCAGCAGCAGCAGCAGCAGCAGCAGCAGCAGCAGCAGCAGCAGCAGCAGCAGCAGCAGCGGGGTGAGTTGCAGCAGCAGCAGCAGCAGGGGGGTGAGTTGCAGCAGCCGCCAGCTGCCACAACATCCTCCAGAGCATCAACCACCTGCACAGCAGCAGCAGCAGCAGCAGCAGCAGCAGCAGCAGCGGCAGCAGCAGCAGCAGCGGCAGCAGCAGCAGCAGCAGCAGCAGCAGAGGCAGCAGCAGCAGCAGCGGCGGCAGCAGCAGCAGCAGCGGCGGCAGCAGCAGCAGCAGCGGCAGCAGGATGAGGCATGCTTTAACGAACAGACGAATGCAAGCAGAAATGTGAATTGCAGCCGGCTGCTGTGCTCAGTTAGATTGCACAGGTATAATCAGCTCGCTCTCAGGCGCCTTTCCTGCAAAGGAATGCCTCATCCTGCTGCTGCTGCTGCTGCTACTGCTGCTGCCGCTGCTGCTGCTGCTGTGGTGGTGGTTCTGCAGCCATCGCTGCTGCTGCTATCGCTACTGCTGCTGCTGCTACTGCTGCTGTAAGTCCTAAACCTGGACCCCAAAACCACCTTATCCTCGTCAATGATCAGTGCTTCATGCTCCTCATCGTACGCACTGTGCAGCTCGTGGTGCTGCTGCTGCTGCTGCTGCGGCCTTGTCCTCACGGCCTAAACCCTCGAACCCAAACCCACCTGATCCTCGTCAATGATCAGCGCTTCATGCTCCTCATCATACCCACTGTGCAGCTCTTGGTGCTGCTGCTGCTGCTGCTGCTGCTGCTGCCGCCTTGTCCTAAGACCTAAACCCTCAACCCAAACCCACCTTATCCTCGTCAATAATCAAGGCTTCATGCTCCTCATCATACCCACTGTGCAGCTCGTGGTGCTGCTGCTGCTGCTGCTGCTGCTGCGGCTGCCGCCTTGTCCTAAGACCTAAACCCTCAACCCAAACCCACCTTATCCTCGTCAATAATCAGGGCTTCATGCTCCTCATCATACCCACTGTGCAGCTCATGCTGCTTGACCCAATCTCCAACATTGATGTATGTCAGGCCTGCCTGCTCTGCAACCATTTGGCTAGTCGTTGTCTTGCCTGCAAGCCAGCAGCAGCAGCAGCAGCAGGATATGTCAAGGTTGGTGTGTTTGCAACGTTGTATGTCAAGCCTGCCTGCTCTGCAACCATTTGGCTAGTCGTTGTCTTGCCAGCAGCAGCAGCAGCAGCAGGATGTGTCGAGGTTGGTGTGTTTGCATTCTTGTAGGTCAGGCCTGCCTGCTCTGCAACCATTTGGCTAGTCGTTGTTTCACCTGCAGCAGCAGCAGCAGCAGCAGCAGCAGCAGGGGAAGCAAGATATGCTGAGTTTGGTGTGCACACAATGATGGCGAGTACGCCCGCCTACTCTGGCACCAAGTTGTGGCTCGTACCATCTGGCGCTTCAAGCAATGGACACAGCAACAGCTGCCTTTAGACAGTAGGCACACGGCAGCTGAGCCAGTCGCTACCCAAAGAAGATTTCCGTGATGCGTTGAAACATTGCTGCTGCTTGGAAGCCTTACCAGTGCCAGGCGTGCCAGTGACCAAGATGTTTGGGGGCCGGGCTGACATGCTGCTGCTGCTGCTGCTGCTGCTGCTGCTGCTGGGTGGCCTCTCCACAGAGTCCTTCAAGCGGGCAGGTGGCTTAGTGCAGCTGATGTGTGTGAGCGGCTGCTGCGCCCTGCTGCTGCTGCTGCTGCTGCTGCCGCCGCTGGAGGTGCTGCTGCTACTGCCACGCCTTACAGCTGTCCTGCTGCCACTTCCTCAGGTGATGGGGCTGTCCTGCTGCCACTTCCTCAGGTGATGGGGCTGTCCTGCTGCCACTTCCTCAGGTGATGAGGCTGTCCAGCTCCCAAAATTCCTATTTTGATAAACTGCAAGTGGTTTGTTACAAGCAAGTGGGGCTGGCGGGCTTCGTACTGAGTTGGCTGTGGGCACTGCTGCTGCTGACGATGCTTGACTGCCAGCCTGCTTGCAACAAAGTCAAAGGTAGTGACAATAGGTTGCGAGCTGTCTATGCACTTACACGCTTTTGTAGTGCAGCAGGCCTGCATAACAGAAACCACACCGACAAGAACCCGAGTCACTCGCAAGTTCACGCAGATGGCTTTGAACCTTGTCGGTCGCTGACGAATCGTTTAGATAAGTGTAGTGACGCAGTCGTTGTTTGTGCTGTTGAGCCTGCTCTTGCACATTGCTCGATCTTGAGCGCGAGTGGGCTATCTGCTGTCTCATCACCTGCAATCGTGCATCGATAGTCAACATCACGGTCTAAGGTGATGCCATGCCTTAACACATAGCCATGCGAGGCCACTGCCGCTCGCAACAAGTTCGCTGGCCCCGGCACTGCTTCACGGTAGCTTTGCCTATTTTCAAATGCGTCCATTCATCTTATTGGTTACCTTTTGTATCGCAGGGGAGGGCACGGAAGCTTGGGTGGCCGTAGCAACGGCCTAGGCAGCAAGACATGCTGAACCACCAAGGGGGCCTCGACCCCCAGGGCCTTCGATACGCTGCAGCAGGAACCCAATACCAACATGCGCAGCAAAACTTTCAGGCGCTAGGTACGCAGCGGCATGCGGCCTACAGGTTCGCTGCAGGGGCAAACAACAGCAGCTGCTGTCCTGCTGTTTTGCAGCAGCAGACAGCAGCAGGGCATGTGCAGTGCAGCATGCTTGCAGGAAACACTGAGTCCAGCAGCTGGTACCAGTGATGCATGTTTGACCTAGTCAACGCCGCGATCCGCAGTAGCTGCACGTGTACTGGTAGCGCACATTGCTTGTGCAGTTGCTTTGCGTGTGAGCAGTAGCACAGCTGGAGTGCTGTCCCGCCGCTTTGCGCAGTGTTACTGGCGTGTTTGATTCTCGAGTTCAGTTTACAAACTTCAAATTTGCCCAGCAGCAGCTTGCAGGCATTGTATTGAATGGGGCAGATGCTTCAGTCGGTGCCTGAGTCAAGTCGAGGCCTGGCCGTGGGTGGTCTGGGTCTGTTGCAGCTTGCAGGAACGTATTGCCGTTGGTCAAATTGTTGGTCAAACCAAACCAGAACTGCAGGATTTTAGTTTCAATTCAGCGCAGTCAACGCCGACGGTGACAGGCAGCGACAGATGCAGCTTGCAGAAACACACAGCACGTGTGTTGGGACTGCACATGTTGAATGCTTTCGTGTGTCGTGCTCCCCTGCATGCATGTACATGACACTACCCGTCCTGCTGCTGCTGCTGTTGCTGCTGCTGCTGCTGCTTGCAGGAGGGCTGCAGCAGGGGCTGCAGGGGCTTGGTGCAGGCGCCAGGTGAAGCGCGGGCAGCAGCAGCAGCAGCAGCGGCGGCGGCGCAAGATGCTCTGGAAGCTGATGCTGCAGACACAGCAGTACAGACATAGAGGCATGAATGTGCATCACAGAACAGAGCTGTTGGGACCCTCGCAGCAGCAGCCGTGGTGCGAGGGTCCCGGCAGCAAGCACACAACACAGCAGCGCGTGTTGCGGCACTCATGCTGGCAGCAGGAGGCACTGCACAAACAAGCAGCAGTGCAACATGATTCAGCAGCAGCAAGTTCGCACCCGGGCAGCTAGCATTTGTAACAACAGTTCAAAACAAGCAGGCAGCAGCTACAAACAGTTTCACCAGCATGCAGGCCTCACTCAGGCAGGCCTCGATCAGGCGGTTGCGCTGCAGCAGGCCAGCTGCTCTGCTTTCAATCACCCCCACCAAGCAGTGCCCAGCGCAAAGACACTCACCTTGTGAACACTGCTGCTGCTGCTGCTGCTGCTGCTGCTGCTGCTGCTGCTGCTGCTGCTGCTTGCAGGATGGGCCTTGCGGGTTTTCCCAACACCTCCGCGGCGCCGCAGCAGGGCCAGTTCCATGGCGGGGGGCTGGCAGCAGGAGCAGCCGGCCTGGCAGCACAGCAGGTGTGCAGTGTTGACTGATGGTTGTGTTTTGCGTGCCTTGTTCATTGCGTTACCGTGGGTGCTTGCATTGCAGCAGGGCTAGTTCCACGGCGGAGGGCTGGCAGCGGGAGCAGCAGGCCTTGCAGCACAGCAGGTGTGTGTTTTAGTCTATCTATTTTGCAATATTCAGTTTAGTGGGACACATCCTTGTGGGTGTGTTGTGGTTGCATTGCAGCAGGGCGAGTTCCACGGCGGGGGGCTGGCAGCAGGCGCAGCGGGCCTGGCAGCACAGCAGGTGTGCGTTTTTCTTCTGTTATGTTGCAAAGATAAAAAAAGTTTTTTCCACTTGCATATGTGTTGAGGGGCTGCTGGTGAGGCTGCGGCCGCGGCAGGAGTCAGCAGCAGTAGTGGGACACATCCTTGTGGGTGTGGTGTGGTTGCATTGCAGCAAAGCTGGTTCTATGGCGGGGGGCTGGCAGCGGGAGCAGCGGGCCTGGCAGCACAGCAGGCGCGTGATTCGTCCACTGTTGTGTTTATTGTCTTGCTTATTTGTGTGGCGAGTCCACTTCCATCGCCAGGAGGACCCTGCACCGTGTTCGGCACCACAGCTCCTGTGTGAACCGGCATGCTTGCAACAGGTCTTGCTGCTGCTATTGCTGCTGCTGCTGCTGCTGCTGCTGCTGCTGCCGCTGCTGCTGCTGCTGCTGCTGCTGCTGCTGCTGCTGCTGCTGCAGGGCCTGCGCTTCATGAACCCAGCAGGCGCGCCTGGCGACTGTATTAGCCTCACTGAACTAGGTTCAGCCACTTTATGCCTGGCACATGATCTAGCTTCTCAAGGTCAATGCCTGCTGCCGCCGCTGCTGCTGCTGCTGCTGCTGCTGCTGCTGCTGGTGCTGCAGGGCCTGCGCTTCATGAACCCAGGCGGCGTGCCCCTCGGCGGCGGCCAGCTGCCAGGCCAGGGCTTCCCCTCAGGTCTTAATGCCGCGCAGCGCGCCCAGGGTTTAGGCCAAGGCATCGGCCAGGGTTTAGGCCAGGGCATCGGGCAGGGCCTAAACCTCGGCAATGCGGCGGTGCGCGGCGCGGGGCCCACGGCGCAGCAGGCGGCTGCTGCCAGCCTGCTGATGCAGCAGCAGCAGCGGCAGCAGCAGTTTGGCGCGGCGCAGCAGTTTGCTGGCGGGCTGGGCAGCCTTGCAGGTGGGGGCATGTGCTGTTCTGTTTTGTTTTTGAACCATAGATAACAGCAGAAGCAGCTGTGGTCAGCGGCTGTCGTAATGTCTGACAGCGCCTTGCAGCAGCAGCAGTTTGTTGGCGGGCTGGGCAGCCTCACAGGTGGGCAACGCGGCCTTCTTTGCTGCTGCGTAGTGTGACGGGTTGTTGCCGACTGGCTTTCAGTGCTTCATCAACATATCAAACTTGCTTTTTGTTAGTACTGTTACAACTTCAGCCTCTGAGGTGGGCGCAGGGCTTGCGTAAGCAGCAAGCGGCCTTCTTGCTGCTGCGCAGTTTAGTATGTGATAACATTGCAACAGCAGAAGCAGGGATCAGTAGCTGTAGTTTTCTGGCGGGCTGGGCAGCCTTGCAGGTGGGCAAAGGGCTTGCGCAAACAGCAAGTGGCCTTCTTGCTGCTGCGCAGTTTAGTATGTGTAACATTGTAACAGCAGCAGAAGCAGTGATCAGTAGCTGTAGTGTGCGGGCGGGCTGGGCAGCTTTGCATGCGAGGCGGCACTATTAACTTTTAGGATGTGACCGACTGGCTGTCCACTGCTCGCAACACAGTTCGGATCACTTGCTTGCGTTTAATGGCGGGCTGGGCAGCTTGGCAGGCAAGGTGGCACCACCTGCTGAGGGTGTAAGCATAAGAATGCTTGTTACAATTTGTGTCCAGCAAAGCCATCTGCAAAGTGCAATGCAAGGCCACCACCTGTTTTTTTGTCAGAACCTGCTGCAGCAGCAGAAGCAGTCTTGATGTTTGATTTTTGGTAGTGGCTTGCCGCATCTGCGGCAGATCATCAAATCATGGCGCTTACGTACTTGTGTTATCGCTGTTATTTTGACGACATGTGTATCCCGCTGTCCTTGCTTTCCTGTCATCACCGCCTGCAGGCAACCAGCTGCAGCAGCAGCTGAACGTCGCGCAGCGGCAGCTGGCCATGCAGCAGCAGCAGCAGCAACAGCAGCAGCAGCAGCCGCAGCAGCAGCAGAACGACCTGCTGGCTTTGCTGGCTGGCGGCAGCAAGGGTGCAGGCGCAGCAGGCGGACACACAGGGTTTAGCCAGGCCCTCGGCGGTTTAGGCGGCGGCGGTTTAGCCGGCAGCAGCCCTGTGAATGCGGCTGCTGGGGTTCAAGCCTCACACGCGCTGTTCGGGAGGCCCGGCGGTTTTGCGGGAGCAGCCGCCGCAGGGCTTGGCGGCGGGCAGGGTTCAGCCGGGGCCGGCGGCGGCGGTTTAGGCGGGCTGAATGCGGCGGCGGCAGCAGCAGTGGCGGCGGCGGCCGCCGATCAGCAGCAGCAGGGTTCAGGCGGCGCGGGGCAGCAGGGTTCAGCGGGCGGGCCAGGGTTCAGTGCGGACGAGTTTCCGGCGCTCGGGGCAGCAGCCGCCGCCGCGCGGCAGCAGCAGCAGCAACAGCAGCAGCAGCAGCAGCAGCAGCAGCAGCAGGGTGGCATGCAGCAGCAAGGGCCCAGGTCTGGTGGGCCTGCTGATTATTCTGCTGCTGCAATGGCGCTGAAGCGAGCAGCAGGCGTGGGTGGGCAGCAGGTGAGCCTGGTTGGCATAGGGCACCAGGCTGGTGAATGTTGCTAACCGCGCTTTATAAGGCTGCTTTGCAATTAGCAGACACGCTTTCGTGTGTCGTGCATTCAATCTGCAGCACTGCAGCAACACGCATGTACCTGCGTAGCGCCTCCCTCCCCCTGACTCTCTGCTGCTGCTGCTGCTGCTGCTGCTGCTGCTGCTGCTGCTGCTGCTGCTGCTGCTGCTGCCGCTGTTATACAACATGTTATATAACGTGTTATCCAGGAGTTCTCCATCCAGAACGACTCCGATTTCCCTGCCCTGGGCGGTGCTGGTGGAGTCGGCGGGGACGCAGCAGGCGATGACAAGGTGGGGATCATAGTGTATTTGAATCTAACTGAATAATAACTTAACTAAAAAGGCCTTTGATTTGTTCAATACAGTCTTGGCTTTGTTTCTTCAATTTATCTTTCTTCATGAAGCGCCCTACAAGTGCATGGTCATGTTCAGGAGCGTGCAGTGCAGTACAGGGATGTCGTGTGGAAGGGTCCTGGCGAGCGAATTGAGCGCCTGCTGGCTGACATCCATGCGTTGCGTCATGACATCGTCGTTTTGCTGTGTTTGTGTTGTGCTTTTGCAGGACGGCAAGGGCGAGGGCAAAGGGGAGGGCCCTGCGGGCAGCCCGCTGCCAGGCGGGCACCAGCCTGCAAACATCTGTGTACGTGTCATAACAATGTCATATGTTATGTTAAAATTGTCATCTGTGATCTGTTATGTTATTTTGTTGCTGCTGTGCAGGACGGCAAGGGCGAGGGCAAAGGGGAGGGCCCTGCAGGCAGCCCGCTGCCAGGCGGGCACCAGCCTGCAAACATCTGTGTACGTGTCATAACAATGTCATATGTTATGTTAAAATTGTCATGCTGCTGTGCAGGACGGCAAGGGCGAGGGCAGAGGGGAGGGCCCTGCAGGCAGCCCACTGCCAGGCGGGCACCAGCCTGCAAACATCTGTGTACGTGTCATAACAATGTCATATGTTGTGTATTTTGTTACTGCTGTGCAGGACGGCAAGGGCGAGGGCAAAGGGGAGGGCCCTGCAGGCAGCCCACTGCCAGGCGGGCGGCCGCTCACACCAGGAGCAGCAGCAGCAGGGCCGAGCACAGACAGGTGAGGCTCTTTGCTTAGTACAGATTTTACAATGGTAGCCATGCTCAGCTTGCTGCTTCTGTCTTGAAGTGCTTGCGTGTCATTTAAGCCTGAGTCATGCAAGCTGTATGTTTCCTGCAAGCCTTCGTTTTGTGCAAGCCTGTGTTTCCTGCAAGCCTGCGTTTCCTGCAAGCGCTCGTTTCCTGCAAGCCTGCATCTTGCGCAAGCCTTCATTCCCTGCAGTATTTCTGGCGTGCTCAGTTTGCCTTGCGATGCTCATAATCACACTGTGCTGCTGCTGCTGCTGCCGCTGCTGCTAGGTATGGCCTGCTAGACCTGCTGCAAGTCATCCGCATGACGGAGTCAAACCCAACTATACGCTGTGAATGCTTCAGCTCATCGCACTGTGCTGCTGCTGCTGCTGCTGCTGCTGCTGCTGCTGCTGCTGCTGCTGCTGCTGCTGCTGCTAGGTATAGGCTGCTGGGCCTGCTGCACGTCATCCGCATGACGGAGCCCGATTTGACCATGCGCTGCGAATGCTTCAGCCCACCGCATTGTGCTGCTGCTACTGCTGCTGCTGCTGCTGCTGTTAGGTATGGCCTGCTGGGCCTGCTGCACGTCATCCGCATGACGGAGCCGGACCTGACCATGTTGGCGCTTGGCACGGATCTGACAGGCTTGGGGCTGAATTTGAACGCGCCCGACAGCTTGTACAAGGTGAGGCAGCGTTGCGATTGTTGCAACAGCGATTTGACAGTCCCTGGAAGGGTGTTTAGGTTTGATTATCTACTGCTTTGCTTGAACTTTGCTTCATTGGCTGTGGTTCAGTGCATTTCAAATCGCCACCCTGACCATGTTGGCGCTGGGCACCGACTTGACAGGCCTGGGGCTGAATTTGAACGCGCCTGACAGCTTGTACAAGGTGAGCAGCGTGGTGCTGACAGTCTTTGGCGGGATGTTGAGGATTGATTATCTACTGGTTTGCTTGAACTTGGCTTCATTGGCTGTGGTTCAGTGCATTTCAAGTCGCCACCCTGACCATGTTGGCGCTGGGCACCGACTTGACAGGCTTGGGGCTGAACCTCAATGCCCCGGACAGCTTGTACAAGGTAGGCAATGCGTATCTAGTTATCACTCAATCGTCAAACTTTAATTTTTTAATCTTCCACACACTTTCTATGCACTAACGTATTGCCAGTACAACGTCACTGCAACTCAACTGCAGTGGAAGATCAGATGCATCTCAGCGACTCTGCTTCGCTGCTGCCGCCGCTGCCGCTGCTGCCGCCGCCAGGTGCTGGTGTCACCTCTGGCTGACAGCCCTGTGCGTGCTGACCTGGACATTGAGGTGCCGGCTGACTTCCACACTCACTCACCTTGCCTCACTGCACTGCTGCTGCGGCTGCTGCTGCTGCTGCTGCTTGGTTTCAATTTCAGGTGCTGGTGTCACCACTGGCAGACAGCCCCGTGCGTGCTGACCTGGACTTTGAGGTGCCGGCGTGCTGCTTCACTTGCCTCACCGCACTGCTGCTGCTGCTGCTGCTGCTGCTGCTGCTGCCAGGTGCTGCTGTCTCCCCTTGCTGACAACCCAGTGCGTGCTGACCTGGACTTTGAGGTGCCGGCGTGCTGCTTCGCTTGCCTCACCGCACTGCTGTTGCTGCTGCTGCTGCCAGGTGCTGGTGTCGCCGCTGGCAGACAGCCCCGTGCGTGCTGACCTGGATTTTGAGGTGCCGGCGTGCTACCGGCACAGCCCGCCGCGGCTGCAGCCTGGCTACCTGGCCAAGTTCAAGGAGGAGACACTGTTCTACATCTTCTACTCCATGCCCCAGGTAAAATCCTGTCAAAGAATAACATATTCAATTCATTCGAAAAAAAGCAAATGAATGTGTTATGTCCTTGTGTTGTTGTTTTGTTGGAAGCACTCTGTGCAGCTGCAGCCTGGCTACCTGGCCAAGTTCAAGGAGGAGACGCTCTTCTACATCTTCTACTCCATGCCGCAGGTAAAACTCAGTCGTAAAATAATATAATAAAGAAAAATTTTAAAATGTAAAAAAACAATATATATATATATATATATATATATTATAAAACTATATTATAATTGTTTGAATGTGTTATGTCCTTGTGTTGTTGGAAGCACTCTGTGCAGCTGCAGCTGGGGTACCGGGCGAAATGCAAGGAGGAGACGCTCTTCTACATCTTCTACTCCATGCCCCAGGTAAAATTCAGTCATAAAAAACGTATTTAAATGAGTGTGTTATGTCCTTGTGTTGTTGGAAGCACTCTGCGCGGCTGCAGCCGGGGTACCTGGCGAAAGACGCTCGTCTACATCTTCTACTCCATGCCGCAGGTGCGCAATCAAAACTGTATTGTTTGATTTCATCGAAAGTCATTGAAAGAGACCTAAATAATGCATTGGATTATGCAATGTAGCCGTATGTTGACTATATGCGAACAGCACGAGGTGCAGCTGATTGCTGCAACTGAGCTGTGCAGCCGAGGTTGGTGGTGGCACAAGAAGTACCGCTGCTGAGTTTCGACACGTCAACATGCTGCTGCTGCTGCTGCTGCTGCTGCTGCTGCTGCTGCTGCTGCTGTCAACAGGACGAGGCGCAGCTGATTGCTGCTGACGAGCTGTGCAGCCGAGGCTGGTGGTGGCACAAGAAGTACCGCTGCTGGTTCATCCACGCGCCCAACAACCCTGTTGTGAAGAGCGCGGCCAGCCGCAGCGAGCGGGGCACGTACCTGTTCTTCGACACCAACATCTGGGACGTGGTGCAGGTGCGGCTGCGGTTTTGTTGGTTGTTTGTGTGTTGTAAAGCGCTGGTTATAGTGGTTAAAGGGGTTTTAAGGGCGCCCAGCTAAGCTGTGGGCGCGGCACGTACCTGTTCTTCGACACCAACATCTGGAACGTGGTGCAGGTGCGACTGCGGCAGCATCAGGCAGGGCTGTGTTACGCCTTACGCTATATCGCACGTTGCCAATCCTTGCCAGGGCTTGGTTTTGGTCTGAGTGTTGGGTGGTGTTCAGCTGTTGTTGGCCGCTGATGGTTCATCCACGCGCCAAAACCCTATATCCAAAACCCTGATGTGTGTGTTGTCAAGAGCGCGGCCAGCCGCAGCGAGCGCGGCACGTACCTCTTCTTCGACACCAACATCTGGGACGTGGTGCAGGTGCGGCTGCGGTTTTGTTGGTTGTTTGTGTGTTGTAAAGCGCTGGTGTTTAGGGGTTTAATGGCGCCCAGCCAAGCTGTGGGTGCGGCACCTACCTGTTCTTTGACACCAACATCAGGGACGTGGTGCAGGTGCGCAGAACCAGACAGGGCTGTGTTACGCTGCCGCTCGTTGCGGTCCTTGCGAGGGTTTTTGGTCTGAGTATTGGGTGGTGTTCAGCTGGAAGTTGGCCGCTGATGGTTCATCCACGCGCCAAAACCCTATATCCAAAACCCTGATGTGTGTGTTGTCAAGAGCGCGGCCAGCCGCAGCGAGCGCGGCACGTACCTCTTCTTCGACACCAACATCTGGGACGTGGTGCAGGTGCGGTTGTGGATACGTAGGTTATTTGTGTGTTCTACAGCGCTGGTGTTTAGGGGTTTAATGGCGCCCAGCCAAGCTGTGGGTGCGGCACCTACCTGTTCTTTGACACCAACATCAGGGACGTGGTGCAGGTGCGCAGAACCAGACAGGGCTGTGTTACGCTGCCGCTCGTTGCGGTCCTTGCGAGGGTTTTTGGTCTGAGTATTGGGTGGTGTTCAGCTGGAAGTTGGCCGCTGATGGTTCATCCACGCGCCAAAACCCTATATCCAAAACCCTGATGTGTGTGTTGTCAAGAGCGCGGCCAGCCGCAGCGAGCGCGGCACGTACCTCTTCTTCGACACCAACATCTGGGACGTGGTGCAGGTGCGGTTGTGGATACGTAGGTTATTTGTGTGTTCTACAGCGCTGGTGTTTAGGGGTTTAATGGCGCCCAGCCAAGCTGTGGGTGCGGCACCTACCTGTTCTTTGACACCAACATCAGGGACGTGGTGCAGGTGCGCAGAACCAGACAGGGCTGTGTTACGCTGCCGCTCGTTGCGGTCCTTGCGAGGGTTTTTGGTCTGAGTATTGGGTGGTGTTCAGCTGGAAGTTGGCCGCTGATGGTGCATCACCGCAGCTCTAAACCATAAACAAACCTGTTGTGAAAGACAGCCGCCAGCCGCCAGCCGCAGCCAGCTGGTGACTGTTCTTCGACATGTGGGACGTGGTGCAGGTGAGGTCGCAGGTTCTCGATACGATTGTTGTGGGGTTATGCAGCGGCGCTTTCTGTTGATCTAGTTTTGTCTTCAGTTGTTCCCAATGATCTGTGGCGCAGCTCATGTCTAGTGTGTCGGCAGGACATGCAGAGAGCCCTGCAACACATGTTGGGCAACACAACATTGCTGCTGCTGCTGCTGCTGCTGCTGCTGCTGCTGCTTTGCAGAAAGCGGATGTCGAGGTGTTCTTTGAAGACGTGGAGAGGCCCCCGCAGCTGCCACGCAACAACATGGCGGCAGCAGCAGCAGCAGCGGGCGCGCCGGGCGCGGCAGCAGCAGCGGCAGGCGGTGCGGCAGCGGGCGCTGCTGCTGCTGGCAACGTGCTGCGGCAGTAGTGCCGAGGAAAGGGTGGCAGCAATGGAATGCAACCTGTGCATGCTGCAGGGTCTGGGGCAGCTCGGGTTTTGGGGTCGGAGGGAGGTTGGGGTTCAGGGTTTACAGGTTTTGTTACTGAGCAAGTTAGGGTTTGCTTGCGGCATCATGGTGCAGACGCGTGGTTGTGTTGTGTGTTGTCAGTGTGTGTGCTTGGCTTGCATGCAGTTGCATGGCTGCACAGCATGCTATTGCAGGCTTGTCTGTCCGCCTGGCATGCTGAGGGTTTAGGGCACACCAGTGCTGCAGTGACACAAACATCACGATGTCACTCCACAGCACACTACATATATGTGCATGTCTCTATGTGGACGACTCATGACGCACCCCAATCACGTGCGGGCATGGCCTAAGCAGTCGACACAGCGGTGCCCTGCGTGTGTTGCATTGTGCTTGTGCTTGTAATGATGTAAAGAAATTTGCCGATTGCATACACCACAAGCATACGCATAATGCAACATCATGCATACTCACGTAATGAATGCAACCGGCAACTTTCTTTATATGCGTGTGGCTTCATGTGTGTGCTGGCTCAGGCCTGCCATGCTGTGTAACGTGCTGTGTCACGTGACTTACGCAACATGCTGCATTGTGCTACTGCAATGTGTGTTACCTGCAAATTTTTTACTGACTTGAAACAAATATGCTTTGATTCGTGGTTCTCCCAGAGCAAACGGACAAGCCTGTGTTACCTGCACCTATTCATTCAGAATCCTCAGGGTGCTCGGAGCACGCTGTCACCACAGCCGTGCTTGGCACTGCTCACATCCCCACATGTTGAAAGCTATACCTGGTGACCTCGCCCGTTGGGGAGCCAATGACAGGCTCACTGGGCAGAGAAAAGTTTATATGACCACACCGCTCCAATGAAAGAAAGAAATCACCAGATCATGCTCGCTCAACTGCACTGCTGTTTCGCTCCCCCTGGCAACAGAGATTGTACTACAATGAGCAGTGCTCCGCCGGCCAGTTGTACCGCCTCCATAGTGCCTCCCACCCTGCTGCTGCTGCTGAGTCATCACCTGCTGCTGGTGTTGCTGCCAAGCGTGCATTTGAGAAACGGTTGTACTGCTGCAACAGCTCGCTGCAGCCGATTGTACTCCTCAGCTGGATTCGAACCTAAACAGCAGCAGTCACCAAAGTCGTGCTTGGCCCTGCTCACAGTCACCAATGTCCTCGCTGTCATATGGGGACCACATGCTCGCCAACCTGTATTGCCCATCTGGCCAGTTGTACCGCCTCCTTTCCTGCTGCTGCTGCTGCTGCTGCTGCTGCTGAGTCATCACCTGCTGCTGCTGCTGCTGGTGTGGCTGCCAAGCGTGCACTTCAGCGTGGTTGACCATCAACCCTACAACTTTCAACTCGCGGACATAACAGTCACCACAGCCGAGGCTTGCACTGCTCACAGTCCGCAATGTCCTCGCTGTCATATGGGGACCACATGCTCGCCAAACTGTACTGCCCATCAGGCCAATTGTACCGCCTCTGTAGTGCCTCCCACCCTGCTGCTGCTGCTGCTGCTGCTGAGTCATCGCCTGCTGCTGCTGCTGCTGCTGCTACTGCTGGTGTGGCTGCCAAGCGTGCATCGGAGCGCGGTTGACCATCAACTCGCAGACCCAGCAATCACCACAACCGAGGCTTGCACTGCTCGCAGTCACCAATGTCCTCGCTGTCATATGGGGACCACATGCTCGCCAAACTGTACTGCCCATCAGGCCAGTTGTAGCGCCTTCGTATTGCCTCCCACCCTGCTGCCGCTGCTGCTGCTGAGTCATCACCTACTGCTGTTGCTGCTGCCAAGCGTGCATTTGAGGGCGGCTGTACTGCTGACACAGCTTGCTGCAGCCAGCTGTACTCCCCAGCTAGATCCAGGCTAGCTGATGGCATTGCTGTGGCATACCGCTGCTGCTGCTGCTGCTGCTGCTGCTGCTGTTGCTGCTGCTGGCTGCTTGTCATGGTAGATGGAGCAGCTGTGCGCATGCGGCTGGCATCTGCCATCATAACTGCATCACCGCTGCTGCTGCTCTTGCTGCTCTTATCTGCAGCCTTTGCAGGCCGCTTGTCTGACTTTGTAGCAGAAGCAGCAGCAGATACAGGAGCAACCGCAGCAGCAGCTACTGCATCACTAGCTGATCCTTCATCATAAGCAGCAGCAGCAGCAGCGGCAGCCGTGCTTGGCTTGCTGATGCCGCCGCTACCCTTCCTGCGCACCAGCCGCAGGTTCGAAAAGCCCTTGAACACTGGCACACCCATGCTGCTGCTGCTGCTGCTGCTGCTGTTGTTGATCTGGGTGAGGCAGGCTTCTGTGTTGGTGCCGTTGGTGAACAGCCGCAGCGGTTGAGGGAACAACCGGCCCCTCAAGATGGCCTGCAGCAGCAGCAGCAGCGGCAGCGGCAGCAGCAGCAGCAGCGGCAGCAGCAGCAGCAGCAGCAGTAGCAGCAGCAGCAGCAGCAGCAGCAGCAGCAGCAGCAGCAGCAGCAGTGTTTTGGTGTCAACCGTGAGAGGGTTGTCCAGGTTGTCAGCCCCGCATGATGGGCTGATAGGGTTGTGACCTGAATCTGCTAGACGCTGATTGCAATGCGGCAAAAGCTTTGCATGCTGTGCATGTTCTGCTTGCTCACTCCTCGCTCTCTGCAGGCTCTGCGCATGCTGTCAGGATGCCCTCAAAATGCTCTCTGCATGCTCTCCGCATGCTCTGCAGCTTCCACCTGTGCAGGTACCTTGGCAGCGCTGTGTGATTCTGTGCCCTGCGTTGTGCTTACCTGTGCAGGCAGATTAGCTGCAGTGCGTGCTGCTGTGCCGGCCAAAATGTCACTCCAGCTGCCTGCTGTCAGGGCAATGATGGATGTTGCTGCCCGCAACCCTAAACCCTGAAGCAATAATTAATGATAATAATAATAATAATAATAATAATAATAATAATAATAATAATAATACAACCTATGACACTTCATCACCTCTTCACTTACCTGTGCAGGCAGGTTGGCTGCTGTTCGTGCTGCTGTGCCGGCCAAATTGTCACTCCAGCTGCCTGCTGCCAGGGCAAAAGTGGCTGTTGCTGCCTGCAACCCTAATCCCTGAGGCACTAAAACCTATGACACTTCAGCACCTCTTCACTTACCTGTGCAGGCAGGTTGGCTGCAGTGCGTGCTGCTGTGCCGGCCATGATATCGCTCCAGCTGCCTGCTGTCAGGCTGAAAGTGGCATTGATGCCTGAGACGTAGAAGATTGTTGTGTCGTACAGCCCAGCAGTAAGTACCTGCAACATATGCATGTGCATGTGTGCACACAAACACACACACATGAATAAGATCGGCTGTAGAACAAAAGCCGAGGTGTAGGTGCTTGTTGTGTCATACAGCCCTGGTGTGAGCACCTGTGATGTCACCACACAATGGCATCATGTTTGTATGCAATGCATTAGTTGAACTGCAGGTGGTTGGCTGAGGTGTAGTATGATCGTTGGCTGACGTGTAGTATGATCGTTGGCTGACGTGTAGTATGATCGTTGGCTGAGGTGTAGTATGATCGTTGGCTGACGTGTAGTATGATCGTTGGCTGACGTGTAGTATGATCGTTGGCTGACGTGTAGTATGATCGTTGGCTGAGGTGTAGTATGATCGTTGGCTGACGTGTAGTATGATCGTTGTATTGTAGAGGCCAGGTGTGAGCACCTGCAGTGACACAGGAGCAGCATCAGCAGCATCGCATCAGAAAAGCTCAGTATACAGCAGGCTGAAAGTGGCGTTGACGGCTGAGGTATAGAATATTGTAGAATACAACAGAATATTGTTGTGTCGTACAGCCCAGGTGCGAGCACCTGTGATGTGCAAGAGCAGAAGAATCAGCACTGCAGCAGCCGCTGTCAGCAGACACAACAGAGCGCAGGTGGCGTTGACAGTTATGGTGCAGAATATCGTTGTGTCATACAGCCCGGGTGTCAGAACCTGCGCAGCATGTGCAGCAATGCAGCAGCCGCTGTCAGCACGCACAGCACAGGGCGCTGGTGGCGTTTGACGGCTGAGGTGAAAAAGATTGTGGTGTCAAGCAGCCCGGTTGTCAGCACATGCAAAGATGGACAGTCTAGCATGAAAAATGCAAAGCTGCGCACCTTCAAGCATTGCTTAGTAACACACACGGAATTTTGCATCGTGTGCATTTCCATCACAAATTGCATGTTATCATAGTAGTGTGTGCAGTTCAATGCTTGTACTGCAGATGATTGGCTGTGTAACAAACACAAGAGCATGCTACAGCCATGGCTTCAGCCAGAGTTTAGGGTTTAGGGTTTGGGTTGGAGTTTAGGGCCTTAAACCCTGCTGCCGCTTTTACTTCCAGCACGTGCAGGCTTCTAGACGCTGTACAGTCCCTTCCCTTGTCTCTCAAAACCCTGCTTTGACCCAGCACTGCTGCTAAACCCTGCCCTGCCAGCTCACCTTTATCTTCCAGCACATGCGGTCTCCGGGGTTCCTAAACCCTACTGCTCCGTTTTGTGTCAGTGCAATGGATCCTGGCGTCCTCTCATGCGCGCCCATTGCCACAATGTTAGTGACACTGTCATCCAGATCTGCAGGCCGATCTTGGAATAACAGCTGCGTTGTTGTCTTTGTTACTGTTTCTGAACCCTCAAACCCTGAAAAATAAACCGCTTCCTCATCATTTGCAGAAGCAAGTTTTGGTAGAGATCCGAGTCCAAGGTAGAACGTGGGTTTAGCCAGGCTGTGGATCAGCCCTGGGGTTTTGGAGCCGTTCAGGGTTTTGGTGGTGGGGTTTTGGGGTGTTATAACAGAGGTCCACCAGGCGCGTGCTGCTGCTGACATGTTGGCGGCAAGGGATGCTGCCAGTGGGCCGGTCACTTCGTTGCAGGAAAGCTCCACATGTGAACCATTTGTGAACCTGCATTGCGCATGACCAACACAAAAGGTGCAGCAGCAGCAGCAGCAGCAGCAGCAGCAGCAGCAGCAGCAGCAGCAGCAGCAGCAAGAGGAAGAGAGTTGAAGGACTTCAAGGCGTTGCAATGTGCTGGCTGCTGATATGTTGGTGGCAAGGGAGTCAGCCAAAGGGCCTGTCACTTCATCGCAAGAAAGCTCCACATGGGATCCATTGGTGAACCTGCACTGCGCAAGACAGCATAAACAAGAACAGCAGCAGCAGCAGCAGCAGCAACAGCAGCAGCAGCAGCAGCAGCAACAGCAGCAGCAACATATAGGAGTTGAAACCAAAGGATTTGGATGGGGTTTTGGGGTGTTATGATGCCCATGACGCGCGTGCTGCTGCTGACATGTTGGAAGCGAGTGAGGCTGCCAGGGGGCCGGTTACTTCATTGCAGGAAAGCTCCACATGGGATCCATGCGTAAACCTGCATTGCGCATGACAATGAAAATAGAACAGCAGCAGCGGCAGCAGCAAGCAGAAGAGATTTGAAGGAGTTGATTAACAGGACCTTGACAGGGTTTAGGGTGTTGCAACGTGCTGACGACATGTTGGCAGCGAGTGAGGCTTCCAGGGGGCCGGTCTCTTCGTTGCAGGAAAGCTCCACATCTGCCCGTTGGTAAACCAAGAAAGCCCTAAACGTCGAAATCATGATACCCAAACCCAGTGGCAGTTCACCTGTACACCTTGTTGCTCAGTCCGCTCCACTTATACTCCCCCTAGCGCACTCCTACGCAGCACCACAATCCGGGGTTTGGGAAAAGCTTGATCCACTTGCCGAAGCGTCCTCTAAAACCCTACCATATCAATCCTAAACCCTAATTCTGTGGCACTTTCACCTGTACACTTTTTTGCTCAGTCCGCTCCACTTATAATTTCCCCAACGCACTCCTAAGCAGCGCCAAAAGCCGGGGTTTGGTGGCAGCTTGATCCACTTGCAGAAATGTCCCCTAAAACCCTACCAGATCAATCATGAACCCCAATCCATGTGGCATCCTCACCTATACACCTTGTTGCTCAGTCCGCTCCACTTATACTTCCCCCAGCGCACTCCTAAGCAGCGCCAGAAGCCAGGGTTTGGTGGCAGCTTGATCCACCTGGCAGAATATTCCATAAAACCCTACCAGATCAACCCTAAACCCCAATCTTCTGTGGCTTTTTCACCTGTAAACCTTGTTGCTCAATCCGCTCCATTTGTAGTCGCCCCAACGCACTCCTAAGCAGCGCCAAAAGCCGGGGTTTGGTGGCAGCTTAATCCACTTGCCGAATTTGGGGTGGGGCATGCCGCCTGTGTCAAAGTCAAAGAGTGGCTGCGACCTGATCACCTGCCTGCAAAATACCGCATAGACAATAAATTTCCTTGGGTCAAGGCAAAAGGAGGCAGCACACACCGTAAATATGGAGTTTTAATGAGCCAATCAGTGGCGCAAGGGGTCAGTACGTGCCAAATTTGGGGTGCGGCATGCCCCCTGTGTCAAAGTCGAACAGTGGCTGCGACCTGATCACCTGCCTGCGACACCAGCAACAAGATTTAGTTAGGGCCTTTGGCACATACCATCCGCCCTGCATAACTTGGGATAAGCCATGACCTCAGTGTGTGTCGAGAACAACAGCAGCTACAACCGAACAGTCGCCTTGCAATAGTGGTGAATTGCTGAACATGCGCAGGTGGCGCAAGGGACCTGTGTACATTAGTGCATGTAAGTTGTTGCCTCTTGACGTCAACAGCTGCCATGCCATTCGCCAAACCCGAGCCCACATGTTCTCGTCAAGGGTGGGAGCAGCACTGTGACTGATATTTCAAGCAGGCTGCGGAACCTAAAACCTACACCCTGACACTGCACGTATTACTTCTCCTACCCTGTTGCCACAAAACCTGAACCCTAAGCCCACCTGAACTCGTCGAGGATTGAACAGCAACAGGGCTCTCTATCTCATCTCAAACTTCATAGCTGACCCCCTAAACCCTAAACTCTAGTTCAGAACCAAGACTCTGGACCCACCTGTGCTCGTCAAGGAGCGGGACAGCATCAGGGCTCCAGCAGTACATGTGAATTGGGGCTGAACTCATCAAGCAGGCTCAGTCCACTACGCTGAACCTGAACCCTGTGGTTGTCATATCCCAAACCCACCTATTTTCGTCAAGCAGAGGAACTGCATCGGGGCTCCAGCAATGCGCAGAAACTGAAAACACGTAGCGAGCCAGCTGCTGCTGGCTGGCAAGCCTGGTGCCACGGTACGCACTGATGCTGCTGCTGCTGCTGCTGCTGCTGTTAGTGGTGGAGTTGTTAGTGACATTGATACTGACAGGCAGCAGCAGGTTTTTGAAGCTGATGCCATCCCAGGGAGTGTCCTTGACCAGCTCTGCTGCTGCTGCTGCTGCCGCTGCTGCTGCTGCTGCTGCTGCTGCTGCTGCTGCTGCTGCTGCTGAGTCACCCTTGGCAGCAGCAGCTCCCGTGAACAGTCCATCACTACTGCTGCCGGCAGCAGCAGCAGCAGCAGCGGGCACAAGGCCAGCCAGGTCTGCCACTGTGGGCAGGATGTCTGTTGCTTGCAGCAGTGTGCTGTCAACCGCACCTGCAGCAAATTATGAACAAAGAGGTCACAGCAGAGCAGGTCAGTGCAGCCGGCATGCTGCCCGGAACAGTTAGGGGCTTCCGGCGTGTCGCAAGATTAAAAAGGAGGCTTTGCACCCAGACAAATGGCACCCCGAAGGCATCAGGCTTCAGACTCAAACTTCTCGCTTCTGCACTCAAAGCCCTTATAATCAACCTCAACTCACAGGCGGACATGCCTCACCAATGTTATTGTGAGGAGAATCGTTTTCAAACCCTAAACCCACCTGCTGCCACCCCAGGGCCCTGAACAGCCAGGAAGCTGCGTGTGCCGCCCTCATCTACTGTATGCTTGGCTCAGCAGCACAGCAACATCTGCTGTGTTTATATCAACCTCAATCTTACCTGCTGCTACCCCAGGGCCCTGCACCGCCAGGAAGCTGCGTGTGCCGCCCTCGTCGGTTGTGTGCTTTGCGCCCTGCACTCCACTCGGCATGCGCGTCTGCACAGCAGCAGCAGCAGTGGCAGCAACAGCAGCAGCAGCAGCAGCAGCAGCAGCAGCAGCAGCAGCAGCAGCAGCAGTGGCAGCAACAGCAGCAGCAGCAGCAGCAGCAGCAGCTTGATACCTGTGCTGCAGGCAAGGCCCGCGCCTATATCAACACACAGGTCACAGCAGCCTCAAACGTTAAATGTGTTGTCAGTGACGCGGTTTACTCAGCAGTAGCTGGTTCAAGTGCCGTACTCACCGCCCTGCTCTGTGTGGAACAGCGCTGGCCCGTTGTCGCTGCTGATGGCCAAAACGTGCTTCAAATGACAGCACCTGATGCTCTGTTGATGTGTACTACTAGAGATGGTGGTCACTTAAGCAACAAAATGCAAACCCTTCTTGCTTTATATTAGCAAAGCTGGTCGTTGAAAAACGTCAGTCAGCACCACTCACCGCTCTGCTCTCTGTGTGGAACAGCGCTGGCCCATTGTCGCTGCTGTTGGGTGCAATTGTGTTTTTACCGACATCGCGCTGATTCATGCTGTGCTATCTCATCTTTTCAGGTGCTGTACACCACGTAGCACGATGACAAAGATTGCAAGTACTTGTCCACGGTTGTTGATATGCTGGTGGTAAACTTGAGGCAGCACTACTCACCGCCCTGCTCTCTGTGTGGAACAGTGCTGGCCCATTGTCGCTGCTGATGGCCACAAAGGTGTTGTCGGCCAAGCCTGTGTCCTCAAGGAAGCTGAATAGGCGCCCAAGCACGGAGTCCAGGTACTCAACCATGCCCCACGCCTACAAGCAGATAAAAAAGCGGCAACACACAGCAGTCCTTGGAAATAGTTTAGGTCTGGCTGGTTGGTTTCCTCCAAGAAGTTGAAGAGCCGCCTAGTACATAATTTAGGTACCATGCCCCAGGCCTACAAAGCATATAAACAGCGGCAATAAACAGCATCTTGGGATTGGTTGTGAAGAGTTTGTCTGGTTGTTTTTCGTCCAAGAAGTTGAACAGGCGCCTAAGCACAGAGTCAGTCTGTGGAGCCCAGGTATTCCACCGTACCCCACGCCTGCATATGCATGGCAGCAGAAGGCACCAAGCAGGTTTTGTGACCCTGGATCTTTGTCGGCGAGCCCGGTCTCCTCCAAGAAACCGAACAGGCGCCCCAACACAGAGTCCAGGTACTCAACCATGCACCAGGCCTGCAAATTGAATGAAAAGACGGCATCAAACAGCAGCTGGTGGCGGAGGGGACAGCTCTTGTATCGTGGTTTAGTGTGTATTGCACGATGAACTCTGGATCACCGTGCAGTTTTGAAGAGTTCACATTTGCGGCTGGCGTAAACTTCACACTGAGAACTTCTCACCTCCAGTGTGGCGGAGGGGATGCCCTTGTAGCGTGGCTCTGTGTAATACCGCACCATGAATTCTGGTGGAACTGGCCGGTCCCTGCTGCTGCCCCTGCAAGTGGCATACAGCACAGGCAAGGAAATGGCAAAAACATAAATTCACACAAAGCACACAAAGCATGCGCCTGGCGGTCTGCACATTGAATGCAACAGCACAGCAATGATTCACACAAAGCACACAAAGTATATGGTGGAACTGGCCGGTCCCTGCTGCTGCCCCTGCAAACAGCACATAGCAGAAATCAGGTGGGTACACAGCACGCAACCCAAAGCTTAACGTGACATAGCTATGTAGCCCTGTTGTAGCCTGTAACCAAAGTTCTGATAAACAAATCATTTCTTTCAAGCGAACCATGACCAATGGCGGCTGCATCGCACATTCAAGCAACTTACAGCACCTCCTGAAGCATGAACAAATGATTATTAGGACACATAGAAGCACCACTCACTCGTGAATCAGCAGTGGCGCGTAGTACACAAAGAAAGGCTGCTGCTCCCCGCTGCTGCTGCTGCTGCTGCTGCTGCTGCTGCTGCTGCTGCTGCTGCTGCTGCTGCTGCTGCTTTGTGACGTGTTATGTAATGTGTCATTCAGGTAGTCCAGCAGTTTGTCCATGAGCACCTGCTCCATGTAACCTTTTGTCTGCACATATTCCCCACGGTGCCTGCAAATAGTAACATACAACAACATATTTGTACCATGTTATGTAACATTATGACAATTGTGCTTCACATATGGTCCATGCGCACATGCTCCATGTAGCCCGTGTCTGAACACAGCAAGCACTTGGACCATACAGTGTGTCACATGCAAAGATGAGTTGATTTATCCCCTAGCCCTGGTTGTCTCTGTTGCTGAAGGCTCAAAACCTGACCACAGAACCGCACCTCATGAGGCTGTCAGAGTAAATGCTGAGCGGCTACCAGCTCTTACGGATTCCTGGAAGGCAATCGTTCACGGCCCGTGCCTGTCTTTAGACGTGAAGGCTTTTACATAGGCATTCTGTGTTTAACCTTTGAACCCTATTGTTCTGCTTTCTCTTACCTCATGAGGCTGTCGGGGTAGATGCTCAGCGGCCACCAGCTTTCTTGGAAGCCGATAACCCACGGCTCATATCCTAGACTCTGGCCGTTGTGCCACTGCAGAAAAATAACAAATGATACAGGAGAACATTGTTTCAGCAGAGATACTGGATATTGGGGAAGCCAATCACCCACGGCTCATAGCCCAGGCTCTGGCCGTTGTGCCACCGCAATCAAAAAATGACAATAATACACATGTAACATACGTTCAGCAGAAACAACTTGTAGCCTTGGTAGCAAATCACCCATGGCCCTTACCCCAGGCTGTGGCGGTTGTATGACTGCTGGCTGGAACAAACACAGATTCGACTGTTCAGCTGGTGAACAGCAGCAGGCAGCACTGGACTGATCAGAGCTGCTGCTGCTGCTGCTGCTGCTGCTGCTGCTGCTGCTGCTGCTGCTGCTGCTGCTGCTGCTGCTGCTGCTGCTGCTGCTGCTGCTGCTGCTGCTGCTGCTGCTGCTGCTGCTGCTGCTGCTGCTGATGATGATGATGATGATGATGATGATGATGATGATGATGTGATGATGATGATGATGATGATGATGATGATGATGATGATGATGATGATGATGATGATGATGATGATGATGATGATGATGATGATGATGATGATGATGATGATGATGATGATGATGATGATGATGATGATGATGATGATGATGATGATGATGATGATGATGCACATCTCCTGCCTTGAGCACCTACACTAATCCTGCCCAGCAAGCTCAAAGCACTCAGAGCGTTGTGATTCACCTTGCCAAAGTGAGCTGTCTTGTAGCTGCCAGCAGACAGAAGCGTTGAAACCTTGCAAACCCTACCTTATTGGCATGCACAGGCTGGCAACCACAACGTAAAGCAGTGTTTGTTCACCTTGCCAAAGTGTGCGGTCTTGTAGCCGCCAGCAGCCATAAAGCGTCCAGCATTCACCTCCTGGCTGTTCAGGAAGTCATACCCTGCATGCATGCAGATTTAGCGCAGTGTGGTAAGGTCCTAAGAAATTACCGGATGCTCATTTGAGCTGCTGCACTGCATTGAGCGTCCATCCGTTGACCTCCTGGCTGTTCAGGAAGTCATGCCCTGCACGGCACACGGCACAATGAGGACAGATCAGCTTGCTGTTGCAGATTCTTGCAAAACATCTCCCAGCATTCACTTCTTGGCAGTTCAGGAAGTCGTACCCTGCATGACCAAAAACACGGCATGTTGTCACATATCAGCATCTACATAGCCTTGTGTTGCAGCGCAATGCAGCAGATGAGGCACTTGACGAAGCAGGTTTAGTCCTTTGGCTGTTCAGCAAGTCGTACCCTGCCAAAACCCTGAACCCTTTGACCACCATAATGTTTGAGCCCTGAACCCTACAACCAGATACACCCTAAAACCCACCTCCATTGACAGCATCGTCCCTGTGCGCTGGTAGCTGCGGCCGGTCAGCACCATGGCAGCACAACAAGCCCGGCACCTCTCAAACCCAAGCAAACCTTAAAACCCACCTCCGTTGACCAGCATGGTCCCCGTGCGCTGGTAGCTGCTGCAAGTCAGCACCGCAGCAGCAGCAGGGTCGGCACAACATGCAGCCCCACCCTGCCAAACCCTACAACCTTGCGCCATATTTAGAGCTGAAAACTAAACCCTATAACCAGTTGCACCCTAAAGCCTACCTCCGTTGACCAGCATGGTCCCTGTGCGCTGGTAGCTGCGTCCTGTCAGCACCGCTGCGCGTGTTTGTGCACACTGCGGGGCCGTGTAGAAGTTGTCAAAGAGTGTTGCGTTACGAATGAACCTGCAGGGTTGAGTCCAAGCACCAGCAGCAACAGCAGCAGCATAAAAACACCAGCAGCAGGTGGCAGGTTGGGGTTGTGTTCAACTTTACATTTGGATGAGCACGGTTTTGCGTATGAACCTGCAAACAGCAACCTGCCCAGGTTGGCTCTGTCATTATATGCTGGCACCTTTGTTGCTGCTGCATGTATGTCAGTTGCCTCCCCTGCTGCTACTCATGCTGCTGCTGCTGCTGCTGCTGCTGCTGCTGCTATAACTTCAGCTGTCTATACAGCCGTCAATTAGCACCTGTCCAAGTTGGGTGTGTTGACATATGCCGGGTTGTGCAGCCCAATGTCGTCCCAGCCCTGCAGCAGCAGCAGCAGCAGCAGCAGCAGTAGCAGCAGCAGCAGCAGCAGCAGCAGCAGCAGCAGCAGCGGCAGCAGCGTACATAGTGTCAGTGATAAGAGCTGCAATAACCTCTGAGGGTTGAAATAAGCAGAATAGGGTCATCAGCTGTGTGTTCCCATCTGGTCATGAGCAGCAGCACCAGGCATTAACTTGGGCAGCTTTGAAGTGTTTACAAGTGTTGCTGAAGTGATGCTGCTGCACTCAAAGCGTCATGATTATGCAGACCAATGCCATCCCAGCCCCTAAGCAGGCGCAGCAGCGGCACCAGCAGCAGCAGCAAAAGCAGCAGCAGCAGCAGCAGCAGCAGCAGCAGCAGCAGCAGCAGCAGCAGCAGCAGCAGCAGCAGCAGCAGCAGCAGCAGCAGCAGCAGCAGCAGCAGCAGCAGCAGCAGCAGCAGCAGCAGCATGTGCTCCTCCCACCTGGTCGTCTGTTACAATGACGATGAAGTTTGGCCGCCTGCCTGGCGGCAGCGCTGCCGACTGTACGTATGTGTACACCCATGTGTCGTAGCATGTTTGTTATAACATTTTATAACCTCTCACCTGGTCATCTGTAACAATGACGATGAAGTTCGGCCGCCTGCCTAGCTGCAGTGCTGCCGTCTTCACACCAAGCAGACGAGGCTCCACCACGGCTGCAGCAAAAAAAGTGACACAAACATAACTCAGAAGTGACACAGATGACACGGCAGGTGTGATCAGAATTATGCAATGCACTACTACTAATAATGCCACTCTGTTGGCGGCCGTAGTTTGTTTGCATGGTGCACATATGTGCTTGAAATGAGGAGGCAGAGACAGAAACTTATAGAACTCGTTTATCAGCTGCTGAGGGTGGGAAAGGCAAGATCTGCTGCTGCCTGCATTTATATTGTCTTGCCTGTTGCTGCTTCTCATGCTGCAGCAGCAACATGGCAGCAGCACATGTGCTGCTTAATGAGTGAGCATCCAATCCATTCGTGCACTGCATGTGCTGATGCAGGAAGCCACTGTACTGCAGCATTACTACTGCTGTTAGCAGTGCTCCAATGTGCACCAAGCCACAACTTAAGTACGCCGTTACAGCTTGAAACCACATGTCAGATGTATTTTTTAATCTGCTGCACGTTTATGCTTACTTTCGCTGACATAGCTGCAGGTGAAACTATACCACTGCTGCTGCTGCCGCTGCTGCTGCTGCTGCTGCTGCATTAGCAAGGGCGGACTCGCTGCATCGCCTTACCTGTAGCTACGCAGAGCAGCACCAGGAAAATCATAGATTTTGTACTGTCTTTCATGGTCAGCAGCTGCTTGCTTGCCATGCACAGCTCATCCGCTCACACTAAAAAGTGGGCATCCGTTCGCAGCGCGTCCGCTACAAGTTCAGGTGCATGCGTTCGAAGATTTCACTCGATTTAACTATTTATTACAATTCGCGACTGGTTGTAGGACTGTAATCGAGGGCGCTCCCCGGTACGCCACGGCGCTGGTCGGGTTCAGCTGGTTCATGATTCAATCGGCTCTGTGCTCTCTCTTCGGCGAAGTGATTTTAGTTTGCTCAACTTGCAGTCATATGCCTGAGGTTGGTTATAAAAGGTAAATGTATTTTTCTTTCGAGCTGCTTTATAGCGGTTGTCGGTCCCCGATGGCAGCAGTATGTCGGCTGTACATGTTCCCGCCAGAATGCTGCGCCTGCAATTCAGCGCGCCCGCAAACGTTGACAGCGGCATCAGTCTTTCCGCCTCATATATGTAATTTTGGCGCTCAAAGTATCAAGCCGCATTGTGGTGCCGGGCTTCGAAGGAATTCCAGCAGGAGCTGCCACAGGCGGTGGCACACAGCACGCTGTACTCAGTGCAGTGACTAGTGCACTGCACAGGAGCTTTCTTTTGTACAGACAGCTAGCTTCCAGGTAGCTGCCAGCGCTGAGAACTTTTTGTGGTGCTGGGGATCCTTGAAGGAGGTGCCACAGCGCGCTGCACTGCACTGCACTCAGTGCAGCGACTGCACTGCACAGGAGCGCTCTTGTGCACATGCAGCTAGCTGCCACCGCTGAGAACTTTGACATCTTTATGTGACCTCTGCAGATGCAGGTCAGCTGCCGGTGGCTGTCCCCCCCCCCCCCCCCCCCCGCAGACTACTGCGCCTGCAATTCAGCGCGCCCGCCAACATCTGACAGCTGCACCGCGGCCGTTCGAGCACACCTTTGGGGTTACACACCTACGAAAGCACGCCCTTCGCTGAGTTCCAAGCTGCTGTGCATTGTTCATCAACATGTGGCACAGCAAGCGGCAGCAGCAGGGCCTCTCAGCACAGCCGTGTGCTGCTGCTGCTGCTGCTGGTGCTGCTGCTGCTGCTGCTGCTGCTGCTGTTGCTGCTGTTGCTGCTGCTGCTGTTGACAGAGAGTTTGCAAGTTGCAGTCCGGAAGTATGCATCTTGTTTGTGGCTGTGTCATCTAGACGAAATTGACACCCTGCGCAGCGCATGCATGGCTAGCAGGTGTGTGCCTTTTCACGGTTTTGGGGGCTTTGAAAGCAATTTCAGTGAAAAATGGAGTAATGAAACTGAAAGAACAGGGTCAATTCAGTGATGGAAGCTGTATCCCTTGAAACATGCGGTGTAATTTCAGAGAAATTAAAAAACCTGAAACGGCACATCCCTGATGGCTAGGGCTCTGGCACAAGTCATCAAGGCCAGGCCCCATTGGTTCAACCAAGAGCAGGACCACGGAGAGACGACTTGCTCATAACAGTACTCTGTTACCTTACAGAGTTTCATGTTTATGCAGCAGATGTTGAGCTTACCTCTTGTGACAAGCACAGCAGCACCACACACAGCATCTGCTGAGTTGTACTTTTTGAACAGCACTTGGCTCGTGCCTCCTTCCTGCCATACAGCAAACGCATAAAAGGCTGAAAATCGACGACGAAACTACATTTTGCGTCCGGCATAGGCGATCAAGCTAGCTGAGGGCCTGTCAGCTGCTGTTTGCCCGGTGCCATAAACTTGCTCCGCAGCAAAAAAAACACTACTGCCTTGAGAGTTACAGCCCTGTATCGCTTTTCACAAGCTTTCAGAGCGCCAATGGTTTGGCTGCAGCGCCCACGGACGAGCGGCGTGCTGCTGCTAGCCCTTTCTGCTGCAGCAGTAGCAGCAGTGTCCTGCAAGCACGCTGCAGCGCCCTACATCGACGTGACTGTGCCTGGTGAGCCAGCCGACTTAATACCAACGCAAAGTTTACTGCCTTGCAAGACAAGACAGTTCCTGATTTGGGTCTTCTGAGACGCACCAAACAGTACAGAGAATATATTAGACTCAGCCCATCGGATGAGCATCAAAGGCAAGCAAGCTGCAGCACCCCACTTGAACGTCACTGCTCCTGGTGAAGCATCCAAGCTTGGAACCTCCCTCAAACTGTACCATTCTTTGCCTGCATGCTTGGCTGTCTGCCTGCCTGCCTGCCTGCCTGCCTGCCTGCCTGCCTGCCTGCCTGCCTGCCTGCCTGCCTGCCTGCCTGCCTGCCTGCCTGCCTTTGTATGTGCTACCTATGTTTCACCTCGTATCTGTGCTGCAGTGCGCACCAGCACGCCTTTCTAAGAGAGCCCAAGCACTGGCGCACACGCAGTGAAAGTGACACTGACATTCACACCTGAATCCAAATTATGCTGGCTTTCTTGTCATTCTCTTGGCTGCAGTGCGTGCTGGCATGCCTATATGGGAGAGCCCAAGGGGATTGCCCAAGCACTGGCGGACGCTGCACCTGCAGCTGGCAGATGGCGACGAAGTCAACCAGGTGCGATAATATGCTACATAACAGTATGTAACATGTTATGTAACAGAGTTCATTGAAACATACCTATGTGAGCTGCGGAGCTGTTGGTCAGCTGGTGGCAGAGCCTGCCTGCACTGTCAGCTAACAGACGGCGACGAAGTCAACCAGGTGCAAGAAAGTGTTACAACATGATGATATATATTACAGATATGACATAGGCCGTAAGCTTGTGGTGTGTGTCTTCTGTGCATCGGTCAGCTTGTGGCGGCGGCTGCCTGCACCTGCAGCTAGCAGCTGGCACATGAGGTCACCCAGGTGCAAGAAATACTTCCATTAGTGTTAGTGACCTGTCATGCAGCATGTTATTTGTTTTCAGCCTGAGACCAAAATGTGAACTGTGAAAATGTGCTTGACTTCATTGGTACACCTGCAGCTGTTATATGTTACATTTTTTTCGCCTTTGTGAGCTGCTGGGCTGTCAAATTTGCTGGTGGCGGCACAAAAATGAACGAAGGCGCGTGCTTGACTTCGTTGGCTGCATCTGCAGCTGGCAGACGGCGAGCAAAGTCAACCAGGTGCGCGCACACAGTAGTGTTTTTTGTGTGTGGGTTTGTTGTTGACATACCCACCGGTCAGTGCTGTCTGCGGGCAGTTGCACTGCAGGCTCACGTCGCCTGCTGCTGCTGCTGCTGCTGCTGCTGCTGCTGCTGCTGCTGCTGCTGCTGCAGTCCTGGCTGAACCTGGACGCGCACACCGGCGCACACATCGATGCGCCAGCTGACTTTCTGCTGCTGCTGCTGTCGCTGCAGTCTTGGCACAGCTTGGATGCACATATCGGCAATATTAATGCTGCTGCTGCTGCTGCTGCTGCTGCAGTCTTGGCTCAACTTGGAGACACGAAGGCACCCACAACGCTGCTGCTGCTGCTGCTGCTGCTGCTGCTGCTGCTGCTGCTGCTGCTGCTGCTGCTGCAGTCCTGGCTCAACTTGGATGCACACACTGGCACGCACATTGATGCGCCAGCACACTTCTTAAAAGGCGGCAGCGCAATAGAAGATTTGGACCTGGATGTACTGATAGGTAGGGTTGACTTTGTGTCAAGAAGAGGGTTTAGGGTTTAGGGTTCAGTGCAGATGTCTGACTAAAGCCCCCGGGTGCGTACAAAAGCACATCACTGCTGCTGCTGCTGTCCACAGAACCTACCCACTTTGGCACCCCAAATCACTTGATGTTGCTGCTGCTGCTGCTGCTGCTGCTGCTGCTGCTGCTGCTGCTGCTGTTATCGGCATTGCATGTGGCTTGCAGGAGAGGTTCTTGTGGTTGAAGTGCCGGGCGGGTCAAACATAACAGGTAGCTCAAACATAACAGGCGGGTCAAACATAACAGGTGGCTCAAACATAACAGGCGGGTCAAACATAACAGGCGGGTGCATGGTACATCTCAAGGCATGCAATGTCCTGTACGATGTTTCATACAGTGCTGCGTGTGGCAGTGCACACAAGAATCAGGGCAGCTGCGTTGTGTGCTCGACCTGGCTCCCCTTTGTGCGCCCTGGCTGCATGCACATATATATTACGACAGAAGCCCCTGCTGCTGCTGCTGCTGCTGCTGCTGCTGCTGCTGTCATCTGGCGCTGACACACCATCAGCTGAGGTACTGCAGCAACTGGCACTGCCCGCTGATGTGCAACGGGTCATGTTCAAAACAGACAACACTGAGAAGTAGGTCACAGTACAGCAGTGCTACAGGGTTTTGGGTATGGGTATAAGAGTTGCAGTGCCTATGTTGTTGCAGCTGACTGCTGATGTGCGGCGGGTCATGTTTGTGAAACAGACAACACGGAGAAGTAGGTCGCAGTAGCAGCAGTGCTGCAGGGTTTTGGGTGGGTTTCAATGTTGCAGTGCCTATGGTTGATGCAGCTGACTGCTGATGTGCAACGGGTCATGTTCAAAACAGACAACACGGATGAGTACGTCACAGCAACAGCAGTGCTACAGGGTTTTGGGTATATACCTATGTATGGGTATAAGTGTTGCAGTGCCTATGGTTGTTGCAGCTGACTGCTGACGTGCAACGGGTCATGTTCAAAACAGACAACACGGAGAAGTAGGTAACAGCAGCAGCAGTGCTGCAGGGTTCTGGGATTGGGTATAAGTGCTGCAGTGCCTATGTTGTTGCAGCTGACTGTTGGCGCGCGGCGGGTCATGTTCAAAGCAGACAACACGGAGGAGTAGGTCACAGTAACAGCAGTGCTACAGGGTGTTGGGTATGGGTATAAGTGTTACAGTGCCTATGGTTGTTGCAACTGACTGCTGACGCGCGGCGGGTCATGTTCATAGCAGACAACAAAGGAAGGTGATCAACCCATGACCCGATACTCTTCCTGCTGACACAAGGATGCTGCAACAGCATGCACAATGCAGTCAAGATCCAACTGTTGCTGCTGCTGCATGACTGCAGGGGCCTCATGTTTCAGCGCGCCTTTGCTTCAAACTACACTGCTCTGGACTCCACTGCGGCTGCCCACATCACCGGCAGCAGCAGCATCAAGCTTGTTGGCATTGATTATCTGAGCATAGGCATGCTTGAAGACATAGGCGAAACACATCGGACGCTGTTTAAAGGGGTGAGTTTGAGTTTTCAGGGTTGTGGTTTTTTTAGGGCCCAACAGACGTGGTCAAGCGGTTTTATTTGTGTCTGTGAGTTTTGATTGGACAGCATCAAGCTTGTTGGCATTGATTAACTGAGCATAGGCGTGCTGGAAGATATTGGGGAGACGCACCGGACGCTGTTCAGAGGGGTGAGCTGGGTTTTCAAAGTTCGGTCGTTTAGGGGTCAACGGTAAAAGCCGATGCGATTTAGGGTATGTGATTTTTGTATAATGTGGTTTAATGTGTTTGAGTGTTGCTGGTGCGGACACTAAAAGCAGAGTGACTCATGCAGGCTGCCTGCAGGCTTGCGGGTACGAATAACGTCTGCTGCTGCTACTGCTGCTACTGCTGCTGCTGCTGCTGCTGCTGCTGCTGCTGCTGCTGCTATGCTGCTGTAGGGTGTTGTTGTAATCGAGGGCCTTGACCTGTCACAAGTGCAGCGGGGGTGGTACCACCAGATGTGCCTACCTGCCAAGCTAGCAGGGTCGGATGGTGCCCCAGTACGCTGTGTGCTGCAGCAGCTGGTGACAGCAAAACATACGGAACTATGAGCAGCAGCAGCAGCAGCAGCAGCAGCGGCGGCAGCAGCACGAGTGTGTTTCTGCCTGCCAAGCTGACTGGCTCGGATTGCGCGCCAGTGCGTGCTGCAGCAGCTGGTGGCAGCAGCAAAGCACACAGAACTGTGAGCAGCAGCAGCAGCAGCAGCAGCACGTTTGAATGTTACCTGCAAGATTAGCTGGGTCGGATGGCGCCCCAGTGCGCTGCGTGCTGCAGCAGCTGGTGACAGCACAGCATACGGAACTGTGAGCAGCAGCAACAGCAGCAGCAGCAGCAGCAGCAGCATGTTTGAGTGTCACCTGCCAAGCTGGCTGGCTCGGACTGCGCCCCAGTGCGTGCTGCAGCAGCTGGTGACAGCAAAACATACAGAACTGCGATGAGCATCAGCAGCAGCAGCAACAGCACGTATGAATGTCACCTGCCAAGCTGGCTAGGTCAAACGGGGTGCTTGTGCGCTGCGTGCTGCAGCAGCTGGTGACAGCAACACAGCACACAGAGCTGTGAACAGCAGCAGCAGCACAATCGTTTTCATGCTTGTCAAGCTTGCTGGGTTAGGGTGCAGGCAGCCATCAACGCAAACCATGCTGGGTCTGATGGCCACCAAGTGCACCATGGTGCACCTGTGCGCTTGCGTGCTGCAGCAGCTGGTGACAACAACACAGCACACAGAACTGTGAACAGCAGCAGCAGCAGTAGCAGCAGCACCGTTGTTATCTGCCTGCCAAGCTGGCTGGTTCAGATGGCGCGCCAGTGCGTTGTGTGCTGCAGCAGCTGGTGACAGCACGGCATACGGAACTGTGAGCAGCAGCAGTAATAGCAGCAGCAGCAGCAGCAGCAGCAGCAGCAGCAGCACGAGCGTGTTTCTGCCTGCCAAGCTAGCTGGGTCGGATGGGGCGCCAGTGCGCTGCGTGCTGCAGCAGCAGCAGCAGCAGCAGCAGCAGCAGCAGCAGCAGCAGCAGCGCGCTGCGTGCTGCAGCAGCTGGTGACAGCAAAACATACAGAACTGTGAGCAGCAGCAGCAGCAGCAGCAGCAGGTTTCAATGTTACCTGCCAAGCTAGCTGGGTCGGATGGCGCGCCAGTGCCGCGCTGCGTGCTGCAGCAGCTGGTGGCAGCAGCAAAGCACACAGAACTGCGGTGAGCAGCAGCAGCAGCAGCAGCAGCAGCAGTAGCAGCAGCCCCGTGGTTGTCTGCCTGCCAGGCTGGCTGGTTCAGATGGCGCGCCAGTGCGCTGCGTGCTGCTGCAGCGGGTGGCAGCAAAGCACACGGAACCTCCTCAGCAGCAGCACAAATTTAGCGGGTGGGCCTGCGGCCCTACTTTGGTAATTGGTGATTGGTATTACTGCTGCTGTTCGCCGTGGTTGTGTGCACGTACTGTGCGGTCCACTGGACCACTCTGGCAGAGTTGTGCGGCAACGGTGCATCGGCACTCAATAGTGCATCAGCGCTCAAGAGTGCTGCTATATATATGGCTTACTTTCCGAGGATATCACTGGAGCAACTGTCACAAATGTACTGCACTGCACGGACTGCGCGGTGCAATGTTCTACAAGTGCAATGCAGCTGCAGCCTGCAGCGGCTGGGGTGAACAGCACAACCGTTAAGTATGAGAATATATTAGACCCACACATCAAACAGTGCCTCCCGTGATGAGTTGCCGAATGAATAAACAAATAATAGTTTAGCGAGTTGATGTTATACTAGTCGCGCACGGCGGTTGACTCGAAGGCAGTATGCACACTGAGCCCCTGGGGCAGGCAGAGAGTACTCTGCTGTACTGCTTGCTACTGCGGGTGCGGGTGCGAGGCACAGCTGCGACTGCATCAGTGCAGCTGGAGTGTTTGAAGTTTCAAACCCAAATCCAAACGAGCAGGCAAACGGATTGCCACTGCTGGGCTCGGAAAGTTCCACATAATCGGAAACCCTGTTCAGTTGGGGTACCCTTGTTGTGAACGTTGGCACACGACCAGCGGCCCACAACAGCCATTTTGTAGATGAAGTCGTGTTATGCATTGAAAAACGTGCCGCTCTACGACGCACCCCTTTGAAGACCAACACAGGCAGCATGACGACCTCTTGAAGATCGCTTCCCTTCATCGATACGCTCACACCAGCCACACTGCCACGCTGCAATTAGTTTGGCTGCGTCCTCGGGCGCCGCGTACGCACGCTGGGAGCAATGGATCACTCACAGCAGCTACAGCAGCAGGCCATGGCTCCTGCTCCGCAAGCCGTGCCTGTCGAAGCAGTTCTGCAAACCATACGTGCAGCTATGAGCCACGCAACAGCAGAGCGCGTGCCTGCTGAGGCTGCCATTCGGGCTTGGGAGACAGACGCAGCACCTGGCTTCCTACACTCGCTCATGCGGATCGTGCAGGAGCATTCCGCGATCGATGAGGTGCGTAAATGATCGTATTTGATCGTGATTAGCGGATATAGCTACGCTCAGCGGGATCGAGGCAGTGGGGAAGCGGCACCACAGGTTTGAACAGCAGCAGCAGCAGTTGCAGCGGCCCCATTGTTGTACTGCATAGGCAGCTACACAGCTATCATCTGTGCACAAAGCACTTGATTGTGCATGTAGATTTGCACAGCAGCTGTTGCACAGCAGAGACAGCTTGCGTGTTGAGCACAACTTGCGTGTCGAGCACAAGAGAGGGAAGCAACTGCTGCACAATTTCAAAAATAAAAAGTGTCCTGCAAGCGGTACACTGCAGAGGTTGCTGCACAGGCAGCTCTATTGCACTGCTACTTGAACTATCTCGTTTAAATAATGATGTAGTAGCGGCAAGCCTTTCGTCTCACATCCATCTTGTGCATTGGTATGGGCTAGGAACTGGCAGGAATGCCACATGCAGCAGCAGCAGCAGCAGCAGCAGCAGGTATCTCACCCATCATACTGCCATAGCGCTGCCGTACATGCTGCAGTACAGCTGTCTTGTTGCCTCTCGCTGTAGGCAAAGCAGCAGCAGCAGCAGCAGCAGCAGCATTTTCAGTACATACTGCTCATCCAGCCACAAAAACAGCTGCATGTGGGTGCAACATGTGTTGTTCAACAGCAAGCTCTATGTTATGTGCTGCCGCTGCTGCTGCTGCTGCTGCTGCTGCTGCTGCTGCTGCTGCTGCTGCTGCTGCTGCTGCAGCCCACTCGCCTGCTGGCAGTTGTGGTTGCCAAGAACACCGTGGGAGGCAACTGGCGCAAGACGCTGGGCACACGGTGGGCACAACTGTTACGTTGTTACTTCTGCTGTTACATATCTGTCATGTAACAACCGACTGATCACACTATGTAACACCCAGAAGCATGCAGCTCTGATGATCACAAGGACCTGACAATGACAGGTTCAAGCAATTGGCAAGCATCCAATTGCCAGTGCTGCAGCTGATGCTGACAAACGCTGCTGCTGCTGCTGCCTCTGCTGCTGCTGCTGCTGCTATCATAGGGAATGGAGCCGTGTGCCGGAGGAGGAAAAGGGCTCAGTGCGCAATGCAGTGCTGCAGCTGATGCTGAGTGACCCCAGTGATCGCGTGGCGCTGCAGCTGGGCCTGCTTGCCAGCAACATCTGCGCATTCGACTTCCCCTCCAGGTATGTCAATCAAACAACAATTCACACTTAAATGACAGTAACACATGACATTGTTATGACACAAAATGTAACACTTTGACTGGCAGTTGGGTAGAGTGACAGTGCGGCGCTGCAGCTGGGGCTGCTGGCCAGCAGCTTCTGCGCATTCGACTTCCCTTCAAGTTGTTTAGTTAAATACCAAACTAACATCATATCGGCCACAGTGACAGTGCAGTGCAGTTCAGGGCTGTGCCTGTACATCCTCTCCTCAACATAACATCAAATTACAACGCATAACATAGAAATACATTGCATCCTCTGCTCGCTCAACAAGCCCAACACGTTGCAATGGTATGTTGGAACCTGATGGCCGTGACAAATGATGCTTGCAGGTGGCCGGACGTGCTGTCGCACCTGCTAGCAGCGGCAGATTGGGGCAGCCCCTTTGCGCCGCAGTTCAAGCTGCGCGCGCTGCGGGCGCTGAAGCACATCTTCAAGGGCCTGCTGACCAAACGGTTTGTGGCGGAGCCACTGACACAGCAGCCGGGCGCGTCAGCAGCAGCAATGGGTGAGCGCCGTGTTTCTGCTGCAGTCTTCTGCTTGGTTTCAAGCTTTTGCGGCTTTTTCCAGGTTCTTTTGGCGGTTTGTTTTGTACTGTTGGTTTTTCACATGAGTGCGCTGCGGGCGTTGAAGCACATCTTCAAAGGGCTTCTGACCAAACGGTTTGTTGCGGAGCCTCTGACACAGCAGCCGGGCGCGTCAGCATCAGCACTCGGTGAGTGCCGTGTTTCTGCTGCAGTCCTCTGCTAATTGCTTCCTGGCTTTTTTTTGTGGCTTCTTGCTTGTTTCCGGCGGTCTTTTTACTGTCCTTCTTGGTCTTTTTGCTGTCTTTTACTTATTCCTGTAACTGTTACATTGGCTGTTAGTTCCATTTTGTGCAGGCATGGCCAGGATAACGAGCCGGCTGCAGGCGGAGCGGCAGCCGTACAATCAAGACTTAGAAGAATTTGCAGCACTACTGCGGACCTGCCGCCTTTGTACCAACTCTTGTGACTGTTACATTGGCTGTTACTTTCTTGTTACGCAGGCATGGCCAGCATAACAAGCCGGCTGCAGGCGGAGAGGCAGCTTTATAAAGAAAAGCTGAAGGAGTGTGCAGCACCGCTGCAGCAGCTGGTGGCTGCTCACCTGCCGGCGTTCCTAAACCCTAGCAGCAGCAGCGCGACAGCAGCAGCAGCAGATGCAGCAGCAGCGGCGGCTGGCGGCGGCGCAGCCGGCGGCGGCTGGCAGGTGGGCGGGGCTGTGTGTTATATTTCACTTCTGGTCCTCACTGTTGGTCACCTCTGGGTTGTTTTGTATTTTTTTGTTATATATATTTGTGGGTCACTTCTTTGTTGCGTCGCATCGTGGTTGTATTTCACAGTTGTTCACTGCTGTGTTTCAAGTGGCTAGCTCTTAGCAGCTGAGCAACAACGGCAGCCATTGACAGGATGCAAAACAGCAAGCACAATCAGATGGCATTGATAACTCCCTGTTTCCCTACCGCAACTGCACCTAGGCGGCGGCTAGAAGATGGGCATGGCGGTGTTTTATACGAATAGATTTAATCATACCATACTGTTGATGAAGGTGGTGCATTGAGAGAGGGTGGTTGCTTGGAGGTTTGCATAAGCTGCACAAAATGTATTTTCATCATCAGCAGCAGCAGCAGCAAGAGGAGAGCGACACTGTGAATGTTTGCAGCCTTGAACCACACGCTGTGTATCAATTTCGTCTAAAGATTCATGGTCTGTTTGCCAAGGCGGCAGTGAGCAGCACAGAGCTGCTGCCGCTCATTACAAATCCTACCGGCCTGCCTTTCCGTTGCTCCACCCTGCTCAATTTTGAGCCGCGGCGAAACCCTGAACCCTCAAACAATCATCCTGAAAACCTGCCGCTGTCCTATCATCTCCTCAACCCTGCTGCAGATCCACGGCTTGTTTGCTAAGGCAGCAGTCAACGGCACAACCGAGCTGCTGCCACTCATTGCGGACCCTGCCGGCCTATTTTTCTGCTTATGCACCCTGCGCATTCTGATGCTGCGGCAACAGGCTTCCCCAGCAGTTTTCAAATCATGAAACCTGTAGGTTTACTTAAGCTTGCTGCCAATATGTCTGCAGATCCACGGCCTGTTTGCCAAGGCGGCAGTCAACGGCACAACAGAGCTGCTGCCACTCATTGCGGACCCTGCCGGCTTACCTGAAGGCACGAGGCAGTTGCTGGAGCTGCTGCATGGTGCTGCCAATCAGCTCATGGCAGGAGTGCCTGCAGGTGGGGTTTAAGGGTTCAGCAGTCAATGGTTTGGGGTTAGCAGCAGGTGTTGCTAGGGCTTTGGGTTAGGCCGGCAGTGAGCCAAGTTTTCTTGCAGTGCCTGACTGCACTCGGCAGCTGCTGGAGCTGCTGCATGGTGCTGCAAACCAGCTCATGGCCGGGGTGCCTGCAGGTGTGTTTTAGGGTCAAGGGTTGACAGCAGCAGCTTCAGGGTATAGGGTTTAGGGTTTGGTGCAGGTGGTTGAGGTGCAGACCCTGCCGGCTTACCTGAAGGCACGCGGCAGCTGCTGGAGCTGCTGCACGGCGCTGCAAACCAGCTCATGGCCGGGGTGCCCGCAGGTGGGGTTTAAGGGTTTAGCATTGTGTGTCAAGGGTTAAGCGCCAGCAGCAGCTGTGGCCAGGGCTTGGGCTGAGCCTGATGGCACTTGGCAGCTGCTGGAGCTGCTGCATGGTGCTGCAAACCAACTCAAGGGCGGGTTCCCGCAGTTGAGGTGTAAGGGTTTCAGCAGTGTTTTGGTCTTGTATATGGCGGCAGCGGCAGCTGTGGCTGGGGTTGCTGAGCCTTGTAGTCTGTGGCATTGGGCGAGGTCAGCAACTTTGCGATGAAGCTGTGCCTTGTTGCCAGCAATTCAATCTGCTTGCGCTCAATGTGCTGCCGCCGCTCCTGCTGCTGCTGCTGATGCTGCTGCTGATGCTGCTGCTGCTGTGGCAGGTGCGCCGCTGCCGCCCGCTGAGCTCAATGCGCGGCGGGAACGGGCCGGCGGCTGTATTTAATATGCGGCAAGTCCAGCAAACCGGCGTCAAAGCTAACAAACTGCTACTGTCGCTGCTGCTGCTGCCGCCCGCTGCTGCTGCTGCTGCAGCTGCTGTTGCTGCTGCTGTTTCCTTATCGGGTGCGCCGCTGCCGCCCGCTGAGCTGAATGCGCGGCGGGACCTGGCCGGCCTTATTTTTTAAATTCGGCAAGTTCAGCAAATCGGCATCAAAGCTAACAAACTGCTGCTGTCGCTGCTGCCGCCCGCTGCTGCTGCTGCTGCTGCTGCTGTTGCTGTTGCTGTTTCCTTATCAGGTGCGCCGCTGCCGCCCGCTGAGCTGAATGCGCGGCGGGACCTGGCCGGCCTTATTTTTAAAATTCGGCAAGTTCAGCAAATCGGCATCAAAGATAACAAACTGCTGCTGCCGCTGCCGCTGCCGCTGCTGCTGCTGCTGCTGCTGCTGTTTCCTTATCAGGTGCGCCGCTGCCTCTCGCTGAGCTAAATGCGCGGCGGGAACTGGCTGGCGTTGTATTAAAAATTCGGCAAGTCCAGCAAATCGGCATCAAAGCTAACAAACTGCTGCTGCCGCTGCCGCTGCCGCTGCTGCTGCTGCTGCTGCTGCTGCTGTTTCCTTATCAGGTGCGCTGCTGCCTCCCGCTGAGCTGAATGCGTGGCGGGAACTGGCCGGCCTTATTATAAAAATTCGGCAAGTCCAGCAAATCGGCATCAAAGCTCACCTCTGCTGCTGCCGCTGCCGCTGCTGCTGTTGCTGTTGCTGTTTCCTTATCAGGTGCGCCGCTGCCTCCCGCTGAGCTCAACGCGTGGCGGGACCTTGCTGGCCGGCTGCACGAGCGCGTGTGCAAGTGCATCATCGCACACATTGACAGCCACCCACTGCCTTTTGCAGGTGCGGTTGTATGTGTTGTGTTTCAGATTATTGTGTTTTCTTCATGGTTACTTGTTGTTGGTGTCTGTGTGCACGAGGGCGTCTGCAAGTGCATCATCGTGCACCTGGACAGTCATGGGCATCTCTTTGGGGGTTGGGTTGCACCAAGTTTAGCTTGGTGTAGGGTGGTCTTTTTTTGCTGGTGTTGCTGTTCCCCTCTGCATGCACCAGCGCGCGCACTGTATGAACCTCACAATGAGCCTTTTGACTGCTGCGGTGAACTTCAGTGTGAGCCTTTTCACTGCTGCAGTGAACTTCAGTGTGAGCCTTTTGACTGCTGCAGTGAACTTCCTGCCGTGACTTGCAGAGTATGTGTTTTCTCAAGCTGTGTGTGGATGCGGCGCTGCTGCAGCTTGATGCCGCCACTCACATCTCTATCATTGTGATTGCTTACATTTCACCGTGAACTCCCTTGCTGCTGCCGTGAACTTCACGCAGAGTATGTGCCGTACTTCCTGAAGCTGTTTGTGGATGCGGCGCTGCTGCAGCTGGACGCTGCCACGCTGCGGGCGATGCGGCCCAAGCGGCGCGTGCTGCTGGTGCGCTTCCTGGCTAAGGCACTTCTGTGCCCCTATTACAGGTGAAGTCCATGTCAATTCACACAGGTTATTTCACCTTGTGACGATGAATTTGTTATGACTTGTGTTATTTATAACAAGGCCCGTGCTGCTGGTGCGCTTCCTGGCCAAGGCACTGCTGTGCCCCTATTACAGGTGAAGTCCATGTCAATTCACACAGGTCGGCTTCACCTTGTGACGATGAATCTGTTATGACTTGTGTTATTTCCAACAAGGCCCGTGCTGCTGGTGCGCTTTCTGGCCAAGGCACTGCTGTGCCCCTATTACAGGTGAAGTCCATATCAATTCACACAGGTTTGCTTCACCTTGTGACGATGAATCTTTTAAGACAGGTATGACTTGTGTTATTACCAACAAGGCGTGTGCTGCTGGTGCGGTTCCTGTCCAAGGCACTGCTGTGCCCCTACTACAGGTGATTTTGATTTGTGTGCTGCTGTTGGTGTTCAGGTTCCCTGTGCATAGTGCCTGCCTTCTCCATGGCTTGTGCTGCTGGTGCGGTTTCTCGCAAAGGTGCTACTGTGCTCCCACTACAGGCAACCTATCAAATTACTGCTTTTTGTGGTCTCTAGTTCATCACCATCTAGGATATCATGTTACTGTTCTCTGCCGTTAAGCGGAGCAGAGCGCTGCTTGCAGAAGTATACCTGCTGCTGGTAGGAGGTGTGAAGGCGCATGGGGTATTCTCGTCGTCACACACACACCCTCCCTAACTTACGCGGGTGGCGAGTGTTAACACACCACGCGTAGCTCATTCCTTCATTCATTCATTGCTGCTGCAGGCCGGCGTACGTTGATGCTCAATGCTTTGAAGAAACAGGCGGCTCTCTGCGTGCTTTATCCATAGACAGCTGGACTGCCAATTTAACGATCTAGGTTGATTTGTGACATGTTAAATGACATGTGTCTGCTGTCGCAGGCCCGAGTTTGTGGACGCACAGTCTTTTCAGCCCATGGGCGGCTCCCTGATCAAAGCGCTGCACACAAAGACCCCCCCCCCTCCATTTGACAGTTTGTTATGTAACATGTTATTTGCCGGCCCGAGTATGTGGAGGCGCAGGCTTTCGAGCCCATGGGCGGCTCCCTGATCGAAGCGCTGCACAGCAAGGCCGGCATGCCTTGCTTTGCTGAAGTCATTTGTTACTGACATGTCATATGCCATGTTATTCCTGCCGCAGGCCGGAGTATGTGGAGGCGCAAGCTTTCGAGCCAATGGGAGGTTCCCTGATTGAAGCACTGCGCAGCAAGGCAGGCGTGGCTGTAGCGCCTGAGCTGCTGGCTCGGCTGCAGCAGCAGCGGCAGCAGCAGCAGCAGCGGCAGGACGGCGGGCGGGCGCAGGGGCGGGTTGCGGCAGAGGCGCTGCAGCAGCTGCTGTCAAAGGAGCAGGTGCGCTGTTGTGGCATGCGTTCGTTGTTGTATTGTGTTGGATGTTGCAGAAATTGGTTGTGCTATACGTTGCGTGCCTGGTGATCACTTTGCAATGATCGGCATGCCATTTTGTTGTGATGCGTGCTGCTTTCGGTCCTGCTTCGCTTTTGGTGTCGTTGTATTGAGGCAGGGCGCAGGGGCGCGTGGCGGCAGAGGCGCTGCAGCAGCTGCTGTCAAAGGAGCAGGTGGGTGGGATGATGCTTGGTGGCTGTAGTGCATGCAAATGTACTAGAATGACATTGCTAGGTAAATCATGAGCGTGATTCAGGTACTGTTGTTGTCCTCGACAGCCTGTTGTTATTTGTGCAAGTTTCTTTCTTGCTGTGTCTTTGTGTTGTGGCGGGGCGCAGGGGCGCATAGCAGCAGAGGCGCTGCAGCAGCTGCTGTCAAAGGAGCAGGAGGGATGTGTCAGTGTTAATTTTTACTCGCTGTTATCTGCCTGGTGCTGTTGGACGAGCGATTGGAAGGCGGACCCTGAACTGCCCGCCGTACACCATGTGTCACAAACATCCGGCTGAACATGTATCTTTCCTTTTCAGGTGTCTGCAGTGATGGAGCCGCTGGTATGTGGCGCTGACACATGAGGAGCTGCAGCAGACACAGTCCATGCCGTGATTTGCCACATAACAGTATGCCATGTTATTCTTGTGTTATTTCACGTTGTCATTCTTGCAGGTGTCTGTGGTGGTGGAGGCGCTGGTGCTCAAGTAAGTGACGCTCACGCATGAGGAGCTGCAGAGCGACACATTATGTGCCGTGATTTTTTGTCACTATAATTCACATGTTATTTTTGTGTATTTGAAACTGTTACTTTTGCAGGTGTCTGCGGTGGTGGAGGCACTGATGCTTCAAGTACGTGGCACTCACGCACGAGGAGCTGCAGAGCGACACATTAGGTGCCGTAATTTGTCATCATTATTCACATGTTATTTTTGTGTTATTTTAACCTGTTACTTTTGCAGGTGTCTGCGGTGGTGGAGGCGCTGGTGCTGAAGTATGTGGCGCTGACGCACGAGGAGCTGGAGGAGTGGAGCAGCGACCCGGAGGGTTACATCAGGTGTGTTACATAACATGTCATGTAACAATCCGTAACATAAAATGCAAAAGTATCAATTTTTTTTCTTCATGTGCAGTGGCATAGACCTGCGGCTGTGCAGCGGTTTAGGCTGCTATGCACAGCACGGGCAGTCTGTCCCGAAGCTCCAGGCCTGCGTGTGCTGTTATCATTTGAATCAAGTGTGTGTGAAATTATCATCATCTTTTCGACGTATGAATATTCCTGCAAGGTCAATTGAGGTTGAGTCAGGTGTCGACGCTGTGGGAGTGGGGCTGCTGCTGCACACAGCATTACCATCAGCTCCAGGCCACACCATTGCAGCTGTCATGTACTGCAGTCATCCAAGATAAGCTTCCACTAATATTGTCAACTGCGCTGCAGGTCGATTGAGGTGGAGTCAGGTCTCAATGCAGACACTCCCAGGCCACTTGGCGTGGGTCTGCTGCTGCACACAGCATTGCCGTCAGCATTAAGCCACACCATTGCAGCTGTCATGTACTGCAATTATCCAAGTTAAGCTTCCACTAATATTGTCAACTGCGCTGCAGGTCGATGAGGGTAAAGTCAGGTCTCAATGCAGACACTCCCAGGCCACTTGGCGTGGGGCTGCTGCTGCACACAGCATTGCCGTCAGCATTGAGCCACATCATTGCAGGTGTCATGTAGACCATTGCAGCTGTCATGTACTGCAGTGGTCCGTGATAAGCTTCCACTACTATCGTCACTTGTGCTGCAGGTCGATTGAGGTGGAGTCAGGTCTCAATGCAGACACTCCCAGGCCACTTGGCGTGGGGCTGCTGCTGCACACAGCATTGCCGTCAGCATTAAGCCACACCATTGCAGGTGTCATGTAGACCATTGCAGCTGTCATGTACTGCAGTGGTCCGCGATAAGCTTTCACTAATGTTGTCACTATTATTGTCAATTGTGCTGCAGGTCAATTGAGTGAGGCCTCAATGCTGACACGCCCCGCCCCATGGGAGTGGGGCTGCTGCTGTGCACAGCGCTACCTTAGCGTTTGGTCAAACAGATTGCTTTTGTTTATCTTGCAGTGTGCTGACTATGTGTATTTTTTAATTGCTGCAGGTCCATTGAGGTAGAGTCAGGGCCCGATGCTGATACACCTAGGCCGGTTGGCGTGGGGCTGCTGCTGTGCATGCTGGAGCGAGGGGGCGAGGAGGTGGCACAAGCCCTCATAAACCTCACAGCACGCCTGCAGGTGGGGTTTAGGAGTGCATCGCAAAACCCTGGTAGCAAGGTTTTGTTGGGGCTGTGGTTTTCTTTTGCTTTTGTGGACTGGTCTGCTGCTGTGCATGCTGGTGCGAGGAGGAGAGGAGGTTGCACAAGCCCTCATAAACCTCACAGCACGCCTGCAGGTGGGGTTTAGATTGATTCCACAAAAAGCCGACTGCATGGCTGTATGGCGGTTGTGGTTTAGGGTTACGGGCTGCTGCTGTGCATGCTGGAGCGAGGTGGCGAGGAGGTGGCACAAGCCCTCATAAACCTCACAGCTCGCCTGCAGGTGGGGTTTAGGCTAATGTATGTGTGAATGTGCTGAGGATATTCTGCCGTCTGCCAAGCACAAAACGTATGCCTTGCCATACGTTTCGGTTGCTGTTTCCATGCTGCCTATGATATCATTGCATTGTTGTGGCCTGTGCATTTTGTCGACGCTGCTGCAGCTGACACACATGTTGTGCTGCTGCTGCTGCTGCTGCCGCTGCTGCTGCTGCTGCTGCTGCTGCTGCCAGGCTGCTGGCGAGGGCAGCCCTGATATAGTGCTCATGCGGGAGGCCTGCTACAGGTGGGGCAACATATATACCAAAAACAAATAACCAATAAATCATATAACAAATTGCATATAGTATATTGTAATTATTTAACATATAATAATATATAATATAATAATTTATAATAAATCAAAATTTATATAACAACTTTTATAACTCAATAACATGGCGCTCATGGTGCTCGTGCGGGAGGCCTGCTACAGGTGGGGCAATATGTAGTATGACCAATAAATTATTCAAATCAAATTGCATAATTCATAAAACATGGCGCAGATGGCGCTCATGCGGGAGGCCTGCTACAGGTGGGGCATTGTTTGCTGCTCCCTATGAAACTCAATTCTTAGACGTGTGGCAATGCCAAAGTGCTCCTCAGCAGGCGTTCCATTTAGTCCAGCTGTGGTGATGTACATAAAACTGAATTTATGTATTCAGTAACAATGTGAATTGTGGACGTAAGCCTGCGCAGGGCTTGTTTGGCATATCACATGCATGGTTTAATTGTGGTGTGCCAACTCATGAGTGGGGCATGCTTCATGTGGGGCAAGTATCACAAACGCTGCAGAACGGCATAGCAAATGCAACAATAGAATTTGATGTTTGTACTGTATCTTTCATATACAATCCTTTTTGGATTGCTACTACTATCTGCTGTTTCAGAAATGCAGCGTGTGATGCGCATTGAAGTCGTCTTCAGCGCAGCACGTCTTCAGCACAGGACTTGTGCATGAACACTTGACAGCGCATCACGTTCCACGGCGGCAGCCAATCTCGTTAATCTCGTTCCCTCAACCGTGTGCTGGTCTTTTGCTGCCCCTGCCGCTGCACACCGCCCTGACTTGTGCTGCACACTGCCCTGACTTGTGCTGCTGCTGCTGCTGCTGCTGCTGCTGCTCGCTGCTGCAGGTGCATCGGCGAGGGCTACAGCCACGTGTCAAGCATTGTACCCTTCAGCCAGTGGTACGCCAGCGAACTGTCCGGCCTGCTGCGCAGCAGGCTGCCGGCCTTTTTGAGCACAGCAGGCGAGGGGTCACCAGACATCATCGCAGCGGTGCTGCAGGTAGGCAGAAGCCAGGTTTGTATGTTTCAAAGCTTTGTGCTGAAGCAGCAAAGTTGTCTTTTTGGGGGGTGTTGTCAGCAGTTTCCTTGGACGGTATGCCAGCGAGCTGGCCGGCCTGCTGCGCAGCAGGCTGCCGGCCTTTTTGGGCACAGCAGGGGAGCAGTCCCCAGACATCATTGCTGCGGTGCTGCAGGTAAGCGACAGCCAAACTTCCTTGATTTTCTGCTCTGTTTCTGCTGTATAGTTGGTTGTACTGGCAGGTTTTGCTGGGAAATATATATTTCATATGTGCAGATTGTGGCTGCCTGCCTTTTTTGGCACAGCAGGCAGTGCTTGCTAGACATTACGCAGCTGTGCTGCATGTGTGAACAGGTAACTTTACGTTCTGTTTGTGCTCTGTTTGCGGTGTTTTAGGTGCAATCGCCAGTTTTTGAGACTCTTCTTTCGCTCTCTTTTGTGGTATGTCCAGCTTGGTGTGCCAGCCGTTACATTAGTGCTTGCCATTGCAACTGCCGCTGCCGCCGCTGCTGCCGCTGCTGCTGCTGCTGCTGCTGCAGGCACGGGCGTTGTGGCTGGTTGGTGCTTGCGGCACTGAGCTCGAAAGGGAGCAATGGGTCGACGCCTGGGGCCTGTCAGTGGCTGATTACACTGCTGCTGCTGCTGCTGCTGCTGCTGCTGCTGCTGCTGTTGCTGCTGCTGCTGTTGCTGCTGCTGCAGGCTCGTGCGCTGTGGCTCGTGGGGGCTTGCGGCACGGAGCTCGAAAAGGAGCAATGGGTTGATGCCTGGGGCCTGTCAGTGGCTGATCACACTGCTGCTGCTGCTGCTGCTGCTGCTGTTGCTGCTGCTGCAGGCTCGTGCGCTGTGGCTCGTGGGGGCTTGCGGCACGGAGCTCGAAAGGGAGCAGTGGGTTGATGCCTGGGGCCTGTCAGTGGCTGATCACACTGCTGCCGCTGCCGCTGCTGCTGCTGCTGCTGCTGCTGCAGGCTCGTGCGCTGTGGCTGGTTGGCGCATGCGGCACTGAGCTCGAAAAGGAGCAGTGGGTTGACGCCTGGGGCCTGTCAGTGGCTGAACACACTGCTGCTGCTGCTGCTGCTGCTGCTGCTGCTGCAGGCTCGTGCACTGTGGCTGGTCGGTGCGTGCGGCACTGAGCTCGACAGGGAGCAATGGGTAGACGCGTGGGGCCTGTCAGTGGCACACATTGGGGCACGGGACCTGGTGGTTGCGCTGCAGGCGGTACAAGCTGTACTGCTGCTGGCAATACAGATCCTTGACGACCAGGCGATACTGGACCAGGTGCGCGTGCACGGTATTCATGGTGATCTGTCTGTTTTCAGCTCAGTCAATTGGTTTTGAACACCTCTAAACTTGAAACACGTAGGGCGCACGTCTGCAATTGTTTGGTACATCGGGGCACGTGACTTCGTGGTGGCACTGCAGGCGGTACAGGCCGTGCTGCTGCTGGCGATACAGATCCTTGACGACCAGGCGATACTGGACCAGGTGAGGATGCTTTCTGGCTTCAGATTTCTTCAATATCTGCTGGAACCTAAAAGAGGGCACGGGAGCGGCGCAGCTGCCAGGGCTTCTGTGGTGACATGGGGCTGCTGTTGCTGCTGTTGCTGCTGCTGCACAGTTTGCTGCTGCCAAGCTTGTGGCCTTAGAAAACAGGAACCGCGCAGCTGCTAGGGCAGACTGTGAGTGACATGTGGCTGCTGCTGCTGCTGCTGCACAGGTTGCTGCTGCCAAGCTAGCAGCCTCACAAAAAAGAGGAACAGGAGCGGCGCAGCTGCCAGGGCTAACAGTGGGTGACATGTGGCTCCTGCTGCTTCTGCTGCTGCTGTTGCACAGGTTGCTGCTGCCAAGCTAGCAGCCTCAAAAAAGAAAGGAACAGGAGCGGCGCAGCTGCCAGGGCTGACTGTGGGCAATGCAGCAGCAGTAGATGCGGCACTGTCAGCTGCTGAGGGCGTGCAGGATGATGAGGTGGGTTTTGGGATTTGGAAGGGGGTTCAAAAGGGTTTTACACAGATTTTGTATGTGGTTTAGCGGTGGTGTATTGTTGAAGGCAGCAGCAGTGGATGCAGCACTGTCAGTTGCTGGGGGTGTGCAGGATAATGAGATGGGCTTGGGGTTCCAAAGCTAGTGTTTTGGGCAGGTTTGGCTCGGGGTTGAGTCGGTGGTGAAGTGTTGAGGGCAGCAGGTAGATGCATCGTCGTCAGCTGCTGAGGGCGTGCAGGATAGTGTTGAAGGCAGGTTTGGCTGGGGGGTTAGTCGGTGGTGCAATGTTAAGGCTGCAGTGGATGCAGCACTGTCAGCTGCACAGGGCGTGCAGGACGATGAGGTGGGTTCCGCGATTTGGAAACATGGAGTTTTAGGCAGAATTGGCTTGGGGTTCAGTCGGTGGTGAAGTGCTGAAGGCAGCAGTTGATGCAAAAATAACAGCTGCTGCGGGCATGCAGGGTGTTGAGGTTGAGGCTTGGGGGTGAAGTGCTGATGTACTAGGCAGTTTTGGCTTGGGTTTGGATTGGGTGCGGCGCACCATTTGAGTTTTGTTTTTCTGTCCCGCTTGGGTTGCAGCTCGATCGTGCGATTTGCAAGCCGTACGCATATCTCGCACTCTTTGTGTTTCGGTATCGGCTCACATATGGAGCCGCCCGGCATCACTTCTGGTAACAACACTGCTGCTGCTGCTGCTGCTGCTGCTGCTGCTGCTGCTGCTGCTGCCAGGCTGTCACTGCTGCCCGGGAGCGGCTGGAGTGGCGCCTTGCTGTGCTGACTGGCAACCTGGAGCAGCTGCTGGCACACGTGTTTGGCCTGCTGGGGCGGCTGAGCGAGGTGAGCATGTTACCTAACTGTTATGTGACAACCAAAAGAACAAGTGGGCAACATAGTGACATGCATTTGTCAATTAGGTGGCTGTGCTGACTGGCATCCTGGAGCAGCTGCTGGCACACGTGTTTGGGCTGCTTGGACGCCTGAGCGAAATGACATTGTACTACGCCAACATTTGTAACAATAACATAAATAACAGCAGATAACAAGCTAGACTGTCGGATGCCACGTGGTTGGCTGCTGTGACCGGCAAGCAACACATGCAGCTGCAAGCACGCGTCTGTCAGCTGCAGCATGTTTCAGCTGATGACACCCGCCACCCCCAGGTACAGCAACACAAAAAGATCATTTGTTACATTGCTAAACCCTGCTGTTATTTGCATTGTTGCAGGTTGAGAGCAGCGTGCGTCTGCTGCAGCTGGTGTCAGTTGTGGCGGAGGCGGCAGGGGAGCGGCTGCAGCCACACTTGGGGGCACTGGCAGCGGCACTGCCAGGGGTGAGTGGGGGCTACGGGTTTTTGGGTTTCCGGGTATTCATGTGTTCTATTTCAACTACTGAATATAGGGTAAGGCCCAGATCTCTCAACTGCCACAGGTGAGAGCGGCTGCAGCCACACCTGGGAGCACTCGCAGCAGCAGCCCGCAGCAGCACTGCCAGGGGTGAGTTGAGATTTGAAGGGAGATAAGGGCTGTTGAATTTTTTTGTGTTTGAAGTAGATTATAGACCTGAAGTCGCTGACCAATCACGCCAAATAGTGAGTTGATTTGGCTGTTGTGAGTGTCCATGTTTGTTCCTGCCTGCATTGTTAGTGGCTGCTGCAGCAACACACTCTGGGCATATGCAGCAGCACTGTCTGTATTTAGGGTGTTGAAGCAACGTCACTGCAGCCAGGCTTCTTCCAGCATACTCCAAATTTGAATTACACAATCCCGGCTGCTACTGCTGCTGCTGCTGATGCCGCTGCAGGTGTGGCAGGTGTCCACCAAGCAGGCCAGCGGCGGCAATGCAGACACAGGTGCACCAGCAGACACTGCCCCCATCCACTCATCAACCCTAAACCTATTAGTGTTTTGGCTCTTGAATGCTGCCAGCGGCGGCAACGCTGACACAGCAAACACACTGCAAACAGAGTGCATCGCGCACTCAAAACACTAACAGCTTTATGTCGTGTTTTTTGAATGCTGCTGCTGCAGGTGTGGCAGGCATCCACCAAGCAGGCCAGCGGCGGCAACGCTGACACAGGTGCTCTGGCGCGGCTGCACAGTGCGCTGATGGCTGTTATAACACATCTGGTTGGCAAGCTGCGGCATGCTGCCATGGCTAATGAGCAGGTGCGTTATTTATTTTATTGTTTTGAATCATCTTTCAACTTGTTGGTTTGTGCTGCAGATGGCTGTTACAACACACCTTGTGGGCAAGCTGCGGCACGTTTTTGTAAAATGAGAATTATCATTTATAATTAATTGCCCAACAAGCAGGTCTGTTTATATCGTTATATACGTTATGAATCACTGCCGTTTTGTCATTTGCCTCCTGAGATAGGCGAGGCTGCACAGTGTGCTGATGGCTGTTACAACACACCTTGTGGACAAGCTGCGGCACGCAGCCATGGCCAACAAGCAGGTCTGTTTGGATCGTTATATATGTTATGATTCACTGTCGTCTTGTCATTTGCCTCCTGAGATAGGCGAGGCTGCACAGTGCGCTGATGGCTGTCATAACACACCTTGTTGGCAAGCTGCGGCACGCAGCCATGGCCAACTCAACAGATGTATTTTAGCTGCTGTTATAGATGCTGCTGTGATGTTGGGCTCAACTGATGGTTGCGGCTGCACATTGCAATGATGGCTGTTATGACCCATCTTGGTCGTTGTCACATGAATGATACATGCTGTGGTGGTCTAGATGGGCGCCTGCAAAGCGCAAGCATGATCAATCATCACTTGCCGACTCCACTGCTGCTGCTGCAAGTGCAAGCAGTGATGTACGCATTGCGCAGCAACGCCATCAACCTTTTATATTTCCAAAGCCGGTGCTACTTGAAGAGACTCTCAAATGCTGCTGCTGCTGCTGCTGCTTGCAGGTGCAAGCCGTGATGTACCCGCTGCTCGGCTACGCCACAAACCTGCACAACCTTGAAGCAGAAGTGTTAGTCGAGGAGACCCTAAACTGCTGCTGCTGCTGCTGCCCGCAGGTGCAAGCGGTCATGTACCCTCTGCTCGGCTATGCTACAAACCTGCACAACCCTGAAGCCGAGGTTTTAGTCGAAGAAGCTCTCAAATGTTGGGGTGTGGCGCTGGCGGTGGAGCCTGCTGTGGCGCCTCAGCTGGTGGGGCTGCTAGGCAACATGAGCCACCTGCTGAAGAGGGGCACAGACAACAGCGCAGCCTTTCAGATACTGGAGGCCTACCTGCTGCTGCAGGTGGGATTCAGCTTGTCATAAAGGCCCAAAAAGTGGCTGGAAACGGTGTGTTTTGAGGGTTTTGTGGGTGTTTTTTGTGATGTTTTGGGGTGTGGTGCTGACGGTGGAGCCTGCTGTGGCTCCTCAGCTGGTGGGGCTGCTAGGCAACATGAGCCACCTGCTGAAGAGGGGCACAGACAACAGCGCAGCCTTTCAGATACTGGAGGCCTACCTGCTGCTGCAGGTGCGTTCCATTGCCTGTGAAACACACAAGAATACGTCTCAAACAAGTGTTGGGGGTCTATTATGTTTTTTTTTTTTTTGTGTTTGGGCCGGTTGCGCTTCAGCTTGTGGGGTTGCTAGGCAACATGAGCGATGTTGCTGCGGACAATGTGTGTGTTATCATCAGGCGGTGCTGCTGCTCTCATGGCTGCTGCTGCTGCTGCTGCTGCTGCAGGCCGGCCAAGCGCTGCAGCCGTACAGCGAGGTCATTTCAGCAGCACTGACAGCCGCCATATTCTGCTGCTGCTGCTGCTGCTGCTGCCACTGCTGCTGCTACTGCTGCTGCTGCTGCTGCTGATGCTGCTGCTGCTGCTGCTGCTGCTGCAGGCTGGCCAAGCCCTGCAGCCGTACAGCGAGGTCATCTCAGCAGCACTGACAGCCGCCATCCGTCAAGTCAGCAAAGCAGTGCTCGACAGCTGCGGTTTAAACACGGCGGCAGCAGCAGCAGCGCACCAGCAGCAGCAACAACAGCAGCAGCAGCAGGGTTTACCGGGGGCCCCGGCGCGGCCTGGGGCGCTGCTGGCCAGTGAAGTGACGCAAGAAGGGCTGGCAGCAGCAGCGCTGGTGGACGTCATGTTGCAGGTGAGGGTTTAAGGGTATAGCAACCCTGGCAATGGCTTTGGGTTTAGTGTGTGGTATGCATGGCAGGGTCGGGGCGAGCTGCTGGCGAGTAAGTGACACAAGAACGGCTGGCAGCAGCAGCACTGGTGGACGTCATGTTGCAGGTGAGAGTTTAAGGGTATAGCAACCCTGGCAATGGCTTTGGCTTTTAGTGCGTGTTTAAGCATGGCAGGGTTCAGGATGGGCTGCTGGCAAGTGAGGTGGTGCAAGAAGGGCTGGCAGCAGCAGCGCTGGTGGATGTGATGTTGCAAGTGAAGTTTCAAGGGTTTAGCGGCACTGGTCATGGCTTGGGGTTTAAGGCATGTGAAGCATGGCAGGGTTTAGGGCACGCTGGTTGCAAACGACGTGACGCAAGAAGGGCTGGCACCACTGGATGTCCTGCTGCAGGTGAGGGTTCAGCGGGGAGCGTGCCGCAGCTGCTGCTGCCCCGCTCATGTGCTGCTGCGTCATTGCTGACCATGCCGCTGCTGCTGCTGCTGCTGCCTCTGCTGCTGCTCGATTCCTGCTGTGCAGTTGTACCCTGCCGATGTGCCGCTGCTGCTGCTGCCCTGCTTCCAAGCCATGGCTCAACTCTGAAGCTCACACGCCGCTGCTGCTGCTGCTGCTGCTGCTGCTGCTCTAAACCCTGTGCTGTGCAGCTGTACCCTGCCGATGTGCCGCAGCTGCTGCTGCCGTGCTTCCAAGCCATGGCCCAACTCTGAAGCTCACACTCGCTGCTGCTGCTGCTGCTGCTGCTGCTGCTGTTAAACTTTGAACCTTGCAGCTATACCCTGCTGACGTGCTGCAGCTGCTGCTGCCCTGCTTCCAAGCCATGGCTGAGATCTAATGCTTGCCATGCTGCTGCTGCTGCTGCTGCTGCTGCTGCTGCTGCTGCTGCTGCTGTGTCAAACTTGTCTCTTGCAGCTATACCCTGCCGATGTGCCACAGCTGCTGCTGCCGTGCTTCCAAGCCATGGCTCAGCTGGTGGGCAACGAGGCGCTGCCACTGCCTCGGCAGGGCTTACCGGTCAAGGTTTTAAACGTACTGGAAGGCTTTCTGGAGGTTTTAGCGAGGTGAGGGTAAAAGAGCTGTCTGCTGCTGCCTGAATGCTAGAAGTGCGTGCAAGCAGGCCCTTTTTATGTTTTTGCACAGCTGAGCCAGCGTGCTTCCAAGCCATGGCTCAGCTGGTGGGCAATGAGGCACTGCCACTGCCACGGCAGGGCTTACCGGTCAAGGTTTTGAACGTACTGGAAGGGTTCCTGGAGGTGTTAGCGAGGTGAGGGTGTAAAAGAGCTGTCTGCTGCTGTCTGAATTCTACAAGTGCGTGCAAGCAGGCCCTTTTTATGTTTTTGCACAGCTGAGCCAGCGTGCTTCCAAGCCATGGCTCAGCTGGTGGGCAACGAGGCGCTGCCACTGCCACGGCAGGGCTTACCGGTCAAGGTTTTAAACGTACTGGAAGGCTTTCTGGAGGTTTTAGCGAGGTGAGGGTGTAAAAGAGCTGTCTGCTGCTGCCTGAATGCTAGAAGTGCGTGCAAGCAGGCCCTTTTTTATGTTTTTGCACAGCTGAGCCAGCGTGCTTCCAAGCCATGGCTCAGCTGGTGGGCAATGAGGCACTGCCACTGCCACGGCAGGGCTTACCGGTCAAGGTTTTGAACGTACTGGAAGGGTTCCTGGAGGTGTTAGCGAGGTGAGGGTGTAAAAGAGCTGTCTGCTGCTGTCTGAATTCCAGAAGTGCGTGCAAGCAGGCCCTTTTTATGTTTTTGCACAGCTGAGCCAGCGTGCTTCCAAGCCATGGCTCAGCTGGTGGGCAATGAGGCGTTGCCACTGCCACGGCAGGGCTTACCGGTCAAGGTTTTGAACGTACTGGAAGGGTTCCTGGAGGTGTTAGCGAGGTGAGGTTTATGTACACCTTTGGGTTCAGGGTTCTGAACGGTTTACACGCAGGTCTTGGTTGTGTAAAGCTGTGGCAGCGTCAATGGTTGGTGCTCCTGTCAGCACTGCTGAATATAGGTCAACGGGCAGCACACACGTTGATAGTGGGTAACAGAGATGCATCTGCCTCCCTATCATATGTGGCCTGACATCTACACCACACCTCGTGTTGTTGTTGGAATTTATTTATTCAGGCTCTTCCTGTGTGCTCCATCTGCGCTGCCTGCTTACGTGCCAGGCATTTTTCACATTGAACCTTTGAATTTCTGAATCAACGATGGGATGTTACAGTCACTGTGCGTTGCTGTCTCTCATGCAGGTTGTTCCTGGGTGCGCCGTCTGCGCTGCTACATCAAACAAGGCCTATGCACGGCAGGATAATCGAGGTTTCCAAGTGATATTCAGCTATTCCTTCCGCACATGTTCAAGGCCCTCAAATATTTTTTGCTGCTGCTGCTGCTGTCTCGCCTGCAGGCTGTTCCTGGGTGCTCCGTCTGCGCTGCCTGCGCTTGACTGAAAATCAGTTACCTCATCATCACATGTGCCAGACACACTCAAAATACATCTGTTGTTTGCTGCTGCCTCTCATCACTGCATGCAGGCTGTTCCTGGGTGCTCCATCTGCGCTGCTGAATCACACAGCCCTTTCGTATGTGCCAGGCACTCATTCGTTGGATTTTGAAGCTTCCTTTTGCTGCTGTCTCGCCTGCAGGCTGTTCCTGGGTGCTCCATCTGCGCTGCCCGCGCTGCTGGCACCTACGCCGGAGCAGCAGCAGCCCGCAGCAGCAGCAGCAGCAGCAGATGACGGCAGCGGCAGCAGCAGCAGCAGCGCAGGCGTGAGTTTGCACAGGTGCGTGGAGCTAGCCTCATGCATGCAGGGACAAATTTGCACAGAACATTTGCAAATTTCCACAGAAGATGCACATCCACACACCTTCAAGCAATGCTGGGCCATGATAGTTGCGGTTGCACTGTGTGTATGTCTCTGCAGCTTCAACTAGTCAAGAGTTCAACCGCCTGTCTTTCCACTGAATGTCTTGAGGCGCTTCTAGATCTGTGGCGCATAGCACACTCGACCCTCCACTGCTGTCCCCAACAGTACTGCCACTGTGCGGGCACCTTTCGTATATACATGTTTGTTTGCATGCCGCTTGTTTGGCTGCTGCAGGTCAGTGGACTGCTTGCTGCTGATTGCTGACTGCATCAGTGACATTCCTTGAGAAGTTGCTGGGCGCTGAATCTTCCCCCTGCTGGTGCCGCTTGTTTGACTGATGTTTGACCCGTGTTTGACCCGTGTTGGACTGATGTTTGACTGCCGCAGGTTTGTCGACTGCTGGCTGCTGATCGCATCGGCAACATTCCTTGAAGAATTACTTGGGGTGGGGCACATGGCCATGCTGGGGCGCTTCAGGCGGCGAATTGCAGCTGCTGCGCTGTCAAGGTGGGTTAACCTTTGACCATGCTTGATCAGGGTTTGACTGACGTTCTGCTTATTGACCAAGGTTTGACTGGTTTCTTGAGCAGGTGCTGTGGTTTGGGCACATGGCCATGCTGGGGCGCTTCAGGCGGCAAATTGCAGCTGCTGCGCTGTCCAGGTGGGTCAAAGTTTGACCACGTTTGATCAATGTCTCACTGAGGTTTATATGTTTGACCAAGGTTTGACCGGTTTTCCAGAGCAGCCACTGGGAGTGGGGCAGAAGGCCACGCTGCCGGTAGCGGACGTAGCAGCTGCACTGTCAAGGTGGGTCAAACTTGACCATGTGCAGGGTTTGACTGTTGTTGAGTGCTTTGGCCGAGGTTTGACTGGGTTGACAATCGCCTGAGCGGGGGGCACACAGACATCATTCGTATGTTGCGAGTGTTCTGTGTCCGATATTCGCTGCGTGCTGCTGCTGCTGCTGCTGCTGCTGCTGCTGCAGGCTGATCTCTGAGGGCGTGCTGCCAGCCTCGGTGCTGCTGGAGCAGCCTGCACGGCTGGCACGGCTGGCTGGCGTGATGGTCAAGGTGGGTCACTTTGTGTCACTAGTGTCGCTTGCCACCCATGTCACTTGTCACCCGTGTCACTTGTGCTGCTGGAGTCGCGCTGCTGGCCCGGCTGGCTGGCGTGATGGTCAAGGTGGGTTACACATTATTGCTTGCTAAAAGTTTGCGTGCTGTATTGTAATATGTGTGCTTGCTGCTGCCACTTTGACAAGGGCGCAGTGCTGTATGTCTGCTATCCGCTGGCGCCATCAGCAGCCGCCAATTTCATTTTTGCGAATGTTTTTTGTGCTGCCAAACACTGCCTGCTGGCTGCTGTTGCTGCCTGCCTTGGTGCTGCTGGAGCAGCCGGCTCGGCTGGCTGGGGTGATGGTCAAGGTGGGTCACCTTGTGTCACTTGTCACCCGTGTCACTTGTCACCCGTGTCGCCAGTGTCACCCGTGTCACTTGTGCTGCTGGAGCAGCCCGTGCGGCTGGCTGGCGTGATTGTCAAGGTGGGTCACTTGTGTCACTAGTGTCACCCGTGTCACCTGTGTCACTTGTGCTGCTGGAGCAGCCCGCACGGCTGGCACGGCTGGCTGGAGTAATGGTCAAGGTGGTTCGTGTGCACTGTACAAACGGTTTGTGTTTCTTAATGTTTTTTGCTGTGTATGGTTGCCAATGTGCGCTTGCCGCTGCTGCCATGCAAGGGTCAAAGTAGTGATACACCTGAATCGCCACTCACAGTTAGCTGGCGCGCTAATCAAGATTGGTCGTGTACAGTTTTGTTTTTGATGTTTTGCGGTGTATATGTGCTTGCTGCCAGTACTCACCGCACGCTTGTGTCACTCGGTGTCACCTGTGTCACCCGCAGGTGTGTGACGAAGTCGACAAGTTGGCCGGTGACGCCACGCACCTGGATGGCCTGCACTTGAACCGTCGTCACTTGTCACTTTTGTGTCACTTGATGTCACTTGTGTCACCCGCAGGTGTGTGACGAGGTGGAACGCTTTGTGAGTCAAACCACACACCTGGATGGCCTGCACTTTGAACTTTCTGTCATTGCGGTGTTACATTTGTGTCACTCACCGCACGCTTGTGTCACTCGATGTCACTTGTGTCACCCGCCTGCAGGTGTGTGACGAGGTGGACAAGTTTGCCGGTGACATTGCACACCTGGATGGCCTGCCCTTGAACCGTCGTCACTTGTCGCTTCTGTGTCACTTTATGTCACTGGTGTCGCCCGCAGGTTTGTGACGAGGTGGCACGCTTTGTGAGTCAAACCACACACCTGGATGGTCTGCACTTTGAACTTTCTGTCATTGCGGTGTTACATTTGTGTCACTCACCGCACGCTTGTGTCACTCGGTGTCACTTGTGTCACCCGGTTGCAGGTGTGTGACGAGGTGGACAAGTTTGCCGGTGACATTGCACACCTGGATGGCCTGCATTTTGAGCAGGAGCTGAACAGCGATTTTGTGCTGGCTGCTCGCTTAAACCTCAGCAAGTGAGTGACAGGGGTTTAGGGTTTCTGGGTTGATGATGAGGGTTTAGGGTGTCAGTTCAGGGTTTTAGCGCACGGTCATAAGTTTCCGCACCTGGATGGCCTGCACTTTGAGCTGCAGCTCAACAGTCATTCTGTGCTGGCAGCGCGCCTAAACCTCAGCAAGTGAGTGCAGGGTTTAGGGTTTTGGTGTTGGGTCTTAGGGTTTTGGATGGCAGGGTTCTAGGGTTGAGAGTTGGAGTTCAAGATGGGTGCACTTGGGCAGCCTGCACTGTGAGCAGGAAATGGACAGTGACGCTTTCTTCAGCGCGCATGTATCTGAGCAAATGAGCACCTGTTATCTCAGCAAATGAAGACAAGATTAAGTGACACACTTGTGCATCACCATACTCAATGTGTGACACGTGCGGGGGCGACGCAGTGCAGGCAGCAGAGTACACTTGTGACACCCACAGCCACATGCAACACATTTGTAACATTGTGTTGCTGCATGCACCATTGCAGCTGTGCGTCGTCTTGGCGGTTTTGCCACCTTCCAAGCAGCAATGGCAGCACCCTGAAACGCTTGCATGACACACAGTATGAACCATAACGCATGTGACATGTTATTTTGACATCTGCAGGGGTGATGCGGTGCGTCACCTTGACGTGTTCGCCACAATCCAAGCAGCAATGGCTGCACCCTCAAACGCACATGTGACACCGTCTTAACCATAACCTTGTGTTCAACCTGTTGTCAGACCTTGTGTTCAACCTGTTGTGGCTCATACCATTTAAGATGGGGCCAGGACCCACATGTAACTATCCTCTCTCAAAATAACGCATGTGACATGTTGTTTTGACACCTGCAGGGGTGATGCGGTGCGCCATCTGGACGTGTTTGCCACCTTCCAGGCAGCAATGGCTACGCTGGCGGCAGCAGCAGGCGGGGAGGCGGGGCTCATGGCGCTGCTGCAGGCGGGAGCAGGCAACTCACCATCACCCGCAATGCAGGTGCGTATTTGAGAAAAGCGAACGCTGTCTCCAAACTAATCATGGTTTGGGTTGTTTCGATGGTCTATCTGAGGGTCTTCAACGCGAAGCTACCCCGGACGACACGTAAGCGCAGCCAGAGGCAGGGTTTGGGGTTTAGGGGTTTATGGGGTTTAGGTTTTAGGGGGACTGATGGCGCTGCTGCAAGCAGGCGCGGCAACTCGCCATCGCCCGCAACGCAGGTGTGTTTGCTTTCCTCTCTTGTGTGTGGAAGCTTAGCCCAGTGGAGTGATCACTGGAGCTCTACAACGGTTCAGAAGTGGGTTTCTGGATTTGTTGCGGCCCGTAAAATTTGAATTAGCTGGAGTCCAGGGTTGACAGCGGGCGGGGAGGCGGGACTGATGGTACTGCTGCATGCAGGGACGGAGAATTCGCCATTTCTAGTAATGCAGGTGCGTGTGCTTTCCTTTCTTGTGTGTGTGGAAGCTTAGCCCAGTGGAGAATCCTAGCTGCAGGCACTTTCCTACTGAGCAGTGGGTGGCGTCAGTGGTGTTGTCTGTGGTTTTCAACGGTTTGTGTACAAGCGATTTGGGGTAAGCCCTGGTTCACCAGCAATGCAGGTGCGTGCTGTGCGGTTTTGCGGGTGCTTTTCACCAGGGCACGATGATAATTCTGCAGCTGCTCTGCTGCCTGTTGCTTCTGGGTCTTGCAGGATCTGGGTTGGTCACTTGCGGTACAGGTGAGGCAGGGTTGGGTGCTCAGGCAGCATCAGGCTTTGTTGAATGCTGCTTTAGACATGCAGGCGTGCGTTTTCTGCAGACCCCCACATCGGTCTACCTGACAATGAATTGCCACCTGTTGCTTTGCCAGCAAATACAAGAGTTTCGAGTCTGCTGCACGCACGCGCGCACGCTGCGCAGCCGGCAGCACAAAAGGCACTGACACTCTGCGCTGATGATGATGACGCATAACTCACTTTTTGCACTGCAGCAGCAGCAGCTGATCATTAGCCTGCTGCCAGGTGCTGACACTGTGCTGCTGCTGCTGCTGCTGCCGCTTGCTTTTGTTTAACGCTTCAGTTTTTGCTCGCAGGAGCCTCAACCGCTAGTGTGCTGCTGCTGCTGCTGCCGCTGTTTTTTTCTTTTTTGCTCGTAGGAGCTGCAGCCGCTGGTGTCAAGCCTGCTGCATGGCACGCTTCAGTTTGCTGCAGTGCTGACACGCTGCTGCTGCTGCCGCTGCTGCTGCTGCTACTGTTGTTTTGCTCGCAGGGGCTGCAGCCGCTTGTATGCAGCGTGCTGCATGCACGCTCCCGTTTGCTGCAGTGCTGACACGCTGCTGCTGCTGCTGCTGCCTTTTTCGCTTTGCTCGCAGGAGCTTCAGCCGCTAGTATCCAGCCTGTTGCATGGCACTCTGGCTGCGCAGCTGGCGGCACAAAAGGCAGCAGCAGAGCAGCAGCGGCAGCAGCGCCTGGCAGCAGCAGCGGCAGCAGCAGCAGCAGATGGTGACGTGGACTGGGGATCTGGGGGCGAGGAGGCCATGATGTGAAGGGTTTAGGCCATGATGTGAAGGGTTTAGGCCATGATGTGAAGGGTTTAGGCATCGTAGGGATTTAAGGCAGGGTTGAGGTGCACGGCAGTATCAGAGAAGGGCCGAGGGCAGCAGCGCTGCTAGCAGTAGCTTGCAGGGATGTGCACGGTGCTAGTTTCCACACCTCGTGGTTTTGGTGGGGTGTGCTGTGTTCTGGTGCAAGTTACACAAATAACAGCCCACATCTCTCTTGAGGGAGCCGGTGACATCCTCATGCATACTCTCCTCTGAACGTCTTTTGCTGCTTGAAGTATGTGCAGCATGCAGCGGTTCAGCTGTTTCAGGCCCTAAGGGTGTCAGCACAGCGCCCTGGATAACTGAAGGGCCATCAGCAGTGCTGGCGCCATGCTGGACACGCTGCATCACAAATACTACTACTCTGAACTTCCGAATACATTGAACGCCTTGCACGTGCAGTGCACAGAATGCACATGTGGCAACTCAGCTGTGAAATGGCTGCCCCGCTATATGCTGTATGATGCGTAGAGTGCGTACTCCACCCAAATGCAATCCCACTGTCAACGTACATGTGAGGGCAGGGCACCAGGCGCGCTGCAATGACAAGGCCCCTTTTTTGCATTTTTGCAATTTAGTATGCAACACGCGTCATCATTACACGTAGCGGTACCTGCACCAGCATAAAGCTCAAGTACAGACGTAAAAACGCAGATAAACACAGATACGATCGTACCACAATGGAATGTGATGAAAATGCAGCTTTGAAAGGCAAAGATAATCCAAGTGAGCCAGTGTTGCGTCAAATCACAGGACGTGAAATGCTTTCGCATGTGTCTCTTGGAAAAAAAGCATAAGAGAGGTAGGGGGACTGCACCACAGCAATTGAATTGCTGGCACAGCCGCAGTCTCAGCTGTCATCGCCAGACTCAGTTTGCAGCGCAGCTGCAGCGGCCACTTTGCGCAGCAGCAGCGTGCGCCAGGCTCATGCAGTACAGTCATACAAACGTTTCAGAAGTGTTTCGCCACAAGATGTGATGCCCAAGTGAGTATGCTCGGAAATCAGTCGAAAATCCAAGCCATACAGAGAAGATGCTCTTGTAGCATGTTATAACGGCGTGTTAGAACAGCATGTGCTGCGGCTGCTGGAGGTGGCAGCAGTCGACATGTGTGCAATTGCTCAGATCTCCAACGTTATTTGCATGAGGTGTTCGAGCACCATAATGCGTATTTTCAAGCCGCAGCAGCAACGCCCCAACAACGCAGTCTGCCCCTCACTCCACAAGAAATTGGGCCAAACTTGCATTGCTGCTGTGAACACCAGCCCTTGGATGATAGGTTCCGTTGTTGGATGCCCGAATCCTATACTGATGCATCTCTGAAGATCATAACCAACGTAACGCAAATGACAACAAACATAACACGTTACCATGAATGCAGCCTTGCAACAGCCCTGCCCTCAATTTGCCTTCAGGTACCGGAACACTTGCTGATCGTGAGCTGCCCACAACTAGAAAGGTGACGCAGTATTGCAGCAGCACAATCGGCTGATGGCAGTGTTCTACGGATCCAGCCAAATCTGGAATCGGCTGCTGCAGCGTCGTGCCTCCCAAGCGGCATTCACAACCTTTACTGCACTGTCCTACTGCCACACCCGCCGCTGCTACTGCTGCTGCTGCTGCTGCTTGTTACTGCAGGCGGCTGGGGCGGCAGCGGCTGTGCAGCATGTTTTGTGCTGTTTCTGCCACTGCTACTGCTGTTGCTGCTGCTGCTGCTGCTGCTACAGGCAACTGGCGGGCAGGGGTAGCTTGGCATCGATGACAACCTTCACTGGGCTGTTCTCCAGCCACACCTCTGGCGTCGTGGCCAACTGTTGTTGCTGTTGCTGCTGCTGCTGCTGCTGCTGCTGCTGCTGCTACTGCAGGCAGCTGGCCGGCAGGGGTAGCTTGGCATCAATGACGACCTTGACTGGGCTGTTCTCCTGCCACACCTCTTGGGTTTCAGCCAAGTTGGTTATGCCAGGGTTGCCTGGCGGCAGCAGCAGCAGCAGCAGCAGCAGCAGTGCAGGTACAATGAGAAGCACTTTTGCAAATTAACAATAGATGGGTGGCGGCGCCACCTCTTGGGTTGTAGCCGAGTTGGTGATGCCGGGGTTGCCTGGCAGCAGCAGCAGCAGCAGCAGCAGCAGCAGCAGCAGCAGCAGCAGTGCAGGTACCAAAATCTTCACAGTTGTACAAATTCATTGTGAGCAGCATAGGAACAGCAGCGTGTGCTCCAGGAACAGCATCAAGCAGCATGCACATCATTGCAGCGTGTACTTGGGTGCTGCCAAGCCACCCCACACCTCACGCACTAGGGTTTATGCCAGTGTAAACATCAACCCCAAACCCTAAAGCTGTCAGGTTGTTGGAAGGTCGTCACTCACCTGCCAGGTTGAGCCGGCGCAGCTTGTACTTTGGCGCTGTCATGAAGCCCCACGCCTCATGTACGAGGGTTTAGGCCAGTCACTGGACAAAACCTCAAAACCTATTGAAAAAAGGTTTGTTATTTCAGTCTCACCTGCCAGGTTGAGGCAGCGCAGCTTGTACTTTGGCGCTGTCATGAAGCCCCACGCCTCAGGCACCTCACCTGCAGCAGCAGCAGCAGCAGCAGCAGCAGCAGCAGCAGCAGCTGCGATCTGGGATGGCAACGCGTAAAACTGTGCATAGCATTGCTGTTGTTCAATTCCAAGCAGTTTGAGCATTTGTGGGAGTTGCAAAATGTTGCACAACGCTCTTTCCCAGGTTGCAACACAGTGAGCAACCCACCTCCCAGCATGTTGTCGCTCAGATTCATCACCACCACGTTTTGCAGCGCCACCCAAGTGGTGGGCAGCTTGCCGCTCAGCCCGCAGCGCGACAGGTCCAGCCTCCGGAGGTTTGTCAACCTGCCCCAGTAGTCTGGCAGCTTGCCTTCAAGGCGTGGGTTGTGAGACAGTTCCACCTCCTGCAACAGGTAAACCAGAGACACACATTTTGTAGTTGATAAGGCTTTCAGCTGTGCTACATTGTGTTATGTGAGTTGCCCACAGCGCGACCAAGCGGCGCAGGTTGCTCAACCTGCCTCAACAAACCCACCTGCAGGCTCTCCAGCGCGGCATACTCAATTGGCAGCGTCCCAGCCAGCTTGTTGTGGGAAAGGTTCAGCACACTGCTGCTACACACATCAGCAATGATTAAACCCTAAGCCCGAAGCCCTAAACCACAAACGCACCTGGAGACTTTCCAGTGCCGCATATTCAATGGGCAGCGTCATCGCCAGCTCATTGTGGGCGATGTCTAACACGCTGCTGCTGCACATGCCAGCAATGAGAAAACCCTAGACCCTAAACCACAAACCACAGACCCACCTGCAGACTTTCCAGCGCCGCATACTCAATGGGAAGCGTCACCGCCAGCTCGTTGTGTGACAGGTCCAATACACGGAGGTTCCTGAAGCTGGCAAAGCCGGCTGGAACAGCACATTCCCCCTGGGCTCAAGCTCTCAATGCAAGCATGCAACAGCTGCATTGTGATGGAAAACTGACAACTGTTTGACGTGGCAAACCCCTTACGAAACCCTGAAAACCAGTAATTCATCCCCTCCTCACCTGCAGGCTCTCCAGCGCGGCATACTCAATTGGAAGTGTCCCCGCCAGCTCGTTGTGAGACAGGTCCAATACGCGGACCAGCTGAATCCACATAACCCAACACCCACCAACCCCCCAAGCTTCTTACCTGCAGGCTCTCCAGTGTTGCTTACTCAATTGGAAGCGTCCCCGCCAGCTCGTTGTGAGACAGGTCCAGTATGCGCAGGTTCCTGACTTGAAAGATGTTCCAAACATACAAAACCCTGGAACCCACCTGCAGGCTTTCCAGCGCCGCATACTCAATGGGCAGCGTCCCTGCCAGCTCGTTGTGGGAGAGGTCCAGTATGCAAATATGCTGATTCCTCAAAACCCAAAACCACCAACCCCAACCTCACCCTGAATCTAGCGACAAAGGCTTCTTACCTGCAAGCTCTCCAGTGCTGCATACTCAACGGGCAGCGTCCCAGCCAGCTCGTTGTGTGGCAGTTCCAGCACACTGCAGCTGCTGCACACATCAGCAATGACATAACCCTAAACCCTAAGCCCCAAACCACAAACGCACCTGCAGGCTCTCCAGTGCTGCGTACTCAATGGGATGGGAAGCGTCCCCGCCAGCTGGTTGTGTGACAGGTCCAGCACGCACAAACACTGCAACTCGACAAACACAACAAGTACAACTGGAATTCACTGCATTCTGTCATACCTGCAGGCTCTCTAATGCTGCATACTCCATGGGAAGCGTCCCTGTCAGCTCGTTGTGTGACAGGTCCAATACACGGAGGTTCCTGAAGCTGGCAAAGCTGACCGGAACAGCATATTCCCCCTGGACCCAAGCTCTCATTGCAAGCATTAACAGCCGCATTGTGATGGAAAACTGACAACTGTTTGACGCGGCAACCCCTCACAAACCCCTGAAAACCATCAAATCATCCCCTCCTCACCTGCAGGCTCTCCAGCGCTGCGTACTCAATTGGAAGCGTCCCCGCCAGCTCGTTGTGAGACAGGTCCAGCAGCAGTATCACCCGCACCCTGAACATAAACGAAAACGTGTTTACTCCTCACCTGCAGGCTTTCCAGTGCTGCGTACTCAATGGGAAGCGTCCCAGCCAGCTCATTATGGGAGAGGTCCAGTATGCGGAGGTTCCTGAAGCTGGCAAAGCTGACAGGCAAGGGCCCGTTGATCTGGTTCCTTGCCAGCCTGAGGACTTGAAGGTTCATCATGCCCAGGCCATAGCCTGCAAAAAAAGGTAGGAAGGATTTAAAAACAAACAGCAGCAGCAGCAGCAGCACCAGCAGCAGCAGCAGGTGTCAGATGACCGGCAGGGGCCCGTTGATCTGGTTGCGTGCAAGGCGCAGCACTTGAAGGTTCATCATGCCTAGGCCATAACCTGCGTGCAATGAATATACGGCGGCGGCGGCAGCAGCAGCAGTAGCAGCAGCAGGGTAGGTCAGCAGGTTCCCTGAAGCTCGCAAAGCTGACAGGTAAGGACCCATTTATCTGGTTGCGCGCAAGGCGAAGCACTTGAAGGTTCATCATGCCCAGGCCATAGCCTGCAGAGGGTTTGAAAAATTGGGTAAGGCAGCAGCAGCAGTGCCAGCAGCAGATGAGTCCGCTGACAGGTAAGGGCCTGTTGATCTGGTTCCTTGCCAGCCTGAGGACTTGCAGGTTCATCATGCCCAGGCCATAACCTGCAGAAAGAGCACATGTAATTAGGACGAAGCGCCAGCAGCAGCCGCAGCAGCCGCAGCAGCAGCAGCAGCAGCAGCAGCAGCAGCAGCAGCAGGATGATTCAGGTGACTGACAGTGGGCAGGATTGTGTGGTTGCATTTAAGGTGTGTCATTGGGATTTAATAAAACAGTGTTATAACCGCAACAGTGTTGTAACTGCACCTTGCAGCTTCATGTCATCGGCCGCCCGTGTGAAGGCCTGCTGCAGCACCTCCGCCACCAACACCAACCAGCATCATATCCAGCAACACAGCAAAACACCGGCAAACAACAACAGCAACAGCTGTGGCAGCTGGAGATAGCATGAATCCACATAAGATTTCATTCTTTGGTGCACACATGATCTCACATCTTTGGTGCACACATGATCTCACATCTTTGGTGCACACATGATCTCACATCTTTGGTGCACACATGATCTCACATCTTTGGTGCACACATGATCTCACATCTTTGGTGCACACATGATCTCACATCTTTGGTGCACACATGATCTCACATCTTTGGTGCACACATGATCTCACATCTTTGGTGCACACATGATCTCACATCTTTGGTGCACACATGATCTCAAAAACTGAAAATAGTCAGCAAAGAACTGCACCTTGCACCTTCACGTCGTCGGCTGCCCTGGTGAAGGCCTGCTGCAGCACCTCCTCCACAACCCCCAAACAGCATCATCCCCAGCAACGCAAACAACAGCAACAGCGGCATCGGCAGGAGTGAGCATAGAGTGCCATGTGACGTCTGCATACGCTAATTTCAACAAAAATTAGAAGTAACAACAAATAACTATTCGCACCTTGCAGCTTCATGTCATCGGCCGCCCTTGTGAAGGCCTGCTGCAGCACCTCCGCCACCGCCTGCGCCTGCTGAGCCTCCACCTGGACCTGCAAAAGTAACAAGAAAATAACACGTTAATAACATGCTTAGTAACACCAGTCATGCAAAGCCCAGATCAGGTTATGGCGGCCTGGTGGTCCCATTCTCATTCAGCTTGCAAGCACCAGCATTGGATGGAGACCTGTGCGTGCACAGTTGTCTTGTGTGACCTTCATTCCACAAAAATAACACGTTACACCTCAAAAGTAACATGCCCCCCCTCACCTGGTGATACGCGTCCACCGCCGCGCCCACGCCAGCCGCCGCATCAATAGCCGCCCCAGGTGACATCATATCTGGTGCAGCCCCAAGCCGCATGCGCATTTGATCTTTGGATGCAAATAATATCTGCATTGCATAAAGTTGCAGGAATCACATATTAGGTTGAACTGCGCAACACTAAAAATAATAGCTTTAGCAGGCACCGCCTCCCCGCGCCTGCAAAGCGGCTCAAAGTGCTAAGATGAATACTTTGCAGGATACGCACTTTGCAAAAGCACAATGCAACTTGATGCTCACTCATGAGTGTGGTCACATTTCTAGGGCCCACGCCACCATTTGTTTTATTTTTTTATTTCATATTCATTTCATGTTTTTGCATTTTGCGTCCTGCATTTTGCACTTTGCATGCTGAATAGTCATATCACCTGCATTGCCTGCTCAGCCGCCACTTGGGCCTGCATCGCCGCCTGCTGCGCTGAAAAGAGGGCTGCTTGCGCCACTGCCTGCATGGCTGCCGCATCGCCCCACTGTGCAGGCAGCGGGCCAGTCAGGTTGGTGCCTGCGGCAGACATGATTCAACAAATAATAACATAACAATGAACAAATAATAACATAATAAATATGAAACCAAAATGTTGTGACAAGTTGGAACTGCTCCACTGCCTGCATGGCTGCCGCCCCACTGTGCAGGCAGCGGGCCGGTCAGGTTGGTGCCTGCGGCAGACATGATTCAACAAATAATAACATAACAATGAACAATAATAACATAATAAATATGAAGCCAAAATGTTGTGACAAGTTGAAACTGCTCCACTGCCTGCATGGCTGCCGCGTCGCCCCACTGCGCGAGCAGCGGGCCGGTCAGGTTGGTGCCTGCGGCGGACGAGATGTAACAAAATATAACACTTGAGTTGTAACATGGTGTAACAAGGTGGAAAGGAGGGCTGCTTGGGCCACTGCCTGCATGGCTGCCGCGTCACCCCACTGCGCGGGCAGGGGGCCGGTCAGGTTGGTGCCTGTGGCGGACGAGATGTGACAGAAATAACACAAGTTGTAACATTTTGTAACATTTTGTAACACGGTGTAACAGAGTGCGGCTTGGGCCACCGCCTGGCTGCTGCGTCAGGATCTTGAGCATGCCCCATGCACTGGGCAGGATGCCCCTGAACACCCAATTTATAACACTTGTCATGAAACGTGTCACAACAATCTATTGTAACATGTTACAAAAGCTCACCTGTGAGGTCCACCTCCTGCAGGCTTTTCAGCATGCCCCATGCGTTGGGCAGGTTGCCACTGACCTGAGTGCCAGCAGCACGGAACACCTGCAGTATGAAGAGCACCCGACCACTGGTTTGGTAGCGCCCCCGGAGTTGCGGCTTAGCGCCTACTGAAAGCTGTGGTTTAGCGCCTCCTGAAAGCTGTGGTTTAGCGCCTACTGGAAGCTGTGGTTTAGCGCCTACTGGAAGCTGTGGTTTAGTGCCTACTGGAAGCTGTGGTGAAGGTCGTTAGGTACATTCGATTGAAGAAGCAGTATGGTATAAAAGCATTCGCCCTGCAAAGGAGCTAACAACATGTGAGCGGCAGCTGCTGCAGTGATCCACATGGACTTTTGCAGCTTGCTTGCCACACCGGTGCCTGAAATATTCAGCAACAAGCTGATTGAATGCAACACCTTATTGCAAGGATCATGATATACGATATAAGGCACACTTTTCGCACCTGCAGCTGCTGCAGTGATGCCCAGGCGTCAGGCAGCTTGCTGGCCACGCCAGTGCCTGACACGTCAAGCACCTGCAAGCACAATGCAGAACAGCATAACATCCTTCACAAGTTTAAACCCAATGCCAAGTGCAGCAGCGCAGAGCACGGTGCCTGTCATCAATAGAAAGATGAAGTAGATGCTGGTCTGTAATGCTGGCAGCTAGTACTTGTGTGTTTGCTGGCAGCTAGCACCTGTCAAGAACCTGCACCCTACATCTCAGGCATCACTGCACAAACAAGATTCCGCTGATGTATGTTTGATGTCTTTTTTGTATCTGTGTACTATGAAAGGGCAGTACTGCTGGAAGGCACACATCCCTACCTGCAGTGACGTGAGCCCCGCCCACAGCCGCGGGAAGCGGCCAGTAACACCTGGCAGCAGCGAGCAGCAGCAGCAGCAGCAGCAGAGCCAGCAGCAGCAGCAGCAGCAGCAGAGCCAGCAGCAGCAGCAGCAGCAGCAGCAGCATAATCAGCAGCGGCGGCAGCAGCAGCAGCAGCAGCAGCAGCAACAGCAGCAGCAGCAACAGCGGCGGCAGGCCAAGAAGATCTTCAACTCGCAGGACGGCTTGACGTTTGGCGCAATGCTGCTGTGCTGCCGCTGATGTTGAACACCCTCAGCTGTGTCTTAGCTGCTGCGCGTGTTGCTTAGCGTAAACAGTGTTATACAAATGGGGATGCTCTTTGACGATAAGCATTGTGAAGCAGCTGTCTCAGCTGCGTTAGGTCAGCCGCCAGCAGGCTCATGTCGTCTGACTTCAGATTAAGCCCACAAAGTTTCAACCCCATTTGAGAACTGATTTAGGATCTTTCCCCCTTAACACACACCTGGGTTGCCGCTGATGTTCAAAACCCTCAACTGTGATAAATCTGCTGCCAGCCGGCTCATGTCGTCTGACAGTGGCCGGTCTTCTTGCAGTAATCCTGTCAGTCCAAGGTTGCTGAGGTTAAGCACCTGCAGATGCATAGAGTGCTTTGGTTGATCAACAAACCGCATTAGTATCGGCAGCGGAGTAGCAGGCAATGATAACACAACGACAGCAAATATCACAACAACAAATCATGTTACAACATTTGACCATCACCTGCAGGTGCTTCAGCCGCTTTACAAACTGCATCATCTTCGGCAGCGGAGTAGCAGGCAACAATAACTCAATGACAGCAAAAAACACAACAACAAATAACATAGCAACATTTGACCATCACCTGCAGGTGCTTCAGCCGCTTGACGAACGACATCATCTTGGGCAGCGGCGTAGCAGGAGGCTCCTCGGCCTTGCTGGTGTTCAGGAAGCTGCGGCGGCAGCAGCAGCAGCAGCAGCAGCAGCAGCAGCAGTTCAGACACATGACGCCAGCCACGAGGCATGGTGAACGTCCGTGATGGCTGACATTGATATGATAAACATGCCTCTTCTGAAGCCCAGGTTGGTGACATGGTCCTCAAAATTTCTTCATGAGTAATCAAAGTACATGGTGTGCAGTCTGGATTGAGTTGTACTGTATGATAGTGCATATATCAAAAAGGCCCACCTGGGGTCCAGCATGGTCGCGTGGCCCTCCACATATGCATCTTGATGGTACATTATGATACAACTTCAAGATACAGCTTCCTGGTCAGTCACCATGCATTTCATTTGGATTGAAATTGATGTTACAAGCCCCACCTGAGATCCAGCATGGTCACGTGGCCCTCGGCATTGCATCGTCATGACACATTCGTATGCTCTTAAACATCACATATGGTACAATTTGGTTAAGATGTTACAAATGATATATGAAATGTGTGCAAACGCCCCACCTGAGGTCCAGCATGGTCACGTGGCCCTCAGCATTGCATCATCATGACACATTCTTATGTTTGTCAACATAACATATGGTACGATTAGGTACATTTTTTATGTCATAGATGATATTTGAGTTATGTGTGAACATCCCACCTGAGGTCCAGGCTGGTCACGTGGCCCTCGGCATTGCAGCTGATGCCCTTCCAGCTGGCACAGTGCTGGGGCACCGCCTCGCCTGCAGCAGCAGCAGCAGCAGTGTCACACGTTTTGTCAACACTAACTTTGCACGCCGCCAGCGACACTGTTGTTGAAGTTCCATTCGTGCAGCTGCCGGCACCCTGCAAAGTTGCTGGCGCTGTTATAGTCCAGTAAAGGGGAACTGCACAGTACAAACCCAAAAAGAAATGCTGTTGTACAAACAATTTTGTTCTAAGGATCAGAATGTACGTGTCTTGATGCATAGTCAACACACGTGAAACACGTTGTGTAACCTGCACAAACTTCAGCATTACGTTTTTGGATTGCAACATGTCCGCGGGCACCACATGTGTGGGCAAGACAGCCTCTCACCTGTGCGTGTGAGTTGTGCCGTTGCACCGCCTTCAGAGTTCCAAGTGCCTAGTACCTGCAGCAGCAGCAGCAGCAGCAGAAGCAACAGCAGCAGCAGATGACACTATAAGTAACACCAAAACGACAAAATAACAACCATCACCTGCTGTCCCAGCATCTGTCGCATGCCGCTGCGGACGTCCAGCAGCGCCGTCAGCTCAGCTCAGCAATCAAACAAACCCAACAAATAACACCAAAAGTAACCGTAAAATTGACACAATGACTGCTGCTTGCCCAGCATCTGCCGCATGCCGCTGCGTATGGCCAGAAGCGTCGTCAGCTCAGCATTTGGATAAGTGAGGGAGCATGGCTCAGCGGTGCCACATGCATCTAAACAATCACAAGAAAAGCGACCAAAACCAACGATGCAACAGGTAGCAGGCAGGCTAATGCCCAGGAAATATCAATGTAACAGTGCAAATGACAAAATGACAGTCACCTGCTGGCCGAGCATCTGCCTCATCCCTGTGCGGATCCCAAGTAGCGCCGTCAGCTCAGCATTGGGGTCGTTTGGAGAGCAGGGTTCAGGGCTTCCATCAGTGATGATGTTGTCAACCAGGGCGTCCGGCACGCAACCTGCAAACATGGATGCAGCAGCGGCGGTAGCAGCAGCATAAGGGTTGGAAGTTGCAGGGTGATCAAGGCTCGGGCCTGCTGCCGATGACACTGTTGTTAACCAATGCATGTGGCACGCAACCTGCAGCTTGTGAAAAGACATGGCAGCGGTAGCACCAGCAGCAGCAGCAGCTGCTGCAACAGCAGGAGCGACGGCAACAGCAGCAGCAGCAGCAGCAGCAGCAGCAGCAGCAGCAGCAGCAGCAGCAGCAGCAGCAACGGCAGCCGCAGCGGCAGCGGCGGTTTCAGGGCTTTGCAGGGGCTGCGCTTATGTACGCGTGACACACACTGCCATCAGCCAGATGACCGTGAAATTGCACACCCTGACCCTTGATCCCTCAGCATCCCTCAACCTCACCTGTCACATTTGTCAATGACACGTCGATCACGCCACTGAACCGCCCCCAGCTCTCCGGAACCGCTCCGGACAGCTTCTCGTTCGCGTGCAGATACACCGCCAAACTGTCCGGCAGTTTTCCGCCGGCCCCCCAGCTCGCCGGAAGCTCGCCGGTCAGCTGGTTTTGTTCCGCATAAAACACTCGGAGTTTGGACATGTTGCTCCAGCTGGCGGGGATAGTTCCGGTCAGGGCGTTGTCCCACACCCAGAGCTGTTCCAAGGTTTGCCACCTGCAGCAGCAGCAGCAGCAGCAGCAGCAGAAGCACCTTGTTATGCCATGTTGCTCCAACCAATCGAGATCGGGATGCTTTTGGTTAGGGCGTTGTCCCAGACCCAGAGTTGCTCCAAGGTTTTCCACCTATAGCAGCAGCAACAGCAGCAGCAGCAGCAAGTCATAATGTCATGTTACTCCAACATATAGTATACGGTGTAGCACAAGTTGTGGCAAAGTTGGGCAGCCCGACACCCCCCGCTCACTTTGACCATGCTTCAGGCAGCGTCCCTTTTACACCAGAACCGCCTAGTGACAGCATTGCCACCGACGGTGGAGCAAGCTCAGCCAGCCGCCCCGGCAGCTGTGCTGCATCACAGCCCAAACCCTAAACCCTTATCCATCAAAAACCTGATCCCAAAAACCCCGGAATCCCCTCTCAACACTGGTCAACCACTCGCTTTGACCATGCTTCTGGCAGCGTCCCTTTCACCCCGCTGCCACCAAGCGACAGCATTGTGGGGGAAGCTCAGCCAGCCAAAACACAACTAAACCACTCAAAGCCTTGCAACACAGCGCTCACTTTGACCAGGCTTCAGGCAGCATCCCTTTCACCCCGCTGCCTCCTAGTGACAACATTGTGAGGGAGGGAGCCGCCAGCTCAGCCAGCCGGCCCGGCAGCTGGAGAACCCCTAAAATACAACACCTAGGTATAACACAACATCTACTTGAACCAAGCCCCAGGAAGCGTCTCGGAGGTGGCGCCAGCTCAGCCAGCCGGCCCGGCAGTTGAATTAGCAAGCTCTCCGCATCCAAACCCGAGCCACCGCACCCAAGGCCTTAAAAGTTGGATAAAAGGCCCAGGAGGCCTGAAAACCCAAAACCAGAATGCCTAAAACACCACACTTACTTTGACCAGGCTTCAGGCAGTGTGCCTCTTACTCCGCTGCCTCCGAGTGACAACATTGTCAACGATGGTGGCGCAAGCTCAGCCAGCCGGCCCGGCAGCTGTGCTGCATTGCAGCCCAAACCCTAAACCCTTATCCATCATAGTTCTGATCCCCCAAACCCCAGAAATCCCTCTCAACACTGGTCAAACATTCACTTTGACCATGCTTCAGGCAGGGTTCCTCTCACTCCGCTGCCTTCAAGTGACAGCATCGTCAGGGAAGGTGGCGCAAGCTCAGCCAGCCGGCCTGGCAGCTGTGCTGCATTTCAGCCCAAACCCTAAACCCTTATCCAGTAAATTTTCATTCCCCAAAACCCCAGAAATCCCTCTCAACACTGGTCAATCACTCACTTTGCCCAGGATTCGGGTAGTGTGCCTTTCACCCCGCTGCCTCCAAGCGACAGCATCGTCAGCGAGGGTGGCGCCAGCTCAGCCAGCCGGCCCGGCAACTGTGCTGCATTGCTGCTGCTGCTGTTGCTGTTGTGGCGGCAGTTGCTGCAGGTGAAGGTGGTGATACGAGGGAGTCGGGACACCAGGTCGGGGAGGATGGACAAATCAAGGCCTGCGGCAACAGCAGCAGCAGCAGCAGCAGCAGCAAGTGCGGTGGTGTGTTGCTGCAGGTGAATGCTGTGATGCGAGGCAGCTGGGACACCAGGTCGGGGCGGATGGACAGGTCAAGGCCTGCGGCAACAGTAGCAGCAGCAGCAGCAAGTGCGGTGGTGTGTTGCTGCAGGTGAATGCTGTGATGCGAGGCAGCTGAGACACCAGGTTGGGGAGGACGGAGAGGTCGAGGCCTGCGGCAGCAGCAGCAGCAGCAGCAGCAGCAGCAGCAGCAGCAGCAGCAGCAGCAGCAGCAGCAGCAGTCGAAACAACAGTAGAAGTATTGCGGCAGGTGGTTATGTCTACAGGAACCAACAGGTGACCCCAACTGAAAGCAGCTCCACTTTGAGCTGTTTGCTGCCAGTCAGAAGGACCCTGACGCCCACATACGTGGATGCTACACAGGCAACAGATGGGGTTCAGGGCTCCACCCTTATTGCGCCAAAAACCCCACAAACAGTCCGAACCCTGCCAAACCCTGCCAAACCCTGCTAAACCCTGCAACCCCGTCTCACCTGCATCGTATGCATACAGCTCTGTTACGTGAACCCTGCCGGCGTCCCGCACCATCGTAACACTTATGAAGCCGTAACCCCGCGTATCGACGAACTCCGTATAATCCCGAACTCCCGCCTTTTTGTCCGCGGGAAGCCACTCCGAAAGCTTCGGCGGAGCTCCGCCGAAAAGGCCCTTGACGAGACTCCAGCTCTCACTACCGACGATCAGCAGCTTTGGCAGCAGCTGCTGCAGCGCGGCGAGCTGCTGCTGCTCCACATCACTGCTGCTGCTGCTGCTGCTGCTGCTGCTGCTGCTGCTGTTGCTGCTGCTGCTGCTGCTGCTGCTGCTGCTGCTGCTGCTGCTGCTGCCGGTTGCAGGGTTCTGTGGGCCTGGAGGTTTGGCTGGTGCAACCACCAGCCGGCCTTCCACAGGGATCAGATAGTTTGGCGGCTGCACACCGCTGCTGCTGCTGCTGCTGCTGCTGCTGCTGTTGCGCGGCATTGCTGCTGCTGCCGGCGGCGCTGAGCCAGCTACAGGCGGCAGCGGCTGCTGAACAGCAGCACCGGACTGGCTGGGTGGCGGCTGCAACGGCTTTATCTGCTGCTGCTGCTGCTGCTGCTGTTGCTGCTGCTGCTGCTGGGTATTGTCTCTCAGCCCTGCAGTAGCACCTGCATTCCTCCTAGCCAGCTGATCCCTGCTGCTGCTGCTGCTGCTGCTGCTGCCGCTGGGTGCAGGCCGGGATCTCTGAGGTGCTGCTGGTGCTGCTGCTCCTGCCCCAGCCCTGATGTTGCCTCCCCTGCGCCCAACTACAACACTGCTGCTGCTGCTGCTGCTGCTGCTGCTGCTGCCTGGGGTTTCGCCAGGTGCCTGCCTGCCAACAGCAGCAGCATCGCCTCTGTTCCTCTGTGGCTGTCCTACGGGCCTTGCTGAATTGCTGCTGCTGCTGCCGCTACTGCCTTGGTTGATGCGACCTTGAGTCCGCCTGATGCTACCGCCTGCACTCCTCTGCTGCTGCTGTTGCTGCCCTGGTGCTACTGCAGGAGCATCCCTCCCAGTAGCAGCGCCTGCCCTGGTGCCTGCTCGCGCATTCCTGTTGCTGTTGTTGTTATCAGACCCACTGCTGCTGCTGCTGCTGCTGCCAGCACTGCCGCCACGTACTGCCCCTGCTCCTGCTGCTGGTGCCGCCTGGTTTTGCTCGTCCCTGCCAGCCCTGCTGCTGCTGCCGTCAATGCTGCTGCTGCTGCCGTTGTCGACTGGTGGTCGTGCAAATGCTGCTGCTGCTGACGAAGACCATCCTCTCCTGCTGCTGCTGCGTGTGCGGCGGCGCCTGTTCCTTCTGCTGCTGCTGTCTTCCTCATCTCTGTTATTTCTTCTGCTGTCTCTGTCTCTGTTTCTGCTGCTGTCTCTGTCTCGGCGGCCGTCCTGTTCAGCAGCAAAGATCTGCTCATAATCCTCAAAATTGAGCTCATCAGCGGGATCTGTTGCAGCTGTTGTTATGACGTCATCTTGTGGGATATTAACAACTGGATTACTGCTGACAGTGGCGCTGAGGACGTTGGTGGTGTCAACAGGAGCAGCACTGACTGCTGTCACGTCTGTCACAGCAGCAGTAGGAGCCTCTAGAGCTGCTGTGCTGTTGAATGCAACAACAGCAACAGCAGCAGCAGAAGTAGGCGGCTGTTGCGTGGCTGTGTTGACGGCCGGCTGTTGTGCAACAAGTGGCACCTCCTGCTGCTGCTGCTGTTGCTGTTGCTGATGCTGCTGCTGTTGCATGGCTGCGTCGTCGGCTGGCTGTCCTACAACAAGCGGCACCTGCTGCTGCTGCTGCTGCTGCTGCTGCTGCTGCTGCTGCTGCTGCTGCTGCTGCTGCTGCTGCTGCTGCTGCTGCTGCTGCTCAGCAGCAGATGGCGCCGGCGCTGCAGTTGCTGCTGCCGCTGCTGCTGTCGCAGCCATGTCTCCGACAGCTGCAGCTGCTGCTGCAGCGTACTTGCTGACGAGCTCAGCTGCAAATGCTGCTGCTGAGGCGTCTATGCGGTCAGTGGGGTTGAACTCTTCTATATTGAACTCCTGGGCAGCAGCAATGCGTGTGAAAGGTGCAGCACTGCTGCTGCTGCTGCTGCTGAGTTGCTGCGCTGGCCATGGCACCAGCAGTACTGCTGCCAGCAGCACTGCCAGCAGCCTGGCGCTTTTCCAGCCCATCAGGGCTTCGAAGCCAGCTGATTATAAAAAAACTATAAATTGAATGTTTTTTTGCTGGTTTGTTTCGCTTGCAGACTAACAAGAGCTCTTCCTCTGATTTGCGCGCCACGACACGTACAGGGGAGCTATGGCTGCTTATGACCACAGGCTCGGCACGTTTGCAGGATGTTGTTGTAAAGGGGTCTAAACGATACTTAATATCTAATCGTTGCTCAGTTTGGCTGCATAGTAATCCTGTGTGCAGCCGCGCAGATGCCTTTGCCACTGTACATCGTACGCGTGTGTCTGTAAATAGGACAACAAAAGAATACAAGATGAACTTTGTTTTATTTATGTCAATGACCTAATTCGGTGATGTTATACCACGTGCACTCCGAGCGTCTCTCTGCTGCGTTCCAGCAGTACCATCTGAACGCTTGAAGCGCTGGCTGACGCCAAGACCGAGAATGACATTTGTTTAGAAAGGATAATTGTGTGTTTAGTAGCGGCAGCAGCTTCCACTTGATTTGCCTGGCACATGATCTCCGCTAAACATTTCTTGGCTGAGGGTACTTTTGGTGCACCTTCAGTGTCACTCCACCATTTACTGCTCTGCTGCAAGGGGTGTGACAAAATTTTGGGGAGTCAACACCCCCTTGTAAGTTTGTTTGCAGCTTGTGCTTTAATTTGGTGCCAAGGCAGCGCTGCCTTTCCTTTCCGTGAGATGACAACGTGCATGCATGCATGCATGCAGAACAAATACGACTGCTTCGCATCTTCAAGACGTGATGGCATCACACACCAACGCAGGGAAGAACATCCAGGTGCCTTGAAAATGTTGCTGGTTTGCAACCGCGCTTGCAGGCATGCGCCACTGCCGCCCACTGAGATCTGGGTGTTACATTTGCTGCTGTCTGCAGCTGCTGCAGAGCAGCAATGGCAGGGCACAGCTTCAAGACCCACAGGTGCAACCTCCCCCTTGGCCCACACATGTTCACACAGCATGCAGAACATTGCTTGCTGCATGCATGTTCGACAATTCAGCTACCTGTTCCCAAAGTAGGGCCACAGGCACAGGCACCCACCAAGAAGCCACACAAGGCTCATGGGGTCCAAATAGAACCTAAACAGAAACACAAACACTAAGCGTCAGAGGCCTCAACAAGCAAAAAAACAAACTCGGGGCCACTGTCGGCCCTTAATGCCAAGCACCACTTCAGCTGGAGTCCTCATTGTAAAAAGATAACAAAGGCATCAAGCCATCCCCATTTGAGGCCAACAGGACACATGCCTGGACTTGCAGCGCCAGCTGCAGCAACCTGCTGCACCGCAGATGCGAGCTTAACAGAGCGCGCGCACAAGGGAACCATGCACCAGCACAGATGGGTATGGCAATGGCTTGCGAGCTTGTGCTACTTGCAACCTTTCTTTGCGTACGTACATGTACAGCGGGGCTTTGCTGCTGCGCCGCACAGGCCAAACTGGAGACATGCAATGCTGCAGCGGCTGCTGCTACGCTGCTGCTGCGCCGCTGCTGCTACATGTACAGTGGGCCTTGCTGCTGCTGCTGCGCCGCACAGGCTGCTACTGGAGACAGGCAGGGCAGGCGAAGCCACAGAGATTGAAAATCTCTGTGTGCTGCGTTCTTGGGGTGCCTGCACCACCCTGCACTGATGAACTCTCGCGGCTACTACTGTTGTGTGGTGGGACAAAATGGTAAAGCACAACCAGAGGAAAACAGCACACACAGGAGTGGAAAACACACCTCACACACCTGCCATGCAATACAGTACAACCCTGCAAAGCCCCTGCTGCTTGATGCTTGTTGCACTCACATGCTGCTGCTTTCTATGCCTTGTGTGACCAAAGCATGCAAGAAGGCAGTCAACACACACAGTGTGCACAGCATATGGTGCCAACCCTGCCAGGAATCTGCTGCCTGATGCCATCACACGCTGATGCTTTCTGTGCCTTGTGTGACAAGAACCACCTGCCCTGCAAAACCCCTGCCCTGCAAATCCCCTGCGGCTTGCGGCTTGCTCACATGCTGATACTTGCTGTGCCTGGTGTGACCAATCAACACAACCACCTTGCTGGTGCAGCAAGCAGACGGTGAAACACACACACACACACAGTGTGCACAGACTATAGCAAGAAACCTGCTGCTTGCGGCTTGCTTCATGCAGTTGCTGATGCTTTCCTTGTGTTATGTGACCAGGCGGCAAACCGGGCATGCAAGGTCACGGTATACATGCACACACAAGGTGCACAGCACACAAGGTACAACCTACACCTGTGACACAGCCAGCATTGCACACAGCCCTGCAGGATTGCTGCATGACATGCAAAACATGTAGTGTAAACATCTTGCCGCCATCCTGCCAATCGCACCCAAACAGCAACAGCAAAGAAAAGAGCAGCAGCTTTTGCGGCAGCCGTTGCAGCAGCAGCGCCAGCACAACAGAGGGTTTGCTGCCGCTGCTGCTGCAGCTCCTGCTCCAGCACATCACATGTGGAAGCAGCATATCCATACCAGCTGCTACCAGTGCTGCTGCTGCTGCTGCTGCTGTCGTCAATGCCACACAGACCTCAGCTTCAAGGAATTCAGACGCCAGCAGTGAACTGCTTCAAGGGTATCAACCTGCTGTGTACAGACTCTCTCATTCCCATCTGTGTTGGTGTAGCACCGCATTTTCACTGGATGTATCAATCAGCTGTAGCTGTGCTGCTGCTGCTGCTTGAACACTCTAAGATTGCAGGCATCTCAAATCAGCCTGAGCTTGTGATGCACCGCCGCAGCACCACGCATTCCTTATGGCACATGATGCATTGCAGCATTCCTGTCTCATCGTTGCACAGAATGCATTGCATCTGCATGAATGAATGAGCTACGCGTGGTGTGTTAAAACTCGCCACCCGCGTAAGTTAAGGGAGGGGGTTGCATCTGCAGTGCTACAGTGCCAGTAGAACACCAGCACCAAGCCTTCATCATGGTACAGAATGCAATGCATTGTGATAAGCTCTACAGTACCGGCAGAACGCCAGCTGTTGTACACAACCTTGAAACCCTACTCGACTCAAGCAGTTGTTGACTCAACTCTGCACAGTGAGTTGAGTCTACTCGGCCTCCACCACAATGTGCTCCTGCGTGCCCTCAGCGTGGATGCCGCCCCTGCCGCCGATCCAAAGGGGCCAACGTACTCGACTCAACTCAGCGATTGTGCGAGCTGAGTTGAGTCTACTCGGCCTCCAGCACGATGTGCTCCTGCGTGCCCTCAACGTGAATGCCGCCCCTGCTGCCAATTGTGAGGGGCCCGCCGTAGATGTCCTTGTACACAGCTGGCAGTGCGCGCTCGTTGGGTGGTGCAAGCCACAGCCTGTGACAGCAGCAGCAGCAAGACCAGCGTCAGCATACGGCTTGATGGGAGGGGCCCTATATGCATGTCTTCAAACACAGCTGGCAGCGCACGCTCATTGGGTGGTGCAAGCCACAGCCTGCGACAGCAGCAGCAGCAGCAGCAGACAATTGATGGTGAGGGGCCCGCCGTAGATGTCCTCGTACACAGCTGGCAGCGCGCGCTCATGGGGTGGTGCAAGCCACAGCCTGTGGCAGCATCAGCAGCACACATAAAGTAAGCAATCGGTTTGATTGTGAGGGGCCCGCCGTAGGTGTCCTCATATACAGCTGGCAGCGCGCGCTCATTGGGTGGTGCAAGCCACAGCCTGCGACAGCAGCAGCAGCAGCAGCAACACCACTGTCAGCACACAGCTTGATGGTGAGGGGCTCCTTAGATGTCCTCATACACAGCTGGCAGCGCGCGCGCATTGGGTGGTGCAAGCCACAGCCTGCGGAGAATACATGAGGCAAGCAGCAGCAGCAGCAGCAGCGGCAGCGGTGTGTGGTTGCTCAGCAGCTGGATCCTGCCCGAGCACAAAGAACGGCCCCCAACAGCCTCAACACAGGCATGAATTAGCATACGGCAGAAGAATCTTGACGCGAAGCATAAGGATTCTCCAAACAGCATTCATACGCACCTCAGCAGGTGGCGGCGCAGGTCGATGTCATCATAGTCCACAAACTCGCTGCGCGCGTGCAGCTGCGTGTGGTTGCTCAGCAGCTGGATCTCTCCCAAAGCCCAAAAAAACAACCCCCCAAAGCCCAAAAACAGCCCAAAACAAAGCACAAAGCAGCTTGAGACGGATTAAGCGTTGCAGCAGCACATAAAGATTCATTTGATAACAGTAGCACGCACCTCAGCAGGTGGCGGCGCAGGTCGATGTCATCGTAGTCAACGCACTCGCTGCGCGCATGCAGCTGCATCCCACACACCAGGCAAGCCAGTAGTAGCGGACAAGTAACAAACAATGAAGGTACAGACCACAAACAAACGCACCTCAGCAGGTGGCGGCGCAGGTCGATGTCATCGTAGTCGACGAACTCGCTGCGCGCGTGCAGCTGCGTGTGGTTGCTCAGCAGCTGGATCTCTCCCGGCTGCAGCATGTAATCCAGGCGCAGCTCGTCACTGGCCGCCAGCTTGTTGAACAGCTGTTGTTTAGGAATACAATTGTGTGTGCAGCAGCAGCAGCGGCAGCGGCGGCAGCATGTCAGGACGGGAGGTTCAAGTGCAGGCTGAATGTCAGCTACTGGGTCGTTTCCTGTGTAACAGTGCAAGCAGATCATGCATCAAGAAGCATGCCAAGCCCCCAAACCCCGCGTGCCTCGACGGCTTTTTTTGCACTGGGATGAGGCGCGCCACCTCCGCGTGGCACCTCCGCGCTAGCTGAGCAGGAAGTAGATGTCGCTGCGTCTGACAATTTACTTAGACAAATGGCAAAAACCCCAAAACAAACCCCCATAATCACCACACAGCCCATCAAACCCCAAATCTGCAGGATTTTGAAAGTTTCTCATGAGTGTACCTCCATGGCCTCGTACTGTGCAGGTGTCAGGCGCGGCACCTCCGCATGCCTCTGGCTCAGCAGGAAGTAGTTGTCGCTGCAGCTGGCAAAACACATTGGTTCACGCCAAAACCCCAAAAAAAACACCAAAAATACCACAGATGAGCCCTTGACGTACCAATAATCTCAGGGTATCAGTGCTAGAACCGGCTCACCTCCATGGCCTCGTACTGCGCGTGTGTCAGGCGCGGCACCTCCGCATGCCTCTGGCTCAGCAGGAAGTAGTTGTCGCTGCAGCTGGCAAAACACATTGGTTCACGCCAAAACCCACAAAAAAAAAACACCAAAAAAACCACAGATGAGCCCTTGACGTACCAATAATCTCAGGGTATCAGTGCTAGAACCGGCTCACCTCCATGGCCTCGTACTGCGCGTGTGTCAGGCGCGGCACCTCCGCATGCCTCTGGCTCAGCAGGAAGTAGTTGTCGCTGCAGCTGGCAAAACACATTGGTTCACGCCAAAACCCACAAAAAAAACACCAAAAATACCACAGATGAGCCCATGACGTACCAATAATCTCAGGGTTTCAGTGCTAGAACCGGCTCACCTCCATGGCCTCGTACTGTGCAGGTGTCAGGCGCGGCACCTCCGCATGCCTCTGGCTCAGCAGGAAGTAGTTGTCGCTGCAGCTGGCAAAACACATTGGTTCACGCCAAAACCCACAAAACAAACACCAAAAATACCACAGATGAGCCCATGACGTACCAATAATCTCAGGGTATCAGTGCTAGAACCGGCTCACCTCCATGGCCTCGTACTGCGCGTGTGTCAGGCGCGGCACCTCCGCATGCCTCTGGCTCAGCAGGAAGTAGTTGTCGCTGCAGCTGGCAAAACACATTGGTTCACGCCAAAACCCACAAAACAAACACCAAAAATACCACAGATGAGCCCATGACGTACCAATAATCTCAGGGTTTCAGTGCTAGAACCGGCTCACCTCCATGGCCTCGTACTGCGCGGGTGTGAGCCGCGGCACCTCAGCATGCCTCTGGCTGAGCAGGAAGTAGTTGTCGCTGTAGTTCACCAGACAGTAAAACAAAGGCCAAACCCAGCAAAAACAGCCATGAAAAACACCATAATTGCCAAGAAAAATGCCACATTAAGAGGGTTGTTTGTGCTTGTATGCTCTCACCTCCATGGCCTCGTACTGCGCTGGGGTCAAGCGCGGCACCTCTGCGTGGCGCTGGCTGAGCAGGAAGTAGTTGTCGCTGTAGTTCACGCTCAGGTAGCCGTCATGGTAATTGAACACGGGAATCAGGAAGTAGGGCTTCTTGCCCGGCGGCACCTGCGAATACAGCATCAAGAAGTATGATGATGGTTCAAACAATCAGTTTTTATTTTTCAGTTTTTATTTTTCAGTTTTTAATTGAGTGTAATCAAATCAATCATTCATTTAGAACACCAATTTCCAGTTTGTTTTTGCAAGATTATCTTTCATTTTGTTTTATCAAATTGTGCACCTTGCCCTGTATCTTATTACAAAGTTGGCGTGAACTAGGCAATAAGTTCAATTGATCGTTCGATCAATTAGTGCTGCTGCGCACCTCTCCCTTGCGGTCGTAGAACCAGTGAGGCCCGGCCAGTACTTCCGCCAGGTCAGCCCGGCTGCCATGCACCCCTTACAAAAAACATATACCAGAGGAATTTCAATAATACAAGTATACTGTATACATCTAATAAATTTTTGATTGGGAATGCTACAGTTTGTCACGCACCTCTCCCTTGCGGTCGTAGAACCAGTGAGGCCCTGCCAGCACCTCCGCCAGGTCGGGGCGCGTGCGCAAAATCTCGTTGTGCACGCTGACGCTGCTGCTCCAGCTGCTGAGGCCACCTGCAGGCAGGCAAAAAAATGAAGATGGCATTTCATTGTGTTTGGGGCTGTGCAGCCTTTGTTGTGCACGCTGACGCTGCTGCTCCAGCTGCTGAGGCCACCTGCAAGCCAACAAACACAGCATAGCATACCGTGCACACTAGGAGGAGAACTAGATGGCTGCACACATTGCACACATTGTCGAGCGCAACCAGATCGCAGCACTCAATGCAAAGAAGCAGCAGCACAACAAACAATTATACTATAAGAGACAGCATGCCCACCTGACTTGGCGTTGCGCAGGCACAGCAGCGTCACGATGTCTGCGCTGTCGTTGTGGAAGGGCTGTGCTGCGTGTGTGGCGTACAACCGTGTGAGGGGGTTGCTGGGGTCCTGGCCAATGTCCTGCAGCAGCAGCACCAGCAAGAAAAGTGTCAGCTGCAATGTGTGGGATTCCAAAACTTGATGTGCTGCGCTGCACTGTACTGTGCTGCTTCGTGGTGACTAATGCTGTACTGTAGCACGTTGTGCCATGCCACAAGTCCTCAAAAAGACCCAACTCTGATGTGACCGATCATGTATGCCGTCTTGCTGCGACATGGATCTAAACAAGGCTGTGCAAACAACTTGTGCTGTTCGAATATCTTGTGCTGTGCCACAGCTCTCACCTTGATGTGGCCGATCATGTGCCCCTTCTTGTTGTTGCTGGAGGCCTTGCCCCAGTACAGCCCTGGCAGCAGCAGCAGCAGCAGCGGCGGCGGCAGCAGATGTCAGAACAAGCTCTTTTCCTGACATGCTCGGTGCTAAAGCAGCGCACCATGAGCAGGGGCCTGTGGCAACGACAGTAATAAAACCTTAGGCAGGACAGCATACTGTGCCTGCACATATGATATGATGAGCTTCAAATGAACCGCTGCTGGTGAGTTTGAACTGCTGGTGTGTTCACGTCAAGCCCAGTGCATGGCTGCTGCTTGCACCAGCTTGATGCTAGAAACGAGGCTGGTGTGCTGGGCTGTGTCGCGATGCATGGCACAACAATCAAGTGCAAGCAGTCATGTTGAAGCGCTGCTGTGACAGCTGAATGACAAGAAACGAGGCTGATGTGCAGTGCTGTGCTATGTCCAATGCATGGCACAACAATAATGTGAAAGCGCTACTGTGATGGCTCAGGCAGCCACTCACCCATGCCCCAGTAAGCAATGGTGGTCTGGCGCCTGCTGTACCTGCAGTCACCAAACACAGCAGCAGCAGCAGCAGCAGCAGCAGCAGCAGCAGCAGCAGCAACAGCACAGGGTCAGAAGGAGCACACCCATTCCTGCAAGCAACCTGCACGCCACCCACACCACCATTGCCTCTCGACCTCATGTCTTACCTCAAGCTGCCGCGCAAAGCCCCGCCCGCTGACCACCTCATCACCACACTGCCTAAACCACAGCACAGCAGAGACCGCTGAACCGCAGCACAGCAGAGCCTACTAAACCCCACCTGTCCACAGGCACGCCGCGGATGAGCGCAAAACCCCGGCCGCTGACCACCTCATTCCTCACAGCCTCCAGATAAGGGCCCAGGGTGGGCAGAGGGAAGTCCTCCTTTGACACGGTCTGTATTTTGAAGCAGCAACAGCAGCGGCAGCAGCAGCAGCAGCAGAGCGGCACAAAGATGGTGAGATGATTGGAACGTGGGGAAGGCTTTGTCAGCTGCATGCATCGTCCCTCACAGCCTCAAGGTAGGGGCCCAGGGTGGGTAGTGGGAAGTCCTCCTTTGGCACCGTCTGTGTTTTTTTTAGCATCAGCATCAGCATCAGCAGCAGTAGCAGTTGTGTGTGGTCCCACATGCAAATCTGTTTCTGCTGAATAACAGGAACGCTGATAACAGTAGCTCACGTAGATCTGTGCAGAAGGCCCTTGCGCCTCACGCCCGCAATGGCAGCTTCCAGCTCCGCACTGCAGCCTAATGCCACTCCCAACACAATACACCAGCAAACATGCATCACAACTCACATGGATCTGTGCAGAAGGCACACCCTTGCGCTCCACCCCTGCAATGGCAGCGTCCAGCTCCGCAATGTGCTGCGGGCCGAGCACGTTGATCCAGTCGCTCCTGTGCTTGTACTGCTCTGCCGTCCAGGCTTCTGGACCTTCAATGATGCTGAAAGGCTCGACACTGCCCATCCTGCAAGCAGCAAAGCAGCACATGTGACATTACAAGGTTACGCAACTGCTTCTGTGCCTTGTACTGCTCTGCTGTCCGGGCCTCTGGCCCTTCAATCAGGGTGAAAGGCTCGACACTGCCCATCCTGCAAGCAGCAAGTGGCAAAGGCAGCAGAACCGCCAAACACTGGAGTCAAACAATTCAAAAGTCAAAGTCAAACACATAAGTTTGACCAGTTGCTGGGGGCTGGAGATGCTTGGGGCTGTGTGTGGGGTGTGCAGGACTGCCAAGGACTCTGTTCTGCCACTTCCTGCAAGCGAGCAAACTTATGTTCAGCGGTGGAGGTGTGCAGAAAGGTAAGTGTCAGTATTTGACTAGAGTCCAGCGCAGCAGCAAAGGGGTTGCAGTTTGCTTTGCACAGGCAGGGCGTGTGGAGGGTTGCTGTACTGCCCTGCAGCTCTGGGACAGTCTTCCTGCAAGCAGCTCGTGCCTGCCAAGCTGTGCCATGCTAAACAAAAATGTGGTGGCTGTTTGACCAGAGGTGCAGCTGCTCGGACGGTGTACTGTGCTAGGCCAAACATGGCGGGAATTGATGCCGCAGCATCTGCGGTTATGTGGCTGACACGACCTGCAGGCAGCCGAGGTAGCTGGCAGTACAGCAGCAGATGGAACTGCAGCTGCCTGCTGGCGCTATTTGATCCTTATGCAACTAGCTAATTCGTCTATCAGCAACAGAACATGAAGGTATGTGTGGAGAGGGAGTGAGAGTGGCGGTGCGATGATACTGCAGGATTGAAGGGTGCGTTGCATGGGGTGGGTGGGTTGAAGCAGCATGTGAGTCCAGGGCAGATGCAAGCCGGTGGATGCTGCTGCTGGGTGCAAACCGTCAAGTCTCATATCGGTGAAGCTGTCAACTACTTTCCAAGGCGCTGTCCTGCCTGCGTGCAGATGAGCCCGTACAGGGCAGCATATGCGAAGTTCTGCGCAGGCAAGCAAGAAGCGCAAGGAAACGCTGCATGCGGCAGCTCCAAAACGTCTAATAGTCCCAAAACACCCACCGAGATGTCTTCAGAGGAGCTGTAGTTGATGCCATGGTTGCTTTCGGCTGAGCAGCTGCTGGGCGCGGTTGTGTGGTCTGCAGATGAAGACGTAGACGTGAACAAGAGGTCATAAACGTTATGTTCGCGGAGGTGAAAAGCTGGATGCGGCCTGCCTTACATAATCAGCCCAGTCGATGTTTCTTGCTGCTGCCTAGTCAGCATGGGCCTTGAAACCAGTCAGAGACATATGTTCTGTCGAGCAAAGCTGATCGAAGCAAATTAGAAGGTTTGAAAGCGTCGAAGGGCTTGAGGCAGCTGGTCACTGCTGCGGACCCTCCCACACGCGCTGCAGGCATACAGCAACTGCACTGATGCAATGCTGTGCGTGAAAGGTATGCATGGCAGGCAACTAAAGCCTTACCAGTGAAGCGTCTCCTGAGCGAAAATTTCTTTGTGCAGCAGGCGTTCCTTTAGGCTTGTGTGCTGAGTGCGACGCAGTATGCAAGAAGAGGTTTGAGAAGGATAAGAGTAAATGCAGTCAACTTTGCTGATGGCGAGTGTCAAAGGTCCCTTGCCTTATATAGGCGTGACAACACAAATGGACGGATGCGTGCCAAAGAAGTTGGAACGTGGTAGTTCTCCGTTCTGACCAAGGTCAGCGCCATACGCGAAAAGATGTTATCTAGTTGAAAATCAAATTGGCCTAATATCAGCTTTAATACTCACAAGAGCACAACAAGTGGCAGATGCCAGCCTCCGCCCTCCTCCAGCTCACGTCTCACACTACGTGCCTACATGAACTCTTCATTTCAAAGCAAACGTACGTGTAATTGATGATTCTGGTGACTGTGTTATAGTTATCAGTTGCACGATGGTGCGTGCCGTTGACCGTGACTTGCCTCGGTGCACGCCTTGCGTTCTCTAAGAAGAGGCAAGAGCCGTCTCTGCATGACAACCCAAGCATGCCATGTTCAGGAGCATTTTCTCTGAAAAATTACAAGCAGATAAGGACCTAAGCAGTACTTTGATTGGATCTTCAAAGTGCCCACCCCTTCATTTAAAAGCACGTTGCATTCAGCTTTGTTTACAGGCGCAGTGCTTGCAGGTTGAAACAAGCTGCGCACCTGCAACCACTGTGACTGCACAACAGGGGGAGGCGGAGGATCGACCGACAATCACTGCTGTAGCTGTGCCTTGCAGCAATTGCTGTAGACATTTGCAACCAGAGGTGCACGCAGCAGCAGCACTGCTGCTACTGAGTAGGCTGAACTAGCATACATATGGTGGTTGTTAAGTAGAAGTAAGGTGTCCCCCGTGAATGCAACACACTGTGTTGAACTTGAACGTCGGCAGGGATGCGAATGGGACATCAGGACAACGGGTGCAGATCTGTCTAGACACATGTAAAATTCGTTATCTTACATGTCTGTAAACTTGGACACATGTCCACTTGCTCAGTTGCTCAGCAACATGAGTAGCCCAATGAAGCAGCACAAACCATGTTTGAGCGAATGTCTGCCCGTGTTGCAAATCGAACGCAGATGGCAGGTGTGGCAGCAAGCACTGCCTGTGCTGCTGCCACACCTGCCATCTGTGGTCGATTGCAGCATGGGCAGACATTTGCTCAAACATGATTTGTGATGCTTCATTGGGCTACTCGTGTTCTGCATCGAGCATACCAGGACACGCACGGCCAAAATTTTGTGCCTCAACAGGACAGAACATGTCCCCGTTCCAAAACACCACCTACTACGGACCGCTAAGCTGGGCTCACAGAAGCAACAGGTGGATTATGTTTCAGTGTTTCTTGCAACGCTCACGGCCTCTCCCGCACATGCATCAAAGCGTGACATCCTTGGCTCGTGCGACAGCCCCTGCAGTTGCAGCGCCCGTGCCATACACTGCCTGATCCTTGTGGAAGCATCCTGTCGCCACACGACTTCCATATGTCGCATCAAAGCAACATTCAGCAACTCGTCAAGAACACCCCACAGCTCATCCCTGTGCTAGCTTCTCCTTGCACCTGTCTGTGCCGAAAGTGTCGCTTCTAATTCTAGAGCCACGACTGTTTTGTTTATCAGCTCTAGCTGCAGCGGGTCCCGTCACTCAGCGTGTGTGGGTGATTTCCTTGGCGCAACTGCAGCAGGCACCGCCTTGCAAACGAAGCTTGGTTTAGCTCCCTAATAGCTGATAGCTCAAAATTCAGGTCAGGATTAACTGAAAGGACTTGAGAGGAATCTCAGTGCGCAGCAGCGATGACGCGCCTGGTCAGAGAGGCTGACTCGCAGAGGGACTCTCGGCTCCTGCGAGAGTTTGCAGCAAGTGGGATGAGCGTGGGATGCGCCAACACCTTCCTGAACCCAGTAGGTAAGCATCAGTGTGGCTTGAGCTACAGGCAGCGTCCCGGATTGCTCAAAAGTGGCAATTTCAAGGTGTGGGGCGTCCCTACACCAGGAACGCTCTGAGCTGCTCGAGAAGCAGCAGCCTGTTCTATGATGTTATAGAAAGGTTGCAATGATTGTAACTGTATACAACACCAAACGGTGCTGGGTCACCCGGCAGCTGCCACCAGGGAGCTGGGTTACTCAGTCTGGGGGTGACTGCATGCAGCAGCTGCTAACTGCCACACCAGCAGGGCAGTGACTGTAGCTGTTTGCTGCTATGCATGCACTTAAAGCTCAGAAGCAGCACACAAGTAGCTGCTATGTTTCATGAGAAACAAGACCTTAGCCTCTTACAACCTGTGCCCAGCACGGTCTCGGATGAACACAGTTGCTTACTGCCAGTCTTCATAGACGCTTATGAGCAGTGCTTGCTGCAGCACTCCCAACATCAGCAGGAAACTTTCAGCTTACAACCACGCTGTGTTGTTTTCTGTGTTGCTGCTGTTTTGCAATCCACAGAGGTTGTGAAGACCCGCATGCAGCTGGCTGGCACCAGTGCTGTTGCATCTGCAGCCGCACCATCATACTCCGCTGCTGCATCCGCAGCAGCAACAGCAGCAGCAGCAGCAGCGCGTATGCCTGCCGTTCCGCACGCAGCTGCAGCAGCAGCAGGATACTCCACAAGCTCAGCTGCAGCAGCAGCAGCAGCAAACAACAGCAGCAGCAGCAACTACAAGCTCGCTGCGGCGCGCCGCTTCATTTCTCACAGCAGTAAGTCAGCAGCACCCCAAGTTGGGGCACTGCAGCTGCCACAGCATGCGGGGCAGTTGCAGTCAGCAGTGCGCCCCTTTGTGCCGATTCCTGCAGGACCAGCAGCAGCAGCAGCAGCAGCAGCAGGAGGTGTGGCACCAGCTGAGGCGGCACTGGCAGCAGCAGCAAGTGCAATCAGCAGCAGCAGCAGCAGCAGCAGCAGCACTGCGGTGGCAAAGCGGCCAGGGTTTGTGGCGACTGCGTCGGCCATCTACAAGCAGGAGGGTGCGAGTGCGTTCACCCGCGGCATTCAGGTACGCTTGCAGGCTTCAACGTGTCGTTTTGCATGAGGTGGCTGAGCCCATAACACCGATGTTCCGACTCAGCTGCTGCTGCTGTTGTCCTTGCCAAATCACAGGCGTCGGCAACGCGTGCGGTCTGCAACGGCGGCATCAGGCTTGGGATGTATGGCCCTATCAAGTCGCTGATGTCAAGAGATGGCAGCGGCCAGGACCTGCATGCGGGTCAGAAGCTGACACCGCAACTGCTGCTGCCAATGCTGCTGCTGCTGCCGCCCCTGTTCAACAACAGGCGTCTGCCACACGTGCAGTGTGCAGCGGCGGCATCCACCTGGGCATATATAGCCCTATCAAGTCGCTGATGCCACTGACACTGCTGCTGCTGCTGCTGCTGTTGATAAACAGGCTTCTGCCACGCGTGCGATGTGCAACGGTGGCATCCGCCTGGGCATGTATGGCCCTATCAAGTCGCTCATGCCACTGACGTTGCTGCTGCTGCTGCTGCTGCTGCTGCTGCTGCTGCTGCTGCTGCTTCTGCTGTTGATCAACAGGCATCTGCCACGCGTGCAGTGTGTAACGGAGGCATCAGGCTAGGCATGTATGGACCCATCAAGTCACTCATGTCAAGAGATGGCAGCGGCCAGGACCTGCATGTTGGTCAGAAGCTGGCGGCCGGAAGCATCAGTGGCGGCATGGGGGCAGTGCTGACAACGCCAATTGAGCTGGCAAAAACAAGGCTGCAGGTGCGTTGGCAGCTGTGAAAGCCAGCTTGTTATTTGTTTTTCTGGCTTGGAATACATGTTGTTTGGGTACATGTTGTTGGGATGTTGGTCAGAAGCTGGCGGCTGGCAGCATCAGCGGCGGCATGGGGGCACTGCTGACGACACCAATTGAGCTGGCGAAGACGAGGCTGCAGGTGCGTTTGAACCCTACTAGTAGCAGCAGCAAATGTACACAACAGGGGTGATACCAGTGGAGGCTCCTCTGCTGCGGTATGAAGTCAATCACTGTCCTTGCTGATGTGCAGAGCCGCCGCCAACTCAGCTGCTGCTGCTGCTGCTGCTGCTGCTGCTGCTGCTGCTGCTGCTGCTGCAACTTCTGATAATCAGGCTCCTAGCGCAACCACTCGCTCCATGTCAGCAATTCGCAAAAGCGCCATTGCTGACCTCCAAGTTGCTGCTGCCGCTGCTGCTGCTGATGCTGCTGCTGCTGCTGCTGCTGCTGCTGCTGCTGCTGCTTTGACCTATTTATCAGGCTCCACTACGCGCTCCATGTCGGCTGTGCTCAAGGGCGTCATTGCTGACCCTGCTGCTGCTGCTGCTGCTGTGACCTATTTATCAGGCTCCCAGCGCCACGACACGCTCCATGTCGGCAGTGCTGAAAGGCATTGTAGCTGACCCGGCTGCTGCTGCTGCTGCTGCTGCCATTACATGTGTTGAATAACAGGCTCCCAGCGCAACCACTCGCTCCATGTCGGCAGTGCTCAAGGGTGTCATCGCACAGCAAGGAGTGGCTGGGCTGTGGAGCGGCGCAACGCCGTCAGTGCTGCGCCTGATCCTGCTGAACAGCTCCATGGTGGCCACATACGATGAGGTGAGATTCCTTCGTGGGAATCTTTCAATGGTTCTGTTGCGCCTTTTCTAATTCTGTGCTGGGTCAGGGGCATGGCGCCCACCACCTTGGGAACAAACAGCAGTGTGCCATTTGTTCCTGCTGTTCCGCTGCGTCTGTTAACATCATTCCATCTGCTGTGTTTGTCGCACATCCCTGTTCCGCAGGTCGAGGGCCGCATCATGCGCGCAACGGGCTGGGGCAGCAGCAGCGTGCAGCTGGTGCTGGCTAGCAGCATGGTGGCGGGGCTGGTCACAACCACAGTCATAACAACTATCATAACACATTTTGACAAACTGTTTTCTGCAGGCCGAACAGCCGCGATCTTCTGCAGCGCTACGAAAGCTGATGTGCTGAAATATTCCTGCTGCCCTGTTCTGCTTTATGCAGGTCAAGGGCCGCATCATGCGTGCAACGGGCTGGGGCAGCAGCAGCGTGCAGCTGGGCTTGTCACAACCACCAGGCAAAAATCCTGCGCATTTTCATATAATATACATTTTATTAAATATTCCCACGCTGTGTTTGCCGCACTGTTTGCATTTGTAGGTGAAGGGCCGCATCATGCGTGCAACGGGCTGGGGCAGCAGCAGCGTGCAGCTGGTGCTGGCTAGCAGCATGGTGGCAGGGCTTGTCACAACCACAGTCATAAACCCTGCGGACGTTATCCGGGCTTACATGCAGACCGGCCGCGGCAGCAGCCTAACCGGCATTGCGCAAGCCATATATGCAAAGGAGGGCGCAAGGGGGTTCCTCAAGGGGTGGAGCGCTGCGTATGCACGCACAGGTCCGCAGACGCTGATAATCTTTTCCGTGTCAGAAGTCATGCGCCCGGTGTTTGGCCTTGCGGCAATTGGCGGCTCTGCCTAAAGCTGTCTGGTGCACTGTAGTGCGCTGCCAGTACAGGCTGCATGAGGCTGCATGAGGCTGCATGAGGCTGCATGCAGCGTGCTTTGACTGTTGCGGCTCACAGCACCGGGCCGCAGACGCTGATCATCTTTTCCGTGTCTGAAGTGATGCGCCCAGTGTTTGGCCTGGCAGCGATTGGCGGCTCTGCGTAAGCAAGCGCTGCAAGTGTGGCTGCGCTACATAGCACCACACAACTGTAGGTTGCCATGGCAGCAGGCCCGACTACTGTCTCTTATTCTGTTGTGGGGTGCAGCGCTGCTTTTGCACGCACCGGGCCGCAGACGCTGATCAGCGTGTCGGAAGTCATGCGGCCCGTGTTTGGCCTGGCAGCGATTGGCGGCTCTGCATAACCAAGCGCTGCAAGCGTGGCCAGCTGCGCAGCAGGCAGCAGTGCCGCGTCATTTGTTGTGTTGGGTGCACATGCATGCACTGGGCCGCATCCGCTGATCATCGTCTCGTGTACTGTATTGTAAGCATGGTGCTGGGTCCGGCCCAGCCACAGTGTGGCCCTGCAGTGTGTGTGGCATGTTTTGCTGCCACTGCCCCAGCGTGTGTGGCTTGTTGTGCTGCCTCACAGCCGACAAGTATCAAACATGCTGTCATGCTTTGGCGGTGCTGCATCAGAGTGGAAAGAGGGTGGTAGATCCACCGTTGTGCGTTGAGCAGCATCAGCTGCACTGCTTGACGCATGCAGGTGCAACAGTTATATAGCATACATGGTCTGCTGCTGTTGCGCCCTTGTGTCAGGCAGTTGCTAAGTGACACGCACGCGGAGATGGTGACGGAAGCTGCTCGTCTGTTGTTGTACATCAGGAGGACATGAACAAATACATTTTGAGGGCGTGCATGTTCAATGCCACAGGCCGTAATGCTTGTTAGGCGAATGCTGAGTGACAAGCAGAGGCGAGGTGGCATCTGCTTTTCGGTTGTTGTACATGAGGACAGAACTCAATCCATCCAGAAGGTGCAACAGGTCTGCAATGCATGTGCGTCACCCCAGGCTGGAATGCCTGTGGAATGCCTGTGGACTGCCTGTGGAATGCCTGTGGAATGCCTGTGGAACGCCTGTGGAATGCCTGTGGAACGCCTGTGGAATGCATGTGAGTTACGCCAGGCTGCAATGCCTGTGGTGCTGCATCATGCACGACTGTTTCCTGCAGGTGGGCTCCTTGCAGTTAGGCTGCCAGCAAGCAGCCTTCCTGCAAGCAGCCTTCCTGCAAGCAGCCTTCCTGCAAGCGCACGTCCTGCAAGCGCACGTCCTGCAAGCAGGTTCACGGCAAGCGGGCTTCCTGCAAGCGGGCTTCCAGCAAGCAGCCTCCTGCAAGCGGGCTTACAGCAAGCAGGCTTACGCCAAGCGGGTTACTGGCAAGCGGCTGGCTGGCAAAAGCAGCAGCCATTCCGTGTGTTTGTGATAGTGCGTGCTGCCAGCGTTGGGGTGATGATGTGCGTGAGACACAAGCTGCGAGTGCGTGTATCACATTGGCCATCTGAACAGTTTGTGACTACTTGAACAGGATGTGAATGGGCACAAAGTTACAAATGCGTACAACAGCAGCCTTTGCTTTTCACTGTACATGGGTTGTACTGTGCATGGGTTATTTTGCGCCTTACGGCACAAGCTGGAGTTATGTTCAACTGTATGGGACTTGCGTGGCGCAGCGTTGCACGTTGGTAAAACATCACATGCTTTCCGTATGTGCACACCGCCAGTTGGTCTGGGTGTGTGGTCTGCTGAGCTGCAGGAAACACTGGCGGCAATGCAAGAGCACTCGTTACCGTGAGCCCATCCAAGGCTTGATGGATGATTGGGATTTCTGTCAGACCCCAGACCATGATCGTATTAATAATGATAATAGTCTTCTTGTAAGCCATACCTTGTCATCGGCAACCGCGCCCCGTACGGGGTGTACGGGGTGTGGGAGCATGGCATGAAATAAGGGTGTAGGAGCATGGCATGAAATAAGGGTGTGGGAGCATGGCATGAAATAAGGGTGTGGGAGCATGGCATGAAATAAGGGTGTGGGAGCATGGCATGAAATAAGGGTGTGGGAGCATGGCATGAAATAAGGGTGTAGGAGCATGGCATGAAATAAGGGTGTAGGAGCATGGCATGAAATAAGGGTGTAGGAGCATGGCATGAAATAAGGGTGTAGGAGCATGGCATGAAATAAGGGTGTAGGAGCATGGCATGAAATAAGGGTGTAGGAGCATGGCATGAAATAAGGGTGTGGGAGCATGGCATGAAATAAGGGTGTGGGAGCATGGCATGAAATAAGGGTGTGGGAGCATGGCATGAAATAAGGGTGTGGGAGCATGGCATGAAATAAGGGTGTAGGAGCATGGCATGAAATAAGGGTGTAGGAGCATGGCATGAAATAAGGGTGTAGGAGCATGGCATGAAATAAGGGTGTAGGAGCATGGCATGAAATAAGGGTGTAGGAGCATGGCATGAAATAAGGGTGTAGGAGCATGGCATGAAATAAGGGTGTAGGAGCATGGCATGAAATAAGGGTGTGGGAGCATGGCATGAAATAAGGGTGTGGGAGCATGGCATGAAATAAGGGTGTGGGAGCATGGCATGAAATAAGGGTGTAGGAGCATGGCATGAAATAAGGGTGTAGGAGCATGGCATGAAATAAGGGTGTAGGAGCATGGCATGAAATAAGGGTGTAGGAGCATGGCATGAAATAAGGGTGTAGGAGCATGGCATGAAATAAGGGTGTAGGAGCATGGCATGAAATAAGGGTGTGGGAGCATGGCATGAAATAAGGGTGTGGGAGCATGGCATGAAATAAGGGTGTGGGAGCATGGCATGAAATAAGGGTGTGGGAGCATGGCATGAAATAAGGGTGTAGGAGCATGGCATGAAATAAGGGTGTAGGAGCATGGCATGAAATAAGGGTGTAGGAGCATGGCATGCCTGGCGGCAGACCACCACAGTGGCGGCTGCTGCAGCACTGTACACGTGTGCTCCGTCACAATTGAAGTGCCGATGGCGTTATGGCTTGGTTGGTGGCACAACGATGATGCTGACCACTTCTAGACATGTGAGCGCCGCGATATGCTGCACTGTGACACTGCAATGTGTGTTACCTGCAAGTCTTTGAATTGGTTATTGGTATCGGTATTATGATGCTGACAGCGGGAATGCAGTTCTGCTGGCTTGGAACAGGGAGTGTGTGTAATCCGATCACACTGGCAGGGTGGTGATGGCTCCTTTCAAGGTGTACTGTCTTCACGTAACAGTCGTCGAACATGCTAACACGGGTGGTACGACATGTTGCCAACTTCATTGGTAAGAGCAACACCTGTACACCCTGCAAGACCTGAGCAACTAACAAGCCTTTTACGAGTGAAGCGTACATCACCCGAGCGTCACAAAAACGATGAGTTTACACTCACCTAGTAGGATCTACTACTAGCCATGCATGCAATCAATTACACGCTTTTTCAGCAAGAGCAACCAAGGGAAGCTGCTTGGCAGTCCCAAACCACCAATGGCGGCTTCCAAACCAGGCCCAGCACAGAGGCTGAACCAAACAAGCAAGGGCCAGATACGGCCACATGCTGTGAGCCGTGCATGCAACTGACTGTGAACTCTCTGTCAACAACACAGAAAGGTCAGGGGTAGTGTTGCCTAATCTGTAACAATGCAAAAGCTGACGAGGCAAACTATCAAGGCCAAGCCATTTCTTCACATGTACATCTGACGAGATTCTGCTGTTGACATACCACAGCTGCACAGAAGAAACAGCACACACCGCACACATGGTCACTCTGTGTCGCAGCAACAAACGCCATCACTACGCAACACGCTACAAGAACTACTAGTAGTTTTGTTTTAGCCAGTAATTTCAACTCCACTGCTTCTGCAAGTAGCTGCCTCAATCGGACCGCTGCTGATTCACAGCTCCAACGCTGCTGCTGCAGTACAAGTGCCGGCAGTACAAATTGTACTTGCAGTCCTGGCAGTACAGCTGCCGGCAGTACAAGTGCCGGCAGTACAAATTGTACTTGCACTCCTGGCAGTACAAGTGCCGGCAGTACAAGTGGCCCAGGCGATCAGCTGCAGCTAGAACTGCAGCTGCCAACCCCCACAGCCAATGCTTGAGTTCACACCAGAAGCACACACTCACACACTGTGCCACTTTGATGGCTCGTGCTTCTATCACACGCGCATCTCGCAAACCATACAAGCAGTACACACAGAGCTAGGCAGATCGATAAGCAGCAGCAGACTGTGACAGCTATGTGGCACCCAACGGACACAACGTCCTCGACATCTGGCGCGTACCCGTCGCTGCAGCAGCATGCCTGACCGGCGGTTGCAGCAGCAGTAGCGCGCCTACTGCGACTCAGCCTTGCTGCCAGCTGCCTCTACTACACGCCTGCTCCTCTTCCACAGCACACTTGCTGCGCCTTCCGCTTTCACACCAAGCCTGCTGCATGTTCTGCAGCGTGCCTACTGCGCCTTGGCCTTGCCAGCTGCCTGCGCAGGGTTGCTGTAGAACACCAGGTCCCCACGTCTGACACACACCCACACATCCACAGATGCTGCTGCAAAGCCGCACCAAACCTGCTGCTGCGAGAGCAGCGTGCCTACTGCGCCTTCTGCTTAGCAGCTTCTTTGGGGTTGCTGTTCAACACCACGTCCCCGGCATATGCCACATACCCACAGATGCTGCTGCAAAGCCGCAACACACCTGCCGCTGCAGACGCAGCGTGCCTGCCGCGCCTTGGCCTTGCTGCCAGCTGCCTGCGCAGGGTTGCTGCAGATCACCACGTCCCCGGCATCTGGCACATACTTTTCGGTGCTGCGCAGCTGCAGCGAAAGCAGCGTGCCTACTGCGCCTTCTGCTTTGCTGCCTCTGCGGGGTTGCTGTACAACACCACATCCCCGGCATCTGGCACACACCAACATATGCTGCTGCAAAGCCACACCACACCTGCTGCTGCATAAGCAGCGTGCCTACTGCGCCTTCTGCTTTGCGGCCTCTGCAGGGTTGCTGTAGAACACCACGTCGCCGGCATCTGGCACATACTTGTCGGTGCTGAAGCTGCGCTTGAGCATGGTGAACATGTGCAGCGGCAGCGGGCCGGGAGAGGGCGCGGGCTCCCTGCAGCAGCAGCAGCAGCAGCAGCGGCAGCAGCAGCAGCAGCGGCGGCAGCAGCAGCAGCAGCAGCGGCAGCAGCAGCAGCAGCGGCAGCAGCAGCAGCAGCGGCAGCAGCAGCGGCAGGCATTTAGGAGGTGGTGAGCTTTGCGAAGAGACTATGAAGGCCTACCACAGACTCGGCTGACTACGACACTGACAGAAGTGTTAGCAGGGCAGATGTTACACAAATAACAAAATATGACAACAAAAGGAACACAATGTAACATGTCACACCTGTAGTAGGGCCCCAGGATGGGCTTGATGGCCTCTGTGGCCTCCTGCAGGTGGTAGTGCGGGATCTGGGGGAACTGCAGCAGCAGCAGCAGCAGCAGCAGCAGCAGGGGTTGGTCAGCATGAGACGTAGGTGCTGTTGACATAAAGCACAGGATCTGAGGAATTGCGGCAGCAGCAGCAGCAGCGCCAGCAGCAGGGGTTGTCAGCATGAGACGCAGGTGCTGTTCACATAGTGTGCGGGATCTGGGGAAACTGCGACAGCAGCAGCAGAAGCAGCAGCAGCAGGAGCCCATTCAGGCTGAGTGCGGCTGCTTTACATGCAATGGCTTGCTGCTGCTTGGTTGCGTCAACCCGCTCTTTATCAATGTTCGCGTGCTGCTGTCTGTTAAGTGTGCTGAAGAAACAACGGGCAGAGGAAATGCAGCAAGCGCCACAACAGCCAACAGCACTGCTGCTGGTGTCCTCCAGGTGATCAAACGCAGGCTGCCTCCCTCTGAACCCTCAGCGGCCGGATTCACAAGCTGGGAACCCTAAACTCTGCAAAAACCCACCAGGTGGTGTGCCACATGTGTGCCAATGTCATGGTGGATCTTGTTGAACACGCCATAGTCGTGGTCCAGGGTTGTCAGGCCGCCACGCAGGTAGCTCCACTCAGAACCCCTGCAACAGAACAGCAGCAGCAGCAGCAGCAGCAAACCAGGTACTTCTAGGATTTGATGTATGGTGATCTCAGTTCAGTGTTGAGAAAAGGTCGCTGCGCGGGTAGCTCCAGTTCTGGCAGCAGCAGCAGCAGCAGCAGCAGCAGCGCAGTGCGGTACAATGGTGCGTGCACCGAATGCTACACAGACAACCTGTGAAGTGAAAATGGAAACCTTAGCGAGTAGAAGATGACAACGAAGCAATAGTATGGGTGGGATGCCGAATTGACAAGGAACAAGCGCTGCTGCGGCTGCTGCTGGTGGCTTCAGATGTTTGTATGTAGATAAGTCGGTGTTATCCTCAAAGGAGTTAGGACCGGCAAAATGATGTTGGCTCATCAACAGCCACCAGCAGCGGCTGATCCATAATCCATGTTGACAGTGCTCACAACTAACATCACTGTCACGCATACTGCTTATTCAATCCATGTCAGGAACCTCAAGCCATACCTGTACCAATGCATCTGGTGTGCGTGCTGCTGCACCCCGTGGTGGTGCAGATATGTGCCGGCAAAATGATGTTGCCTCATCAGCAGCCACCAGCAGCGGCTACATACTCCCTGTTGAAAGTGCTCACAAGTGTCATCAATGTAACTAACGCTGTTATATACGGTTATTCGATTAATGTCAAGACCCTCAAGCCATACCTATACCAGGGCACCTTGTGTGCGTGCTGCTGCACACCGTCGTGGTGCAAATACGTAACAGTGTCCAGCAACACAACCCCGCACAACCCAACACCTGACCTAAACCCCAGCTCGCAGGCTCAACCCCGCACCAAAAAATCTGGGCATCGACCCTGGAGCAAATCGCACCTGTACCAGGGCATCTTGTCTGCGTGCTCCTGCACACCGTGGTGGTGCAGGTAGGTCACTGTGTCCAGCCATACAATGTACACCAGCCAAGGAGCCCAGTACAGCTTGGCAATGGCGCCTCCACCAATAGCATACATGCCGTAGGCCTGGCAGCAGCAGCAGCACCAGCAGCGGCAGCGTGGTTGAATGTCGCGTAACAATGACAACTTCCTGTCTGGCCGGTGCTCCATGTTCTGGAAAGTTATTGAATGACTTGTGGATGCCAGCAATACAACTTTTTAAGGAAGTACAATCGACTATGCTATACAATCAAGCAGTACAACTCACCAGCAGGCTGTACATGATGGCGAGGCAGATGTCGCTGGTCACCACCATGCTGCGCTGGTGCTTGTTGAACAGGTCACTGCAGTACAAAGCAGTACATGGCGGTTACAATGGGGTACAAGGGGGTACAAGACAGTACAAGAGTAGTGAGCAATACATACATTTTGGCAGTGAACGCTTGTCAAACAAATATGCAGGCAGCACACCAGCACGCATTGAAATGTGTTGTGCTGCTGCAGTATTGAGACTGCCCCAGCAGCGGATGTGCTGAGTGCTCACTTGCCCAACACCTTGCTGCATACGGTTCTCACACAACATGACGCACAACATGACACAATGTAACAGTGCACCGGCTGTGCGGGTGCTTTGACAACCAGCCACACGATTGACACACTGCTACAAGATGTGAGGTAAGCTGTGGCAGGCAGCACACCAGCAAGCAGAAACAGGTACAGATAAAGGTTCTGTAAATGCAGTTCTGCTGCTACTGTGCCAGCCCATGTGCGAGGCGCTCACTTCCACATTGCAGCGTACATGTCATAACAAACAAACAAAACATAATGTGACAGTGCGTCACCTGTGTGGATGGTTGACAGCCAGCCACAGACGTGAAACACTGCTACATGATGTTGACTAGGCTGTGGCAAGCAGCACACCAGTTAGCAGAAACAGAGGTTCTGTGAGTGCAGCTGTGCTGCTGCTGCACCAGCCCATGTGCCAAGCGCTCACTTGCACAACACAATGCAGCATACATGTCATAACACAGACACATGACATAATGTAACAGTTCGTCACCAGTGTGGGTGTTTTCAGTCCTACACAGGCGCGACACGCGGTTACAGTATGTTGAGCAAGCTGAGCACAAACCCAATGTGCAGCAACGCCACACTCTAAGACAAATCAACCCAGCAGCAGCGCAGGCGGTCTGCATCAAACATGTTGAAGTTATCCTACAGCGAGTTACACAATCTGCCAGACCGTGTACACACTGTAGATGACTTCAACGTTTTTGATGCCGACCGCCTACGCTGCTGGCTGGGACATAACTGCCCAAACCCTGGCGGGTGCTGCATGCACAGTAAAATTCATGTGACACACAATGATGATGGCTTCATGATGGCTACCCATGAAATAACAGGTAAAAGTGTTACGAACACATAGTCACCTGTGTGGGTGGTAGTGGCTGTGGCTGCGGCCGGGGCTGCCCCAGATGAGGTAGAATGGATACGACATGTCAGTCCCAGTCTCCTATCGAGGTCTCTGTTACAAAGATGACAAAAAATTATACAGTGTGATAACCAAAGGCTCACCTGTGTGGGTGGTAGTGGCTGTGGCTGCGGCCGGGGCTGCCCCAAATCAGGTAAAAGGGGTAGGACAGCAGCGAAGCAGGGAAGGTGGACCGGCCCAGGCGCGCCATCCAGCCCTGCGTCACAAATGCAAAAATAACATGTCATTTTGATGAGTTTAACAGCAGTAAAACAGGTAAGGAGACTGATAGTCTGCCCCAAATCAGGTAACAGGGGTAGGACAGCAGCGAAGCAGGGAAGGTTGACCGGCCCAGGCGCGCAATCCAGCCCTGCGTCACAAACGCACGTTGTCGGTTTGTCACGATGAAACCGCAGAACGGACAGGGTAGGGGGCTGAAAGTCTGCCCCTAAGCAAATGGTTAAGAGGGCTGTGACAGCAGCGAAGCAGGGAAGGTTAACCGGCCCAGGCGCGCAATCCAGACCTGTGTTACATCACACAAGAATAACAAGTTAAGTTTATTTTATTTTTCCAAAACGATTTTCAAATTATTCTTGAAAAAGGAGGAAAGGGAACAAGTTCTGTCTGCCCCACGACTATGCTTGCATTGCAAACATTCCCACACCAGCTCGTTACATGGATAACAACCAAATAACAACAAGGTTCTAACACTCACCAGCTCCTCGTACTGTGTCTGCGTCAGCGGGTGCCAGCTCTCATCATTATCGATGTGGCCGTGGTTGCCGTGGTGCTTCTTGTGGGACAGCCTCCAGCCATGGTAAGGGACCAGGATGAAGGAGTGCAGCAGGTGGCCCATGGCGTCATTAAACTGCAAGGGTTTAGCGAGGGTTTGGCAGCAGCAGCAGCAGCAGCAGCAGCAGGGTTTAGGGGTTTATACACAGCATGAAAACAACAGGTGTGATGCTTCTTGTGGGACAGCCTCCAGCCGTGGTAGGGCACCAGGATGAAGGAGTGCAGCAGGTGGCCCATGGCGTCATTAAACTGCAAGGGTTTAGCGAGGGTTTGGCAGCAGCAGCAGCAGCAGCAGCAGGGTTTAGGGGTTGATACACAGCATGAAAACAACAGGTGTGATGCTTCTTGTGGGACAGCCTCCAGCCGTGGTAGGGCACCAGGATGAAGGAGTGCAGCAGGTGGCCCATGGCGTCATTAAACTGCAAGGGTTTAGCGAGGGTTTGGCAGCAGCAGCAGCAGCAGCAGCAGCAGGGTTTAGGGGTTTATACACAGCATGAAAACAACAGGTGTGATGCTTCTTGTGGGACAGCCTCCAGCCGTGGTAGGCACCAGGATGAAGGAGTGCAGCAGGTGGCCCATGGCGTCATTAAACTGCAAGGGTTTAGCGAGGGTTTGGCAGCAGCAGCAGCAGCAGCAGCAGCAGGGTTTAGGGGTTTATACACAGCATGAAAACAACAGGTGTGATGCTTCTTGTGGGACAGCCTCCAGCCGTGGTAGGCACCAGGATGAAGGAGTGCAGCAGGTGGCCCATGGCGTCATTGAACTGCAAGGGTTTAGCGAGGGTGTACGGTTCAGCAGCACAAGCAGCAGCAGGATTTTAAAGGGTTCAGTCCAGTCTAAAACAGCATGCGTGATGCACCTGGAGGTTGTGTGAACAAAGATCTGTGGCCTCGATCACTGTGCAACACACAGGCAGCTGGCTACTGCTGCTGCCACACTGCAGGCAAACGCAATCAATGCAACCTTGCACGTCACAATTTTGAAAAACTTTATGTAACACATGTATAACAGTTATGTAACACACCTGGCGGTTGTCGGAGAAGGAGCCGTGGCCGCAGTCGTGGCCCAGCACAAAGATGGCCCAGAACATGGTGCCCTGCGCAACCCAGTACAGCGGCCAGCTCCACCTGCAGCACAACAAATGACGGAAAACATAACATGTTATTTGTGGCAATGTAACATTTCATGACAGTGTGCGTTGTGGCCCAGCACAAAGATGGCCCAGAACATGGTGCCCTGGGCAACCCAGTTTGACCTGCAGCATCATGACAAATTGGCATCTTGCATGTTATTACTGTGACAAGATCATCAGTGACAACGTGCCAGCCACCACTGTCTAAAACCACTTCAAGAAGATACATCAGCAGCAGACGTGCACAATAACTACGTGCAACTACAGATGATGCTGACTCACCAGGTGGCGTAGGTGTGGGCCAGGTACACCATGCCAGCCATCACAGCCATGTGCAATACACATGTCAATTCGCAAATGCCTTTGCTTTACACCTGATCATCATCATGTTACCCATCAAGCATCAACTTTACACCTGATAAACAAGCATTGATATGCTTACACACTCATGTCATGTCATGCTATGCCATGTGTTGCTGCATTGGAGGCACGACTGCAAACATTACACATTGAAAAACATTACACCTGCAGCACCCACCAGGTGGCGTAGGTGTGAGCAAGGTACGACATGCCAGCCACCACTGCAAGGTCCAGGAACACATGCAACATGGAGCGAGCCACACTCTGCAGCAGCAGCAGCAGTAGCAGCAGCAAGCAGCGGCAGCGGTCACGCTACAGCCACTCGCAGCCAAGCTTGGGCAGCATGGGGTGCAGCTGCTGCCTGCTTCCGCACTGTGCTGATGTTTTGTTGTGTGCTAAAGGCTGTAGTTGTGCAACCATGCAAGCTCCAGGTCGTGCAAAGTCAAGCCACTGCAGCTGTGCATGCTGCTGCTGCTGCTGCTGCTGATGCTTTGAGCTTCGTGTTGACAGCACAGCAAGTCATGTGTATCTAGCAGCAGCTGAGCATGCTGCTGCCCTGCGCTGCTGCTGCTGCTGCCGCTGCTGCAGCAAATGCCTGCCGCCTTACATGTGCTTGCTGGTACTGCTGCAGTCAGCTGGGGAATGGTGAGTGCACTGTACAAAGCTGGCCCTCTGTCATTTGGCCGCTGCTGTTAACTCAACCTCGGCATCTTATTGTGTTGCTGGCCCATTCACGAGATCACTTGCATAGCTCTTGCTGCTGCTGCTGCTGCTGCTGCTGCAGGTCGTGCGCTGTCGCGCTGCCTGCCATTCAATCACCACAGCCTTTTCTACCATCTCTCTTGCTGCAGCGACTGCGGCTTGGCTTCTGCAGGAACCGGAGTCAGAAGTCAAGCACGCTGCTGCTTGCAAAACAAGCAACACGCCTTGATGCTGCTGCCGCTGCTGCTGCTGAGCTGTCAGTAGCTGTTTAATATGTAGCGCACCTTGCGCCAGCAGTGAGCAGGGATGGCTGCCTTCAGGTCCTGCAGGCTGAAGGGTGGGGGAGCTGACAGGTCATAGGAGCCGTCCTGCAAACAAGTAACATCATTTAAAATGACAGACGCAGCCCAGGCAGCATGTGCAGGCAGGGCAGGCAGGCGGGTGCACAGTTGGGGTGGGTGGTGGAGCCCCAGGCACCTGCAACCTATATGTGATCTGGGACCACGCAGCGAGAACGGCGCCAAAGAGAATATATGTTTGAAATGAGGCAGATCCAGTGCGAGTGCTGACAGCAGCCGGAGGAGTGACCGCTAAGGAGGTTCCCTCGCTCAAACACACCTCCTTGAGGACGAAGCCCCGGGCGTTTGTCTTGGGCATGATGGTCCGTTTCACTTCGTAAAAGTCGATGACGGCACCTCAAGCGCAAAAGGCGCGAGGTGGTGGGAGGAGGAAAGAGGAGGCAGTGCCACAGAAGTGGCCGGGGCGCCTGCAGCAAACTCGCTGCTTGGCTCGTTTGCAAAATAAAGTTCGCAGAGGAAAAGGTAAACTGTTTACGCAGGGTGCGGCCCTTTGTACGCCAAAGGCGTTTAACTCCAACCCTGGGGCTTGAGCCCTGCTGACCTCAGCCAACTGTGCTGGTGGAAGTTGGGCATGAGTCACCTCGCCGCTGCGTGCAGGCTGCTGTTCCTGAGGACCCTACACCTGCGTTTATAATGAAAGGTGTGTGTTCACCAAAGCCATGAGCACTCCTCATGTGTACAACTGCAGCCACTGCGAGTGCGCCAATTCAAACTGCAGCCACCTGGCAGGCAACAGTCCAGACCTGCATCAATGATGGAGTGAGCCTCCGTGAATGCTCATATGCCGGTTATCTTCACCTTTCTGTGATGCAAACCATTATTGGGAATCGTTTGCAACATACCAAGGTAAAAAGCACCGTCATGAGCAGGCCTTGCGGGCAGTGCTGCTGAGCAGCACCAGTGCTGATGCTGACTCTCACAGTGCAGAAAGGACCAGTGGTCCATGCTTTGACCAGTTTTTTTCTCTCTGCCCAATGAGCCTGTCGTTGGCTCCCCAAAGGGCAGGTGCTGAGAGCTCTACAGCAGAGAAAGTAAAATGACGAATTCTAGACAAAGCCAGGATGCCGAAGCACGCTGGTCATGCGCAGCTGCGCACCTTCAAGCAATGCTGAGCCAGAAGACCCCCGCCAAAGTCTCCTGGCACTCCGAGTGGTGGGCTGCTCATGTAGGCACGGCTGCCCGGCACCATAGCATCATGCGAAGTTCTCACCTGTAGGCACAGAGAAGGTTACAGGGCAGGGTCGTTAGGGGTCCATGGGCGGGACCACCTGTGACCCCTGCCCCCCGGCCTTCAAGTAGTCCTGGGTAGACCGTGGTGTAGGTTCCAGTCATGACAAGAACGCTCGCGTGTTACAGAGCAGCAGCGAGCAACAGTGTATGTTACAATACACATCACAGTTGGTTCAGGTATAGCTTTGTTTGTGAAGGTAATCCAGCAGCAACAGTCACATATGTAGTACACCGGTTACAACAGACTGCCATCACCTTGAGGTCTGGCACAGCTGTGACGACAATCCAGCAACATCATTTGGATATGTATTACAACAGTTACAGTAGACGGCCGCAGTCACAAAGGGGACAGTCTGTCGAGTTTAAATACAGAGCTGCAATGTGTGTTGAGCGTGCTGCATGCTGCCGATGTTGGTGTGACTGTGCTGCTGTCTGCAAACACGTCGATGCTTGGCATTCTGCTGCTTATGACATTCCTGTTCCAAGTGGCCACGGTGCTTGTGGCTCGGTAAGTCGAGCAATTACTGCATCATACATGAGCAGATGCTGTCAATACTGGCAGGGTAGTTACTGTAGATCTGCTGGCACATGTACTGTCTATATCGCATTGTGCTTTGCAAAATGTTTCCCGCAGAGTCGTCTCAAAATGAAACTTTCAATGTACTGTCAATGAGGCGTGCAGGGCAGGCAGCTGCTGTTTGACGAACACAAGGCCCAAAACTTCGGCAACTTAGGATGGATACCGTGAATGCTGCCACTACTTACCACGTCAGCAGCAGCAGCACCAGCACCAGCCTGCTGCTGGCGCATGCCAAGCCCTGACCCAGGTGTTGGCCACACCTTGCAGTCACTTGCACATGCTGCCACCACACGCGTCAAGTCAAGCATTCCTGATGACGAACGAGAGGGTCGAGAACTTGCCGGAAGCGTTTTACATCGGAGGCATCAGCAGTGACCAGCAGCAGACTGCAGCTGCAGCACACGCTACCTGCAGTAGCAGCGACTTTTGAATGACCTAATAGCCGCTCAAAAATGATGACTTCAGTAAAGATGGGCGTTGCCAGCAGCTGATCAAGGCGAGAGCTTGCCGGGTTTAGGTTCCAACCCGTCAGGTCAGGATCTCTACGCTGCTCCGCTTCAAAGCAGCACCGGTGTAACGCTGCAGGCACTTTGCACACAGAGACTGCCAATTTGCTGCATCTTTCGCTCCTCGCAGCCACAAATCAGCACAATGGCACTCTGCGCTAAGTCCTCCACCCGCGCCGTGTGCGCCAAGCAGGCTGCCCGCCCTGCTGGTGAGCATATAGTCAACGCAGTGCAGCAGAGACTCGGTCAAACGTGCCTGGGCAGCTCTGACGTTGCTGCTCTGCTTGCTGCCTGCCCCTGCCAGTGGCCCGCCCTGTGCTGGCTCGCCGCATGACCGTGCAGGCTAGGTGAGATTACGATGCAGTGCAGATACTGGATCTCCGCAGAGCCACGCAGACCAATTGGGCGATGCAGCATCAGCATCAGTGTCCTCACCGGCGCGAGTGGTGTGCAGCAGCGTCAGAACGGCAGCCAACGCATCGGATCGTTACATTATTACACGCAGCGATGAAACGCTGGAGGCAGAAGAGCAGCATGCTTGAGCAGCGGGGCGGTTTGCAGCAGCAGCATTTTGGGGCAGGTCAAAGCAGCGACTGATCCAGATGGCTGGCAGCCCCATTGGCAGGATGAACAGCAGATTGCTGTGGATCAGCTCTTGATCGTTTTGTTGTGCAGCAAGGGCAGCAGCAGGGCCAGCAGTACCAGTAGTGCAGGCAGGCACGTTGCGCTGGGCAGGTGCAGTTGTTCGCCAAGCAACTGGGCAACTCACAGCACAGCAACTGTGGTGGCAGATCTTAATGGAACCAGCTTTGCAGGTGCAACGCAGCATCAGTTACTGCGAAGGTAACAGGCTGCTGCCATGATTCGGGTCTGGGGTGTCCAAGCAGCGCTGGGTTCCCATCAGCTCTACAGCTGGCGCAGCAGCAGCAGTAGCAGATGCTTCAACAGCATCGCCCTGCAAGTATTAATGCTTTGTCGTGCCCTTCTGCTGTGCTGTCGCTGCCTGCGGTGTGTTATCTCTTTGTCCTGCAGCGCCCAGAAGCAGCAGGTGTCCATGCAGGTGACTGCTGGCCTGGCCGCTGCTGCTGCCACCCAGATGCTGATGCCCCTGGCAGCTGCCGCTGAGGTCACCCCATCCCTGAAGTGAGTAGGCGGGCTGGTGCTTCCTTTTCTGCTAGATTGTTTGCTGTTTGACTGACTTTGACCAGAGGTGCAACTCAGATGCTGATGCCCCCGGCAGCTGCTCAGGTCACCCCATCCCTGAAGTGGATGGCATGATGCATGCCTTTGCTGCTGCCACAGCAGCAAACTGCAGCATGGAAGCAGCCGGTTGGTGTGTGTTTGTTACCGCAGGCAGACTGAAAGCAGCAGGTCTGGTAAAGTCAATCGTGTTGCCTAGTTCTGCGGGGCTGTAGACAGCTGCTTGTTTGTATACTGTACTTACGTTGTTGTGCTGAACATATGTGTTTGGGTGGCATGCACGGTGATTCCTAAACAGCAACATGCAGACTAGGGGGTTCTTCATGGTCGTGGAGAAGATTCGTTCAATCTGCATGCAGCTGTTTGAACAGCACACCATCAGCGCATTCATAGTTCAACATCGACCCCCGCGATCCTTGGCTTGCAGGACTTCAGTACTTGAAACTGCTTTCTGCTCTTCTTTAGTGCACCACACACGTTCACTTGCGCACATAACAGCAACATAGATTGACAGGAGTTTGATTGATGTTTGACCAGTGTTTGACCGCTGTGTTTGACCGCATTTGCTTGCAGGATCTTTGTGTACAGCCTGGTGGCTGGTGGTGTGGTGCTCACACCTCAACCCATGCACACACACAACAATGGTACAGCACCAACAAAGCTTGACCAATGTTTGACCGCTGTTTTTGACCGCATCTGTTGCTGCTTGCAGGAACTTTGTGTACAGCCTGGTGGCTGGTGGTGTGGTGCTGGGCGGTATTGCCCTGGCCATCACCGCAGTGTCCAACTTCGACCCAGTGAAGCGCGGTTAAGCGGTTTAAACCCCACATCTGTGGCGGTTTAGGCGCCAAAATCCCAGCTCGACGGCGGTTCAGGAAAGAAGACCTAAGCCCTGTGGGCGAAGGGACGGTGTGTTGCGCAAGCAGCAACTGTCTTAGGAGCAGGTTCAGTGCTTTTGGATGTTGGTAGTGCTGGCAGTGTGTGGTCCGCAGCGGGACTGCTGCTTTTGGTCAGGTAGCAGCACAGAAGCAGCAGGTGTGCCGGTGCGTTGCTGCAATGCATAGCTTCCTGCTGCTAGCGCTCGAGACCTAGCAGGGCCCCGTGTGCGGTTGTGATAGAGGAGCGTGTGTGGCCGGAATCGTGCTGCCTTTTGTGCTGCTGCGCAGACGGTGCTGTCTACAATCAATATCTTTTGGATGTAGTTTCTGTGCTGGTTTGCAGCCGAGCAGGCAGGGCAGTGGCGGCAGTTTGGGGGCTGTGTGTGCAAAGCAGCGCAAGCGTGTCGGCGGGTGTTTTCTTTTCCTGTTGCAGCAGTTGGTACCTTGCTGAACTGTTTGCAGGGTGATGGATTGTGCCATGCTGTATAGCTGGCCGCAGCAGCGCGCACGCCTGTGCAGTGGTTGGTTTCGTGTTTAGGTTTTCCACCTAACGACGCTTGCTTCCAGCAATGGAAGCAGAGCAGTGTTGTATGGCAGTTGAGGCAGCACCCTGGGAGCAGCAGCAGCACAAAATTCGTTTGGCTACTGTGACAGCAGCGTTTCCTGCAAGCAGCAATGCTGTGCAGCAGCAGGAGTCTGCTAGGCCCTTTGTGTTGCAAGAGTGGCAGCACATTTGCAGACGTGTAACTGTTGTCACCCAATCTGGCTCTACAAGAGTGTTCGTGTTCATAAGTGTTGCAACACTGGACATAGATCAGTTGCACTTGAGGCACCTGCCATGCCTGAGGCTTACACCAGCAGCTGAAGTCACTCCAGCAGTCCTAAAGGACACACATGCTGCAGTTGACCGCAAAGGATCGCCCTGCACGACTTCAAACTGGATGGTCCAATGAAACACAGACAAGCCCCACCCAGCCATGCTTCTGGAATTTAATGCCTGCCAGTGAGACGTCCGTCGTGGCCAGGGGATCCTTCGTCAACCGCATCGAGTTTCAAGGCTTTTTGCATGCGAGCGCCCGTTCCGATGGCTAGGCTTTGCCTGGCAAGGCTTCGTAGGGAGCACTGCAGTATGCTTGCACCCCATGAGCCGCGCCTTCATTCGCTGGAGCCTGCTTTTTCTCGCTTTTTGAAGCCGGCGTATGTTTAAAAGATTGTAAAAGCGTTTTCACCGCTGGACGATTGTTGCTGGTCATGTTCACGGGGAGGTCTCCACAGCGTTCTGCAAGGCTTCTTCAACCCCTTCCAAGCATGCAACCAGTATAATTCATATGCACAGCTTTCAACAAAACAAGATCTGAGACTAAACACATCGACTCTCTGCGCCTCGCGCCGAGCAACCACTTCAACCAGCATCGAGGCAATGATCGCGTTTCCGACGTCAACAGCCTAATCACGTGGATATAAAACATATTCCTGCCAGTAGCATCCCACCCATGGCGCTTCTGCGCACGGCAGCGGGCGGGGCACTGCTGCTGTGCCTGCTGCTGCTGCCTGCAAGCCTGGCGCAAGACAGGGACACGAGCAAGCACGTGCCTGGCCTCGACGTTACAAAGGCTACGATAAACACAACGCTAAAGGCCATGCCAACAGATGGCAAGGTACTTATGGAGTTCTACGCCACCTGGTGCCCTGCATGCAGGTGCGCTGAAGTGTGCTGTTGCATGGACTGCAGCAGCAGCAGCAGCACCAGCACCAGCAGCACCAGCACCAGCACCAGCAGCACCAGCAGCAGCAGCACCAGCAGCAGTTTTGTTGCAGCAGCGGATGTTGCCTGATGCCCTGCATGCAGGTGCGCTGCCATGGTGCATGTAGCAGGAGAAACTTTTATCCTGCCATGCGCTGTTGCATGGACTGCGGCAGCAGCAGCAGCAGCAGTGCAGCAGCAGATGTTACCTGGCGCCCTGCATGCCGGCACGCTGCCATGTGCTGCTGTGGCTAGCTGCTGCTGCAACAGCATCTAGCACTGCTGCCCATGTCGCTCAGCAGCAGCAGCAGCAGCAGCAGCAGCAGCAGCAGTGACAGCAGCAGCAGCAGGAGTGACAGCCGAGCCAGCAGTGCTCTAGCTGTGAACACTGATAGTGTCAGCATCTGCATCATCATCAGCATGTAGCACTGCTGCCCACATCACACAAGCAGCAGCAGAAGCAGCAACTGCAGAGTCAGCGAGCAATCCACCTGTGAACATTGATGGTATCAGCAGCTGCACCATCAACAGCATCTGGCACTTTCTGTGCAGCCCACCTCTTTCAGCAGCAGCAGTAGCAGCAGCAGCAGCAGCAGCAGCAGCAGAGTCAGCAGGGTTCTACGTGTAAACACTGTCACTGCAGCAGCTGCGTCATCAACAGCAGCTAGCACTTGCCCCGCAGCCCACCCCTCTCAAGCAGCAGCAGCGGCAGCGACAGCCAAGTGAGGGGCAATATTACTGTAAACACTGTATCACCGCCAGCAGCTGCATCATCAACAGGCACCTAGCACTTGTCCCGCAGCCCGCCCCTCTCAAGCAGCAGCAATAGCAGCGATAGCACAGTGAGCGGGCAATCCAGTCGTAAACACTGTGTCACTGCCAGCAGCTGCATCATCAACAGCAGCTAGCATTTGCACCACAGCCCACCTCTTTAAGCAGCAGTAGCAGCAGCAGCAGCAGCAGCAGAGTCAGCAGGGTTTCTACGTGTAGACACGGATAGTGCCAGCAGCTGCATCATCAACCGCATCTAGCACTTGCTGTGCAGCCCACTCTTCTCAAGCAGCAGCAGTAGCAGCAGCAGCAGAAGAGTCAGCAGGGTTCTTTGTGTAAACACGGATAGTGCCAGCAGCTGCATCATCATCAGCATCTGGCTGCTGCCCACATCACTCAAGCAGCAGCAGAAGCAGCAACTGCAGAGTCAGCGGGCATTCCACCTGTAAACACTGATGGTACCAGCAGCTGCATCGTCAATGGGCAGCTAGCCCTTGCTGTGCAGCTCACTCTTCTCAAACAGCAGCAGCAGCAGCAGCAACTGCAGAGTCAGCAGGGTTCTGCATGTAAACACGGATAGTGCCAGCAGCTGCATCATCAACAGCATTTGGCGCTGCTGCCCACATCATTGTAAACACTGCCACTGGCAGCAGCTGCAGCATCAATGGGCATCTAGCACTTGCTGTGCAGCTCACTCTTCTCAAACAGCAGCAGCAGCAGCAGCAGCAGCAGCAGCAGTAGCAGCAGCAACAGCGTCAGTAGCAGCAGCAACAGCGTCAGCAGGGATTCCAGCAATCAACACTGGTAGTGTCAGCAGCTAGCACTTACTCTGCAGCCCACCCCCCTCAAGCAGCAGTAGAAGAGTCAGGAAAACTGCAATAGGCTGCCTCTTGCTTAACCGTTGTTCCTGGCTTTAATTTTTATGTTACAGGGCGTTCAAACCAGAATATGACAAGGTGGCGCGCTTCCTGGCCTCGCAGCCTGCAGGAGCGAACCGGGTGGTGGCCCTGCGGTTGGACTGCGCTGTAGACGTAAGTAATTGATAAATCACATTGATTTGACAGCAACAGTTACAGGCGATTGAGCCCGGCCGAGCAATGTGTTGAAGTTGGGATCATCAGACAGTTGACTTCTGCAATGAAGAAGGTGTCACCGGAGCAGCTGATCAGGGTGCTTTGTGTTTCAGGGCCAGCTGAACCAGGCGCCAGGGCATTCCAGCTTGCAGGAAACGGTGTGCAGCTTGCAGGACAGCTGTGTCAGCGGCAGTGTTAGCAGCTGTCTGTTGCTCACATGTCAACATTGTTAGTATCATTCTCAAGTATCATCTATGATCATATGTATGTTGCAGCCGGATGTGTGTGCGGCCTACCAGGTGGCGACTTACCCCACCATGTTCATGCTTAAACTCTTATTACTGTAACACTGTTATATGACATTATTTATGCATGTTATTCATGTCACATCGCAGCCCGACGTGTGCGGGGCCTACCAGGTGGCGGCCTACCCCACCATGTACACCTCAACCAGCTTTCTTGATGTGACACTGTTATTTAACATTATTTGTGCATGTCATTTGTGTTATTTGCAGCCCGATGTGTGCGGGGCCTACCAAGTGGCGGCCTACCCCACCATGTTCACCTCAACCAGCTTTCTTGCTCTGACGCTGTTATATGACAATATTTGTGCACGTTATTCATGTTACATTGCAGCCCGACGTGTGCGGGGCCTACCAAGTGGCGGCCTATCCCACCATGTTCACCGGCACTGCTGCTGACCTGGCGGCGGTCAACGTGGCTGGTTTGACCAAGTTTGACTACGGCAAGTACAGCCGCAACGCGATGGGCGTGGTCAAGTTCGTTGCGGAGAGCTTCAAGCTGTGAGTGGGGGTTGGGGTTTGTTTCTGTGTCAGGGGAGTTGCATGGTTTGAGCTGTGGCTAGAAGGGAAAGGGACAGGCGGCTTGCTTTCAGCACCAGCAGCAGCCGGCTCACTGGTATACAGCACTGTAACTTGTGGCTGATACGACCAGTTCTGACCACGGCAAGTACAGCCGCAACGCCATGGGCGTGGTCAAGTTCGTTGCGGAGAGCTTCAAGCTGTGAGTAGGAGGGTGTTGAAGGTTGTGAATGGGGGTGGGCATGACTGATTCTCAGCGACAGGGAATTGGGGTATGGTGCGGCAGCAGCAGCAGCAGCAGCCGGTTCACTGGTGTGCAGCAGTGCAGGTTGTGGCTGGTTTGACCAAGTTTGACTACGGCAAGTAAAGCCGCAACGCAATGGGCGTGGTCAAGTTTGTTGCGGAGAGCTTCAAGCTGTGCGTAGGAGGGTGTTGAAGGCTGTGAATGGGGGGTGGGCATGACTGATTCTCAGGGACGGCGAATTGGGGCATGATGCGGCAGCAGCAGCAGCAGCCATGTTGCTGAGCAGCAGTCAACGTGGCTGGTTTGACCAAGTTTGACTACGGCAAGTACAGCAACGCGATGATGGGCGTGGTCAAGTTCGTTGCAGAGAGCTTCAAGCTGTGAGTGGGGGTTGGGGAAGGGGGGGGGGGGGGGAGCGGTATTGAAGTATCTGAATGGGGGATGGCATGACTAGATCACAGGGACGGGGATTGGGGTATGGTGCGGCAGCAGCAGCGGCAGCAGCCATGTTGGTGAGCAGCAGTCAAGCTGTGAGTGGGGTGAGGGAGGGGCCTGGATGCACTGTTGAACATCAACCCGCGATGCAACTGCAAAAGGTGCTGCTGCGCCCGCTGTGTTGTAAGTTTCCGTTGCAACCTGTAGCTGCCCTGTGCTGCGCTGCGCATCGTGCCTGCAGGCACCTCACTTGTGTGGACGTCCCAGTGGCTAAAAAGTGTCTGGATCCAGCCGGGTTTAGCATTATGATAGTGTACCTGCAGTAAAGTGCGTTCCCTCTTCAACATTAACCCATTTATTTGCACTGCTACATGTTGTGTCTGCAGGGACCTCACTTTTGTGGAGGTGCCTGTCGCTGAAAAGCCGCTGGACACGAAACAGCCAGGACGGGGCGTCACGAAGGTGGCCGTCGACCTGCAGGTGCGTGGACCAGGGTTTGACCGTGGTTGACTCTTACTCTTTGATGTGCACTGAACAGCCCCCAGTCTCAATCAGCTCGGGTGCGGCGTCACAACTGTGCGTTGACAATGTTTCATCGAGAGTATTCCGTGATCAGAGCCTTGTGTTGCCTGTCACTGGTTGAATTGTTGCGGAAAGGCCGCTGGACACGAAACAGCCAGGACGGGGCGTTATGACGGTGGCAGTGGACCTGCAGGTGCGCCGAATTTGACCATGTTTGACCGTGTGTTGTGTTTCATCTTTTGTCATTCCTCCTTGACCACGCATGCAAGCACTTGCCTTGTGATGCATGCTGTATTCATGCAGCTCTCTTATATAGCGGTTGACTTAGGTCCAGCATGGGCTGCATCTGGTGCTGCTGCTGCTGCTGCTGCTGCTGCTGCTGCTGCAGTGGACAAATCCGGACGTGCAGCTCGCCACTGTGCAGCTTTTTGAGGCCATTGCAGCTCAAGACATCCTGCACAGCAAACCAGAGCAGCGCGTAGCACTCACACAACTGCTACAAGTATGGGCTGCAACCCACCCAGTGCCATCCTGCAAGACCGGTGCAACAGATGCAATCAAAAAGCTCGACACAGTGTGGCCGGAGGGAAAGGCAGCAGTGAAAGCAGAGCTGCAGGGACTCAAAGTGTGTGGGGACTGCGCTGGCGCGTCGTTGTGCACTGGCGCAGGGCACACAGATGCAATGGCAGCACTCGCAGGTGCAAAATTGGGGTGGTATTGTGTTGTTTGTGGTATATGTGTGGGCTTTTACCAAAATAGGCAGTCAAGGTAGCCCTGCATGCACTCAAAAGTGTGTGGGGACTGCGCTGACGCGTCGTTGTGCACAGGTGCAGGGCACACAGATGCAATGGCTGCGCTCGCAGGTGCGGTCTAACATGTCATCTTGGTATCTATGTGTTATGTTCTTGTGGTGATTTGTGTTGCTATGTGTTGCGAAGAAATGGGTGCAGTGAAAGTATCCTCAGTGCCTGCAGTGAAAGCAGAGGTGCAGGCACTCAAAGTGTGTGGGGACTGCGCTGGCGCGTCTTTGTGCACTGGCGCAGGCCACACAGATGCAATGGCAGCGCTCGCAGGTGCGGTTTATGGTGACATGTCAATTTGGTATTTTATGTGTCATGTTTTTGTGTTGTTGTTTGTGGCCTGAAGGCAAGGCAGCAGTGAAAGCAGAGCTGCAGGGACTCAAAGTGTGTGGGGACTGCGCTGGCGCGTTGCTATGCACGGGAGCAGGGCACGCAGATGCCATGGCAGCGCTCGCAGGTGCGGTTCATGGTGACATGTCAAGTTGTTAGTTATGTGTCACGTTATTGTGATGTTATTTATGTGGCCTGAAGGCAAGGCAGCAGTGAAAGCAGAGCTGCAGGGACTCAAGGTGTGTGGGGACTGCGCTGGCGCGTTGTTGTGCACTGGAGCAGGGCACACAGATGCAATGGCAGCGCTTGCAGGTGGGGCGCGGTTAAATTATTCGGGTGTCATTTGTGTCTCTTCTGGGGTCAGGGACAAGGATTGTTGCTTGTGTGGGGTCAACAGCAGCAGAGCTGCAGGGAGGTGTGTGGGGACTGCTCTGGCGCGTCGCTATGATCTGGCGCAGGGCACACAGATGCCATGGCGGCACTCGCAGGTACGTGTATGTGGTGTTGATTTGTTATTTGTGTTATTTGCATGGGGGTATACTAAAACCAGCAGTCAAGGTAGCCCTGCAGGGGCTCAAAGTGTGTGGGGACTGCGCTGGCGCATCGTTGTGCACAGGCGCAGGGCACACAGATGCAATGGCAGCGCTCGCAGGTGCGTGTATGTGGTGTTATGTCATTTTGTTAGTTATGTGTCATGTTAATGTGTTATCTGTGGCCCAAAGAGAGGGTGCAGTGAAAGCAGAGCTGCAGGGACTCAAAGTGTGTGGGGACTGCTCTGGCGCGTCGTTGTGCACTGGCGCAGGCCGCACAGAGGCCATGGCAGCGCTCGCAGGTGTGGCGCGGTTGAGTTATTCAGGTGTGATTTGGGTCTCTGCTGGGGTTTGGGGACAAGGATTGATGCTTGTGGGGGGTCAACAGCAGCAGAGTTGCAGGGACTCAAAGTGTGTAAAAACATTGTGCCGCAGCATCACTCTGCACATGAGCAGGGCACACAGATGCAATAGCAGCGCTCGCAGGTGCGCAGTGCAGGCCTGCGAGTACAACGCCTCCACTGCTACCCCCTGTGATTTGATACTTGCAGGCAGCGGCACCAGCAGCGCAGCAGCGCCCCACCCCGCGCCGCTATGTTCTGTAACATGCAATATAACACCTGCTTGTGCACGCTCTGATGTTGACTGTGCAGGCAAGAGCACCAGCAGCGCACCCGGAGCCCCTCAGCTGGGTGGCCTGCAAGGGCAGCAAGCCTCCATCCCCTTCACCCTTGGCTCTTGCTGTTGGTGATAACATTCTATATCATGCAATGTTGTTATAACATGTTATGACACATCCACTGCTGCGCGCTGTGGTGTGGTGTTTGCAGGCAAAAGCACCAGCAGCGCAGCCGCTGCGCACCCAGAGCCGTTGAACAGGGTGGCCTGCAAGGGCAGCAAGCCTGAGCACGGTGTATCATGCATTGTTGTTATAACATGTAATAACACCTACACTGATGCTGAGGTGTGTGCAGGCAAAAGCACCAGCAGCGCATACGCCGCCCACCCGAAACCCCTCAGCTGGTTGGCCTGCAAGGGCAGCAAGCCTCCACCATCCACTCCTTTTGATAACATTGTTTCGCATTTTACTTGGTGTGCATACTATCTTATGTAACTTGCTAAGTAACAACTGCTGGGTCCCTCCTGTGCAGGCAAGAGCACCAGCAGCGCAGCAGCAGCGCATCCGGAGCCTTTGAATTGGGTGGCCTGCAAGGGCAGCAAGCCTGAGCAGCGCGGCTTCACTTGCGCGCTGTGGCTGCTGTTTCACACCACCGCAGCAAGGTACGATTCTGTGTGAGGCAGAAGAGATGCTGTACGTTGTAGATGCAGCAAGCCTGAGCAGCGCGGCTTCACGTGTGTGTTGTGTCTGCTCCGCACAACAGCATCAAGGTGGGACACTGTAAGGGGGCAGTACTCGCATGCGAGCCCTTTGTGCTTGGTGCTGTGCTGGAAAAGGTACCACGTGTGCGCTGTGGCTGCTGCTCCACACCACGGCAGCAAGGTAGGCATTGGTTTGAACCAACGGTTTCAATGTAGTTGATGATGGCAGCGCAGCGCGGCGTCACGTGTGCGCTATTGCTGCGCTTCCACACCACGGCAGCAAGTGGCTGTAGTGCCACCTATCTAATCCTATCCAAGCATAAATGGATCCTTGCTGATGCCGGCTTGGGACTCAGCTGCACCCGGGGCGTGTCTTGCCTGCATGCTGGTTCACTTGAAGTGGATAGTTGCCCTGGGGCCCTGCTGATATGAAGCATGCTGACATGGCCGCCGCCGCCGCCGCTGCTGCTGCCACTGCTGCTGCAGGCTGGCTGATGCAGATGTGCCGCTGTTTATGGCCTCTCAGCGCGGCTTCGCGTACCAGTTCTTCCAGTGCGAAGTGTGCAAGTGAGTACAGAGATGCATAAGAAGAGTGTATCAATGTGTTGCCATCATGCGTGCGTCAGTTTGACAAAAGGTTGTGTTTTGCAAAATGTTGTGTTTTGCAATGGCACCGGTGAAGCCTCGTGGCACTGTGCATGGGCTGGCAGCTGAACCTCAAACCTTAAAACCTGACACATTGCCCTCCCTTGCTGTTTTGTCCCTCTCAGCAGGCGCCACTACGAGCGCGTGAGCGACAGCGCGGAAGCCAAGGCAGGAAAGGACCGTCGCGGCGTGCGGTGCTGCCGCCATTACACTGAACCCTAAACCCCAAATCCTTTTAGAATCTGCCGCATCTTTGTTTTTTCGCAGGCGCCACTATGAACGTGTGAGCGACAGCGCGGAAGCCAAGGCAGTAAAGAACCGCCGGCGGGTGGTGCTGCTGCCTTTCTGATGAAACCTCAATCCCTAAAACCTTGTGCTTCGTCATGATTGTGTTGTTGCAGGCGCCACTACGAGCGCGTGAGCGACAGCGCGGAAGCAAAGGCAGTAAAGGACCGCCGCGGCGCCGTGCTGTGGCTGTGGCGGGCACACAACGAAGTGAATGGGCGCCTGGCAAAGATTGAAGCCAAATACGGCCACAGCAGCACTGGTGATGCTGCATTCCCCAAGGTACGATTGCTTTAACAGCAATTAAAGGCATGGCAAATTGATTCTGTTGCGCACAGCTGCTGAGCTACTGTTAGCGCGCCCAGCGCAACAGGATAAGCCTAAGAAGTAGCTAGCTTGAGGTGTGAGCATACATGCTGGTTTTTAGAAGCTGGTGCTGTGGCTGTGGCGGGCGCACAATGAAGTGAATGGCCGGCTGGCCAAGATTGAATCAAAGTATGGCCACAGCAGCACCGGTGATGCTGCGTTCCCCAAGGTACGGCACTCAAATGCACCGCGGAATGATGCTGTTGCACACAGCTGCTGAGCTACTCTTCAAGTTAGCGTGCCCAGCGCAACAGTTGAAGCCTAAGAAGTAGCTAGTTTTAGTTGTGATTGTGCATTGCCCGCAGTGCAGGCTGCCTACACTGGAGAAGCGGGCAGATGAGCGTTACTCGACCCTTGCTGCTGCTGCTGCTGCTGCTGATGCTGATGCTGCCGTCTGTAGGTGCAATGGCTGACAGAATCAACCTGCCCGCAGTGCAGGCTGCCGGCATTTGAGAAGCGGGCAAACCCTGCTGCTGCCACTGCTGCAGAACCTAACCCTACTGCTGCTGCTGCTGCTGCCGCCGTCTGTAGGTGCAATGGCCCACCAAATCGGCCTGCCCGCAATGCCGCTTGCCGACGTTAGAGAAGCAGGCAGATGAGCGTTTATCGACCCTGCCGCTGCTGCTGCTGCTGCTGCTGCCGTCTGCAGGTGCAATGGCCCACCAAATCGGCCTGCCCGCAATGCCGCCTGCCAACGTTAGAGAAGCGGGCAGATGAGCGTTAATCGACCTTTGCCGCTGCTGCTGCTGCTGCTGCTGCTGCCGTCTGCAGGTGCAATGGCCCACCAAATCGGCCTGCCCGCAATGCCGCCTGCCAACGCTGGAGAAGAAGGCGGATGAGCGTGGCGGCGCGGATGGCGGCAGGCGCACAGGCGAGGCGCAAGCACAAACAGATGAAGTGCAGGTGAGCTGGTATAGGTGCAGATTGATGCAACAGAAACTGCTATTCAATGGCGGCTGGTTCTGATTTTGATTGTTGCTTTGTTGGCTGTTTTAGACGGATGTTTGATGTTTGTTGTACTGTGGTTGCTGTGGGCAAGGGTATGAATCGGAGTGGATGAGCGGGGCGGCGCGGATGGCGGGCGGCGCATAGGCGAAGCGCAAGCGCAGAGTGACAAAGTGCAGGTAGGCAGACAAACTGCAGGATCAATGCCATGTGCCTTGGTTACATCTGTATTGCAGTTTCATTGGACGCATTGTTCTGTTCAAACCTGTAGGTTGTGGTAGGTGGGGGATGGTTTAGCAGGCTGGCAGATGAGCGGGGCGGCGCAGATGGCAGGCAGAAGGGGAAACAGATGAAGTGCAGGTGAGCTGGTGTAGGCGCAGACTGATTCAACAGAATATTCTATTCAGCGGCTGCTTTTAATTGTTGCTTTCTTGGCTGTTTTGGACGGAGGTTTGGTATTTGTTGTACCGCGGTTGCTGTGGGCAAGGGTAAAAATTGAATGGATGAGCGGGGCGGCGCGGATGGTGGGCGGCGCACTGGCGAGGCACAAGGGCAAACAGATGAAGTGCAGGTGAGCTGGTATAGGCGCAGACTGGTTCAACGGAAATTTCTATTCAAGGGCGGCTGGTTCTGCTTTCAGATTGTTGCTTTGTTGGCTGTTTTAGACGGATGTTTGATGTTTGTTGCACCGTGGTTGCTGTGGTCAAGGGTATGAATCGGAGTGGATGAGCGGGGCGGCGCGGATGGTGGCAGGCGCACAGGCGAAGCGCAAGCGCAGAGTGACGAAGTGCAGGTGAGGCTGCAGTCCAATGCTGATCGACTTTGTTTGCACTCCATCCTTTGCGTTGATGAGTTGCATCTGCAGTCCAATGTGACTGGTAAGGGCATGTGAGCAGTAAGGGTGTGCAATAAGGCTGTGTTCTTTTATAGCAGGCCGCGTGATCTGCCCTGCTGCTGTACTTCTGTAACCCTCTAGTTGTCTGCGTTGTATGCTTTATGCTGCAGTGGAATGAGGAAGAAGTGTTCCGCTTCCTTATGAAGTGGTACGGCGGAGAGCCGGGCAGCGTCCAACCGCCATTTCACTTCTCTTGCATGGTATATCTGACATCCTCCCGCTGCAACTTGTGTTCTGTTGCTGTGCTTGCAGTGGAACGAGGAAGAAGTGTTCCGCTTCCTTATGAAGTGGTACGGCGGAGAGCCCGGCAGCGGCAACCCACACGATGCAGCAGCAGGCGGACCAGCAGCAGCAGCAGCAGCGCTGGCAGCAGCAGCAGCAGATGAGGAGTCCTCGCCAGCAGACAGCGATTCCAGCAGCAGCAGCAGCAGCAGCTTTGGTAGTGGTGTTATGCTGGGTGATGTTATTAACATGGCGGGCGTTGTTGTGGCTGTAGGGTTTTGTTACTGGCTGTTCCGGCGCTCGCAACGGCACCGGCGGGGTTTAGTCGTGGCTGTAGGGAAGGTTTTAGGGCATAAGGGTTTACACCATCATCATCATGTGGGTGTGCATGCTCATCATTGTGCTGCGGTGAGTAATGGTGATGGCTGGGCGGGGCGGGGTTACGCCACGAAACGGGACATGAACTGATGGGGACGTTGTGTAGTTCATCGTGAACTTTTGATGAATGGTGGTTTAGGGTTTTTTGGCTAGATAGGGATGGCTTGGCAGTGCTGGTGTTGGCGGGACTGGGCTTTCGGCTGTGCGGCGGGGTGGGGAAGCTGTCCGAAACAGGACATGAACTGATGATGAACTCAGCGTTGACCTATAAGCGCTGTTGTGGTAGCATAGGTGCTGATGGCAGTGCATGGTTGCTTGTGCTCAGCGAAGTGGTCCTATCATGCACAGCTGTGCTGCAAGAAGACTATTATCATTATTATTATTATTATTAGCTGTGCTGCAGTTCTGCACATCCTTGCACAGATGTGGGTGCCCCATTGGGGCTGAGCACGGACTCAAGTTGCAGTATGCTTGCTTGTAATGTCTGACATGCATGCACGCTGTAACTCTGTCCGGCTAGTACCCCTGCCCCGGTCCGACTCTGCAAGTCCTGGTAAAGAGATCTTGCTGAAGACGAAGCGTCGGCAAGGTTAAATGGATTCCGTGCTGTTTGGAACAGTCGCTGTTGTGTTGGGTCTGGAGGTGTGCTCAGTGTTGCAGCGGGTACATCTGGAGGGGCTTCGTTCAGCGATTCATTCATGCTGCGAGATATATTGCGGCACCGCATGGTCTTTGTGTACAGCAACGCCGTGGCCGCGTGAGCTGCTGCTGTCTGACACTGCTGACACTTGGCCTTTACACGGACCTGCTGTTGACTCTGCAAGCACTCTGAACATTTCTCCCGGCGCGAAACTGTCAGTAACATTCATCTATGAACATATATTTCATCCACATATTTACCGAAGTGAAAGCCGGATCGGTGCTGAGCCGTGAGCCAGCGTCGCCAGGTGGTGCTGGCCTGGTGTGCTGCTGTCTGACATTTGAATGGACCCATGCACAACTGCGGTTCAACAGCCACGGTGGCCATTGGGGGGACCACTTCTAGACATGTGAGTGACGCAATATGCTGCATTGTGCTACTGCAATGTGTGTTACCTGCAAATCTTTATAGTGGACCTGCTGTTGACCACCATATTCTGGATGCTGTTCGACGCGAGCAACTGCTTCGCATTGTATTGTTCTCGCATCATTAAACAATTTGCAGAACTATGAGTGCCAGATCGAAGCTGGGCTTGCCAATGGGCCAGCCTCGCCAGATGTGCGTCCTGCGTACGTTCGGATGTACCAGCCGGATGGGACCGGTTACTGCTTACAGCTTCTTGGACAGTTGATCGCTCCTGATAAGGTGTAAGCGTCCGCACATCCTTGTCACCTCGAATTATTCATCCCTGCAGAGCGATAGCACAGGTGAGACGCCACAATGCTTCGCAGCAAGTCAACACATGGATGCTGCCCGCAGAAAAGACCTGAGTGACACGCTGATGTGCTTCAAAGCATAATTCAAAACCTGTAACGGCTTGGTTTGCGTGTTCGATCAATGGCGCATCGGGACGAGCAGCATCTGCTGCTGCTAGGCAGTGCTCGCAGCTACAGATAGAGCAACCACCAGCATAACTTGCACCGTACACGACTGTTCCACAAACAACTTTCGACTATAGTTTCTGCGCTGCACACGCCGTGCTACTGCCGTGCTGCTGGCTTGCTACTGCCATGCTACAGCTGCAGGTGACACCCCTGCCCCTTGGGCCAGTCAGCATTCCAAGCAACAGCACTGCAACTGATCACGCCTTCAATATGGCGCGTGGATCTTCAGTTACTTGCACGGTGTTGTTGCTGCTGCTAGCTTCGATGGCCTGTGACGCTGCAGCAAGGGACACCAGGTGAGCGCACGAGATGTGACAGGGCTGTCTGTCTGCAGCAGCAGCAGCAGCAGCAGTAGCAGCAGCAGCAGCAGCAGCAGCAGCAGCACCGCAAGTGGCTTGTCAAGCTGCCGCAAGTGGCACCAGGTGAGCGCATCACATCTGGCAGGTGACAGGGCTGTCTGGGAGGCAGGCAGCAGCAGCAGCAGCAGCAAGATTGCTGAAGCAGCCTGTGACGCTGCAGCAAGTGGCACCAGGTGAGCGCATGAGAGGTGACGTGGCAGGTGGAAACAGCAACAGCGGCAGCAGCAGCAGCAGCAACAACAGCAGCAGCAGCAGCAGCAGCAGCAGCAGCAGCAGCAATGCTGCGGCAGCCTGTGACGCTGCAGCAAGTGGCACCAGGTGAGCGCATCACATCTGGCAGGTGACAGCAGGGCTGTCTGGCTGCAGCAGCAGCAGGAGCAGCAGCAGCAGCAGCAGCAGCAGCAGCAGCAGCAGCAGCAGCAGAGCTGCTGACAACAAACCCGCCAGCACGCACGCCATCCGCTGTGCTCATTCAGGCCGTCACCGCTGCCCCTGCTGCCCCTACTATCCTGCAGGCTCCCCAACGCAGCAGCAGCAGCAGCAGCAGCAGCAGCAGCACTGCCGGCACCCCGCAAGCTGCTGGCAGTAGCACCTCAGGCCGCCGCCGCCGCTGCTGCTGCTGCTGCTGCTGACTTGGCAGCAGCGGGCAGCAGGGTGCTGCTGCATGCGGGCCACGGCGGTAACAAGTCAAAGGGAACAAAGACGAGCGGCGGGTCCAAGAGCGGCAGCAGGAGCTCGGCCGCGCTGCGCTCTGGTCGCTGTGCTGCTGGCGTCGACTGCTGAGCCTACCACTGCTTTGTGGCAGCTGCAGTGGCAGTGGCAGTGGCAGCGGCAGTGGCAGTGGCAGTGGCAGTGCTGCTGGCGTGGACTGCTGATTCTTGCTGTTGAGGCAACTGCGGAATGGGCAGCAGTGGCGGCTGCAGCTGCAGTGGTGGCGGTGGTGTGGACTGCTGAGGCTGCTTACTGACAGCGCAGGCAGCGGCTGGTGACATCACCATTGCCGCCACTTCAGCTTGTAGATGAACATACAAGACAGCTGCAACCAGCTGTCAAAACAGCAGACTGCTGCTGGTGTGGACTGCTGAGGCTGCTTACTGACCGCGCAGGCAGCGGCATCATCTCATGTCATGCAGCACGTCATGGAGCATGTCAGTCTGCTGTTTTGCAGCCGGTTGCAGCTGTAAAATGACAGATTTAGGCCTGGTGAATGCACAACTGTTCACCGCAGCTGTTTTGTAGATTCGTCTACAAGCTGAAGTGGCGGCTTTGGTGTTGTGACCAGCGGCGGATGGAAGAGCGGCAGCCGGGGCTCAGCTGCGCTGCGGCCGTCTCGCTGCACTGCTGGTGTTGACTAGATTGTGCTGCTGCTTTGTGGCGGTGGCAGCGGCAACAGCAACAGCAGTGGCAGTGGCAGTGGCAGCGGCGGTGGCAGCGGCAGTGGCTGTGACAGCGGCAGTGGCGGCGGCGGTGGCAGCAGCAGCGCCTGCGACAGCGGCAGCAGTCAGCTCAGCATGTCAGCTGGCAGGGAGGCTTGTCTGCTTGAAGCAGCACCGCATGCATGGCAAGTGTAGCAACGGCATCATTGTTGTGTGCATAAAGTGGGAATCAGTGCATTGCATCATGCAATGCCTCAGTGAGGCAGTTGGGTAGCCACAAGGCGGTGCTTGCGGTCTATGTTTGCTGGGAGTATTGTGTGATATGCTCATCACTGCTGCTGCGCACACACCAGTGTTGTGTATGCACGCTGGGAGTTATGTGTGATCTTGTTTGGGGCACCTGCAGGCAGTGCGTCTGCGCATTGACATTGGTCTGCAGAGGTGCATGGCCTTGATGCAAACAGCAGCCGCAGAATCCGGCAGTACTGCCGGATCAAACCCCATGTTATGGCTTGTTGTCAGCAACCAGGAACTCCTAGACTGGCGTATGTTGTTGCATATGTGTTTGCAGCATTTGCGGCACCGTGTGGCATCTGATGCGAGCATTGTGGTTTAATCCAAACTTGGGACCCTGAGCGATCACCTCATGCTTGGCCACCCGTGATGTTGCTGGCAGGAACAGCTGTGTGCACTGCTTGTCACTGTGTGAAAGTATGCGAGTGCTGTTGTGCGCACTCTGCGGCGTGCTGCATTGTGCACGCGTGTCTTGCTTGAAGATGCATTGGTCAGAATTTGCCAATGCCTGCAGTGCAAACTGTCATCCTGCATTGTGTCTGTGCTAGTGCATGGTAGGTCTGGCCTCCCAGCTAAACAACACAACGTAGCATGGCAGCAAATGTGAACTGAGGGCTGTTGGTCTAGCGTCAAATTTGCCGATGCCTGCAGTGCAAACCGTCTTCCTGCGTTGTGTCTGTGCTAGTGCATGGCATTGGTCTCCCTGCTGTGCGCACTCTGCGGCGTGCTGCATTGTGCATGCATGCCTTGCGTGAATGTGCATTGGTCAGAGATTTGCCAAGGCCTGCAGTGCAACACAATATCCTACATTGTGTCTGTACTAGTCACTAGCACAGACCCAATGCAGTGCATGGCATTAACTCTCCCTGCTGTGCGCACTCTGCGGCGTGCTGCATTGTGCATGCATGCCTTGCGTGAATGTGCATTGGTCAGAGACTTGCCAATGCCTGCAGTGCAAACTGTCATCCTGCATTGTGTCCATGGTAGTGCACTGCATAATGGGCACTGGCTCTGCGGCTAGCCTAGCCGGTCGGACAACACAACGTAGCATGGCAGGTATTGTGGACTGCGGGCTTTAGGGTTTAGGGTTTGCTAGGCTTTAAGGTTTAGGGTTTAGGGTTTGCTAGCCTATGCAGGTATGGCAGGTATTGTGGACTGCGGGCTTTTGAGCGTAAGGTTTGCTAGGTCACAGCACTGAGGCACGTACTGTAGGCAGTGTTGAGGTCGTGATTGTGGTGGCATTGTGGCATGGCAAGAGCACTTTGTGAAGCATGCTTCATCAGCTTGTGACTGTCACAGTGTGCATCTTTTATATTGTTTATATACACCTATGCTTGCACGTAACTGACCGATGCGTGTGCTGAAGCACGCAAGAGACATCGGACTGCCAGAGTCAGGTTCTAGGGGGGACTTTCAGGGGCCCCCGGGGGCTGGTGTGCATCTGGCTGCAGGGTCCTTGCAGGCGTGCAGGAAGAAGGTTTCATCACTCGCAGCGCTGGCATCATCACTATATGATATAAAGCAGTGTGACCAACTTGGTGTGACAGTGATTAAAAGATTCTTGTCATAAAACCACTCAAGGTTTGACTCAAGCCATGAACCCCGCAGGAACTAGTGACAGTTGTCGAATGAGCAAGCCATCAAAGCAGACTGTGCTTGAAGCACCTGCTTGAGCTTGCTACGCAGTTGACCCTTCTCAACAGCTCCCTGTTCCTTCTGCTGCTGAAGCTGCACCGCCAAAGCAAGTCCTACCAGGCTGCATCTGCTCTGCTCCCATTTTTGCTCACACTGTATCAAATTCAAAGCCATGCACGCTTGATAAGACACAAAGCGATGTAATACTGCTTACGGTACTGGTTGCTGTTGCAAACGGGACGTGCCAAGGAGACACATTCCCGTAGCAGACCTGAGCTCGTCCTTTTCCCGCAATGGACTCCAGCAGGCCCATCGCACTGGTTCAAGGCCAGCTACCACCAGTGCAGCTGCCCGATCCTCCCGCGAAACGAGGCCGCAAAGGTGCGCCAGCAGTCCGGCAAACAAAAGCAACAGCAGGGCAGCAGAGCACAGCACAGCAGTGCCAGGGGGTCTAGGGGAACGCTCAGCAACTGCAAGTGCCCGGTTTGTTTGCAAACATTCAACCATGTATGTTGTTATGTAAATGTTATGGCTGCATGCTGGTTATGCATAGATCCCGCTTGGCTGTTGCTGGGCCAGCGGTGCAACAGCAGCACCCCACGCAGGCAGCAGCAGAGCAGCCCCTGCTGTGGCATATGCAGCATCACAATTCCGTGCTTTACTACAGCAGCAGTGTAGGCACAGAAGCACAAGCTAGCTTAGCATTGCCAGCTGTGCATGTGCTCCTTGCAGCAGCCGCGTTTTGACCAGCACACCTTGAGCGGCGCACACCCTCCTGCTTGTGGCATGTTTCAAATCACACGGGAACGTACCACCAGCGCGCAGCCAGAACCTGCAGATACTGAACAGCAGCAGAAGCACTCTAGCCTTCAGTGCAGCAGAAGATTGCTGTTGTAGTACGTCTCGCATCCGCTGCAACTCCATTGGCGAAAACAGTTGCCCTACGCCCCCCTTGCCCCTGTCCTGCAAGCAGCTCAAAGCCAGGCCAGAACGCAGGCAACATCACTCTTGCAGCACACTTCAAGGCACACTGGCCAGCAGCACAGTGCCAGCGAGGGTGTGCGCACAGGCCTCTTCCAGTCACCAGGTTTCTTGTGGCACCCCCTCTTTAGAAAGCAAATTGTGGCATTTGAATACTGCTGTCGCTGTGTGTTTGCCGCTGTCCTGCAAGCAACTCAGAGCCAGGGGCCCCTGCGCGAAGCGCTTCAAACGCATCCCAATGCTCTTGCACTGATCAGCATTGTGTCTGCTGCCGCTGTGTTGCTGCCGCTTTCCTGCAAGCAGCTCAGAGCCAGGGGCCCCTGCGCGCAAGCGCTGCAAACGCATCCCATTTCTCTTGCTCTGATCAGCATTGTGTCTGCTGCCGCTGTGTTGCTGCCGCTGTCCTGCAAGCAGCTCAGAGCCAGGGCGGGCCCGCGCGCAAGCACTCAAATGCGCCCTCTCTATCCTTTATCCACTCAGGACATGTTGCGTCTGCTGTTGCTGCATTTCTGCCGCTTTCCTGCAAGCAGCGCAAAGCCAGGGCGGCCCTGCGCGCAAGCGCAGCAAGAAAGCAGACAGCGAAGGAGCCACATCAGGGCCAGAGGCAGCAGCAGCAGCAGCAGTGGGCGGCAAGCCGCCAAGTGGGCGGCGGGGCGGCAAGAGTGGCGGCGGCAAGGCGCGCAGCAGCAAGCAGGATAAGGAGGACGAAGGGCTTGAGCTGGTTGCAGGCGAGGAGACAAAAGGTAAGCCTGCGCATGTGTGAATTATTGCCTCACTCCTGCTGTGTTGCAGTGGAGGAGGAGCCGGAGGAGCGGCTCAGCAAGACCCATAGCCTCGTCTTTTGAAAACCCTTGCAGCTCTTGTGCCTTGAACCGCAACCGCATGCCCTGAATCATTGCCTGTTTCACCTTGCAGTTGAGGGGGAGCCTGAAGCGCGGCTGTGCAAAGACCACAGCGCCGTGTTCCCCAATGGATTTGCAATGGATTTGCAAAAACACCCAAACCATCTTGGCAAATCTTACGCAATAAACGTTGTAATGCCGTTTGATGTGTTTTGATCATGCAGTGGAAGAAGAGCTGGAGGAGCGGCTGGGCAAGGACCCCAGTGGCCTGTTCTTCAATAGCATTCACACTGAAGTGTTCAAAAACCTTAACACCTCAAGAACCCTGAATGGTCTCTTGTTTGTGCAGTGGAAGAAGCGCCGGAGGAGCGGCTGGGCAAGGACCACAGCGGCGTTTGCTTGAAAGAAAACCATTAAAGCCAAGTACCCTAACCATACCCAAGCCCTTACCCAAGCCCTTACTTGTCCTCAAGTGACCAAACAAAAGTGCCCCACAGTTGCTCAAACATTTGATCCTGGTTAACAATGCTGTTTGATTGCTGTGTTCTTGTGCGTGTTGCAGTTGAGGAGGAGCCGGAGGAGCGACTGGGCAAGGACCACAGCGGCGTGCTTTCCAAGGACTTTATAGCTGAAAAGCCCAAGCCACCTTGAAATCATACACAAGCAACTCAATCCTGGCATATGATGTGTTTTGTTCATGCAGTTGAGGAGGAGGCGGAGGAGCGCCTGGGCAAGGACCACAGCGGCGTCTTCTCAGATACAATGGATTTGATAAACACCCAAATCACTTGATAAATATTATTCAGTAAACGTCGTAATGTAATGTTATGTGTTCTGTTCATGCAGTTGAGGAGGAGCCTGAGGAGCGGTTGGGCAAGGACCACAGTGGCCTGTTCTTCAATAGCATTCACACTGAAGTGTTCAAAAACCTTAACACCTCAAAAACCCTGAATGGTCTCTTGTTTGTGCAGTGGAAGAAGCGCCGGAGGAGCGGCTGGGCAAGGACCACAGAGGCGTTTGCTTGAAAGAAAACCATTAAAGCCAAGTACCCAAACCATACCCAAGCCCTTACCCAAGCCCTTACTTGTCCTCAAGTGACCAAGCAAAAGTGCCTCACAGTTGCTCAAACATTTAATCCTGATCAACAATGCTGTTTGATTGCTGTGCTCTTGTGTTGCAGTTGAGGAGGAGCCTGAGGAGCGGCTGGGCAAGGACCACAGCGGCGTCTTTCCCAATGGCTTTGAAATGGGTTTGAAAGACAAACACCCAAATCATCTTTATAAACATATTACGCTGTTAACGTTGATGAATGTCATAATGTCATTTGATGTGTTCTATTCATGCAGTTGAGGAGGAGCCGGAGGAGCGGTTGGGCAAGGACCACAGCGGCGTCTTCTCAAAAGACCTGCCCTGGCTCATGTACGGCTTTGGGGATGCAGACAAGCCAATAAAGGTGGGTCTGAGCATTCTGTCAATGTTTGTATTTGCAGTAGTATACTACGTATAATACGTATGCACACTTCTGCTGTCTTTTGTGTTTTTCTATTTGCTTCCAAGGACCTGCCCTGGCTCGTGTACGGCTTTGGAGACGCTGACAAACCCATCAAGGCGACTTTTGAATACTATCATCATTATCAAAGGTATTGTTGTTGGATTGTCAGAAAGTTTTAGAATTACTGCGTTTTGGAAGGCCTACATCTGTGCTGTGTGCTTTGCAGGAAGCTGAAAGGCATCGCAGTGCACTTCTTGCTCCCACGAGCCTTGCTGCTGCTGCTGCTGCTGCCTGGGTATGCTGTGGCTTGCAGAAATCTGTGGACCTAGTGGAAGACATAGCTGTGCAGTATGTGACAGAGACAGTGCACGCAGCCATGTTCAAACGCCGTACTTAGTACCCATTTGTCCGCGCTTTGCCGCTTGCAGGAAACCGTCGACCTTGTACAAGACATAGCAGTGCAGTACGTGACAGAGACGGTGCACGCAGCCATGGCAGCAGCGGCGCTGCTGGTGCTGCGCCCCCTTGCATGAAGCTCATTGTCTGTGGCTGCTCTTGTCGCTGCTTGCAGGTAACCGTCGACCTAGTAGAAGACATAGCAGTGCAGTATGCAACAGAGACGGTGCACGCAGCCATGTTCAAACGCCGTGCTTTTCAAACGCCGTGCTTGAAAACAAATTGTCCGCGCTTTACCGCTTGCAGGAAACCGTCGACCTAGTAGAAGACATAGCTGTGCAGTATGTGACAGAGACAGTACACGCCTGGCTGCCCGCTCCTGATGCACCGCCTTGCAGGAAACTCCAATTTGGTTGGCTGCTGTTGTTGCCGCTTGCAGGAAACCGTCGACCTAGTAGAAGACATAGCAGTGCAGTATGTGACAGAGACGGTGCACGCAGCCATGGCAGCAGCAGCCCTGCGCGCGCTGCCCAACCCCGCAGCCGCCAGCAGCGCCAAGCAGAAAAAAGACTTGGACCTAGAAGACTTGCTGTTTGCAGTGCGGCGGGACCCCCGCAAGGTGGCACGCATACAGGTGCGTATTCAACCCGAATCATGGTTCAAGGATTCCAGTCCAGTTGTGTTTAGCGTGATGGGTTCAAGAGGGTCCTTGACTTGCTTTTGCGGTGCGGCGAGACCCCCGGCGCTGCGCGCGCTGCCCAACCCCGCAGCCGCCAGCAGTGCCAAGCAGAAAAAAGACCTGGACCTAGAAGACTTGCTGTTTGCGGTGCGGCGAGACCCCCGCAAGGTCGCGCGCATACAGGTGCGCTGCTGATACAGCACAGGTTTAATAGCGTTTGATATTATTGAACATTTAGAATTAGGGTCAGGTTTCAGGGTGTGAAAGGGGTTTCAGGGTTTGACAGTGGGCTGCCCTAAAGCCCGCAGCCCTGCAGCCGCCAGCAGTGCCAAGCAGAAAAATGACCTGGACCTAGAGGACTTGCTGTTTGCGATGCGGCGAGACCCACGCAAGGTCGCGTGCGTACAGGTGCGCTGCTAGTGTTGAATATTGTTCAAAAGAGACTTGGAAAGTTTGAAAGGGGGCTGGACTAGAAGACTTGCTTTTCGTGGTGCGGCGAGACCCTGGCAAGGCGACACACATACAGGTGTGCAAATCTGTCCAATTTTTGGATAACTGGTGCTGTTTGTGCTACGCTGATCATGGCACCCATCAAAGTTTACACTAGTCCTGCCTTTGTTTAGCATCAACACTGCGTGTGCTGTGACTGACGGCTTTGCCTGCAAGGCCTTATGTCAAGTTACACACACAGAGAGACTTTCTGGGGTGAGTCTCCTTGAGTGACAGCCTGTTTTGCTGAGTCATCTGCGACGTTCCAGATTTTCGGGTGTTCGTTGCAACGTAGTTGCCTGTGCACACCGTGTAACCCCTCTTCTTCACCCATCAAAGTGTTTGTTGCCGTTGTGGTTTGTTACATGCTGACAACTTGGTGAGCCTGTCACCCAGTATTTGTTGTCACTATTTATGTTGTCTTTTTTTATGCACGGCAGGAGCTCATCCGGCGCCAGAAGGAGATCCAGGCACACACACATGCGCTGTATCGTGTGCAGCCACTGAGATGTCACTTTCTTTGTCACGTATTTGTTACTTTTGTGTTTGAATTGCCGCAGGAGCTCATCCGGCGCCAGAAGGAGATCCAGGATGCGCGCCGCGCTATGGACGTGGACGCAGAGGTGCAGCAATAGCAGCAGCAGCAGCAGCAGCAGTGATGGACTGTGGTTGGACTTGCTGCAACAGACACGCAGCAGCTCCAGCAGCAGCAGCAGCAGGGCCATTGGCCATGGGCGTGTGCGCAAGATTGCAGCAGCGAGGTGCCCAGCAACAGCAGTCGGCTTGATGAAACAGCCCAGCAGCAGCAGCAGCAGCAGAGTTGTGGCGCAACCCCAGCATGTGCTGGCTTCCCTACTTCCCTGCTTCTCTGCTTCCCTACTGAGCAACAACTGCAGCTGCAGCAGCAGCAGCAGCAGCAGCCGAGTTGCGGCGCAACCCCAGCATGTGCTTGCTTCTCTGCTGTGCGGGGACTGCACAGGGCTCTGCTAGCAGCCGGCTTACTTGACTGCTATGCTAACCCACTGTTTGTTGTCCCTGTCTGTTTACCATTTCTGTGCATGACTACGTTGTGCGTGTTCTGTTGCGCATCCAAGAACCAGCTTGTGTGTGGTAGGATTTTTATTGTGCATTATTTGTTGTGTGCAGCATGCCGCTCGCTGTGTGGCGCAGCACGCATGCACAGCTGTACACAACATGTTTGCAGCTACAGCATGCATGCAGCCCCTCTGCTGAAGAAGCAGCAGGGGTCCTGCCCCACTGACTTTGAGCCGTTTACAAAGTTATATTCGTTGATCTTTGCCTTGTCTTTTGGCCAGTGGCAGGTTTGAACTTGCTGGTCGCACACCAGTAGACACCACCCACCTCAGGACAGTGTCACAGCTGCCAGCTGCCTGCACGTGATGGTCAAACAACCGAACAGCCAAACAAGAGTTGTCTGTTTTATAGTGTCATTCCGCCGGTGGCAAGGCTGAGTGTCTGGTAGCACACCAGGAGGCACACCCAAGCAGTCACAGCTGCCAGCTGCCTGCACGTGATGGTCAAGCAACCGAACAGTCCGACTGTCTAGCACACTCGGCTGCGTCTCACGGACGACAGCAATACGTCCCTGTTACAGCTTTATAAGTTGGGTAAAGGGATCATCGTTGCTTGTTTAAGCTGCTGCGGCTGCGTCGAAGGGCTTTTCGTTGACTCCAAGGCTTGGAGTCCCAGCTCGCGCTCAAGTGAAAAGCCACAGCACGTTTCAAATGAAACGAAGTAACAGTATCAAAGTCAAACAATAAAGAAATTCCTGATTTGTCACTTTTTCGTGGCTTCTGCGTGAGTCACACCCGTGGGTGGGGGTCTGGCTGGGACCCAGCAGCAGCAACCGAGTCGGGTGACACTGCACAACGTGGCCCAAAAACAGCTTGAAACTTACATTTGAGGTGCTTTATCATCGAAAAAAGCTATCCTGCAAGCCCATGCGGTGATCATCCACGCACCACGCTTCCCGGCAAACTGCTTTCGCACCCTCGGCTGCACCTGCAGGCACGTGAGGCAGAAAAGCGCGCGGATTTCGAATAGCAGCAGCGATGTTTCGAATTTGCTGGGCGGCGCTGCTGCTGGCGGCCATGATGGCTGGTGAGTGGTGCCCCACAGCAGCAGCAGCAGCAGCAGCAGCACCAGCAGCACCAGCAGCAGCAGAGCAGCAGCAAGCAGGCGCAATTCCACTCTAGCAGCTACGCACTGAGTAGCAGCGCATTTCCAACAGTTTTCAATGGTTGCCATAAGCAACAGCAATGCGGCCATCTAGGTTTGCAACACGGATGTGCCACCCGCCAGACAGGGTCACCGCACACCCTGCAGTAGTTGTAGTGACAATGCAGCAGTGACAATGCAGTAGTGACAATGCATGCAGTGTGTGTTCCTGCATGTGTGACCATCGGGTTGACGCTGCAATCACCTGTCTAGTCTGTTGCATATGTTGCACCCGGGAAGCACACGTAATGATGGGTGCTTCTGCGCACGCCTGGTTTGCTGCTGTCTCTTTAAGCCCTCACAACACTCTGTGCAATGTTGTTGACTTCAAAGTTAGTTCCCAACAGTCATTGTTATTCTGTGCATCATGTTTGCTGCGCCAAACACAATGGTTCTGCTTGCATCAGCAGGTGCAGCTGCGCGGGACCCCAACCCACGCAATCCCTTTAAGGACGCGATGACACGCAACATCTACCTGACTCAAAACTACTACATTGGGGCGTACCATTACATCCAGGTGTGTGTGTGCAGCAGCAGCAGCAGCAGCAGCAGCAGCAGCAGCAGCAGCAGCAGCAGCAGCAGCAAGGAGGACATGCTGCTGTGTATGTGTGTGCACAGGAAGGGGTGTGTCTTGGCTGGCTTACTGTCTTATGTATGTTACAGAGCCAGCAGAAGCAGCGGCATCTGCAACAGAGGCAGCCGCAGCGGCAACGACAGCGGCAGTGACAGTGGCAGCAGCAGCAGCAGCAGCGGCGACAGCAGCAGCAGCAGCAGCGGCGGCGACAGCAGCAGCAGCAGCAGCCGCAGCAGCAGGGGGAGGCAGCAGCAGCAGCAGCAGCAGGGGCAGCGCAGCAGCAGCTGCAGCGGCAGTAGCAGCAGCAGCAGCAGTGGCAGCAGGAGCGGCAGCCGCACTAACCTGATACAGCAATCCACCGGCACAACAAGCAGCCGTACCACATCTTGGTTGTTTCTGCTGCTGCTGCTGCTGCTGCTGCTGCTGCTGCTGCTGCTGCTGCTGCTGCTGCTGCTGCTGCTGCTGCTGCTGCTGCTGCTGCTGCTGCTGCTGCTGCTATTTACCCACCTTGTTTCAAAATCCATCGCAGTGCTGGCGCTCTGCCCTGGTGATCCCCTCAAGCACCGCAGAGGCTGCAAATGCAATTTCTCATACTAAAACAAAGCATTTTTGCAGGCATAAGAAGCAGTTATACCTGAAACTCTCTTGCTGCTGATGCTGTTGTGATACGTTTTGATTGCAGTGCTGGGGCTCCGCCCTAGTGATCCCCTCAAGCACCGCAGAGGCCGCAAATGCCATTGCCTTTTACTACAACAAGACAAAGGCAGGGCAGCCGGTGACGCTGCGCGCCTCACGCCCCAAATTCCACACAAGTTCACAGTGAGTGTGTAGTGAAGTGACGCTGTTGAACTGCCGGGTGACAGTGTATTGATGTCTGATTCGCCTGCTTGGAAGCATTGCCACTGGGCCATGGTTGCAGGCGTCAGTCAAACTACCAAGCACGGCTTGATCAGAGCACTGGCAGGAAAGCTGCAGCTCTGAGATGAGTGAAGGTGAAGTATCATCATACTCATCAAACTGCATCTGGCTTGCCGCTGCTGCTGCTGCTGCTGCTGCTGCTGCTGCTGCTGCCGCAGCTTTGTGTGTCCCAACACGCCGCTGAAGGTTGGGGGCCAGATCCCGGCCGACATGAGGCAGCCGCTGCAGGTGAGCAGCGAACAAACTGTTATCTTGTGCCTTGTAACGTGTTATACTTGTCATGTTTTGTTACTTTTTGGCAGCTAGATCTAGTTCACCCTTGGTGACTGCTGTTTAGATGGGACTAGTAGGCATTTGCTGCAGCACCATTTCTTGCACATGGGCTGCCATTTGAATGAAAAAAAGCAATCAAATGTCTGATGATGATATGCAAACTGATGTAATATATGTAGATAATGTCATTGCTGTGTGCTGTGTGTTTGCGTGCTGCTGGTTGGCCTGCTGAACCACAAGCTCAGCAAAAGCAACAATACCATTCATCATGTTACAACAAATGTAACATGTTTCTGTGCTGTGCAGGTTGGCCTGCTCAACCACAAGCTCAGCAAAGTCCTGGCCAAAAACCACTGACAGCAGCAGATACACAATCCTTCTAGGAAGGCAACAGTAACATAAACATGTTATAACAGATGTAACAAGGTATTGTGCTGTGAAGGTTGGCCTGCTGAACCACAAGCTGAGCATGGTCCTGGCCACAGACAGCAGCAAGCGTACAACCATTTGAGAAAGCAACTATACCAATAACATGTTATAACACATATGGCATGTTATTGTGCTGTGCAGGTTGGGCTGCTGCACCACAAGCTGAGCAAAGTCCTGGCCACAGACAGCATCAAGCGCACAATCCATCTGAGAAAGCAACAATACCATTAACATAACATACTGAAGCACATATGACATGTTAATGTGCTGTGCAGGTTGGCCTGCTCAACCACAAGCTGAGCATGGCCCTGGCCGCTGACAGCAGCAAGTACACAATTCACCTGAGAAAGCAACGAAGCTATTAACATGTTATAACAAATGTAACATATTTCTGTGCTGTGCAGGTTGGCTGCTGAACCGCAAGCTCAGCAAAGTCCTGGCCACAGACAGCAGCAAGTACACAATCCATCTAGGAAAGCAACAATACCATAAACTGTATAACACGTGACAACAAATGTGACATGTTTCTGTGCTGTGCAGGTTGGCCTGCTGAACCACAAGCTGAGCATGGTCCTGGTCACAGACAGCAGCAAGTACAAAACTCACCTGAGAAAGCAGTGATGCTATTAACATGTTATAACAAATGTGACATGTTATCTTGCTGTGCAGGTTGGGCTGCTGAACCACAAGCTCAGCAAAGTCCTGGCTAAAGACAGCAGCAAGTACACGATGCGGGTGGGAGCAGGCATGCGCTATACAGAGCTGCTGCAAGAGGCAGAGAAAGCGGGCATGAGCGTGCAGGTAAGCAACAGAAGGGTTTATGTAAAGGGTTGGTGTGCTCTCTCTTGTGTTGTCATGGTATGTGTCATGTTACCTGTACACGGCATGCATGCGTTATACACAGCTGCTGCAAGAAGCAGAGAAAGCGGGCATGAGCGTACAGGTGAACAGTAGCCATTTTACACTGTTTGTTGTGTGTTGTGTGTTGCGTGTCATGTCACTTCTTTGTCCGTAAGCCGGCATGCATGCGTTACACGGAGCTGCTGCAAGAAGCAGAGAAAGCGGGCACGAGCGTGCAGGTGAACAAATGAGTGTTGCTCGTGTGACAGTATTGTGTGGAATGTACTGTGCTGTGCGCCGTCATAACTGCATGAGTCATATCATAAGGCTGGCATGTGCTGTACGGAGCTGCTGCAAGAGGCAGAGAAATGACGCTCTTCAGGGTTCAAGGCCTACTCTTTGTGTTGTGTCATATCGCCGGTAAGTTTTGCAGTATCAAGGCAGGCATGCGTTATATCGAGCTGCTGCAAGAGGCAGAGAAAGCGGGCATGAGCGTGCAGGTGAGCCACCAAAATCTTCTGACAGTGTTGTATGCTTTCTCTTGTGTTGTCAGGGTATGTGCCATGTTACCTGCATGTGTCGTATCATGCGTTACACGGAGCTGCTGCAAGAGGCAGAAAAGGCTGGCATGAGTGTGCAGGTGAACAGATGAGTGTTGCTTGCGTGACAGTATTGTGTATACTGTGCTGTGCATCGTCAGAACGGCATGTGTCGTATCATGTGTTACACTGAGCTGCTGCAAGAGGCAGAAAAGGCGGCCATGAGTGTGCAAGTGACCCGCCATAATTCTTTGACAATGTTGTGATATGTTTGTCGTGTGTCATAGTTGCATGTGCCATCTTTTCTGCATACGGAGGGCATGCGCTACACGGAGCTGCTGCAAGAAGCAGAAAAGGCCGGCATGAGCGTGCAGGTGAAATGACCTTTTTCCTTTTTGGTTTTATGTTCTGTGTTGTGCCATGTTGCCGGGTGCTTTTCTTTGTCCCCAAAGCGGGCATGCTTTGCAAGGAGCTGCAAGACGCAGGAAAAGTGCGCTGGCATGAAGGCACAGCTGTCCAGCAGCATGGCATCAACGCAATCACACGGCTCTGGTGACAAGACCAGATTTTCAACCCTGACCACCACCATTGCTGCTGTTGCTGCTGCTGCTGCTTCAATGATGCAGCTTGGCACCCCTACAGCTTACGCGGGCCTTACCCTGTCTGGTGTGCTGGCCACAACAGCACATGGCTCTGGTGACAAGACAACAAGCGGCATATGGGACACTCTTTTGGAGATAACATGGGTGGACGGCACAGGGAAAGTGCATGTCAGCAAGCCCAGCGATCCGGAGTTCAGAGGGATGGTTGGAGGCATGGGCATATACGGTGGGTATTGATTAGTTTGTCAAATTGCTGAAGATTGTTTTTTTTATTATAAATTTATAAGTTTAGAATTGTTAGTTGTTGGTGATGCAGGTCAGAAGCTGCGCTCTTGACGCTACTACACCTTGCAAGGCAGATGACAGCCCTCTGCTGCTGCTGCTGCTGCTGCTGCTGCGGCTGCTGCTGCTGCTGCTGCTGCTGCTGCTGCTGCTGCTGCTGCTGCTGCTGCTGCAACATTCTATGTCATGTAACAGGTGTCATGACGGAGTTCCTGATGCAGATGACGCCTCCAAGTTACACCGAGCTCATCACGGTCAAAAAGAGTGACAAGGAAATGTTCAAAACCATCAACGAGCTGCTGAAGGTAGGGTTTTTATTCTTTCCAGGGTTGAATGTGTGTTTTGTGCAAGAACAGCGTGTTTCAAGCATATCTGTACATGTACAATATGTAAAAGATATGAGTTTGTGCGATTATATAGAAGATCAGGGAATGCGTGTCTTGGTTCCAGCGACCATGTTCGTTTAAGCACATCATGTGTTGTCTCAGCTCACCGCTTCTGCTGCTGCTGCCGCCGCTGCCGCTGCTGCTGCAGATCACGCCGCACATCCTCATCTTCTGGCGCCCCGACGTCAGCAGCTTTGTGGCTTACATGCTCAAGCCGGCAGCAAAGGGCGCAAAGGTGAGCATATCTAAGGGTTTAAGGATCAGCCATGCGTCCCTAGACCCTAGCTGTGATGGCGCCATCTTCGTGGCTTACAAGCTTGATCCGGCAGCAAAGGGAGCAAAGGTGAGCTGGGCAGGGTTCATTGGTCAAACATGCTGTATAGTACATGTGGAATTCCTAAGCCCTATGTAATTTGACATTTTTCTACCCTACGGCGGCTGTCAGCAGCTTTGTGGCCTACATGCTCAAGCCGGCAGCAAAGGGCGCAAAGGTGAGCATTGAAGTTTTCAAAGGGATTAAAACACACATAAAAGCCTTGGACTTTACGCCCAAACTCTTCACCGGATGTCAGCAGCTTTATGACATGCATGGCCAAGCAGCAGCCAGTTTGCCAGTACTGCTGCTGCCGATGCTGCTGATGATGATGTAGATAACGCTGCTGCCAATCATCAGCGAGCAGCAACACACCATCTGCTGACCTGGCATGCCTGATTTGTTACTGCTGCTGCTGCTGCTGCTGCTGCTGCTGCTGCTGCTGCTGCTGCTGCTGCTGCTGCTGCAGATCGCCAAGAATGTGTCAATGACGTTGCTGCCGGACGTGAGGGGCCAGCAGGAGGCGCGTGAAGGATTCAAAATCATGAGCGCCAACATGCAGGACGATTCAGACGCGTTCGAATTCCTGTGCCCTCTGCAGGTAGGGTTTTGCAGAGATTGGGATTTGGGTTGAAGTGTTTAGAGTTGGGTAAAGCATGTAGCAGGCGGATTGCAAAGGACGCTGCTGCTGCTGCAGACTGCTGCCCTGCTGGGAGCATTCTGAGACCATGTTAACGGCAAAGGTTTGATCACCGCTTATGCTGACCTGTGTTGCTGCTGCTGCTGCTGCTGTTGCTGCTGCTGCTGCTGCTGCTGCTGCTGCTGCTGCTGCTGCTGCTGCTGCTGCTGCTGCTGCTGCTGCTGCAGACTGCTGCCTCTCTGGGGGCTTTCTGGGGTTCAGTGAATGGCAAGGGCGTGTTCAATGTGACAGGCCCCACCAACAACCTGATGGCCAGCGAGTGCGATGAGCACTGGTGAGAAGTAACATGTTATAACATGTTTTGAAATGTTTTGTGACGTTTGAAGGTTGTGAATGGCAAGAACGTGTTCAATGTGACAGGCCCCACCAACAACCTGATGGCCAGCGAGTGTGACGAGCACTGGTGAGAAACAACATGTTATAACATAATTTGAAAAGTTGTGTGACATGTGAATGCTGTGAATGGCAAGGGCGTGTTCAATGTGATTGGCCCCACCAACAACCTCATGGCCACGAGTGTGACGAGCACTGGTGAGAAGTGACATGTTACAACATGATTTGAAATGATTATGACGTGTGAATGCTGTGAATGGCAAGGGCGTGTTCAATATGACAGGCCCCACCAACAACCTCATGGCAGCGAGTGTGATGAGCACTGGTGAGAAGTGACATGTTATAACATAGTTTGAACGGCTATGTGATGTTCGGATGATGTCAATGGCAAGGGCGTGTTGGATGTGACAGGCCCCACCAACAACCTAATGGCCAGCGAGTGCGACGAGCACTGGTGAGAAATGACATGTTATTATTTTCATGACGTTCCTTTTTTACTATGGATGCGAGCCAAATCCTGTGTTTTGCACGTTGCATAGCAGGGGCTTCGGCAATGCCAGCAGCAGCTCTGCTGCTGCTGATGAGAAGTAAAAACAGTTCTCAAACCTTGCTGGCTTGATGATCAAAAATAAGTTACTTATGTGTCATTGTTATGTTGTTTTTGCCTTGCAGCAACTGGAATGACAACAAGGTGTTCTTCGGCACTGCGCAAGACGTGGAGTTCACAGCTGAGTCCAGCCAGCTGGAGTTCTGGGTTGTTACCCATACCGTTACTTATGTGTTATTTGTGTGTCATTTTGCCTTGCAGCAACTGGAATGACAACAAGGTGTTCTTTGGCACTGCGCAAGATGTGGAGTTCACGGCGGAGTTCAGCCAGCTGGAGTCCTGGATCTCCGATGTGAAGAAGATCTTCAATGTTGAACTTATGGAGAATGGCAAGGCCAAGTGAGCGACGGTGTTTTGCGATTATCAGCATGACTTGTTGTGTTGCGAGAATAAACATGGACATATGCTCTGTCATCAGGCAGCTTGCCTGAGTAGTGTAGTTCCTCTGTGTACCTGTAGCTAGTGCCAGCCAACGAGCTAGTGCCAGCCAACAGGAGTTCACAGCGGAGTTCAGCCAGCTGGAGTCCTGGATCTCAGATGTGAAGGAGATCTTCAACGTGGAACTCATGGAGAGCGGCAAGGCCAAGTGAGAGAGAGAGAGAGAGTGGCAGAGAGAGTCTTGTATTTTTGCGTATCTGCAAACGTATTTCATCATGTCGTCCGTCTTTGCTGGCTTTCACTGCCCCAGTCACTTGTTCTGGGGAAGCTCTGCACCGGCACTGCCAGCTGCTGCTGGAAGCTTCTGGTGGGCGCATCTTGCATTCGTGCACGCAGGAGTTCGTGCATTACTGACCCGTCAATTTACTTTTATAGCATATATATGTATATATGCTTACCGCTGATAATCAGATCGAGGAGGCAGACCGGAGACAGTCGCAGTGCGCAGTTTCTGAGGTCGAGTTACTCGGGCCTGCAACATTCCATCATGTATCATTCAACAAGGCACTGGGCTCAAGCGGCAACTCTGTTGCTGCAGCGCAACGACAGAGTGGGACCGGCATGCATTTCAGCGTCTCATGCTGGAGCTCCGCCCTTGCCTCACCCAGGTGGCCACCTTGCTGACACCACAGACGTCTGCTGATAATGGTAGAATGGCAGCACCTTGCGGTGTGCATCTGGCCAAATATGCTTAGCAGCAGCAATGGCTGCAAAACCCTGTGACTGTAAAACCAGCAGATCTCTGCTGCATTCAAACACTGACAGCAGCTGCTGCCAGGCAACAAGTGTGCTGCAGCCAGCATTTGACATGCAGAGAGCCAACTGTAAAACCAGTCACATATGCTGAAGGTAAAACCATAATCAATCTTGTAAATATTCATAAACAGTATGTGGCATGTTGATTCCCATCAGGTGCAGCAGCAGCAGTCTGCTACCGCTGCTGCTGCCCTTTCCTGCAAGCATTTAATGTAATTAGATTTGCTCTCCCTCTGCCCCTGGCCAGTGCATCTGGCCTGAAGAGAGAGAGAGGGAGAGAGAGAGAGACAGAGTCCTTTGGAAGCATTGGCTGTTTCTTGTTACTGTGCAATGCCTATGATGCGCGTAAAGTAATAAAGTAGACGTGTTTTACATCGTGGGTAAGCATGCATTGTGAAATGTGGCGCAAGACGTGGAGTTCACAGCGGAGTTCAGCCAGCTGGAGTCCTGGGTCTCAGATGTGAAGAAAATCTTCAACGTTGAACTTATGGAGAATGGCAAAGCCAAGTAAGTACGGTGATGTATCTTAGATGTAAATGATTCAAGTCTGGTACTATTTCAGGAATCAAGCTATTCCGACGCGTGCACTTTTTCTCATATGGCGGCTTGCATTGTGCAACTGTGCTTCCCTGCACCTTACTTTTGTCAAACCTGATTGGTCTGTGCCTGGCTGCCCATACAAGCCTGTCTGCTCAAGTCTGCTAAACGCTCGTCTGGCTGCTGCTGCTGCTGCTGCTGCTGCTGCTGCTGCTGCTGCTGCTGCTGCAGGTACCGCTGCATGGGCCCGGGCTACCTCTGGATCCGCTTCGGCAGCGGCTATGATGGCTTCACAGGTGAGACATGTCAAAGGGGGCCAGCAAAACCATGCATTGTAATAGTTTGCATGCTACAAAACGCTGAAGCAACAAGTTCCCTGTTTGCATCCGCTTCCGCAGTGGCTATGATGGCTTCACAGGTAAGACCGTTGTTGATCGGCAGCGTGATTTGAATTGCTGAATCAACCCAAAGTTGATATATTCAAAACTCCACATGTGCATCTGCTTTTGTGTGTGTTGTATTACATCACCGGCTGACCCCTGTGCTGCTGCTGCTGTTGCTGCTGCTGCTGCTGCTGCTGCTGCTGCTGCTGCTGCTGCTGCTGCTGCTGCAGCCACCAACGCCGGCATGCAGCGCCCAGTGTTCCTGCAGTCCACCTGGCTGCGCTCGCGCGATGTGCTAAACCGGCCCTCACGCTACCAATATGTGGCTGATCTGATCGAGGAGCTGACACTCTGCAAATACAATGCGCGCCCGCACTGGGTGAGTTTGCCCACAATTTGACCACTGTTTGACAATGTTTTACGAAATTGATTTTGTTATGTGGCAAAATGCACCCTGTAGCCATTGTTGAACCGGCCCTCATGCTACCAATTTGTGGCGGATCTGATTGAAAAGCTTACGCTCTGCAAATACAATGCGCGCCCGCACTGGGTGAGCAGTTTGACCACGGTTTGACCAGGTTTGACTCACCCCAAGTGTGGCATCCGGGCCGATTGCCGCAAGTTTGACAGCCATGCTTTGACCACCATTCTTTGACCGCATGGCGAGAACTGTAATCACACCTTCGCTCTTTCCAGCACCAGGGCAAAATGGCCAACATTTCACCCGCCATGCTTTGACCGCCATGCTTTGACCGCAGGGCAAGAACTTCTGACCGCACTTTCACCCACCCCCGCTGCGGCATCCGGGCCAAGTACCCCAAGTTTGACCAGCTGCTGACCGATGCTGCTGCTGCCATGCTTTGACCACCATGTTGTTGACCGCAGGGCAAGAACTTTGACCGCACCTTCACCCACCCCAGGTGTGGCATTCGGCCAAGTACCCTAAGTTTGACCGCCATGCTTTGACCGCCAACGTTTGACCGCAGGGCAAGAACTTCAACCGCACTTTCACTCACCCCCGCTGCGGCATCTGGGCCAACTACCCCAAGTTTGACCAGCTGCTGACCCCTGCTGCTGCTGCCATGCTTTGACCGCAGGGCAAGAACTTTGACCGCACCTTGACTCACCCCAAGTGTAGCATCAGGGCCAAGTACCCAAACATTTGACCGCCATGCTTTGACCGCCAATGTTTGACCGCAGGGCAAGAACTTTGACCGCACCTTCACCCACCCCCGCTGCGGCATCAGGGCAAAGTACCCCAAGTTTGACCAGCTGTTGCAGCTGCAGCAGCAGCACGACCCGGCGCGCATGTTTACTCCGCGCCTGTTCAGCAGGATGGCAAACAAACAGTCATACGCTCCGTCCCCCGGCTGCGCGTAAGTGGCTTGCTTGCTGAATTCGGGGTAGAAGGCAGGTCAGATCGGATCAGATCAGATCAGTGTATCCAATGTTTTGGGGTTCTGCCTAGTTGCACTAGTGGGCTTTGCAGAATTGTTGTTGTTGGGCTTGTTCACAGCAGAGAGCACAGAAGAACGGCAGAGGCAGACACATTAAATGTTCAATTACGTCACCTTGCCGCTGCTTCTGCTGCTGCTGCAGGCTGTGGCAGGGGTGCTACTGCGAAAAAGATGAGAACTGCGCTAAGGACTTCAAGTGTGTGAGGGCAGAGGTGAGCCGCATTAATTTGTCCCAACATCATCTTTTCTGGTTCAAAGCAAGGTCTGCAAGTAAGCAAATATGCAAAAGCTGTGCAGCAGCTTCAGGTGTGCAATCCAGCCTATTAATTATCAGCTGTCCACTGCCTGTCTCCAGGGCAGAGGTTCACTATAATACTGTTGACTGACCACACATTGTCTGCTGCTGCTGCTGCTGCTGCTGCCGCTGCTGCTGCTGCTGCTGCAGTCCTTCCCAGAGTACCGCGTATGCAAGCCAGCGGTCAGGAAAAACGAGCCAGGATCGCTGCTGCCGCAGATCTTTGCAGCAATGGCCGGCAAGCATTGAACTGACTAAGCACGATAGAGTTCAGCAGCAGGGTACAGGGTTGTTGCAACGTTTGGACTAGCCAGCAATCAAGAAGATGAGCCAGGCTCGCTTTTGCCGCCGATTGTTGCTTCCTGGCCGGCAAGCATTGAGGAGGAAAGCAGCAGCAGCAGCAGCAGCAGCAGCGCCACGCACAGCAGCAGCAGCAGCAGCAGCAGAAACGCCACGTACAGCAGCAGCAGCAGCAGCAGCAGCGCCGCGCACAGCTGCAGCAGCAGCGCCAAGCAAAGCTGCAGCAGCAACGCCAAGTAAAGCTGCAGCAGCAGCGCCAAGCAAGCCAGCTGCTGCCTGCAATAACTGCGGATGAGCACTGAGCGGGTGGCCAATGCTGCTGCATTATGGCGGTCTCGACAGTAGCAGGTGTAGTCGGCTTTCGCATGCCTTGAAGACATTTGTTCTGCATGTGTGTCTGCATGTGTTGCTTGTGTGGGTGTGTGGTTTTGAGATGATTGGGACACCTGGTGTTGTTTTGAGTTGGTCAGCTGTGTGTGAGTTGCTCACAGTCATAATGAAAGGCGCCGTCTGTTTTGCACAGTAAAGCAGAGCAGGAGCATACCGTTCGGAAAGCATTGCTTCAGATGCAAATCTTGCTGCTGACAAGCACTGGATCAAGTGGGACAGCGCCCTAGAGGGATCACCACAACATTTGCGTCTGGCAAGACTGTTTGTGCTGCTTTCTTGGATCAAGCCCGTACATACTTGCGGTGCCACCGTCATATGCACACACACAAATGCACACATGGTGTGAAGCATGTCAGCACATGATGGTAGTACCCCAACACTTCCATCTGCAAAGCGAACGTCTTTCCGTGAAGCACAACCACAATCTGATTGCTCCAGCGATTCAATCGCTGGAGCAATCAGATTGTGGTTGTGCTTCACAAAAAGGCGTTTCATGATAAAATCATGTTACAAGCTGCCCTGGTGTCGAGACATGTTGTGCATAGCGCGGCATGGTTGCGCAGCAGCTGTAACTCACGGACAACCAGGCCAGGGATTGAGCAGGCTGGTAAGCATGTTGAATGTCACACATGCGCGACCCCGTGCATAAAATCCAGCCGTCACAAATCACAAGGTCTGGACTCGTAGAATTGCATGCTTGGGTATGCAGTGTTGTTAAACCATGGGAAGCTAACAAGTGCGTGACGCATTGGGCACAAAAAGAAATATCTTGACGCAAGGTGGACCACCGGTCCTCTTGACAACAACACTACTAGTTGGTAGTACCAAAGTATGTGCAGTTGTTGTGGATACTGCCAGCAACTTGAGGCTGTCGCACTTATCAAACATCCGATGCTGCGTAGGCTACGCTTTGGGCACAAACAACTACATCAACTAAGCCAATACATTTTGGGGCCGGCGCTGCGTGGTGCGGCTGCTTTGGCTGGCTTGCCCTTGCTCTTCTGCACCAAGTATAATGCCACCGTCGCCGGTGTATCGTAGGATGGGCTGACGTTGGCATACGATTGTGGATCAGGCAACAGAACATTGACCTCAAAACCACAAGATCTGCCGCAAGCTTGCAAAGAGCACTGCCAATAGTGACGAGTGGACATCGTCACCAAACCCGCCTTGGCATCTTCTCTTGCACAGCATGCAACCCTGCAACGTGGCGGGCATGAGAAGCTGCTCACATCGCCAGCTCGCATTGCCGCACAACGCGGGTCACTAGGGTTGACAACATGTGTGGGCCTGTCAGGGTCTCCGCGATCTCCCGGCGGCTGAATAGATCCAGTTACACGGTGAAAGCTGCCCGCTGGGACTCGCGGATGTAATGAAGGTGCGGTCAATGCTCTGGGGTTGAAGCTTGTTGATACCCATGTGCCGCAGCACTTGCCGGAGCAGTACCGCATCGGAAGCCACTGCCAAGGCCCTTGGCGCTTCTCAATCTCCAGCATCTTTGGTAGAGCTTTAGCGTCTTGGACTTGCCTAAAGGCTCCGATCAGGTAGCCATCCGAGGTGAACATCACACATGCATCCAGAGCGTTGCATGCGGCTGCTGTTGTGGCTAGCGTGGCGTCGGGCAAGGGTGTGTTCCCAACGGTTGAACGCAATGCCGGCTGGAGGGCGTACAGTTGCACGCGCTCGGCTGGCCTAGGCAGGTCGGCTGAGCGCATTGACATCATCATAATGATATATGTTCGCCCCCGCCAGCCTTTCTCAGGCTCCATGGCTAACTCTTCTGGCAACTTGCGCACATTGAGTGCGTATCCAACCACATTGCAAGATCCTGGTGACCAGCCAGCCTGTGGTGCACCAAACCGGGTCAGTGCAGGTTGTTGTTTAACGCAGTCGAGCAGCGAGGTCCTGCGGGCATCAACAAACGGCAAGGACTGCCAAGGTTGCCCGTTTGCTTTGGGCAAGCATCCTTTCAGGCCAGCGTTGCCAGACACATTGAATCGCGACAAAGATGAAGTGTCTGAGCTCCCAACCCAAGCCCATGATATGGAGCCAGGCAACTTGTTGTTAGCAAGGTTCAACTGCTGCAAGTTGCAAGAAGTAGACCAGGTGTTTGGGATTGAGCCAGTCAAGGCGTTGTTGCTGAGGTCGATTGTATCCACATATTGTGCACCGGCCCATTTAGGCGGCAGTGTGCCGGACAACTTGTGGTTGCCTGTTATGCGAACGCATTTAGCCATTGTGCCATACTCATGTTCGGCACCTGCAGGAAGAGATGGCAATGGGCCGATGATGGATGTATTCGTCACTTCCACTAATTGTGACACCTGCAACACCCATGGCGGTAAGCTGCCAATGACGCCAGCCCCCGAGATTTGCAGCGTCGTCAGCAAAGGACGTGGCCAGGACATGGGTGGCATTTGCCGTGGTAGGGTGCCTTGTAGTGGTGCTACCGCTCTGAGCCCTGCCCGACTGATGTCCAGCTGCCGCAAATAGCGATCGTGACACCCATCTCCTGCCAGCCACTCTTTACACCAGTTTTTGGTGTTGTCTGCTCGCCACTTTGGCAGCAACGGGTAGAGGGTGTGGAGCCCAGGGGCGCCGCCCCTGGCCACACACACCCTCTTAGCCTTAACTTACCCAGGAGCTGCAGAGCTGCCTGGGTAGTCACTCACTCACTCTCTCACTGGCAGTGCTTTGCCTGTTGGGTCCAGCGCCTTGGCAATGGCCAGCAGCACTTGCACATCGCCAGCAGGTGTACCTGTGGCTGCTGCAGCTGCTGCACCTGCTGCAGCAAGATGACAAACGCATGTGCCTGTTTCACTGTCATTTGCACTGCTGAACATGAGCGCAACAGGAACTCAGTGAACAGCATGCATGCTACTAACAGGAAATCAGTGAACAGCATGCATGCTACTACTTATGCTACTGTTGTGGAAGGCAGCTGCCTTCCTGCTGCAGCTGTATTCACCGAGTGCTGGCCAGCTGCACAGCCTGTGAGAAAGCTTGCAAGCCAACACCGCAGGGCCTGCTGATCAGCATCAGAAAGCCGCTTCCTCACAGGCTGTGCAGCTGGCCAGTCCCAATTGGGACGGCAACCCGGGTGTGAATGTGCCACACGATGCTAAGGCTGCATTTTCTGCTACACTTGGAGCTGAGCAGGTCTGTGTGCTGCAACATGTGTCAAACATGCTACCTGGCACATGTGCTGTACAGCATGCGCTCTGTGCCACAGAAGCTCACCAGCCTGTGCTGCAGCTACTGCCAGCAGCAGCACGATCAGCCATGTTGGGCTACGTACGGTCATGACGTCACACAGACATTGCGATCCACGAACAGTGTGCCTCTGTACGTACAGGAAGGCTCGGGGGTTGCAGCAAAGATAGAGATCGTCAGCAAAACTGAGCGTGTTAGCAGCTGTAGTAGTTGGACGCGTCCGGCCGTACGGCTTGTAAACTAAACAGAAGGTTCTTGAAGGGCAAAAGCTGGCAGACACGGCTATGGCGATCGGTGAATATGCAACTAATGCACCGACGTCAGTGGGACTGGGACTGTGAGGGCTTAGCGCTAAGCTTGATCGCTGGGGATTCCTGGTGACCGTCAACGGCCAGCCAAATCAAAGGAATGTGTTGTAATTCATAACTTTCACATGATTGCGTTCATTTGCACCGTTGGTGGAGAATCTTTGCTCCATGGCTTTGAGGTTGTGGCCACCGCCAGCTAGCTGCAGCGCTGCAGCAACTTGGACTGCCTGGTAGCGTGTACTTTGGTAATGCGTTGGCAGTATGGTTAGGGCAGAGGCTGCTGTTGCATTTCAGTGTTTTGAATGTGAAACGCTGCTGTTTCTGTGTACGCTGGTATGGCTTGTGTGAGGAACAATCACCTACTTGAATAGGTGTGCTACAACAGCCTCAGGCTGGTCAGCTGACGGTCAGGCCCTGACCAGTCACTCACTGGCTCAGGTGGTGACTGTGACCGTATACGGTCATGACTAGTGTGCGCAAGTACGACACTCAAACAGCCCAGAATAGAAAGCGTTCAGGTGCACCCACGCGGGGTCCGCGCAATCCCTGCTGGCATTGAATATGCCAAACGGGAGGGAGAGCTGCAGCTGCATCCCCAGCAGGCAAAGCAAGGCCAAACACAGTAGTGCAACAGTAGGAGACATCATCCATTCGAGAAGACAGAAGGCAGAAGACAGAGCAGCACTCCCAGCACACAAACGCCTGCATGCATTGCAAGGATGCTGCTGCAACACGGAGAGCTGCCGCTGCTGCTACACCCCAGCAGGCAACAGCAAGGCCAAACATAGCAGTGACGCTGCAACGTCCATTCCAGACGACATTGAAAGAGACAGAAGACAGAGCGGCCATCCACGCACGCAGGATGTCACACAACAACAACATATTGTGTGCTGTGGATGGTACGGAACAGGTGAGATAGCCAAGCATTCCCAGAGAACAAGTAATGCTGTGGCGGCAGCAGCAGCGGGATCAAGCAAGGCAGCACACACCCAAACCAACACAGCCAAACCCTGGACCCGAACCCTGAACTCAAACCCAGCACGGCACCGCAGTTTGCCACAACAGAGCATTGCAACTGCCACCCATCCCACCCATCCACCGTGCAATTCCAAAGCCAGACTGACCAGCAGCACGGCAACTGACAACCGGCAACTTCCAACTAGGGTTTTTGCAGCGCCTTACACCCTTGCACAACCTGAGACACTCTGCAGGATTCCAAATGCTGCAGCAGCAGCCAAAGTGCTGCAGTCAGCAGCCAAAGTGCTGCAGTCAGCAGCCAGCTGCTTCCAACTCAGGATTTTGCAGCGCCCCACACCCCTGCACAACCTGAGACATGAGACCTATATTCCGAAGAGCTGCAGCAGCAGCCAAAGTGCCGCAGCCAGCAGCCAGCTGCAGTGCATTTGCAGCGCCCCACACCCGCACCCAACACTGAACGTATATTTCAAAGTGCAGCAGCTAAAGTGCTGCAGCAGCAGCCAAAGTGCCGCAGCCAGCAGCCAGCCGCTCAGCACATCAATCGTGCGGTTTATGGAGGCTTAACAAGCCTGGAAGGACAGATAGTAGCGCAGACGTATCTCTGCGTGCAAGGCTGCGAAAGGGTGGAATATCTCTGCTCATGCGATTGAAGCCGCAAGGACTGACTGATTCCTGAAACTGACAGGACAGAGTGTAAGATGAGATAATCCAGGTGCAAACATGAGCTAAACATGACGCAGTGGCGTGCAGCAGCGCTATGTACAAGGATGCCCGCCGCGTCACAGCAGCAGTGTTGCCGCCCACACTGCCACTGCCACCCCTGCCGCACAAAGTGAAAGTGACAGCACGCGCAAGTGAACCCACCCAACATGAACACAGCTGCGTCGCAAGTGTTGGCACGCACAGCTGCAGTCGTGTTGCTAACTGACACTAAAGGTGCATTCTGAGATGGGCCAGGTGCAAGCTAAATGTGGCATGAACAATTGCGTGCAGCAGCGCTATGTACAAGGATGCTCGCCGCGCCACAGCAGCAGTGGAAACACATACACAGCGGTGCCGCCGCCCCTGCCGCGCAAAGTGAAAGTGACAGCGCGCGCAAGTGAACCCACCCAACATGAACACAGCTGCGTGGCAAGTGTTAGCACACACAGCTGCAGTCGTGTTGAAACACGAAACAGAGGATAACCAGACACACCCACAAGGCTGTTGCTGCCATGAAACAGGACATATGACACCAGCTAACGCCAGACACTACTAGTACCAACAAGGTCCCATCCGGCCAGTTGATGGTCCCACACTGGTAATGCCATGAAACAGGACAAAGAGGCGCACACTGCCAAATAGGCTGCAGCCGGCCAGGGGATGATCCCACACTGGTAACGCCACGAAACAGGACACATGACACCAGGTAGTCGCTATGCCAGACACTGCGTGCCGCAGACAGAGGTGCACAATGCCCAGTAGGTTCCAGCCAGCCAGGCGATGGTCTCACACTGGTTATGCCACAAATGCGACGGAATGAGACATATCGCAACAGACAGTCGCGGGCGCCACCAGACACTGCGTGCCGCAGACAGAGGTGCAGACAATGCCAGATAGGCTGCAGCCGGCCAGGCGATGGTCCCACACTGGTAATGATGCCATAAAATAGGACATGTGGCAACAGACAGTCGCTAACGCCGGACACTGCGTGTCGCAACCAGAGGAGCACAATGCCAACAAGGCTCCAGCCGGCCAGTTGATGGTCCCACACTGGTAATGCCACAGATGCCACTAAGTGGGACACATGGCAACAGACAGTCGGGGTCGCCACCAGACACTGCGTGCCGCAGACAGAAATTGCACACTGCCAACAGGGTTCCAGCCGGCCAGGGGGCGGTCCCACAGTGGTAATGCCACGAAATAAAACATATGACAACAGACAGTCGCGGGCGCCACCAGACACTGCATGCCGCAGACAGGTGCACAACACCCACACGGTTCCAGCCGGCCGGGGATGGTCCCACACTGGTAATAATGCCACGACATAGGATACATGGCAACAGCCAGTCGCTAACGTCAGTCACTAGCGCCAGTCACTGCGTGTCGCAGACGGAGCTGCAGACAATACCAGATAGACCGCAGCCGGCCAGGCAATCTGTGCCGCAAGTTGGGACACACGGCCGCCAGCAGCAGGTGAGTATGAGAGCTGAGCTGTAAAAAGTCCCGTCCCGTGCCGTCCCATCTATCTGTGCCGCAAAGGGGGACACGTCACACCACCACGTCACGCAAGCAGGCCAGCTGGCACAACGCGCAACTTAGATCGGCGTTGCATGCACTGTTAGCAAAGCTGCAGTTGATAACCAGACTTGCATACACACACAGAGCTGCTGTGAAGAGTTGATGGCTGCTGCCGGCACTGCACTGCATTGAGTTCTGCTGAACCGCACCCCCGGTTAAATCTAAGCCAGAATCAACATGTGCACGCACATGCACACATGCTGACGTAAATGTCAGACAGTCTGTGTACAGTAGTCAACCACGCGAGACAGCACTACTGCTGCTGCCTGCACGCGCAAGCACTTGGTACACCGTATCTCAAGCACGCTAGGATGAAGGAAGTCGACCGTATCTCAAGCACGCAATGATAGATGAGGCAGGCATTGAAACTAGCCACAACATCTAACACAAGCAAGCTACGATGCGAGAACAGCATACAGACACAGACAGCAATCCTTCACAACACGCTGCAATGTCAGCTCAGAAACTGCCCATGCCAACGCCACCTGCGGCAGCTGCAGCCGCTGCTGCATTGCTCGCTGCCGCTGCTGCATTGGCGAGCAGCACGCCCTCCTGCATAGCAAGCTGCATAACTGCGTCATCATCCCCTGCTGCTGCCGCCGCTGCTGCTGCTGCGGCTGCTGCATCAGATGCTGGCACCACTCCCTCCACACCTTCTATGATACAAAACCCACTCAGGCCGCCTCCTGCTGCTGCTGCTGCCGCATTGCCACCAGCTGATGTCGCAGGCCGCATCCACTGCTGCGGCAGCGGCTGCACACTCGAACCCCACATGCCGGAAGCATTGCCGCATGCTGCTGTTGCTGCTGCTGATGATGAAGCAGGAAGCACATTACAAGGCCAGCTCATCGCTGCTGCTGCACTGCTCTGGTGCTGCAGCTGCAGCTGGCTACCAGACAATGCAGCTGCATCCCTGGCAAACCCTGTGGCCGAAAAGCTGCCGCTGTAGACCTGCTGCGAGCTCTCCTGCTGCTGTTGCTGCTGCTGCTGCTGCGCAAAGCCGCTGCTGCTGCCTTGCGTGTTCACATCAACAGCAGCAGAGTACATCGTGCTGAATGCTACATTACCGCCAGAAGCCGACAAGCTGCTCCACATGCGGTCATCAAAGCAGCCGGCACTGCTGGCTGGCAGCGGCAGCGAGGCAGCAATCTGCTGCATGCTCTGCTGCTGCTGCTGCTGCCGCAGCAGCTGCTGCATGCGCTGGATGTGCTGCTGCTGCAGCTGCTGCTGCTCCTGTAGGGCAGGAGCAGACACCTCGCTGCTGCTGCTGTAGGGCTGGGCCTCTGAGAGGCTGACTTTCCGCTGCACCAGAAGCCCTGCAGTGCTCTGCTGCTGCTGCTGCATGGCGGTCCAAGCATCCCCTGCTGGTGCATTGCCGCTGCCGCCAGATGCCACATAGCCCAGCGGCACAGACCCAGCCGCCAGCTGCCGCTGCTGCGCTGCTGCTGCTGCCGCCGCTGCTGCTGCAATCGGCGCAGATCCAGCCGCAAGCGAGGGAGGGTTGCTGCTGCCCCTGTTGCTGCTGTCTCGGCCGCCGCCTGCTGCACCGCCGGGGCGCACCAAGCCATTAACAGCAGCAGCGAGGCTACGCAGTAGCTTGTTACCTTTCTTTGGCTTCTGCTGCACTCCTGCTGCTGCTGCTGCTGGGTATGCGCCCTGCTCATCCTGCTCCTGCTTGCAGATCACAGGCTGCTGCTGCTGCTGCTGTGCAAAGGTAGCAGGCGGTGCTGCTGCCACATCTAAGGCCATTGGAGAAGCCCTTCCTGCTGCCACTTCGTGATCAAACTGCTGCTGCTGCTGCTGCCACTGCCGCTGCTGCTGCTGCCCGTACATCGGGGCCCGCACGTAGCTCGGCGTCAGATCCAGATCGCCCACCAGATCGGTCACATCCGCACGTCCAGGGTTTACGCTGCGTGGTTTAGCACCCCCGGTGCCGCTGTGAACCCTCGCCTTGTGCAAACCGTGGCCCCTAGGGAACAAGTCTTCTAACCCTTCCACGCTGTCTGTTGCTTCTGCTGCTGCTGCTGCCGGGCCCCCTTCTAGCAGCTCAGTAGCTAAGCTGGGGTCTGAGGCCAGTGCTGCTGCTGCTGATGCAGTGTCCATCTCACTGCCGTTGCGCCGCAGCTTCTGTTTGCCCTGGCCAACCTCCTGCTGCTGCTGCTGCTGCTGCTCAACCTGCTCCAGGATCTGCTGCAACTCCTGATCCACATTCATGCCTGCAGCATCAGCCGCTGCTGCTGCTGAAAACATTGCGCCAGCGCCGCCGCCACTGCTGCTCTTGCTGCTCTTACGCACATAGCAGCTGCCAGCGTAGCGCTTGGAAGCAGCAGCAGCAGCAGCGTTGCCGTCAGCCGACTGCACGATCGCATTGCCGCTGCAGCTGCCGCTGTCCAGTCGGTGCCGCGAGCCATGCTGCTGCTGCTGCTGCCGCGACGGCTCCAAGGTTTCCACCAGATCTAGATCGAGCTCCATGCCCTGCTGCTGCTGCTGCTGCTGCCGGCCCTGCGCGTGGCGGGCGCTGACCGCCCCCCTGGCATGCTGCTGCTGCTGCCGCTGCATGTGTGACAGCACGGGGTGGGAGTACACCGTGCCCAGCATCTGCTGCTGCTGCTGCTGCTGCAGGTGGTGGCCCGAGAGTGCTTCTTTGGGCTCCCCTTTTGCCAGCAGTGGACCACCAGCAGCAGCAAAGCCGGTTGATGATGAAGCCTTGTGGCCAGCCTCGCCCTGGGCCGATGCGACACCTGTTGTTGCAAAAAGCAGAGGCGGAACAGTGCAGTGAGTTGGGACAGCAGTGGACCAGCAGCAGCAGCAAAGCCGGTTGAAGATGAGGCCTTGTGAGCGACATCGTCCTGGGCTGCAGCCACGCCTGTTTGTTGCAAAAAGGAGAGGCAGAACAATGTAGAAATGTAAGGCGGCAGTGGACCAGCAGGAGCAGCAGCAAAGCCAGTTGAGGATGAAGCCTTGTGAGCAGCCTCGCCCTGAGCCGATGCGACACCTGTAATTGCAATAAATGAGGCAGAACAGTGCAGTGAGTTGGGGCAGCAATGGGTCAGCAGCAGCAGCAAAGCCGGTTGAGGATGAGGCCTTGTGGGCAGCCTCGCCCTGGGCCGCAGCGACACCTGTAATTGCAAAAAGAAGAGGCAGAACAGTGCAGTGAGTTGGGACAGCAGTGGGTCAGCAGCAGCAGCAGCAAAGCCAGCTGAGGATGAGGCCTTCTCCGCAGCCTCGCCTTGGGTAGCGGCTTCACCTGTTGTTGCAGGAACATGAGGCAGAACAGTGCAGTGAGTTGAGACAGCAGTGGACCAGCAGCAGCAGCAAAGCCAGTTGAGGATGAGGCCTTGTGGGCAGCCTCGCCCTGGGCCGATGCGACACCTGTTGCAGGAACATCGTGCAGGATATCGCAAGGCGGCAACAACATGAGAGTGTGATGAAGCAATACCAGTAACAGGATGGCTGGCAAGCAAGGAGACAACCAAGCAAGGCTTTGAGGGTCGCATCCGATGGGCAGCTGCGACACCTGGACATGCAGCAAGCAATGCAGCGCAGGGGATTGTTCACTGTATAAAGTCAGACACGTCAATAAACATCACCAGAAAGAACCAAATAATAGAAACATCGCCTCACCTGGCAGGCCCAGGTCTTGCAGCGTCAGCGGCTTGGGCTTGGGCCCAGGTGTTGTCAGCAGCGGGAAGCTGCTGCTGCTGCTGAAGCCCACACACTCACCTGGCGGACCTAGTTAATCAAAACAACTTGAGCAAACCATGGAGCAAACGCCTCAACCAACAGCAGGGGCAGCAGCAGCAAGTTGCAGCCCAATAATCACTACAGCAGCTCACCCGGCAGGCCCAGGTCTTACAGCGTGAGCGGCTTAGGTTTGGGCCCTGGTGTTGTCACCAGCGGGAAGCTGCTGCTGCTCAGCATGGTGACGCGCATGCCCTCACACGACCCACCCCACCTGACAGGCCCAGAGTCTCAGATGACTAATCTTGTGTAATTCATTCATCCAAAGCGACAACAGACTGGATGCAGCACAACCAACGGCTTCTTGTTTTCCTACCTGGCAGGCCCAAGTCTTGCAGCGTCAGCGGCTTAGGTTTGGGCCCTGGCGTTGTCACCAGCGGGAAGCTGCTGCTGCTGAGCATCGTCACCCGGATGCCTTCACACTCCTCGCACTCCTCGTCCCCGCAGCAGCCGCAGCCGCGAGCAAGTGGCACCTCATCTGGAGCCAGCGCAGGCCTGCAGCAGCAGCAGCAGCAGCAGCAGCAGCGGGTCAACATTGGTGTCAGCAGCAGCCGCAGCCGCGTGCAAGTGGCACCTCATCTGGAGCCAGCGCAGGCCTGCAGCAAAAGCAGAGCAGATGGTGCAGAAGGGCACAGTGCACAGTGCATACATGCTGAGAAAATGCAGTTGCTTTGATATCGCTATCGCACTCCTCGTCCCCGCAGCAGCCGCAGCCGCGAGCAAGTGGCACTTCGTCAGGCGCGAGCGCAGGCCTGCGGCAGCAGCAGCGGCAGCATCAACGGCAGGGTCAACATTGGTGTCAGCAGCAGCCGCAGCCGCGAGCCAGGGGGACCTCATCGAGGGCGAGCGCAGGCCTGCAGCAGCAGCAGCAGCAGCAGCCGTGTTACGTAAATCAGTCAATGTCAATGTCACTGGCAGTGGCTGCCGTTGACCGCGTGGGCGCCAGTGGGGCCAACTGAATGTCTTGCTCAGCAACCGCAACACCTGTCTGCCCCGCCCGCAAAGCGCGATCGGCAACCACCACCTAACAGTCAACCAACGAAAGCAGCACCAACATACGTAGCCTCCTACGCAGCCAAGATCCACCAAGAAGACACCTGTCTTCATGCGTGCATCAAATCCTGCGCACCTGCCCGCTGCCGTTGACCGCGTGCGTGCCAGCGGCGCCGATTGCGTCGCCTGCAGTAGCGGCGGCTGCCCCGCAGCAGCAGCTGTGCCGGACGCGATCATGTTGCTGCTGCTGACCACTGCTCCTGGCTGACCCAGCACAGCGCCGCTGCCGCCAGCAGCAGCAGCAGTTCTGCCAGTCATGCAGGAATCTAGAGGCTCCAACAGACCCCCTGCTGCTGCTGCTGCTGCTGGTGGTCCATGCTCCTGCAAGTCTGCTGCTGCTGCTGCTGCCGCCGCCGCTGCTGCTGCTGCGCCAGACGCCAGGTTGCTGTCGATGCTGTCTGGCGCCCCGGCTGATATGGACGGCGTCGCTCCTCCACCTGCTGCTGCTGCTCGCGCCTGATGGTCCAGCAGATGCAGGGGCATGCCTTGCTGTTGACTGACTGATGGCGTGGCTGCTGCTGCACACAGTGTTGAGGTCACTGCTGCTGCTGCTGCCGTCCCTTCTCCCCCTACAGAGATGCTAGGGGCTCCTCCAAATGAGAGGGAGACGCCGCTTGCAGGAGACGTGAGGCTGGCACTTTGCAGCTGCTGGATGATCTGCAGCAGCTTTTGGTTCTCGCGCTTGAGGTCGTCCACCTGTTGGAATGTCACAAAATGTTACAAAAGCGTTACGGAATGAGGATATATTACAGATGCATGGCAAGTTAACTGACGTAGAAAAAAGAAGTGACTGCAGGAGAGGTGAGGCTGGCGCTCTGCAGCTGCTGGATGATTTTGCAGCAGCTTCTGGTTCTCGTGCTCGAGGTCGTCCACCTGTTTAGATGTCGCCAAATGTTAAAAAAAAGTGTTACATAATGCGGATAAAATACATGCATGGCAAGGTTAAGTGACATGGGAAAAGAGGTGCTTGCAGGAGACGTGAGGCTGGCGCTCTGCAGCTGCTGGATGATTTTGCAGCAGCTTCTGGTTCTCGTGCTCGAGGTCGTCCACCTGTTGAACTGTTACAAGGTGTAACGCATATGTTACAATAGGTTTAAACATTGTGGATACGGTTACACGGGAACCGGAAGGTGGGTGTTGGAAGGGAGAGAGAGCAGACAGACACTGCCTGCTTGCATGCGCAGCAGTAGCCGGTGGTGAAGCTGCTGCTTGCAGGAACACGCTGTCTGTTGCGTGCTTGCGCCGAGGCCAACCCTGTTGACAAGCAACATATCCCCAGCCCTTGCTTTGTTGCCCCTATGCACTATGCACTAACCAACTAGCAAGCAAGCACTACCATCTATGCAGCCGCAACGTGCGGGCAGCGCACAGACATCGCGCTGCCAGCATGAACAGTCTCCTGCAAAGCAAAACCAAAAACATGCAGCCGCGTCCTGCAAGCTGCTGCTCTGAGCTTCGCCAGCTGCGCAGAATCTAAACATCAAAAGTCCTGCTGCTCTTCTAATTCCTTGCTGTTCAGCGTTGCGCAGCAATTGATGCCAGCACTTGCCTGGCTTTTGTAGGTGTTGAGCATGGTGCTCTTCCGCTCCCTCACCCGCCGCGCAGCCTCGCGGTTTTTGCACCGCCTGCAGGAGCAACAAACCGCTTTGGAGCGTCAGGCAGTGGCAGATACATTGCAGGCGCACAGCAAGCTGCATCACACGATGCGCACGGGGCAGCGCTGGTTGCAGTGCTGCTGTTGTTCACATCTGTGCAGCTACAGAGCGCACAGCAGACGCTTGTGAGCCTGTGCAGCCGTGCCAGTGAGCAAGTTAATGTAGCTGCGCGGTGTGACAAGCAGCTAGGGGAGCATGGGGGCGTAAAAGGCGTGTGCGGCTGGGCCCGCCTGGCAGGCCTGCTGCTGCTGCTTTGGTGGACATGCTATCTGCGCTGGCCCAGCCCGCCGCCCGCTGCACTGCCAGCGCATCAAGACTGCATAACTGCGTCTCAACACTTCACCAAGCCCAGCCGAGCCTGTTAAACGAGGAATCAACCTACTACCAGAGCTTCGCAATCAGATTCCCGCGCAGCTAAGCGGGCAACCAAGGCTGGGCATGAATAGCACAGTTCAACCAATGGTAACGAAAATTGCGCTGCTGGCCAGTCCTGCCTCAGGCGGGCTGTCGGCATGAACACTACTTGCCTCATCTCTGCTTTCATGGCTTCATCTGAGGACGCCTTGGCGCCTCGTCTGTCGCTCATTTTTCCACTTGTGTGTGTGGCCCGTGCGTAGTTCCGATCAGCAAGCTGTCGGCCAGTCCACTGCACAGATCAACGGGATGCTCAAGTATTCGTCGTTCTGGTTTGCAGTCCATTCTTTACAACACACTAAGTTCTTGTCCGACATGCAGCTGGTGTTGGCCATGGTCTGTGTGCCATGCCAGGCAAGGGGTCAGTGTGAGTGGGCCTTGAGACACAACAACCCAGCGTAAAGCATAAACTTTTAGCGGCTTCTACCACGCACTTAGTGTCGCAGTTATTACAAGATTTTGCTGTAACATGCAATTAGCACAGCACTTGGGCCAACCTGTGCCCAGCAGGGCAGCACACACCCTGTCACCAGCAAGATTGCAGCAGTGCAGGTGACTACCTGGCAGCAGGGTACAACCACACAGCCAGGAACTGCGTGAACTGACCGAGGTCCTTCACGTATAACAGTACAATACAATACACTTTCGGGACTGAACCCGCCCCCAGGCACTAGCCCAGCGAGCCGCTAATCCGCTCATGGGGGGTAGTGGTAATTGTACCCAGTCTTTCCTTCGTTGTTTGGGCGATCGAAACCACCCGCGCAAGTCCGTCAATTCCAGTTGCTTTTTATCCCCAGCCACGGGCCATAGTCGCAAGCTTTTTAGGCCCAGCCACGGGCGGTTGGACCAGGATTCGAACCTGGGTCTCCAGCATACATATAACATTTTGTAGTCTGGTCAAGGGCAGGCAGCCGTTACAAGGCGCTCCAAGGCAGCAACTATGCCGCATGCTTGCCCTGAGGAGCCTGAGGGGCTTCTCATAACAGCCTGTTATGGACTGAGTCCACAACTTGCAGCGCTGCCAAACTGGTTAAGGCGCCTGTGCCACAACGTGTACAAACGCTTCATGTGTGACAGTCCGCAGCTCATCTGCTGCTGCTGCAGCGCTGCCATCATCGCCTGCTGCAGCAGCTCTGTCGCGCACAGACGCAGCCAAACATGGCATGGCAACTGGTCCAGCATTGCTTGCAGGTGCGCAGTTGTGCATGAACCATGCCTAAAACTGTCAGTCTACAGCTGTAGACATAGAGACGATGGTGACTGTGAGACGCACTGCACATGCCAGGCTGCCTGCCTCCAACACACCTCCTAAAACACCGATTTATAACAGATCAAACAAGCCAGCAAGCTGCACCAAGCAGCCCACCTTACGGCAGAGCTCGCTGCCAGCACTGGGCAACGGGATACACATGCAACGCGTGGCAGCAGCGGCCTCGGCCTACACATCATCCTCATCCTCATCATTACCAGCACACTACCAGTCAAGCCATAGCAGTGTGTGCATCAGCCCCGCGAGCCTCCACATTCCTTCTATGTATAAAGAGCCGCCGCACTTCAGCAGAATTCACCGCGCCACCATCCTGAGGCGTAAAAGCACCTCTGGTCCACATGACAGTCCATGTCAGATCACACGGAAGGGTTCTGGTGTACTGGCCACACAGGTTTCGAACACACGTCTCACCACGCACGGGGGTCAGTCCCATCGGTCCTGCTGGGTCAACACACACATGCCTCTACGTCAACACGTCCATGTGTAAAGAAGCTGACTACACAGTCAACGCAAAGGCTGCGCACCTTCAAGCAATGTTGCACAGGGAGCACTCCCATGTTTGCGGGCGTGAAGAACACGGTCAGCCGCGCAGCACCGCATGGCACTTCTTGCAATCATGGCCACACAGATACACAGCACGCCTCGCCACGTACGAGGTCAGCCCCACTGGTCCTGCTCCTGCCAACACGGTATGTCAACACACGCACATAACGAAGTCTGTCGATTTGAACTACACTGCCAGCCGCGCAGCACTGCATGGCACTTCTGTCCATGCACACACACTCCTGCGCAGAGGCAGCGGCAGCAGCAGCAGAGGCAGTACACCTGACTCGCACGCCCCACGTACCTGCTGCCTTCTGAAACATCTGCCGCAAACACACTGCCAACCACCTCACTACATACGCACATGCAGCACCTGGACACGACTGCATCTCAACTGTCAACAAACTCACACCACAGACGCCGACACCAGGGGGCAGTGTTGTTGTGGCGCATCAGTCTGTCACACCAAAGCACAGCAGCAAGTGCTTGCAAGCAGCACAATCAAGTCTGTCACACCAAAGCACAGTTGCTGCGGCACCAAGTGCTTGCAGCAAGCAGCACAATCAGGCTGGGCGACCACATGAGCAGCGGGCTCGAACTGTGCCAACTCACAAAGTACAGCACTCACTGCCGGGTCAGGCTGACTTTGAATTTGATTTCCACTGCTCATCACACTTGATCCGCACAGTGCACGGCACGCAGCTGCTGCAAGCACACACACATGCAGTACATGCCGCCCGCCACCACTTGCGAAAGCATAGACAATACAGCAGCAAGCAGTACAAGCAAGCTGGGTGCACGAGCGGCGGGTTCGATCAGTGACGAGTCCCGACCTACGCACTCACTGCCAGGTCAGGCTGATTTTGACTTCCACTGCTCATCAGATCAGCACAGTGCACGGCACACAGCTGCCACACAGAGGCAGTGTGGCTGCCGCCCTCCACCATTTCCGCAAGCATACCCAGAGGAAAAGGTTGAACGTGCACGCACCAACATCACAGCGCGGGCGCATCAGCTGTCACGCCAACACGGAGCAGCAAGCAGTACAAGCAAGCTGGGTGCACAAGCGGCGGGCCCAATCAGTGGCGTCTCCACAAGCATAGCACTCACTGCCAGGTCAGGCTGGTACCACTGCTGCTCATCACAATCACGCAAGATGTACCATGAGCCTGCCTGCATGCAAGTGTGTGTGATTCCTCTGTCGATCATCTGTCCGCACAGTTCAAGACACACAGCTGCTGCTGCAAGCACACGCAGGCAGTACCTGCCGCCCGCCGCCACTTCCGAAACACACACAAGACAGCAGCAAGCAGTACCAGCAAGCTGGATGCTCGTTCAGCCGGCCCAACCAGTGACGACTCCCAACGTACAGCACTCACTGCCAGGTCAGGCTGATTTTGATTTCCACTGCTCATCACACTTGCTCCGCACAGTGCACGGCACGCAGCTGCTGCAAGCACGCACAGGCAGTACCTGCCGCCCGCCGCCACTTCCGAAAGCATACACAATACAGCAGCAAGCAGTACAAGCAAGCTGGGTGCACGAGCGGCGGGCTCGATCAGCCATGTCTCCTCAAGTATAGCACTCACTGCCAGGTCAGGCTGGTACCACTGCTGCTCATCACATTCACGCCGGATGTGCCATTATCCTGCTTGCATGCAAGTGTCTGTGATGCATCTGTCGATTTAACCCGCACAGTCCAAGACACACAGCTGCTGCAAGCACACACAGGCAGTACCTGCCGCCCGCCGCCATTTCCGAAAGCATACACAATACAGCAGCAAGCAGTACAAGCAGGCTGGGTGCACGACGCCGACACCAGGGGGTAGTGTTGATGTTGGCGCATCAGACTGTCACACCAAAACACAGCAGAAAACAACACAACAAAGCTGGGTGCACGAGCGGCGGCCCAATCAGTGGCGTCTCCACACATCTAGCACTCAGTGCCAGGTCAGGCTGATACCAGTGCTGCTCATCAGCATCACGCAGGATGTACCATGAGCCTGCTTGCCTGCAAGTGCGTGTGATTCCTCTGTCGATTGAACCCGCACACAGCTGCTGCAAGCACACACAGGCAGTACCTGCCGCCCGCCCCCACTTCCGAAAGCATACACAACACAGCAGCAAGCAGTACAAGCAAGCTGGGTGCACGAGCGGCGGGCCCAATCAGTGGTGTCTCCACACATATAGCACTCACTGTCAAGTCAGGCCACCACCACTGCTCATCACACGTAATCCACAGAATGCACGGAACACAGCTACTGCAAAGCACACAGGCAGCGTGCTTGCCGCCCGCTACCAGTCCAAGAGCTTACACAGTAGGAGGCTGGACGTGCACGCACCAACATTGCAGGGCAGCTGCCCCCACACAACGCTCCACGGCAACCACTGTTGCTGGTGCTGCCAGATACATCCCGACCTGTTAATCACGCAATGGAAACACACAGTCCCTGCAGTTGTGACGCACCAGTACCAGGACTACACCAGCACTGAACCCAGCCACACAGCCACCACAGGGCCAATGCAGATAGCCGCGGTGTGACAGCCCAGCAACAAGGCTACATCAGCACTGAATTAGGCCATAGTCAACACAGAACAAACACGGCTGCCTCTGCACAGGCAGGGGTGTGCTGCAGAGCCTGTCTGCCGCACACCCAGCCACGCCGCTAGCAGCTGCATGCGTGCTGCAGTTCCAGCAACACCCACAACGCAGCCACACACCGAGCGTGTGTGGCCACTGCACGTGCGTAGTCATCCCCAATAACACCAGCGGCAAAAGCAGTACAGGTCAGTCATACCAGCACTGCCACCAGCGTATTGCTGGAATGCCAGTGACCCCAAGCGCAGTCTATGTGAAGTGTGCCCGCAACAAGTAACAATCACATGCGCAGCCAGCACGACACATGAGTCCATGCTGTGTGAAGCAGCAGCGCCACAGCGATCACATGCGCAGTCTGTGTGTAGTGTGCCGGCCGCAACTGATCACATGCGCAGCCAGCACGACGCACAAGTCCATGCTGTGTGAAGCAGCAGCACCACAGCAATCACATGCGCAGTCTGTGTGTAGTGTGCCGGCCACAACAGATCACATGCGCAGCCAGCACGACGCACAAGTCCATGCTGTGTGATGCAGCAGCACCACAGCGATCACATGCGCAGTCTGTGTGTAGTGTGCCGGCCGCAACTGATCACATGCGCAGCCAGCACGACGCACAAGTCCATGCTGTGTGAAGCAGCAGTACAGCACTAATGCTCAACCACCAGAGCAGCAGCACCGCATAGGCGCTGCATGCCCGTGCGCGCCGCATCTCAGCGACGCGCAGACAAGGTAAGATACAGAAGCTTGGCTTCTTTACGTTCCAAGCTAGGATAATGGCCACCTAGCTTATGTGTCGCCCGCTGCCAAACAGTCAAAGTTGCTAGTACAGGTGCGGTACAGGCTGTTAATGCGTCCAGCCTGGCAGCCTAAGAATACAAAGATGCAACAGGCGGTGTGGCATGCCGGCTACAGCGGCATGTCAGCAGCGTATCTTACTGCTATCTGCACAGATTGTCGCACTAAAAGGCTAACGCTGAAACAGACAGTGCTGACAGACAGATGTGGCCATGCAGGCACAGAGCCATAGAGCAGCGCAACAGTGTCTGTCGGACAGATGTGTGGGTGATGATGCCCTGTCAAACGCTGTCACAACCAGATCAATCAGACCTTGGAGCAGCACCAGCAGGACAATGCCGTGCTTGCGCCACTCTACTACTCCTTGCAATCAATCAAGTGAGGCTACACATGCTGCCGCACTGCTACTGTTGAGTCAACAATACATAAGCCAGCTCTGCACAGGCACAACCATCTGCCGCTGAGCTGACTCCACACCACACACACCGCCATCGATGCTCTGCAGGTTTGCAGCAGCAGCCTACTACTGCTACAGCAGCTTCGCGGCTGCTTCAGAAGCCTGCACGTCCTAACAAAACACGATCTTTATGAGGCACTCACTGCGACACGGCTACATGAACTGATACGTCACAGCCCAAGCGCGTCGCTGTCTCTTTAGCACAGGGAACTTCCTGAAGAGTCGCTGACCGCAGCAGCATGCAGCTGCTGCAGTCCAAGCGTGACATCCCTCTGCAGGAGCCCCACATACTGCCATGCCAAGTCTCACTTGAGCGTGCAGCTGCTGCTGATGCAGCAGCTTGCTTCTGCTTTCGCAGCTGGCACTGCCATCACCCGCTTGGCTTGAGGTGGCTGCCAGTGTGCTTTGCGTTGTGATGCACATCTGGCACTGCCATCGCTGTTGCCAGGCACTCAATCTGTGCCTGCTTTTTGCCCTCCTTTGCAAGCGCCCAGTCTGCAGAGTCGAAGCATTTCTTGTCCTGCAAGCAAAGGCAGGAAGAAGAGCAAGCCAGGGTCAGGCAAGCAGGTGCAACAGCTGAAGAGCCTATCACTTTCAAGCAAACAGCTCGCCTGGCACAACATTCGCTACCCTCCCTACGGAACGCTGCGACAAAGTGCTGGTGTTGACTGCCTGAGGTGCTGTAAGTTGAAAAGCAGCAGTTTCTAGATAGTTTGCAACAGCGCCCTGAGCTGTGCTAGCCCAGAAGCCAGACTTATAAGACGCGAGCTATGATCTATCTCAATAATTAATATGCACCTTGACGATGAGGCGCGCCTTGGGCTTCAAGCCACCAAACTTGGCCTTAGCAGTGAGGTCTGCCTCCGAATCCATGCTGCTGCGGATCTGTGGCTGGTGCAAACACTTAACAGATGATTGTTTGTCGAAAAAAGTGTAACGATGGCCCTATGACCAGCGAACTAGACGCAGAAGCTGCTGATGTGTCAAAAGAAACGTCGGGCTTCAGAGAGACAACAGTGATTTTTCTTCGTCAAGCTTGGTGTTAAAAAGTGTCAACCAGTGATTGTTTGTCCGCAGATATGTCGGAACCGGCACAACAAACCTTCACTTCAAATGTGCAGAACCGCGGCAACCATGAACTATGCTGTCTAGCTCCTGTGAATCAGCCATGACGATCGTGATACTGATACTCGTCGTAAGGTTCCGTTGATGGCACAGTAGCGGCTTGTGCGTTTGCGGTCTGACACATCCTCCACCCCACTCATTGTCTGACAGAGTCTGTAGCCTGCTTCCCTGCTAACCCAGTTAGTGGCATCTTCAACTTTTACCCTTTGATACCATTCTGATGGTTTAAACCATCATTGTTAGGTTTGTCATCACCTTGTTACCAGTTTGTTTTTCCGTGCCAATGTTTTGTACCAAGCCACAGCATCGCCATCGCAGAGCCTGGCCCTGAGCAGCACTGAGGCGCAACACCAGCATTGATATTGCCAGGGGATAAAACACTGATAGAGTTCTGTTACAGGGGTTGAAACACCAGCTGTGGTTCCCGTCGTGTTACTCACAAATCGTGGTTGTTTCAGCCAGTGACAGGCTCATCACACTGCAGCAGCCTCATCATCCGAGGCAGAGTCTGCATCTCAAGCCAAAGCACAACATCAGGGGTAAGGCTAAGCTAAACCTTAAACCCTAACCCCACCCCACCCCCCCACCCACCCACCCACCCACACAATGCCATTGTTGCCCCATTGTTGCCCCAGTTGCCCCATTGTTGCCCCAGTGGGACATCTCCAAATGCAGATAGAATCACAGTGGATGAGTGCGGCAACTACCAACGCTGGTCAATCAATGCTTCAACAGCAACTGTCAACAGCATCAACATCGTTGCCATGCACGCAACCACATACTCCCATTCGGCCACACCACACATGTTGTGCTTCTCACGTCTTTTGTTTTGCTTCATCAAACGCTGTGCGCGGCAGCCGTCTGAAGACAACCTGTGACAAGCTGCAACTGCTGCATCGCAAATCGGCCGCTCTTTTTTGCCTCAGTTGTACCGAGACACTGCAGTAAGACATACAACATGGCCTCCGTGGTAAACACAAGAACAACCGGCTGCGCTGGTGGCAGCACAAGCCACCTGGCACGCCGCAGCACATCAGTGCACACTGTAGCGATGCAGGTAGAAATGTGACGCTGCAAGGGTGGCAGCTCTGCACGCTGCAGCTCTGAAGCACCTGTGCAGCGCATAACTCTTGTCATGCCTGAACTGTTCAAGGCTGCAACAACAAACAGCACTCTAGCAGCACATGCCCGCAGAGGTCAGCCGCAGCTGAAGCTGGCTGTTCTTTCAAAAGCACGTCCCCAGCCATCCAATCAACTCGCCATTGCTTCACCATCATGTCAACCACCAAGCAGCAAAATGAAGCCAGCAGTTGCTTGCAAGCACCTGGCTGCTGCCGAATCGGGCCTTTCAAGGTTAGACCCACAACCAAACCGACACTTGCAACAGGCAGCAGCAGCGCAGTGTATAAAAGCGTAGGACAGCGCTGTCACAGAAGCGAGAGTAACAGAAGTAACAAGAAACATAACAGTTACTGACGTTGATATGTAACGCTCGCAGCCCGGCCAGCAGACGAGGTGTGGCAGTCTCTGTGGAAGTGTGGAATGCTCACGTGCCTAAACAGCATGTGGATCTTCCACAAGGCAAACGTTTTCATGCGGACACTGTAATAAATACTGACGGGAATACAAAAGAAACCCGCCTTGCTCGCCGTACACCATACTGGGCATACATACATGCATGCACGCTTGCAGGTACATGTGACATGCATGTGCACACTGCAAAACGACCGTCCCCGAACTCTGTCTGAACCACTGGCAAGTGCTGTGCATTGCTCCAGCCAGACAATTTCCCAAAACCCCACACCCTGAGTGACACCAGCTGCAGCACATGCAACAGCCACCAGGGTTTTCTGCAAGAGGGTTTTTGTGCAAAGTGCGCCAGACCAGTGAACAACACGCTGCTGGCATGCAGGCGGTTTCATCGATCACAGGTTGCCACAGTTTGTAAGCCGCAGAGTTGCCATGCCACAACACATTCAAGGCCTGTCCACGCCTTCGCACGGGCAAAGTTTGCAAATGAGCTCAGCATGAACCCTAAAACATGTCATAACGTTATAACACAAACACGCGGGCCCGCTGAGAACAGACCCGGCGCCGCTGCATTCTGCTTCATTGGTACGCGCTCCCGGCGCTACCCAACAACAACATCAACATAGACAAAGCTAGCCAGTCGCATGCAGCATCCCCAAAACACCGGAACAGCTGGTGATTTGGTGACTCCAGCCGCAGTTTCAGAACAAGCTCAAGCTGTGATGCACAACAACCATGCAAGCTCTTGGACGTGGCTGCAGCTGCAAGCTATTCACCACGTGGTTGCAGCCGCAAACGCGCTAGTCAAATGCATGCAAGCATATCCCAAGCTCCTGTGTGAAACTTCAACCTAAATCAGGTTAGGGTGTGCAGCCTGACGCACAACATGGCAGCGACGCCACGCACAAACACGTGAGGCTTGCTACACCCCAAAACCTGAAACCTGCCACGCCCGGAGCCCTGATCACCGCAACCGGGTCTAGGGTTTTAGGGTTTGAACCTAAACCTGAAACCCTACATCACTGCAACTGCCGCAAGCTATTGGCTGCATGATAGCAGAGCACACACATGCACCCCGTTGATGTGCAGCTGCGCGACTATGCACATAACAGGGATTAGAACTCCACAAAATAAAGATTAGAAGTCCACTGAAAGGCAGCTGCAGCCGGGGTGGTGTGTGTGCACTGCATGCTGCATGAATGCATCGAGCAGCTGTGACGCAGCCGCATGACAGCCCAACCCCAAACCATAAAACACATGGCAGCGACGCCACGCACAAACACGTGAGGCTTGCTACACCCCAAAACCTGAAACCTGCCACGCCCGGAGCCCTGATCACCGCACCTCAAGTCAAAAACACATCAGCAGAACAGTCCTGCAGGCAATGAGACCTCTTGCTTCTCAGGGAGAGGCGAACACAGCAGCAGAGCAACACCGAAGAAAGCTGCCCTAGGGACTTCCACAACAGCAGCAGCAGCAGCAGCAGCAGCAACCGGCGCCGGCAGAGGGGCGAGAGAGAGGTAATAACCGCCGGCGCCGAGGCTGCTGTGCTGCTCTTGAAAAACCTAAACCTCCGTCAGAACCTCTAACAATGCCAGTGTTTGTCCAATGACCCTTGCCCGCTAACACCATGGCGACCAAATGCACATGCAAGTCATACATACATGGAAGCGCGAGCTATTTTGTCTCAGCACAACACTCCCGCCTCGATGCTCAGGAAAGCTGTAGTCGAAGTGAGCCCCGCAATGCACAGTGCGTAAACCCCAATCCTGTAACGTATGTAACATATGTAACATAAACAACACAAATCCGAGCACTGATGCAGCAGCAGCAGCGCACAGCAGCCCCTGCTGGGTCCTGCTGTAGAAAGCAGCCTGCAAGGCAGCCGCATACCATCAACAACAACAGCAGCAGCAGCAATTATGGTGAGCAGCATTCGCGCTGTGCTGTAGGAAGCAGCGTCTGCAGGGTGAGTGCTGTGAGCGCCCCGACACTGCAGGGGCGGCCAAGTCTGCACCAGGTGCGCTGCACCACACAGCTGTGCTGCTGCTGCCATTGCTGCACGCCTTCACAAAGCACGTGGCACCGCAGCCAAGTACACCACCTACATGACACAGCAGCTAGTTCCACATGGATGCAAGCAGACAACCACCCGCAACTCTGTGTACCAAAGCCCTGTGGACACACGTACAGCTACTACTGCTGATACTTTGATCGGATCTTCAGCCCAGACCCATGTGTAGGCACATCACCTGACACGTCATGCGCACGCAAACAAATGCGCCGAGGTGTCAAATGCCCGATGCTACATTTGCTACATGCAATTGCTGCTTTCAACAGCACCCAACATGCAGTGACAGCCTGAATCCTTCAACCCATCAGCATGTGCAGCGCAAGCATGTGCGCTGCACGCATGCAGCTGTTCAAGCACCCCCAGCAGCTGCTGCTGCATGCGCTTGCCGCTGCTGCTGGTGGTTGGCGGAGGTAGGAATGGCGGCAGCAGCAGCAGCAGCAGCGGCGCAAGCCCCTAGGAGACCAGTCACACCGCATTCAGTACACAGATTGACCCCTACTACGCCGGAGCACTAACTGGCGGCATGAAGGCAATTGCACAACACAAGAATGCATCATCAGACATGCGTGCTAAACGTAAACATCCTGGCCCTGCTGGTGGCACAGCGTGGCACTCCTTCGCTCTGTTTCGATTTTGTTTTCTGAAATGTAATAATCAACCCATCCAGTAGCATGGTGACCGGCAGCAGCCGCTGCCACGCCCGAGGCAGCAGCACGGCTGGCGCCGCCGCTGCTGCTGCTGCTGCTGAGCGCTGCACTCCATGCGTTGCTGTGGCAGGCGCAACCTGTGAACGGCTATGCAGCAAACCTCACACGCAGAACAGCAGCAGCAGCAGCAGCAGAAGCAGCAGCCCTGAACAGACACAAGCAACAGCCAGATCAGGATCTGCCGCACAAGCCGCCCGGCTGGAAAGAGATGCGCCAGCAGCCGTCCATGCAGAGCAGCAGCAACCAGCCCAAAAGGCCATGTGGGGGTTAGCTCTACACCTTTGAACCCCTGAACCCCCTAAAACCTTCAACACAGACCCTTCATCACCCAAGGCAGCAGCATGCAGCCGCTGCTGTTTGAACAGATTGACACCAAATGCATATGCGCAGCAGCCACTGCTGTGCGACAACCCAAAACCCTGAACACAGACCCTTCATCACCCGAGGCACCACGCAGCATGCAGCCGCTGCGATTTAATCAGATTGACACCAAATGCATATGCGCAGCAGCTGCTGCTGTGTGTGCGGCACGCAGAGCACAAGACAGTGCCGGCACACCAACCAACCGTCTCCAAACCAGCAACATCCGAGCATTGCACACTGAGCCACCGCCGTAACCACACCCTACACAGACCGCTTTCCCTGGGCTGCAGCACCTGCAGATATGGTGAGCAGGAGCCAGTGGGATAGAGCAGCCAGGCCTGCTTTCATTTAAATACATATTGTAATATATAAACAATTTATATCCAAAACCCGTGGCCTGCAGCACCTGCAGAGATGGTGTGCGAAAGCAAGCTGTGCTGCACACACTGTTGCGCCGTGCAATGTGGTGCAACAGCAGCTCTGACAGGGCCCCAGGGTTCAGGAGTTTAGGGTTTAGGTGAGACCCAGACAACCCAAACCCTAAACCTAAACCCTAACCCCGGCAAGAGCAGGCCGGCCAGGGCCCTTCAACCACGGATTGACAGCAGCAGCGGGGGTGGTGTGCGCACTGCATGCTGCACAGTAATGCGGCAGCACCTGGTAGCTGTGGCACAGTAACGCATAAGTCCAGCACAAACAAACACCCCGTCAACCAGCAGCTGCGCTGCTGTTTCAACAAATCAGGACCGATCAGAAACCCCACTAACAGGCAGCTGCAGCGGAGCTGGCGAGAGCACTGCATGCCACAGCTAGGGTCTAGGGTTTTAGTGTTTGAACCTAAACCTGAAACCCTACATCACTGCAACTGCCGCAAGCTATTGGCTGCATGATAGCAGAGCACACACATGCACCCCGTTGATGTGCAGCTGCGCGACTATGCACATAACAGGGATTAGAACTCCACAAAAAAGGGATTAGAAGTCCACTGAAAGGCAGCTGCAGCCGGGGTGGTGTGTGTGCACTGCATGCTGCATGAATGCATCGAGCAGCTGTGACACAGCCGCATGACAGCCCAACCCCAAACCATAAAACACAAACACGGACCATTCACGGTGCCCAGGGCAGCTCCTCCGCCGCCCTGATACAGTAGTCAGTCACAGGGCGCCTGCCATGCAGTGTTGTTGAGATAATACACTGCAAATCAGTGGTCTGCGCCTACCATGAAAACAACTGCAGTGTTGTTTCTCAGGCCCACTGGTGATTCATCTCCACCAGCTGCCTACAACGCAATCATACACAAATGCAGCATGCCATGCAGTGTGGTGTAGCCGGCAGGGCAGGTGGCGCATGCCCTGCAGGGTCACTCTATGATATATAGATGCCACTCAGAGCAGGTTATAACATGTTATAACACATTATCTAACAGGGTGCAGCAGGGTACAGGTCTATTGAGATGAATACAGATCGACAGGACTGAAAAGATGCGCGTGCTGCTTAGAGGGCGCTGTGCCAACAGTGTGGCGCCGATGGAAGAAGAAAAGCGCCGAGACAGCACAGTCCACGCTTGCTGTACTGCGACAAAAGCAAGCAAACAACAAATAACAAAGCTGATCAGAGCACCTACCCATCCGCTGCACCTCTCACACAAGGAACACAAGCACGGGGTTCAGGCTTAGACCCCTGAACCCCTCGCTGTGCATGCGTGCATGTGCCACAACAGCACCCGCAGGCGATGCTCAACACCCGGCGGCAGCAGCTCAGTGCGTTGCAAGAGCAGGACACTGGAATGCAAATGGTGCAGAGCGGTACATGTGGCCGCACCATGCTTCAGGACAAATAATAAGTGGGCCACACAAAAGTTTTTGTGTGGCCACACAAAAGTTTTTGTGTGGCCCACTTATAATTGGACATGCACTTCGTGCCAGATGCCGCCTGGGACTGACAGCGCCGAGTCCACATAAAGGACAAGCCAGGCACAACGCCAGGCTCCAGGACCACTGAGCAGGTTCCAACATGTTATAACATGTTATAACATGTTATGACATGATCTGGCAGCAGGGTACAACAGAGCCGCGTTCACGTTAGTCCAGCAGCTCTCAGTGCAACAGGGACTCCACACCATCCGTCCGTGCATAATGCCATATGTGCCGTTTGCCCTTTCCGATGGCACCTCGCTTTGCGTGACACCCATTGCAAATGGCAATCATGATCGCATGCAGCGTAGCACGCCTGCGGGGTTCTTGTCTCGGCCGCATCAGCTGCAGCCGATGCAACCACTGGAGCACGCTGCCAGTGAAGTTCAGGACGGGGACATCAACTTCACACTGGGAACTTCACAGCTGCCCGTCAACTTCACAGTCACCGGTGTTCACAGATCGGCCGGGCATGATCAATCTATGCAGTGAGAGGCTAGTACAACAGCAAGCATGCAGAACACAGAACAGCTCAACCATGTTTCTGCCGCGCCCTAGGCTAGATGGGGTGGGGGTAACAAGCACAGGGCAGGCCGAAAAACAAAAGCCAAACAAAACGCAGAAGCCAACCCAAGCATGCATGTGCAATCACAGCCAGGGGATCGCACACATACATAACGCAAAAGAAGCAACTCAAGTGGCACAATGATTGCGATGGAATCCCTGCATCAAGCAAAGCTCAAACATCCCGGCTTTCATCAGCACTTCAGAAGCGGAGTCGCTGCCACTACGGACCAAAAAGTAAGCTTCAAGTGACAACACACCCTGCCAATGCTGCGGAACAGCTGTGGCAGCCGCCGCCCCCTGCTGCTGCTGCTGCTGCTGCTGCTGCTGTGTCATGCATGACCTTGCTTGGCTGCAAGGTTCTTCTATTGCACAAGCACAAAGCAGCTTGCAAACAAACAACAGCAATTGCTGTTCTCCGGGACACGCGGCGTGTCACTGCGCACCACAAACAGCTTGCTGCACCTTCACACAACATCCCCAGGACTTCACGACTGCTGCCACTGAAGTTCACGGCAGGCCATCAACTTCACACTGGGAACTTCACAGCTACCCGTCAACTTCACAGTCACCTGTCAAGTTCACAGTTCCATTGAACTTCTCAGTCACACTTCCCAGCCGATGATGTGAACTTGCTTTGGAGCCACATCAGCAGCACAGCCTTGTCACTAACACATTGCATGTTGTCAGCAACCCCTTCACAGCTGCACTAGCCGCCTTGTCACTAACACATTGCATGTTGTCAGCAACCCCTTCACAGCTGCACTCGCCGCCTTGTCACTAACACATTGCATGTTGTCAGCAACCCTTCACAGCTGCACTCGCCGCCTTGTCACTAACACATTGCATGTTGTCAGCAACCCTTCAAAGCTGCACACTTGGCATTAGAACCACCAAAGCACAATCACAGCTTGGCCATTTGTCAGACTCGCAGCCATCGTAGGCTGCACATGCCATGCATTCAAGCGCGCTGCCACGTAACATGTTATGTAACATATGACATGACTTGCTGGACTCTGCCTGCACTTGCCTTGCTGTGCACCAGCACTGCAGCAAACTGCACAGCACCTGCTGGAGGCTGCGCCTGATGCTATTCCAACGTACAAAAGTAACATGTGTTATGTTTTATGTTATCTTCTCACAGGCGCCGCACCGCTGTCGTGACTCGGAGCCCAAGCAACTCAACCCTAAACCTCGCTGGTATCAGCAGCCCTGGCCTCAACCCTGAACCCTAATACCCTTGCGGCATGAGGTAGTACACCGGCTGCTGCTGCTGCTGCTGTTGCGGCTGCTGCTGCTGCTGCACAGCAAACATGCCCGGCTGCTGCAGCAGCATCTGCTGCTGCTGCTGCTGGAGGTCCAGGAGCTGCTGCTGCGCGCTGTTAACACCTATCAACATGCCTTGCAGCTGCCCGCTGTGATTGTTACTAACAGGGCCTGAGCCAGTCATAAAACCCTGCCCAGCAGCAGCAGCAGCGCTGTTGCTGATTTCCATGCCACCTACTCCGCCCATGTTCGATAGTTGCATTCCCTGATATCCCTGCAGTGTCTGAAGCCCCTGCAGTCCCTGCATGCCCTGCAGGCCTGTAATAGCTGAGGAGGGTAATCCCCCAGCCGCAGCGCCGCCCTGTAATCCCTGTAATCCCCCGCCCTGGATTACGCCCAGCCCACCAGCCGGCTGTATCAGCCCCAGCGGCAAGTACTGCTGCTGCTGCTGCTGCTGCTGCAGGGCAGCAAGTGTCAGCTGGCCGCTGTCATTAGCAGATCCCATGCCGCCAGCTGTTACATAACTGCCCTGCTGCTGCAGCTGCTGACTCAGCTGCTGACTCAGCTGCTGGCTCAGCTGCTGCTGCTGCTGCTGCTGCTGGCTCAGCATGGCCCCTGCAGAACCCTGCTGCTGCAACACGCCGGCGTCTGCTGCAGTCAGGTACAGGTATCCTGCAGTGTTACTGCCAGGACCCATGCCAGCTACACCCCTGGACTGAATTCCACCAGCAGCAGCAGCAGTACCAGACATGAAGCCTCCAACATTGCCGTCAAACAGCAGCTGCTGCTGCTGCTGCAGCGCCGAGGTCGCCAGAGGCAGCACCACATTGCTGCTGCTGCCACCTCCAGCAGCAGCAGCAGCAGCAGCATTGAAGCCAGACTGTTGCAGCCCACCACCCTGCAAGCCTCCTCCTGTTAAAACCTGCTGCATTCGATCAGCATCAAGCGAGATCCGGCCACCTAAGCCGGCAGCAGCAGCAGCAACAGGCAACGAGGCAGGTACATACGTGCCATACGCGCTGCTGCTGCCAGGGCCCCCAAGCACCTGATGCTGCTGCTGTTGAAGCAGCCCCTGCAGCTGCTGCTGCTGCTGCATTGTGTAAGCTGTGCCTGGTCCTGAGTCAAAAAAGACAGCAGCAGAGCCGGCGCTAGAAGGAGCAGCAGCAGCAGCAGCAGCAGCAGCAACAGCGTTGCCGCTGCTGCTGCTGCCAATGCTACTCATGCCTTGAATCCCGCTAGCTTGCATTGGCTGCAGGCTTGAGCCAAGCGCGCCAGTAAGGTAAGCGCTTGCTGACTGCCGCTGCTGCTGCTGCTGCTGCTGCTGCTGCTGCTGAGGCTGCTGCTGCAACAGGCTGAAGCCATCAGATGCCGCAGCAGATCCAGCCATCAGTTGCTGCTGCTGCTGCTGCTGCTGCTGCAGCGGAGTGGGGTGCTGCATCATCGGCAGCGAGAATGCAGCTGGAGCAGAGGCATGCTCCAGCAGCGAGCGAGATTGCTGCTGCTGCTGCTGCTGCTGGGCTGGCAGTGACTGCTGCTGCTGAGGCAGCGGCACTGAGTGCTGCTGCAGCCGCTGCCCCTGCTGCTGCTGCTGCTGCTGCTGCTGCTGCTGCTGTTGGTGTGCGGGCTGCTCCTGCTGTTGCTGCTGCTGTTGAGGCAGCGGCAGTGAGTGATGCTGCAACCGCTGGTCCTGCTGCTGCTGCTGCTGCTGGTGTGCGGCCTGCTCCTGCTGCTGCTGCTGTTGAGGCAGCGGCAGTGAGTGCTGCTGCAAACGCTGGCTCTGCTGCTGCTGCTGCTGTTGGTGTGCGGCCTGCTCCTGCTGCTGCTGGTCTGCCGGCGCCGGCTGCTGCTGCTCTGATGTTGGCAGCAGCGCCGGCAGCTGCTCCTGCAGCTGCATGGACAGCGCACATGACATGCTGCTGTTGCCCTCCTCAACAGCCTCTTGCTGCTGCTGCTGCTGCTTCTGCTCAGCCGGCGGCTGCTGCTTCTGCAGAGGTATAAGTGACCCATCAGGCATCTGGCGGTACGCCTTTGACTCGCCGTTTGGCTGCTGCAGGTACACAATGATGCTGCCGTCTGCGCCCTGCTGCTGCTGCTGCTGCGGTGGCGGCTGCACCTTATACAACTGCTGCTGCTGCTGGCGGCCTGAAGGCCGGCCACTGTCACTGGACCCACTCCGCTGCTGCTGCTGCTGCTGCTGCTGCTGCTGGGCAGAGCCAGGCTTTTTAATTCCTCCTAAGCCAGGAGCGATGCCTGGGTCACTACTGCCACCAGCAGCAGCAGCAGCAGCAGCAGCAGCAGCAGCAGCAGCAGCAGCAGATGCAGCACTGCCCGTACTGCCAGCACCGACGCCAGGCTTGCCTGCAAACCCACCACGCTGCTGCTGCTGCTGCTGCGGCGGCGGGGCCGGCTGCCGCTGCGCTGCTCCCCCTGCCGCAAAGTTCTCACTGTGAAGTGGCCGCCGGAACTGTGAAGTTCCCAATGCTGCGGGCCTGCTGGAGCCCCCAGGAGGAGTCCAGCCGCCGCTAGGAGAGCCCACCTCTCCAGCAGCAGCAGCAGCAGCAGCAGCAGCAGAGCCACTTGATGCGCCTGAAGTGTAGATCGGCCGCAAGCCGTCCGGCATGCCGGCGCGCTGCTGTTGCTGCTGCTGCTGCTTGTGCATGGTGGCTTCAGTGCTGCCAGGCTCCCCTCGAGGAGCAGCTGCTGCATAGCTGCTGCTGCCGGGCCCGCCGCTGCTGCTGCTGCTGCTGCGCACTGGGCCGCGTGGGCCGTAGCTGCTGCTGCCGCCCTCATGAGCATGGCCGCTGCTGCTGCTGCTGCTGCCGCCAGCGAGCGGCCTGTCAGCCGCTAGGTGCGGCTGCATGCGCTGCTGCTGCTGCTGCTGCAGCAGCGGCCGAGGCCCTGGCCTGCCAAAGGCCCCCGGCTGCTGCTGCTGCTGCTGCTGGGGCTGGTCGAACCCGTGCTGCTGCTGCTGCTGGTGTGCTGCAGAGGTGCCAGGTGGTGCCGACATGAGGGGGGGTCCTGATGCTGCTGCTGCTTTGCTAGGGGAGGAATGGTAGCCTTGGGGAAAGTAGGGGGCGCCCCTGAAGCTGCCACCTGCAGCAGCAGCAGCAGCAGCAGCAGCAGCGGCAGGTGGCGGCGGCGGCAGCAGTGTAGAAGGTGGTGAGTTTTGACCCGAGAAAAACAGGCTGCTGTGCCCAGGAAGGAGCGTCAGGAGCGAGATGCTCGCACACACAAACACTTGCAGGACGGAATCAGTGGCGTATCAGTGAAGGAAGTTCATACTCAAGTTCACGCTCAACATGGATTGCGAAGTTCACGCCCCAGCGCACCTGAGTGGGTCGAGCTGGTGCTCTTTGCTGCGCCGCCCCTCCCGCCATGGCCTGCCAGTGACGCCGTACTGTTCATGCTGCTTGTCGTGCTCACTGACGCATGCGTGCTGCCACTAACACTTGTCATAACGTTACTTGATCCAGCGCCCGCCGCGCCACTCGGCCCCAGCGCGTCTTGAGCGCTGGTCAACGCGCTTTCAAACGGAGATGCCGGTGGCAGCTCCCCCGGCTTGTCGCTGCTGCTGCCGCCGCCGCCTTCGGCGGCCGCAGCCGACGGCGGCTGATCACGCGGCGACTTGCCGGCGGCTGACGGCGGCACATTCCCGCCGCGCACTGGCGGCGGCGGCGGCGGCACAGCCGCCGGCTGCCGCGGCGGCGGCTTGCGCTGCTGCCCGAGCCGGCTGCTGCCGCTGCCGCTACCAAACTCATTGCCGATGTGGTCGCGTGGTTGGCCGGCAAATGGTGGGCCGGCAGGGCTGCTGCCGCCGCTGCCAGGCCCGTAACCGCCCGACCCGTCCCGCTGCTGCTGCCGCTGCGGATGACGTGGGGAGTGCTCAAAGCCGATCTGCAGGTGTGGGTGGTGTGGGCCGCCCGGGTAGCCCGGGTGCATGTGTGGTGGACCCACCGCGGCTCCTGCAAACCCTGCTGGTACGACGCCTGGCGGTACAAAGCCAGGGTGGTACGGTGGGCCGTACGGCTGCAGTACGACTCCAGGCGGGCCGTAAGCCAGTGCGTGGGGTGGCACTGCACCGGGGGGTGGATATGGGTAGACACCTGCACCAGCAGCAGCAGCAGCAGCAGCAACAGCAATAAGACTGGGCACTTGCAGGTAACGCACGCCGGGCTTGCAGGAAATGTGCGCATGCAGCAGCTGCTTGCAGGAAACAATGAGGGCAGCCACAGCATGCAGGATGGCTACATAGGGCCTAGCAGGAACACCTTGCGGATGCTGATGCTGGCAGCAGCATGAGGCGCGGCTTGCAGGAAAGCTGGCATGCGCCCGCCGTCTTGCAGGAAACGGCGCCGCGCTCACCAGCAGGGAAGAAGTGCATCGGCGGCCCGATCTGCTGCATCATTGGGCCTGGCATGCCCCTGGCCATGCTCGGCCCAATGGGCGGGCCCATTACACGCTGCTGCTGCTGCTGCTGCTGCCCAAGCTCCAGCCCCCCTCGCAGCTTCTTCTGCTGCAGGTGGTACGGCACGACTGCAGGAAACGGTCCTGCAGATAGCTCATCATAATCCTGCAGGCCTGCCGGCTTCACAGCCCTGACTGCCTGCCTCTCTGAGGGCCTAAACGCCGGGAAGCTGTTTGCAGGAAACAGGCAGCGCAGCGCATTGTAATGCGCAAATAACCCCAGATCTTCCAGCTGTGGCTCGACATGTGCCTGCAGAGCAGCAGATGCAGCGCTGCCGGCAGCAGCCTTCTGAAGCTTGCAGCCGCCGCCAGCAGCAGCAGCAGCAGCAGCAGCAGCAGCAGCGCCGCTGCCAGATCTACTGACAGCAGCCTCATCAGCATCCAGGTCATCATCAAAGTCTTCGCTCAGGGCAGCAGCAGCGTCATCTTCGCCATCCTTACTGCCTGCTGCTGCTGCTGCTGCTGCTGAGGGCTCAGCCGCACCACCGCCAGCTGCATCCCCCTCTTGCAGCAGCAGCAGCCGCCCAAACATATCCGACACAAGCCGGTGCGTCAGCAGAGACACAGGGCTGAGCGGCTCCTGCTGCTGCTGCTGCTGCTGCTGCTCGCGTGCTGCTGCAGCAGGCAGGGAGCTCGCAGGAGCCCTGCCAGTGGCAACGGCGGCCAGCTGCTCAGCAAGCACAGCTAGATCACTCTGCTGCTGCTGCTGCTGCTGCTGCTGCTGCTGCTGCTGCTGCTGCTGCTGCTGCCGCTGCTGCTGCTGCTGCTGCTCACTGTCAGCGTCGGCATCCACCCCTGCCTCATGCACCTCTGCTGCTGCTGCATCCTCAAGTGACATCTCGCCGCCTTCAGCAGCACACACATCATCGCCACCGCCGTCCGGCTGCTGCTGCTGCTGCCGCGCGGCCTCTGCTGCTGCTGCTGCCGCCGCTTCAGCAGCCACTGTTGCTGTCTCGCTTGGCGGCAGGTGCAGGAAGCCGATCTGCATCGTGTCCTTCAGCACTGATGCCACATGGTACTGCTTCAGGTTTCTCCTGCAAGCAGTACAGCAGCATTAAGTCGGCGGCATGCGCACGCATGCAGCAGCAGCAGCAGCAGCAGCATCACACGACCTGCCTTACACATGCTGTGCTGCCTCTGATACTGGTGACTGCTGACATCAGCAGCCAACTTTTAAGCTGCTGCTGCAGCTATCCCCCCAAGCCCCCAGCGCGCTCTTCTTTCGCCTGCAAGCACGCCGCCCGATCTGATCGCAGCCCGCCGCAGCCCACCTGTTGGCCAGCAGGTGCTGCAGCATGGCCTGCAGCACCGGCGGCTGCCACTCCACCCAGCCAAGGCCTGCATGGTTGCTGCAGGCGCAGCTAAGCTGAGTCACCATGCGCACCATGCGCTGGATGTGACCTGGCAGCGCCTCGTTCAAATTGCTGGCGAATGACACTGCGATGCGCCGCACTTGCGGCAGGCAGCAGCACATGCACCAGCCTGCAGCAGCAGCAGCAGCAGCAGCAGCAGCAGCAGCAGGTTGAGTAGCCATTGGGCGCTGGGTGTGACCTGGCAGCAGGCAGCAGCACATGCACCAGCCTGCAGCGGCAGCAGCAGCAGCAGCAGGAGCAGCAGCAGAAGCAGGTTGAGTAGCGATCATCGGGCGCTGGATGTGCCCTGGCAGCAGGCAGCAGCACATGCACTAGCCTGCAGCAGCAGCAGCAGCGGCAGCAGCAGCAGCACAATATTTGAGTCACCATGCACACCATGCGCTGGATGTGACCTGGCAGCGCCTCGTTCAAGTTGCTGGCAAAGGAAACTGCGAGGCGCCGCACTTGCGGCAGGCAGCAGTACATGCACCAGCCTGCAGCAGCAGCAGCAGCAGCAGCAGCAGCAGCAGCAGGTTGAGTAGCAATTGGGCGCTGGGTGTGCCGTGGCAGCGCCCACGCAACATTGGACAGCGTCTGCGCAGCGGCCCGAGGCAGCATCGTCACCAGCAAACATAACGCCATAAAAAAAAACCATCGAAGTACTCACAGTGGCACTGCTGCAGCACCGTCAGCGCCCACGCAACATTGAACAGCGTCTGCGCAGCGGCCCGGGGCAGCATCGTCACCAGCAAACATAACGCAAAAAATAACAGTCCAAATACTCACAGTAGCACTGCTGCAGCACCGTCAGCGCCCACGCAACATTGGACAGCGTCTGCGCAGCGGCCCGGGGCAGCATCGTCACCAGCAAACATAACGCAAAAAATAACAGTCCAAATACTCGCAGTGGCACTGCTGCAGCACCGTCAGCGCCCACGCAACATTGGACAGCGTCTGCGCAGCGGCACGGGGCAGCATCGTCACCAGCAAACATAACACAGCAAAAACAACAATCCAAAAACTCACAGTGGCACTGCTGCAGCACCGTCAGCGCCCACGCAACATTGAACAGCGTCTGCGCAGCGGCCCGGGGCAGCATCGTCACCAGCAAACATAACGCGAAAAATAACAGTCCAAATACTCACAGTGGCACTGCTGCAGCACCGTCAGCGCCCACGCAACATTGGACAGCGTCTGCGCAGCGGCCCGGGGCAGCATCGTCACCAGCAAACATAACGCAAAAAATAACAGTCCAAATACTCGCAGTGGCACTGCTGCAGCACCGTCAGCGCCCACGCAACATTGGACAGCGTCTGCGCAGCGGCACGGGGCAGCATCGTCACCAGAAAACATAACACAGCAAAAACAACAATCCAAAAACTCACAGTGGCACTGCTGCAGCACCGTCAGCGCCCACGCAACATTTGACAGCGTCTGCGCAGCGGCACGGGGCAGCATTGTGACCAGCTGCTGCAGCAGCTGCTGCACCTGCTCCACCCGCAGCAGCAGCGGCGGCTGGCCCGGCGGCGGTGGCGGGTACGGAGGCGGTGGCGGCTGCAGGAAATGACTTGCAGGATCAGCTGCTGCTGCTGCTGCTGCTGCGTCTGCGCTGCAGGCACAGACTTCGTCAGCATCTGCTGCAGCGTCGGCGGCATCTGCTGCTGCTGCTGCTGTGTCTGCATCAGCAGCTAACTCAGCGGTGGCGCCAGCAACTTGCACGTCCGGCGCTGCTGCTGCTGCTGCTGCTGCTGGACCCTCGGCGTCTGCTGCTGCATCTGCCGCTGCAGGAGCGTCGTGTTGCTGCGCCTCCTGCTCCTGCTGCTGCTGCTGCTCCTCAGGGGCAGAGGCCTCTGCTGCTGCATCGCCTTCAGCAGCTGCCGCTGCATCAGGTGCAGCAACATTCACCGCTGCGGCTGCTGCTGCTGCTGCTGCCTCTGTTGCTGCGGGCTCCGCTGCAGCACCTGCATCTGCTGCTGAAGATTCTGCTGCTGCAGGCTCGTCTGCAGCATCAGCAGCGCCGCCTGCAGCTGCTGCAACTGCATCTGCTGCTGCTGTTGCAACTCCCGCTGCTGCAGCATCTGCATGTCCTTCGGCTGCTGCTGCTGCTGCGGCATCCCCTGCTGCTGCCTCTGCTGCATCTGCTGTTGCATCTCCCGCTGCTGCTGCATCTCCTTCGGCTGCTGCGGCGGCGGCGGCGGCATCACCTGCTGTTGCTGCTGCAGCATCTGCCCCTGCAGCATCCCCTGCTGCAGCAGCCTCACTTACAGCCTCCCTTGCTGCAGCATCTGCATCTGCTGCTGCTGCCTCTGCAGCCTCCCCTGCTGCATCTGCCTCCCCGGCTGCAGCCTCGCTTGCTGCAGCCTCCCCTGCTGCTGCTGCTGCTGCCTCGCTTGCAGGAGGACTCACATAATGCACGCCCGGCGCATGGATCCCGCAGTCCCGCGTCAGCTGCGCCGCTCCCCACAGCACATTTGCAATGTCCTGCGGCACGGCAACTGCCAGCTGACTCAAGAAGTTATGCAGCAGCATCTGCAAAAGCTCCAGATCTGGGCTACATTGCAGCTTGGCCAACGCCCAAATGATATTTGCTAAGCCGCGCGGGCAGTGTCCGGTGCAGCGCTGGGCTTTCAAGCGGTCCTGCAGCATCGCCAGCAGCTGCTGCTGGGCCTGCATGGAGCGCAGCGCATACATACTGGCTGCCTTGGCTGCCGCGGGGCCTGCTGCTGCTGCGCCGGCGCTGCTGCTGCTGCTGATGCTGATGCTGCCCTTCTTGCCGATGTTGGCCATCTTTGTGAGGATGGCTGCGATGTGGATGGAGTTGAGCGTCCTGCAAGCATATTCAGCAGCGGCAGCAAAAAAGGTTCAGATATTTTTGGTGGTTTGGGGCCATCTTGGTGAGGATGGCTGCAGTGTGGGTTGAGCGTCCTGCAAGCATATTCAGCAGCGGCAGCAGCAGCGGCAGCAGCAGACATATCACAGATAATTGGTGAGTTGAAGACAAAGGCGCTGCTGCTGCTGCTGATGGCGCCTTTCTTGCCGATGTTGGCCATCTTTGTCAGGATGGCTGCGATGTGGATCGGGTTGAGCGTCCTGTAAATTCAGCAGCAGCAGCAGCAGCAGCAGCAGAGATGTCAGAGGTATTTGGTGGGTAGGGGAAAGGCGGCATGGCCATATTGGTGCGCATGGCTGCGATGTGGATCGGGTTGAACGTCCTGCAAGCATAATCAGCAGCGGCAGCAAAAAATATAAGAACTATGTATTCCTTTGGGGCCATCTTTGTGAGGATGGCTGCAGTGCGGGTTGAGCGTCCTGCAAGCAGATCGGTGCATGGCGGCGGCAGCAGGAATATCAGAGGTATCTGGTGGGTAGGGGTGAAGGCGGCATGTGGTGTGAGCATTATGCAAGCATATCCTGAGGACGTGCAAGCATATTAAGGGTGTAGGTGCAGTAGCAAGCAGCAGCGAGTGCGCGTCAAAGCGAGGGTCGGGGTCATGCAACAGCAGGGGGTGGGGGTTATGCAACAGCAGGGGGTGGGGGTTATGCAACAGTGAGGCTAGGTGCGGCACTGCTTGCCAGCAACCGCATGCCTCGTGATGTATAGCTACGTCTGTTTGTCACGCTTTGCGGTACGCCCCGGGGCGTAGCACACGCCTAGGCATGGGCTGCAAGGCAGGATTCTGCTGCACTGCTGTTGGGTTGGGTACAAGCATGTGGGCGACGAACGCCATCACGCAGCTTGAAACGCATGCATCTGTGGCATCATAGCTGTCTCGTTCTATTGCAGTGCGTTGCTGCAGTGCAGGGAGCAGGTGCGAGTGCTGGATGTTGCAGCACTCACGCGCTGTGGGCTTCCGCCAGCTGCGCCAGTCGGTCCGGTGTCGTGGCATTTTTGATCGCAGCTGTAAGCTGCTTGGCATTGAGCCCGACCTGGGGCCCCTGAGAGTCGCTGTATGCAGGCACGCCTTGGTAAGCAGGAGCGCCCTGCCCAAGGCCGTATCCATCATTGCGGCCCCACATGAGCCAGCTAATCTAACTCTCCAGATGCATCAGGCGGCGGCCCTGGAGCTCAGGTTGGGCAGCGCACACGAATGGCAGCAGGTGCTCCACACGTGCGAATCAGGGTCGAGCTATACAATTGATATATCTGATTTGATCAGATCATGAACTGACCGAACGGGATTAGGCTAAGGGGCTCTTCGACAGGCAGTGCTCTTGCGGTGTTGATGTGCGTCCGTCTGCGATGCCCCTAATTACCGCAACACAATCATCAATATGATTTGCGTACGTCACTGTTGAAAGCAGGCTCGGCGCTGCCCTGTCGCCGGTACAATGTATAGGTTCTAGACTAATGAAAAAAAATGTGCCCTCCAGCTCCAGTGGCCAGCGATCCAGGATACAGTGTGCCTAAATGTTAGCGCGGTGATTGATGTATATCATGCTCAAGATCACTCCTCGTCAAGAACTACGGGTACGAACGTTTGGGAGCACAGGATTACGATTGCCTGATTTGCCGCCTTTGTGAATAAGATTCCTCCGCGTCTTGTCTGGAAGTTTGTAGTATAGGTTCAAATCAATTTTGTAGCTGCAAAGGCGCCTGCACTCTCAGATAGCCGAAGTCAGGCCATGTGAGCACAGCATGTGACATGCACATGCTACAGCTGCTGTCATGACCTGTCAGCAGCACAGTGGGCTGACACAGATGCACTTGAGCTTCATGGCTGGATTCTCTGAACTTGTCGTATACGTAGCTGCTGTTAGCTGCTGCAGCTACGGAAAAATCGGGTAGACAGACGTGTGATATCAAGCCCGGCAATTGCACAAGTTTGCGTGTGGTTTCAACCATGGCCTGAAGCACAGTTTAAATCTTTGACAATCACTGTAAACGCATTGTGCAGTAGTACCTCAGCATTACAGCCACGCACATGCCAGTTGGGCAGTGGCACGCGCACAAGTGACATGAGCGCTGCAACAGCAGGCATCCGCGCCTCCAAAGAACCATCACGGCAAATCTTACAAGCACGCATGGCTGCAACACACTTGCCAGCACCCAAATGTAAGTAATGATTGCCAACCTTTTGTACAAGGACAAACTCACGTCAATCTCCAACACTGCACAAGTGTAACCTCTAGAGGCCTTGGGGTGTCTGCGCCCTAAAATTGATGTCAAACAACACTAGTGGCTTGGCAACTACTAACTTCCTGGCTTGTGTCACTAACTTCCCTTTAAAATCCCCTAAATTTCTGAAATGAGGCTTTTAAGGGGAAGTTAGGAGGTAAAACCAACTGGGAGACCCCAAAATCATGGAAGTTGGGAGTTAGCAGAAGTTTGTTTTCCCACTATGTTGATTTGGCCCCTTTAGACCATGTACACCACAGCTGTGCAAGCAGACTCACTAACTTCCACCGTTTACCCTTCCGCTACAAGGGGTGTGACAGAAGTTAAGGGGAGTCAACAGGACCTTAGGCACTGACAGCACCTGCGGCGCTGCCTGGCAGTGTGCGACGCAAATATCTTCCACAACATCTACTCTCTGCCAGACACAATGATTGTGAAGCGGGCGCCATTTGCAGCACCACAGCCACTCTTGATACGGTGTTCAAGGTTGCAGAAAAGACAGTTTGCAATAGCTGAATGCAACTTACTATAGCATACAGCGCCACAGCTAGGACGTGTTTGCTCAGCACTGCTGACACTGCGCAGTATGAAGAGCTGCAGCAAACACTGCGCAGCGGTTGTGCCAGTAGCTCTGCAGCCCGACAGACGGGTCTGCACCCGGTGCACCGGGTTCGGTTGTACCGAAGGTAATGCTGCTGCTCTTAGTGAGCAAGTAGACTGCACTACAGACCAGATCAAGCCTCAGAGGGCGTTTCACACGAGAAAGATGTTGTGTTACAAAAGTACCTGAGAAGCAAGCAACAACCTCCTGCAACAACCACACAGGGCACCGCCCCGGCACAGCGACACCACAAACTCACCAACAACACGTACAAACACCAAACTGCCGTCATAACAAGAAACATAACGACCCCGCGTCACTGAAGCAGTCGCATGTAACATGCCTCTGCTCACAGCTGCGCAGGAAAGGCCCAGGCATGTCTGAAACCACACAGGTTTCAGTGCACACACCAGAAGCAGGCTACCTCAGTTGCATGCCATGCCAGTGTAACTACTAGGCATAGTTACGCTGCATGTATCAAAGAGTACAATTCTGATGACACCACCCCAGCAATCGCGGACAAACAGACCCCCAAACACCCCAACCATTGCAATCGACTCGGACCCTGGCCGCTGGATCAGCCGTGCCCGGTCACAGCAGCAGCGCCGCAACAGAGCAGCAGCAGCAGCAGCAGCAGCAGCAGCACAAATTGAGGGACGAATGCATACAGCGGGGTGCTGCTCACAAGTTCACAATGTCAGTCGCGCAGCACCTCCGTGCACAACGAAAGGGTGGTATCCCCTTCCTTTCCTGGCGTATTTTGCGTCTGCACAGCGGCCGGCCTGGGAGCTTCAACAGCCGCTAGCACACACAAACACAGACACCCCTGCACATGCCCAAGGATCAACCAGTGCACACACGGACCCCGGTCAGGTGGCTCAACGCACCTGCATGCTAATGTAGCAGCATCTGCTGCTGCCGCAGGCCCGCGAGCGCGTCGATCGACGCATACGCCGAGCGCAGCAGCATGCTCACATGCAGCAGCGCACACCAGCGGTCGCATTGCATAACAGCGGCATGGGGGCAAGTGCTGCGCATCCCTTTGGGAATACAAAATGGCCACTAGCAAGGCCAGGTGCAGGATGCAGCAGCACGCCACAGCACGCCACGGACGGCCAGCGCCTGCGTTATAACACTGTCATAACACACATGCAGCTACATGAAGGCTATGCGTCGCATTCACGCGTACATACACAGAGTCAAACGCACACACGAGTCGCCATCGCCGCCAAGTGTCGAGTTCTGTCAGTGCGTTTGGCATGGAAACACATACACAATCACACCCGATGCACATACATCATCCATGCCAACGATCAATCCTCCTAGATCGAAGGAGTGGAAGTGGCCCCATAGCGCGCAGAACCTAAAACCCCAGAGCACCTAAAACCCCACAAAACGCACAACCCCACAGAACCCTGCATGCCCTGTAAAGAATGGATGCAATTACGGACGGAGGAACGCAGGCCCAACAAATGCAGCAGCGCAGCATTTCACCGTGACGCTACACACAAACAGAAACACACCTTTCTCCTCATCCTCCTCATGCAGCCATCCGCGCCGCTGCCGCTGTCAAAAAATGACAGCAGGCAAGAGAGAGGTTTGCGCAGCACTGCCCAGCACACCCAGCCCACGGCTGCAAGAAGAGTGATAGCAGCCGAGTCATCACACCATCTGATAGACAGATATGTACAGCTGTCGTCTTATAGCTCCTGCTACGCTGCCCGCGCCTGCCAAGTGCTGGATACAAAAGCCGAGGCTTGATCTCCCCAGCAGCACACACACCACACACACAGCAGCTATGCTGGCCCTGCAAGAGCAGCCCAGCCGACCTCCAGCATGCATTCACTTGAGCCTCTCCTGCAAACCCCAGCCGCCCGCCTTTTAAGGCGCGCTCAAGAAGCGTCCAGCATGTTGCGAGGAGCTCAATTCAGACACCGACACATCTCACTCCCTCGCAGGACTCTGCGCCGCGCAAGCACGCACACAACAGCCCATGCATATTGCCAGCGATCAGATATAACATCGCCAGCTGACGGCAGCACGCCACAGCCCACCAGGCGCAACTCGCGCAGCACGCCGCAGATCCGAGCGGCGGCTGGCCCCCAGCCGCCCCCCAGATCACCCCCAGAAGATATAACTGTCATAACTCTATCGCTTCCTCCGCTGCTCAGGGCTTTGTTTGGACTGCCGACGCCGCGCCAGGCGAGGAAGAAACAAAAGGCCAGAAGACACAGCACAGCAGTACACACATGCTCGCCCGCTGGCGCGCCGCTTTGGCATATAAGCCGTAGCAGCAGCCAATGCGCTTGACTGGGAACACAGCAGGCTGGGCCATCAGCTCCTGCTGCTGCTGCTGCAGACGTGACAGAGGAAACCAGCAGAAAGCTCGCAATGGACTTCACTTCGAGCCCGAAAAGAGAATGCCGTGCTGCTGCCGCAAGTACGGCTCTATGCGCGCACAGTGTGTTGGGCAAACACAGGCACAGGCATACGTCTCACGCACGCGTCAAGACAAACAGCGCCGGCCATCCAGCACTGCTGCACTCCTGTGTGTAAATGGCATCTCCCATTGGCGCGCAATGCGCAAGAGACCTGAACACACACACACCCCTAGGGCAAAGCACGGACTAGCCCAGAACACAGCACACAACAGTCAGCATTGCACAAGGAAATGAAAACTCCCCCAGCCTCAGCTCATCAGCCCCCTGACTGCAAAAAGAAAGAATAGCCAGAGCATCACTCGCCGTTGCTTTCCACCATCGCACACTCCGACACACGCGGCCACTCCTTTTGCGACTGACTGACGCTTGGCCCTGCACCGTGTGCCCGCATCGCACACGCCGCAGCACCCGGCAGGCTGGTTGCCTTGCCACGTCATGTCAAAAGCAGCTGGACAACACGCAGCCACCCCGGCAGCACGCATGTGCCGCCCCCTGCTTCCCTAGCGCCGCAGACACACAAAAACCTCATTGCATATGATGTTGCAAAACCCCCGGGAGCTGCTCAGAGCAGCTTCCCCGCAATCCATCAAACCACCAACACACGCCTGCATACCGCTCTGATGAGAGCCTCAATGAGCCACACGCAGGTGCAGCTGAAATAGGGGTTGTTGTTGACCAGTCAACGCATGGTCAAACACAGTGTAAAAAGTCAAACACAGTTTGACCAAGCTGTCGCACAGACATGCCTGCAGTGGCACAGAACGACAGCCAGACAGGAGGGAAAACGAGTGTGGGGCTGCATGTATATCAAGCCAGCCTAAGCAAATCAACACGACCAGCAGCACAGCTGCAACAACCCCCAAACCCATCACAGCACGCATGTATCCAAGGAGGACATCGCAAGCTGTACAAGGGCCCAGCTGTTGCTGCAGCAGATGCAACAATGATACACACTGTGATGACCAAAAGCACAAAGAAACAGCAGCAGCAGCAGCAGCAAGCCTGAGCCTGCAGCTACTGCAGCATGCGCTGCATCAATTGCAGCGCAAGCAGCCGCAGTGCTGCTGCTGCTGCCCCAAAGCCATCTACACAGCCACACAGGAGCTGCAGACCACAATGCATGACAACCTGCGGACGTTGAAAGCTGACAGAGACTATGCTATGCAAAAGCAGCGTAGCATTGGCCCTGCCAGAATATGAAGAGCCCCAAACATGCTGTGCCACTGCACAGCCACAAAAGGCAAAACCGCAGACATGCGGACCGTTCTAAACCCCGGACACTCCTGGATCGGCTGCCAGTACATGCCCGGCCCACACCACACCGCCGACGGGCGGTGTCATGTAACATGTCACATGACGGACACATAACATGTTTGTAACAATACCATCGTCTGACAGCCGGCGCACTGCCAGCACACCACCACGCGCCAGCAAGGGCTAACAGCAAGCTGCAAATGTATGTGATGACATTGTGTCACACACACACGCACAGGGAGTGCCAAAACAACTGCACTCCACTCCGACACCAGTGACACTGCGCCACCAAACCACCGCGGACACCAGTGACACTGCGCCACCAAACCACCGCCGACACCAGTGAGACTGCGCCACCAAACCACCGCCGTCACCAGTGACACTGCGCCACCAAACCACCGCCGTCACCAGTGACACTGCGCCACCAAACCACCGCCGTCACCAGTGACACTGCGCCACCAAACCACCGCCGTCACCAGTGACACTGCGCCACCAAACCACCGCCGTCACCAGTGACACTGCGCCACCAATCCACCGCCGTCACCAGTGACACTGCGCCACCAAACCACCGCCGTCACCTGTGACACTGCGCCACCAAACCACCGCAACCACCACAGAAGCCCGCAAGGCATTCAACTATAACCGAAAGCTCCGCCAGATGATGTTTTGAGGGCAGCTGGCAGCCGTACCGCTTTCGCTGCTGCTGCCACGCCACGCAGGCAGCGCAACACGCTCACACACGCGGCGCAAAAGACACAAAAAGGAAGATGATTCAAGTCCTGCAATCCGCAGCGCGCCCCACTGCACCGCCGGCCACATGCCTCAGCGCAGACAGTAGTACATCTGCGCACATGTGCAGCTGCAGCGCGCGCCCCGCTCCTTACTAGCGCAACCCAGTACTGCTACCCCGCAGGCTACTATTGGTGGCTCGCGTATATGTGCACAGGCCGCAGCGCGCACAAGCTGACTGCAAATGCGATACCAGACTAAAAACAGTGCTGGCCCTCCCTTTGTAGTAAACTGCTGCGCTGCACGCAGGCAGTTTGTTGCGGTCCTGCTGAACAGATGCGCTGCAGTGCCCGCACACCTCGGAGCGACAAGCTCGCCCCAGAGCAAAATCACAGGCGCTGGAAGAACCAAACCATGACTCGAACGAGATGCGCTAGCACAGCCTCCTGCCTCTGCTGCTCCCTCACAACTGCACACCATCATGGCTATGATAGCCTCTCGCCGCACAGAACGGGACAGAGGTACGTGCAGCATTTCAAAAGCCCTGCTGCTTGCCAGAACGACAGCACAACAGCAGCCCTGCTACGCGCGACGAATGCCAGTGCGTGTGTATTAGCGGAACCTCGTAGTAGTAGCAGCAGCGCCTCGCGCCGTGCTGATGTGTATCAAACATGCCTAGGCACAGCACGCCGGGTGCTGCACAACACATCATTAGACAAGTCTGTGCCAGCTGGCGGCTACTTGTGTCTGAGCCTGCACAACTGCTGCGCCGAATCATGCCACTCAAGCAGCCCAAAGCGCAAACAAACAGTACTGCCGTCTCCATGCAGGACAAAGGACGCACCCCTAGCGCAGCATCCCTCCCAAGTCTGTCCTCTTAGCTGCTGCAGCTACAAAGGCATACCCAGCGCCTCCCTCAGAAGCAAAGCAAAGACCCCAAAAAGCACGCCGACCACCACACGCTGGACGCGCGAGAGGGTTTCTGTGCGCTGTGTTTGCCGCCGAGCTGCCATTTTGGCGCGGCAAGTTGGGCGGGGCTGCCAGCAGCCGCGAGCAAGTCCTCGCTGCTGCTGCCAGCCCACCGCGCCACTCTCAGTTGAGCCCACCCATATCCATCTGTGAATGTGTATCCGCTGCCGCCCGCATGTACACGCACCGATGCATCAAAAAAGCACAGCCCGCACAGGCGGGCGACACGCGCAGGGCTGCAGCAGCAGCAGCAACAGCCTGCCAACACACACACGCCAACAACAGGACAGCAGTCCCCAGCACACACAGCAGCAGCCGTATCACCATTCATTAGCTGCATGTAGAGTGCTGGGGGTGTGCTGCTTGCTGCGTCAAAGCATGTTTTAAGCGGTTGGAAAGACCTCACTGCCCCGCCCCGCCCTGCCCTGCCGTGCCTTACCGCCTACCCTCGCTCACACACGCGTGCCGGCCGCCATTGCACGGCACACACGCACACATGCTCTCCCCAAGCGACAACTGCCGCTGCCGCCACATAGCACCGCGGTAGAAGACATACATGCTCTGCTGGATGTCAAACAATGCTGCAGCCTGTCCTCTTTTCTGCTGCCGGATCGCGCGCGGTCCAACCCTGATGCGCCCTCACACCATGCCTCACGCTAACAGATGCCGCGCAAGCATTGCTGCAGCGCTGCAGGCAGCTGCTGCACAGTGTGCCGCGCGCGCCCGGAATGAGGGCGCACGCACACACACCACACAGAAACCGCACAGCAAAAGCCACACCACAGCGCCGCTTGCCAACCGTCCACTCTGCAACTGTTGTTGTCACCCTACTGTGCCGCAGAAGCAACTGCGCCAAAAAGTTTCGGCCGCAGCGCCCGCACACCTCCGCAGCCGTAACACGGCCGCCAAAAAAAACACCAGCGCACACCCGACTAAGGGGATAGATAGGTGCCCCGCCACTGCCGGCAGCTGCAGCTGCGGCATAAATCCGATTCGGTGTCCATGCAGGCAGACATCAGACATTCCCTCTCTCAAGCGCACAGCACTGCAACACGGGAGCAGAACAAAACACACAGCGGGCACACAGAATGTGAGCCGCCGCCGGCCCACGCCGCTATATAGCAAGAAAGGAAGGCCCGAAGGCATCACCATACGAGGTCCGCTGCAGAGCAGCGCTATGTGCTATGAGCTGCAGCAGACTCTAGTCAACCAATCGAAAATAACCCAGGCCCCTTGCGGCACACACACACCGACAGGCACCGATGCACACACGGAAGCTAGCCGGGGCAACAGCGCCACACAGCAGCAGCTGCAAATCACCCGCAGGCTTGCCTGCCGCAGCCAGTTACGAATGACAGCCCGCTGTGGCAAAAGGATACACACGTGCCACCGCTTGCATCAGCAGCACCTGAAATCAGCTCGCTAGTGGAATCCGTAGATGTACCTAACATCCACGATGAGTAAGTACGTGACTAGTAAGTAGGTGAATAGCGCTTGGCATGCTATAGTATGCCACACAAAAGCTGCGCGGACAAGTTTGCAACACCAATTAGGCTGAAAAAGAGAGAGGGAAGCTAGAGTAAAGGCCGCACCACACTGCACGCGACATGCAGCAGCACGCACCCAACCACTCGATAGCACACGCCGCTGCGCCACACCACGCTGCTTCAAAAATGCCCTGCGCGGCATTACCACCACAAAAGAAGGCTCCTCGCAGCAGCTGCCCTGGCCAGCGCAGTTGCTTCCTGCCAGCCAGCCAACTGCCACACAACAGGTGTGATACGGTGTGTAATGCGTTGTTGTTTCGCCCATTCAACTTCTGTCTCCGTCAACAACACAGCACAGCGCTGAGACACAGCTGTCGACCAGGCGCCCTGGCGTCATGCACAGTGCTGCACGACCACGGCTGCATCCAAACCACGCCACACTGTCCAAACCACACTGCAGACAAACAGCAACACAAAGGAAGCCAGCTGTGCCAGCGCACAATGTGCACATCGCTCCCTTCACACCCTACAGCCCGCCATTGCCGCTCCTTTGGGGCGCGGGGCCGATGGCGTTTGATGATATGGCTTATGGCTCATGGCTTGAAGGGTAACGCGATGATGCCACCCTACAGCCCGCCAAACGCGCCGCCGCAGCCCGCTGCGACAGACACCATGCCGCCCTGCGCCTGCGCACGGCCCATCAACCCTGCCAGCTGCTTGCGCCCCCCAAAGGCCTCGCAGTGCAGCGCCAGCGCACCCGCCTGCTGCATCAGCTGCATCTGCTGCTGGTGGTGGTGGTGATCCAGGTCCAAGCAGCCTGAGCTTCCGAGCTTGTTAAGAGGCCCAGGTACTGGAGAGCTGCAGCCAATCACGCCGAAAGATGACCCCGCGTGCTGCAGCTGCTGCTGCAGCGACAAGCCAGGCGCCGCTGCGGCCATGGGGGCTGTGACTGCTGCCAGCTGGTGCGCGAGCTGCTGCTGCTGCTGCGAGGCGATCAGCTGCTGCATGACCAGCTGCTGCTGCTGGCTGCGTGCGGCCGCGGCTGCCGCGGCATCTGCTGCCTCCGTGGTGCTCTGCACGGCTGCGTCTGCGCAGGCAGCGGCTGTCGCTGCATTCAGGCCCACGCCTGCTGCCGCATTATATGCAGCAGTCCACATGGCATCGCGGTGGCGCTGCATGCTGGCCAGGTGCTGCTGGTGCACCATGGCTGCCTGCAGCATCGCCTGCATCTCCGCGTGCTGCGCTGCTACAGCCTGGTGTGCTGCTGCAGCCATTGCCAGGTCACCAACAGCGCCAAAGTGCTGCCCCAAGCCTGCCGCATCCAGCTGCAGGTGCTGCAATGGCAGCCCCACAGACGCTGCTGCTGCTGCTGCCGCACCCCACTGCCCTCCTGCATTGCCGCAGCCCACTGCACCAAACGCACCCAGATCCAGGCTCCCAAATGTGTCGCACAGCTGCTGCTGCTGCTGCAGGTGCTGCGGAGCGACCGCAGCAGCAGCAGCGCGCAGCGCGGCCGCCTCGAGGGCGATGTCTGAAGGCACCTGCAGCAGCCGGCTGCCGCCGCCTGCTGCTGCTGCTGATGCAGCTGCTGCCGCGGCGATGCTCGCCACGCCTGCTGCGCCGCCGGCGCCCTGCATCAGCGCCGCATGCTGCTGCGCTGCCAGTGCCAGCGCTGGTGCATTCAGGCCGCTGTTGATGCATGCAACGGTGTCTAAACCGCCTAGCTGCGAGGCTGTTGTTGCTGTGCTGCAGGTGCTCGCCTGGCGGGACATCAAAGACATGCCCTTGAAGCTGCTGCTGCTGCCGGCGGCTGCTGCTGCCATCCAAGGATCCGCGGTCAAACCCGCGGTCAAACTCCCGGTCAAACTGGTCAAACTTCCGCCGTTCTGGCCGCTGCTTGAGCCGCTGGTGCTGCTGGCGCTGCTGCTGCTGGCTGCGCTGGCTCCAGACACGGAGCCGGCCGCCTGTGCTGCGGCTGCTGCTGCTGCTGCCGCCTTGGCTTTGGCTGCTGCTGCTGCCTTTGCGTTGGTGTTGCTGCCGCACTTGGGGGGTGGGCTCGCGCTCTCTGGCACAGCTGGCAGCTCGGCATCTGCAGCATTCAACGAGGAGCACACATCAGTCATTCACTTGCAACCCTTTGCTGTGGTTCGAAGCGCAACGGCTGCACTGCTGCTGCACTGTCTGAAACACCGCAACAGAAAGAAAAGCTGCATTGTGACAGCCATGCACTCCTGCAAGCGCGCCTGCTGCTGTCCCTTCCTTCAGCAGGACAGCTATGGACTGACTACTGCTGCTACTATCTGAACAGTGCAGCCGCAGCAGTTTGACACTTCTGCACTGTCCTGCAAGCGCACCTGCTGCTGCTCCCTCCTCCAGCAGCAGTGGCAGGTCCTCTGCCTCTACTGCGCGGACCTCCTCCAGAGTGTGAGCGAAGAAGCACACCTGTAAAAAACGCGGCAAATAACGCGCAGTACACACACAATTGTTTGTATTTTGTTTGCAATCAGCCAGAGGCTGAAAAACGAAAGAATGAAACAGCCAGCAGGTGGCACAACAGCAGCTCAAGCCAGGCCCGAGGCAGAGACAACTTGCAAGACAAGGGCACAGCGCATGCATGCTGCTGCATCTGCTGTGTTTGCTACATATCTAGGGGGTGGTCACAGCTGTTTCCTGCAAGCTAGGCTGCTGTTTTGGCCCCTCACCTGGCGTGTGCAGTGGGGAGCGTCCTTGCACATCTGTGTCCTGTAGCGGCTGGGGTGCAGCCACACCTCAAACACGCCTGCAGGGCAAGCATGAAGAATCACGCCAGCACAAACAGACATATAGGAAACAGTCAGTCAGCAGGCCTGACAATGCAGGAAGAAAGACGTGTGACGCAAAGGGTAGGGTGCAGCAACACCTCAAACACGACTACAGGTGGCGAGGAATACATGGATATGCACAAATTGGCGAGGATTAGACGGCTGGCTATGCAACGCAGGTTTTAAAATTAAAGCGCAGTAGCCCAAGAGGATTGATCAGTACGACGCTGAAAACAGCTGCTGCACTTGCTGCTGTGCCTGCTGCTGTGCTACACAGCTGCGCCTGCTGTGCTGGCTGCGCACCGTGTGCGTAGGGGCATGCATTGCCGCGCTTGCAGGTGCCCTTTCTGTAGTCCGGGCATGAGATGCCGGTGTATTTGTACAGCCGGGGGTCGCGGCGCTGCGCCTTCTCGCCTGCAGGACAGCAGGGAAGCAAGCACAACAGCACAGCAGTAGGCTTGCAGGACAGCGGTGCATGCCAGAATCAGGAGTCAACCGCTGTATGCAAGAGCTGTATGCAGAGAAACGACCTCTGCACAGCTGGTGTATGCAGATTGGCAGTTGGCTTTTGCAGTATTGCAAAGCAGCTGTCCCAGAGTGTGCTGCTGCGGTGTAGAGCTCATCTGCTGCTGCTCACCTGGGTGGGCAAAGGGGCACAGGCACCAGTCGTGTGCCTCCTCATTCGTGCACTGCTTGATCTTGAACTGGTGCAGCCTGAACTCGTCAGTCTTATACTCAGGCTTGTCGAGCTCGCAGGGCTCGGCCGAGCAAGTATCCTGCGGGGCAGGCGAGACGTGGGGTCAGGGCCAGTCAGAGGCAAGATACCAGCTGGAGATACAAGTATGTCAACTGCTTGTCAGCGTTCCCCAAGAGCAGGCATTGCCAGACACCAAGAGAGGTATGTGAGCGTCTACAGCGTGGTCAACCTGAAGCAAGCGGCGAGTGAAAGAGGTCCGCGCTATGACTTGCTGCTAGCACATCGATCGACCACTGCTGCTCAAGCCAGCTGATCGCTCCACTGCAGCTCACCTGAATCGCTTCAAGCTCATCAAGGGCAGTCTGCGAAACGCTGTTGCCAGGCGACAGTGGCACTGTGCAGGGGTCGCTGTTGCTGACTCCGGCTGCCTGGACCGCCTGGCACATTAAGTCCTCTAAATTACTCATCAAAAGTCTTTTGGTTGCTAGTTAGCTGCCGGCAGCCCCAGGTGCTGCGTGGAGGGCGTGCTCGCGTCCAGCAGCGGCGACCGAGCTCTGCGTCCTTCACTTAGCAGCCTAATTACGATAAGAGCACTTATATGAACCGCTGACGCTCATTGACGGGCAAAAGCTGCGTCTGTGTAAGCTCTGGCCACCGGGCAGCGCCTAGGCCTCTTCGATGTACAAGCTAACTGGCGCGCTGGATTAAGTCTGCGTAACCTAGCAGGTCCCTGTCACAACTGGCTCTGCAGGAGTGCGCCAGTGGGTGATTGTGCCTGAAGTGCCCTAAAAAAATCTTCAGCTCTGCCCTAACCCGCGATTTGGCCGAGATTTTTTAGGCACTTGTCTGCGGGTGACGAGGAGGCCAAATCGCACAGCACTTTGGCTAAAATATGGATCTCTGATACGAACAGAAGCATCACAGGCCGCTGGACTTCTGTTGGCGCAGCCCAAAAGGCAAGGGAGCCCCCTCTGCATCAACCCACCAGCCTGGCAGGCCAGCAGTGGTGGGCTGGTGGGCTGGTGACACCTGATTGCATCTAACTGGCAGGAGACAGAGACAGCATGAACACAACATGACGTTTGTGGACACACACGTTGCGCTGACGGCAGTGTCCTCGCTCCAAACACATGCAAGCGAAGCACTTGCGCCATGATGCACCTGCCAGGCTGGCACAACATACTTGGCTTTTTACTAATAGGGCGCTCAATCAATCACTCAGCCTGACTTTAGAGCACATATGACTTGCACGGCTGAGGGATGCGTATGCTGCTGTATACCCTGGCAGAAGAGCGACTGGCAATCCTGCCACTAGCACTCCAGTGGAGTCACTGAGCAGTCAAGTGTGCACCAAAATTCTTCACATCAGATTCACCGTAAAGTGACTGCTGGTGTGTTCAATGGAGTGGCAGGATGACAGGACACCAGCAGTCACATCGGTGAATCTGATGTGAAGAGATTTGACTGCTCAGCGACTCCACGGAGTGGCAGGAGTGCCAGCCCGTTTTTTTGCCAGGGAGTGGCATCCTATGCGGTGGCAAATGATGTCACAGAATTGGGCCATAGATACTGACATCGCATGTAAAATGAATTCTAGACAAAGCCAGGATGCCGAAGCACGCTGGTCATGCACAGCTGGGCCCTTGCATGTGTACGCTGGGCTTGCAAAGCATTTCAAGTGTGTTTTCTGCAGTCACCCTGCCAGGCTGAGGATCAGTGAGCGCCCATGGGTCAAATACAAGTGCTATATTGCATGCCGCGTGCTTTTTACACTGTGCATTTCAATGACTGGATAAGCCTTGATGCTTAGCTTGTTTGGCCCTTCGTAGGTGTGACTTTGGCCCTTGTGCACGTATTGATACATTGGTAGAGTGGCATGCATCTTGCTAAGCAGGGACTGCTGTGGGCGCCGCTGTGATTGCATCAGGCTGATGCAGGAGCAGCTTCTATGCGCTTGACGCATGCACAGGTCGGCTGCGACGGCTGAAATTTATGAAGAAACGCTTCTGGCAACTTGCTGCCATGCAGTGAATTGTGAACATCATGCATTCATGTGGAAGTGCATGATACTTGTAAAAGTGCTTGGCAGTAAAAATTCAAGTGCTTGACAATAGAAATATGGGCTAGGTGCATAACACAGCCGTGTAAGGCTAATCAGCCACTGAGATTTGTTTCAACTATTGGCGCAGTCATGCACCCAAGGCATGTGCGGCTCTGTGTGTTGGCAAGTGCCAGCCTGTATATTCAACATCGCCAATGTTGCCAATCAAGCCACAAACAATTCGTCATTTTACAAAAAGAAGCCACAGCCGCGCAGCCTGCAATGAGAGCACATACTGCAGACTGTACAGACCAGAGGCTGCAGCACACGGCATGCTTGCCTTGGCCCAGCCCAGCCCTACATTGTCAGGCATGCAGTGCAGCACACAGCAAATTCTGCAAACTCCATGTTAACAGCATGCCGCATGCTGCATGCGCGCCTAAGCTGAGCCCTAGCCTTGGGTTATAGCCCACAGTGCAGCATGCAGCAGACGGCGTGCGTGCCCTCCCCTAGCCCTACTCTTGGAGTGCGCAGCCTGCGATGCAGCCTGCAGCAAACAGCAGGCACGCCCTAGGCTGATGTTCTGAAAGCTTACCTATATGACAGCACATGCTAGCCGTACCAGATTGCCTGAACAAGCCTGTACGGCACTTGTTCTAATGTAGAGGGTTGTTCGGCGTGTCTTGCCGGTGGAGGCAGTGCCTTAAATCTCTGGCAACTGGGCTCGCCAGATTGAGTGAAGTGTGTTCAGGCGGTGGCTTTCCGGCTGCTTCGCCGCACAATCAACGAAGGTTGCAGTACAAGATGTTGACGTGTGCATGCTGTACAGCAGACAGCTGTGCCCAAGACACACGGCTCTTCATTGCTATCATAGCAAGATTACTGTGCTAAGCAAGGTTTTCATGCACATCAGATGTATGTGAAGGAGACTGTGATTTTAAGCACTGCAGGTTTGTCGCTAAGGCTACCTGCGGTTCAGGTCACTGTGTTGTTGCCAGTGATGACCAGGTTGACAAGGTTCTTGACATTTATCCTAGGGCCCCTAGTTTCAGAAACTTGTGTACAGCAATGCAACAGTATGTGTTTTAGGTGTTTGTTTCTGCATCTCTGCGTGAAACCACACACCGTGCTGAGACAGTTGCCAGCTGCTGGGTGCATGCTGCTTGTCTGCAAGAAGGAATGACCGCTGGCATCATGCAGCATTCTGCAAGCGGCTCTACGTTGCATATGCTTGCTACACAGCTACGTAACACCAGCAAGAGCGCGCCAAACATTGCCACTCGCGAGTTCGTGGAATGCTGTGACACCATCCTGCCCTTCTTCGACCACCTTGGGCCCGTCTTCCATGTTGCTCGTGGAGAGTTCCAACAAAAGCTAGACACCCTCAAGTCACAAAGCTCCGAGAAGCCGCTGCTCGTAGACATAGTAGAAGCAGACAGGCGAGCTAACCGGGCCACGGTGAGAAGCAGCAGCAGCTGGTCAAGCAGCTGGAATGCTTGGCTGCTAATGTCCTTTTGAATTCAGCCGGTTTGACGACTAAGGCTGGAGACTTGGCAGCAGTTAGCTGCTGGCAAAAGCTTGCTTGTCAGTCAGCTGTCAGCCAACTGTCCAGCAACAGGTGCATTGCACAGGCGTTGTGCCAGGGCCTGGATTAGGCACGCCTTGCAGCACAGCTGCAGTTGACGTCATACAAGCATATCCAGTCATGTTGACCAGTTATCAGCGGCAGCAATGGAGACATAGGGACACTGGCACAGCTGTGACAGCACCACCAACATGACAGCTGGCAGCTTCGAAGCCGTTACTCTGCTGCAGCAAGCCGCAGCTCATGCAACATACAGCAGAACTTCATGCATGGTACATGTATATGCAAAACACCAATACCAACTGAAGGCAACAGAGCCTTGCAGGAAGGCATACGTCAAGCGCAGTACCCCACACACTGCTCAACACACAGACACAGTATCTGCTGCCTGCTGTGGTGCTGTGCTGCTGTTGACTGTGTTTGACAAGGTCAAAGACAGTGCCACCCGCAACCTGCACCGCCTCACACATTGCTTGCTGTGCGTTTGACCAGGTCACAATATCGCCACCCGCAACCTGCACCGCCTCATATGTCGCCTACTGTACTGCTGTCCACTCCGCTTGACCAGGTCAAAAACAGCGCCACCCGCAACCTGCACCGCCTTGCAGCAGCAATCCTGTTCGTGAAGCTGCTGTTTGAGCGCCTGCTGAGCTCCGCGCAGGCAGCAGCAGCCGAGGCAGCAGCAGCAACAACAACAGAGGACGCAGCAGCAGGCGGCGCAGCAGCAGCAACAGCGGCAGCAGCAGTAGCTGCTGAGGCACACATAACCCTGCGGGAGGCTGCCAGCTGTGCATATGAGGCAGCGCTGGCGCCATTCCACACAACCATAGTCAAGGTAGGCGCTTAAATCTATTCTTATGGGTTGTCACAGGCTACGGCAGCACAGAGCAAGCAAATGTGTGAGCGCTGGGTGAAGAGTCGTGCAGGTGCAGTTGCCCTGCAAGACAATGCTGGTAGCTGTGACAGCAGCATGCGAGTTTCAGCTGCAGCACTGCAGCTCCTGTGAATAGGGCAAGCTTGATGTTGTGGGAACAGCGATAAGTGTGCGGTTGCCCTGCAAGTCAAGGCTCAAGACAAAGCTTGAGGGCGGCTGGTTGCACAGGGGCCCTGGAAGCAGCTGCTGCACTGCAGCTTCTGTGTGAGACTATGTTGTGGGCAGCTGGCGGGAGCGATAGGCAGCGGGAAGATAGGTGCCTCGCTCAGGGCGTCGTGCGCGGAGACATACTGCGTTGGCACCCGCTGTGCGCTGTGCGCTGTGAGTGTGTTGGTGGCACGCTTGAGCCCAACAGACATGCTTGGCGTGTGCTGCTGCTGCTGTGTGCAGGGCGTAATGCGCGCAGGCATGCTGACGCTGCTGCTGCTGCTGCTGCTGCTGCTGTGTGCAGGGCGTGGTGCGCGCAGGCATGCTGACGCTGCCCAGCAAAGAGCACTTCATAGCGTCCATAGGTGAGCAGGTTGTTCCAGTTAACATACACTCCTGGGCTGCTGTGCTGGGACCAGCAGAACTCTGCACTGCATGCGTTGCTAGGGGGATGAGCAGCATCCTGCAGTACATGGTTGGCGGGTTTAGGGCGCAGCAGTGAGCGCATGCGTGCTGTCGCTGCCCAGCAAAGAGCACTTCATAGCGTCTTGTGCCGTCTGCACTGCCCACAGGCAAACATGAACAACTGTGTCGCCTGTCTTTCTGCATCTGATGGTACCTATCTGCTGACTGGATGTACTGCCACCTGCCTTGCTGCACTGCCGGCTTGTATTGCTTGTACTGCTACAGGAGAGAGCGAAGAAACGGCAGCGGAGCGTGCGCGCGAGGTTGTCTCAGCATGCCAGGAGGTGCACAGCAGCGTCAGCCGGCTCTTTGACGGCATAGAGATGCCGGCAAGCAGCGTGTGGCTGTGGCCGCGCAGCTGATCAGCTTGTACAAGCATGTGTATAGCTTTCAAGGGCCATGGCGGCGGCAGCAGCAGCAGCAGCAGCAGCAGCAGCAGCGTGCCAGGAGGTGCACAGCAGCGTCAGCCGGCTATTTGACGGCATAGAGATGCCGGCAAGCAGCGTGTGGCTGTGGCCTCGCAGCTGAGTGCAGCAGCAGCTGCAGCAACGGCGGCGGCAGCAGCTTTGTGTCAGCATGTTGTTTGACGGCAAGCTGCGTGCGGCAGCTGCCACGCAGCTGAATGGAGCAGCAGCAGCAGCTGCAGTAGCAGCTCTGTGTCAGGCTGTTTACAGATGGCATCGAAATGCCAGCGAGCAGCGTGTGGCTGTGGCCGCGCAGCTGAGCAGGCATTACAACAGCAGCTAGGCTTATACTAATCAACAGAAGCAGCAGCAGCAGGAACGTATGGGTATGGTTTTGCGGCCTATGGTTGTGTGCACGAAAGCAGCGTTGGCAGCAGCAGCATCAGCAGGATCTTTGATGACATCGAGATGCCGGCAAGCAGCGGGTGGCTGTGGTCGCACAGCTGAGTGCAGCGGCGCAGCAGCAGCAGCAGCAGAAGTAGCAGCAGGGTGTCAGAACCAGCAGTGGCAAGCTGAGGCAGCGGCAGGGTATGGCAGGAGACAGCCAGCCAGTCGGTTGCTGCGTGTATTGGGGAAGTCGCAGGAGGGTTGACAGGGTGTTTGCATTGTGCAGGGTTGAGCGCACCTCAGCAGATTGTACGTACGTACTATGAGCATCCAACGCATGAGTATGGTCTTATGGCTTTCAGACTGGCTTTCAGCCTGAGCAGCATTGCGGTGGAAGCTGCGCTGCACTGCTGGTGCTAGTAGCAGTGCCCGTGACACTGCCATTGCACCTGTGTTTTTAAGATGTGGCTATACGCAGCATTGCTGTGGGAGCTGTGCTGCGCAAGCAGGGCGATTGTGGCTGTGGTGTATGTTGCGCAGCTGGTTTGTGGGGTCAGCAGCATCACATACACGGGCAAGCCTGGTGGCCTGCAGCACTGCTGCGGCTGCTGCTGCTGCTGCTGCTGCTGTGAGGGCTTGGGAGGTAGCTTTCGGTGTTGTTGTGGCTAGAGTCATCAGGTGCCTGCTTGTTGCCAGGCAGTATGCGAGCAAGTTGGCGCACCATGCTCCACTTTTACTGCATTGGGAGAACGCAGTCGTCTGCTCGTCTACTTCTAGGCAGGTCTGCCAGCACGCTGATTGTAAAGAGATGCTTTGTTTTATATTATAATGATGTCTGCGATACTGCTGATGATCTCGCCACGTGTCTACAGTGCCACCGCGCTCGAAAATGAGATTGTCATGTGCCGCAGTTGGCGCCCCGGCAGGCACTCGCGCCCCGGGAAACGCGGCCGGTAAACAGGACAGACAAACAATAATAACTCAACTTGCTTTAAGTCATCATATTAGGGTGTGTGCTGGACCGTGCGTTGCCTTACGAATAGGTGCTTCGCGCCTCGTTGTTGCACCAGCATTGCCAGAAGGCCACTATGATTGCCGCAAGCAGTATGACAAATAAATAAATAAAGGTTGTTTAACGCATGCAGTTTATACCTTCTAGATACGCCAACGCACTCGCGGCCTCATTTGCTAGGGCCGCGCAGTTGCAAGCTGACACCCGCGCTGAATAGCTCGATCAGACGCTAAAAGCATGACATTTCAAATCAGAACGATGGTTAGCCTGAGCATAGCAGTGATCGTGCTCAGTCTGCTGCTGGCGGGGCCTAGCACAGCGCAGCAGAGCCAGGCCAAGCCTACAGAGACACTCAAGTCGATGCTGAAAGCGCAGGTGCGGCCAGTGCTAGCACACCCAGTCAATCATTCGGCAATAATATTTAACTCTACGTTTGACGGGTTGAATGAGCCAGGAGAGGTTGCGTGTGGCAGGTGCCTGCCTACCTTGGACTGCATGTCACACACTGCTGCTGTCTGCTCGAATGGAGCGGCAGCAGCAGCAGCAGCAGCAGTAGCAATCACAGCCGTTTCAGCAGTAGCAGCAGCAGCAGCAGCAGCAGCAGCAGCAGCAGCAGCAGCAGCAGCAGCAGCAGCAGCAGCATTCACAGCCACTTCTGCAGCAGCAGCAGCAGCAGCAGCAGCAGCAGCAGCAGCAGCAGCAGCAGCAGCAGCAGCAGCAGCAGCAGCAGCAGCAGCAGCAGCAGCAGCATTCACAGCCACTTCTGCAGCAGCAGCAGCAGCAGCAGCAGCAGCAGCAGCAGCAGCAGCAGCAGCATTCACAGCCTCCTCAGCAGGGCTGCAAGCACACATGCTTGACATGACAAGAAGAAGGAAATGCAGCATGGGTGCTGTCAGCCATGAGTCTGTTAGCAGCAGCAGCAGCAGCAGCAGGGGCTGCTGTGCAAAAAAGCACGCAAACAACTGTGCGCTCACCTAGCTTGTCACAGAAGCATTCTCCGTGTCGCGTTGCAGGTTTTTGGGCCCGAGTGGCTGCTGTCGAAAGGGTTTAACGGCGACATTGACGCGCACAACTGGCGGCGGCTGGCACAGAAGCTGGCCACGCCAGGATCCAAGATCCAGGTTGTCACTTTTGGGGGATCTGTAACAGCCGGGCATTTGCCGGAGGCCCGCAACTGCAGCTGGGTGGAGCAGGCAGAGGTTTGGATGAAGGCGGCCTTTCCAGCTGTGCGGTTTGAGGTGCTGAACCTGGCACGGGGAGCAACAGATGTCACTGCGGCATCAACCTGCTGGTGAGTCTTGCAACCCGGCTGGCTAGTGCCACTGGTGCGAGCATGGTTACACCTAGTTACATATAGTTACACCTAGTTACACCTGCCGGAGGCCCGCAACTGCAGCTGGGTGGAACAAGAGGTTTGGATGAAGGCGGCGTTTCCAGCTGTGCGGTTTGAGGTGCTGAACCTGGCACGGGGAGCAACAGATGTGACTGCGGCATCAACCTGCTGGTGATTTCATGTGCAGTAGTTACACTAGTGACACCTAGTTACACGTGTTACACCGTGAGGTTTGAGGTGCTGCACCTGGCACGCGGAGCAACGGATGTCACCGCAGCGTCAACGTGCTGGTGAGTCTTGCAATCCAGCTGGCTAGTGACACTGGTTTGAGCTTGGTTCAGCAAAGTACAAAGTAGCTGCTTTGGCTGAACAATGATGCTGACTGACAATCGGAGGGTGCTGCTGCTGCTGCTGCTGCTGCTGCTGCTGCTGCTGCAGGTACAATCACGTGCCAGCCAACACAGACCTGATCTTCATCGAGTACAGCGCCAACGGTGCGTGCCAGCAGGAGCAGCGGCATGTAGGCTGTAGCGTTTTTACAGCCACGCCCAGTAGCTGAACATGTTCACCACCAACTGTTCGTAGTAGCAAGCGGGTTCATGCTTTAGCAGTGCATGCAGTGGGTGCCTCGTTGTAATCGCTGAGCCACTGCCTCCATGATTATCAGACCCTGCCGCCGCTGCTGCTGCTGCTGCTGCTGCTGCTGCTGCTGCTGCTGCCGTGCTGAATTCAGGTTGCACTCGGCTGCAGTGCACCAGCATCATGTCACCGCTGGTGAGCTTGAGCAGCAGCAGCAGCAGCAGCAGCAGCATCATAGTGGAGAAAAGCAGCAGCAGCAGCAGAAACAGAGTGGGGACAAGCAGCAGGACTAGCAGCAGCATGCTCAGGACGAGCAGCAAGAGCAGCAGCAGCAGGAGCAGCAGGATGTTTCACCGCTGTCAAGCTTGAGCAGTAGTTGCGCACAGAGTGAGATTCAGCGGCAGCAGCAGCAGCAGAAACAGCAGCAGCTGCACCTGAAGGCTGCAGTGCACCAGCATCGGTCGAGCAGCAGCAGCAGCAGCAGCAGCAGTTTGTTGTGGCATCTAGACAGCTGCGGTACCCCGTCGTAAGCAGTAGCTGCTGCTGCTGCTGCTGCTGCTGCTGCTGCTGCAGGTGGCTGACTACGAAAGCCTGCTGCGCCGTGTGATGCGGCGGGCTCCAAATGCTGCTCTGATGAGCCTGGCCATATTTGCATTCTACTCGCATGCTGGCACTGCACAGAATGGCAAGAACATCACCATCCCCACCCCTTACTACAACACAGGTGCGCAAGGGGTACAACAGGGAGTTGGTTATAGAACCTGCTGGCACAAAGGCTGGCAATCTTACACACTAGCGGGTTGCTCTCTGAATACCTTTACTGTGTGCTGCTGTGCCAAGGGGCCCTGACTGCCGCCCTGATGAGCCTCGCTTTATGAGGTTTGGGGTTTGAGGTTTAAGGTTTGATGAGCCTTGCCATATTCGCATTCTACTCGCATGCTGGCACCGCGCAGAACGGCAAGAACACCACCATCCCCACCCCTTACTACAACACAGGTGCGGTTTTAAAGATGGGGTATGAAAGGGGTCTGAGCACTTACGCTCACAGTTTCTGGCAGTTCTATGCACTGGCGGGGTGCTGTGTGCGAAGCTTTTGTGTTTGCTGCTGTTGCTGTGCCAAAGTGGCCGTGAGAGCTGCCCTGATGAGCCTGGCTATTCAAGGTTGAGGTTTGAGGTTTGAGGTGTGAGGTTTGAGGTTTGATGAGCCTGGCTATTCAAGGTTTGAGGTTCGAGGTTTGGGTTTGATGAGCCTAGCTATACTTGCATTCTGATGAGCCTGGCCATATTTGCGTTCTACTCGCATGCTGGCACCGCGCAGAATGGCAAGAACATCACCATCCCCACCCCTTACTACAACACAGGTGCGCATTGGGTGTAGGGTATTGTTGCAACAGGTATAGTTGTGTGAACTGGGGGGTGCTCTGTGCGGAGCTTTGAAGTGTGCTGCTGTGCCAAAGTGCCCTGAGTGCCGCACAACACAGGTGTGCATTGGGTACAACAGGGGTTTTGTAAACCTGCATTCACATTCGTAAGCAATTTGATGCAGAGCTGTAATCAGTGCTGCTGTGCCAACGTGCCAGGTGTCAGGACCCACATGTAACGTTCCTCTCTCATTTCAAGTGGTCCTGAGTGCCGCAACACAGGTGCGCGTTGGGTATAACATGGATGACGCAAGTAGCCAAGTAGGCAAGTGCATGGAAGCTATGATGTGGCGGTTGACAATGCTGCTGCTGCTGCTGTTGCTGTTGCTGCTGCTGCTGCTGCTGCTGCTGCTGTGCAGGGGAGGACATGCACGCAGTGCTGGCTAGGCGTTACGGAGTGGTGAGCAGTGCAGAGGAGTGCAGCAGCAGCATCATAAGCAACAGCAGCAGCAGCAGCATCTCTGCTGACTTGTACAGGGCAGCAGCTTCTGCAACACCACGGGAAGTGGTGGCAAGGAAGCGGCGGCGGCGGCAGCAGCAGTGGCAGCAGCGCCATGCGATCTGCAGTACACTGCACATTGTGCTTGTGCAAGCAGCACCTAGGTCCAGCACCTATCCTGCTGGCTGCATGCACAGCTAAGTCAAACTCTTTCAATGCACCTCTTTCAACACTCGCTGCCTGTGTTGTACATTGCCTGCCTGTGCAGCCGATGGTGTCGGTGCGTGACGCGTTATATAACATGATGTGGGATGAGTCAGCGCTGCGGTCAGCGCTGGGCTATGGCCGCAAGCACATCATGAAGGATGACATCCACCCGGCATTCGTTGGTGAGTCATGTTATGTCATTTAACATGTTGTTTTGTTACATTGGTAGAAAGTGTCTGATGTGCTGTTGTGGGGCTGTCATGGTGCGGCTGCTGCTGTTGTGTTTGCCATGCGTGCAATTGACGACGCACATCTAGCTATGGTGGTGTCACGTGTGCCTTCGCAACAATCACTGATCACTCTGCCTGCTGCTGCTGCTGCTGCTGCTGCTGCTGCTGCTGCTGCTGCTGCTGCTGCTGCTGCTGCTGCTGCTGCTGCTGCTGCTGCTGCTGCTGCTGCTGCAGGTCATGACCTGTACGGCCGCGGCCTGGTGGCATGGGCCATGCGCTACATCCTCACCCGGGAGCTCACCGCCCTGTCCAGCACAGCTGTTAATAACAACAATAACAACAAAAATAACAACTTCGGCAAAAACTCGCTGCAGTTGTCGCTGCCGAGTCCAGTGTCGCCGATCGCGGCGCGCGAGGCCGACGGCGACACGTTCTGCGCGGAGGGCGCGTGGTTTCAAAAATACGTCGTCAAAAGCTCGGCGGCAAAAGATGGGTGGCAGTGGTTCGACGAGACGACGCCGATCAACCTGAAGTATTGCGACCACTTCAACTGCCACAGGCTGGGCTACATGGCCAATGGGGCAGGCAAGTCATTGGACATCCAGGTGAGCTGGCCGCTGGACTTGACTTATTTGAACAAGTAACTGTTTTAATATGTGTTATAATCTTTGAGTCCAGCCACTTCAACTGCCACAGGCTGGGATACAGGGCCAATGGAGCCGGCAAGTCGCTGGACATCCAGGTGCGGCATTGCGTTAATGTGCATTACAGTTTCACGTTGTGTTTTAGGGTCACTTCAAGTGTTGCTTGCTTTGTTGACCACATTGACTGTACATGTGACTCACTTTATATGTCACGACTGTTTTTCCTGCACACATGTTGCCACCATCAACGTCACAACTCAGTCTGGCCTGGAGAAAAGGGCCCTGGTCATCTTCTTCACGCGAAGACCTTCAGAAGACCAGATGGGCATTGCACAGATCTAAAACACTGACAAATCTCAAGGACTCAATATTGCAGGCAACTTAGGGCTTGGGCAACTTACTGCTTGTGTCACCCGTTGTTGTTGCACACAGGTGGCCACCAATAACGTCACTACTCAAAGCCGCTTGGAGAAAAGGGCCCTGGTCATCTTCTTCACGCGCAGCCCTTCCAAAGACCAAATGGGCATTGCGCGTGTGAGCTGCATCAGCGGCTGCAGCTGCAGCCCAATCGAGCTGGACGGCTACAACGATGACTTTTATGCTACGTTGGGCGCGGGCAGCACCTCGGTGAGAAGTCTGACGTGAAGTCTGGTGTGAAGTTTGGTGTGAACTTGAAGTTGCACTGTGCGTTGATTGAGCTGCGTCAGCGGCTGCAGCTGCAGCCCAGTCAAGCTGGACGGTTACAATGATGATTTCTACGCTACGCTGGGCGCAGGCAGCACTTCGGTGAGAAATCTGGTGTGAAGTCTGGTGTGAAGTTTGGTGCAAACTTGAACTAGCATCCTGCCAATGCGCTGCAGCCCGATAGAGCTGGACGGCTATTGTAACGAAGTTCATGTAATGCTGGCGGCGGGGAGCACTTCGGTGAGAAGTCTGGTGTGAACCTTGGTGTGAAGTCTGGTGTGAACTTGAATTAGCGTCCTGCCATTACGCTGCAGCCCGATAGAGCTGGACGGCTATTATGACAAAATTCACGCAATGCTGGCGGCGGGCAGCAGTTCGGTGAGTAGTCTGATGTGAAGTCTGGTGTGAAATTTGCTGTGAACGTCTAATGCATGTGTGTGCGACAATCTGTTTGGGGCGTGCTCCTATGGTGCTTGAAGCTGCTGCACCAGACCAATCACTCACCTTCTGTGCTGCTGCTGCTGCTGCTGCTGCTGCTGCTGCTGCTGCTGCTGCTGCTGCTGCGTGTTCAGGTAACCGCTCACCCTTAGTGCCTGGTTCGCGTGACAATCCTGGACAAGAGCAACTCATCAACAATCACACCATATGTGATTATGCTGCTGCTGCTGCTGCTGCTGCTGCTGCATCTTCAGGTAACCGCCCACCCTCAGTGCCTGGTTCGAGTAACAATTCTGGACAAGAGCAACTCAGGAGGCCACATGTTCAAGGTTGATGGCGTAGCTGTGGTGCCTTACACGGATGCAAACCCGCTCACACCAATCGACAAGCTCGCTTTGCAGGGGCTGGCATAAACAGCAGCAACAGCAGCAGCAGCAGCAGCAGCAGCGACTTGGCCGCTGCTGAGCTATCAGCTGGGCTCAGGTTGTGTTGAGCGATGCAACGGCAGGCAAGTTTGTCAAGGTGGGTGGCGTAGCTGTGGTGCCTTACACACGGACGCAAATCCGCTCACACCAATCGACAAGCTGGCACTGCAATGGCTGGCATAAGCAGCTACCCGCGGTGGCAGCAGCAGCAGCAGCAGCAGCAGCAGTTGGGTGTTTTGGAGATGGGTATGCAGCATATATGCTGCCTTGCATTGCGTACTATCCCATCCTGCCGCGCACCGTCAACGCCTTGAGCGGGCGCACAGTGCTGTTTGCTGCCGTGATGGCAGCAGCGCGTGCATTTGAGCATGTTGAGCGCGTGGCAAAATAATGACAAATGATGATGCCGACCAGGTGTGCTGATACAAGCACACGACTTGCAGCGTGCAGTGCTGTGCTGCGGCACATGTGCTATTGATCGCAGGTGGCAGCGCTGCATTGCACACGTGCAGCCACTGGCTGCTATGATACCACAGACAGTGCCGTACTTTGGCAGTACTTTGGCAGTGGCCCTGCAAGCGTCGCTGTCACAGCGCAACGATTGCACAGGCAGTGCTGCCACTGCACACGTGCAGCCTTTGCATAGACGGTGCCGTACTTTGGCAGCAGCCCCTGCAAGTGTCGCTGCTGCACAGGCAGTGCTGCAATGCACAAGTACAGCCGCTGCCCTGTGCAGTGTTACACAACACCCATGCTAAAAAACTTTGTTTTTGTAGTCGCTTTGTAGTTGCATGCACCTGTCACAGTGTGTTGCACGGTGCAACTGGCAGGCCAGCCAGAACACGGGCAATGCTGCGCTGCGCAAGTGATGATTCATAGGCGCTGCTGTACTGCACAAGTACAGCTGTTGCACAAGTGCAGGCTTGGCTCAAGTGCAGGCTTTGCAGGTCGGCGGTTGACATAGTGAGGTGTGCATGTCACACCAGGTTAGGTGCGCTGGGCTGTCTTTCTAGGGCGTTGCTCAGCACGTGGCATTCAGACAAATGATTGATGGTTGCGTGTTCAGTGTCAATTTGTGGTTGTGAGATTAGATAGAGTTTACAGATTATGGTCTAAGGCACTTGCTGCTTGATACATGTGCGTTCAATGAGCATGTTAGCATAAGCAAGTAGCTCCCTACGAGAGTAGCTACAATATGAATTGTTGTGATTGTACTCGCATCCCCTCCTTGAGCTAGGATCGTGACTAAAAACGTGTTATTTCAGGCATTGCAACATCCAAAAGCTTGATCCAAAAGTGTTTGTGGATTGCTGTCGCACCTCATACTGGAACAAGACTAGAGCAGGAGAAGCACACCAGAACACCTGAAGTTGAAGCAGCCATGGTGCCTTTGGGGGGTACCTTCCAGAATGTGAGTGAGCACAACGTTACATGCGGCTGTTGCAATGTATTGCCTTCCCTGCAATTCTTATATTGGAGTGAGTGCCAGGCATGACATCCCAGATGGCATGCAGCCTCCCTTTGCCATGTGCTTATGTATAGACTTAAATAAAAATTACGATCATAATTGACTATTATGGCAGTTTGCAGGTGTATATTCGCATGCCGGTGCCCCACTGTCAGAAGGCACGCAGTCGCGCCATTCGCAGGTGCTGCTCCTGCCACGTCCCGCGCTTGTGTAAAACAGCTCACAGGCTGCTGCAGAGGCTCACTTTAATGGGTTTGATACTCAGAATATTTATGTTGTGTCTCGTTCGTTAAGAGTACTGAGGTGTCGAAACAGCAACGTCAGATGAGCTCGCCGGTGTTGCTGTCATCGATGCAGTAGAGGAGCTGTCGCGGGAAGCTACAAAAACTACTGCGAATTGATAAACATATATAGTACAACTCGCATGGAGCTGTTGCGGTTTGGACTGCTGCTGGCGATGGCAGCACTAGCTGCAGCAGGAGGTACTTGGCGGGAAGGCTTCAGCGGGCAGCTGATATTTGACATCAGCACTGCATGACGGGAGGAATCAACCAAAATTTCAGGAGCGCAGAAGTGTGATTGATACCTCAAGCATACGGTGCATCAGTGCACCGCTGCCAGCAGCAGCAACCACAACAGCAGCTCAATGCAGCAGCAGTGGCAGCAGAAGCATATACAGCAGCCCTTTGAGCAGCCTTTAAGCAAACAACAGCACCACCACTGGCACTAGGCTATAAATTAAGTAGCACCACCTGATTCATCTGCCAATTGCCACTGCTGTCGCCGCCGCCGCCGCTGCTGCTGCTGCTGCTGCTGCTGCTGCTGCTGCTGCTGCTGTTGCTGCGGCTGCTGCGGCCGCGCAGCGCCCTCCATTCCCCGCCCCCACACCGGAGCCATCAGCTGCGCCCTTCCCATACGGGAGCTGGTGTGCATTGTGGACAGCAGAAGTGGCTTCGTGGCTGGCATGGAGTTTGGTCCCGGTCCTGGTTATGGCAGGCGCAGCGAGTGCTCAAGGGGAGTCAATGGCACTGGTGCGTGACACCGTGTTTGTTTTGCTTTTTCAGATGATCGGGGCTGTTGAATGGCCAGTTGAGTGCAAGTTTCAAGCAGCAGCAGCAGCAGCAGCAGCAGCAGCAGCAGCAGCAGCAGCAGCAGCAGCAGCAGCAGCAGCAGCAGCAGCAGCAGCAGCAGCAGCAGATCCATCGGACTTGCTGGGAGATGCACGACTGGTCCCTGACTGGTCGTGCTGCTGCTGCTGCTGCTGCTGCTGCTGCTGCTGCTGCTGCTGCTGCTGCTGCTGCTGCTGCTGCTGCTGCTGCTGCTGCTGCTGCCTGCAGCCAAGATGGACGCCTATTTTGCTGAGACAGTCCACCAGACGCGCTGGGAGATGTACGACACAAACAGCAGCAGCTTTCCCAAAGACCTAAATGGGCAGCCAAACCTGGCTTACTTCTCTCCTCTAGGAGCTCTGATCACGCAGGTGGGTGTTACACTGTTTGTTACAATGAGTGTTACATTGTGTGTTATTCTGATTGGCATTGTGTGTTACACTCGGTTTCAGCTGTCGTACTGCCTCCCACCAGGAGCATCGATTTTGCAGGTGAGTGTCGCATTGCAACGGCTTTGCTGCACATGCTTGAGGCCGGCCCAAAAGCTTGACACCTGTTGCCGCTGCTGTTGCCTGCGCTGCTGCTGCTGCTGCTGCTGCTGCTGCTGCCGCTGCCGCCGCTGCTGCTGCTGCTGCTGCTGCTGCTGCGTGCGCTGCAGATGATTGTGCTGCAAGCCGCCAACCCTCTGGGCCCAACCTTTGGCGACATTCCCGCCATCATCTTCAGGTGGGCTGTGCTACATTGTGTGTTACATTATGTGCATGCATGTCATGACATAGTTCAAGTATTGACATACACGCCGATGCCAACAGCTGCCAACCTGCTGAATCCAACGTTTGGCAACACTCCGGCCATCATCTTCAGGTGGGTGTTACAAACCTATTCCAATCAAGTTACAATCATGTTATGTTTCAAATGACATGTAATGTAACATAGCCAGCCACATGCCATGTGCTGACCGTCAGCAACCTGCTGGGTCTGACACATAACACATACTCACCCCAGATATGTTGGCTCCAGGCTGTGTTACATTGAATATTACAGGTCATGTTGCTGTTTGTACGCCTGTGCACACCCGATCACCTGTTAGTCTTATGCCTGTGGCCCGCTGCAGGTACCTCACCCCAGAGACGCTGGCTCCTGGCTGTGTTACATTGAACGTTACAGATCATATGATCAACATGCATGTTACTGTGTGTACGCCTGTGCACGCCTGGTCCCGGCTGCAGATACCGCAAATACGCCTCAGACGCTGGCTTCAGGCTTTGATGCATCACATGTAACATAACATACTGCCAATAATGTGACGTGTGTTATGCTTGTGTTATGCCTGTGGCTCGCTGCAGGTACCTCACCCCAGAGACGCTTGCGCCTGGCTTTGCAGTGTGCGGCAACAACCGCTATGCCCAGGTATGTGCGTTGCAAAGCTTTTGTAATCGATTGTTGAACTACTCGTTTCTGTGCACGCCTTTGTTGCTATTGCTTCGCACAGCCGCAGCTTGATCCTCTCAATGCGCTGCTGCCGCCCACCATCGTCAGCCTCATGTCATGCATTATTTGTGTGTTGCATCCGAAAATCACCGGCAGATACAATACGCTATCTTGACTTCGTCTACAAGGATACGTCTGTCTTGACTTGTCTGCCCTATCTTAACTGTGGCCGCAGGCATATCTGGATCCCTTTAACGCGCAGCCGCCGCTGACAACAGTCAGCCTCATGTCGCAATTCGTGAACCCTCTCTCTGAAACCACGACAGCGTTCCTGTCATCCTTTCAAGCCAAGTGCGGCAACCGTGGCATGGGGTTCAATGGAGGCGACCCCAACACTCTCTCTGTGTATGCAATGAAGTCAGTCATGAAGGCCTGCTTCACACCAGGTGAGAAGGGTGCAGGGTTTTGTGTTCAAAATACTCAAGGGATTACAAGTTTGCGGCATAGGCTTGCTTAAATTCAGGCAAAGCCAAGTGCTTTCTTCTTTCTGTGTATGCAATGAAGTCAGTGATGAAGGCATGCTTTACTCCAGGTGGGAAGGGTGCAGGGTTTTACCTGATAGGGTAAAGGGTGTTGGGGTTTAAGGCACAGGCATAACTTACTTATGACTTGGTGAAGACAAGTGAAGCAACCGTGGCATGGGTTTCAACGGAGGAGACCCCAACAATCTCTCAGTGTACGCAATGAAGTCAGTCAGCAAGGCATGCTTCACACCAGGTGGGTGACACTAGTGACGCTGCTTCTGGTTACACTATGCTACTAGTGACTCTGCTGTTGGTGACACCATGCTACTAGTGACACCATGTCAAAAAGTGTTACTACTGCTAGTGATGCCATGCTGCTAGCGACAAGTGCAGCAACCGTGGCATGGGCTTCAACGGAGGGGACCCGAACAATCTGTCTGTGTATGCCATGAAGTCAGTGATGAAGGTCTGCTTCACGCCAGCTGGGTGACACTAATGACTCTGCTGTTGGTGACACCATGCTACTAGTGACTCTGCTGCTAGTGACACCATGCTGCTAGTGACAAGTGCGGCAACCGCGGCTTGGGTTGCAATGGAGGGGACCCCAACACTCTGTCTGTGTATGCAATGAAGTCAGTGATGAAGGCATGCTTCACGCCAGGTGGGTGACACTAATGACGCTGCTGCTGGTGACACTATGCTACTAGTGACACTATGTTTAGATGTGTGAATACTGCTAGTGACGCCATGCTGCTAGCGACAAGTGCGGCAACCGTGGCATGGGGTTCAACGGAGGGGACCCCAACAATCTCTCTGTGTATGCAATGAAGTCAGTGACGAAGGCATGCTTTACGCCAGGTGGGTGACACCAGTGACGCTGCTGCTGGTGACAACAGTGACACTGAGGTGACACAGCTACTTGTGATTGCATGTTATTGGTGACAGTTGCTGCATGGGGTTCAACGGAGGGGACACCAACACATTTCTGTGTATGCCATGGAGTCAGTGATGAAGGCCTGCTATACACCAGGTGAGAAGGGTGCCGGGGTTTGTCTTCAAAGTATTCATAGGGGTTAGGAGGTTGCGGCGTAGGCTTGCTTAAATTCAGGCAAAGCCAAGTGCTTTCTTCTTTCTGTGTATGCAATGAAGTCAGTGATGAAGGCCTGCTTTACTCCAGGTGGGAAGGGTGCAGGGTTTTGTCTTCAAAGTATTCATAGGGGTTAGGTGTTTGTGGCGTAGGCTTGCTTTAAATCAGGCAAAGTCAAGTGCGGCAACAGCGGCATGTGGTTGACCGCGGCATGGGCTTAAATGGAGGGGACCCAAATATGTTGTCGGTGTATGCCATGAAGAGGGCCAGCAAGGCATGCTTTACGCCAGGTGGGTGGCACATTTAAAGGAAGGCGCAGGGTTCCCTGTTTGGATGGGTCACGGCTGTTGGCATTATCTTGATGTTTAAGACATGGGCGTGATTTGCATTACATCATGTCGCCAAGTACGGCAACCGCAGCATGGGCTGCACACGTTTGGGTTGTTTCCAACACGTATCAAACCACTGCCATGGTGCTGCTGCTGCTGCTGCTGCTGCTGCTGCTGCTGCTGCTTCTGCCGCTGCTGCTGCTGTTGCTGCTGCTGCTGCTGCAGTTGCCGAGGTCGTCAACGTCTTGCCTGATGACCCCCGTTGACCCACTCCCTGAGCCTGCCTATGACTGGACCACTGCTTGCCCTCCAACAACCGGCTGCCGCCGCCGCTGCTGCTGCTGCTGCTGCTGCTGCTGCTGCTGCTGCTGCTGCTGCTGCAGTTGCTGAAGTCGTCAACATCTTGCCTGATGAACCCGTTGACCCACTGCCTGAGCCTGCCTATGACTGGACCGTGCCCTATCAGCCCTGCTTCTGGGGCAAGAAGCAGGACAAGAGCGGTAGCGCAAGTGTGAGCTGCGCACGCACCGGCGCGGTAAGTTTGAAGATGGCCAATGCTAATTACACCTGCGTAGTGGTTAGTGACAGCAGCGCTTGGTGTTGCCTCAATAAGTGAGGGATGCTGTTCATTGTAGCAGCAGGGTGTGTGGTGGTTCCAGGCTGGTTTGCACGTCAGCTGATGACTGGACCGTGCCCTACCAGCCCTGCTTCTGGGGCAAGAAGCAAGACAAGGGCGGTAGCGCAAGCGTCAGCTGCGCACGCACAGGGGCGGTGAGTTGCCAGATGTTACAAATTGGCATGTGGCTGGGCGGTGCGCGGCTGCATTCAGGTGGTGCTGCATGTCTAACATTCCCTGCAATCATGACGGGGCAGGTGGCGCCAACCACACATGCATTGTCACATCACTGTCATGTAACATGTTATTTAACTGTTTGCAGGTCGTTGCCACCGGCAAGTATGGCGTCATTCTGGTCGATAGAGATGGCCAGCCGATGGAAGCAGCACCAACAGCTGGCGGCAAGATGCAGCCAGTAAGGTCCACAAGGCCGTATGAGGGCAGCAGCCCCGGCAGCAGCATTGCTTGATAATGCAGCGGCGGCGGCAGCAGCAGCAGCAGAAGAGAAAGAACAAAGAAAGGAGGAAAAGCAGCAGCTGGCGGCAAGATGCAGCCAGTGAGGTTCACAAGGCCGTATGAGGGCAGCAGCCCAGGCAGCAGCATTGCATGACAGTACGGCAATATGTGAAATGTAGCAGCATCAGCAACGGCGACAGAACAAGGAGAAGAAGGGGAAGCGCAAACAAAGAACAGATTGTTGTTAACAGCAACACAGTGAAGCCGCAGTATGGCGTCATCTTGTTTGATAAAGATGGCCAGCCGATGGAAGCAGCTCCGACAGCTGGAGGCAAGATGCAGCTAGCACGATACACAAGGCCATATGAGGGCAGCAGCCCTGGCAGCAGCATTGCGTAAATAATGCATTATGCAGCGGCAGCAGCAGAAGAAGAAAAAGAAGAAGAAGACGAAGAAGGCAAACAGCAAAGAGCAAAAGCAAACGAAGTTCAGCAATGCCAGCAGCAACACAGTGAAGCCGCAAGTGCAGCATCATGCTGGTTAGGAAAGGGATGGCCAGCCGATGGAAGCAGCACCACAGCTGCCGGCAAGATGCAGCCAGTAAGGTTCACAAGGCCGTATGAGGGCAGCAGCCCAGTCAGCAGCATTGTCTGATAATGCATTATGCAGCGCCGGCAGCAGCAGCAGAAGAGGAAGATGAAGAAGGCAAGAAGAAGGCAAGAAGAAACAGAGAGACGAAGTTCAGCGATGCCAGCAGCAACACAGTGAAGCCGCAAGGGCAGCATCATTCCGGGTAGGGAAGGGATGGCCAGCCGATGGAAGCAGCTCCGACAGCTTCCGTCGAGATGCAGCCAGTGAAATTCACAAGGCCGTATGAGGGCAGCAGCCCAGGCAGCAGCATTGCTTGACACAGCAGCAATTTGAGGTCATTAGCAGCAGCGCAGCAGCAGCAGCAGCAGCAGCAGGACAACCAGCAGATTTAAGTTACTGACAGTGCGGCGTCATGCTGGTGGGCCGTAATGGCCAGCCAATGGCAGCAGCGCCTGCTGCTGCTGCTGCTGCTGCCGGCAAGATGCAGCCAGTAACGTTCACAAGGCCGTATGAGGGCAGCAGCCCTGGCAGCAGCATCGCCTGATAATGCAGCACTCTGTGTTATGTAGCAGCAACAGCAGCAGCAAGAAGGAAGCAGCACCAACAGCTGGCGGCAAGATGCAGCCAGTAAGTTGTCAAGGCCGTATGAGGCCAGCAGCCCTGGCAGCAGCATTGCTTGACACTGCAGCAACTTCAGTAACAAGCAGCAGCAGCAGCTGCAGCAGCTGCAGGACAAGAAGGAGCAGATGAAGGAAAATTCCCTGGGGCTAGGAAGTGCAACTGAAGCACAGCCGTGTCAGCTGCAGGACCGTGGATCTGCATGTTTGGCGCCATCCTGGAGGACCGTGACGGCCAGCTGATGCTAGCCGCTCGGTGCATAGCAGCATCGCGCTACCAAGAATGTTGCGGCATCAGGAAGCATTGCATCATGTAGGTACTCATTGTTGGTGTATGGCAGCATGCTACTTGTTGATGAAGGGGCGGCATGGGCCAGCAGCAGCAGCAGCAGCAGCAGGGGAGGCAGCAGCCTAGGCAGCAGGCGTGGCAGCATCACCTGGCAAGATGCCGTTTATGCATGGAGGCTTGCTGGTCTGGCACACCCAACACATCCACACTACCAAAGAGGCCACACTGAAGAAGAAAAACTGACCCAGGCACCAGTGCATCACGGCTTATTGGTGTGCATGGCGGTTTGCCGGTCTGGCATGTGGCAGCAGTGGGAGCATGTGGCAGCAGCAGCAGGCTGCTGGCTTGGCGGCTGGTACCATGAGCTTGTAGCCTACATGCAGCATGTTCACGCGTCTGGGTGCTGCTTCTTTGTTCCAGCGCTGTGGTGCGCATGCAACAGCATTCACAAACACTTCTAACCGTTCAGTTGGCTTGTACACAAAAGAATGATGTTTGATCACCGTTGCTCGAAGCACCAGCGGGTGGTGCCAAGCGCAACAGCAGCAGCATGGTACAGTCAGCACGCCAGGACTTCAGCGATCGTATGCAGGCATTTGTAAACCATAAGTGGTTAAAAAAGGTTCCTGAAAACGACGAAAATGCGTGTCGTGTGGAACGCGTTGGCTGCTCGCAGATGAAGACGTGTAAAGAAACAGGCGGGAGTTGAGCACTACATAGTCGCATTTGAGCTCCATTCGCTTCATATCTGGTGTCAATCACACCTTCAAACTATATGAGTTTAAATGCGAAACTAAGATAGTCACACACGGCTGTCGTTACTACATCGAAACTGAGGTCGCTAGGTGGTCCGCATACGCCAGCCAGGAAAAGTGTATTTCTACAAAGATAACAAGGCCATGGGGCTTCCAAAAGTCCGCAGGCTTTCGGGCAGGGGCAGCCAACCAGGCTCCCGTCCGAGTGGCTCAGGTTCGATGATGAGGAACAGCAACAGCAAGCTGCACGAAAGCTCCAGCAGGCATCATACTTCTACGCTGAAGCTAGCAGGACTTTCAGTTCTCGTATTAGCTGCGTTTTGCGCTGCTATTGGCATGCTGCGCGTGGAGAACATGAGACTGAAGACCTCCCTGGGGCAGCTGCAGCAGCAGAGCTCCAGCACTGCCGCCGCTGCTGCTGCAGCAGCAGTGAAACGTGGTGCGCCTGCTAGCGCTCCTGCTCCTGCAGCAAAGACACAGTTCACACCGGAACCTGCACCTTTAAATGCTGACTTGTTACAGCAGCAACAGCAGCAGCAGCAGCAGCAGCAGCAGGGGATGGCAGCGCCAGTGCCAGACGAGCCCCAGCCAGCTGCAGCACCCAGGCAGCCGGCAGCAGCAGCAGCAGCAGCGTCACAGCAGGCTGCAGCAGCATATGTTGAGGAGCGCACCTCAAATGATGGTGAGTGGGAGATGCTGCCAGCTGCTGGCACTTATTGCCTGCCCAGTGCTGCGAGACTGACTGCTTTTGCAGTGTGGCAGCACCAGCAGCAGCATTGTTGAACAACAATACACCATGCAGTGTGCATCCTGCAAGGACAGGACGTGCTGCTGAGTGCAACAACATCGCCAAAAACTATACAGCAGCACCATCCATGCAGCACACCCTGACAACGCTGCCCTTGCAGTGACAGCCTGCAGCCCGCAGCATAATGTTGCTGCAACGCAGCTCATCAAATCAACATTGCACTGCAGGGTGTTACACAGCCGTTCCGAGGTGTTTGCGCAACAGTGTCCCGTCATTGCCGGCAGATGAATCCGACGCTCAGAAGTTTGCTGCATTCCGACCTCTGGTGTACAACTGTGCTGCATTCTGTGCTGCTTGCAGGTGCAGCAGCTTCCTTCAAGCCCAGCAGCAGCGCAACCAACTCCAACTCCAACCCAGCAGCAGCAGCCCCAGCGGCAGCGGCGGCAGCAGCAGCAGCAGCAGCAGCACTGCCAAAGAACAGGCTGCTGCTGGCCAGCCACGGACGGCTGATGTGGTACTTCCCAACTACTGACGAGTACATGGTGCTGCACGAGGGCGAGGTGGGTTGTTATTTGAATGTTATTGTGTTATAATTCAAGTAACACTGTTACAAGGTGACAATGGCTGCTGCCTGGCCATGGGCGGCTGATGTTGTGCTCCAAACTACTGCTGAGTACATGGTCATGACCGCTATCAGTCCCCACAACTGTCCGTTGACGATGTTTGACTGAACTTTGACTCAAATTTGACCAAGCTTTGACCCAACTTTGACCGCAGGGTGTGCATTATGGCATGTTTGCCGGCGCGGGCAACCCACCCACAACTGTTTGGACTGCCATCAGGCTGCACAACTGCCTGCTGACAATGTTTGACCAAGCCCTAACCCAACTTTGACTCAACTTTGACCGCAGGGTGTGCATTATGGCATGTTTGCTGGTGCGGGCAACCCACCCACAACTGTTTGGACTGCTATCCGGCCGCACAACTGGCGCCCCACAACCAACAAGGAGTGGCTCGTGGAGTTTGACATGGTCACAGGTGAGGCTGTTACTTTGTTTTTTTGTTTGTTGTTGTGTTTTTTTCTCTCCTAATGACGTCTCTACCACTTCTTGTCTTAAAGATCTTTCAGTGATTATTATACAGCCGCCACATTCAGCCACATTCCAGCTGTCAGCAGTCCTGCCAGGCATTCCCAACGCTGCAGTTGCTGCTGCTGCTGCTGCTGCTGCTGCTGCTGCTGCTGCCACAGGTGCTGAGCTGCGGCGTATTGCCATTCCGTCCCGCTTCACGCACGACGTCGTGCGCGTGGATGACAGCGTGTTTGTGTGCGACACGGGCAACGGCCGCCTGCTGCAGCTGTCATTCCCAGACATGACGCCGGTGCGCTTTGATGCAACTTTTTTCAGCGTTTTTTTTCCCCGCGGTTTTCAGCGCCCAATAAGTAGAATATGTGAATCATTTAAAGAGGCAGCTGCATTCAGTACCCCTCGACGACAGCTGTGAGAATGTCTTGATTGATACAGGTACTGTTACGGCCGGCTGCTGCAGCTGTCTTTCACAGACATGACCCCGGTGGGTGCTGCCAGCAGTGTGTTATGCGCTGGCTGCAGCATGATGTTGCCTGTCATGTAAAACGAGAGTGTCACAATCTCTGTCACACATGTGACAAATAATGTTGCTACTGGCTGCTGCAGCTGTCGTTCCCAGACATGACCCCGGTGGGTGCTGCCAGCAGTGTGTGATGGTCTGGCTGCAGCATGATGTTGCCTGTCATGTAAAACGAGAGTGTCACAATCTCTGTCACACATGTTACAAATAATGTTGTTACTGGCTGCTGCAGCTGTCGTTCCCAGACATGAAACCGGTGGGTGGTGCCTGCAGTGTGTTATGCGCTGGCTGCAGCATGGGCGTTACAATTAGTGTTACAAATGTTGTTACATAACACAGGTGCGCTCCCTGGACCTGTTCACGCTGAAGGACCACTCCAACACACCGACACCCCTGGCTGGTGCTTGCCTGTCATGTATTACAAGACTGTTGATATATCTGTCATACACGTTACACTGCTGTTACATAACACAGGTGCGCTCCATGGACCAATTCAGCCTGGACCACCCCAACACGCTGGCCCCCCTGGCTGGTGCTTGCCTTTCATGTTTCACAAGAATGTTACTAACTCTGTCACAGATGTTACAAATACTGTTACAGCTGTTGTTACATCACGCAGGTGCGCTCCCTGGACCTCTTCACGCTGAAGGACCACCCCAACACGCTGGCGCCGCTGGCTGGTGCTTGCCCGTCATCTATCACAAAAAAGTTACTCAATCTATCACAAATGTTACAAAACTTGTTACAAATGTTGTCACATAACGCAGGTGCGCTCCCTGGACCTGTTCACGCTGAAGGACCACCCCAACACACTGGCCCCCTTGGCCCCTGACAACTTCCTGGTCATGCTGCACAACCTGGGCGAGGTGGGTTCTAAATAACCGTCATTTTGGTTGTGTTTGTAACAGCACAGTAATAGCTTGCCTTCTCCTGTAACAAGCCTCTCTCACAGTAACAAACAGCACCTGCATGCTAGTTCACCCAAAAACTTCCTGGTCATGCTGCACAACCTGGGCGAGGTGCGCTGGTGCTGGTATTATGTAAAATTCAAACTGATATGAGTCATATTGGCTTGGCATGTTGCTGTGTTTGCATGCCCATCATGCTTACAACTTCCTGGTCATGCTGCACAACCTGGGCGATGTGGGATTTGAAAAATTTTATATTGTGCCAAAGTAGATATCTTTCATCAGTACTTACCAACAGTTTTACCATATTGTGATTGCTGCTCCCCTCTATCTGTCATGCTGCACCGCAAGAGGAAGCCGCCAGCCAGTCTTCAGAGCTTGCAGACGCTTGCAGATTATGCGGATGCGCTGCAGAGCACATAACTGTGTGCCCTGTTCCAGCTGATCTCTGTGCAGTGCAGCACCTTGGCTCAAGTGTGACGAGGTTATTGCAAGGTTACCCTCCTCACACAATGCGTGCCTGTCTGCTGCTGCTGTACCGCTGCTGTGTTTTCAACCACATCACCCACCCAAAACCCCAAACCCCGACAATATACAAAACCCCAGAGCGACATCGTGCGCCTGAACATCAGCGCGGTCGCCCCCATCCAAAACCCCAAGGCCTGGCTCGCTGCAGAAACCCTAAAACTCAGCACCCAGCCGCCGGCAGAACCCCAAAACCCTACTGCTAAACCCTCAGATGCTGACTCAGCAATTGTGGGCAGGGTTCAGCGGGTTGGGCAGAAGGCTCATGGTTTAGTGCCCTGGCAAGGCGCTTACATTTTGCTGGACAGCGAGAGTGGGGCGCTGATGGCACTTGACCTGACTGGAGCGGCAGCAGGCAAAGGATTCAATCTACACAAGCTGTGGCAAGCCCCGGAGCCCGGAGTGTGAGTACCATTGCCTTTTCCCCCTGATGCAATATGTTTGGATTTTCTTTGTGGTGTATTAACCATGTTTTTGGGGCGTTTGGGCGTGTGTTTGATTGGTCTTGTGCCCTGGCAGGGTGCTTATATTCAGCTGGATAGTGAGAGTGGGGCGCTGATGGCACTCGACCTGACTGGAGCGGCAGCAGGAAAAGGGTTCAACTTGCACAAGCTGTGGCAAGCGCCGGAGCCCGGAGTGTGAGTATGGGGCATCATGTTGCTATTATAGTTCTGTTGGTTAGCAACATGCAGGTATGGATCTTGGCTTGACTGGAGCAGCAGCAGGCAAAGGGTTCAACCAGCACAAGCTGTGGCAAGCACCGGAGCCCGGAGTGTGAGTATCATTTCTTCACATGCCGCACTTTGTTTGGGATGTTTTTTTGCGGTGTTATAGCCATGTCATTGGGTCGTTTGGGCGTGTTATTTGTTTGTGCTGGTGCTCTGGCAGGGTGCTCACATTCTGCTGGACAGTGAGAGTGGGGCGCTCATGGCACTCGACTTGACTGGAGCGGCAGCAGGCAAAGGATTCAACCTGCACAAGCTGTGGCAAGCACCAGAGCCAGGAGTGTGAGTGTGTGTCATCATGTTGTTATTATGCTGTTAGTTAGCAACATGCAGTTATGGGTCATGGCTTGACTGGCACAGGAGCAGGCAAGGGATTCAACCTGCACAAGCTGTGGCAAGCACCAGAGCCCGGAGTGTGAGTATGCCTTATGATGTTGTTGATTGTGCTGTTATAGGACAAGCTGTACTTATGGCATTTGATTTGACTGGAGCAGCAGCAGGCAAAGGTTTCAACCTGCACAAGCTGTGGCAAGCGCCAGAGTCTGGAGTGTGAGTATGCATTGCAACAATGTTGTCAAGATCTTGTTATTTAAAAATGTGCACTTATGGCGTTTTGACCTGACTGGAGCGGCAGCAGGCAAAGGGTTCAACCTGCACAAGCTGTGGCAAGCGCCAGAGCCTGGAGTGTGAGTGAAGTGGTTGGTATGATACTTTGTAGAAATTGGTTGTTTGTTGTGTCTGTTGGCTGCATAAGGTTGCTGTTGACGTGCTGCTGCTGCTCTGAACTAAACCAACAGTTATGTCAAGGGCCATTTGTGGACGGAGTTGCCAATAGTAGTAGCTGCTTCGGCATCAGCCCCTGAATTCATAAGATGCTGACGCACAATGCTGCTGTTGCTGCTGCTGCTGCTGCTGCTGCAGGTTCCTCAAGGGCCTTGCAGTCGTTCATGACATAGCTTACTTTGGCATCAGCCCCTGAACGCCTAAGTTGCTGACGCACAACGCTGCTGCTGCTGCTGCTGCTGCTGCTGCTGCTGCCGCTGCAGGTTCCTCAAGGGCCTTGCAGTTGTTGACGACATTGCTTACTTTGGCATCAGCCCATGGGCCCCTCGCAGCGCAAGGGACGACCCGCAGTCAAACAATGAGCTGGCAGCGTTTGACCTAATCAGCGGAAATCTATTGTGGCGGCGCCAGGTGCGTGTGTTTTGTGTAAGGCTTTATGATTCTTATAGATTTCTTCAGCAGTCAAACAATGCGCTGGCGGCGTTTGACCTGATCAGCGGCCACCTGCTGTGGCGGCGCCAGGTGTGGTTGGAACAGGTTATTTCTTGTAACATGTTTGAAGAGCATGCTGCCTCCAGTGCGGTAGCAAGCTGGAGGTGTTGACTGCTGTGCTGCTTGAGGCTGACAGGAATGTGTGACTGCTGTTCTGCTGGTGCCTTGCAGGTGCCAACAGCGGGCCTGCTGAACATCATTGGTGCCCCACACCTGAGCATTGGCTCAACCTACATGCCCAGCTAGTCAGCATGAAACACGCAGTTTTTTGCCTGCTGTGCTGCCTGTGCCAACTGCAGGTGCCAACAGCAGGGCTGTTGAACATCATTGGTGCGCACACTTGACCATCGGCTCAACCTGCATGCCCACCTACATCACACTCAACAAATTACTGACTGGACCCTGTTGCTGCTGTGCTGCTTGAACCACTGCTCGTGCCAACAGCAGGCCTGCTGAACATCATCGGAGCTCCGCACTTGAGCATCGGCTCAACCTACATGCCCAGCTATACCAGCCGGCCAGAAACTGACAAGTGTTTGTGACTGCTGTGCTGCCTGTTCCAACTGCAGGTGCCAACAGCAGGCCTGGTCAACATCATTGGTGCCCCACACCTGAGCATTGGCTCAACCTACATGCCCAGCTATACCGACCGACCAACCACTGACAAACCTGGTTGATTGCTGTGCTTCTTGTGCCTACTGCAGGTGCCAACAGCAGGTGTGCTGATTACCATCGGCTCTTCGCACCTGAGCATCGGCTCATCCAACACCAGCAGGCCGGTGGCTGACAAAGTTTGTGTGGCTGCTGTGCTGCTTGTACCTACTGCAGGTGCCAACAGCAGGGCTGCTGAACATCATTGGAGCTCCTCATTTGAGCATCAACTCACATGCCCAGCTACACTAGTCGGCCTGAATCAGGCAGAACTTATTTGCCTGCTGTGTTGCTGGTGCCTTGCAGTTGCCAACAGCAGGCCTGGTCAACATCATTGGTGCCCCACACCTGAGCATTGGCTCAACCTACATGCCCAACTATACCGGGCGACCAGAAATTGACACAAACACAACTGCTTCTTGTCCTGCATCATGCGCCAATTGCAGGTGCCAACAGCGGGCCTGCTGAACATCATTGGTGCCCCACACCTGAGCATCGGCTCAACCTACATGCCCAGCTATACCGGCCGGCCAGAAACCGATGCCGTGCGCAAGCATCACAGCAGTCCCGAAGTTGCTGCAGCGATGGCAAGCCTAAATGAAATTGGCTACCCACCAAAGGTGCGTCGAGGTGTTAGGGTTCAGTGATCAGGTGACAGGGTTCAGGGATAATGTCTACAAGATTGGCATCATTGATCTTCAACAAGCCTGCCATTCCTGGATAGTGCATTGAGAAGCACAACAAGCCCTGGGAAGCAGGCCTGCAACTGCCCTTGCACTGACACCCTGCTGCTGCTGCTGCTGCTGCTGCTGCTGCTGCTGCTGCAGGTCGGCGGCTACTGGTCCTCAGGCCTGCCTTTACTGGATGCTGACACCAAGGGCACCACCAAGCCCTGGGAAGCAGGCCTGCAGCTGCCCCTGCACTGACACCCTGCTGCTGCTGCTGCTGCTGCTGCTGCTGCTGCTGCTGCTGCTGCTGCTGCTGCTGCTGCTGCTGCTGCTGCTGCTGCTGCAGATTGGCGGGTACTGGTCATCCGGCCTGCCTTTCCTGGATGCTGAAGCCAAGGGCACCAGCAAGCCATGGGAAGCAGGCTGCAACTGCCCTTGCACTGAAAAATTGCTGCTGCTGCTGCTGCTGCTGCTGCTGCTGCTGCTGCTGCTGCTGCTGCAGATCGGCGGCTACTGGTCATCCGGCCTGCCTTTCCTAGATGCTGACACAAAAGGCACTTCCAAGCCCTGGGAGGCAGGCCTGCAGCTGCCGCTGCTGATGCTCAACATTTCAAAGCTGCAGGCGGCCGTCGCTTCGCTGCCTGCTGAAGCGTGGACGTATGATTACCAGGCGCGCTACTCGGCTGTGATGGCGGGCCGTGAGGGCAACCAGAACGCGTTCAAGCCAGGTTGGTTTAGGGCTAGGGTTCATGGTTTAGGGGTTGGGGTTGAGTGCTGCCTGAATGAGCCTGCAGCTGTGCTGTCTGGATGCAATGCTAATCACACGAGTCATGTATGCCAAGCCCTTTGCACGCGCCTCAAACGCCTTCAAGCCAGGTGAGTTCAAGGCTGGAGATCCCGCGCCCGATCATGTGAAGATACATGCCTTGTTGCCGACTGCTTGCTGACAGTTGCATGATGCTGCCACTGCCGCGGCTGCTGAGTGGCCCAGCAAGCCCTTGCATCTCTGTTGTCTGGACACCGTGTGTGCCTCACACCAGTAATGTGTGATTGCATGCGCTGCTGCAGGTGTTGAAGGCATCGTGCTGCTGTTCAGTGCCAATGACGGCAGTGGGCCTGTCTACGAGTTCCCTGCCTACGAATATTTCAAGGATGCACTGGAGCCGTTGCTGCAAGAGGTATGTAATAACTTGTCACTTGTTTGGCCGTCATTTGTGACATCATTCAGATTTGGGGTAATGTGATGGCAGCGAGCCTGTCTACAGATTGCCTGCCTACAAATACTTCAAAGATGCGCTGGAGCCACTGCTGCAATAGGTAACACATTGTTATTTTTTGAAAATAATATCATATTTTCAGGACTTTGATGACATTACATTGTGACGGCAGCGGGCCTGTCTACGAGTTCCCTGCCTACGAATGTTTCAAGGATGCACTGGAGCCACTGCTGCAAGAGGTGTGTAACGAGATGTCACTTCATCTGTAACATCATTTGAGTCCCTGCTTTTACATAACGGCAGTGGGCCTGTCTACGAGTTCCCTGCCTACGAGTACTTCAAGGATGCACTGGAGCCGTTGCTGCAAGAGGTAACACATTGTCACTTTTGAACATCATCTGCTGCAGCTGGCCCTGATGCAGCCAATTGTACTGCCACGCATTGTGCTACCAACTCTGGTTGTACTGCTGACTGTACTGCTTAATGTACTGCCTGACTTGTACTGCAGATCCTGGGCAAGCGCGACATGCAGCACATCATCCGGCTGTAGCTGGCCCTGATGAAGCCAATTGTACTGCCACCCATTGTACTGCCGAGTAACCAATTGTACTGCTGACTGTACTGCTGACTGTACTGCTGACTGTACTGCAGATCCTGGGCAAGCGTGACATGCAGCACATCATCCGCCTGCAGCTGGCCCTGATGAAGCCGGGTGTATCTGACATCAAGATCCATGTTGATTCCGGAGGTTATGCCATCAGGGGGCACAGGCTGCATATCCCGGTATTCACACACCCAGAGGTATGGTTTGTGTGTTGGTACCAATATATGTTTGTGATAAACTTATGTATCAACGGTTGACTTCATGTTAGCATGCATGGTGTATCAGACATCAAGATCCACGTTGACTCTGGAGGTTATGCCATCAGGGGGCACAGGCTGCATATTCCCGTCTTCACACACCCAGAGGTGCGTTGCATGTTGCATACCTTCAAGGTGTGTCATAATACTCAACATATGTAACATGGATTGCAGTTTGTGTTGGGATGCTAGTGTATCTGACATCAGGATCCACATTGACTCTGGCGGCTACGCCGATGTTACATACCCCCACTCCTTGCTGGCTGAGCTGCCACTCCTTGCTTGCTGATCTGTAGTCCCAGCAAAGCATCTCAACAGTGCTTCTCGTGTGTGCGCATCTATGGTTTTGCCAACCTTGCAGGTCACCTTTGATGTGTGCCCTCACCGGTACGTGCCGGACCCAGCCGCCATGCTCTGCGATTGCGCCTAACCAGGTCTTCAGCTCCCCTTTCTGCTAGTGATGATGTGAATTTGTGTGCGCACATTTTGTACCTGCTTACTTGCAGGTCAGCTTCGATGTGTGCCCGCACCGCTACGTGCCGGACCCCGCGCACGTGCCTGCGCCGGGGGAGCAGCAGCGCATGCTGGACATCCAAGAGTGCTTCAAGATTCCCACGGTAAGTATGCTTGATAAGCGCACCACATATGTAACAGGTTTGTTGCTGGTGGCTTTTGGGTTTGATATGTGCCCCAGCCAGGGGAGCAGCAGCGGCTGCTGGACATCCAAGAGTGCTTCAAGATCCCCACGGTAAGGCACACACCAGTTTTGTCGCAAGTGTGTTGTTGATTACTGTAACAAGTGATTCAACAATTTGGAGTAATATGTGCCCGTGCCGGGCGAGCAGCAGCGCATGCTGGACATCCAGGAGTGCTTCAAGATCCCTACGGTGAGGCTGGACATAATATTTCTGCAAAAGTTGTTACACATGCCGTGTTGCTGTTGTTCATATTGCGGCGCATGCTTGCAGGAGTGTCATGCAGCAACACCACATTAGTGTCATGCAGCAACACCACATTAGTGTCATGCAGCAACACCACATTAGTGTCATGCAGCAACACCACATTAGTGTCATGCAGCAACACCACATTAGTGTCATGCAGCAACACCACATTAGTGTCATGCAGCAACACCACATTAGTGTCATGCAGCAACACCACATTAGTGTCATGCAGCAACACCACATTAGTGTCATGCAGCAACACCACATTAGTGTCATGCAGCAACACCACATTAGTGTCATGCAGCAACACCACATTAGTGTCATGCAGCAACACCACATTAGTGTCATGCAGCAACACCACATTAGTGTCATGCAGCAACACCACATTAGTGTCATGCAGCAACACCACATTAGTGTCATGCAGCAACACCACATTAGTGTCATGCAGCAACACCACATTAGTGTCATGCAGCAACACCACATTAGTGTCATGCAGCAACACTACATTAGTGTCATGCAGCAACACCACATTAGTGTGTCAAGCAGCGGCTGCGTGCGAAGCCAACTGCTGGGGCCTTCTCTTGTCAGCCATCTGCTGAGTGTTGCACACTCAATTTGTACCAAATGCGGGTGGGCGCTTTGTGTTAATGCTGAACAACCGCATAGCACACAGAGTGTCCAACCTAGCCCCTGTTGCGCGCGTGCATGTGATGCTGTGCCAACCACTGACCATGCTGCTGCCTGTTCCACCTGCTGCTGCTGCTGCTGCTGCCGCCTCTGCTGCTGATGGAACACAGGTTGAGGGTTTTGCGCTCGAGCTGAACAACCGCGCCGCGCACAAGGTGTCCAACCTGTCACCAGTGGCGCGCGTGCACGTGATGCTGTGCCAACCACTGACCATGCTGCTGCCTGTTCCACCTGCTGCTACTGCTGCCGCCTCTGCTGCTGATGGATTGCAGGTGGAGGGTTTTGCGTTCGAGCTGAACAACCGTGCCGCGCACAAGGTGTCCAACCTGTCTCCAGTGGCCCGCGTGCACGTGGTGCTCGATTTGTGCGAGGAGCCGCACCCAAGGATAACTGTTCCTCCTGGAACCATTTGCGATTATGACATGGAGAAGGGCCTGCTATGCAAGTGAGTGATTGGTCTAGGGCTTTGAGAAATTTTTTGGGTTTAGGGTTTGGGGCTCTGCTGTCAGGTTTGGTGCTTGATTTGTGCGAGGAGCCGCACCCGAGGATAACTGTCCCTCCTGGAACCATTTGCGATTATGGTATGGAAAAGGACCTGCTGTGCAAATGAGTGATCGGTTTAGAGTTTCCAGGGTGTAGGGTTTGTCAAACCGGGTTGAGGGTGCGAGGTTAGGGCTGGGCTCTGCTTCTGTCTGTGTCATGTGTTCTAATGGTCAACGTTGGTGTCACAGCGTGCACGTGGTGCTTGATTTGTGTGAGGAGCCCACCCCAGGATCACTGTTCCTCCCGGCACCATCTGTGATTATGACATGGAGAAGGGCCTGCTGTGCAAGTGAGTGATTGCTTCAGGGTTTTGGAATATGCCTGGGTTTAGGGTTCGTACGTTTGCCATGTGGGGTTTGGTGCTGGACTTGTGTGAGGAGCCGCACCCGAGGATCACTGTTCCACCCGGCACCATCTGCGACACATCGAGAGGGGCGACACATCGAGAGGTGCAAGGTTTTACGGTCAGAGTTGGGTTTAAGGCTGGACCTGTGCGAGGAGCCGCGAGGGGTTGGTGTCCCCCCTGGCAATGTCGGCAGCAGATGAGCACATAGCACATGCCGGGTTAACAAGCAGAAATTATGCTTAGTTGCTCGTGGCGCTGCACTGCCATGCATCTTGCAGGTACCCTGAGGGAGAGTCACCAGTTGTCATGGCACCAGCCGCATACCTGGACACTGTTAACGTAACAGTTCAAACTCAACACTACGCATGCTTGTATACAAACGATATATGTTTGAACATCATATTGCTTCCTTGCAGGTACACCGAGGGACAGTCACCAGTTGTCATGGCACCAGCCGCCTACCTGGACGCTGTTCATGTAACAGTTCAATGTCAACACCATGCTCGCATATGTAACAAATGATGTTGCTTCCTTGCAGGTACCCTGAGGGAGAGTCAGCGGCGGCCATGGCACCAGCAGCCTACCTGGATGCTGTTAACATAACAATTCAACCCCATGCGCGCGTACTCAACAAATCGTACCGCTTCCTTGCAGGTATCCCGAGGGAGAGTCACCCGTTGTCATGGCCCCAGCAGCCTACCTGGACGCTGCTGCAGCAGCAGCAGAGAGCTCCCACATCCCTCCTGAGATGCTGCAGCAGGTGCTGGCAGCACAGGAGGAGGACAACGGCTCAGGTTACACCACAGCCGACGACACGCTTGCAGGAAAGCTTGCAGGAAACAGCGCGCAGCTTGCAGGAAACGCCGCGCAGCTTGCAGCAAACGAGGATGACGAGCAGGTCTACCCGCCGCTTCCAGACACCGGCGATCTGAAGTTCCCGGTGGAGATCCAGCAGGAGCTCCTCGCGCACCCGGAGTTCACGGTGAACTCGCAGGAGGGCCGTGAAGTTCACGGTGGGAACTTGGGCGGTGGGCTGGTGGGCACAGTGAGAAACGGCCGCACCAGCACGTGGATGACGGAGGCGCTGCACAATCCTGCAAGCGGCGCCGGCACTGCTGTGGCGTAGGCGAGCTCTTGTGTTCGTATGTATGTGCAGATACGTGCCTATCTAACCGCACTAGTGCTGGTACAGTATGGGAGCTGCATGCTGCAGCACAGGCACTGGCAGAAGGGCGCTGGAGGCACGCTTTGCTGCAAGCGGCCCCTGGCACTGCTGTGGCATAAGTGCCTGCAGCAGAATCCTCCGTTATATTTGAATGGACGGTTCTGCGTGTTCATGTGTTGAAAGATGGAGATGTATTGTTATTTCTGGCTTCAGATGACACCCAGACAGCAGGTTTGTCATGGCAGGCCCAGCTGGGCGCCTGTCTGTCTATGCGCATCCCATGTTGGTTGTTGCAATGGCATCATTAACCTCTGCCCTGATTATTCCCCGCATTCTATGTTTGTGCTTGCTGTTTTGTTGGCAGCATGCCCTCGATGAGTCAGGTGGCCTACTAGCAGTGTGTGGGCAGCATGTTGTGGGTAGATAGCTCTGATAGACAAGTAGACAGGCTGCAGTTCTAGAGGTGGTCCAAAGTTATTCAGCTAGCTAGGTTAGTGACTGTTAGGCTAGTGCTGGGGGTCAGGTTCATTGCTGTAAGTTTGTAACAGTAGCTACTGTTGACCTCCTCTAGGAGGTGATAGCAGGCTGCTGCACTCTTGCGCCTTTAGAGTCGAGCCTGAGGCTCACAGACTGGGCAGTAGTGTGACTGCAGTCACTGGCGGCGCTGGCGTTTTGTGATGGTGCAGTACGCGCTGAAAGCATTGAAGTTCACTCTCTTTTCTGGTCTTAGACCATGCGTTCACCCTGGTGTGACTCATAATTTCCAATTTTCTGAGATGGTGCCGGGACCCACATGTAACTATCCTCTTTCATTGGGAAGGAGTGTCTGCCCGTTCTTTGATCTGCAGCCGTATGTGCATGCGGCTGGGTGCAGTGCACGTCAGACGCAGCTCAGCTGCAGCTTCAACCCTACCCAGCCTGCAGGACAGCTGGCCTGACTCAGTGACACAGCTTAGTGGGTTTAGGCTGTTTGACATTCAGTCCGGGATACTCATGAGCAAAGAACGTGGAAGGGTTGGTCGAAGACACGGTAAATTTTCCTGCATCGAGCAGGAATGTTCTTGTCACAGCTTCAGTGTGATTGCTTTGTGTTCAGACACAGCAACACAGCATGCTGTGCTGTGAAGCAGGCAGCAGCTAGCATGCGTGGCCATGCTGCGCTCAGCAGATGCTGCGAGGCACCAGCAGACGTTGTAGTAACCTGGTGGTCGCTCAAAGCAAGTTAAACTGGCTGTATGCAGCACAACACACGAACTTTTGAATCTAACACTGACGTGTTACATGGTGGCTGAGCTCTTGCTCCTGTGTATCCTCCTCTTCAAGTCTATGCCGGATGCCTATGTGTTTTCACTTTTTAACAACAGGCGATCAGTGAGCGGCAAGCGTGCTCGTGTCTGTACTTGCACGCCTGGGTGCAGGACCCAGCTCCGCAAGCACAGCAGCAATGATCGGCAGCAACTGATAGCAGTTGCAATTAATCGACTATCCCCAACATGTTTGGGCAGCCCTCTTTCGGGGGTAAGCACTGGCTCAGGAGTTCAGCAGCGATGGTTTCACCAGCAGTGCGCCTTGGTGGCCACAGTGCTCAGCCCCGCTCCCCTTCGCTGCAGGTTTTGGGCAGTCGCAGCCAGCGTTTGGTGCGACGCCCGCTTCTTCACCCTTTGGCGGTAGCACTGCGTTCGGTGCACAGCCCCAGCAAGTGAGTGTTGTCGCAGCTAGCAGTGCATATGATGTAGCAACCACGCTTCTCTTTCACGCGAATGCCTAATGTTCACAACAGTTGCGACTGTTTGAAAGCTGCATGCCTCGCATGCTCTGATCAGCGTCTGAGCCACTGACTGACACTGCTGTGTGCCTGTACTGTCTGCAGCCATCGCCGTTTGGCGCTTCAACCAGCACTGGCGTATTCGGAGCATCGCAGGTAATGCAGAGAACGCGTGATCTCAATGATCAAGCAAGCAGCAGCTGAGGCTGGTGCAGCAGGGTAGCAGGAGATGTACACAGCAGCGACAGCAGTGGCAGCACTGTTGTAGTGCTGGCTTGTTAGCCCTTCAGCAGCTGTAAGTCCTGCAAGGGCCGATGCAGTCAATTGTTACTTGTTATGTAGCAATTGTTATGCAGTAGAACTCTCAGCAGTGCATTACAGCTGCGGTGCACCCTGAAATGCACAGACAGGCAACCAGCGGCAGCGATACACGGATGGTACCAGCAAACATGCATTTTGTCAAGCGCTGCTGCTTAACACACCGATCTGCAACAGTGTGTGCTGTTTCGTGCTGCTGCAGCCCGCGTTTGGCGCGGCTGCCTCTACGCCAGCTTTTGGCGCGCCGCAGCAGCAGCAGGGCGGCATGTTTGGCAGCAGCACAGGCTTTGGGGTGAGCTTGTATTTAATCGTTGAAACCAATAAACCTTGCGGCGTGTTCAGAACCAAGATAAGCAGCAGCTGAAGCAGCAGCAGCAGCAGCAGGGCAGCATGTTTGGCAGCAGCACGGGCTTTGGGGTGAGATTGTGTTCAATCATGAAAGAATAAACCATGTGGCTTGTTCAGAACCAAGATCATCAGCAGCTGAAGCAGCAGCAGCAGCAGGGCAGCATGTTTGGCAGCAGCACAGGCTCTGGGGTGAGCTTGAATCTGGCTGTTGAATTATATATAAGCCAGATAACTAGCAGCTGAAGCTGCCACAGCAGGGCGGCATGCTTTGCAGCAGCATTGGGTCGAGTTGCGAGAGCTTTGGGTACAATCTATCTACGCTGTGCTGTCATCTAGGCGACTGCTGGTTGTTCCGCAATTTTGTCCTTGCCGTACTGTTATTGTACTGCCAGCAGTGCAGGCAGCGCAGCAACGTGCAAGTGCCGTGGTTATTTCTGCTCCCCTTTGAGGCAAGGACAAGCAGGACCCTATATATGTTAACCATCCTGTGTGTGTTACATCATATGTCCTGCAGGCCAAGCCAGCAGCTGGCGGCTTCTCTTTTGGCGGCGCTGCAACGCCGTCGCCTTTTGGTGCGCCCTCACAGGTAAACAGATAAAACAAAAAATGAAGAAAGAATAAAGACGTTCAGTGACTTTGACCATCATTTCACAACCCGCAGTTGTGCACACAGCCTTGTGCCACACGCCGCTGCGTTGCTGCATGCACTGCACTGATGCCTCTGCTAAGTATAAGTCAGCACTCTCACTCATGACCACTGCTGCTGCTGCTGCTGCTGCTGCTGCTGCTGCTGCTGCTGCTGTTATTTCTTCCTGTGTACAGCCCGCCTTTGGTGCTGCTGCCAGCACGCCAGCCTTCGGAGGCTTCGGTGCCGCCAGCACGCCAGCATTCGGAGCAGCAGCAGCAAGCAGCAGCCCGGCGTTTGGCGCAGCCGCAAGCACGCCTGCGTTCGGCGGTTTTGGCGCAGCAGCAGCGACGCCCGCGCCGGCCTTTGGAGCGCCCGCGGCAGCAGCGCCGAGCGCGTTTGGGGCGCCGGGAGCCGCCGCACCGAGTGCTTTTGGGGCCTCTCCGACTGCCGGCGGCTTCGGCGCGCCGGTTGCAGCGCAGCAGCAGCAGCAGGTATGTGTGACAGTATGTGCATTGTGATCAGTGCGCAGGCATGTTGTTATGTGATTGGTAGTTGTTAGTGAGGTCTGCTGTTTGGCGCGGTGCCGACGGCTGGAGGATTCGGCGCGCCGGCGGCAGCACAGCAGCAGCAGCAGGTATGTGCATTGTGATCAGTGCGCAGGCATGCCTATCTGCCCAACATGTCAATTTACTCACTGTTTGCGTGTTTGTCTGGGTGCTATATGCAATACAGAACATGGGCAGTCGCGTCACACCCTTTGTGAAGCATCAAGACAAGGACAGCAGCAGCAGCAGCCGGCAACTCTGGACACCCTCGCTACTTGCTTTGCGCACCGATTTTTTTGGACAGATCTTCCCAAGAAACACACAATCTGAACACATATTCCCGCATTTGCTATCTTACTGTCTGCCGTGCCTGCTGCCGCTGTTGTGCGCTTTCGCAGCAGAACATGGGCAGTCGCGTCACACCCTTCGTGAAGCACCAAGACAAGGACAGCAGCAGCAGCACCACCGGCGCCCAAAACGTCGTGTACTACGCGTGCATTACTGCCATGCCCGCCTACCAAAACAAATCAGTTGAGGAGCTTCGCTGGGAAGATTACTCAGCAGGCGTGAAGAACGCAAGCTCAGCGCCGCCGCCGGCTGCTGCTGCTGCTGCTGCGCCGGCCGGGGGCGCGTTTGGCGGCGCGTTTGGCGGCGCCGCGGGCGGGAGTCCTGGGTTTGGCGCGAGCGCGGCATCACCTTTTGGAGGCACATCAAGTGAGTTGTGGTCACGGAAACATTAGGTTTGTCATTAGGTCTGGGTGATGGTTTAGGTGGTGATGGTGGTGATACGCCTGCATTTTGAGGTTTATGTTGTAGCAGGCGGCGCGTTTGACGGCGCTGCGGGCGGCAGTCCGGGCTTTGGGGCGAGCGCGGCGTCACCTTTTGGAGGCACATCAAGTGAGCGGGGGCAGCAGGGATCAAAGCTTTGAAACACCTTCAGGCATGCTAGCTTGATGTGTTTGTATGTGTTTGCGTTTTTGTTCGTCAGCGCTGCAGGTAGCAGTCCGGGCTTCGGCGCAAGCGCGGTGTCACCGTTCGGCGGGACATCAAGTAAGCAGCAGCTTGAGGCATGCTTATGCCTGTTGGCTTGCTCTGTTGTGTTTTTGTTTGGCGGCGCTGCGGGGGGCAGTCCGGGCTTTGGCGCGAGCGCGGCATCACCGTTTGGCAGCACATCAACTGAGCAGGTGTGGCTAGGATTACAGCTTTGACAACCCCAAGGCATGACATATCAGGCGCTGTTGGGTTGATATGTTAACTGCTTTGTTATCTCTGTGTGGCGGCGCCCAGGCTCTGTCCTTCGCCTCGTCACTCCTCTGACTCGTGTGCTGCTGCTGCTGCTGCTGCTGCTGCTGCTGCTGCTTTGATGTGCCCTTTTTGTGTCTCCAGCGCCCGCATTTGGTGCGGCAGCTAGCCCCTCTCCGTTCGGCTCTACCGGCTTTGGAGCAGCAGCCACACCAGCAGCAAGCACGCCTGCCTTTGGCGGCTTTGGAGCAGCCACATCCCAAGCCCCTGCAACAGGGGGCATGTTTGGCGCCACTGCCAGCCAGCCTGCCAGCAGCGGCGGCTTCAGTTTTGGCGGGGCCAGCACTCCGGCATTTGGCGCAAGCAGCACGCCCGCGTTTGGAGGTAAGTGCGGCTGTTAATCGCAGCGGTGTGATGCTTGGAATGATTCATATGTATGATCAAAGTGATTATCTAGCTACAAGCTGCCCGAAAACCTGGTTTTGGTGGTTTTAGGGTGGTTGCCAGCCCGCCAGCGGCGGCGGCTCTGTTGGGAGGGGCCAGCGCACCAGCCTTTGGCGCGAGCACCACGCCCGCTTTCGGAGGTGAGTTGGGATCATGTCTTCAATTGTATGATCACGTGTTGGCACATTATGCTTCCAGAACTTTGATGCACAAACGTCTCACCAAACTGCTTCATTTCCTGAGCTTCTTTCCACTGCTGCAGCCTCTACGCCGTCGGTCTTTGGTGGCGGCTCCACTTTCGGCGCTGCCAGCTCAGGCGGTGGCCTCTTTGGAGGATCCAGCACAACAGCTTTCATCAGGATTGCAATCAACGCACAAAACTGCTGTGGCTGCCACATTCTTTTTTCCTGCAGCGTCCACGCCGTCCGTGTTTGGTGGCGGCTCCACATTCGGCGCTGCAAGCCTGGGCGGCGGCCTGTTTCTGGGGCCAGCGCAAGGATATTCCCGACTGTGATGCACAAATGTCTCACCAAGCTGCAATAATTTCCTGCTTTACTTGCTACTTTCTGCTGCTGCAGCGTCCACGCCGTCTGTCTTTGGTGGCGGCTCCACATTCGGCGCTGCCAGCTCAGGTGGCGGGCACTTTGGGTGCGCCAGCACAGAAATTGTTTATCAGGATGTCAGGATTCACCAATATCTCACCAACTCCATTGTTCCTGCTGTACTTTGCAGCATCCACGCCGTCTGTCTTTGGCGGCGGGTCCACTTTCGGCGCTGCCAGCTCAGGTGGCGGGCTCTTTGGAGGGTCATCCACACCCGCTTTTGGCGCTGCACCGGCTGCCGCAAGCCCATTCGGCGGAACCAGCACTCCAGCCTTCGGCACACCAGGTGACAATCATGAACCTTTTGCTGGGTGTTTTAATATTATGATTCAGTGTGTGTTGTGTGCCTAGCTCGTTTGGCGCTGCGCCCGCTGCTGCAACCCCATTCGGGGGAACCAGCACGCCGGCATTCGGCACGCCAGGTGAGGGGCCAGCATCCTGCCGCTGCATTGCTGCATACAGCTTTGCTGCATGCTTATGTGTCTGCCTGGAATGAAACATGACATGACTCCTTGACGGTTGACTGCGCATCACACCCCCATCATGGCATGCACTGACAGACGCTGCTGCGGCTGTTGCTGCTGCTGCTGCAGGCTCTAGCCCCTTTGGTGCCGCCTCCACCCCAGCCACCAGCACAGGCGCATTTGGAGCCAGCAGCGGTTTTGCGTTCGGGACCCCGGGCTCTGCTGCTGCTGCTAAACCGCCGGCATTTGGCGGTTTTGGCAGCAGCCCAGCTACAGGCGGGCTCTTTGGGGCGCCAGCCAGCACAGGTGGGTGGGATGAGATATAGAATGGGTCCTGCGGCTAAATTGCATGGATTAATTGAATAAGCGGCTAAACAGGCTTTGGTTGATGAATGTGGTGGGTGTGGTTTTGCTTTTGAGACCCCAGGCTCTGCTGCTGCTGCTGCTGCTGCTAAACCGCCGGCATATGGCAGTTTTGGCAGCAGCCCTGCTACAGGCGGGCTGTGCGGGGCGCCTGCAAGCACAGGTAGGAGGGATGGGGATTGGATCTACGAATACATTGTGTGGATCGGTCAAATTCAGTGGCTCAACAGGCTTTGCCAAAGCCAGTGGTTGATGAATGTTGTGGACGTGGATTTGCGTTTGGCCCCGGGCTCTGCTGCTGCTGCTGCTGCTGCTGCTGCTTTATCGTCGATATATATCGTCGACGGCAAGATTATGCGGTTTTGGCAGCAGCCCCGCTACAGGCGGGCTGTTTGGGGCGCCAGTCAGCACAGGTGGGAGGGCCTTGGAATCAAACGGTTTTTGAATTGTGGTGTTTGCTGGTCCTGCGCATCACTGCATGTCTGATGATGAGCAGATTGCATCGACCTGGCTCCTCACACACCCTGAGATATGAGGGGTGACATCAGTGCGTGTCCATGCGGCTATGCCACGTCAGACACCTTGTCAAATTGCACCCGCTGCTTCTTTTTGTTTACGAAACGGGAGGGAAAGAAATAGTATTTGCAAAAGAGAGAGAATTTCAAACGAAACTCTGTTCGCACTTTGCTTCACTGCAGGCTCCCTGTTTGGCGGCTCAACCACGCCAGCCTTCGGGCAGACCCCCCAGCCGAGCCTCTTCGGCGCCGCAGCCCCCAGTTCAAACCCCGCGCCCGGCGGCTCACTTTTTGGCGGCGGCAGCACTTTCGGCGCCCCCGCCGCGCCGGCCGCCGGCGGCCTGTTCGGCGCGCCGCAAAACCCTGCCGCCCCGGCGGCTGGCGGTTTTGGCTTTGGCGGCGGCCTGAACCCTGCGGCGGCTGCGCCGGCTGCTGCTGCTGTTGCGCCGGCAACGGTGGGCCAGCAGCCGTACGGCGTGCTGCAGCCGCTGCCGACGATCAACGTGCCAGAGCACAAGGTAGGCTATTGCAGATACTGTGACATGTTTGTGAGCTATGTTACAGCGCTGTACAATGTGTGAGTTTGTTGCCAGGATGCTTGCATCCGGCCCTCCCTCGGCTGCGCACCCACCCTTGCAATGTTAGCAAGCTCTTTTCTGTTTAGGGTCAACCATCCCACAACAGATAGTTCGTACTGTCAATGTGCTATTTGCAGGTGGGCATCAGCCAGCGGCCGGTGCGCAGCGCTGTCACCAGCATGCGGCCCTCGCCGCTGCTCACGCTGCGCACCGCCACGCCCAAGTTTGGACTGGCGCCGGCAAGCGGAGGCTACGGAACCAGGACAGCAGGTACGGGCAGGGGTTAGTGGTGGAATCTTGATTTGGTTTGAAACTTGTGGTGGTTTTTCAGCTTGTGTTCTATCCGCATGCTGCTTACGCTGCGCACCGCAACCCCCAAGTTTGGATTGGCCCCAACAAGTGGCGGCTATGGGACCAGGACAGCAGGTGCGGACGGGATTCTTTTGCAAAACCTGATGTGGTTTTGCATGGATTTGTGCAGTTGGTGTTGTACCCGCATGCTGCTCACGCTGCGCACTGCCACGCCCAAATTTGGACTGGCACCGGCCAGCGGAGGCTACGGAACCAGGACTGCAGGTGCGCTCAGGTTCTTAGGGGCGATTAACGATGCTGCGTGTCTGTCTTGATTGTGTGTGCCCACATGCTGCTGTATGGCCACACTGGAGTTTGGACTGGCGCCAGCAAGTGGCGGCTACGGAACCAGGACAACAGGTGCGGACGGGATTCTTTTGCCCATTAACATTCTTGATGTGGTTCCAACTGAATTTGTGCATCTGGTGTTGTACCTGTGTGCCGCTTACACTGCGCTCTGACTTGTTGTCGCCTCTTGTCTTATTCATTCATCTCGCTGCAGGCGGCAGCTCCCCTTTCAGCCTGTCAGCAGCGGCCAGCCCAGCAGCAGCAGCAGACGCAGCAGCAGCAGCAGGCGGCGCAGCAAGCAACAGATCCGGCTCTCCCGCCGCCGCGCTGCTGCTGCCGGTGCGTGACAACCCCCACAGGCTGTTCATTCGCAGCCCGCCACCTTCAACTACGCCTGCTGCGGGCAGCAGCTTTAGTCCTGCTATGGGTGGCAGGGGGCAGCAGCAACAGGAGGACGGCACGCCTGCTAGGTGAGTTGTGACTGCATGCGCTACTTTTGTGATTACTTGTGTTGTGTTACAGTCTCAGCCTATGGCTGCATGGGAGGCAGGTGGCAGCAGCAGGACGACGGCACGCCTGCCAGGTGTGCTGCTGTTGGAATTTCACGTCAGCACATACTTACATTGTTTGTGTGAAAAGTGCGCGTATGTGGCCTTGTCTGGCTCGCTCATGCTCAAACACCTGAAACTTTTGCTGCTGCTCCTGCTGCTGCTGCTGCTGCTGCTGCTGCTGCCCGCAGGACGCCCCCAACTCGCAGGTCCCCCTACCAGCAGCAGCAGCAGAGCCCAGAGGCGCCACTGAGCAACGGCACAGCCAAGCAGCAGCAGCAGCAGCAGCATGCAGAAGATGGCAGCCCTGATGGTGGTGCTGCTGCTGCCCGCAGCAGCGACAAGCGTGGCGGCAGTAGTGCTGCTGCTGCTGCTGCTGCTGGCGATGCTCCGAGGTTGGGCAAGCTTGCTGCGCTTGGCTACAGCACAGAGCCGGGAGACAAGGAGCTGCAGGTGTGTGTTGTATCTGTAAAGAATTTGTTGTTCCTTGTGTATGAAGCTCAGGGCAGGACAGGGTTTGAGGGTCCAGCTTGTTGATCGATAGGGTTGATGGCTGCGGTATGCAGTGTGGCAGTCATTGTTGAGTTGTGCCAGCAGCAGGCGCTGACTTGTTCCAGCTTGCATTTTCAAACATAGCACACAGCAGCAGAGCAGATGTTGGGCAAGCTTGCTGTGCTTGGCTACAGCACTGAGCCAGGAGACAAGGAGCTGCATGTGTGTGTTGCCTTTGCTTTCTCGTCAACAAGGCAGGAGAGCAGCAGCCCAGTGTGTCTGCCTGTGATATTGCTCTAATGCGTGTGTACTATCTCTGTGTACCCAGTTGCAGCCGCTAGCAGGGCTTGAAAGCCTGCCGCACTGAGCTGGCTGTCAGTGTTCGGCCTGTTGGTTGCAATCAACAATCGCCACGCTGCTGCTGCTGCTGCTGCTGCTGCTGCTGCTGCTTTGGCTGATGCAGGCGCTGGCGGCACAGAACCCTGCGGCGCTGAGCCGGCTGTCAGGGTTCAGGGTGGAGCGGCCTGGCTATGGCACGCTGGAGTGGCTTGCCCCTGTGGATGTGCGCGGCGTGGACCTGGGCGAGATCATCAGCATCGAGCGAGGTGAGTGGTTGCTTCTTTGGTTTGTGGGGCTTTGCTGTCTGTTGCCAGTCCTGTTGTGGTTGCCACAGCAGCAGAAGGGGCTGCGGGATTGGTTGCTTTGTGTACGGTTGGTGTGATGCACCTGTCAGGGTTCAGGGTGGAGCGGCCTGGCTATGGCACGCTGGAGTGGCTGGCCCCAGTGGATGTGCGGGGCGTGGACCTGGGCGAGATCATCAGCATCGAGTGAGGTGAGCTTGAGGGGCGTTCAACTGAAAGGGGATGGAAGGACTGATCGTGCAGCAGTCGGCTAGCTGCGTGTTTGGCTTTGATCTGCTGGTTGTGTTGGTGGTTGCAGCGGCGTGGACTTGGGCGAAATCACCTCCAGTGAGCGAGGTGAGCTGTCATGTGTTTTGGTTTGTGGGGCTGTTTGTATGTCTGCCTGTTCTGTTCTGCGTTTGAATTGATGCTATGCAGGGCTTGTGTATGTGGTCATGTGCTGACAACGCTGCCTGGTACGACGTCACCAGGGGGCCATCTCAGCACACCACCATACACAACCCAAGCTGCCTTGGTCTCCTGCTAGCTTTGTGGTTGCTGCAGCAGCAGCCATATGAGGTTGTGTTTGGTGCCTTCTGCTGTTGGTGCATGGCTGGCATTGTTTGTATTGTTCTGTTTTGACGGCATGCAATGCTTGTGTGTGGTCATGCGCTAAAATGGTGCTGGTGCCATGTCACCAGGGGCCAGCTCAGCACATGACCACACACCACCCAAGCCGTTTTTTCCTAGCTTGCTTCGTGCATGCCTGGTGTTCTTCATCTCGTTCTGGTTTGATGGTCTACACTTCTTGTTTGTGGTCATGTGCTGATCTCTGTTGTTCCTGGTGATGTGTTACCAGGGGCCAGCTCAGCACACAACCACACACAACCCAAGCCGTTCGTGTTTAGCTTGATTCGTGTATGCTGCAGCAGCAGCCGGATGCGATCGTGTTGGTGCACGCTGCTATTGTTGCATGCCTGGTGTTATTCGCGTTGTTCTGGTTTGACAGTATGCAGTGCTTGTGTGTGGCCATGTGCTGGCATGGTTGCTGGTACTACGTCACCAGGGGCCAGCTCAGCACACGACCACACACAGGCCGAGCCGGCCTTGTTTCTAGCTTGCTTCGTGCATGCCTGGTGTTCTTCATATCGTTCTGGCTTGATGGTCTACACTTCTTGTTTGTGGTCATGTGCTGAGCTCTGTTGTTCCTGGTGACATGTCACCAGGGGCCAGCTCAGCACACAACCACACACAACGCAAGCCGTCTTTGTTTCTAGCTAGCTTTGTGGATGCTCCAGCAGCAGCTGTATGAGGTGGTGTTGGTGCCCGCTGCTGTTGGTGCACGCCTGGTGTTGGTTTCATAGTGTTGGTTTTTGGCGGTATGCAATGCTTGTGTGTGGTCGTGTGCTGAGCTCTTCAGTTGCTGGTACTACGTCACCACGGGGCAGCTCAGCACACAACCACACACAACCCAAGCCGGCCTTTGTTTCTAGCTAGCTTGTGTTGTCAGCAGCTTCTGTAGCCGGCAGCTGGTGTGGTGTGCTGTGCTGAGGATGCACCTGACGATGTGTCACCAGGGGCCAGCTCAGCACACGACCACACACCGCCCGAGCTACCTCTGTTTTCAGCTTGCTTTTTGTACGCTGCAGCAGCAGTCGTATGAGGTGGCGTTGGTGCCTGCTGCTGTTGGTGCAGCCTGGTGTTATTCATATATTGTTCTGGTTTGACAGTATGCAGTGCTTGCGTGTGGCCATGTGCTGGGGCAGAAGCTGGGACTACGTCACCCGGTTCCGTCTCAGCACACAACCCAAGCTGCCTCTGTTTCCATCTAGCTTTGTGGGTGCTGCAGCAGCAGCCGTATGAGATCGCATTGGTGCCTGCTGCTGTTGATGCATGCCTGGTGTTGTTCGTATTGCTCTGGTTTGGCGGCATGCAATGTGTGTGTAATCCCGGGCTGAGCAATTTGATTACTGGTGACATGTCAGCAGGGGCCAGCTCACCACGCATAACCTGCGCCCGCCGTTTTTCTAGCTATCATTGGTTTTGTGTGTGCTGCTGCAGCAGCAGATGGAGGCGGTTCCACGACTTGAGAAAAATACGTAGTCGTGCCGTGACACAACTTTGTCTTTCTTATAACCCTGCCTAGGGTGTGACAGTTCCACACTATATAAATGACATAGTCGTGTCGTCGTCCTAGTCGTCGTCGTCGACGACGACGACGACCACGACTACGAGACGACTAAGTCATTTACATAGTGTGGAACTGTCACACCCTAAGCAAGGCTTGGGTGTGTGCATATGCTTTGTACTCCTCTGTTCTGCAGAACTTGGCCGGGAATACAGCTATTGCTCGCACAACCGCAGCGCGTTGCCACTTTGTTTGGTCAGCCGCACTCTTTCAGTATTTAACATTGGTTCTGTTGACTGCTGCTGCCTATTTAGTTGCAAGTAAGGCTGTCATTGATTGGGGGTGTGATTGCTAGGCGAGGCTTGTGTGTGCGCATGAGCTTTCAGTTCATCCTGCAGCCTGTTTAGCTGTGGGAGAGGTCAAAGCTGATGCACGCACGCAATCAGAGCGGCAGCATGTTGTTTGGTTTGCCGCGCTGCAACACAAGTTTGCTTCGCTTGTTTCGACTGCTGTGCAGGGTTCGTCACATGTGTCGTGTCTGTTTTTTTGGGAGTGTGACACTGTAGGCGAGGCTTGTGTGTGCGCATGAGCTTTCAGCTCATGCAGCAGCCGTTTCAGCTGTAAGAGATGTGAAAGCTGATGCACACACGCAACCGGAGCGGCAGCACATTGCCTCTTTGTTTCTGTATCTGACGCTGCTTCAGCACTCAGTGGTGGCTCCGTCGGCTGCTGTTGCTCACTTTGTTGCATGTGTCGTTGTGGGAGTGTCACACCTTAGGCAAAAGGCTGTGTGCGCGCACGTGCTGTGTTGTGTGCCTTGTTGTGCTTCCTATTGTTGGGGGGCACTGGTGTAGGCGACGGCTACTCCAATGATCCCAACAATAAGAAGGAACAACACTTAAATGTCCGTGCTGGAAGAGATTTATCTCAAAGCTGATGCACACACAATGCCGGAGCAGCACAATGCCACTTTGTTGCTGTCTAAAGCACAGCAGCAGCCGTCAGTTGTGGTTGTGTTGACGGCTGTTGCATTGTTGGTACTTGTGTTGTTTTGCTCGCCCCCATCAAAATGCAGCTTTTCAGGACACAGAAGCCAAGCAGCACGGTTTGCTTTGATATCACGCTGTTATTGCATGTTGTTGTGTGGGACTGTTGCGCCACACTCGAGGCTTGTGTGTGCGCGTGTGCTGCATATCTGCAGTGTCAAGCGGACCTGGCAGCGATGCAGCTCATGCACACACGTAAACAGAGGCCCTTTGCTGTCACGTCACAATCAGGGAAGGCTTGTGTGCGTGCATGCGCTTTGTTTCTCCTCTGTTGCTTGCGGAGGTTGAGGGAGAACAACGCAAATGCCGACACACAAGCGCAGCAGCAGCACGTTGCCACTTTGTTGCAGTCGTACGCTGCAGCAGCGGTCCGTTGTGGTTGTGTTTACCTCTGCTGCAGGGTTTGCGCATGCGGTGTATTATTACATGAATCCATCACACCATAGGCGAGGTGTATGTGCGCGGGCGTGCTTCGATCTGCTTCTTATTGTTGGACAGCATTGACGTTGCCGTAGGCGATGCCAGCGAGTCCAACAGTATAAAGGAACAAAGTGCAACACATATCAACATGTCAGTGCTGCGAGAGAGCAAAGCTGATGCACACGCACAACCGGAGCAGCTCGCTGCCTGTTTGAATTTGTCTGCCGCGCTGCTGCAGCCATTGACGGCGGTGGTATTGACTGCTGTCATGGTTTGTTGCGTGTGTTGCTGTGGTTCTGTCACATCCATCTGAGGCAAGGCTTGTGTGAGCGCGTGTGCTGGGACCTCACCAAGCTTCTATCAGCTCCAGGAAAGGTCACAGCTGCTGCACACAAACAACCGGGGCAGCACGGTGCCCTTTTGTTATTGTCTGCCGAGCTGCTTCAGCCGTTGGCGGTGGTGGTGGTATTGGCTGCTGTCATGGTTTGTTGCGTGTGTTGCTGTGGTTCTGTCACACCCATATAGGCAAGGCTTGTGTGTGTGCATGTGCTGCGACCTGTTGCTGGTTGCAGTCCAAAGACAGGTCACAGCTTACGCACACACACAACTGGAGCAGCATCCGGCTGCCACTTTTTTTGTGCATTGGTGTCGGTCACTGCTGTTGAATGGGTTGTTGCATGCGTCGTGCTTTAGTGTGGGCTGTCACACCCCAGGCAAGGTTTGTGTAGGTGCATGTGGTTTCAATACACAAGCCTCTGTTCTCTCCCCCTCTGTGCCTGTACTAAAACACACTTGTTGTTTCCAAGTGCCATGTAGCACTTGCTCCTTCCCACACTGTGTTTGCACCTCCTCCTGCTGCTGCTGCTGCTGCTGCTGCTGATCGGCAGGCGAGGTGGCGGTCTACATGAGCAGCAGCGAGGGCGCAGAGCCCACCAAGGCCCCCGTGGGTAGCGGGCTCAACACCGCCTGCAAAGTGACGCTCACAGGCGTGATGAAAAAGGCCAAGCCGCAGCAGAGTGCTGCTGCTGTTGCTGCGGCGTTCCGCAAGCGGCTGGCGCGCTACTGCAGCGAGATGGGTGCGAGATTCATCGACTACAAGCCGGAAGGAGGAATCTGGATCTTTGAGGTGGGTGTCATTCTCTTTGTTATCCGAGAAAAAATCATTGTAGTCGAGTGTTGGTGCGGCGGCAATTTGCAAGCGGCTGGCGCGCTACTGCAGCGAGATGGGCGCGAGATTTGTGAGTTACAAGCCTGAAGGAGGCATCTGGATCTTTGAGGTAAGGGGCAGGTGGTTGTTACTTTGCTGTATGTAACGCTCACAATGGCATTGCACTGATGGCATGTAAGCGGCTGGCTCGCTACTGCAGCAAGGCCGGGGCGCGCTCTGTGGACTACAAACCCGAAGGTGGCATCTGGATCTTCGAGGTGAGCTTTATCTTCAAAAAGAATGATGGATTAGCAAATCAGCTTGAGAAACATTTGATTGTATTGTTTGATTGTATTGTTTAAACAACGCTTTGCTTCTGTTGCCGCAGGTGGACCACTTCTCTCGCTACGGCGTGCCCATGGATGAGGACGGCAGCAGCGACGAGGGAGCGGAGGAGGATGACGAGGATGATGGCTTCGGCACGCCACCAGGTGTGTAGGACCTCTCGTATGGGTCGTCGTTGTGCCCGCCTGCCAGCCGCTGTACTTGCGCAAATGTTATTGGCGTGCTGTGTTTGCGTATTAGTGGTTTTATTGCTTCGAGTTGCCTGTTATGGCGTGCCCATGGATGAGGACGGCAGCAGCGACGAGGGTGCTGAGGAGGACGAAGATGACGGCTTCGGCACGCCTCCAGGTGTGTGGTGGCTGACTGTACCGTTGCTGTCTTGTGTTGCCTTCAGCACGCTGGTGCAGCACATTGAGGCAGCTGTAGCTTGCTGCCTGTTGAGAGGGGTAGTGCAAGAATATATATCTTGCTTGGCTGCTGCCCGCTGGTGAGACCTGCGCGGCATGACGCAGCGATGCGGCGTGGGACTACCTAGCTGCGCAGCAGCCATTGCACAACGCCATGTCCATGTGCTTTGCTGCGCTTTGCGTGTTTTCTTTTTGTTCAGTGTGTTTGCTGTGGTCCCTAGTTTAGGGGTTGTGCATGTTCCGTTATTTCACCTACTGCTATGTTAGGTTGTCACACGCTGCACCCTTGACTACCCAGTTGCGCAGCAGCCAGCTTGATGAGGCTGGCTCAGCTTGGCAACGATGGCGGCTGCGCAGCTGCGTGGTCACTGATCATCATGTGCTGCATATGTGTGCTGTGGCGGACGGTGCTTGCGCTTATCTGTGGGCAGCTGCGCAGCTGAGCTTGGGTTTTGCGGTAACACTGTAACGCCACCGCTCAGCTGTGCAGCCGCCGACAGCTGCCATTGCAGTGCTGTCTCCTATTTGACCTTATTAGCGGTGTTGTTCGTGTGCTCTGCCTCTGGTTGTGTCCCTTTCCCGCTTGGCTGCGGCTTGAATCTAACTCCAGTACTCTTCATGTGCTGCATATGTGTGCTATGGCGGACGGTGCGTGCGCTGTCCTGTTGGCAGCTGCGCAGCTGGGTGGGTTGTCTTTGCAGCAAGCAAAGACCACCGCTCAGCTGTGCAGCCGCCACCAGCTGCTAATGCTTTTTTTCTCAAGACACCCTTTTCAGCGCTACTGTTTGCATGCGCTCAAGCTGGCTGTGGGCCTCCCTGCTGCCCAGCAGCTTGGCTGCGGCTTGTTCAACAGGAGTACTGGAGTACTGCTTCGTGTGCTGCATGTGTGCTGTGGCGGACGGTGCGTGTGCTGTCCTGTTGGCAGCTGCGCAGCTGAGCTGTACTCGTCCTCTGCTAAGCTGAGGGCCACCGCTCAGCTGTGCAGCCGCCGGCAGCCGCCGGCAGCCGCCAACGCACTGCTTTTTTCTGGGACACCCTTTTCAGCACCACTGCCTGCATGCGCTTGAGCTGGCTGTGCACCTTCCTCCATGCCCAGCAGCATGGCTGGGGCTTATGTGTTGGCGCGCTGAGCTGGTGTCTCATCTTCTGTGTACATGTTTGTTGTGGCTTGGTGTGGTTGTGTGTTATGGTTGTGGCTGTGCCGCAGGCTGATGGAAGTGGTGCCGCCAACAGTTGCCATTGCACTTCCTTTTCTATAGGAAAAACTGTTTCCAACAGTACTGTTTCCATGCTCTCACCCTTGTGTTGGGCCTTGCTTCTTGGGCTGTAGCATAGCCGAGGCTTGTGTGCTGTGGCATGCTGTGCTGTTTAGCTGCATGTTTCGTATCTGTCAGGTGGTGCATCAGGTGTGGCTGTGCATCAGGTGTGGCTGTGCATCAGGTGTGGCTGTGCATCAGGTGTGGCTGTGCATCAGGTGTGGCTGTGCATCAGGTGTGGCTGTGCATCAGGTGTGGCTGTGCATCAGGTGTGGCTGTGCATCAGGTGTGGCTGTGCATTAGGTGTGGCTGTGCATTAGGTGTGGCTGTGCATTAGGTGTGGCTGTGCATTAGGTGTGGCTGTGCCGCAGGCTGATGGAGGTGGTGCAAGTGCTGCACTGCACCGCTGCCACCAGCCTGCTGCGCAGCCACCTCTGCGCCTTTCAGCAATAGCGAATGCAGCTGGCGACGGGTTGTGCAGCATATCAGTAATGCAACTGCACTGCCTTCGTCTTGGGTCTCCTGTCACAACGTGTAGCAGCGCGTAGCAGCGCGTTTGCTGCAAGGTTTGTTTGCCTGTTGCTGCTGGCTGCTGCTGGTGGCTGTGCCGCAGGCTGGTTGCAGGAAACGTCGATGCGCGTGATGCACTGCGTTGCTGCAACCAGCCTGCTGTTCAGCAACCTTTGTGTGACTTTCAGTAATGCCGTGCACGTTTTGGTTTGCTGCTCACAACGTGTAGCAGCGCGTTTGCTGCAAGGTTTGGTGTGTCTGCCTGTTGCTGCTGGCTGCTGTAGCTGTTGCTGCGCCGCAGGCTGGTTGCACGAAGCGTTGTATGTGATGCACTGCGTCGCTGCAATCAGCCTGCTGCGCGGCCACCACTCAGCAAAGAGATGTCAACTTGTACAGTGATGACTTATCTTTTGCGATCGCACTTTCATTTGGGGCTGCAGTTGGCTCAGACCTGTAGTGCTGCTGCTGCTGCTGCTGCTGCTATTTATCAGGCAAAAGCCGAGCTGGCGGGTCCCAGCAGTCATAGGAGCCAGAGCTGATGTGATGCTGCATCTGGTTGTTTCCCGGCTGTTTTTCATAGATGCCAGCTGAGGCTGTTGCTGCTGCTGCTGCTTCTGCCGTGTAATCTTCATGTCTAATTGATATGCAGGCAAGAGCCCCGCAGGCGGCTCCCAGCAGTCTCAGGAGCCAGAGCTCACATTTGGCGGGGCTCCCTACGCTGATGCTGACTCAGATGATGCTGACATGGCGGCGGCTGGAAATGACGTTACAGATGACGTCACACAGCAGCAGCAGCAGCAGCGCAAGCTGCGGTTCAGCGATGCAGCAGAAGCAATGGAGGGGGCAGAGGATGGGGACATGGATGAGGAGGAACAGGGTTTAGGATTTGGGGGATCGGGTGATGACGAGGGTTTAGGGGAGCAGCAGCAGCAGCAGCAGGGTTCAGCGGCGGGGTTTGGGTCTGTGCCGCTGCAGCATGCGCTGCCGGCGCTGCTAGGGCACAATGCTGAGTCACTTTTGAACCTGCGGGGCGCTTTTTTTCGTAGGGGCGGGGCTGGAGCAGCAGCAGCAGCAGCAGACGATGCGGCAGCAGCAGCAGGTGCTCTAGTCTCGCCCATGCACACAGGCGAGCGGTTTAGCGGCGGCCGCTCGCAGGGTTTAGGGTTTGAGGGGCAGCAGGCGCCAGAGCACAACTGGCGCCGGCCGCGTGCGGCGCTGCTGCAGCAGCAGCGGCAGCAGCAGCAGTCGCCGGCGAGTGCGCAGCGGCAGCAGCAACAGCAGCTAGCATTGTATGATGCACCCAACCCTCAGCAGCAGCAGCAGCAGCAGTTGGACGGCAGCAGCAGCAGCACTCTTGTGGTGGCTCCTCTCACTCCACAGATGCTGCAGCACTTGATGAAGCGGCAGCAGCAGCAGCAGGCAGCAGCAGCGGGCTCCAGCATTGCTGCTGCTGCCAAGATTGGATCGCTGCTGCCGGCTGCTTCTGCTATCAACAACAGCGGCACTGTTGTGGATGCCTCTTTGATGTTAGGCCGCTCCTTCCGGCCTAGTTGGGGTCCAAACGGGGTTTTGGCGATCCCGCTGAACCCTGGACTAAACCCTGGACCTGGATCCAGCAAAACCCCAGGGGCGATCAACAGCAGCGGCAGCAGCGCAGCAGAGGATGCAGGAGTGGCTTGCATTGAGTTGCGGCAGCTGCAGCCGATATCAGCAGTAGGCGGCAGCAGCAGCAGCAGCGCTGCAGCATGCGGCAATGCTGCTGCTGCTGCTCTGCAGCAGCGGGTGCTGACTGGGCTAGAGCTCCACCTGCAGTACAGCTCAGCAGCCGGCTCTGCTTCTGCTGCTGCTGCTGCTGCTGCTGCAAATGCACAGCAGCAGGACGGCGCAGATGCAATGCAAGTAGAAGAGCAGCAGCAGCAGGAAACAGCAGCAGCAGCAGCAGGGTCAGCCTCGCTGTGGCAGCTGCAGTTGAGCCGCAAGCAGCTGGCAGGTTATGTTCAGGAGCAGGTTGATGCAATTGAGGCGGCAGCAGCAGCAGCAGGGGACGACAGTGCTGCTGCTGCTGCTGTTGGCGGCTGTGGGCAGCACATGAGGGACCTGTGGCAGCTGGTCAAGGTGCGCTGATGTGAAAATGTCGATCTAATTCTAATGACATTAGAATGATGTATTAAGTCTTTGCAAGGTGGTAAGTCTCAAAGAAACAGATTTTTTGATCTGTTCCAGAGACTGAATCCAAACAAGCACACGCACATGAGGGACCTGTGGCGGCTGGTCAACGTGCGCTGCCGTGGACATGTTGCATACATCATCTCAGCGGTTGGGCCACTGAGCATTGATGTGTTGGTTGCCAGGGGCTGCTCATTGGTTGTTCCTGCATCGCATTGTCTGTTGCACGTGTGCTTTGGTCCAATGCCATTGCTTGCTTGAAACAAGTGCATGAAAGCGGACATATCTTTGCCATGCCTGCAGGTTTTGTACGAGTACATAGATGGCGAAGACGGCAGCAGCAGCAGAAATGACAACGAAGATAACAACGTTACAGCAGCAGCAGCAGACGGCGCCGACAGCCCGACAGAGTCACTCGCAACACCAGAAGGACAGTCACAGGGTTCAGAGGAAGATGCAGATGACACCACCCAGGGCTTAGGGCTTAACGGCTTGGGCGGCTTGGGTTCAAGCCGCCGGGACTCCAGCGGTTTAGGGTTTGAGCACGGCGGCAGCAGCAGCAGCAGGGTTCAGCTGGCTGCATTCCAGCGCAAGGCAGCGCTGTCCAAATGGCTGCAGCGCAAGCTGAAGCCAGCTGTCACCGCCGCAATTCAAAAAGTAACAACAAAAAGTAACAATGTGCCAGGTCAGCAGCCGCAGGATGCGCTGCTATGGGCTGTGTTACATTTGATGAGTGGGCGGCAGGCGGCGGCTGCTGTTGCTGTTGCTGTGGCGGCTGGTGACACGAGGCTGGCGACGCTGCTGGCAGCAGCCGGCCAAGCAGCAGCAGGAGCGGGAGGCGCCAACATTGTGCAGCAAGTGCAGGTGCGTCCATGTCCTTTATACATCAAGGTGTCTGAATGTATGGTTTTGGGTTTGCAGCGCGGTTCAATGGAGTCTTTTTTAGTGTTTTTTTGGGTTTGGGCGAGGGTTTTGGGGGCGTGGTGGCGGCTGGTGACACGAGGCTGGTGACACAAGGTTGGCAGCAGCAGGCCAGGCAGCAGCAGGAGCGGGAGGGGCCAACATTGTGCAGCAGGTGCAGGTACGTCCGTGTTCTGTACGCAGCAGGTGTTTTCTTACATGTCTTGAGATTGGCAGCGGTTTTGCAAGCCTGGGTGCAGAAGTTGGGGATCAGAAGTGGTCTGTTTGAAGGGTTTGGGGAGCTGGCGGCGTTGTTTGCGGCTGGTGACACGGCAGCAGGAGCAGGAGGCGCGAACATCGTGCAGCAAGTGCAGGTGGGCCCATCTTTAGATACACATAGAAGCGCATTACTGCAGCGTCTTGGGGTTGCAAGCGTGCGCACGCACAGACTGGGTTAAGCGGTGTGTTGTTAGTGTCTTTAGGGTTTGGGGGTGTTAGTGGCGGCTGGCGACACTGCTGGCAGCAGCAGGCCAGGCGGCAGTAGGGGCTGGAGGAGCCAACATCGTGCAGCAAGTGCAGGTGCGTCCATATAGTGATTGCAGTTGATTACTAGGTGTTGCTTTTTATGTGTGTGGTTGCTGACGCACTCACTCGTCACCATACACACCCAAAAATCAACACCTAGTTTGAGCTTGCAAATTGGCCTTCAACGTGCTGTCCTCTGCGGCGGCTGCTGCTGCCCAGCTGCTGCTGCCGACCCTTCATCGCCATTCAACAAACATGCACTGCTGCTTTTTGCAATGATTTGCGTGGGCTTTTTGCAATGATTTGCGTGGGCTTTTTGCAATGATTTGCGTGGGCGCGTGCCGGGCTGCTTCCACACCACATCTGCGCGCCGCAGCAGCTGCTGCTGCTGACCCCACAACACACACATAGCGCCTGTTCCTGACACTGCTGCTGCTGCTGCTGCTGCTGCTGCTGTTTCACAGGCCTGGGCGCGTGCCGGGCTGCTGCCAGACCACATCTGCGCGCCGCAGCAGCTGCTGCTGCTGACCCCACAACACACACACATAGCGCCTGTTCCTGACACTGCTGCTGCTGCTGCTGCTGCTGCTGCTGCTGCTGCTGTTTTACAGGCGTGGGCGCGTGCCGGCCTGCTGCCAGGGCACATTTGCACGCCGCGGCGGCTGCTGCTTGCGCTGCTGGCAGCAGCAGCACCGGCAGCAGCAGGCGTGGGCGGGCAGGGCGGCTTGCTGGATGTGGCTTCTGCTCTGCAGCTGGAGTGGAGCAGGGCCTTTGGCCTGTGGCTGTGGTGAGTGACTGTTACTTTTGTGTTGTTACATTGTTACACTTTTGAAGAGGCTCATTTTTGGGTGGGCAGGGTGGCTTGCTGGATGTGGCTTCTGCTCTACAGCTGGAGTGGAGCAGGGCCTTTGGGCTGTGGCTGTGGTGGGTGACTGTTATTTTTTGTTGTTACATTGTTACGGCTCTGTCAATGGGTGATTCATGGGTGTTGCTAATCTCTCATGTTGTTGAGGTCTGCAGATGCTCCTGGGTCCTTTGAACATCTGTTAAGCTTCTTTTGCACATGGTCTTACCTTCGTGCGCCTTTTGGGTTTGCTCTTGTTGAGGCTGCATCAATGCTGCTTTGTTGTGGCCAACCTGTCATTTAAGTATATAACAGTTATGGTGTTGTTAATTCTGCAGGTACGGCCTGCCGTCCACGGAGCCAGTGGCAGCAGTGACCCGCGCCTTCACAGCAGCACTCGCAGCATCACCACAGCTGCCACGGCCGGTACCTCCCCACAGCAGCAGCAGCAGCAGCAGCCAGCAGCCGGACGCAGCAGCAGCAGCGCCTGCAGACACGCAATATGCATTGCTGCAGCTGCATGCATTAGGCCCTCACGGCCTAAACCTCGGACTACTCAACTGCTACCCCCCAGCAGCAGATGGCGGCGGTTTTGGCAGTGACCTTTACAACAGTTGTTATAACAATGTTAGTAACGGTCAGGGCAGCACCGTAGGGGAGCTTGTGGCGCAACTACTGCGGGTGGCTGGGCACAGCAGCAATCCGCTGGACTGCTCTACTGCTTGGCAGCTGCTGGGAGTGCTGCAGGCAGTTGGTGCACTGCCCTCCAGGCGACAGGAATGTGAGTGCAGGGTTTTGGGTTGCACATACTCAGGGTTTTAGGTGTTTTTTTGTGCATTTTGTGGGAGGAATGCAGTAAAAATGCAGCAGCCCTCTGGACTGCTCTACTGCTTGGCAGCTGCTTGGGGTGCTGCAGGCGGTCGGTGCGCTGCCAGCCAGGCGGCAGGAATGTGAGTGCAGGGTTTAGGGTGTGTATGTTCAGGGGTTTGGGGTTTTAGAAGTGCAGATGTGCAGGGTTTTTTTGTTCTGGCAGTGTTCACTTCTCAGACATGCTTTTTGGCGAGGCCTGTGTTAGGCTACTAAATGCGTTTTGATGGCTGTGGGGCTTGGAAGTCTGATGTTATGCTTACACATGCTGCATCTTTGGGGGAGTGTTCATAATCGAGCAGCAACAACAACCAGTGACCAAGGCTCATGATGCTACTGTTGCAGTCAGTGTATCTTGCTAGCAGAAGTCTGACAAGCTCTGCCTGCTGCCTGTTGCTGCTGATCTCTTTTGTCAACGTAATGTTTACGCAGATGAGCGCGTTGCCATCGCGCTGTGCGGCAGCTTTGCGGCGCAGCTGCTGCTGCTCAACACCCCGGCGGCTGCCGTGTGGGCTCCGTTTGTGGCGCTGCACATCCCAAGTGACGGCGCGATTGCGCTGCCCGGAGCAAGGGAGGCGGCAATCCAGCGGCTGCTGCAGGTGAGCGAGGCGCATTTTCACCTCAGCATCACTCTGGTATCAATCTCACCTGAAACATGGCAACAGCATAGTATGGTATGAACTAGTTATCCTTTTGGGGAACGAGGAAAAGAATAATGAGATATATTTTCATTGATCTGGGGCTCAAATGGAGCGATTATGCAAAACCAGTAGGATAAGTGTACGTTACCCTCCGTAGGTTGGGCGGGCACATCGCATGCATCAACACTGCAGGAGTAAACCCTGCCACCAACGGACCTGCCACATACCGTCAACCCTGCTGCTGAAACCTGCTGCCGTTGTTGTTGGTGCAGGTGACCGGCCCCCAGTGGACCGATGTCCCACAGCTTGTGGGCTGGCACAATGCATGTATCATGCACCCTTCCGCTACATAACCCTCAACCCTGCTGCTACAATCCTACTGCTAACCTTGCTGCTGCTGCTGATGCTGCTGCTGCTATGTCAGGTGACCGCCCCTCAATGGGCAGATGACCCGCAGCTTGTCGGCTGGCTGCGCAGCATGCTGGGACTGCCGCTGCCGTGGCTGCACTCCGCACAGGTGGGGTTTAGGGTTTCTGCTGTTGACTTTTTGTGGTCAGAACAGCCTCACGGTTCAGGGTTTTAGACATCAACTTGGCTGTTGGGTTGCATGCTTGGACTGCCGCTGCGTTGGCTGCACTCCGCACAGGTGGGGTTCCAGGGTTTTTGCTGTCAGCCGTTGGGGTTTTGAGACGGCCTCAGGGTTCAGGGTTTTAGACATCAACTTGGCTGTTGGTTGTGATGACCCTCAGCTGGCGGGCTGGCTGCGCAGCATGCTTGGCCTGCCGCTGCCTTGGCTCCACAGCGCACAGGTGAACACTTGTTGGGGTTTTGGGTGTAGTTCTTCAGGTTTTAGGGCTGAAACACCGCACACAGTTTGTTGGCTGGCTGCGCAGCATGCTGGGCCTGCCGCTGCCTTGGCTGCACAGTGCACAGGTGGGGTTCCAGGGTTTTGGCTGTCAGCCAGTGGGGTTTAGAACGGCCTCACGGTTCAGGGTTTTAGACATCAACTTGGCTGTTGGGTTGCATGCTTGGACTGCCGCTGGCTGCACAGCGTACAGGTAGGTTGGTTTTCAGCAGGTTGTAATCTGCTTGCGTCTTAGGTTCGTGCCTGATACACTTTTTGGGTGTCGAGAACAACATGCAACACCGATGGGATGCATGATGTTTGCAGATAATTTGCACCAGAGAAAGCGCTTCACCATAGTCCTGCCATGCATGTGAACATGTTAATTTACTCCTTGTATGTATGTTGTTTGCTGTTGCTCTGCACCTGCATATGCAGGCAACGTGGCACGGCTACTGCCGCCGCAGCAGCCTGCAGCTACTGCACCTGATTGCAGCAGGCGACTGGCATGCAGCACACAACCTGGCCTGCTGCAGCATTGCCCCCCTGCTGGCGCTGGCAGCAGCAGCAGGCAGCATTGGAGGCGCAGCAGCAGCGCCGGCAGCAGCAGCAGCAGCAGTGGGAGAGTTCGCTGCTGCTGCTGAGGGCTTGCTGCAAGCTGTTGGATCAGAAGTAGCAGAGGCAGCAGCAGCGCAGGACAGCAGCAGCAGCAGCAGCTTGTGGTGGGCCGATGGTGAGGTGCTTCAGGAGGACCCTGCAGCACCCGTGGCAGCAGCAGCATACATTGCTGCTGTTGCTGCTGCTGCTGCTGCAGGCGGTGGCAGCAGCAGCAGCACGGCTGGTTTGGCCCTGCGTGCTCTGTTTGAGGTTTTAGGTGCTGCGAGGGGGGTTTTAGGGTCTAGCTGGATGGCTGGTGGTGGGGTTTATGCCGCCTGGTGTGCTGTGTTTTTGGATGCAGCGGGTGATGTGCAGGACCCCGCTGCTGCTGTTGCTGCTGCTGGCAGCAGCAGTGTGGCAGCAGCAGAGGCGATCGAGAGGTGCCTGCACCTGTCGGACTTGCTGGCAGGAGTGGCAGCAGCACCGGCGACAGAAAAGGGCAGCAGCAGCAGCAGCAGCGAGTGGTGGGGCTCCCCTGTGCAGAAGCTTGTGCAGTCAAGGTTTGCAAGTAATGTAGGAAGGGCAATCTTGCGCCTCAACAGCAGCAGCAGCAGCACTGGCGAGCAGCAGCAGCAGGCGCCGCTGCTGGTGCCGCTGGCTGCGCTAGGGTTTGGCAGCAGCGGCGGCGGCGGCGGAGGTTTAGGGTTCAGTGGGGGTTTGTCGCCGTCTGGGGTTTTGCTGGGTGGGGGTCAGGGCGGCGCTCAGATGCTGGCCGGGGCGGCTGCCAGCATTGCAGCTGGTTTATGTGCTGTTTGAGGGTTCTTCGTGGTTTGTCAGCAAGCAGAAGTTTTCACATTGCGTCAGCTTTCGCTGGCTAATGCAGGCCCTGTTTATTGCTGCCCTAGTACCTGTCGTTTTTCAAGCTTCTGTGAGGGCCAGAGTGTCCTGCAGGTCAGCTCATAAGCGCCTATACTGAATAGTATGCACGGCGTATGTTGCTTTGTGCTTGTAATGTGTGACCTGCATTCGCTATACGGTGACCTGCTGCTGCCCCTCCCTTTTGTTGACCAGCTCAGTACGTCCAGCCGTCCAAGGGCATAGAAACAGACGCAACCGTAATATCTCCGTCTTGATCGACGAAAGAAGCACACGGTTGAGAGTCCATGACGTTCTTGACGGCTGAACAGGCATCAGGCATCACTGGTGCCACCACTGGTCTGGCAGCTCTGCAACCAAGATCTTGCCACTTGTGGTCACTGACATCACTCACGACGCGATAACGCTTCATAACCTCTTACTATCGAAACATCTCGGAATGTTTCATGTCTTGTACGGAAAGGAAAGGCAATAGGGCCCCGGAGTGACACTGGTGGCAAAGTCACTGACCCTACGAGCTGGTGACACAGCTGCACCAAGCCCGAATACCTTCTTTAATCATATTTTTCCGATTTGCTGTAAGCGCTATTGTGTGGTGCAGGGATGCTCAACTGTGTTCGTATACCGTCTCCGCCTTCACGTGTCTCGCTGTGACGTACTCTGCTACAATCGATAGCGCACGGTGTGCACGCAGGAATGGGTAAACTGCACCTCCAGCGCTGCTGCAGACACATGATGGGGATTGGGTACGCACAGCTCGGCAGTGTCCTTGCACTCGTCATGCTGCTGTTATCGTGCACCTTGGCCAGACTTCCAACGCTATCCCTCGTATGCTTGCAGGAACAGCTCAACAACTACGGTTACAAGTACACGGGGGCCAGTGCAGCAGCAGCAGCAGCAGCAGCAGCAGCAGCTGATGGGGCACATCATGATGATGACCAGCAGCAAAGTGGAGTTGAACAGGCAGATGTCTCAGCCGCGGCAGCAGCAGAAGCAGCCTCAGCAGCAGCAGAAGCAGCAGGAAAGATTGACGTAGTGCTGGTGCATGGTCTGCAGCTGAAAGACTACCGAGAGGCCTACCACAAGACCTGGAGGAGTAGCGGGGCAGCATGCAGCCTCCAGCCTGCATCAAAGCAGATTTCCCGCAGGCTCGTGTGCTGTCTGTGTCTTACAACAGCACAGCTGCTAACTGGACTGGCTGCGAGGTCTTAAGCGGCCAGGGCAGCTGGGCCCACGTGGCAGCAGCAGTGTGCCAGCACCTAGCAGATCCAACCTTCAAAGTGGATCCTCCACTTGGTGACGCCCCGCTGTTCCTGGTTGGGCACAGCTTAGGTGGTCTGCTGATCAAGCAGCTTTGCTTGGAGCTAAAAAAGCAAGCAGACAACCAGAGCGGCGGCAACAACTACTCCAAGGTGTTTGACAGCATTCACGGCGCGGTGTTTTATGCCACCCCGCACATGGGCTCTTGGTTTGGCAACCACGCGGAGCGGCTGCTGTGCTGCCTGCCCTGCTTCAAGCAGAGCTCAGTGCTGCCTCTGCTGCACGTCTTCAGCCAGGAAACAGCAGAGATCAACGCTGCCTTTCACAACATGCCTTTCACAACATGCGCAACCCATCTGGACGCCGGCTATTCCCGACAAAAGGCCTGGTGGAGACTACACCACAGCACGTGAGCAGCAGCAGCATCTTCCTGATGCACTGTGCTCTGCCTCTGATACAACGCCACACACCGCAATCAGACCTCATGTGTTGCACTTGTGAACAGCAGGTGCAGCCGCACATTATCATGCTCACCTACAACATGTTATTCATGGAGCTGTAATGTGTAAGGTGGCACACGGTGCTGTGGGCACACCATGTACATCAGGCAGGCGAGCCGTAGACAACACTGACACTGTACAAGGTGACACGCAACAATGTGCAACCCAAGTCAAGGTTGATGTGACATAAACGCCCTACACACAGGAAAGCGGCACCGAGGTTACAGGCAACTCCTTTACGTGTACGAGTTAGCTGGCACACATCTAAACTATCAACTTGGGACTTTCAACTTGCTTCTCTTACAGTGCTGTGCTTGCTGCCTGGGTGCCTGCCACGGCAGTGTCGCTGCTTGGGGAAGATTGTTCCAAAGGCCTCTGCTATGGCAGGTGCTGACAACACAGAGAGCATTGAGGGTGCAACCCATTCAAGCATCTGCAAGCCACGCAGCTGCAGCGATGCCAGGTAAGTCTTGAACTTGCTGCCAAGTGTTGCTGTGCTGTGCGCCGTCATGGTGAAAACGGTTGACACACCGTATGCAATACATGGAGACATGTTCTGGGTTGTACCCCAATTGTTGAGACGTTTTCCACGATGCTCATTTCATTCACACATAGGCCTGATTTTCTGGCTAACCAGCAGATCTGCCCTGGGAGCAGGATCATCCCGCAGAATGATTCGGCATGTGACATAAGCAGACGTCTCTGTCTAGACAGAGCCATCATGGCTGCCGGGCAGTGCCTATCAGTCGGTGCTTGCGGCCAAGTACAATTGTGAAACTTCTTCCCCTGAACAAGCGTGTCTTTCTACGTGCTTCTTTTCACCTACGGTGCCGCAATGCACGTACCAATGTGCTGTCTGTGCAGCTACCTGACCCTGAGGAGCTTCATCAACCACGAGATGGGCCGGCCCAGGCCGCGGGAGCACAACGGCAGCGCTGCTGTTGCTGGCAGCAGCAGCGCGGCAGCAGGGCCTGCTGCTGCTGCTGCTGCTCCAGCTGCTGCTGGCAGCGACCAGCCTGCAGCCGGCGGCAGCAGCAGCGCACGGCAGCAGCTCTGGATAGCACCTGGACGCGCCGTGGAGCTGCAGGTGTTTGACTTGCAGGTAGATATTGTGAGCGATCAAGTGCCCTGGAAGAGGGTTGGACAGCTGCAGTGCATCATTCAATCCGCGCCGTCCGATACAGAAAGCAGCTTCACCTGTGAGCTGTGCGGGACCATTCCTGTGGGCGATAATTTCTGGTTAAACAGCAGCTCGGGCTCGGGGTTCGAAGCAGACCTGAGCCTGACCGCTGCCATCGGCCCGGCTGTGTCGCCGCAGTTTGTCGAGGTGCTGTCACTGAGCCTCGCAGATCTGGACGTGATGGTCCGCAGCAAGTTCCACGGCGATTTGTACTCGAACGAACTTTGTGTGACAGTAGTGAGCAGCAGGAAGCCGTTTCAGCTGACAGATCACCTGCACGGTACGCTGCAGTGGGCGTGGTTGGTGCGCCATGAGGCATACAGCGTCAACTCCAAGGTGGAGCTTACGTGGGTGGAGCTGGCATTGGGTGGCATCAGCCGCACGTGGCAGCGTGGGGAGCAGATGTGACCTGACTGAGATGGTCCTTGAGCGGCTGAGAACTCTCTTTGAGCTGCTGCAGGTCGCATAACATGTGCATGCTGCTGCTGTACCAAAGGTCTGTGCGCAGATGCCAGCATCGTGGCCAGCTTGTGTGCCGTTGAGATCCCTGGTGTGTTGCATCTGGCGCACCTGTCGTAGGGCTAGCGTTTCAAGTCCTGCTGTATTGCACCTGTTGGGCTGCTTCTCCAGAAGTATGGGGTTCTGTCACCAGCGGGGCTTGCCTGGCAGCAGCAGCAGCAGCAGCAGCAGCAGCAGCAGCAGCAGCAGCAGCCTGCTGCACGGTAGGACAGATCATGCAGATTGCAATGCCATGGAGGTGCATTGCAGCTGGCTTGCGTCGTGTGTCAAGCGCTGGTGTTTTGCACCTGGTTGACAGCGGATTTTGTTCGAATGGGCAGTGTCACACTGCACGTTGGGTAACAGCAGGTCACCCAAGCCATGACTTATTTTCATATGGAGGGTGTGCCGCATTCATCCCAAACAGAAGCGGAGCAGAACGTCTGAGGACTTGAGACTCTCAATTGAACTGCAACCATGGTGTGGCGGGCTTCCTTTTTGTGAGTGAGCATTATGTTGCATTGTGCTTTTGCAATTATGTTTGTGCTTCCTGCGACTCTTTACACGCACGCTCACTGAAGCGGCTGGCGCAAGGGCTGTTGGCGCAAGGGCTGCGCAAGGGCTGCTATATAACAAGGAGTTACAGCTTGCATGCAGGTCTGACATTACAATCAAGCATGCTTGTCCATATTCACAGCCACAACTGGTGCTCCCTGAAACTCTGTACATGTCCACAGACACATCCACAGCCACGCCACAACGTGTTTGAAACTGCCGTCTGTAACATATTGCTGCTCTTTGCCCATCCCGGCGCACGCATGCCGCATATGTGGCACCAGGCAGCCGCCGCACAGATGGACAGCCTACAACCCTACAAAGTGAACTACCTGCAGCCCGCAGGATCTGCTGTTCAAGACAGTCGCCGTTAACATTACATTACATTACATGCTCCACTCAACCAGGAGTGGGAACCCCAGTCAGGAGCCAACGAGAGGCTCATAGGGGGAGGAAACATCGAAGAACAACTCAACTTTGAAAGAATTCTGCAGCCTCTCTCCGTCCATTCCAACGCATGCATACGTGGCACCGGGCAGCCGCCGCACAGATGGACAGTCCACCTGCTGTGGCAGCCTACAACCCTACAAATGACACCACCTGCAGTCCGCAGGATCTGCTGTCAGTCATTCGTTTTAAACCCTGCCGCAGTTCACAGTCCAAAACCCTGTATGCCTGTACAAACTACACCAAAACAACCCTCAGCTCATACCAACTTCAAATACTACTAGTAGCCACGTTCCAGCCAGGGAGCGGTAACATGGCATGTTATCACAGTAAAAGTAACAGCCTCTGGGCCAGTGGTAACAGTATTCCACCGCATGTGCAGTGTGTGCGTTTGAGTTCTGGTGTCCTGCAATCAAAGCATCAACCAACACCGCAGCACAGCTGGCCGTCTTCCAGTGATGCTGCTGCAGCTGCTGCTGCTGCTGCTGGCCACTAGCAGCAGCCACAGCAGCTGCTGCTGCTGCTGCTGGTCACGGCCACCTGCGGCGGCGGCCGCAGCTGCCGGTGCCAGCACAGATGCCCTGCGCGTTGCACCTGCAGAAGACAACACACAGCAGCGGCGGGCGCGGTCAAACCTTGGTCAAACGTGGTTAAACATGGGTCAAACTTTGACCTAACCACCAAGCAGCAAGGTCACTTGCCTGCTGCTGGTGGCGTACCCACAGGCCTTCATAACGACAGGTATGTTGTGTCAGCGAGCATCACCTTTTCAGCATGACCCCACGGGTTTCAAGATCATTACCGCAATAGCTGCTGCGGGAAATCCAAAAACCAGGATTTCTCACCTGTCGTTCATGGTGCAGGGGTTGTTGTCGTTGCAGCGCACACCAATCGCTGCCGCAATTTGCACCCTTTCTGCAGTGCAGGCCTGGCCCCTGCACTGCCACGCTGCTGTTGATACCAATACCAATACCAAAGTATGGGACAGACCCACCTCAGGCACAAGCCCAGCGAGCCGATCTACCGCTCATGGGGGTTGGAAAGGTACCCAGTTCCTCCTTCTTGAGCAGTTGGTGCTCCACCACCAAGGAGGGGTGGCCACTGCTGCTCTTTGCATTTCAGGGCTTTTGCAGACAACTGATTCACCAAAAACAGCCGGAAACAACCCAAACGGAGCTCATGCAACAACAACAATGTTCCAACCCACCTGTCGTTTGTGGTGCAGGGGTTGTTGTCATTGCAGCGCACCCCGATTGCCCCAGGTATCGGCACCCGCACTGCAGTGCACGCCTGGCCCCTGCACTGCCACGCTGCTGTTGAGCAGTTGGTGCTCCACCACCAAGGGGGGGTGGCCACTGCTGCTCTGTTTGTTGGGTTTGGTGCTGCTGCTGTTGATTGCTGTAACCGGGACCGGGCTGGGGTGCAGGCGGTGCCGTCTGGCTGGTTAGCACAAAAGCCCTGGGGGCCCTGCAGCAGCAGCAGCAGCAGCAGCAGCAGCAGCAGCAGCGTCAGCAGTGCAAACAATGTGTGAAGAGACCAAATAACACCTCAGCAAGACACTCTGGCGTTGCACCGCTGAACCGTGCCCCATTAGTTGTCCCACCAGCAGCTTATTAGCAGCAGCAATGCAACCGTATCCGCTGCGCCTGTCCTGTTGCAGCCGTCTACACCCATGACAGATATCTCAACACTTTTCACATATCTCTCCACAACCAACAGGCATACGATTAGACCTGCTACGGCCTCAGGCACTTGGGCTGGTTTTCACAGCTCCACAGCTGCAGAAACGATGCCAAACCACATGTTCAAATGTATTTTAGAGCAGTTGTCAAATCCTCACCAGCAGTCTGTCAGCAGCAATGTAGCCATAGCCGCTGCACTGGTCCCACTGCAGCCAGTTTGGTACCGTACATGTTCTTATTGACTAGTCAAGATCTATGAGGTTCTAGCTGGAGTGCAAGCAGCGGATTTGTTCGCAAGCAGCCAAAACAGCAAGCTTCAGTACACAACAGCTGGCTCTGTGTGTCTAATAATCCTGCTCACCAGCAGTCTATCAGCGGCAATGTAGCCGTATCCGGTGCGCCTGTCCCACTGCATCCATCTGCACCCCTGACAGAATCTGAAGGGCTTGGGAAGCCCCAAATCTGGCATGCGCACAGCCAAGCCACCTGTTAAAATGCTTTATGACACCTTTGTCTCAAACAAAAATCCTCACCAGCAGTCTATCAGCAGCAATGTAGCCATAGCCGGTGCGCCTGTCCCACTGCATCCAGTTTGGCACCGGAGCAACAGCAGTGCCGTTGGCCTGAGCTGGCGCTGCTGCTGCCACTGCTGCCGCTGCTGCTGCTGCTGCATCCTTGTCAGCAGCAGCAGCAGCAGCAGCACTAGTGGCTTCAGGTGCTGACAGTAGGCGTCTTCTGCCGGGTCTAGGGCTTGGGCTTGGGCTGGGGCTTGGGTTTAAGCCGGGGCTTGGGCTGGGGCTAGGGCTCAACCCTGGGCTAGGGCTTAGACCAGGGCTAGGGCTTGGGCTTGGGATTGGGCTAGGGCTCAACCCTGAAGTAGGGCTTAAACCAGGGCTTGGGCTAGGGCTTAGGCCAGGGCTAGGGCTGAAGCCTGGACTAGGGCTTAAGCCGGGGCTGGGGCTTAAGCCTGGGCTAGGGCTCAAGCCTGGGCTAGGGCTAAGGCCAGGGCTAGGGCTTAAGCCAGGGCTAGGGCTTAGACCAGGGCTTGGGCTTGGGCTGGCACTGGGGCGCCTTGGTCTCTCTTCCAGCACTGTCACCCTGTAGGGCATGTCGTATGCTGTTGCCCGCATGAGGCTGTAGATGGTGTCAGGCTAGCAGCAGCAGCAGCAGCAGCAGCAGCAGCAGCAGCAGCAGCAGCAGCAGCAAGCAAGCAGCAGCAGCAGCAGCGAGTATCAGTGACTCAAGCACTGTCGCCCTGTACGGCATGTCGTATGCTGTTGCCCGCATGAGGCTGTAGATGGTGTCAGGCTGGCAGCAGCAGCAGCAGCAGCAGCGGCAGCAGCAGAAGCAGCAGAAGCAGCGGCAGCAGCAGCAGCAGCAGCAGCAGCAGCAGGGATGAGTCACAAAAGCACTGTCGGCCTGTAAGGCATGTCGTATGCTGTTGCCCGCATGAGGCTGTAGATGGTGTCAAGCTGGCAGCAGCAGCAGCAGCAGCAGCAGCAGCAGCATCTAGGATCAGCAACTTGATCACCGCCAAAGGGTGCTGGTCAGACTGAACGCTGTGAGTCTGCTGCAGTGCCATTGGAGGTCTTCAGCCTCAAGCGTTGAAGTCTGCTGCAGTGGCTGTTGCTGGCAGCAAACCATGAGTTCAGAACACACAATAAGCATGCGTATGCTGACATCGTCTTGAGCTTTGGTCTCTTGCAAGACCCGGCGCTCGCTCTCAGAGTTGAGTCATACCACAGCTGCTGCTGCTCGCAGCAACCCCCGAACCCCTGAACCTAGTTACTCTGCTCACCTTCAGCAACAGGTTCTGCTGCAGCATCAGCGCAGCAACTGCAGCAGCATGCCCAATAACCAGCAATCAGAGCCACAAACCTTGACATGCATCTGCCGGCATCATAAAAAAACAGTCTGACCAACAGAATGCATGCTGCAAGCACTCACCTTCAGCAATGGGTTCTGCTGCAGCATCAGCGCAGCAACTGCAGCAGCATGTGGCGCGGCAGCAGAGGTGCCTACGGCAGCAGCAGCAGCAGCAGCAGCAGCAGCAGAAGGGGTAGGTGTCGGCAATGCCTGACAAGACCGCTGGCGACAATGACAACCAGCCTTTCTTGGACTAATACACCAGCTACACAGCGGGTCTTTGGCACATGCACGCAGTGCAGAAGGGCTGCAGCCTGGCATGTGCAAGCAAGTACATATTGCTCAAGTCCAGGCAGCATGTTTGGCTGTAAAAAACATGTACATGGGAGGTGCAAGCAGTTGTTAGGCTGTACAAGGTGAGGTGCAAGCAGTTGTTAGGCTGTACAAGGCACCCAACAGATACAGCAGCTGCTTGGCATCTTCACCAGGGCCACTCAGCCAGGGAAACAAAATTCACAAGCTGTTAGCAGCATCAACTGCACACCACAGCAACATGGTCTCGGATGATGTTCAGTAACATGATACATGACATGTTACTTCCTGGCAATGCCTACCTTTAAAGTTTGGCAGTCCTGTGTTGTCTGTGTCTGTCTCAGGCAGGCCATCATCGCCAAAAAATGATGTGTCTGTGACAGCAGCAGCAGCAGCAGCAGCAGCAGCAGCAGCAGCAGCAGCAGCAGGGGCGGTGGCGGCAGCAGCAGCAGCAGCACGTTGGTCAGAGTTCGTTTGTTTCTGTGTCTGTCTCACACAGCCCGTCAACACCAAAGAACAACTTGTCTGTGGCGGCAGAGCCCTGGGCATTATGGTAGACAGAGCAAAACCAGCACACTAAACCAAAGCATATGATTCCATACCAAGGCACGCATTGTGGTGTGTGGTACGTGCTTATGGAGTTGATGACAAGCTGGTACAGCTGCTAACCGATCTGCATACAGGCACCCAAGCAGCCATAAAACTGGCAGGCAGAGTAGGCGAGTGGTTTGGTATCAGCAGCGGGGTGCGGCAGGGTGGTGTCATTGCTCCCCTGCTGTTCAACGTGTTCTTTGATAGTGTTGTTAGGCAAGCGCAGGCAGCTATGCCAGCAGGCTGTGGTGTGCAGCTGTCCTACCATGCAAATGGTGAGCTGTTTCAACGGTCTGCTGGTGCAAGCTCCTGCCTGTTCACCCTCTCCACACTGCTGTATGCAGATGATATGGTGCTCATGAGTTGCTGTCAGGAAGAGCTTGAATGCATGCTCAGGATTGTGGATGACATTTGCAACAATATGGGTATGCGTATCAATGCCAGCAAGACAGAGTTGGTTGCTCTGGCACCATCCTCAGATGACTCGCTGCCGCAAGGTGTGCAGCTGTCTGGAGGTGTTGCAAATTATGTGCCTAGCTTCAAGTACCTGGGTGGCATTGTTGATACAACTGCCACTTGTGATGCAGAAGTACGTGCCCGCATAAGCAAGGCCAAAGGCAGGTTTGCGCAGATGCAGAGACTCTGGGGGATGAAGAACATGTCTGTGCATGTGAACTTGCGATGCTATAATGCGTATGTATTGCCTGTTCTCATGTTTGCCAGTGACACATGGGCTTTGACTAAGCAGCAGACGGAGAGCCTGGAGTGTGTGCATTCTAGTTGTTTGCGGCAGCTGCTACATGTGCGCCTCTCTGATGGACACCGGCTGGTGGAAATCAGAAAGCAGTGCGGCACAGTCAGCCTTGCAGATCACCTGACGGCGGCCCGCCTAAGGTGGTTGGGTCATGTTGTGCGCATGGATGAGGGCAGGATCCCCCATGTCGCTTTGTTTTCTTCATTACATGGAGTGACAAAGCGACCTAGGGGCCGGCCTCCAGTTCGGTGGACGGACTGTGTGCACAGCGACTTGCAGCAACTAGAACTCCCCCATCAGATGGATGACCTTCGTGGTTACTGTCTCATGAGGGGTGCATGGCGGTCTATGGTATACAGGGTTACCCACTCTGATGCTGTAGGGGCTCCTATGAGGAGTTCCCGCTCGTCCTCCCACTCTTACAGGCAGCAGCAGTCACTTTTGCGACAGCAGCGCCTACAGCAGATGTACCCGGCATCACATGAGCCATTCATGATTGCTGGTGTGGGCTGGCAGTGCCCTTGTGGAAGGATTCATCCAACACGGGAGTGCACTGACGCGGTGGTCCAGCTCAGGGCCATCAGAGCTTGAGAGACCTGCTTATTCTTCTGTGTTTGAAGGTTCTGGCCGTATCTGGCCCTGGCTTGTGGGATTGCCCCGTCTGGTCAGGAACCACCTGAGGTGGTTTGGGAGTGGCTGCCTTTCTAGGTACCATCTCTTGCTAGCAAAACGTGTAATTGATTGATTGAAACCAAAGACAATCCTGCACACCTGTGGCTTGCGGCGCACAAATAATCGGCTTAAGATAACGCAGAGGTGCCGGCAGCGCTGTTCCCTGAGCACCATGATATATGGGCGTGACGCCTTGCCCAGAAAAGTCTTTAGCAATAGCAGTGCAAAACCCTGCCAATTTTATACTTTATCACCGGCAAAACTTGAAGATGGTTGTGCGAAGCAACCACAACACAGCAAACTTGTTTTCAGCTGCCCACCTGTGTTTTGAGGTGCGCAAACATCAGGTTTCAAGTAGCGGACAGGCACCGGCAGTGCAGCTCCTTGTGCATCATGGTAGATTGGTGTGATGCCTTGCCCAGAAAAGTCCTCCGCTACTGCCGGCGACACGCCATAGGCCGGCGTGTTGCGGTAGTCCACGGCACAGATCGACATGGCACCTGCATGTCATAACACCAGTTGTAACACATTGTAGTATGTGATTTGCAGCGCTCTGCTGTTGCTGTGCACTGCTCTGTGGTTGCAGAACCCTGAGTAACACATGACATGCTCGGTGCTTGCCTATAGCCAGCACACTCGCAAAGAAACACTGTTGGGTGTTGGATTAAAGTAAAAGTTATCTGGGGCACGTCCTTATCGTTTCCAGTCCGGCCGCCTTTGTGTGAAAAAGTGAAAAGTATCTGGATACACCCAACCCCTACACACGCGTCTGCGATTAAGAACTTGAACACCCCGTGCTTTCATGGAAGCTAATCTTTGTGGTGGAGATTGAGGGAAGGTTAACATTACATTACATTACATTACATGCTCCACTCAACGAGGAGTGGGAACCCCAGTCAGGAGCCAACGAGAGGCTCATAGGGGGAGGAAACATCAAAGAACAACTCATCATCGTCCAAACCGTCAGACGAAAACGCAGAAAAAAACTCGTCAGCATCATCAATAGCTTGGGCAATAGCCTGAGAGGACAGAAGGACCGTTAACATAACACAAGATTGAACACATGCATGCGGTTGCATGATTGTGTCAAGAAGTAGATGGGTGTGACGCCTTTCCCAGAAAAGTCTTCTGCTACTGCCGGCGACACGCCGAAAGCTGGCGTGTTACGGTAGTCCACGGCACAGATCGACATGGCACCTGTGTGTTATAACAACAGTAGTAACACACGTTATAACACAAGTTAGTGCACATGCATGCGGTTGCATGGTTGTGTCAAGTTGTGTGACGCCTTGCCGCAAAAAGTCTCCTGCTACTGCCGGTGACAAGCTGGTGTGTTGCGGTAGTCCACGGCACAGATCAACATGGCACCTGCGTGTTATAACAACAGTAGTAACACATGTTGCAAATAATTGTTAAAACACATGCATGCGGTTGTCTGGTTGTGTGAGCAAGGAGATGAGCGTGATGCCTTGACCAGAAAAGTCCTCCGCTACTGCCGGCGACACGCCAAAAGCTGGCGTGTTGCGGTAGTCCACGGCACAGATCGACATGGCACCTGCACATGTCGTAGCAGTGTAGCGGCGCATATGTATAACACGTGCATGTGGCTGTGACGCTGTTGTGGGAGAAGCTCAAGTCAGGCTCCACAATGAAAAACAAACGCAACAAATGTGACAGGCACCCAACTACAATGCTGAGACACATGATCTTTGGACTTCTCAAAGCCATGAAGTTGTTGGTAAACCTGAACTCCACCTGGCGTGTTGCCGTGTGCTGCAGTAGTAGAGCCGTTGCGCAGGTAGCGGCCGCCTCACTGCTCGCTTTAATTTATAATATCAATGCCAGCTGAGACATGTTACGCGTCCTTTACGCAAGCACCCAACTGATCAGTAAGACCCAACAAAAGGCCCATAGCCCCAAAGCATAACACCTGAACCCCAGCTTTGCCATTGATTGCAAGCCCTGTCAGCCCCACCTGGCGTGTTGCCGTGTGCTGCTGTGGTTGATCCGTTGCGCAGGTAGCGGCCGCCCCACTGCCTGGGGGGTAAGAGGATGTTGTTGCGCTCATCGCCAGACCTGGCAGCAGCAGCGGCAGCAGCAGCAGCAGCAAAGTCAGTACATTACCAGCTTATTGTCGGTAAGTAATGATGCCAGAGGGTACCAGGATGTCATGCGCTCATTGCCAGACCTGGCAGCAGCAGCAGCAGCAGCAGCAGATCGCTAGTCTTTCAAACCAGGTGACGTCCAGGCCGCTGCTCTGGGCTTGGAACATAAATTTAAAGCCGTTGTGAGCTCTAGCCACCCCAACTGTCATTCCTGCAAGCCAAACTCCGAGCAGCAGCAGCAGCAGCAGCTTCAGCCTTACCAGAAGATCTTCAAGTCCAGGTTGCTGTTTGCGGGCGCGTCCCACTGCCCCTGGTACGTGTCAAGATGCTGAATGAACAGGTACTTGCTGAGACTGCAGTTAAACTACAGATTCACACAAAATGTAGTTTTACGCCTGACACACCCAAATCTGGCCCCAAGATATTATAGAAGCAGCTGCCGCATCCTCACCAGAAAATTTTCAGATCCAGGTTGCTGTTTGCGGGCGCGTCCCACTGCCCCTGGTACGTGTCAACATGATGGATATTTTCCTTGTGCTGGATGAACAGGAACTTGCTGAAAGTCGCACTTGTTGTGTTGCTTGGCGGCTTCCAATCATTGATGTTCTTGACAACAAAGAAACCAACAATAAAGAAGCAGCGTCTCACCAGAAGATCTTCAGATCAAGGCTGCTGTTGGCGGGCGCGTCCCACTGCCCCTGGTACGTGTCAACTTGCTGGGTGTGTCCACGTGCTCAACTTGCTAAATTTTGCGTTTGGATTGGTGCTTGGCGAATTTCAATCATCATTATTCTTGACAGCAAAGCAACCAACAACAAAGCAGCAACATCTCACCAGAAGATCTTCAGATCCAGGTTGCTGTTAGCGGGCGCGTCCCACTGGGCCTGGTACGTGTCCACGTGCTGAATGAACAGGAACTTGCTGAGAGTCACAGTTGTAGTGTTGCTTGGCGGCTTTCAAACATCATCTTTCTTGGAAAAAATAAGAAATCAACAATAAAGCAGCAGCTTCAGCCTCACCAGAAGATCTTCAGATCAAGGTTGCTGTTTGCGGGCGCGTCCCACTGCCCCTGGTACGTGTCAACGTGCTGAATGAACAGGAACTTGCTGAGGAATTTGCCAGGGCTGTTGCTTGGGGTCACGAAGAAACTGACCGACTCTGCTGCATCCTGAGTACCTCCCAATGAAATGGCTCCGGGCGGGGGCTCTTCGCCCTGCGATAAAAGCAGGAGCAGCAGGAGCAGCAGCAGCGGCGGCGGCGGCGGCGGCAGTGGCAGCAGATTGAAACAGCAGTTTTGTCATGTTCAATGATTGTACATTGTTGCGCAACATAGTATCCAGGGCTGCTGCTTGGGGTCACGAAGAAGCTGACCGGCCCAGCAGCGTCTTGGGTGCCGCCTAATGAGATGGGGACAAAGGGGTATATCTGAAACCTTGACGGAACTCACATTGTGGTCCACCAGGTCTGACGGCCAGAAGGGCTCGTAGCCGATCGGCGTGTCGTAGTAAACGTCGCAGATCTTGTCACGGCTCGGCAGAAAAGGATCAAGCTGCTGCCAGCTCGTGACAGGCTTGTCGCATACGTAGATATGCACGTCCGAGAGGGGTCCGGCGAGTCCCAAAGTGTTGCGGAAGAAGGGCTGGTTCCACTGCGCGGAGGGTTTTTGAGGTTTAAGCAGGCAGCAACAGCAGCCGCAGCAGCATGATCATGTGTTAAAAAGCAGGTGGCACTACAAGTCTAGGTCTGGCAGAGGTTTGGACAGGCCCAGCGTGTTGCGGAAGAAGGGCTGGTCCCACTGCAGGGAGTAGAGCAGCAGCAGCAGCAGCAGCAGCAGCAGCAGCGCAGGCAGCAGCAGCAGCAGCAGCAGCAGCAGCAGCAGCAGCAGCAGCAGCATGGTAGTTTAAACAGCAAGTGACACTGTATGTGCATGTTGCAAGGGCAGCAGCAGCAGCAGCAGCAGCAGCAGCAGTAGCCTACAGCTCTGCATGTGGCATTACGTTACATAACACATTATTCACTCATTCAAGCTCTCACGTGATAATACAACATGTCATTTCAAACATTGTAAACATTACAAAGACTCACCTGCAGGTACATATCCACAGATCGCGGGTAGTCCTGGCGCTTGATCTTGATCTCCAAAAACACGTCTGCCATGCTGCCACTGAAAGTGGGTGCCCACACATGGCCGCTGCCTATCAACCTGCATATGGCCAACATGTTACATATCTTATAACGTGTAATTTTAATATCTACAAAGACTCACCTGCAGTTTAAATATCAACAGATCGCGGGTAGTCCTGGCGCTTTATCTTGATCTCCAAAAACATATCTGCCATGCTGCCACTGAAAGTGGATGCCCACACATGGCCGCTGCCTGTTAACCTGCAAAAAGCCAACATGTTATATATAGTAACATGTTATTAAATATTACAAAGGCTCACCTGCAGGTGAATATCCACAGATCGCGGGTAGTCCTGACGCTTTATCTGTATCTCCAACATATCTGCCATGCTTCCACTAAGAGTGGGCGTCCACACATGGCCGCTGCCTATCAACCTGCACATAGCCAACATCTTACATATAAAATCACATATCATTTTAAATTACCACAAACACTCACCTGCAGATAAATATCAACAGATCGGGGGTAGTCCTGGCGCTTTATCTTGATTTCCAAAAACATGTCTGCCATGCTGCCACTGAAAGTGGGTGCCCAGACATGGCCGCTGCCAAGTGCCTCTCCAGTTGCCGGGTCGGTGATGGTGGCCCATCGCGATTGAAAATCGATGGCTGTGCCGTCCTCGTTGCCACCTGTTAGCAAGAAAAAACAGCAGATATCATTGGTGGGTGTACACTTGTGTGCTTTAAAATGACCTGAAATGTGTGGCCGCTGCCAAGTGCCTCTCCAGTTGCTGGGTCAATGCCTGTGGCCCATTTGGAAGTAAAATCGATGGCTGTGCCGTCCTCGTTGCCACCTGTTTGCGTAAAAAAAAACAGCACATATCATTGGTGGGTGTACACATGTGTGCAGTCACATGACCTAGAATGCATGGCGGCTGCCAAGTGCCACACATGGACGCTGCCAAGTGCCTCTCCAGTTGCCGAGTCAGTCATTGTGGCCATCTGAAAGTGTAATCGATGGCTGTGCCATCCACGTGGAATGTGCACATTGCCGCCTGCGTCAATTACACAGCATAAATAAATCATTTGTTCACAGTAAACCATAATTTCTCAACATATAAGGTATTGCCAATTTCAAAATGGAGAATATGTCACCTGCGGTGAAGTAGGCCACGCCCAGCGGCTTGACCTTTCAATGGCCTGCATATAGCAACATAACAAATGCCTAATCTAATGTTCAAATACTGTAAAAATAAAAAAGAAGTCACCTGCGGTGAAGTATGCCACTCCCAGCGATTTGACCTTCTCAATGGCCTGGACCAGGATGCCGGGACTGAACTGCGCCTGCAGCAGCAGCAGCAGCAGCAGCAGCAGCAGCAGCAGCAGCAGCAGCAGCGGCAGCAGCAGCAGCGGCAGCAGCAGCAGCGGCAGCAGCAGCAGTTGAATTCAGCTGTGCAATGCCTGCAAATCTGACACGAGATGACAGGCCCAAGTAACAAAGTAATAAGGTCGCACCTCCGCGGGGTACACCATGTGATTTACAATCAGCCTGCAGCCTTGCGGCTGCAGCTGCACGTTTCACAAGCCACCATTATAACAACAAAATTGACACAACATGACAAGCCAGAGTAGTAACAAAATCACTAATGTCAACTGAAGTCGCAGTGCAGACCCCCTGCTGAAGCACCCTCCAAATGCTGTCATAACAAAGTATACAACACAATTGACAAGCAAAAATAACAACATCAATAAACCGCTCTACACCATACCTCTGCGGGGTACATGATGTCATCCACAATGACCCTGCAGCCCTGCCGCTGCAGCTGCATGATGCCTGCTGCCATGTCTGCCTCTCCCTCCACGCCTGTCCTGAAGACCAGCTGCGCTTGAGGCCTGTGTGCATGTGGCAGCAGCAGCAGCAGCAGCAGGAGCAGGAGCAGCAGCAGCAGCAGCAGCAGCAGCAGCAGCAAGTCATACCATTGTTGCAGCTGCATGATGCCTGCTGCCATGTCTGCCTCTCACTCCACGCTTGTTGGGAACACTAATTGCGCCTGAGTCCTGCAGCAGCAGCAGCAGCAGGTCAGTTCTTTCACCGTGCAGCTGCATGATGCCTGCTGCCATGTCTGCCTTTCCCTCCACGCCTGTGCGAAAGACTAGCTGCGCCTGGGGCCTGAGATATTCAAGAGATGCAGCAGCAGCAGCAGCAGCAGCAGCAGCAGCAGCAGCAGCAGCAGCAGCAGGTTAGTCCATCGGTGTTGCAGCTGCATGATGCCTGCCGCCATGTCTGCCTCCTCCTCCACGCCTGTCCTGAAAATACGCTGAGCCTGGGGCCTGTGACGGCAGCAGCAGGTACACAGCAGTAGCAGCAGCCAGTGAAGCTATTGATGTCTTGTGCAAGCAACAGCCAGGGCTGCAATTGTGCGGCAGCGGCAGCAGCATGCGTTGAAGTGTTGGTCCTGCTATATCGTTGCAGCCCCAGGTGTGTGACATCCTGAACTGCCTGACGGCCCCTCTCTTTCCATGATGGTCCCCACTAAACACGAAACCATCAAACACAAAACCACAGAACACAACACCACAGAGCCACAATAAGCACACCGCTGCCTGAACACGCGTTACCAAGCAGCATTTCGCCAACCACTCACGCAACAAAGCAGATGAGCTCCGCCATTGCCCTGCCCTCACCGCTGCTCCCTAACTGCCCCTCCCGCTGAATGATGGTCCGACAAAACACACTACTATGAAACACAAAACCACAGAACCACAATAAGCACACCGCTGCCTGAACAAGCATTGAATCTGGTCAGGTCTCTGGTCAACCACTCATGCGACAAAGCAGATTAACTCCGCCATGGCCCTGCCGTCATTGCTGCTGCCTGACGGCCCCTCTTTCTGGATGATGGTTCCGGGCACGCCAGGGCAGCCAAGACCGAATTGCCAGCACAGCTCATCAGCACCATCACCAGATGCAAGCAATCTTGGACAAGCACGATGCAACCAAACAAGCAGAATCCCACTCACGCAATAAAGCAGATCAATTTCGCCATGGCCCTGCCCTCATCGCTGCTGCCTGACGGCCCCTCTCTCTGGATGATGGTCCAACAAATGACATTGCCATAAGACACAAAACCACAGAGAACAGCACCACAGAACCGCAATAAGCACACCGCTGCCTGAACATGCATTTCTTTATACAATAGAATCTCGTCAACCACTCACGCGACAAAGCAGATTAGTTCCGCCATAGCCCTGCCCTCATCTGAACTGCTTGACGGCCCCTCTCTCTGAATGATGGTCCCACTCAACACACAACCCTAAAAACACAAAACCACAGAAAACAACACCACAGAACCACAAAGGGCACGCCGCTGCCTGAACACGCATCGAATCTGGTCAAGTATCTGGACAATTACTCACGCTACAAAGCAGATGAGCTCTGCCATTGCCCTGCCCTCATCTGAACTGCCTGAGGGCCCCTCTTTCTGGGTGATGGTGCCAGGCACGCCAGGGCAGCCTGAGCTGCTTATGTTGGCGGGAAAGCCGGCAGCAAAGGAGTCCGAAATGATGCCTGAACAGCAGCAGCAGCAGCAGCAGCAGCAGCAGCATATGTGATGGATGTTGGTGCCAGGCACGCCGGGGCAGCCTGAGCTGCTTATGTTGGCGGGAAAGCCGGCAGCAAAGGAGTCCAAAATGATGCCTGCAATGCACGGATAGCAGCAGCAGCAGCAGCAGCAGCAGCAGCAGCAGCAGCAGCAGCAGCAGCAGCGTACAGATATCTTGAGAGGGCAGCCTGAGCTGCTTATGTTGGCAGAAAAGCCGGCAGCAAAGGAGTCCGAAATGATGCCTGAACAGTCAACAAGAACAGCAGCAGCAGCAGCAGCAGCAGCATATGTGCTGGATGATAGTCGCCGGCACGCCAGGGCAGCCTGAACTGCTTGTGTTGCCGCCCCATAACGAAGCCCTGGCAGCAAATGAGTCCGAGATGATGCCTGCATGGTTGACCAGTTACCAGTTACCAAAGTAGGGCCACAGGCCCACCCACAAAGGAGCCAGACAAGGCTCATGGGGTCCAGCAAGAATCCAACTAATCTTGCAAAAGAAGGGGGGGGGGTGACAGATATCAAGTGTCAGAGACCTCCACAACCTCAGAGTACTCAGTCTCTGAGGCACTAGATTCGCCAGGAAGCAAAGCAATCGTCTCAAGATTATCCCGAACAGTTGAGTTGAGTTGAGTTGAGTTGAGTGGACAGAGGCAGCCGGCAGCAGCAGCAGCAGCAGCGGAAGCAGTGGCAGCAGCAGCAGCAGCAGCAACAGCAGTGGTTCATAACATTCAACAGTAGGGCATCTTGTTGCACTCATGTTGGTGCCTTGCCAACCAGCAAATGAGTCCAAGATTATGCAACCTGCCTGCAGGTGGCTGTGTCCTGTTTGTTGTTGCCAGCTGGCTATCAACCTTGCCCAGCTGCATTGCTCACATCTTGAGCTCTGGCTATGTTGAGGGTTTTCAGTGACCACATGCCCACCTATGCGGATGCCGGTCCCATTTAGGCCAGGGTTTGCCGCCAGCACTTTGTCCAGCCCCATCGCCCGCACTGCCTGCGTGCGTCCATCTGCCCAGCCTGCCACCCTGCCCAGATGCATTGCCGCTTCCTGACCTCCAGCTATGTTGACATCTATCATCAAGATCAAGATTTCCTGAACAACATGACCACAGGCCCACCTATGCGGATGCCCATTTCGTTCAAACCAGGATTTGCTGCTAAAACCTGATCCAGCCCCATCGCCCGCATCGCCAGCTGGCTATCAAGCTCACACTTCCTGCAACCCTGCCCAGCTGCAATGCTTGCATCTTGAGCTCTGGCTATGTTGAGGGGTTTTCAGTAACCAAATTTCCTACCTATGCGGATGCCGGTCCCATTGAGGCCAGGGTTTGCTGCTAAAACCTTGTCCAGCCCCATTGCCCGCACTGCTTGCGTGCTGTTCACCTGCCCTGCCTGCAAAGCCTGCAGCAGCCGCCGAGCGCTGCCCCGCACACGCGGCCGAGACCTGGCAGCAGCAGCAGCAGCAACAGCAGCAGGGGAAACTTGTTAACATGCTGTACACCTGCCCCTCACACACAGCCGCGACCTGAAAAGTACATAGATGCAGCGGCGGCAGCAGCAGCAGCGGGTGAATACTGTGCTGGCTGGGTGTTCATCACCTCCGTGCGCTGCCCCAGACGTGAAGCCTCTTGCCAAACCAGTCGACAAGAGGCTTACAGCAATCGGGTTTTTAAATCGATCTCGAGATGCAGGCGCACGTGGCACGCACGGCTGCGCTGGCGGGGTGGCATGTCACTTCTGCTGCTGGCGTACATTACTTACTAGCGAACGGCAGTTTTGAAAAACCCGAGTATGTGCGCATGTGGCGCGCACCTTTGCCTTTGTCTGCTGCTGGCGCAGACTGCTTACACAAACAATAATAGCAGTTTGAGCCTACCTGAAGGTGTAAGCACACGCGCTGCGCACTGCTGCGCTGCGCGCCTGGCGGGGCGACATGCGCGCCGACAGTTGCACACCAAATTGGCCATGCACCTGCAACACAGAGGGAAGTCAAATATAATATGTACACCATGATTAGCATACGACGAGCATTGACACAGAAAAATGCATACATTGCTCTGCTATACATGCAACCTTTGTTGCCTGCTTGCTGGGCAAACGGCGCCCACGATGTTCTTAGTGCTAGTGCTGCTGCTGCTGCTGATGTGCCAGCTGGCAGGCTGCTTGAGAGTTGATGCTGCTGCTCCTGTTGCTGTTTCCGGTAGACACATCATTGTGTTGGCAGGCTGCTTGAAAAAAGACACAGAACGTTTCATCAACTGCTGTGGACTGCTGCTGGCCGCTGGTGGTTGTGCTCAGTGCCAGCAACACCGCCAGGAGTTACACCTGACAGTAGTTTCACTAGCAGCAACAGCAGCAGCAGGCGCCTGGTGCATTGCTCACCGTAATGCAACACTTCAGCAGCTGTTTCCCGAATATCTGGTTTCATTTAACTCTTCGCAGGCCCAAAACAGCTGCTACTGCCGGCCTGCGTGCTGTCGGTGCTACTGCTGCTGCTACTGCTGTCGCTGCTGTCGCTGCTGCTGCCGCAGCTGCCACCAAAGCAGCAGCGAAACACTTTCCGTATAAGGAGAAACGAAAGGAAAAACGATCGAAATGCAATGCCGAACAGATTTTCGGCACTGTTGGTCTCATTTTCTGGCAGACTTCCACCACCCCTATCGGGTGACACCAGTTCCGGGCGGGCCAAACGCACTGATAACATGTTGTTTACCTTGACTCCCGCCGTTTGAAGCGCAGCTGCTGCTGCCTGCACCACCGCAGCAGGCACGACAGATGGGACCTGCTCCCGTGCTGCTGCTGCTCTCCGGGACGTGGACAACAAGTTCCCCACGACGCATTCATAAAGCACCGCAGTATCTAAATCTTGTGTTTCGACTTGACACGATACTAAGATCGGCAGCAACAGCAGCAGCAGCAGTACCCAGAGCCATGGTGGTGGCCTGGCAAGCATTTTGAAGGCTGTCTACTTCACGATCTTCGTATGAATCTGGCTGCCATTGCGATATTCAATGTATAACGTTCGTTTTCAGTGCTGAAAGCGGTGCAAGGGGTTCCAGAACTCGCCTATACAGCCACAGCTGCATCCTGTGTCATTTGCTGAACCCAGGCTGCAAGCTGTCAGTGACAAACATGCATAGAATTCGTCATTTTACAAGCCATCGACACGCAGCCTCATCTTCAGCTCCAGCCCCTGTGTCATTTAATGAACCCACTTGGCCAGGCTGCAAGCTGTCAGTGACACGTGCTGCTGACACGCAATGTTCCATCTCCAGCCCGCCATTTCACCGCAGCCAGCAGAATATCCAACACACACACACACACACTTTGTCACAGCGGTTATCATCGGCGGGCGAGTGGCAAGTGTTTTTCTGTGATGTAGGGTATATGCCAGCACCAGCAGCTTCAACTGCTGCTGCTGCTGCTGCTGCTGCTGCTGCTGTGTAGCGGAGCTCAATGTTGTTCTGCAGAACATGCATGATGCTGGTTTCTTTCAAGTTGCAGCTATTACGTTGGTCAGGGCCCTCTTCCTAAGTAGCTCCAGACACAGTCCCAGCTGGTTCTTGGACCTTTAAGATTTGAGCACCACCAGCCATCCTTCACTTCTGGGCCGCAGGGGGCATTTGGCTCTACCTGGGGGTTGTTGGCGCAGGTGGGCTGCAGGCATGCAAAAAGGCATGAGTAAGACAGGCTGCAGTGGCTGAAGTGTTTCATGTAAGTGGAGCACTCAAGCTTGCAGGTGCCACCACAGCCATCCTTCACTGCTGGGCCGCAGGGGCCATGGGTTGTGTTGCTGCAGGGCTTGGGACCTGTGTCAAAGCGGTGATATCCTTTTACCCGGCCGGAATAGTGTGCCCCGCCAATGAAAGCGGTTGATTGTTTGATCGAAACTGGCACCCAGGTATTTTAGTTTCCTCCGTGCCCGCCATGCTTATTTGGCTCCACCTGGGGGTTGCTGGTGCAGGTGGGCTGCAGGGCAGGCAGCACGATGCATGCATAAAGTCAATTGCTGGGATATTCGCGTGCAGTGCATGACAGTAGATTGCTCGTGCCATTTGGCTCCACCTGGGGGTTGCTGGTGTAGGTGGGCTGCAGGGCAGGCGGGAAGTGTGATTATACATACAACATCAGTAGCTGCTGGAAGCCGCTTATCATTTGATGTTTATTGTTTGCATTTATACCTATGTATGTAACTAAATTTTTGATTTTTAAATAATATTGTTTGAACAAATTTGGTTCAACTTGTATAGAAAGATAAGAAATCAAATAGTGGGATGATTGGTAACAATAAATAATCAATAAACATTAATAATAATGAAATTTTGTTAGTTAAAAAATCATAAAGTTACAATATACATACAACACCAGCAGCTGCTGGAGGCCGCTTTGTTGCGTGCTGAGGCCGCTGTATTCAAGAGAAGGCGGCAGTGAGCTGGCAACACCTGAGCTGGCAACTACTCAACAAAAAGCAGGCCCACTGCAAGTGATAGCGCTGCGGCCTACCGTGCACTTTTGTGGGGCTGCCACACAGGTGCCGTTCTGGCACAGCAGCGGCACTGCGGCCCTCTTGCCGTTGGCGCGCCTCGAGGCCGCTGCACACGTGCGAGTGCAGACCTTACCGCAGCCATCTGCAGTTCCACACACAGTTTGGAGTCAGCAGACGCTGCGTGATTCCACACCGCAGTGCCATAGGCTTCCCTAGCAGCAGGCTTCCCCTGCTTGGGCTGTTGCTGTTGCACACCGCAGTGCCATAGGCTTCCCCTGCTTGGGCTGTAGCAGGCTTCCCCTGCTTGGGCTGTTGCCTCAGTGCGATAGGCTTCCCCAGCAGCAGGCTTCCCCTACCTGGGCTGTTGCTGCTGCACACCCCGTGATTTCACACCGCAGTGCCATAGGCTTCCCCTGCTTGGGCTGTTCCCCAGCAGCAGGCTTCCCCTGCTTGGGCTGTTCCCCAGCAGCAGGCTTCCCCTGCTTGGGCTGTTCCCCAGCAACAGGCTTCCCCTGCTTGGGCTGGTCCCCAGCAGCATGCTTCCCCTGCTTGGGCTGGTCCCCAGCAGCAGGCTTCCCCTGCTTGGGCTGGTCCCCAGCAGCAGGCTTCCCCTGCTTGGGCTGTTCCAGCAGCTGAGTGCCACCGCTGCACTGTGAGTGAGTTAGTGAGTGACTACCCAGGCAGCTCTGCATTTCCTGGGTGCGTTAAGGCTAAGGAGGGTGTGTGTGGCCAGGGGCGGTGCCTGACTTGACCGCTATTGACCGCTGCACACATACTTCGCATTGCACGGGGCAAATGTGGGATTTAGGGTTTTGGGGCACATGTGGGATTTAGGGTTTTGGGGCACATGTGGGGCACATGTGGGGCACATGTGGGGTTTAGGGTTTTGGGGCACAGGACAAACCAGGGCAGCGCAACCAGCAGCAGCCTCTCACCTGGCACCTCGCCGCACCGCCCGCCCAAGGCCACGTCGGCAGCACTGCTGCAGCTCGGCTGCACAGCAACAAAGCCAATAAGTAGTGTTACCAAGTCACCAAAGGAGGGCTGCAGGCCCACCATCAAGGAGCAAGACAAGGCTGATAGGGTCCAGAAACAACAAAAACATGCAGCTTAAAATGCTCTCACGCAAACGGCTTGACCACCAACAAAAGAACCAAGAACAGACGACATTACATGTGCTCACCGAACATGCCCTCGCCTTGCACTGGTCTGGTGATGTGCTGCCTGTGCCGGTGGTGTTGGTGCCAGCTGGGCATGCAGTGCTGCAGCATCAGCAGCAACAGCAGCAGCAGCAGCAGCAGCAGCAGCAGCAGCAGCAGCAGCCGCGCAAAAGGAGGCAGGCAGCAGCAACAGTGTCAGACAAATGCGCAACCCACAACGAAACGACGCCTCACACACCTGTTGACCCAGCAATAGGCAGTGAGGTTCTCCCTCCCATCTTAATTGCTTCAAGTCCAGCATGTCATGTTATAATTCAACTTTATAATCATTGCAAGTGTTGCAACCCGTTACATGTATGTTACATGTGTGTCACATGTACGGATGCCACAGGAGATCTCACCAGTTGATCATTGCAGCAATGAGTCCGCCAGCAGACCAGCTGCCAACGGGGCGTGCAGTCACTGCACGGCAGGGGTCCCGTGTGCCCTGGTTTGCATGCTGCGCAGCAGCAGCAGCAGCAGCAGCAGCAGCAGCAGCAGCAGCAGCAGCAGCAGCAGCAGCAGCAGCAGCAGCAGCAGCACAGGCAGCAGCAGCAGCAGCAGCAGCAGCAGCAGCAGCAGCATTGTGTTGAAGCGGGGGTTACCACCAGCAGATAATTTGACCAACACAACATGGCAGATTGCAGCAACACACAATGCACATGTACATTGAGTCCATACGTACGTGCTTGATGCACCTTCAATGCTCACCAGATCATATGTGTAATTGCAACTTGCACACTACACAGCACTCACGGTTGCAGCGCGCGCTGCCTGCTGTGTTGGTTGTGGATGCTCCTGGCCAGGCACGCCCGCTGCTGTTGGCACCAAAAGACAGGCCTCCTGCTGATCTAGATTATTGCGCGCCTATACCACTACCAATTCCCAGACCAAAACCAATACCAATACCAAAGTATAGGACGGACCTACCTCAGGCACAAGCCCAGCGAGCCGATCTACCGCTCATGGGGGTTGCTTGCAACGGCGCGTGCCAAAACAGCACTCAGCACTGTGAAGCACAAACCACGCAACCCGAGGCACTCACAGCTGCAGCGGGTGCTTCCTGCTTTGTTTGTAGCGAGTGCTCCAGGGCAGGCAGAGCAGGCTGGCCTGGTGCTGTTGATGGTGACAAACGGCAGTGTGATGCACCCAGTGTAATGCACACACTCACATGTGCAGCGGGTGTTCCCTGCTTTGTTTGTAGCGGATGCTCCAGGGCAGGCAGAGCAGGCTGAGCCGGTGCTGTTGGTGGTGAAAAACGGCGGTGTAATGCCCCCAGTGTAATGCACACACTCACATGTGCAGCGGGTGCTCCCTGCCTTGTCGGTTGTGGATGCTCCAGGGCAGGCAAAGCAGGCTGGCCCGCTGCTGTTGGCAGTGAAGAAATGCCCTCCTGGTGAGATAGAGCCGAGGGGGCACTGCAAGCATGAGGGGCTTATGGTGATGCGCTTGCCACGTGCAGGGTCCGTGGTGGTGGTGAGGTTGAAGGACCTTCCTGGACGGCACGCTGTCGGCAGCAGCAGCAGCAGCAGCAGCACCAGCAGCAGCAGCAGCAGCAGCAGCATCTTGGCACTTTGAATGGTGCCTGGCTACACAGCTGGGATCCTGCGGATGTGCGTTTTTGCTACTCACTGCAGCGATGCATGAAACAGATGTGCTGGGTTGCCACTGGCACATTCAGTACGCGCTGCAAAGCATTGCAGTGCAATGCAGCTCCCGTTGCAGTGCAGTGCAATGCAGTGCAGTGCGGTGCAGGTGCTGCAGCTCACCGTTGCAGGCTGTTGACGCGACCGCAACTGTTGTCGTCCCAAACGCTGCGCATGAGGCGCATTTGTGGCTGATGCCTGGCTGTGCCTTGTAGGTGCAAATAGGGCATGCAGCATTCTGCTAATGTGCATTTTGTGCACATCATTGAATGCTGCAAATGCGACGCTCACCGTTGCAGGCCGTCGCAGCAACGGATACTGTTGTCATGCCTTGACTTACGCATGAGGCGCACTTCTGGCTGATGCCGGGCTGCGCCTTGTAGGTGCCGATTGGGCATGCTGCACATGACGAAACTGGCTTGAATCAGGCTGACTTGATAGCCAGCTTTGCAACACACGCAGCGCCGCTGCTGGCGCCGGGCTCCTGCCTCACACACCAGGCAGTTGGCGGTGCACTCGGTGGTGTAGGTGGATGCGTCGAGTCCGGGGAGACTGCTGCTGTTGATGTCACAGACTTCAAGCGTGCTTTCAACACGCTTTGCTGTTGCAGCAGAGCCCAGTGCACTTGGCAAGCCCCTGCAAGCAGTTGCCGGGCGGATGTGGGGTGCTGCGCAGGCAGCGCACAGCAGCACTGCCAGCAGCAGCGGCTGCAGGCGCTGCAGCCGACAAGCTGCAGGCATGGCTCGGTTTGAGGATACGCAGGTGTTGAGTGATACCTGGATGGCAGCAGCAGCAGCAGCAGCAGCAGCAGCAGCAGCTGTTTAGTAGTGAAGAGATCATTGATCATTGCTCTACTCAGCAGCCGGAGTGCACTCAGTGAGTGCAATCTTGTCGGTCACAATCCACCAAGCAGCAGCTGGATGGTACAGGCAGTTCATACCGTTACATACATCTACAAAGCTGATGTTCGTATAATGCAACGCCGCTAGCATCGCGAGAGAGTGCTACTGAACGTCAAATTTGCCCGTCCTGCTGACTCAAGTGTCAGCTGCTCGTGCTCGCAACTTAGAGAAATACAGGAGCATGCATTGATAGCGCTCTTGTAATAGTGTTATAACTGGTCTTGCGTGAGCGTGTTGCCTGCTGCTCGCAGCTGTTTTGTGCCTATGATGGCCTCACCTCGCCCGCTGCCTTGCAAGCAGGCGACGTTTCAACCGGAATAGTAAACGAAGTGCCTTTAAGACTATTGATAAGTGTGTATAGCTAGGGTGTTTGATCAAATGTGCTGGGAGACGGGCGTTGATATGCCCGTCACCGTGGCGAAAACTGACGACTAATAGTGAGCAGGCCGCGACTGAGGGCGTGTGTGATATGCCCTGCTGTTTCGCTGATCATAATAAAACTTGGCTTAAATTAAACATTTCACAGCTTACAGCTGCGGACGTGCCAGTCTCGCCCTTGGCGGCTTTGATAATGAATAAATAATCACGAACGACCTCGAAGGTTAGAATACATTGCAGCACCCTTTAATCCAATCCACCCTATCAATTGATTGCGCTTGAAGTTGTCATCAAATGAACACGAGTGTAAGTGCAACGCACCAACTTCACCGTGAGGTTCACCAACACGAGTGCAGCTGACACAGCACCGCCCTTTAAAGAAATTTGCCGATTGCATTCATTACAATCACAAGCAACTTGCAACATCATGCGTAATCGCATGGCAAGAAGTGGTCCCCCCGAAAGGCCACCATGGCTGCTGAACCTCAGACTAGCATGTGCAGCCCTGCACTAGCTGCCATTCCAGCTGCAACGCGCCGCCGTAAACTGCCCTGTGCGTCGTGAACACCCTTCTTCCTTTTATGAGGCCAGTCATGATTCTGATGAAGGTTGCAAGCAATTTTACAACAATACACTGTTGTCATTCATGTCTGCTAGCAGACACCAGGCTGTGATTATCCCTTGAACTCAAGGCAGCGCTGCCAGGCAATGCTTTATTGAAACCATTGAGCCTGTTATAGATTGAAAGCCTACGCATCAGAAGCGGCTTCTAAACCCGGTTTAGCATATGCTCCTCCATGCCTAAACGGGAAAGACAACGACAGGCCTGGTAGGGGCCGGACCGTTGTGTAGTCAGACCGACCTTGCACCCATCACAATTCACCATACACAGCAAACATGCATGTTCAACCGATACGGCGCAAGTGCTGTGTGAAACCACTACGCATACTTCCAAGCACCTGCAGCAGCAGCAGCAGCAGCTGTTCTGCTGCAGCTGTGCCTAACGGGCTGTGCCTAAATCTGTGGAACACAGCTGAACTGCAGCTGAACTGCTGCTGCTGCTGCTGTCCTGCAGCCGCAGCTGGTGCTGTACAGCAGACGTCTGACTACTCACTTCCAGCAGCCACTGCTGCTGCTCCTGCTGCTTCTTTCCTGCAGCCGCAGCTGGCGCGGTGCTACAGACACGTAACTACTCACTTCCAGCAGCCACTGCAGCAGCTGCTGATGCTGCTGTCCTGCAGCCGCAGCTGGTGCTGTACAGCAGACGTCTGACTACTCACTTCCAGCGGCCACTGCTGCTGCTCCTGCTGCTTCTTTCCTGCAGCCGCAGCTGGCGCGGTGCTACAGACACGTTACTACTCACTTCCAGCAGCCACTGCAGCAGCTGCTGCTGCTGCTGTCCTGCAGCCGCAGCTGGTGCTGTACAGCAGACACGTAACTACTCACTTCCAGCAGCCACTGCAGCAGCTGCTGCTGCTGCTGTCCTGCAGCCGCAGCTGGTGCTGTATAGCAGACATCTGACTACTCACATCTAAGCACCTGCCGCTGCCGCCACTGCTCTGCTGCAGCCTCGCTTGGCCGTCAGAGATGACCGTGACTAAATCTTTTCACCATGAGGTAATAAGGCCAGCCACCTGCACAGGCAGCATCAGCTGCTGCTGCTGCTGGTGATGCTAGCGCTCCATCCGCTGCTCGCAAGCCATCACTGCTTCCAAGCGCCTGCTGCTGCACTGCTGCTGCTGCCGCTGCTCTGCTGCAGCCTCGCTTGGCTGTCCGAAATCACTTTGACTAGGTCCTCCACCCGGAAGGGCTTAGCCAGCCACCTGCAAATGCCTCTGCCGCTGCTGCTGCTACTTGAAGATGGCAACGATAGATCACTGCTTCCAAGCACCTGCTGCTGCACTGCTGCTGCTGCTGCCGCTGCTCTGCTGCAGCCTCGCTTGGCTGTCCGAGATCACTTTGACCAGGTCCTCCACCCGGAAGGGTTTAGCCAGCCAGGCGTCAAACCCTGCCTCCAGGCACCTGTTAAACCCCAGCAGCAGCAGCAGGGCAAGTGCACAGGCAGCATAATTGGATGACACATAGCATGTAAGCGCCTGCTGACCTATTTCAAGCCTCCAGAAAGAGGGTCTACGATTGTGCACAGCGCAATTGAAGGCCAACCAGGGTAAGAGGAGAACCCACAGTACATCATAGCAAGCCATAGTGGCCCATAATTAACATGTCTGTACCGACCAAATGTTATCAACATTCATTAACAGCCACCTGCCGCGCGTGTCCTCAACGCATCTGCTGTCACTGCCACCAGCACGCTCCTGCTGTGGAATGACTAGCAAGATATGATACAACTCAAACCAAGGGGGGGGGGGGGGGCACTTTCTCCACTGACAGCATCATCATCCCTTTTTAGCTGGCAACTTCAGAACATCTTATATACAATGTAAATTGACTACTGCAAGTTTGTACAGGGGTTCTGAGGTGGTTTTGGAGAGGGGGGGTGGGTGGGTGTCTGGGGGCCCACTAACTTTTTTGTCTTGGGGGTCCGAACTTTTTTGCCAGGAGCCCGATGAAGGCAAGAGTGGGCTCATATGAAAGCTTAGGTCATGTACTGTTGTTTGCACACGTTTTGATATCCTGGCCATAAATACCCGAGGATAACAAGGTGGCAGACAGACACCGAGACGCGCCGGGGGTGGCGGCAGTAGCAGTACAGCAGAGACATCAGATCGTTCGTGTGATGTTGCAACCACGCCAAAGCACAGCTTTCAGGGTCCAGAAATGATATAATAGTTATAACATAATATATATGTACTTCTGGGGCCTGACAGCGCACATTTCTGCAGTGGGGTGGGGGGGTGGGGGGGTGTCTAGGGCCCGTCAAGGTTTTTTATGATGATGTCCTACACTTTCTTGCGTGCCCCCCCCCCCCCCTGCTCAAACCACAGTATTCATACAAAGATAGTGATAGGGGATACCTGCAAGTTGTACTTGAAAACAGCAGACAGCGCATTGCCGCACCTGTCTCGTGTGCCAGCACGCTCCTGCTGTGAGGGGGACGCTGCTTGATGTACTGTTGTTGATGAAGATACATGCTGGTACTTTTCTCCATGGGAACTTCTGATCAAATTATCAGCACCGCTATCTTGTATGTTAATCTAAATTTATATGTTATTTTGCATTGCCGCACCTGTCGCGCGTGTCCTCAAAGGCGTCTGCTGTCACCGCCACCAGCACGCTCCGGCTATGAGGGTAGCGCTGCTTGATGTACTGCTGTTGACAAAGATAAGTGCCAGTACAGTTCTCCATAAAATATTCTGATTGGAGTATCAGTACTACATTTTGTATGTATTTTGTATGTTGATGTTGGTTTATATGTTACTTTGCATTGCCGCACCTGTCGCGCGTGTCCTCAAATGCGTCTGCTGTCACCGCCACCAGCACGCTCCTGCTGTGAGGGTAGCGCTGCTTGAAGCACGACACACACTGCAGCAGCAGCAGCAGCAGCAGCAGCAGCAGCAGCAGCGACAGCAATGTAGGTTGGAGCAGATATTTGCCTGCAGAGTGTGCAATCATATGCAGCTGGATCGCACCAGGTCCCCCTGCTGCCCTGACACCGTCAAAAGCACCCCAGCCACAACCATTCAATGCATATGCAAGTAATCACGAATGCCGAAACCGTCGCCAACTGTCTTAGCAAGTGCAGGATATAAACCCACACACTTCCATGCCGCCCATCAAGGGCATGTGCAGGTCGATCAGCAGCACACCGATCAGCAGCACATAAAAAGCATCACGGCCACCAACACATTTTACCTTCCTACAACTTTTCCACCTCTCAAAACCCCAAACCTTTGCAGATGCCCTGTATCTGAAAAACATGTTATAGTAACCCACCTCCATGCCGCCCATCAAGGGCATGTGCAGATCGATCAGCAGCACATCGAAAGCATCGCCGCCGCCGCGTGCCTCCACTGCCGCTAGTGCTTCCGCGCCGTTCACTGCCTGAGCCACTTGCTGCACGCCGATGCGAGCTAGGATACCAGTGGCCACCTGCGGAAGCAGCAGCAGCAGCAGCAGCAGCAGCAGCAGCAGCAGCAGCAGCAGCAGCAGCAGTCACTGGTCAGTGGCTTGGTGCACATCGCGCCTCCACTGCCGCCAGTGCTTCCGCGCCGTTGACTGCCTGAGCCACTTGCTGCACGCCGATGCGCGCAAGAATGCCGGTTGCAACCTGCAGCAGCAGCAGCAGCAGCAGCAGCAGCAGCAGCGATCCTTGTCAGACATTGATGGCCTGAGCCACTTGCTGCACGCCGATACGAGCCAGGATACCAGTCGCCACCTGCAGCAGGAGCAGCGGCAGCAGCACCCGCAGCAGCAGCGTCAGCAATTGGCTTCCGCGCCGTTCACTGCCTGAGCCACTTGCTGCACGCCGATACGGACAAGAATGTTGGTTGCAACCTGCAGCAGCAGCGGTGATCGTCAGCGACCAATCTGTCAGTGATTCAATCCGCCACTGCTGCCAGTGCTTGCTGTCGCCAGCAAACGCATCCAGCCCGCAACCCAAGCCACAAAACCTCAGGCACAAAAACCGCAAACAGAAAGGGCCGCAAAACCCCACCTTCATGTTAATGGCGTTGTCCTCAGCCAGCAGCACCAGCGCAGCGCAGCTGTCTTGCTCCCACCAGCAGCAGCATCCAGCCCGCAGCCCTCGCCACTAAACCCCAGGCACACAAACCCCGAACAGAAAAGGCCACAAAACCCTACCTTCATGTTTATGGCATTGTCTTCGGCAAGCAGTACCCGCAGCGCAGCTGTCTTGCTCCCGCCGGCAACAGCATCCAACCCGCAGCCCTGCTGCTTCACTGCAGTGGCAGGTTTCAGCAGCGGCAGCCGCCGCACATGATGCTGCTGCTGCTGCTGCTGTAAGTTGCTGCTGCTGCTGCCAGCAGCAGCAGCAGCAGTGAGGCTTGGTGCCTCGGGCGTGGAGCTGATGCTGCTGACAGACAGCAGCTCGCTTGCAGCCTCCTCTGTCACGCATGGCAGCGGCGCACTCACTGCTGCTGCTGCTGCTGCCAACTGCTGCTGCTGCTGCTGCTGCAGAGGTGACGCTGCTGCTGCTGCTGCTGAGTCAGCTGTCAGGTCAGTTTCCGAGCCTGATAGGCTGCTGGCTTGTAACAGATCGTCACACAGCTGGTGTGACATGACACACGCAGCCCGCTGCTGCTGCTGTATATCACCTGCTGCTGCTGCCGCTAGCCTGCTGTCTGGATGCTCGTGCGGCTGCTGCTCTACATGTAGCTGCTGCTGCTGGTGCTGCTGTATGGCCAGCACTTCTCCTGCTCCCTGCTGCTGCTGCTGCTGCTGGAGATCCATGTGCAGATCTGACTGATGCCCCAGCCCCGCTGCTGCTGCTGCTGCTGCTGCTGCTGTCACTGCCAAGTAGCCGTCACTGCCGCCGCCGATGCTGCTGCTGCTGCCGTGGGGGCTGTCAGGGGCGACAGGGTCTAGGCTCATCACTAACACCTCCTCAAGCGCAAGCTTCAGCCGGCCCTACAAACACACAATCAGCGCAGAAAATTGTAGCAATTGTGAGTTAGGTAGTTGCTAAAGCTCAGTCATACATCAAACATTGCCAAGTAAACAGGCTCTTCACTAACACCTCCTCCACTAACACCTCCTCCAGTGCAAGCTTCGACCGGCCCTGCAAAAGCACAGCAGTCAGCAGCCATGAAAATGAGTGACAATTCACCACGGATGAACTAGAGATAAGTCACATACTATATAATGGCCAAGCAATTAGGCGCATCACCAAAACCTCCTCAAGCGCAAGCTTCAGCCGGCCCTGCAAACGCACAATCAGCGCAGAGAATTTAGCAATTGTACGTAGGTGGTCACACATCACACAAATGCCAAGTAAACAGGCTCATCACCAAAACCTCCTCCAGCGCAAGCTTCAGCCGGCCCTGCACAGCAGTTCACACACATTGTTTTTCATTTGTTTGCTTTATGCAGGCTGCCAATAACAAATCCAGCATGGTTGAATGGCTGTGCAAGCTTCAGCCGGCCCTGCACAGCAGTCAGCAATCTTATATAAAGATAACGAGGGAGTCATACGTATGGCGCACAGTAAATGGTGTACAGCGGTCTAGGCTCATCACTAAAACCTCCTCCAGCGCAAGCTTCAGCCGGCCCTGCAGACAGACAGCAGTCAGCAGCCGTAAACTTTGGCACAATTCACCAAAGATGAACTAGATATCAGTCATACAAAATACAATGGCTAAGTAAACAGGCTCATCACCAAAACCTCCTGAAGCGCAAGCTTCAGCCGGCCCTGCACAGCAGTTCACAAGCCGGTTGTCCAGTTTAGTTTATCATTAAGCAGGCAGCCAACTACAGATCCAGCATGGTTAATTGGCTGTCGCCTGTCGTAACGGCCTTGTAACAGTCACGTACCCCGGCTGCCGGCTGCTTGGCCGGCAGCCCCCATACACCCCGCCTCACCTGTGTGACGGCCTTGTAACAGTCACGTACCACGGTCGCCGGCTGCCTGGCCGGCAGCCCCCACACACCCCGCCTCACCTGTGTGACGGCCTTGTAACAGTCATGTACCCCGGTCGCCGGCTGCCTGGCCGGCAGCCCCCACACACCCCGCCTCACCTGTGTGACGGCCTTGTAACAGTCACGTACCCCGGTCGCCGGCTGCCTGGCCGGCAGCCCCCACACACCCCGCCTCACCTGTGTGACGGCCTTGTAACAGTCACGTACCACGGTCGCCGGCTGCCTGGCCGGCAGCCCCCACACACCCCGCCTCACCTGTGTGACGGCCTTGTAACAGTCACGTACCACGGTCGCCGGCTGCCTGGCCGGCAGCCCCCACACACCCCGCCTCACCTGTGTGACGGCCTTGTAACAGTCACGTACCACGGTCGCCGGCTGCCTGGCCGGCAGCCCCCACACACCCCGCCTCACCTGTGTGACGGCCTTGTAACAGTCACGTACCACGGTCGCCGGCTGCCTGGCCGGCAGCCCCCACACACCCCGCCTCACCTGTGTGACGGCCTTGTAACAGTCACGTACCACGGTCGCCGGCTGCCTGGCCGGCAGCCCCCACACACCCCGCCTCACCTGTGTGACGGCCTTGTAACAGTCACGTACCACGGTCGCCGGCTGCCTGGCCGGCAGCGCTCTACCCTAGCTGCAGCACTGCCAGTTTTTTGCCTCGCTCCAAGGGCTGCTACAGCAAGTGTGTGTGCTTGTTCTTGTGCAAGCTGAGCAATCCCGCACCCCACTTCAAAAGGACCTTGCTGCATATTCAGGAAAAAAAGGAAACTGCTCCCACACACCCTGCCTCACCTGTCGTAACGGCCTCGTAACTGTTACATATCCCAGCTGCCGGCTGCCCGGCCGCCAGTGCTCCTCCAGTTGAAGCACTGCCGGCACAGCAGCAGCAGCAGCAGCAGCAGCAGCAGCGACATTTGCACCGGACGGCGAGCGCTGCAGCTGCAGCGCCAAACCCCCCTGCTGCTGCTGCTGCTGCTGCTGTGTGCCTGCTGCTGCTGCTGCCACTGGGGGTGTTACAGGCAGTTCGAATTCCATATCGAATTGTGGCGCTGCTGCTTCCACTTCCCCTTGACCTGGCCAGCCCATGAAGACCAGGCGGGCTGCCTCGCGGTCCTCACAGAGTGTAAGCGCACTCAGCAATCTGCAAAATAACAGGTTTTACACAGATTGTACAGAGGTTGTACACAGGTTGTATCAGGGTTCAGCAGAGGTTCGCAGTAAAATGATGAACCACAAAGAGGGTCGCAGCCAGCCCATGAATACCAGGCGGGCTGCTTCCCGGTCCTCACACAGCGTCAGCGCACTCAGCAGCCTGCACAAATAACACGTTTTGAAACAGTCTGTAACAGGTTGTATCAGGGTTCAGTAGAGTTTCACAGTCAAATGATGAACCAAAGAGGGACGCAGCCAGCCTATGAACACAAGGAGAGCTGCCTCGCGGTCCTCACACAGCGTGAGCGCACTCAACAGCCTGTGAAATAAAAGGTTTTGAAACAGGTGGTGTCAGGGTTCAGTCGGGGTTTGGGGTTCAAGTGCTGGGCATAACCCAAAAATACACGGCGAGCTGCCTCGCGGTCCTCACACAGCGTCAGCGCACTCAGCAGCCTGCAAGCAAAGGGTTGCATCAGGACTCAGGTGTAGTTCCAGGGGTTGGTGCCAGGTCAGGCATGCCCAGCAGCACAAAGGCGCACAGCCCGGTACAGACAAAGATATAGGGTTTTCAAACATCAAGACCTCCAAGGCAACCAAAAGATACAAGATGCAAACCTGAAATGAAGGTATGAGGCTGAGGCACACTCACCTTGTGTGGTGCATGTCCAGCAGCACGCAATTGTACAGCCCACTGCAGCAGATTGCTTACAAATAAAATGTATGAATGACAACCTGTGAACTATTATTTTTATCATTCACAATAAAGAGCAAAAAACCATTTAACCCACCTTGTGTGGTGCATGTCCAGCAGTACACAGTCATACGGCCCGCTGCAGCAGAAGGTGCGCTCATCCATGTCAGGCGCATGCTCCAGCTGCAGCACAACATTAAAGGGTCTACTGCAGTCAAGACTGAAAACGCTCAATAGGGCTCAACAAAATAGACATGACTAAACCCTGCTCACCTTGTGTGGTGCATGTCCAGCAGTAAGCAGTCATACGGCCCGCTGCAGCAGAAGGTGCGCTCATCCATGTCAGGCGCATGCTCCAGCTGCAGCACAACATACAGGGTCTACTGCGGTCAAACTGAACACCCTGTGTAGGGTTTAAAAGAAGACTAGGACTAAACCCTGCTCACCGTGTGTGGTGCATGTCCAGCAGCACGCAGTCATACGGCCCGCTGCAGCAGAAGGTGCGCTCATCCATGTCAGGCGCATGCTCCAGCTGCAGCACACCACTGCTGCTGCTGCTGCTGCCGGCTGCTGCTGCCTCAGCTTCTGCTAAGATCGCAGCAGCGGACCCCGGGGATACATGCAGTGTGCCGTTTAGCACTAGCTGCTGCATTGCTGCTGCTTCACAAGGCACAGCACACACAAAGCAGCCCCAGCTCCGAAGGGCCAGCGCTAAAACACTCCGCACCACCCGGCAGGGTTCAACCAGCAAAACCCTCTTGCCCCGAAGCAGCGGCATAGCCGCCTCGCCAGGCGCTGCTGCTGCTGCTGCCGCTGCGCTGCTGTACGGCCCGCCAAACTGCTGCTGCTGCTGCTGCTGCTGGAGCAGCAGCGAGTGGGTGAGCGGGGAGTGCACTGCAGGGCTGCTGCTCAGCCCTGCAAACCCGCCCGCTGCTGCAGCACCAGCAGCAGCAGCAAGCGGAGTGCTGGCATCTACAGCAGCAGCGAGGTTGGCAGAGCCTTGCGGCGTCAGTGCTGCTGCTGCTGCTGCGCTGCTGTTGGCTGCTGCTGCTGCTGCTGCTCGGTGCGGCTTGTGGCCAGCTGGCAGTGACAGCAGCGAGATGGTCTCGCGCTCTGTGAGGGCAGCAGCAGCAGCAGCAGCAGCAGCAGCAAGCGTGTGCCTCAGTGAAGTGACAACAGTGACAGCAGGGAGATGGTCTCGCGCTCTGTGAGGGCGGCAGCAGCAGCAGCAGCAGCAGCAGCAGCAGCAGCAGCAGCAAGCGTGTGCCTCAGTGAAGTGACAACAGTGACAGTAAGGACATGGTCTCGTGCTCTGTAAGGGCAGCAGCAGCAGCAGCAGCAGCAGCAGCAAGCGTATGCCTCAGTGAAGTGACAACAGCGACAGTGAGGAGATGGTTTCACGATCTGTAAGGGCGGCAGCAGCAAAGTGACACGGAGCAGCAGCAGCAGCAGTAAACATATGCCTCAGCGGCAGCAATACCTGAAGCCCTCAACACATCTGATACCAGTTGTACTGGACATGCACCACACATCTACATGCCATAACATAACATAACATAAACAATAAAATCTCCCTTTATAACAAGGCTGCAGCACTCACCAGACCCAAAGGTGCCCGCGTCGCTGCTGACCACGCTGCACGTCTCATCCGAGTCCTGGCAAAACCCTCCTCCTCCCGGGTTGCTAAACCCTGGCGCCAGCCCCAAAACCCCGGCGAGGTTCAGATCGCCCCTTAAACCGCTGCCGTCGCTGCCGGAGTTATGCTGCTGCTGCTGCCGCTGCTGCTTGGCCGCGCTGAGCAGCACGCTGCTGCGGCGGGACTTCGCGGCGGTGTTCACGGTGGAGTTCCTACCCCCCTGCGGGAACTTCACGGCGATGGACCATGAAAATGTGCTGCCGTGGCCTGGCCCTGCTGACTCAGCCCACATGCGGCCCCCCATGGCCTCTGCCAGGCGCTTGCTGATGACTAAACCCAGCCCTGACCCGCCATAGCTGCGCGTGACCGACGCGTCCACCTGCAAACACAGGCACAAACAGAACGCACAGAGCAAGCTGTTGTCAATTACATCCTTCAAACAGGGTGCAAAATTAAAAAAAAAACAGCCAGCACATTGCTGAGTCAGCCCACATGCGGCCGCCCATGGCCTCTGCCAGCCGCTTGCTGATGACTAAACCCAGCCCTGAACCGCCATAGCTGCGTGTGACCGATGCGTCCACCTGCAAAACAAGCAGAAATAGACCGCACAGCACAGAGCAAATATGCTGTTAGATGGTGTGATACACAGGACGGGCATGCAAACACTGCAAAAGAAACAGCCAGCACATTGCTGACTCAGCCCACATGCGGCCGCCCATGGCCTCTGCCAGCAGCTTGCTGATGACTAAACCCAGGCCTGAACCGCCATAGCTGCGCGTGACTGACGCGTCCACCTGAAAAACAGGCAGACACAGAACACACAAAGCAATGGCAGTGCCCTGTTGTTAACATATAAAGTAGATGAGATGTGAAGGCAATCATCGGACAAGAATTGGCCAGTCGATTGCTGACTCAGCCCACATGCGGCCGCCCATGGCCTCTGCCAGGCGCTTGCTGATGACTAAACCCAGCCCTGAGCCGCCATAGCTGCGCCTGACCGACGCGTCCACCTGCAAGACAGGCAGAAACAGATTGCAAAGAGCAAGCAGGGTGTGAAATGCAAAAATTTGGAGGAAACAGCTAGCTGATTGCTGACTCAGCCCACATGCGGCCCCCCATGGCCTCTGCCAGGCGCTTGCTGATGACTAAACCCAGCCCTGAACCGCCATAGCTGCGAGTGACCGACGCGTCCACCTGCAAGAGGCAAGAAAAGATAAATCATCAATCAACAATCCACAATGAAGGGTATTTGGGGTGTGGAAAAAAAATTAGGAGAGGCAGGCGCCTGCTGATGACTAAACCCAGCCCTGAACTGCCGTAGCTGCGCGTGGCCGATGCGTCCACCTGCAGGATGCATGGAAAATAAGTCACCATTCAACAATTTACAAAAGAGTACTTGGGGTGTAGAAAATAGCAAGATTACGAGAGGCAGCGCCAGGCGCTTGCTGATGACTAAACCCAGCCCAGAACCGCCATAGCTGCGCGTGACCAACGCGTCCACCTGCAAAACAAACACCCGCAGCAACCTGCTGTTAGAGGATGCACTGATGATGCACACAATGCGCTAGACCACTGGCGGAAGCCAGTCAATCGCTGAAAGACTGGGTGATTGCAGAATGAGCTTGTCAAAAGCGGGCTGTGTTCGCGTCGTGTAACACACAAATCGTCATGTCAACTACAAAAGCGACAGCCTACCTGTGAGAACGACTTGAACAGCTTGCCCAAGTCTGGTGCACTGATGCCGATGTCCGTGTCCTTCACGCTGAACCGGATCAGCCGCGTCGGCCACTCCTCAGGCCCACCAGGCGCCACACCGCTGCCGCTGTCACTAGTGACACTGTCGTGCGCAGGTGTAACTTGTGACACCAGTGTCACTGACAGAGAAGAAATCAGCCAATTGGGTCGCTGCTGACAACAAGAATGACAATAATGGCAACCCACCTGCGAGAAGGACTTGAACAGCTTGCCCAGGTCTGGCGCGCTGATGCCGATGCCGGTGTCTTTCACACTGCACCAGCCAGTGACAATAAGATACAATCAACAATAACACAACAGCGGCAACCTACCTGTGAGAAGGACTTGAACAGCTTGCCCAGGTCAACCTGGCTGATGCCAATGCCAGTGTCCTTCACACTAAACCGTATCAGCCGCGTCGACCACTCCTCGGGGCCGCCAGGCGCCACACTGCTGCTGCTGTCACTAGTGACACTATCGTGCGCAGGTGTCACTAGTGACACCAGTGTCACTGACAGAGCAGTAATTGAGCCTGGTGGACCGCTGCTGAGATCAAACATGACAAAAAATTGAATGGCAACCCACCTGTGAGAAGGATTTGAACAGCTTGCCCAAGTCTGGTGCACTGATGCCAATGCCGGTGTCCTTCACGCTGAACCGGATCAGCCGCGTCGGCCACTCCTCAGGGCCGCCAGGCGCCACACCGCTGCCGCTGTCACTAGTGACACTGTCGTGCGCTGGTGTCACCAGTGACACCAGTGTCACTGACAGAGAAGAAATCAGCCAATTGGGTCGCTGCTGACAACAAGAATGACAATAACATTAGTGGCAACCCACCTGTGAGAAGGACTTGAACAGCTTGCCCAAGTCTGGTGCACTGATGCCAATCCCAGTGTCTTTCACACTGAACCGTATCAGCCGTGTTGGCCACTCCTCAGGGCCGCCAGGCGCCACACCGCTGCCGATGCTGCCACGGGCATCACTAGTTACACCGCTGCCGCTGTCCTGTGCGGATGACTGTGTCACTAGTGACGCCGACGGCGTCACCGGTGACGCCGAGCCGGGTGTCACCGGCGGCTCCGCCCAGATCTCCAGCAGGATCTCGCCCGACTCGGTGAACTTTACGGCGTTGTTCAGCACGTTGAGCAGCACCTGGTGACACAGAACAGCAGCAGCAGCAGTAGCAGAGGAAGAGCCACAACAGTGAAGAAGACAGCAAAATCTCGCCCGACTCGGTGAACTTCACAGCGTTGTTCAGCACGTTGAGCAGCACCTGGTGACACAGCAAAACAAGGGAGATGATTCAGCCACATGCAAGCCTCAGTGAACTTCACGACGTTTGTTCAGCACGTTGAGCAGCACCTGGTGACACAGCAGAACAAGGTCAAGATTCAGCCGCAGGCCAGCCTCAGTGAACGTCACGGAGTTCTTCAGCACGTTAAGCAGCACCTGGTGACACAGCAGAACAAAAGAGATGATTCAGCAGCAGGCCAGCCTCAGTGAACTTCACGGCGTTGTTCAGCACATTGAGCAGCACCTGGTGACACAGCAAAACAAAGGGAAATGATTCAGCCGCAGGCCAGCCTCAGTGAATATTGCGGCGTTGTTCAGCACATTGAGCAGCACCTGATGACACAGCACAACAAACAAGATGATTCAGCCCCATGCCAGACTCTGTAAACTTCACGGCGTTCAGCACGTTGAGCAGCACCTGGTTACACATAACAGCAGCAGCAGCAGCAGCAGCAGCAGCAGAGGAAGAGCCACAACAGTGATTACGAGAGCGGAATCTCGCCCGACTCGGTGAACTTCACGGTGTTGTTCAGCACGTTAAACAGCACCTGGTTACACAGCAACACAAGAAAGATGTAATTGTGAACTTCACGGTGTTGTTCAGCACGTTAAACAGCAACTGGTGACACAGCAAAACAAGACAGACAAACAGATGCAGCCGCAGGCCAGCCCCAACATTGAGCGTCCAGGATAATTGCACACTTATCGCTGCTGCAATTGTGCTGCATCATTTCCAAGAGCATCGAAGCAGGCCAAAGTCCCTCTACCAGCTGCGCGCACATCGTGTAACATATACTGTAACATACAAAATAACAGAATGACAGATGCAAAGTAACAGGCCCACCTGCTGCAGCCGCTGCGCATCGCCACACAGAAGCCTAGGGATGCCTGAGCTGATGTGGTACGCCATCTGCAGCACCAGCAGCAGCAGCAGCAGCACCAGCAGCAGCAGCAGCAGCACCAGCAGCAGCAGCAGCGGCAGCAGTGAATATAAACAGCAGCAGTGCTTGCGGCGCTCGCAATGTGGCAGCACCAGCAAAGGCATGCAACACACCTTCTCTTCAACAGGACAAAGGAGCACGGACCAGCAGCTACCAGCACAACGACTTGTGTAGGATCACTTACAATCTTTCCGTTTCAAACCAGAAAGAAAGCAGGCAGCGCACCTGCAGGCGTTTTTGTGCCGCGCGCAGCCCCGCGATCTCCATGGCTGCCTCCACCGCCGTCTGCAGGCTGAAATTAATACGCACTGAAAATACAAAACAAACAGTCTCTAAACTGCACCTGCAGGCGTTTCTGTGCCGCGCGCAACCCCGCAATCTCCATCGCTGCTTTACAACCGACTGCAGGCCCTGACATCTTGCACCTTGAACTCCAAACCCCACACGCAGCGGCTTCGGCCCTAAGCACTGTCCCTAAACCGCACCTGCAGGCGATTCTGTGCCGCGCGCAACCCCGCAATCTCCATGGCTGCCTCATCTGCAGGCTGCACACGGGATGCACTGGAATCACAAAACGTATATAAACCCTGTACCGCACCTGCAGGCGTTTCTGTGCCGCACGGAGCCCCGCAATCTCCATGGCTGCCTCCACCACTGTCTGCAGGCTGAACACGCTATGCGCTGAACGTACAAAACATACACAAAAATAAAAAAATGCACCTGCAGGCGTTTCTGTGCTGCGCGCAGCCCCGCAATCTCCAGCGCTGCCTCTACCACCGTCTGCAGGCTGAACACGCTATGCGCTAAACGTACAGAAAATACAAACCCTAAACGGCACCTGCAGGCGTTTCTGTGCCGCACGCAGCCCCGCAACCTCCAGCGCTGCCTCCACCACCGTCTGCAGGCTGCACATGGTCTGCACTGAAAACACAAAACATACAAACCCTAAACCGCACGTGCAGGCGTTTCTGTGCCGCGCGCAGCCCTGCAACCTCCATGGCTGCCTCATCAGCAGGCTGAACACGGTATGCGCTGAACGTACAAAACATATCAACTCTAAACCGCACCTGCAGGCGATTCTGTGCCGCGCGCAGCCCCGCAATCTCCATCGCAGCCTCATCTGCAGCCTGCACATGGTATGCACTGAAAATGCAAAACATATAAACCCTGTATCGCACCTGCAGGCGTTTCTGTGCCGCGCGCAGCCCCGCAATCTCCATCGCTGCCTCTACCACCGTCTGCAGGCTGAACACTGCTGCCGTCAGCACCAGCTTGTTGGCCTCGATGCGCGAAAAGTCCAGGATGTCCGTGATCAGCGTCAGCAGCGTCTCGCCAGAGCACCTGCGTGTGTCATGTAACAAGAAAGTAACAAGAAAAGTGACATTGTCAGTGACAGGTGAGGACGGTGTGGGTCGGGACCAGCTTGTTGGCCTCGATGTGGCTGAAGTCCAGGATGTCCGTGATCAGCGTCAGCAGCGTCTCCCCCGAGCACCTGCGTTATGTGATGAAAAAGTAACAAGAAAAGTAACATAGTGAGTGACAGATGAGGACGGTGTGGGTTAGCACCAGCTTGTTAGCCTTGATGCAAGGACAGTCCAGGATGTCCGTGATCAGCGTCAGCAGCGTCTCCCCCGAGCACCTGCGTTATGTGATGAAAAAAGTAACAAGAAAAGTAACATAGTGAGTGACAGGTGAGGACGGTGTGGGTCAGCACCAGCTTGTTGGCCTCGATGCGGCTGAAGTCCAGGATGTCCGTGATCAGCGTCAGCAGCGTCTCCCCGGAGCACCTGCGTTATGTGATGAAAAAGTAACAAGAAAAGTAACATAGTGAGTGACAGATGAGGACGGTGTGGGTCAGCACCAGCTTGTTGGCCTTGATGCAAGGACAGTCCAAAATGTCCGTGATCAGCGTCAGCAGCGTCTCGCCCGAGCACCTGCATGTGTTACATACCAAAAACACACCAAATGACATGGTGGCTGACAGTTGATGAGGTGACACGCCAGCACCAGTCTGTTGGTCTCGGCGCAAGCTATGACGATGTGAATGGCAGTGCAAACTATGTTTCAAATGAACAGTACAGCAGTGCCAATTAGTCGCATCATTACCCATTAAAGCCCGTGATTTAAAAACCCTGTAAGTCCTGACAATTCAGATTCACTTTTTACTTTTTTGAACCCTACCTGATGGTGTTGACCAGGTCCCAATCACGCAGGGGACATGCTCGTTGCTGAAGGCAACTGCTTCACCGCAATTATGTGCCGGGTGATGAGCCGCGTGCAAACCAACACACAGCCTTTCAGCAACATGCGGCGAACACTGACACATCAAATCCGCAACGGTTATAAGCCTTGAGCCCTTCAAACCCCACCTGATGGTGTTGACCAGGTCCCACTGCGCAGGCGACAGGCTTGTTTCCGCGAGCAGCTGCCCCACGGCAATCATGCGGTTGAGCGGCATGCGAACTTCCAGCCTTTGTCATGAAATGTTCAAAACCTCAGATCACTGAACCCCACCACACCCTTTCCAAACCTACCTGATGGTGTTGACCAGGTCCCACTGCGCAGGGGAGAGGCTTGTTTCTGCGAGCAGCTGCCCCACTGCGATCATGCCGTTGAGCGGCGTCCTGATCTCATGGCTCATGCGCGCCAGGAACTGACTCTTGGCCTCAGTGGCGGCTGCAGCCTGCAGGGTTGAGGGTTTAAGAACGGCGGCAGCAGCAGCAGCAGGGTTTAGCGTTTATTACTAAACTAGTTGCAGCAGGCAGACGTGAGCGGCGTCCTGATCTCATGGCTCATGCGCGCCAGGAACTGGCTCTTGGCCTCAGTGGCGGCTGCAGCCTGCAGCAGCAGCAGCAGCAGCAGCAGCAGCAGCAGCAGCACAAAGTGGCGGGTTTGGTCAGCTCAGCTTTGCGGTGGTTGACCAGCTCCGTAATGTCCGATGAATTGCCTACACAGCTAGCAGCCTAGCCCTTTGAAAATATTATCAACACGATATGTGTTACAGTGATAGGTGTAGCAGCATGTTACATAACAAGTCATATGACGCACATGCAGCGCTGCATGCCGCGCTGCCAGCTCGGCCTTCTGGTGGTTGACCAGCTCCATGATGTCTGACAAAATGCCCACAGAACTAGCAGCCCCGCTTATCAAAAGCATTATAACATGACATGTGTTAGTAATCTTACATAACATGTCATATGACGCACCTGCAGCGCCGCGTGCCGCGCCGCCAGCTCGGCCTTCCGGGTGGTTGACCAGCTCCGTGATGTCTGGATGCCCACACAGCTAGTTGCCCAGCACAAAACACACAAGACTGTAACACCTGCTACATTTGAATGTAAGACTTTACATGACACACCTGCAGCGCCACATGCCGTGCCACCAGCTCCGCTTTGCAGTGATTGAGCAGCTCCGTGATGTCTGAACAGATGCCTACACAACTATCAGCCCCGTCCATCAAGAGTATCCTAACACGACATGTGTTAGTAATCTGTTACATAACATGTCATATGACGCACCTGCAGCGCCGCGTGCCGCGCCGCCAGCTCGGCCTTCCTGTGGTTGACCAGCTCCGTGATTTTTGACACTTTGGCGTTTACGCCAAAGGGCACTTTTTAGTCCCAAAATTTTATGCCCTCTCCAATGTTCCATAAAGGAAAAAGTCTATAGGGCCTACACAACTAGCAGCCCCGCCCATCAAAAGCATTATAACATGACATGTGTTAGTAATCAATTACATAACATGTCATATGACGTACCTGCAGCGCCGCGTGCCGCGCCGCCAGCTCGGCCTTCCGGTGGTTGACCAGCTCCGTGATGTCGCTTTGAATGCCAACGTAGTGCGTGAGGGTGCCGTTTGCGTCATGGATCGGCGTGATTGAAAGCAGGTTGACAAAGGGGTCGCCGTTCTTCCTGCAAGTGTAGGCCAAATCGAAGTTCAGCATGAGCCCAGGTTGCCGTGATGGTGCTGAGGCACTCGGCGCTTTGTGATGAAACGCAATAACAAGCGCTGTATACAGCTAAATAGTAGCTGGACCCCAAAGAAGGCAGCCCGTAAAACAAAAAGCGCTGCCAGCCTCACCTAAAGTTCATAAGCTGCGCCACGCACGCACGCCCCGCGTTGATGGCTGCCCGCAGCTGCACGCGGCTCTCCTGGTCGCTGCAGGAGCCCTGCGGCAGCAGCAGCAGCAGCAACAGCAGCAGCAGCAGCAGCAGCAGCAGTTAGTGACAAGCACGCCCCGCGTTGATGGCTGCTCTCAGCCGCACGCGGATCTCCTGGTCACTGCAGGAGCCCTGCAGCAGCAGCAGCAGCAGCAGCAGCAGCAACAGCAGCAGCAGTTGGTGACAAGCATGCCGTGCATTGCTGGCTGCTCGCAGACGCACGCAGATCTTCTGGTCACTGCAGGAGCCCTGCAGCAGCAACAGCAGCAGCAGCAGCAGTTGATGACAAGCATGCTGTGCGTTCACAGCCGCTGCTGACCCGCGCCGCCACACCGCTGCGCAATGCTGCTCCTAACCCAACCCCCACTTCTCACCCTGCACCCACCCCCAGGGTTCTGCAGTTCTTGTAAAGTATCACCCCCAGGCTGTAGCCAGTGATGCGGCAGAGCCCCACACACTGCTCAACCTCAATTTGAAGCTTTTCACCTACAACCCACAACCCACCTGCAGGAACCTGCAGTTCTTGTACAGCACTTCCGCCAGGCTGTAGCCAGTTGTGCGGCCCATGTTGACGTACATCAGCACCAACAGAACCCTAAACCGTCACCAACAGCAACTTTAACCCTAAAACCACAGCCATGTGCCTCACTAAACCCACCTGCAGGAACCTGCGATTCTTGCACAGCACTTCCGCCAGGCTGTAGCCAGTTATGCGGCAGAAGCCCATATCAACGTACATCAGCGGCATATCTGGCTTGCTGCAGTCTGCAGCGAGCATTGTGATCTTCCTTCGCTGCATCCACAGCCCGTGCCAGTGATGCGGCAGAACCCCACACATTGCTCAACCCCACAGCGCAGAACCCTGCAAAACCTGAACCTTTCTACTTACAACCCACAACCCACCTGCAGGAACCTGCAGTTCTGGTATAGCACCTCTGCACGGCTGAAGCAGGTTATGTGGAAGCACAAACCCATGTTGACATACATCAAAGCACAAACAGCACGCTAAACCGCCACAACAGCAACTAGTACCCTAAAACCACAGCCATGCGCCTCGCTAAACCCACCTGCAGGAACCTGCAGTTCTTGTACAGCACCTCTGCAAGGCTGTAGCCGGTTATGCGGCAAAAGCCCATGTTGACATACATCAAAGCAAACACAGCACGCTAAACCGCCACAACAGCAACTAGTACCCTAAAACCACAGCCATGCGCCTCGCTAAACCCACCTGCAGGAACCTGCAGTTCTTGTACAGCACCTCTGCCAGGCTGTAGCCGGTTATGCGGCAGAACCCCATGTTGACATACATCAGCGGCATATCTGGCTTGCTGCAGTCAGCAATTGTGATGCCTTCTTTCACTGCATCCATCGCCCGCACTTTCAGCAGCAGCAGCTCGTGCTCAGCCCTGGTCAAGACCACGTGGTCAACGCTTTGACCGGACGTTTGACCAGACGTTTGACCGTCGCCTGCTGCTGCAGGCACGAGCGGCTGCTGCTGCTGCTGCTGCTGCTGCTGGCAGTTGCTGCTGCTCCAGCGAGTGTTTAAGCCACTGCCGCTGCTGCTGCTGCTGCTACCGCAGATGATGGCGTCACCATTCTGCTGCTGTAGCCGCTGCTGCTGCTGCAGCAGCACGTGTCGCTGGTGCTCTAGGTGCAGCTGCTGCATCGGCAGCAGCACCTGCTGCAGCAGCTCTGAGTGCTGCTGCTCGTGCTGCTGCTGCAGCGCCTGCACTGCACCATCGTCCTGCAAGCAGCAAGCAGCCCCTGCTGCTGCTGCTGCCGCATCCTGGCGCTGCTGCTCTGCTGTTTCCTGCAAGCTGTTGCTGGTATGTGCTGCTTTCAAAACCTGCAGCTCTGTTTCCAGCAGTAGCGACCTGTGCCGCTCCTGCTGCAGCTGCAGCTGCAGTTCTGCTATGCGTGCTTGCAGCCTGCCCACCTCAGCCTGCAAGGCACCAAGTGACACGACAAAACACACACTGTCACCTCAACAGTACAGAACATACACAGAGGGCAGGTCAACACACGAAGCTTGGTAGCGTTGACCAAGTATGACCAGGTTTAGTGAGTCACCAGGGGTTCAAACGCTGCACTTCTACAGGCAAGCAAAGGTTACTGTGTATGAGGTAGGTGGTATAAAGTTTGTAGGCGATCGCGTACAGTTTCCACACCGCCTAACTCAAAACAGTAAACAGCAACCTTTGCTGCTTGCCGGCCTCAGCCACATGTATCACAGATGCGTGCATGAGACCAGTACCATAAGACAGAGAGAGAGAGAGAGAAAGAGAGAGCACACACGCAAGGCAGGCCAACATCAAGAGCATTGAGACTGCCACAGACAATCACAAAGCAAGGCTTGCGGCAAAACCAGCAGGACTGCTGCCCGTCAAGCTGCAGCGCAGCAGATGTTGCTGGGAAACCTAGGTTGTGTGCCCGCTGCAGTAAGCTTGCACCCCCCACACCAGCAGCCTATGCATGGTTTCAAGATGCTGCAGGTTTTGTGTGCTGCACAGCACCTTTGTGATGATACTTGCATTGCTGATGCAGTCAAACCCAGCTGTCATTGTATGAATCAAACAGCCATGTCATTCCTGCAAGGGATTGAGCACACATCTGCCAGCTGCCGCTGCTTGCAGATATTGTATTCGGCAGCTGCAAAGGCAGTGATGCAACACACAGCACCATTGCAGCTGCTTGAGGCAAGCTGTTCACGTTATGCATACAGTCAAACTCCATTGGTATCTGCAAGCTCACTGTGCCGCAGCAGGACTGTGTTTGTGCTGCTGCCATGCTGTCAGCAAGTGGGACTGCAGGGGTGTGCCACCAGCAGCAGTGCTGCTGAGGCAGCCACAGGTTACGTACTGACATGCGGCAGGTAACAACCACTATTAATGGCTGAATTGGATGGCTCAAACACTTGCCTGCTGTTCTACATTCCCCAGCTGTTCCAGGTTTGGTGCTTGTTCTGTGTGAGAGGCCATCGCCAGGCTGCTCTTCCCGCTGCGCCGCGGCAGCGTCACATAAGCCAGCTAGATCGCATACATTTCGCTTTATCGGGCATTTCCAGAACCAGACCACGTAGACACCACAACCACTCACAGCGATTGGACAGTCCCAGGTACACTTATAAAATAGAACCCACTCAACGACATTGCAAACAGGCTTGACAGTGCAATTTCGCAAGACACTCGCACCTGCTGCAAACACCCTCCGGTTCAAGCCAACTGGAGCCCTGTACATCAACGAGCTCTGCGATCATAGGGCAGATGCTTCGGTATTCGTTTCACCTCTTATATATCACATTAATCATTCTTGTCAGGCGACTGTGATCATCGTCCCGCACCCTTGGAAGCAGCAGCAGTAGTAGTACTGCCTAGCCTGCCATCAAGAACTGCCGTCGCCAGCACTGCGCCGTGCCACCCACCTAAATCCCACCTTAGCAGCTGATGCAATCCCAACGGGCTTACGCAGCCCCGTGAAGCAGCGACACGCGGCCTGCCCATGTCAGCAGCAGCACCAGCAGCAAACCCAGGCCATTTCACAGCCCCTGCAGCCGCTCCCTTCGTGCTGCCTGCTTTCACGAAAAGAGTCCGGGCTATCGGAGCGGAGGGAGGCGAGGAGGCGTCAGATGATAACCCTTGGGTCCACATGCAGCTCACAGACCCCTTCAACCAGCAGCAGGTGAGTGCTGGGTGCAGTTTGAAAAATTGCAGGAAATACACTGTCGGGGCAGTGCATGTAATGTGCATCATTTGAGAGTACGTACAGCAGCAGCTGGGCGTGGCGCAACACATGCAGCTCACAGACCCCTTCAACCAGCAGCAGGTGCGTGCAGGGTGCGGTACATGTGTTGTGCTTGGTTGTAAGTCTGGATGCAGTAGATGTACTGCACATAGGTGTGCTGGGCGCACGTACAGCAGCAGCTGGCTGCAGCACATGCAGCTCACATCAACCAGCAGCATGTGCATTGCAGCCATAGTGTCCTGCAAGCTGTCAGTGCAGCTGCAGCGTCCTGCAAGCACTTAGGGTCCCACATGCAGCTCACAGGCCCCTTCAACCAGCAGCAAGTGGGCCACTCACAGTGTCCTGCAAGCTGTCAGTGCAGCTGCAGCGTCCTGCAAGCACTTAGGGTCCCACATGCAGCTCACAGGCCCCTTCAACCAGCAGCAAGTGGGCCACTCACAGTGTCCTGCAAGCTGTCAGTGCAGCTGCAGCGTCCTGCAAGCACTTAGGGTCCCACATGCAGCTCACAGGCCCCTTCAACCAGCAGCAGGCGGTCACACCCATAGTGTCCTGCAAGCGTTAAGGCAGCTGGCAGCTGACAGACACCCTTTAACCAGGCACGCCCCAGGCAGCTGGGAGCGTGCTGCAAGTGTTTGAACAGGCATTCAGCAGCTGCAGCAGCAGTGTGCAGCAGTGTCACACAGCAAAGATTTCACCACCAGTTGCAGGCAGCGGCAGGATACTGGTAGCCTTAGCTACTGGGAACTGAGGCACACAAGCCGCTTGCGGTGCTTTTGCTGCTCTGCTGCCGCAGTCAGCACATACCACTGTGGACCTCGCCACGCCAGCAGCAGCAGCACTTATAAGTAGAGGGTTGCAAAATACGACACCAAAGCCGCTTGTGCTGCTGCTGCTGCTCTTCTGCTGCCGCAGTCAGCACAGACCACTGTGGACCTCGCAACGCTAGCAGCAGCAAGTCCAGTAATGCTCACCTGATAACTAAACCACCCAGCCGCTTTACTGCTGCTGCTGCTACTTGCTGCTGCTGCTACTGCTGCTGCTACTGCTGCCGCAGTCAGCACAGACCACTGTGGACCTTGCAACGCTAGCAGCAGCAGGGCCGGACGGCCTACCGGATGCAGCGGCAGCAGCAGATGCGGCAGCAGCAGCAGCAGCCAAGGCAGCAGAGGAGGCTGCCCCCAGGCCGGAGGAAGTCATGAAATCCTTTGCAGCCGCAAAGGTGGGCTGCAGCTGAGGCCGGCGTTTTGAAGTGTTTTTTGTTATTTTCAGGTTTGTCAGTTGCAGCGTGCTGCAGGAGGGGCGCTACCTGACTGTTGGGAACGTGGAGGCACCCAATGATATTTCATTGCTAAAACCTGTTAATTGTGGTTGTACCATGCTCAACCCTGAACCCTGTGCCACACTAAACCACACTGCAAAACCGCAGGGTGAGCTGCAGGCCACGCTGGCAGTGCTGCAGGAGGGGCGCTACCTGACTGTTGGCAAAGTGGAGAACCCCAATCTCCACCGCAGGTGCTAAACCATGTTGAATTGTGTTATTTACTGCTAAAACCTGGCCTTTGAATCGTTATGCTAAACTGCAGGGCGAGCTGGAATGGCTGCAGGCCACGCTGGCGGTGCTGCAGGAGGGGCGCTACCTGACTGTCGGCAAAGTGGAGAAGCCGAAAGGGCCGCAACTGCTGCTGGACATTGCAGCAGCCGCGAACAGCAGGTGCGGCTGCAGCATTGGAAACAAAACACGCACACGCACAAGTATGAGGTACAATGAATGAACTGCAGCTGCTTGTATTGTGGAAGAAGATTGGTCATTGGAGACATGGTTTGTGTCGGAAGCCGAAAGGGCCGCAGCTGCTGCTGGACATTGCAGCAGCCGCAAACAGCAGGTGCAGCGGCAGCACACGCACAAGTATAAGATAGAATGAATGAAAAGCAGCTGCTTCTAGTGCAGAAGAAGGTGGGCCATTAAAAGACATGGTTTGTGTTGAAAGCCGAAATGGCCGCAGCTGCTGCTAGACATTGCGGCAGCCTCAAACAGCAGGTGCGTCTTCAGCAAACAGTACGGTACTAGTTATCATCACATGCTGTGATATCCGATATAAAGAGTCTTTAGTCACATGCAGCTGCTTGTAGTACGGAAAAATGCGGCAGCCTCAAACAGCAGGTGCGATTTGCTAACAGCTATCGTTGGCTTGTGTGCAATTGGCCGGCAGCAGCAGCAGCAGAGGCGGTGGCGCTGTTTTACGTAGCAGCAGCCGCGGTCTCTGACGCCTCTCATGATGTCAACTAGCCGCGTGTGGTGTGGCCGGGTGCTGCTGCTGCAGGTACCAGCGGCGCGCGACAGCAGCAGCGGCAGCAGCAGCAGCGCTCTCCGAAGGAGCAGCAGCACTCTCTGCTTTGGGCAGCAAAGAGGATGCCTTTTATGAGCAAGTTGCGCAGCTGCAGCGGTTCTGGAAGGTTCAAACCGAGCCGCCAGACAGTGCCTTTGCCTACTCGGTCAACCTCCGTTTGACCAGCAGCAGCAGCAGCAGCAGCAGTGAGCCGCCGGCGGCAGCAGCAGCAGCAGTGGGGCGCGGCAGTGTAGCTACTGTGTACATTATGAAGGACCCCAGTGGCATGCTGCGGGTGCAGGTGCCTGCAGTGAAAGAACCGGGGGCACCTACTGTAACCAGAAAGGGTGCGGAAGGTGAGGGGTGTGGAGGGTCTTGTGGTTTTTTATCACGCTGTCAAGGTGTTGAAAGGCCCCAGTGGCATGCTGCGGGTGCAGGTGCCTGCAATAAAAGAGCCGGGGGCGCCGAGTGTGACCAAAAAGGGCGCGGAAGGTGAGCGTGGTTCAGGGTATAGGGTTTCAGGCGTGGTTGTTGCACTTGGAGTGCGGGTGGCATGCGCGGGTGCAGGTGAGGGGTGCTGGGTTTTGGGGCTGCTTACAACATTGTGCATGTGTTGAAGGACCCCAGTGGCATGCTGCGGGGGCAGGTGCCTGCTGTGAAAGAGCCGGGGGCACCGAGTGTCACCAGGAAGGGCGCGGAAGGTGAGGGGAGTGGAGGGTTTTGGGGGATTTTTTCTCACTCTGGCTAGGTTCCAAGGAAGGACCCCAGTGGCATGCTGCGGGTGCAGGTGCCTGCTGTGAAGGAGCCACGGGCACCTACTGTAACCGAAAAGGACGGAGAAGGTGAGGGGTGTGGAGGGTTTTGAGGATTATTTAGAACGCTGTCAAGGTGATGAAGGGCCCCAGTGGCATGCTGCGGGTGCAGGTGCCTGCTGTGAAGGAGCCGGGGGCACCTATCGTAACCAGAAAGGGCGCAGAAGGTGAGGGGTGTGGAGGGTTTTGTGGTGGTTTTATCACGCTGCCTTTAGGTGTTGAAGGACCCCAGTGGCATGCTGCGGGGGCAGGTGCCAGCTGTGAAAGAGCCGGGCGCGCCGAGTGTCACCAGGAAGGGCGCGGAAGGTGAGGGTAGTGGAGGGTTTTGGGGTTTTTTTTCTCACTCTGGCTAGGTTCCAAGGAAGGACCCCAGTGGCATGCTGCGGGTGCAGGTGCCTGCTGTGAAGGAGCCACGGGCACCTACTGTAACCGAAAAGGGCGGAGAAGGTGAGGGGTGTGGAGGGTTTTGAGGATTATTTAGAACGCTGTCAAGGTGATGAAGGGCCCCAGTGGCATGCTGCGGGTGCAGGTGAGGGGTGAGGGGCATGCAGGGTTTCTGGGGGGTCTTATCACGCTGCCTAGTTCCAAGGAACGAGCGTGGTGGCATGCTGCGGGTGCAGGTGCCTACTGTGAAAGAGTCGGGGGCGCCGAGTGTGACCAGAAAGGGCGCGGAAGGCGGGGGGTGTGGAGGGTTTTGGGTTTTTTTATCACGCTGCCTTTGGGAGTTGAAGGACCGTGGTGGCATGCTGCGGGTGCAGGTGCCTGCAGTGAAAGAGCCGGGGGCACCGAGTGTCACCAGGAAGGGCGCAGAAGGTGAGCGTGGTTGATGGTATCAGGTTTCAGGGCTGGTTGCTGCACTTGGTGTGCGGATGGCATGCTGCGGGTGCAGCCTTGTCTGCTGTGAAGAAGCCGTGCACACCTACCGTAACCAGAAAGGGCGCAGAAGGTGAGGGGTGTGGAGGGTTTTGTGGTTTTCTATCACGCTGTCAAGGTGTTGAAGGGCCCAAGTGGCATGCTGCGGGTGCAGCCTTGTCTGCTGTAAGGAGGCCGGGGGCGCCGAGTGTGACCAGAAAAGGCGTGGAAGGTGAGACGGGTGTGGATGGTTTGGGGGTTTTTCACGCTTCCCTAGGTTTTAAGCAAGGACCGTGGTGGCATGCTGCGGGTGCAGGTGCCTGCAGTCAAAGAGCCGGGCGCACCAAGTGCGATCAGAAAGGGCGCGGAAGGTGAGACAGGTCTGGGTTTTGTGGCTGCTTACATCTAAAAGGACCCCAGTGGCATGCTGCGAGTGTCACTTTGCAAACCCACCGGCAGTGTACACAGGCCCAACCGCCATCCATGGGCTGCTGCTGCATCTCGCTGCTTGTCACTTTGCTGTTACAATTTTGTCACTACTTGTGTTTTTATTATTTTATGTTACTTTGCAAACCCGCCGGCAGTGTACACAGGCCCAACCGCCATCCATGGGCTGCTGCTGCATCTCGCTGCTTGTAAAGTTTATGTCACTGATACATGTCACTGTTGTGTTACATTTCTGTTACTTTGCAGAGCCGCCGGCCGTTTACACAGGCCCAGCCGCCATCCACGGGCTGCTGCTGCAGCAGCTGCGGCTCAACACGTGGCACCTGGTGCTGTCATCGTTAGATGCGGAAATAACGCACATGCTGGGACTGCCAGCGCGGCTGCAGCCGTCAGCGGCGGCTGCGCGGGCCGCATCAGCAGCAGCAGCAGCAGCAGCAAGTAAGAGCAGCAGCAGCCAGCAGCAGCAGGGGCAAGCCGGTTCAATTGATATCAGTGCAGCAGCTGGTGCTGCAGCAGCATCAGACGCGCAGCAGAGTCTCAGCACAGGAACCACTGGCCCTTCGAGCTCAGCAGCAGCAGCAGCAGCAGCAGTGCCAGTGGTGCGCTCGAACAGCAGCAGCAGTGCACTACAGCGGCAGCTGCTGGCATCCTCTGCAGGCGGCCACTTCAGCTTCTATGCTACACTGTCAAGCCTTGTCCTGCAAACTGTGATTGGCAGCGCTGCAACAGCAGGCGAGGAGTACGTGCTCCAGCAGCAGCAGCAGCAAGCTGGGGCCGATCCAGCAGCAGCAGCAGCAGCAGCAGCAACGGTGATGGATGGATCTGCAGGATCCTCCCGAGGCACCACACCAGCAGCAGCAGAGGGGTCAATAGCAGAGGGGCTGTTGTTGGGAGACATTGATGTAGGGGGGCCGTGGGAGCGCGCTGCTGCTGCTGCCGCTGCTGCTGCCGGCGGCGGCGGGCGGCTGCTGCTGCAGGATCCGGCAGCAGCAGCGGATGCAGACATGCAGGCAGCGGCAGCAGCAGCAGCAGCGAGGGCTGAAGGGGTCATAGTTGAGCCGCAGCTGCTGTCGCTGCGGCCGCTGGCGTTAGGCCACTTGTTAGTAACGCAACTGGGGCACATGTTGACCTTCCCGTGGCGAGGCGGGGACTCAGTACACATGGCAGCAGCAGCGTATGCTTTCCATGCTCGGCAAGCACATGATCGCCAGCGCCAGCGGATTGAGGCGCAGCGGCAGCAGCAGCAGCAGCAGGGCGCGCCTGGCAGCAGCAGCAGTGCGGCAGCAGCAGCAGCAGCTGGAACTAAAGCCAGCGGATCAGCTGCTGCTGCTGCTGCTGCTGCTGGGATAGGAGGTATGGGGCGAGATGGATCTATGACTGCTGGCAGCAGCAGGGGAGCAGCAGCAGCAGCAGGCGCAGTCGTGGTGCTGCTGCCGCAGGTGTCATTTATGACATGCTTGTCGCGCTGGCTTGCGCACAGCAGCAGCAGAGGCTTACTACGTGCCAAGCTCGACAGCCAGCTGCTGCTGCATCCGGGGGTTGCTGCAAAGACGCTACAGTGCTGCCACAGCTGTGTGTCTGCAATACAACTGGCACCTTCGCTGCTGCTTGCAGCGCCTGCAGCAGCAGCAGCAGCAGCACCTAGCGATCCCAGCAAACCCAGCCCACAGCAGCAGCAGCAAGGGCGGCGACGCGGGTCGGATCGGCCGTCTGTCGCCGACCTGGATTTGAATCCTGGAAATAACGTGCTGGTGCTGTTAAATGACACATCAGTTAGCCTGGAGGGGCCAGGGCTGGGCCTGTTGGCTGGAGCAAGGGGCTTGCTGGGGCAGCACAGCAGGCCGCGTGACGTGCAGCAGGCTGTTACATACCTGCACGCGCTGCCGGGACTGCTGGAGCCGCTGCTGCAGCAGATGCAGTCACCATAGCAGCAGCGGCAGTCGGTTGCAGTTGTTACAGGGGCAGCACAGCAGGCCGCGTGATGTGCAGCAGGCGGTTACATACTTGCATGCCCTGCCGGGACTGCTGGAGCCGCTGCTGCAGCAGATGTATCATGCATGATGCAGTTTGTTGCACATTGAGTCGGGGCAGCACAGCAGGCCGTGCGATGTGCAGCAGGCAGGCGGTGGCATAGTTGCATTGTGCAGCAGGGCACAGGGCTGGGGCTGCTGGCTGGAGCAAGAGGCTTGCTAGGGCAGCACAGCAGGCCGCGCAATGTGCAGCAAGCTGTTACATATAGCATGCCCTGCCGGGACTGCTGGAGCCGCTGCTGCAGCAGATGAATGCGACATAGTGGGTGCAGCGACGGCAGCAGCAGCAGCGGTAGCAGCAGCGGCAGCAGCAGGTGGCAGCAGTTGTTACAGGGGCAGCACAGCAGGCCGTGCGATGTGCAGCAGGCAGGCGGTGGCATACCTGCACACGCTGCCGGGGCAGCAGCAGCAGGCCGCGCGATGTGCAGCAAGCCCTTGCACATTGGCATGCACTGCCCGGACTGCTAGAGCCACTGCTGCTAGCAGCTTCTGCTGGAGGCCTGTGGCAGGTGTACGCTTGTTGGCACCATTGTGTTGCATGTGTTGACGGCTGCACAGAGAGCGCAGCATGTGCTTGTAATGTGTGGCCTGCACCTATGTATAGCATGCTGAGCCTGATCCAGTGCTGTGCCCTGCCGAGCATCAGCCGGTCCGGTCGTGTCTGGAAACAACACGATTTTCATAAGCTGCAAATGATGGCGTGGGAGTGAGGACGTCTGCGGGCTTGCAGCTATCGCTGGACGGCCTCTTATGCTGCCAGCACTGCGCACATGCATGCATGTGCCACGTGACGAATCGCTCGCAGGCCGGTCCATCAAGCTCATACAATCTTGAACGTCATACAGGTTTATTGTAATAAACGACAAGAATGGGTATATGCTGCATTCGAGCTTGCTTGCCTTCGCACACCGTCACAAGCTGACAGAACTACCGGCACCCCAGCTGAGAAAGAACGTGAGCAACCGCAGCTACACACAACTCAATGAAGTTATTTTTGATGAAAAGCTTGTTTTTTTGCTGTTTGAATCTGTTCATCACGTCCTCCGGTGCACAGGCGGTTACGCGCGAAAGACAGAGTGCCTGCGCCAAATCCCCAGACCTTGCATTTCCCCCAGCGAACGTAAAAAGGGATTTTGGACTTCTAAAACTTACTATCAGCGTCGTGCACTTTGGTTAAGACAGCGACGGCTGCCATGCTGGCAGCAGTACCTCTGCAATGCATCTCCTGCAATGTACGCTGACAAGGACTAGCTGCTGTCAGCTAGTCTTGTCACTAATGCGCATTTTAAAAGTATCTAAGAAGACAGTCAGCGACGCACACTGTTCCAAGGGGCGCAACGCATAGCAGCAGCAGAAGAGGAAGCAGCAGCAATGCCGCGCTGCAATGTGCAGCGCTGGCAGGATGCCAAGGATTGCTGGAGGTGCTGTGTGGCACTGATCAGCATCCTACTAGTTTGCACACCAGGTAAGCAGCATGCTGGATATGCGTTACTGTTGGTGTCAGGATCATTGGATGTAGTTTGAGCTGGCGGACACGCTGTGTGGTGCTGATCAGCATCATGCTGCTGTGTATCCCAGGTAAGCAGCATGCTGGATATGTGTTACTGTTGATGTCAGGAACATTAGATGTAGCATGTTGAGCTGGTGGACACGCTGTGTGGTGCTGATCAGCATCATGCCGCTGTGCATCCCAGGTGGGAAGCATGGTGTACAAGAGTTGCTGTTGATGTCGGGTTGATTAGATGCTGCGCGTTGAGCTGCCGCTGCACACAAAGCAAGCCCTGATCAGCATCAGCTGCTGTGTATCACAGGTGAGCAGCATGCTGACATATATTTCTGAGTTTTCCTAGATGTTGTGGGCAAGCTTCCGCTGTAATCAAAGCAAGCGAGTTAGCAGCAGCAGCAGCAGCAGCAGCAGCAGCAGCGTTGGCGGCAGCAGCATTGCCCCGTGCGCTGCCACTGCTGACATTGAGCAGCACAGTACGTCATCAAGGGCGCATGTCAGCAGCAGGCGCTTTAGGACGAGTAAGCCAGTGCAGTGATAAGAGCCAGGGCAGCATAAAACAGGACGGTGGGCGCAGCAAAAGCAACAGGCCGTCATCAGCTGACGACAAAGCAGCAGCAGCAGCAGCAGCAGCAGCAGCAGCAGCAGCAGCGCAGCAGCAGCGGCAGCAGCAGCAGCAGCAGCAGCAGCAGCAGCGCGTTCAGCCACACACTGCATACAGCGACCCGGGGAACAGCTGCCAATGCCAGCCAGTTACAGCTCGGACAACAGTCAAGGCACTGGAGCAACAGAACAGCAGCCGCTATCTAATCAGTCATTCACCCACACATGTAACCCATGCTAGCACTGCTTTTGCATGCAGAAAGTAGCCTCTGGTTGTCTCTCTGCTAGTGGTCGATGCTGGTTTGTCAACCGGCACTGTTGACTCAGCGGCAGGCAGCAACGGCAGCAGCAGCAGCGGCAGCGGCAGCAGCAGCAGCAGCGCCAGCGGCAGCAGCAGCAGCAACGGCAGCGGCAGCAGCAGCGGCAGCAGCAACGGCAGCAGCAGTCACAGCGACGGCGGCAGCGACGGCGGCAGCGGCAGCGGCAGCGGCAGCGGCAGCGGCAGCGGCAGCGGCAGCGGCAGCGGCAGCGGCAGCGGCAGCGGCAGCAGCAGCAGCAAAGGCAGCCGCAACTGCAGCAGCAGTAGCAGCAGCATCAGGGGCAAGGGCACACCACCTCGCGTGCACCAGCGCGGCAATGGCGTAGCCACACACATACTACTGCCACCTGTGTGTCGGTGTTTATTTTGTCATTCCCTGCTGTGTATGTGTGCCGGTCTGCAGGCTCCCTGGCCCGCCGCCTGGCCCAGGCCCCCTGGGAGTTTCAACCCCCCAGCAAAAGTAATAGTGTTTTTTCAGAGTAATAGTGTTTTAAAATAAGAGCTCTAACAAAGGAAGCATGCATGCCTCACACCCTGCCGCATGCTGTAAGTGGTTGCTTCGCGTGTGCCCTTTGAGATGATCTGCAGGCGCCCTTGCTCGCATCAACCCCCACAGCCCGCCAGGTGGCATAACATGACCAACACACCCAACCATATTCTTCCCCGCCAATCTTTTTAATCTGTGACTGCAGGTTTACACGCCCGCCGCCTAGCCCAGGCCCCTTGGGAGTTTGACCCCGCAGCTCCCCAGCAGCCGGTCATCCCAGTGGACGCAAATAACAAGTCCGTAACTGTTACAACGCGCTTCGACACGCGCCTGCCGGACTACAAGCAAGGCGACGTCTTCGTGCGGTTCGACACCCCAGACGAGCCCACACATATCAAAGGAGTGGATGTCCGCGCTATTGCGGCCTACCCAAACCCCAAATTCGACAATCCAAACGGCTGGCGCTTCAAAACCCTCGCCAACGCGTCCCAGGTTTTTGTATACCCCGACGACCTGACCGCGAGCGCGATCCAGCTTGCGACGACGTCTCGAGCTGATTCGAAGCTCGCGCCGGCCACTGCCCTAGGATCGACATATGCCGAACATAACGGCACGATTGACTCCAACATGCATGTGCATGCATTTGGGCGTCCCGGCCTGCAGTACGGCGCGACGACGGCGATCGCTGACAACACAGTAATCTCCACCGTGGATTACGCCTACGATTACTCAGTGGGAGCCAAGCTGCAGACTGACGTCAGCGCAGAGGCGGGTCAGGGTGTGGCAGTAGCCTTAGGGCGCGCAAATGGAGACTCCAAGCAAGGCAGCACCATCAGCCGAGTCAAGTCTACTGCTTACGCGTCACGCTGGTGAGTGTGCATGGTTTAGGGTTTGGGGTGGCAAGGTTTGGATGCGTGGTTTTGGGTTTGGCTGGCTGGCTGTGTAATCTCCACTGTGGATTACGCCTACGATTACTCAGTGGGAGCCAAGCTGCAGACTGACGTCAGCGCAGAGGCGGGTCAGGGTGTGGCAGTTGCCCTTGGGCGGGCGCATGAGGACTCCAAGCAAGGCAGCACCATCAGCCGAGTCAATTCCACTGCTTACGCGTCGCGCTGGTGAGTGTGTGTTTCCGTGGTTGGGGTTTGGGGTTTAGGGTGCCGGGGTGCAGAGGTAGGGCCGTGTGTTTCGGAGAGTTTAGGCTGGTAAGGAAGCGTGTCAGGGTGTGGCAGTTGCCCTTGAGCGCGCAAATGGGGACTCGAAGCAAGGCAGCACCATCAGCCGAGTACAGTCTACTGCTTACGCGTCACGCTGGTGAGTGTTGTGCATGGTTTTGGGGTTTAAGGTGCCGGGGTGCAGGGGTGTGGCCGTGTCTGTTGTGGGACGTTTAGGATGGTAGGGAAGAGGGTCAGGGTGTGGCAGTTGCCCTTGGGCGCGCAAATGGGGACTCCAAGCAAGGCAGCACCATCAGCCGAGTCAAGTCCACTGCTTAAGCGTCACACTGAGGAGTGTGCATGGTTTAGGGTTTTGAGGTGGAAAGGGTTGGACGTGTGGTTTTGGGTTTTGGCTGGCTAGCTGTGTAATGTCCACCGTGGATTACGCCCACGATGACTCAGTGGGAGCCACACCGTGTCAGGTGATGCCAGATTTCACGCATGCTCCAACCTACTCTGCTGCTGCTGCTGCTGCTTCTGCTGCTGCTGCTGCTGCTGCTGCTGCTGCTGCTGCTGCTGCTGCTGCTGCTGCTGCTGCTGCTGCTGCTGCAGGTACACATCACCAGGCCACAGGCATTGCCAACATTGGGCGAATGCATGATCTGATGCACTTTGCTGCTGCTGCTGCTTCTGCTGCTGCTGCTGCAGGTACATGGCACCTGGCCGGGCAATATTCAGCATTGCCAACATGCACCTGCACACATGCTCTGACGTAATCTGCTGCTGCTGCTGCTGCTGCTGCCGCTGCTGCTGCAGGTACATGGCACCCGGCCACGCAATATCCGGCATTGCTAACATCGGCCGGGGCGGCAGAGCCGCCAGTTACAACTGGAACAGAGCACGAGCCAGCCTAGGCAGTGCCACTGCCGGTGTGCTGGCAAAGAATCTGGGCACCGGAGACTTTATAGGCAGCAAAACGGTGGGGTTTGGGGGTTTTGATGTGGCTTTCACCCTGGCGTTTCAAATGTCAGTGTTCTGCCTTGGCGTCTCACGTATTCACTTTGTTCCATTACCATCTGCCCGTCGCTGCCTGCCTGCTTCTCGTCTACTCCCCTTTTTCACGGAAAAACTGGTGGGCATGTGTGGCGCATTCACAGACGGCGACTACAGAGCAACCAACACCCTTTTAAACACCACCACCAGGCATGCATATGCGCAAGAGTTTGATGTATGTGCGTTCCAGGAATCCGCAAAAAAATCTTTTCGCATCTGCCTCTTTCTACTTGCCTGCTCCTCGTTCACACGATTTGAAAACAGGTCGGCGCGGGAGGCGCATTCACAGACGGCGACTACGGAGCAACGGGCACCTTACTTGACAACCGCGCCAACACCGCAGCAGGGAACGCTGCAGCGGGCTACTTGAACTTGAACCGAGCATATCTGGAAGATGCGCTTGCAGCAAACGATCCCGGCGCGTCTGCTGCGACTGCGGTCGGCAATGCGGTCGCGGGCGGCATCACGATTGCCATTGCAGACGAGGGTGGCGCATTTATTGGAGAGTGAGTCTGGGGTTTAGGATGCAGTATGTGCGGGGTTTTGGGGTTAACGGTTTTTAAATTTGTTGCGTTGGAGGGGTAGGGTGCAAGGCTCATGGTTTATGGTTGAGGGGTAGGGTGCAAGGTTCATGGTTTATAATCGTCGAGGCACGGTGGCATCACCGATCAACGTGGCGGATGAAGGCAACGCGTGCAATGCAGAGTGTGTCTTGAGAGTGCAGGCTTTAGGTTACAGGGCTTGAAGTTGCAGTGCTGAGGTCTAGGGAATGAGTGAGGGATCAGTCCATCAACGTCATTGAGGCGGACGAAGGCCGCACGTTCATCGGAGAGTGAGTCTAGGGTTTTTGGATGCAGGGTGTGCCAGATTTCAGGGTCTGCATTGGCAAATGTAATTGTTGGGTCTCAGGTGCAGGGATTTTGGTGTCAGTTGCTGAGTTTGACAGATGGCCGGATGTTGTTGCCGCACCTAACATAACAGTTACAACAGGAGTTTCACACATTCAAACCCTTGCTGATATGACGCCCGCTGCAGCCGCTCCTGCCACAGCTACAACAATGAATTTGACACCTACGAAAATGACGTCAGCGCCACCACGCACGGCCGCGGCACCGCACAGGCCGGCCAGATCAACATCGCAATGCAATGACTGACACCTGATCTGCTGCTGCTGCTGCTGCTGCTGCTGCTGCTGCTGCTGCTGCCGCTGCTGCTGCGTCGCCCCCCACACAACATCCAACTGACGAAATGCAGCTACAACAAGAGAACACACTGAGTCGATGCCAGCTGCTGCTGCTGCTGCTGCTGCTGCTGCTGCTGCTGCTGCTGCTGCTGCTGCCGCTGCTGCTGCTGCTGCTGCGGCGTCGCCCCCCACACAACATCCAATTGACGAAATGCAGCTACAACAAGAAAACTCCACTGAGTCGATACTTGCTGCTGCTGCTGCTGCTGCTGCTGCTGCTGCTGCAGCTACGACGATGAGTTTGACACCTACGAAAATGACGTCAGCGCCACCACGCGCGGCCGCGGCACCGCACAGGCCGGCCAGATTAACATCGCCATTGCACCAAATGACGACACAGCGGTCTCTGGGAATGTCAAGGCCACTGCGGCGCAGGGCTCTGCAGTTGGTGGCGTGTTCACGCTTACCAACGGTGCCGTGGAGTCGTACCAAGGCATCAACGTGAGTGCGAGTGTAACTACTTACACTGAGCATCATCATCACTAGTGACACCACAGGTTTGAATTGCTGATGACAATGGAGTTGGGGGCCGTTTGGCGTGTTCACGCTTACCAACGGCGCCGTGGAGTCGTACCAAGGCATCAACGTGAGTGCGAGTGTAACTAGTTACACCAAAACGCTATGTCACTAGTGACACCGCAGATTTGGATTGATAATGGCGATACGATCAAATGGCCATATGATCAGTCGTGACTGTGGGCCAGGCGTGTTCACGCTGACCAACGGCGCCATGGAGGTGTACTACGGCATCAACGTCAATGCGAGTAGGGCTATAATCATCTGTCGCAGCATGTTCTGCGGTGCTTGCGCGTCGACGTGCATGCATACAGACCACTCAACATTGAACAGGCTGCGCCATGTCTGATCTTGTACGACGCCGCAGGTTGATTCTCGTACGGCAGAGTACGATGCCATCGCAGGCAACGTGGGCGTCACACAAGCCGGCACCAACTCCGAGGCAGCCAACTCCGCCACTGCAAAATCCACGCTGGGCTCAGCCCTCGCCTTCAACATCGCCAACTCTGCACTCGCGGTACAAAACGAGGTGTGTGGATGTTTGCAGCTTTTGAAGTTTGCGAGTTACATGCCGCTGGGCTCAGCCCTCGCCTTCAACATCGCCAACTCTGCACTCGCAGTGCAAAACGAGGTGTGTGGATATCAGTTGAGTCACTCAAAGTTTGCAAGTTACATGCCACTGCCTGTCACTAGAGTGTACGGTCGGTGCCACAAGTGAGTGTTCAGGAGTATGGCCCATGGTGAGGCGTTCACGGCACCGGCCAATTAATAAAATACAAGCCTACAGGTATCATAGCCAGTGCACACACTGCCACAATTGTAACATGTCACATCGCACTGTAACTCAGGCCTCCGGAGGCGCTGACGCCACCATGACAATCGGCCAAGCCGCCTGCATCTCAGCAACCCAGTCACTCACGGGAGCCTACATCCATTGCACACACTGACGCATATGTGACATGTTATATTGTTATGTACCTCAGGCCTCCGCAGGCGCTGACGCCACCACGACAACCGGCCAAGCCGCCGGCATTTCAGCCACACAGTCACTCAGAGGAGCCTACAGCCATCACAACAACTGCACACACTGACACATATTTAACATTTTATATCGCATGTAACGCAGTTTCATTTCAGCAACCCACTCACTTGCGGGAGCCTACAGCCATTGCACACACTGACACATCTGTAACATGTTATGTTGCATGTAACACAGGCCTCCGGAGGCGCTGACGCCACCACGACAACCGGCCAAGCCGCCGGCATTTCAGCAACCCAGTCACTCGGAGGAGCCTACAGCCAAGGACAGGCGTCCAGCTCAGCTACCACCATGGATGGCAACGCGGCGTCGATCAGTTCGTCACTGGCCGGGGCGTCACTAGTGACACGGTCGATCGCGACCGCGAGTGCCAACTCCGATCAAGGCGCCGCACTCTCATCTGGTTGGGCGGGCGCATTCTCGGGTGACGCCGACGCCAATGCGGCGTCAAGTGCCGCTACCGTCGTTGGCAATGCAGCAAGTGTGTCTCAAGCATATGGCCTCGGCGTGTTCAATGGAAAGGCGGCAGTTGCAGGCAGCGCCGGGAGCGAGGCTGGATCAGCTGGCGGGCTGTCGATTGGCGTGGCAACCGGCTTGATCCAGGCGCAGAGCGCGGTAAAAAGCTCTGCCGAGACCAAAGACGGCCGCGCGCAGTCGGTCGGGGTGTCACTCGCGGCTGCGGGTGTGAACTCCATCTCGAAGTCGACGTCGTCCGCCGCGAGTGAGACGGGCGACGCCACCTCGGCCGCGATCTCGGTGGGCCTCGGGTTACTCCACGGTGAAGCAGCCGCCACCTCGAGCTCCGGCACCGGCTGCATCGACTGCGTGTCAGACAGTGTGGCGAACGCGATCTCCACCGGGATCATCGCTGACTCATCGGCCAGGTCTGCGAGTGACACCGACAAGAACCCCGGCAATGCGCTGGCTAATGCGCTGGCGTTTGGTTTGATCTCGAGGACGAGCAATGGCGGCTCAGCGCGTGTGGCGGTGGGCCCGGGGCAGGCGATCGCGGCGGGCTTTGCGATCAGCGGCAGCGAGCGGATCACGGTGGATGATGCGGCGGGTGACGCCGGCGGTGACGCCGGCGGTGACACCGGCGGTGACACCGGCGGTGACACCGGCGGTGACACCGGCGGTGACACCGGCGGTGACACCGGTGGCACCGGTGACGCCGCCGCGGGTGACGCCGCTGGGGGTGACGAAGGTGGTGACGAGGAAGGTGGCGCTCCAGCAGGAGCTGATGAGGAAGATACTTATGATGGCACCAGCTTTGTATCTAATCCACCCAAAGCAGAAGGAGAAGGTGACGCAAGCGAGGAAGGTGCAGATGCTGCTGGCAGCGGCAGCAGCAACAGTACTGATGCTGGTGCAGCGGATGACGCAAGTGCAGATGCTGCTGGCAGCGGCAGCAGCAACAGTACCGATGCTGGTGCAGCGGATGACGCTAGTGCAGATGCTGCCGGCAGCGGCAGCGACAGCAATGGTACAGATGCTTCTGGCAATAGTGACGGCAGCAGCAGCGACAGCGGCGGCGCAGATACATCTGGCAGCGACGGCAGCAGCAGCAGCAGCAGCGACGCTGCTGCCAAGGGCCCATCAGACGAAAATGCAGCAGACAAGGACGCCGCGGCAGCAGCAGCAGCAGAGGCAAAGGCAGACATCGGCGCTGCTGCTGGTGCTCCTGGGGATGTTCCCGGCAGGACACCTGCCAAGTCACCCCCATCAACAGCAGCAACCTCTTCTAACAAGCGGCTGGGAGCACCACCTGCCATTGCACCCCAGCAGCAGCAGCAGCCGGCAGCAGCAGCAGCACCTGCTGCTGCACCACCCTCCGGCCCGCTGTACCACCTGCGGCTAGGCAGGGGCTTTCAACTCGGCAAACCTCAGTCAAACTTGGTCAACCCTCAGTCAAATTTGGCCAACGCCCAGTCAAACACCCAACAGGGCCTCACTCAGGTTGCCGCAGCACCAGCAGCACATTCCCCGCAGGGACACAAGCTGGTGCTTGGCATGCCAACTGGCAGCAGCAGCAGCAGCAGCAGCAGTGCTGGCAGCGGCAGCAGCACGCCAGGTACAATGACGAAGCTGCGCATTGTGCCTGCATTTGGCAGCAGCAGCAGCTTTTCCAGCTCACCTGACGCATCGCGGCTGCGCACTCAGTCTCCTGAGATGAACAGGCCTGGCAGCAGCAGCAGCAGCAGCAGCAGCAGCAGCAGCAGCAGCAGCAGCAGCGGCAGCAGCAGTGGCTCATCCAGCATACCTACAGGAAGCTCTACAAGTGGCAGCCTGAATGACAGGATCCAGGCACTGCTGCGCACAAGCTCTAGCAACCAGCAGCAGCAGCAGCAGGATCCAGAGGCGGCAGATCCTGGCAGCAGCAGCGGCAGCAGCAGCAGCAGCGGCAGCCAGTTCATGCAGAACCTTCCGCAAGTTGCCATGCTGGGCCCCAACGAGCGCAGTGCCATGCCGCAGGAAGGCAGTAGCACAGCGCACAGCGTGCTGCACATGCTGCAGCCTGGCTATACTGAGCGAATGCAGCAGCAGCAGCAGGGCAGTGCGCTGGCGGCTGTGACGGCTGCGCGGCTTGAAGCTAGGCAGCGCATGATGCAGAGGCGATCAAACACTGGCAAGGCCATGGGCAGGATGCAGGCAGCTTCAGCCGCCAGCTGAGACCGTGCCCTTGCAGGAAAGCTGTCCTGCAGCGACTGATGCAGCGGCGGTCACACAGCGGCAAGGCCATGGGTAGGATGCAGGCAGCTTCAGCCGCCAGCTGAGACTGCAACTCCTGCAGGCCTTCATGCAAGCTGTCCTGCAAGCCTGGCAGCCTGCGATCATGGGAGGGATGTAGGCCGCTGTTTATTCTTGTTGGTCTTGGAAAAAGGATAGGCCAGCTGTCTGTTAGGACGATTGTTACTGCCACAGCTGTGCTGCAGTGACGCACCTTGCTCAGCAAGCTCAGTGAACGCTTGTGGCAGCTTGTTGATGGCAGTACTATACAGCAGCGGAGGCTGCGGCGTACGCGAGCACCAGTGTGCGTCTGCATAAGAATGGGCTGAGAACTGAATCAACGCGTACAGTGCCAGTTGCCTGCTGGAATGCATAAGGTCAAAGACACAATATAGTACTTGGATCCTGTCAGGTATAGTGGGGTGTAGTGGGTGGGGTGTTGGGTATCATTCGTTGTCGTTACGTAGCATTATGTCAGGTGTGAACTGCTCGGTCATGTTTGTGTATGCCAGGCTCTGTTGAAGAACTCTTGTTCCTTATAACGTTGCATGGCACAAAAGGGATAGGCCACCTGCATGAGGCATCACATCCACGTGGCAGCGCGTTGTGCTGCTGCGCAGCAAAGCACCAAACCAGTGACCTGATATGCATCTGCTGGTTTGCTGCGGGCAGCACATGTGTGCCTGCACGCAGCAATCAGCCAGCTGCTTTTTTCTTTTTCTTCTGCTTTTTTCCAAAGCCTGCCACAGTCTGTTGTTGTGCTTCTTTGTGAATGCAGAAAAGCAGAAGCAAAAAGGGTTGCTGATGCCAGTCGGGGGCGGGTTTGGTCGGGGTGGTGTAGTCTGGCCTTGGCTGCCAAGTTGGCATGTTGCATCTCTTAGGCATGCTGTCGATGCGCTGTGCCGCTCTTTTTCTATATGTTACCAGGGGGGACGAAATCTTACTGGCTAGTCACACGCAGCAGTCAAGCAAACCTGACTGCAGGGGCTGTGCCGCGCTTGCAGCATCAGCAGCTGTTGCTTGCGCTGAGCCGTGAAGGTTGGGACTCAAAAGGTTCCACAGTTGTTGTATCAGCTCAGCGCTTCACTCTAACAGAAGGGCTGGATGCAACCTCATAAGTGTTGGGCTTAGGCAATGTAGCGCTTCAAGTTAGCAAGCAAGCAAAAGGCTGCCAAAATGTATGCAAGTGGTGTTGCGCTGTGCTTGCTGCTTGGTGTTGGTGGCCTGAGAGGCATCAATGATGAAAGTGGGTTTTGTGTTATGTGGAGAGCCGCTCTCCAGGCTATCCAGCGCTGGTCATAGCAGCTTGTTGATCTGCAATCATGTGCTGCGCTTGCTCTGTGCATGACAAGATGATTCGGGCTCAGCAGTGCACACTCTTGGGCTCGGCGGCGTGGGTGGGCCGCTGAGGGCCACTGCTGAGGGTGGCACTGCAGCATGGCTCTGTGGTTGGATGCTTTTGCAGCAAGCGCAGCCATGACCTTCTTTAAGACGTTCACCTTGGCAAGGTGCACACGGTAATCTTGAGTTTCTGAGATGACGTCCAGAGGTGCCTCTCTGTATGGTGCCTGTTCTGTTACCAGCTGTTATGCCACAGTACTGTGTGCTACTAGCACATGATCCCGTGGGTTCGCTGGCTGCGTTGCGACCCAAGTTGGTTCAAGCTGATTGTTCTCTTCAGCTGAACTTCAAGCGACTTGTTGTAGTATACTGCTGGCACAAGATTGAACGACAAAGAGCAGCCTTTCCTCGCCAGCACGTCAACCCTGTAGGTGCAAGTTCTGAGTTATCTTAGACAGTTACATAACCCAAGCGCCACCTCAGCAGCACCGCCGCTGCCGTCCACTGCTCCCGCAAGCGCTGCTGCAGCTGGCCATGCCTTGAAGGCAAGTGCCTCAGTCAAAACCCTAAACCCAAAACCCCAGTCACCTAAAGCCCCAAGTCAACTAAACCCCAATGCTAGCAGGTGTCTCTGATGTGCTCGGCAAACACACCTCCTGTAAGTGCTGCTGCTGCTGCTGCTCGCTGAGTGTGGCACAGCACCCTTGTGCCCAACAGCACTCACACTTCCCACTGTGAACTTCCAACTGTGAAATTCTCAGCGTCACACAGCGGACTGTGAACTTCTCAGTCTGCGGCGGCTGCCTCGTCCTTCTTCACACCGAGAGCTCCCTGTGACTGGCAGGCTCGCTCTTGGCACACAGGTCCCAGCAACTTCACAGTACGAAGTGCACAGCTGCACACCGTGAACTTCACAGCTTCACGCCGTGAACTTCTCAGTTTGCGGCGGCTGCCTTCTCCTTCCTCACGAAGAGCTCCTTGAGCCTGGCAGACTTGCCGGTGCGGTCACGCAGGTAGTACAGCTTGGCACGGCGCACCTGCAGCAGCAGCAGCAGCAACAAAAAAGGTTGGTATGGCAAAACGTGAACTTGTCGCGTGTGTTGTTTCCGCATTATTATGCCCGCCTTCGCGCGTAGCACCTCCAGCCCACCCAGCACAGGGCTATTTCCATCGTGATGCTCAGCTGTCACATTTATCATTTTATTACTGCATTCAAATCTGTCCACCTTTGCACGGCGCAGCACCTCCAGCCCGCCGGGCACTGGGCTGTTTAGAACACCCATGCTCAGCTGTCACTTCTGATTCAAAATGTGTCATTTCCGTTTATTAGATCTGCCCACCTTTGCGCGGCGCAGCACCTCCAGGCCACCCAGCACTGGGCTGTTCAAACTGCAATGCTCAGCGTCACTTTCTATTCAAACAGGTGTCATTTCTGCAATTCAATTCTGCCCACCTTCGCGCGGCGCAGCACCTCCAGCCCACCCAGCACTGGACTGTTCAGGAAGAAGTTCATCTCCACACCCACACCCTGCGTTAAAACAGACAAAGTAACACATGGTGTCTCAGATGTGACTTGCTCCGTACCATGATAATGATGGACGCATGCTGTCAAGGACGCGCGAACGCTGCTGAAGCATCATTGTGCAGGCTTGTGCTACACACGTCAAACAGGACAACAGTCAGCTGGCTGAATTGTTTGAGTGTTGCCACAGCGCCTGTCTTGCTGGCATGGTACTGTATCACAGTGAAGGACATCCCTGTGGCACTGCGGAACACACAGCACAATGTGACAGCAGTGCCGCCACTTGTCATCAATTACCTCCAGCAACGACGCATGCCGAGTCACTCTACTTCAGAAAAACAGTAACGCTGTGCAAAATAACACAGTAACGATGTGCAGCCCGGGGCTCACCTGGAACACGCGGCGCACTGTGATGGTGATGTTGCTGCCGCTGCCTGACTGCGCAATGACAACACCCTCCAGGCGCTGCATGTGAAAAGCAGCAGCAGCAGCAGCAGCAGTGTGAGGGAAAGCCAGGCGCAACGTACAGCGGCCGTTGCCCTGCAGCTGCTACTGCTAGCAGCAGCCGCGAAAGAGACAAAACACAACTTCCAGCAAGTTTACTGCAAGTTTCCTGGAAGGCCGCTCACCTCTGCATGCTGCCTGTACTTCTTCCTGCATGTGCCATGCTGCTATTAAACTTGCAGGAGTTGCAGATTGCTGCCAGCTGCCTGTGTGCGCGGCTACCCCTGCTGTGCTGGGCCAATGTCCTGCAAGCAGCCCTGTTAAGTTATTTACTTTGCAAGCCTTAGCAGTAGCCAAGCGCGGGCACTACAGCTTGCTGCCAGCTACCGCTGTCCGTGTGAGCGGCCTCGCCCTCCCGTGCTGGGCAAGGCTTGCGTCCTGCAAGCTGTATCTACCAAACCCCAGCCCACCACTGTATCTTGTGACGCCACATCGCGTTCGCACTGCTGATGCTGCCGCGCCTCTCCTCGCTGCGCTGCACCCGCCTCAACAATGTCTGCGAGCTGCCCTGCCAGCTTGCCCAGCCAGCTGTCCGGCCAGCTGTCCTGCAAGCTGTCCTGCAAGCTGCCTAGCAAGCTGTCCTGCAGGATGTTTCCTGCAAGCCCTCATGTAAGCCTGTTTCCTGCAAGCCGCCCACCTGTGTGCGTGTCTTGCCCTTGCCTTCCTGCACCAGCAGGCCCAGGCGCACCGTGTCACCGATGTTCACCTGCAGCAGCAGCAGCAGCAGCAGTGGGGTGAGTATGGTGTCAGGTTGTGCAGCACACAAGTGCCATCAGGGAGGCAACACTGCGTGTCAAGCGATGCGGTGCAGCTGTTCAACTGCTGCAGCAGCTGCTGCACATGCCCAGACGGCAAAATGTGTGTCTCTTGACCCTGCCTATTCATTTCGTTTCTGCCATGCTGCTGCTGGCCTGCTGCTGCTGCCGCTGACTTGCTGGCCTGTAGTTTCGCGATTGATGTGTGGTCGCACAACTTGTGAAACACCTGGCTGCTCTGTCGCACTGCTTGGCTGCCGCAAGTGATGCTAGGCTCTGCTACCTGCTGTAACCACATCAGTCAACCCACGCTGTTGCTGTTGTTAAGCTGAGCATCTGCCAGCTGTGCTCTGGTCTGCAGCTGCTGCTGTACCCGCTGCTGCCGCAACTGCTGGTGCAACAGAACATGCTGAACAGCGGCAGACAGCAACTGCACCTGCAGTTAACTCCTGTTCAAACTCCGGCCTGCTGAGGCGTTAGAGAGATTACATAGATTCATACCCTCTGCAGTTGCCACAAGTTATAGCAGCTGCCCATTTGGCTGGCATACCAGCTGGCATGACCCATCACTGGCTATCAGGCTGCAGCAGCCAGTGCTGCTGCAGCTGTGCCTGCTGCACTGCTGCTTGCTCCCTTCTGCATGAAGCTATACCGGTCCTGCAGGACCAATGGCTAGTAAATCCAGCCTCAGCAATCAAAGAAGTGCTGCATGGGCTCGGGAGCTGGTGTCTGCGCTCTCCTGCCCACAAGCTGCTGGCCTGCGTATTCTGCCACTCGTGCTGCTGCCTGCCGTGTTCGCAATACAAAGAACGTTTTCCAACTTACCGGTGGCAGGTCTGTGCGAATCTGGTCGGCCTTAATAGCGTCCACCAGAGGAGCGAGCTTCGCCTTGGCCACGATTGTGGGCTGGCACCTGCTGCGGCCTGCTGCAACGAATGGCTGCGGCTGCTTGAATGAAGCAATCCTGCTGCCGGACAGCAGCCTGTTTTGTGAAGCCAGCATGGCTGTGGGTGTGCTGCTGCTGCTGCCGAGTGCGTGCTATACAGACGCGACTTCCTCCGGCTACAAAACTAATCGTTTCGCAAACGGTTAGCAGCTTCGATGCAGACGGAAGCAATGGCGGGTGCTGAGCTCCTTGAGGTGTCGAGCAGCCACTGACAAGGCGAGGGCTCAAAGTGCCAGAAAGCCTACCGGTCAACACGCATTGACATTATCTATAACAAAGAACAACAAACTGTTTGGTTGTTTGTTGCGAAGGGCTCGCTCTGCTCACCAAAGTATGGAGTCAAACTCGCTCGGTCCCTTACTTGCGAAACTTTGTTTGACTCGCTCCCCTCAGTGCCGTTTGAATTCATTGGTTGCATTCGATTGTTATATCATACAAGCTCACAGCATGGCATTGAGATGGCTGATCAAGCCTAAGCCAGCAGCATGCAATACTGCTGTTGCTGCTACTGCTGCTGCTGGAGCCCCCTACACAGGGCAACATACTCCTTTGCTACAACTCAAGCTATGTATACACATATATCCAGCTGTCGAATCACCTTCCGCTCGGCAAGCATGATGCGCAGCAGTGTGCAGGCGTTGTTTGAGCTGTGGGCTCGCTGCATTTGCAACAGTGCCATTACACTGGCTGCTGAAGCACATCCAGGTGGGGAGGACAATTTCTTAACGTGCTTTCAAGCAGTTCGTTGATCATACTGATGAGAGAGAAAGATTGACACATCGCACTGCCAGCAGGCTAGCTATAGGATCATACTAGCGCCTGCCTGAAGAGTGCTTCAACTGGCTCAGGCTGTAGCCTACAGCCCACAGTCAGCATTACAGCCTGCGTGGCTGCAGCTGTCAATGCAGCTACATCATAACTGCTCACTCAGGAGCGCAGGCTGCTGGCAACGTGTGACTTGTCCTATACCTGCTTCTGACAGTGCATGCGACTAGGAGCAAGCAACTGATGCCAGGAACAACATGGTGCTGCTGCGATCTCACGAGTTGCAGGATTGGCATTTTGCAAAAGCTGAATGCAACTTGATGCTCATTCACTTGTCTAGCAGGGGCCCCTGCCACCATGGCTGCTTCAACTTTGGATCTCATGGTGTGTGTTTGCGATTAGCTTGAGCTGAACAGGCTGACACGTCACCTGCTGCATTCAGTATAGTAGCAAGGGGCAGGCAGTGAAGAAGAGTTTGAGGTTTTGCAGATTTTTGAGGATTCTGCAGGGAGCACTGTCGCAGCTGCTAGCTGACCTAGTCGTGTTTGTTCCCCCGTTGTCTTTGTCACTGCTAGTGCCACGTTGAAACAGATGCAGCACAGCCGACAAGTTACACATCCTTTAAACAAGGGGTGCTGCTCAAAAGGTGTATGCAATGAGCAATGCCTATGCACTGCGATGTGCTCCAACTGCAGCAGTCTGTACACAATCTTCATCTTTATGTGACATGTGCAAGCGGCAGACATTTTAAAGCTGGTCTGCCTCGCCAAATCAACACAAATGCATCAAGGACTTCCTTCTGCGCAGCACAAGCGCCACAGACGGACTACAAGCATACGGCTATGCAAGAGTGCTGGACTAGTCAAAGCAGTACCGTACCGATGTGACATCGGAAAGCTGGCGCTTATTGGACAAACAGCTGAAACCGTCAGGGCCTTTGGGCCAACGCGACACACTAGTGATTCAAGTTAAGCCGCTGCTACAGCTGAGCCTGCTCAACCACACTCAGTAGTTTTGCCAAACGGGTTGAAAACTACTGCTGAGGCAGCTGCAACTCTACTGCTCTCAGACAACTCTCATGGACAATTGTTGCAATACACAGGAACTGTGCATGCGTTTTGTTGCCGCTGTCAGTACTAACACACCACCAAAGCTTGATATCCGGATAAACCAACCCTGCGCCACGTAGTTCGTGACCCCAAAACATGACAAGGGACAGACATAAATGGCTGCTTATTGCAACGCCTCAAGTCCGCGGTGGTACCTGCGCATTCAAACACACTCTACTGAGACTGGCAATCTGTGCACCACATGCAGCCACAGTCCAAAGTCTCCGCAGTGCAAGGCTCCTTGCGGCGATCCGCACCAAAGATGTGCAAGCTTAGGCCACACACATTTGTTGATGCAATGCCTGCCAGCATGCTTGCTCAAACCCCAATTCAATGTGTCATCAACTCGCTGGTCTATGCTCATGCTGGATAACGGTGCCAACCGGGATGCTCAGGCGGCTCACAGTCACTACTGGCTGCTGCCCATGCATGCAGCCACATTCAGCAGCACTTGCGCCACGCTGCTCGGTATGCGCAAGCTGCAGCCAATCGTGCTGCCAAGCTCAAGCAGCCAGGATGCTCAAGCGGCACGTGTCGCTGGCGCCCACGCACGCCTTGAGGCTGTCAAAATGCGCCTTGGGCGCGTGGTCCTCAACATTCAGCGTGCACGTGGCGTCCCCGGCGCGCGCGCACGGCTCCGCAAGGGCACCCGTCATGCGCTCCCACACGTTCGTGTACGGGTTCACCCTCCACCAAAACCTCGCATCAAGCATGTGGAGGCGGGGTTTGATCGTGGCATCTATGCCGTCTGCCGGCAGCAGGGCGAGCTCGTCTTCGTCCGCGACAGGCACGATCGGCCAGGCGTCGAATTTGTTCCACCAGGAGCTCGTAAAAGCACCCATCTCGGCCGCATAATTCGCCTGGAACGCCGCATTGCCGATGCGCTGCACGCCGAACAAGAAGACGCCCCTCACGCGCTCGAACTCAAGGGCGGCGAACTGGCTGACGGCGGCTCCTGCGCTGAGGCCCGCAAACACGACGTCCCTGTTTTGGGAGAGGGCTTTCGCATCTTCAATGAAGCCCGTGCGTTCGATGAACTGGTAGTAGTTGTACATCACGGCACGCACCTGCTGGTCCTCGTTGCCCTGCGCACGTAGAATCAGCAAAGTGGCAGCAGCAGCAGCAGCAGCAGCAGCAGCAGCAGCAGCAGCAGCAGCAACAGCTGTTGAAATTGGCTCTGGCATTTACAACATAATGTTGGTCAGGCCCGCACTGAACGCTGCGCCTACCGCCACACCCGCCTTCAATACGCCGCGCGACCATTACCAGGCGTCACCATAGCATATTTGTAACAGCTGAACCCCGTCAATCAAAGCGTCACACTGAAAGCAAACAAGGACGGACCATGAACGTCACAAGGTCGGCCAGCCCTGTATCTTTTTTTAGCGCGGCTGACCGCCGCCGCCCGTGGCCGGTACAAGCAGTCACCGAGCCATGTTTGTGACAGCACCCCGTTGTATCAAAACGCCAATACTATAACAACAAAAAAAGAGCCGCACTCACCGCGAAGGGCACTAGGGCTTCATCTGCAGCGCCATTGTTGAAACCGATGAACCAACCGACGATCACGTAGCTCATCGATCCGGCCGTGAACATCGCGCCCACCGTCACCGGAGCTTTTTCTCCGGCCGGTGGGCGGAACGGCGTAATCCTGATCGATGCGGCGTCTGCTCCGTACGAGGCCCATTTTGTCCTCAGCTCTGCCTCTTTGTTGGCAAAAGGTCTGTTCGCATTGATCAGCGCTTGGATCACGGTGACGTCGGCGACAAGGGTCGACATGAGCAGTGCGTTGGCAGGGGTGTTGGCGCCGGTGAAAGCCGTCAGCAGGGTGTTGCAGGCTGCAGGATGGGGGCGGGGGATATGCCGAAATCAAAAGAGGGAGTGAGTGCGGGTCGGCCAACACTATATGGTGCGAGTGCGGCAGAACAGTGGGCGGTTGCACTGCAGGGGTGCTGGCGCCGGTGAAGGCTGTCAGCAGGGTGTTGCAGGCTGCAAGGTGGCAATTTGCGGTTGGAAGCAACGGCAGGGGTTGCACAGGAAGTAAGCGGGCGGCCAGGCAGGGGTTGGTGTTGTTAATGTTGATTTATGACTCCTGGTAATGCAAGTTGATCCAACCCACTGTGCATACATGACAGCATGCTTGCGGCCTCAAGTTGGGTTGAGTATGATGCATCAAGACATCTCTAATCTTGTTATTACTGTTGTTATTATTACTATAATTATTTTAAAAAATCAATATTATCATTATTTTATTATTATTGTTATTTCACAGAGGGAGTGCTTTCACCAGGTGGGCACTGCTGGGCGCAGACACCCTGCGCATACCACACACACGCACAGCAGCAACAGCAGCAGCAGCAGCAGCAGCGTGCACATTTTGTCAATGCGTGCCAGCAGTATGGCGCAGTACTGTGTATATACATGTCGACAATGCAGAGGAACAGAGAGAAGCACGTTTAGCGCTGCCTGCTGCTACCTGCTGCCTCTACCTTCTCTGAGCAACAGCGGCAGCAAATGAGTGTGTGTAGGATTGCAGGTCATGCTTGTGCCTCAGGAGTTTGGTAACTAATCCTACACAGCAGCAGCAAATGATGAATGCCCGCACCCCAACTAGCTTTACATGGCTCTCCAGACATCTGCAGCTGCACTTTCAACCATCAAGGATGCAACATCAATTGCATGTCACATGAGCATCGCCGATGAAATGCCGTGACGCAGTGGCAAGGAAGGTCTACGCAAGCCTAGCACTGTGTATCTGCAACATAATGCCTGCACTGCAACATGACAAGGTCTACGCAAGCCTAGCACTGTGTATCTGCAACATGATGCCTGCACTGCAACATGATGCCTACACTGCATCCTGCATGGCACTCTCACCATAGTGAAATTGTTCGAGCTGTCCACTTCATGCTGCTAACTGCCAATGTTGTTGGTGTTGGTGGAAGCTGCAGCAGTCACAGCGCCAGCACTCTTGGGAAAGACCCACTGCAGTGCATGCAAACAAGGCAAAAGCAGCAGGTTTGAGCACCCTTAAGCTGTGTATACATGCTTCCTTGGGAGGCTGCAGCCGGCAGCTAAGCACCGCTGCCAGCACTTGGGGAGAACCCAGTGCAGAAAACAGCAAAAGCAGCACGTCAGATCACCAGCAACTGCCATCATGATCACTCCTGCCAGCACGCTTTGGGAAGGCCGTGCACACAGCACGTCACACAGCAGGGTGCATCGCATCAGTGCCTGCAGAATGTGCTGCTCCCAAACTGACCTGGGTGCTGCAGGCGCAGCAAGACAGGCCTGCAGGCCGGCAATGCATCGCATTGATACATCAAGCCACATAGCATGATGTAATGCATTGACATAGCCACTTGCGAGGAGGCCAGGCCAGCACAGGAGGCAAACTTGTCAAACCACCAACAAAGCCATGCATCAAGCTACACAGTGGCGTGCATGAAGTTCTGCATGATATGTTGGTTGCACAACATGTTGGCACAGCAGCTCAGGCCGGCCACCATATATACTCAGCCACATACTAAGCCAAAACTCAGTCCACACAACAAGATGCACTGCAACAACATTGAGAGCGTTAATCCTCACACACTGACCTGCGGGGCGTTTGCGCAGCAGGTCAGGCCAGCACGGCAGCTGGAACTGTCAAATAACAATCATAGTCATAAAACAAGCAGCCGCAGATCAAGCCAAACATCACAATGTATTGCATCAAGTTGTGCACAATACTCTGCTTCTGCACTGACCTGGGGGGCGTTGGCGCAGCAGGTCAGGCCGGCGCGGCAGCTGAACCTGCCAAACCTTAACTATAGCCATAAAACAAGCCATAGATCAAGCCAAACATCACAATGTATTGCATCAAGTTGTGCACATTATCGTGCTTCTGCACTGACCTGGGGGGCGTTGGCGCAGCAGGTCAGCCCGGCGCGGCAGCTGAATCTGTCGAAGGTGCGTGGCGGCACCCTCCAGGTACGGCAGACAGCCTGCAGGGCACGCAACAGAGAAAAGGGCAAGGGGAAGGAAAGCACTTGAGAGCACTTGAGAGCAGTACAACAGCAGTACATTGTAAGCAGTGGCTGCAGCTGATGCTGCTTCTGCAGCTTGCAGGCAGGCACGAGGCACATGGCGTGCAGGGCAGCGGAAAGAGCAACGTGCGGTACACCACCGGCTTCAGATGCATTGGAGCTGTGACTCGGAGCTGCAGCAGCAGCCACGCACTGGCTCCAATGTTGCGGCCCCGGGTGAGCCAGGCCTCCTTGCATCAGTGCTGCTTAAGCAAGCTTGCTTGCTGCAGCGGAGTTTGAAGAGGGTAGCAGAAACAGCCACAAGAACAGCGACTACAGCACCACACTCGCACCCCCACGCCACGGCCCCGGGTTGGCCAGCTCCTGACTCACCCACATGTCTTACATAGTCCAGCTGAGCTTGGACGCACACCACAGAAGCAACAACAAGAACGACGACTACAGAAGCCACAAACAGAGCAACGACTGCAGCAGCCACACACTCACCCCCACGCCACGGCCCCGCGTGGGCAAGGTCCTCCCAGTGTTGCTCGCTGCAGCTGCAACGCCCTCAGCAGGTGCAGCACCTACAGCAGCAGCAGCAGGCAGCAGCGGCAGCAGCGGCAGCAGCAGCAGGCAGCAGCGGCAGCAGCAGCAACAGCAGCAGTGGCAGCGGCAGCAGCAGGGGCAAGCGCCACAGCAGTGTCTGTAGTTGGCAGTCATGGAAGTGTCTGGGACTGGCAGCATGGGTGATATGTAGCAGCACCAGCACTGGCAACAGCAACAACACAGCTATACTCAGGGTGTTTTTGTAGCAAGGTGATGGCATCAATGGCAGCAGCGTCGCCTGTACATGCAGCAGCAGCAGCAGCGGCGGCGGCAGCAACAGCAGCAGCAGCAGCAGCAGCAGCAGCAGCAGCAGCAGCAGCAGCAGCAGCAGGGTCAAGCAGCAGCGTCTGTGACCAGCAGTCATGAGCGCCTTTGGTACGCCTCTTGCAGCAAGGGTGAGGACACCTGGCGCGGCATTAACTTTTTTTAGAAACTAGCCTCTTCCATTTTATTTGATGTCATTCAGTGCGACGTGGTGCTGCTGATGCAGTGCACGCACAGGTAGCAGCAGGCAGCTGCAGCCGCCGCTCACTGTATGAGGGCTTGCAGGACGCACTATTTGGCACAGCACAAATGCAACTATATGCTCACTCCCATGCTGTAGTGCCTCACCTTGAGCAGCAGCACTCGCTGCAAGGGCGCTCAGCAGCAGGGCCCACGCAGCCAGCTGGCGCGTGCCCGCTGACATCATCGGCTCGCTCATTGCTGTCACCGTTGAATTGCTGATGAGCCTATAAATGCTCCAAATGAACCCTGCATGGCAGTGCGAAGTAAAAACAAACAGAAGCAGGTGTAATTGCGTGATGATGAGCATGGTAGTCAACCCAGCACTAAAACAGCCCCTGGTTACACCTGGAACGGCCAGTGCTCCGTCACAGGTTGGTTGCAGAGCGGCGCCGTGTGATGTTGCAAAATTAGCAGTTGCGGCTTTTATGGCAAGGCTGTGGGGTACCAAATCTCTGAAACACGACGAGTCGAGGCAGCGCTCCATGTCACTCCTTTGCACAGGGCACGGCTCTGATGGCGATGCGTGGCTTAAGCTGACGAACTAAACCTTAGAGCATATATACGTGGCTTACTCCGGCTGTTTCATGGCCTGACCGCCTACATGCAACACTGCTTGCACATGGCAGGCAAGCCAGGGTGCATACTGCTTGCCGATGCGCCGTCCTGCTACTTTGAATTAGTAGCATTTGACATCAGTTACTAATTTACCGCCAATGTGCCTGGGTATGCCTGCGTAAGCCCGATCCAGAGGGTCGCACAGCTGACAGCAGCACACAATGCTGCAAACCGCTGTCCGATGACATGCAACTGCTCGATCTGACACTTGCTAATGTTATTTATACTATTACAGCAAGCCGAAGGTGCTGTAGCTGCCTTGACTCAAGCTCACCTGCCGTAGCGGGTGGAGATCTGGGTTGGATGAGACACCTCGAGAGGCTATGATACTGCCATCAACAAAGTAATACGCTCAATACTTAGTGTTAATGCGTGTTTGGGAGCTGACTACGCACACTCACCGTGCGGAAGGAGTCTCTGCGAGGATGGGACCGGTCCCACAACACTGTGACTGTCAGACAGGCAGCGCCTGTGGCTCAAGTCCGCACGTCTGCACATAGACGTTTCTACGTCCTCTAAAACCGTTATAAGCAGCAAAAAGCGGCTATGTACTCGCACGCGTCAACACTACTATGGTATACACTGATTGTATGAAAAGTTGCATCGTAGTGCCAGTGAGGTGTGGTGTGTTTGAAACTGTTGCATGAATGTGGCTATTTCAAACAGCTGAAACCCCTGCTCACCCCGCAGTCACCACCGCAGTGACGGCGGGAGTGACTGTCGCACTACGGCAGTAATAACAGCAGTGACTGTCGCAGTCACTGAGTGACTGTTGTTGTATTTCTCTGCCCAATGAGCCTGTCATTGGCTACCCACAGGGCGAAGTGCCCTGCATCATTGGCTGGAAGTGTAACTTGTGTAGTTGTACTGGCAGCAAGTCACTGCTGCCAGTACAACTACACAAGTTACATTTCCAGTGACTAGGGCAGTGACTCAGTGCAAAATTCAGATGATGAACACGGCATGCCACGTATATGAATGAACGCGCTCAAGCGAGATGAACAGCTGCCCGCTGCCCTCTGCTGCCCACTGTCCAGGGCAACAGACTGACGTTGCTGCAAGAGTTTCAGAAAAGACACTACAATGGGCAAAAGCTGAATGCATTCAGCAAAATAATTTGGTGCACAGCCAAGGACGGGAGTCACAGCTGATGACAGGAAGCACCACACACTTATGGCTTCAGATTTAAAATGACGAAGTCTATACAAAGCCAGGATACCAAAGTACAGGGCAGATATATAACCCCTCCATTTATCGAGCTTTCTTTCTCAGCCAGCTGGGATGCAGCGAGCATGCAGCAGCAGGCTGTGCAGTTGCTGCCAGGCAGCACCAGGGCCGCGCAGTCCTACCAGCAGCCCCACTAGCACGCTACTAGACGTCAATGGTCACGCGAATTCCTCCAAAACCGGTGCATCATCATCTGCCAGGCAGCACCAGCAACAAAAGCTGCGCATTCCTACTAGCATGATACTAGATGTGAGTGGTCACACACAAACAACCAAAACCCGTGCATCATGCTCAGAACTGAGCCCAGGGCTTGACCAAACCACACACGCAATCCTCCCACCCCCACCCACCATCTTGTCAGAATGGAATCACGAGTTTTAGTGCTGTTTCCACACCCATGAGTCCTCAACCCCCACAGCTAAGACTATACACCAAACTAACCATGCTGCTGCTGCTGCTGCTGCTATTGTTCACGGCTTGATCACGATGCAGCAGCCAGGCAGCACCTGCAGCTTCTTTCTACTGCATGCAACACTCCCCGGCCATCATACCAACCACGCTGCTGCTGCTGCTGCTGCCGATTCAAACATGATCACGGTATGTACACCCCAGCCATTTTACATCCAAAAACCATCCCACAGGGCCTGCGTGCCACACTGACCAACCCAGCCTCTTCCCCAGACACCCTGCACTCTGTGCAGGTGACCCGATGATCACGCTGCAACCATGAGTTGATCAATGCCGGACAAGCCTTGGGAATCAGCAGTTACCCCTGCTGCTGCTGCTGCTGCAAGTATCCTCACAGTTCAAGTCATGTACCCCTGCAATGTGCTGCACCACAGGCACCCTGCACACCGGGCAGGTGTTGCTGCGGCTGCCGCCCCCTCCCTGCAGGCTCATGCTGCAGCCCTCACACAGGGACAGGTGCTTGCAGGGCAGCAGCAGCACGCTGCGCATCTATGCACATTCAAAACAGCAGTTGGGCAAGCTGCGCATGGATTTCAGTGCATGCCCCTGCTGCTGCTGCCATTGCAACGTCACGTTATGTACACCCCGCGATGTGCTGCACCACAGGCACCCTGCACACGGGGCAGGTGTTGCTGCGGCTGCTGCCGCCGCCCTGCAGGCTCACACCCCCCCTACTGCTGTTGCTGCTGCTGCCATCACGACATCATCACGTCATGTACACCCCTGCGATGTGCTGCACCACAGGCACCCTGCACACCGGGCAGGTGTTGCTGCGGCTGCCGCCCCCTCCCTGCAGGCTCATGCTGCAGCCCTCACACAGGGCCAGGTGCTTGCAGGGCAGCAGCAGCACGCTGCGCGGTGCGTCCATGCACACCACGCAGCACGTCATCGTCTCGTGAGCCTCCCGCAGCCGCTGCAGCTCTGAAGAGGCCATGCGGCTAATAGTACCGTGATCGCCACGCGCTGCTGCTGCTGCTGCTGCTGCTGGAGGTGCGGCAGGTGCGGCACTCCCCTGCTGGTGCTGCTGCTGCTGCTGCTGGTGGTGGCTTCCTGAGCCAGATCGCTGCATCATCGTTGCCATGTGAGGCTGCTGCTGGTGGTGGCTTCCTGAGCCGGATCGCTGCATCATCATTGCCATGTAAGGCGGCAGCGCAGCAGCAGCAGCAGCTGCATTGGCAGGGCCAGACGGCGGCCCTTGAGGCACCGCCAGCTGCTGCTGCTGCTGCTGCTGCTGCCAGGGCTGCTGCTGCTGCTGCTCCGGCGGCTGCGGGTGTGGCATGTACTGCTGCTGCTGGCTGTACTGCTGCTGCTGCTGCTGCCAGTGCTGCTGCTGCTGGGGTTGGTAGTACTGCTGATACCCTGCTGCGCCTTGCTGCGCAACCCCAGGCGCGCCGGGAGGTGCATTGTATGGTGCTGCAGCAGCAGCAGCAGCAGCAGCAGCAGCAGGGGGCCCTGCCTGCCCCCAGCCACCTGCGTACCCTGCTGCTGCACCCACACCTGGTATGCTCGAGGTCATCATTGCACCAGCTGTTGCCATGCCATTTTGCGCACCTCCAGGCACAGCGCTGCTGCTGCTGCCACCTGCAGAGTAAGGTCCAGAAGATGGAGGGCCGGAAGAGACAGCAGGCATGGGCATTGCTGCTGCGTTGGCAGCACCCCAGCCGCCGCCTGTGCTGCTGCTGCTGCTGCTGCCGCCGGGGTGCGGGAGAGCGCCCGCTCCTGCTGCTGCTGCTGCTGCAGGTGGCGGCGCGCCACTGCCATACATTGGTGCTGCCGTGTGGTACGCGGCGCCTGCTGCTGCTGCTGCTCCTGCACTGTGGGGGCCCTGCTGCTGCTGCTGCTGCGGGGGAGGGGGCCCATATGCACCTGGCTGCTGCTGCTGATAGGGACCAGGAGCACTGTATGGCGCAGCAGCAGCAGCAGCAGCAGGAGCTGGCGCCATCTGCTGCTGATAGCCCACCTGTGCGGGCCCCTGCTGCTGCTGGTACTGTGCGTACTGATCATACTGCACTGGCGCGTAGGTCTGCTGCTGCAGTGGTGGTGCACTGTACTGCTGCACATGGGCAGCAGCAGGAGGTGGGCCGTACTGCCCATACTGCTGCTGACCTGGCGGCGGGCCGTACTGCCCGTACTGCTGCTGCTGCTGGAGGGGTTGGTGGGCCTGGCCGTACTGCTGCTGATCTGGCAGCTGGTTGTGCTGCTGCTGACCTGGCGGCGGCTGCACGTACTGCTGCTGACCAGGCGGTGGGCCGTACTGCTGCTGTGGCTGCTGCTGCTGCTGTTGGTATGGCTGAGGGTAGTGCGGCGATGGTTGTGGGAACGAGGGGTAGGCAGGTGTAGCAGCAGCAGCAGCAGCAGCAGATGCAGCAGGCACTGGCATTGCAGCAGTGCCTGCAAAAGGACCCTGCTGCTGCTGCTGCTGCTGATAAGATGCAGGCACAGCTGCATCCCCCGGAGCAGCAGCAGCAGCAGCAGCAGCACCTGTGAAGGAGTAGCGGGTGCTCTCTGCTGCTGCATACATGTGTGTAGCGCCTGCAGCTGATGATCCAGCAGCAGCTGGCGCTGATGTCTCATGCGGGCTGCCAGTCGCCTGCTGCTGCTGCTGCTGCTGCTGCTGCTGCTGATGTTGGGTGTGTGCCAGGTGAGGTGGCAGGTTGTAGGAGGCAGCAGGTGCAGCTGCAGCACCACTGCCCAACTGCTGCTGCTGCTGCTGCTGCACATAGCTGGGGCTGTCAGTGGGTGCTGCCCCTGCTGCTGCTGCTGCCCCTGCTGCTGCTGCTGCTGCACTCAGCTGGGGGTTGGCAGCGGCGCCGCCTCGCCATAAGAGGTGTGGCGGCAGCGCCCGAGTGACGCGGTCAGCAGGCCCTGCATTGCTGCTGCTGCTGCTGCTGCCACCCTCTGCTGCTGCTGCTGCAGGCGTGTGCGTTGCGTGGGGTATGCTGGGGTTTAAGTGAGAGGATGCCACATTTGCAGCAGCAGCAGCAGCGTCCTCAACAGGCCGAAAGGGTGCAGCCGAGGGGTTGAGTGCCCCGACCCTAGGACTGCTCACCGCGCTGCTGCCGCTCGCGCTGACGGCGCCGCTGCCACGGCCGCCGCTGCTGCTGCCGCCGCCGGACCTGGAGATGCCTGCGACCGCTGCTGCTGCTGCCGCTGCTGCTGCTGCCGCGAGCTTCTGGCCGCGCTTGGTTGAAGCGCGCGGGTCAATGAACCCTGTGCCGCTGCTGCTGTCGTCACCCATGCTGTGTTCATCTGCATACGGCAGCTCATCTGCAGCAGTAAGTCCATCCTGCTGCTGCTGCTGCTGGCGGCTGGCAGCAGCGCCTGCACGTGCTGAGGGTGCAGCGGCCTGTTTCACAGCAGACACGAGCGCAGCAGCAGCAGCATGGTTCGCGTCCCTGGCATGCCTCACATGCTGCTGCTGCTGCTGCTGCTGCTCTGCCACCTTGGGAGCAGAACATGGGCGGCTGAAGATATCAGCCATAGCCCTGCTGGCAGCAGCAGCAGCCTCAGAGACGCTGCTGCTGCTGCTGCCGCTAGCAGCAGGCTCCAGCAGATCTGCCTGATCCTTCCTGCTGCTGCTGTCGCTGAGACGAGCGCCGGCAGCAGTCATGCTGCTGCTGCTGCTGCTGCCGACTGGTTGCCCGCCAATTAGAGGAACCCCCTTGCTGGATGCTTTCAGAACTTTGATGCTGCCGCCGCTGCTGGCACTGCTGCTGGCGCTGCCCTGAGCCGCTGCTGGTGCTGCTTCAGCAGAGCTTGGCTGCTGCTGAGCCGTGCTGCTGCCACCTTCTGCTGCTGCTGTCGCCTTGTCTTTGGTCAGCTTTTCTGCAGACTTATTATCTTCGCCGCTGGTGCTACTGCGCCGCTGCGCTGCGTCACTGCCGCCATCAGCAGCAGCAGCAGCAGCAGCCTTGCCGCCTGCTGCTGGCGGGTCTTTGATGCTGCTGCCGCCAGCCGCCGAAGCTGCAGCAGCCTTTGTAGTAGCAGCAGCAGCATCTGGCTGCCCTGCTTCCTTGTCCTGCTGCTGCAAAGCCTTGTCAGCAAAGGGCCCACCCCACCCTGCTGCTGCAGCAGCCATGCTGCCATTGGCAGCAACAGCAGCTGCTGCTTCGGCAGCCTTGGGTGTGGATCGCTTGACGACTACTTTGTGCTCCTTGCCTGTTGCTGCTGCTGCTGCTGGCACACTCTTTGTCTGTCCAAACACAAACACGCCACCGTTGCTGCCGCCGTTTGCCTGCTGCTGCTGCTGCTGCTGCTCCCTTTTGACACCAGCAGCAGCCTTCTCTGCTGCTGCCGCCGCCTCCTTGCGCTGCTGCTGCTGCTGCTGTTCCTGCAAGCTCATCTTCTGTAGCTCTTGAACCACAAAAACCTCGGGGCTCACATCACCCAGCTCCTCCTCCTCCTCCTCCTGTGCTGCTCCGTCTGCCTCAGCTGCTGCTGCTGTGCTTTCAGAGCCGTCCTCGTCCCAGACCCGCTTTCGAATCTGGCTCGCTGCAGAGCTGCCGCTCGCCTTTTTGCCCTTTTTCTTCTTGCTCTTACCGCCGCCGGCAGCTACAGCAGCCTCAACACCATCCTTGCCCTGCTGCTGCTCCTGCTCCTCTTTCTGCAGCAGCCACGCTGCTGCTGCTGCTGCCTCGCGCTCCGCTGCTGCTGCTGCTGCCGCTGCGTCGCCCTGCTTGCAGCGAGCCTGCTGCCAGCGCTTCTCTGCTGCTGTCAGCAGCTTGACCGCCATGCTGGGCTGCAGGAGTGAAACAATAGCAGCAGCAGCAGCAGCAGCAGCAGCAGCAGCAGCAGCGGCGGGTGGCAACACGGCAGCATTAGTACGCAGCAGCAAAGCAAGAGCAGCTTGACCGCCATACTGGGCTTACCTGCTCCTACGTACGTCACCAGCAGCTGCACCACATCAGTTACAGCAAGAATCGCACCCCCAAAACCCTCAGATCCAGACCCACCTGCAGCTTCTTGGCGCATTTGTAGCTCTCAACCAGCAGCTGCACAGCATCGCGTCCAGCAGGACAGAAGCAACCCCGCCCAACCCCAAAACTTATGAATTTCAATCCCACCTGCAGCTTCTTTGCGCCTTTGTAGCTCTCCACCAGCAGCTGCACGACGTCATTCCCAGTGAGCGATGCAATCTTGCCATGCGGCCACTCTGCACCCAGCTCAACCAGCTTGGTCACCATGTCTAGTGAGCCCTTCTTGGCAGCAGCCTGCAGCAGCAGCAGCGGCAGCAGCAGCAGCAGCAGCGGAGTGCATTGGTGTCAGCTCAACCAGCTTGGTCACCATGTGCAGTGAGCCCTTCTTGGCAGCAGCCTGCAGCAGCAGCAGCAGCAGCAGCAGCAGCAGCAGCAGCAGCAGCAGCAGCGGAGTGCATTGGTGTCAGCTCAACCAGCTTGGTCACCATGTCTAGTGAGCCCTTCTTGGCAGCAGCCTGCAGCAGCAGCAGCACCAGCAGCAGCAGCAGCAGACCAGCAATCAGGCTCGTCTTTTGCGTGTAGGGCTGGCTTCTGTTCTACGCCAGCCGGCAGGTTAGCGTCTGGGCTCAGCGAAATCAGCTGCTCCACAGCCGCCACCCAACAAACAGCATGTCAGACTGCTTGACAAAGGTCATCTCAACTTTGGATTGCAGCACTTGGAAACAGCGGCAGGCCAGCACGCACGGCAGGACACCTAACATCAACAAAACGACCAAACGCGGCTCACATAGATGGCTGGCTTCTGCTCCACACCAGCCGGCATGTTAGGGTCTGCGCCGAGCGCAATCAGCTTCTCCACAGCAGCCACACAACAAACATATACAAACATATCAAACTGCTTATGAAAGACCAATTGCATGAAAACCACGGCACGCACGGCTGGACACATAACAAACAGTAAAGAATCAAACACTGCTTACATAGATGGCTGGCTTCTGCTCCACACCAGCTGGCAGGTTGGGGTCTGCGCCCAGCGCGATTAGCTTCTCCACAGCCACCACACAACAAACATATACAAACATATCAAACTGCTTATGAAAGACCAATTGCATGAAAACCACGGCACGCACGGCTGGACACATAACAAACAGTAAAGAGTCAAACACTGCTTACATACATGGCTGGCTTCTGCTCCACACCAGCTGGCAGGTTGGGGTCTGCGCCCAGCGCGATTAGCTTCTCCACAGCCGCCACACAACGAACATATACAAACATATCAAACTGCTTATGAAAGACCATTTGCAAGAAAACCACGACACACATGGCTGGACACATAACAAACAACAAAGCATCAAACACTGCTCACATAGATGGCTGGCTTCTGCTCCACACCAGCCGGCAGGTTAGGGTCTGCGCCCAGCGCAATCAGCTTCTCCACAGCCGCCACGCTGCCAGAAAGCACAGCTACCAGCAGCGGGGTGTGGGAGTCGCCTGGGGACAGCCTGCAGCAGCAGCGGCAGCAGCAGCAGCAGCAGCGGCAGGGGATGTTCAGGCTAGGTGCTACGAAGTAGCCAGACAGCACCCCTACACTCACTGGGGTGAGGGAGTCGCCTGGACACAGCCTGCAGCAGCAGCAGCAGCAGCAGCAGCAGCAGCAGCAGCAGCAGCAGCGGAGCAGCAGCAGCAGCAGGTATTCACTCCCTTGTTCAAAGTACGCGCCACATCCGTCGTGTCATTTTGTTTTGCGCGTCAGCATCCGCCAAAAAAACACCACATGTTACCAAACCAGACATGCATTGACATTACGGCAAAACGCACAAACGCACGCGCACGCACGCGTGCACGCTCAAATGCACTCCTGCGCGACACCGCTGCATAGCTTACTAGTTCAGGCACGGCGCTACAGTGGTCGTGATGCTCTGCACGTCCGTGTCCGCAACAGCAGCAGCCTTGCTGAGCGAAGCAGCCGACACGCGCTGCAGCGCGCGCAAAAACAAACCCTGCACTGCCGCACAACACACTGGCAACCCCACACGCCACAACCACCGCATCATTCGCAGATCCAAAGCAAGAAAAGCAACAAAAGCAAGCATTTTCATCATGAGCGCCACTCACTTGTTCAGGCACGGCGCCACGGTGGTCGTGATGTTGCTCACATCCGTCTCCGCGGCAGCAGCCTTGCTCAGCGAAGCAGCCGGCACGCGCTGCAGCGCGCGCAAAACCGAACTTTGCACTGCCGCATGACACACGCCACAACCACCGCACCATTTGCAGATCCAAAGCAAGGAAAGGCAACAAAAGCAAGCTTTTTCATCATGAGCGTCACTCACCTGTTCAGGCACGGCGCCACAGTGGTTGTGATGTTGCTCACATCCGTCTCTGCAGCAGCAGCAGCCTTGCTCAACGAGCCAGCCGGCACCCGCTGCAGCGCGCGCGCCTTGCCTGCTGCGTCAGGCGCTGAGGCAGCCGCCTTGGCAGCAGCTGCTGCTGCTGCAGCGTCAGTGTCTGCTGCTGCTGTTTTCTGCTTGGCGTAGGTTTCGATCGCGCTGATGGCTGCCAGGGCCGCCCTGCGGCAACGGTTGAAGTTCAGTGAAAGAGGTTAGGATCAAGCAACAGCACTCAGCAAAGTGTATGAGAATGTGTTTGGGTGTCTGCTGCCACGTGCTGCTTGGCTTAGGTTTGTATCACGCTGACGGTCACCGGGGCCGCCTTGTGACATTTGCTCAGCAGGGCTTGGCTCGAACAGCACAACACGATACAACATGTTATATCAAGCGTCGCGCCGCACCTGTACATGTCTGCGCTGACCAGCTCTTGCATCACTTCTGTGAAGCCGACTTCTGCTGCAGCCAGCAGAGGAAAGCTGCCATCGTCTGAACCAGCCTGAGGGTCCGCGCCGTGCGACAACAGCTGCTTCGCGATGTCACTGCAGCAGCAGCAGCAGCAGCAGCAGTGCGGCACGCGTATTGAAACCTGTCCGGCGTGGCGATATTACTGAGTGCAGCATGTCAGCTGGGAAGATGCTGTCCCAAGAGAATGCAGCCTGTGCTGCTGCTGCTGCTGCTGCTGCGCATTGCAGCGGCCTGGCACCGATCACATGTGACCGCAAGCCATGCCGCATTATAAAGCTGGTGCGTCTGCTGCTGCTGCTGTTGTTGCTGTTGGTGTCGACTGCTGCTGCCGCTGCTGTTGCATTGCCGATGTTCCAACATCAGATATCCCCCTAACCACTCACAAGTATATCTTGCGCTTGCCGTCCTTGTCAGCAGCCCAGGCAGCCATCCAGGCGCTGACCTGGTCAACGCTGGCCTCAGGGTTCCTGCGGTCAAAGTGACGGTCAAAGTAACAGATGGTCTTAGTCAACATGGCAGCAGACAGGGCATCTGCAGGACATGTTCAGGCAATCTTTCCCGGTCCTGTCACATTCAGACCATCAATGTGTCAACAAGCACCGAATTGTTTCAAAATGATGTAATGTTTAGTTGACTGCACCCACCTGTAGGTGGCTTTGCCCGGGCTGCCCTTGCAGGTCAGCTGCAGCGGCCTGCTGCTGCCGCCATTCACATCAGCTCCCAGGCTCATCATGTACGTCACCATCCATGCATCAATATCTCAAGCTCTGACAAACATACTGTTACACATACCACTTACGGATCCATTCATCTCTGTCCATATTTCGTCTATAATTTACTAAAAGCCCGCACCTGTAGATGGCCTTGCCCGGGCTGCCCTTGCAGGTCAGCTGCAGCGGCCTGCTGCTTCCACCATTGACGTCAGCTCCCAGGCTCATCATGTACGTCACCAGAGATGGCTCGCCAGCCATGCACGCACAGGAGAAGGAGGTGTAGCCGACTTTGTTGTACAGGTTCATGTTGGCGCCCAAGTCTAGGAGCATGCGGCACGTCTGCAGCAGCAGCAGCAGCAGCAGCAGCAGCATGAGAGCAAGGTGTGGCCCACTATGTTGTACAGGTTCATGTTGGCGCCCAAGTCTAGGAGCGTGCGGCACGTCTGCAGCAGCAGCAGCAGCAGCAGCAGCAGCAGCAGCAGCAGCATGAGAGCAAGGTGTAGCCGACCTTGTTGTACAGGTTGATGTTGGGACCCAAGTCCAAGAGCATGCAACAGGTCTGCAGCAGCAGCAGCAGCAGCAGCAGCAGCAGCAGCGGTAGTAACAAGTCGTTCACGATCTGTTACAACTCAACTGTCACTCATTTGCAGGTCGCCCAGTTCCAGTGAGCCGTGCAGCGCAGTGTTGCCCTTGCCATCGCCAGCACAACAACACGCAATGCAACAAAGTTTGACAGCGCACAGCAGCTAATTTGGACATGAGTTGCAGTGAAAACAGCTGCAAATGTCACTGACTGGCAGGTCGTCCAGCTCCAGTGAACAGTGCAGCGCTGTGTTGCCTTGCCGTCACTAGCACCACAACACGCAATGCTACAGAGTTTGGCAGCGCACAGCAGCTGATTTGGACCTGAATTGTGCAGTGAAAACAGCTGCAATTGTCACTCACCGGCAGGTTGTCCAGCTGCAGCGAATAGTGCAGCGCAGTGTTGCCCTTGCCATCGCCAGCACAACAACACGCAATGCAACAAGGTTTGGCAGCGCACAGCCGCTGATTTGGACTAAATTGCAGTGAAAACAGCTGATCTTGTGCCTCACCGGCAGGTCGTCCAGCTCCAGCAAAAATGGGCAGCGCAGTGTTGCCCTTGCCATCGCCAGCACGACAAAACAAAATTCAACAAAGTGTTGCAGTGGATAACTATTACCGGGATTGCAGTGAAAACCAGGGCTGATCTTGTCCCTCACCTGCAGGTGCCATCACCAGCACAACAACACGCAATGCAACAAAGTTTGACAGCGCACAGCAGCTGATTTGGACCTGATTTGCATTGAAGACCAGGGCTGATCTTTTCACTCACCGGCAGATCGTCCAGCTCCAGCGAATAGTGCAGCGCAGTGTTGCCCTTGCCATCGCCAGCATCCAGCGGCGCCCCTGCCTTCACCAGCGACTTCGCCACGACCTCGCCCATGCGGTGCCTGCAGCAGCAGGGCCACAAAAGCAAAGCCCACCACACAGTGTCAGTGACAGCATAGTAACACGTAGCGTCCAGCGGCACCCCTGCCTTCACCAGCGACTTAGCCACGACCTCCCCCATGCGGTGCCTGCAGCAGAAAAGTAAAGACACAAAAGTAAAGCCCACCACACAGCGTCAGTGACAGCATAGTAACACGTAGCGTCCAGCAGCACTCCTTGCTTCACAAGCGGCTTAGCAACTGCGTCCTCCATGCGGTGCCTGCAGGAAGAGGGTTTGGAGGAGCGACAAAACCACACAGCATCAGTGACAGATCAGCAGCACACACAGCGTCCAGCGGCGCCTATTGCTTCACCAGTGCCTTAGCCACGGCCTCCTCCATGCGGTGCCTGCAGGACGAGGGTTTGGAAGAGCGACAAAAACAAAACGCTAGCGACAGATCAGTATAACACACAGTGTTAAAGATGTACGCCCTGCTTCACGGACAGGACACCAATCACGGCACGCAAGACAGGACAGCCACCCACCTTCTCAGCTTTGCCTTTTCTTGTCATAAAACAGACAATCAAAACGTCAGCCACCCACCTGACCACATCCGCCACGTAGCTGCCTCCGGGCGCCCTCTGGTCCATTTTCTTGTCATGTCATTATGCAAACATTTGAGACGGTGCCAGGACCCACATGCAACGTCCGCTCTCGCAAAATCATACAAACAGTAAAATCACCAACTAGACCCACCTGACCACCTCATGCAGCCAAGATGTGCCCAGCGCAACATCCGCCACGCCGGTCAAATCAGCTGCTTCAGCCACCAGCAACTCCGCAAAGCTGCAGCGCCGCGGCTCGGCTGCTGCTGCTGCTGCTTTGGCTGCCACCGCTGCTGCTGCTTTGGCTGCATCTGTGTCTGCTGCTGTTGCGTCTGCTGCAGCTGCCTCGACGGCGGGCTGCTGCCGGTACTGCTGCCGAAACTCCTCAGCGACCGCATCGGGGTTGCCGCCTGAACAGCGCAGCGCAGCGACACAAAAAACAGCGTCAAATAGTCGACATGTAGGACTGCCTTGTTGACGGGATATCAGGCTTGCCGCCTGCCCAGCGCAGCGTACGACACGAGCCGTGCAGCGCAGCGCAAGGCAAACCATGTGAGGCAACATGCATGTAAGGCGCGCGCGCATTGGTGTTGCCGCCTGTAGTGCGGCGCTGAACACGAGCCGCGCAGTGCAGCACAAGACACAAAGGTTAAGCCAACATACAGTGGTTGCGCACGGCATCGACGTTGCCGCCTGCGGCGGAGCCAGCACTGGAGCCAGGCAGAGCAGCGCACATACCCAGCTGTCACAGAAGCAACAGTTGCGTTCGAAAAGGTTGAGCGCCGCCCAAGCAGTGCTGACCAGGGAGCCTAGCTCTACACCAGTGCAGGCCGCAGTGGCTTGCAAGATGCGCGCTTGCAGGAGTGCGTGCTTGCAGGACGCTGCCTAAGTGCACAGCTGCAGAGCCCAGCGGAGCAGCATGCAGTGATGCAGCGTGAAGTATGGTGCTGGCAACGCTGGCAGGCATGAGCGCTGCTTTGAGGTGTGCTTTTGCCTGCTACTGCAAGTTTGCACAGCATTCGCTCCGGCTGCTTTTGCTGCAGACAAAGCAAACAGCCAGCGCTTGCAGGAACGAGCGCCTTGCTGCTAACACTAAGCACTGCCCCGCTCCTACTCCTGCAAGCAGCTGCTGCCACTGCTGCCTGTTTTGTTTCAGTGGCCTCAGCTGTCCTGCAAGCTCAGCACAACTGTGTAGCTGGAGTTGCTGTCCCAACTTGTGCTGCTCCTAGTGTGCTGCCACTGCCTAACTCGCAGCAGCCTGAAAACATTCCTGCGCTGCTGCTGCGCTGCTGTGCTGTGTTGTGCTGCTCCTAGTGCGCTGGCTTTGTAAACGTTGCTGCTGCCAGCGCCGCATGCCGCACCTGCTTCCAGCAGCAGCTGCTCTGCTGCTGTGTTGCGCTGCATGATGGCCACATGCAGGGGGATGAAGATGATTCCGTTTGGCATTTGCACCGGCTTGTTGACCGGGAAAGCCGGGTCCGCAAGCAGCTGCTTCATCAGCTGCAGTGCAACACAGCAAGGCACCGTGCAAACAAACACAGCAGTAGCAGGAGGTTGGATGTGATGTAGTGTAGCAGACACTTGAGGGTGTGAGCCACAATCAGCCACTCCTGCAAGCTGCGAAGAGCAGGCAGATGAGATTGAAGCAGGCGTCACTGCAGGACTGGCCTGAGCTGCTGCTGTGCATCACCAACAGCAGACACGTTGTGCAGCCCCAGGCACTGCTGCAGCGTGGATCATGCCAGGAGGTATCCTGAGAAATGAACCCGTGTCACAGAATGCAGAAAGCACGGGTTGATTGTGAGCTGCAGGGGAGGGTTCCTCACCTTCAAGTCACCCCGGGCCACGGCATCGTGCAGCCAGTAGCTGGGCAGCGCATGTTGACCGAAAATAGAAGCCTGCACAGCATGAAACGATGGATGCATGCCTCAGGCGAGGGAGCGAGGGCTCGCTGACAGTGCAGCTGGTGATCCTTGCGATGTACAGCAAGCCGTGTCCTGTGTGATACAAATGTATTTCAACTTCACGTACCATGTTGTTGCAGCCTTGTCAAGCAGCTGGGTGCTCTGATGGCACAGAGATTGCTGCCTTCGCAGCTACTCCACTATGTGGGGTTGATCGTGCAGCAGCATGCTTTGACTGCTTGCTGGACGTTTGTTTCGTTGAACAAAGGTAAGATGGACGTGATGGAGCTGGCTGTGATCTGTTTTTCAGTGGGTAGCAACTCTCCAGCTGTGTGGGTGCAGCTCGTGCAACTGCGGGCTCAGCACTTTCGGCTTAAACTTCGTGATTCCACTGTGCATAGCTGGCAACAAGTCTCTGAAGGAAAAGGGCAACAACAGCGCCCGCAACATTTGCCCGCCAGTGTCATGTTGGGGCTCAGGTCCTGCATTCAAAAGCCTGGTGGCACCTGATTCTGCACGCCTGGCTCTTCTGCAGCCTTTTCGAGAAGCAGGGATTACCGCTTGCTCTTCTAGCAGGTTACAGCAAGGACCTGCTGTGTTGTCTGCCAGAACGCGGTGGGTCAAACTGCAGGGTCAAACATGCTGCTCAGCTGCAACACAGTGCATTGGCATTGATCTTTTCATTGACTGGCATTGTTCCTTTCAGCAGGGCCCTGCTCAACATCACGTTCTCATTGTCACCGTCTGCCGTGGCCCCCAGCGCTCAGCACTGCTGGTTTCACTTGATTCAGCGCGCTTGCTGGCACGCAATAACAAGAACTAGAACAGCCGAAACTTTGCTCCCTTCTGCCACAAGTCACAGGCTGTTTTACTTTCAACTGGCTTTGCTATGACTGGTGAGACTATATATAACGATTTTGACGTGCTTAGTGGACTGCAGGTAATAGCATGGTGCACACCTGTAAAGCCTGGACCTGCCGGTGCACAGCACAAGCAGTGTAAGCTGGCTGCCAAGCATGATCGAGGGGCTTCCTTAATTGGGAAGTGTTAGCTGGTCTGCATCTTAAGCTGTGCTGCTGGCCTAGTGAGTCTCTGCGCTGAGAGTGCTGCTGGAACTCAGTCTGTGGCGCCAACACCCAGCAAACCACAGGCAACAAGAGGCAATTAATTACAAGCCTGCTGCGGGCAGCAGCCACACAGAATGGTGTAGCGCAGCACGACAGCAGCAGCAGAATCATTAGGGAAGCGATTTTTCTTGAGCCAACACGATGCACAGGCTTGCTCAGCCTGGCATGCTACTCCCTTTCAAATGATTTTTCCTTCCTTATGTTCACCATGCTGCAGGAGCAGTGTTGCAGCCCCGCAGAGGAGAGACAACCCAGCATGCGTGTTGCAGCGTGCTGTGGAGAACACGGAGTTTCGTACAACCTTTGACGCAGACACAAAAGAATTTTTGCTTCATGCAAAGCAAAGCCACACACGCGGCAGCCGCGCTGTGTGACCAGGTCCCAACCCCAAACCATGCCTGCTGACTGTGCGACATCATGCTGCTGGTGCAGCAAGACATACACAGCTCAGCACACTTCCTACTACACAACGGCCTTACTAGCGCGCTTTGTAAGGACCAGCAGCAGTACACACTGCAGCAGCAGACACCACCAAGCACTGCCGCTGCCTGCAGCGCCAGCTGGGGCCTGCCAGCTGCAGTTGTTACAACATGTTGCACAACATGTTATGTAACGCTTACTGCTTGTCAGCGGGGGTCTCCTCGCCGATCTCCACAACCTGCTCCTCTGCTGCCACTGGGGCCTCAATCTCGCTGACCACGATGTCCTCCTCAGCTGCAGGATCAACCAGCAACGGCGGCAGCAGCAGCGCGCAAGGTGTGGTCAGCGACAGTTTTAGCAGCAAGAGACATTGAAGACAGGACCCTCTTTGCTGTCAATGCTGTGCGCAGGACCACAAGTGCAGGTGACAGATGGAAACACTGTGCCAGATCTGCAGCTGTTGATGTTGACACTGCAAAACGAATGACCCCAACAACCACAAAACCACAAAACCACACGGGCGCTAAACCCACCTGCAGGCTCGGTGCCCATGAAGACTGAAGCAGCGTGCACCTTGCCGAGCTTGCCGTCCTTCTCCCCGATGGACCATGGCTTGCCCCCACCACCCACACCGCAAGCCTAAAACCCGAGGCCGCATTGCCAAAGACCCTAGGCTTCACCCTAAAAGCCACCTGCAGGCTCGGTGCCCATGAACACGCTGGCGGCGTGCACCTTGCCGAGCTTGCCGTCCTTCTCCCCGATGGACCATGACTTGCCCCCACCGCCCACACTTCAAGCCTAAAACCTGAGGCCGCATTGCCCAAAACCCTAGGCTTCACCCTAAAACCCACCTGCAGGCTCGGTGCCCATGAAGACTGAAGCGGCGTGCACCTTGCCGAGCTTGCCGTCCTTCTCTCCGATGGTCCACGGCTTGCCCTCGCCGTCAGTGAAGATGACGGAGAACTTGCCGGTGGCGACGACGGACTGGCTGTTGACGCAGGACAGGCTGGGGGAGTCCTTGGAGGCCTGCAAAGAGAAACAAAATGAAGCAAAAAGCAACAGCAGGTTGGTTGTCAGCAACTCAGGCAGCAGTGAAGTGCAAGAGGTGTGTACTGGGTGTCCACGCAGGACAGGCTGGGGGGCTCCTTGAGGCGTGCAAAGAGGCACAAAAAGCAAAAGGAAGGTGCTGTCAGCGACCGCGCAGCAGCATGTGTGGGATTGTGTGCAGGACGAGCAGTGTTGGCTGTCGGCAGCCTCAGGCCTTGTGAAAATCTTAGGTTTGTGTCGACTGTAGCTGCAAAGGAGCAGAACAGCTGGCACTGTCAACAACCTTCTTGTCGAAGTCGCAAGTCCTTCTCCCCACAAAGCATGCACGTTCTATCCCACGTCTGTCCTGTCACTAAACCCCAGGCCCGAGGCCGTGCTAAAACCCACCTTCTTGTCAAAGCCGCAGGGGGTGTTTGGCACGTTCCAGTCGTACTTTGGCTCGGGGCGGGGTGTGGTGGTGATGGGCTTGGCCAGGATGGGGTGGGCCACTGCAGAAATGACAGCAGCAGCGGCAGCAGCAGGGTGTTTAGTGCTCAAGGCTCAGCAGGGTTCAGGAGTGTGTGTTGATGGTGATGGGCTTGGCCAGGATGGGGTGGGCCACTGCAGGGGTTAATGGATTGCAAGTGGCGGCAGCAGCAGGGCAGGTTTGGTGATGTAGTGTATTGTTGCTGCAGGCAGTGCTGCTGAAGCTGTGCACAGGCACAGGGACTGTGAAGTGCTGCTGCATCAACTGCTGCATTCATCTGCAGCATGGCAAGAAGACTGATGCAGTCGCTGCTGCTGCATCCAGTCTGGCCCGTTACTGCTACTGCTAGCAGTCATACACATCTGCTGCTGCTGCACAGGCAGGTACATTACACTGCATGCATTGACCAGGCATACAGGAATCTATGCATCCAAAAGCCCTGGCACTCACGCCTGGTGAAGCACACGCGGTTGAGCTCCTTGATCCAGAACTTGGAGCCGGCATGGGGATCGCCACCCAGGTAGCCACCACCACGGGGTGCACCGCAGATAGCCTGGAAAGAGCCCAGGAAAGAGGGACCACCGGACTCGGTGAGAGGGCTGCTGTACTGCGCCTGCAGGACAACTGGGCCGGTAGGGGGAGGCGTGGGGTTGCTGCCTGGGAACAGGTATGCTGATGCGTACTCCACGTTACCGCACACGGCCCAGCTGTAAGGGGCCCGGCCGCAGCCGGGTGCTGCCTCGGCGAGCTCCTTGTTGGTGTAACGGAAGGCGATGGCCGCGATCTTTCCGAAGGTGGGGCCGAGGGGGTTAGGGGCCTCCAGAACCAGCACCTGAGTCACCATGGAGCCATATGGCATCAGGTATCCCTCGTTGATGGGGTTCTTGTTTGCCCATGTGGGAATGTCTGAGCCGGGGATGGGGTTGACTGGGCCGTTAGGGCAGGTGATGGACTGCTTGTACTTGGTAGGGCTCATGTCCCAGGTGGTCTGGAAGGAGTTACCCTGAGAGCAGATGTTGAAGTCGCCATATGGGCCGTAGCCGTAGCGCATGCCGGCGACGAAGCCGGTGCGGGTGTCGACTGTGCAGCGGAGGTTCTTGATGGGCAGGATGCAGGTCAGCCTGCCTGTTCCGGGCTTGGGGAGAGAGGTCTTCACTCCATCTGCGGGATAGTGGACATGTGAATGATATAGTTGATATACTTTAATTAAATATGAATGTTGTGGCATTGCAGGGAGGCATGCAACACGTATTGCGGAGGGCGTGCGCCCGCAGCAACGAAACATGCTGCGACAGCAGGAACTGCTGTTGCTGGCGCCAGCTGAAAAAGAAGCCGCTGCATAGGTCTCTATTGCTTGAACTCAGAACGATTGCGTGCATTGCTGGCTGTGCATGCTGCCGCTGCGTGGTCCTCGACCACCAACTGCTGCTGCAACTGGCCGGAATCAAAGTGCACGCACCTTCTGCTGTGGCGCAAGCAAGGGCGCCAAGCAGCAGGACTGCCACCACTGCGACACGCATGGTGCCTACAGACAAACAGGAAGCGAGACACCGATGAGCGAGGTCCCGTCCGAAGCAGTACATCCGCATCTTCCCCATGCACTGCTGCATTTGCTGTTTCGGCCAGGTGTTATGCAATATATGCAATGATAAAGGCTGTATTTTGCTGCTGTTCACCTTGTAGCGGCTGTATGTGCCTCGTCTGTTTGCGCGAGGCGTTTCTGTGCCCAGCGGCGTCAAAGTCAACTCGCTAGTCACGCACGGGGTTTATCAAGTCTCTGCTGAATGGACGAAGAAGTGGCAGCGATGCTTATGAGCGAGGGCCCGACACAACTCCGAGCTGCAAGGTTTTTGTCGCGGTTTTCAACTTTTCTGCAGTTACTCGGTCAGAAGAGGCATGCTTTGCTGTTTCTAAGAATCTCAACAAACAAACCAATGTAAATACGCTTGATCGAAAGGCGACAGGGGCCTCATGATGCACACACCGAAGTGTTTGATGCCGAGCGCAAAAACAGCTTGCGATCGCAACAAGCAATTGTCCCGTTGTAGTGCCCAAACACTTGAATTACACTTATATGTACGCATTTATGCGATTTGCGATCCTTGGCGTGTTCTGCTGGCGACCCAGCTTAGCTGGCAGCAACTCTGCTGCTTTGGTCAGCTTGACCTGGTGGTTGGTTGCTGGGTTCTTGCTGCTAAGCTGTTTCAAGGGCGGATAGGATACTTGCATGATTAGATTCATCATGCAACAACTGTGCACAAGTACAGAAGCGCAGTTGCCTGCAACGCATGGCAGCAACCCAGCAGCAACAGCAATGCAATACACATGCGGGCTTCGTAGTTGCAGCATGCTACACAAACCAGCTTCAGCGTTGCACAGCATTAGCTGCGTTATGCAGCTGCTGCTCACGACATGCCTGCATCGTAATCTGGCAGTAAACCACAGTAGTGCATGCACTCATCTCCAGCCTCTGCACATCAGCAGCGGCATGACAGACAGACACAAGCATAGCAGCAACTGCCAGCTGGCACAGGTGGTAGCAGCAGCCCTTTACAAACTTCAAAGTGCAACTGCGCAAGCCGGGTGTCACGGTGGCGCAGCAAAAATGTCGCTGCCGGCTGCAGATGTCCTGTGCTGTCTTATGAGCTGCTGCAGCTGTGCATGTGGCGTGTGTATGGCCAGGGACGCCTTCTTATTTGTGAGCATCTGCTTTTCTATATTTCCAGCCTTGTCAACTTTTAGTGACATGTGCAAGTGCATGCCTAGTGCAGGCAGCGCATCATGTAGCACTTGCTGCCTCTGCTGCTGCTCCCGCTGCTGCTGCTTCTACTGCATGGTGCATGCCAAGCGCATCCTGAGTAACGTGCAGCACTTGCCGCTGTTGTTGCTCCCGCTGCTGCTGCTGCTGCTGCATGGTGCATGCCAAGCGCATGCTTCGCATTCAAGTTGCAGCCTGCTGCTCACCCACAATGCTGCACTGCTGTTGGCATTGCAGTGCTTGCAGGCTGCACGCTGCTGCTGCTGCTGCTGCTGATCTGCGGTCGACTGGGACCAACCAACACTCCGCAGAATCAGCAGCTGCCGCAAGTATAGTCGTGCAACCCTCCGGGCAATGCCACGTTGCTAAAGCAATCACCATCCTAGCAATCACCATGCAGCAGCACCTTTCTGCTTCTCACTCCGCTGATGAGGGGTGTGGAGCCAACTTGACATTTATGCCTGGATCACCTACCATTCATTGTCAAGCTGCAACTGATTGGTTGCTGACACGACAATGAGCAGTACCTATAGTAGCTACTTCTGTGATTGCTGAAACGTTGAATGAGGGCGGTTTCTCTTCCTTTGCCAGTGGCAATCGCTCACTGGGCACTCACAGTCGCATGCCACTCTGAGATGGCTCTGGGCGCTTGTACACGCTCTCTTCTCTTGATTTGTGCGTCAAGCTGCAGCCCTTGCAGTCCTTGCAGCCTATGCAGTCCTTCAAATACTGGGCAAGTTGCAGTCCTTGCAGCCTATGCAGTCCTGCGGCAGCTGAATGTGCGACAGGCTGCAGTTGAGCAGCGCCTGCGCTGGGAGCCGTGGCATCATCATCAACATCAACATACCAGCCAAGCAGCAAGCGTGAGCAGCAGCCTGACAGTTGGGACAGCAGGCGCAGCCATTGTTTTTACATGTTACAAGTCCTACGCATCAGAAGCTTGCACACCCATCTCTTTGACAGGTGTGTCAGCGCACTGTGCAGCTGGCTGCCAGGTGTGTCGCTCAAACGGCTTGAAGTACTACTTCATACTTCGTACAGGGTATGTACACGTGATCAGCAGCTGGCTGGAGGATCCGTTGCATGGTCAGTGCAGCTGATGCAAGCAGGAGCTGCCGTGCCACAACACTCTGTCGCCATGACGTGTACCAACAATGTCTGATATTACGTTACGGTGCGTGATTGTGGCTTGACTGGTGACTGGAGAATGGAAATCGTCTCATGCATGCTGGTGCAAGCTGTACCGGCGCTGCCCTCAGATCAGCAGTCAGCAACATGTGACTGCGCTGCTGTTGCTGCTGCTGCTGCTGCTGCTGCTGCTGCTGCTGCTGCTGCTGCTGCTGGCGCTGCTCCCCTCAGATCAGCAGTCAGCTGCTGCGCTGCAAGTCGGCAACGTTCCTGTGGCATGGTGTTTTCAGGTGCAACATGTGACTGCGCTGCTGCTGCTGCTGCTGCAGGTGCAACCTGCGGATCTAAGCATGCTGCTCAATATCATCTTATCACCAACCACGCTGGCTGACAAAGTGGCCAGCCGCAATGCCGCAGCAGCCCAGCGGCGATCACAGCAGCTGCAGCTGCGGACATGGCAGCGGGAGGTAGCGCGCTAATCACAGCAGCAGCGGCAAGTGCTGCTGCAAGATGTGCCGCTGCACTGTTGCTGCTGCCACTAGTGCTGCTGCTGCTGCCGCTGCCGCCGCTGCTGCTGCTGTTGCATCGCTTTGCTCTTGCTGCTGGGTCTCGCTGATCTGGCAGGAGGCCTGCTTTGACTGACTGGATGCACAAAGCAACACAGTAGGAACAGCGTGCATGCGTATGACGAAGCAGCATGATCGACTCATGATCGACTATCGCGTTCGCATTCATGCCGTTCGCTGATGACTGCTGCTGCTGTGCTTGCCTTCGCTGGCAATGATGTTCTTCTTTGCAGGCATGTCTGCAGGAATCTGACCAGCCCTTCAGAGACACAGCCTCAGCACCGCGACTTGCTGACAGGAAATGATCGATATCAATCAAACATTGAATGAAACGAAGAAACACATCGCTCTGCTTTGTGTCGATCAGCCCGTCCGAAGCGACTCAGCCCGTCTGTTCTCGCGCGCAAACGCCGGTATCGCAGATGCTTCAATCCTTGTTGCTGTAGGCAGCAGCAAACTTGCAGTTCGCTTTGCAGGAACTTTCAAACTAGTTGATACTCGAAGCGGAGATGAAGCCAGCCACCTCCAGGATGGCAACAGCAGCGGTGCTGCTGCTGCTGTTGGTGGGAGTAGCCAATGCATTGGTGAGAACGCAGCAATTAACAACATTCACATAGTTCGTGTTCCTGAAGATTATTCTCGGGGTTCTAACGAGCTCACCTCAACAAACACTCCTGCTGCTGCTGCTGCTGCTGGTGCACCATGCAGGCCTCCCCAGCAGCAGCAGGCTTGGCAGTCAGCAGAGCCAATGCACTGCCGAGCTTGCAGCAGCATGCAGCACACAATCGCCAAGCAGCAGCAGCGCAAACCCTGTGCTCCAGCAACGACACAGCACAGCAGGTACGCCCAACACGCTGCTGCAAGCTGCCTTGGTAGTGCCTTCTGCGCTGAGCTAAGCCCTCTTGAGCATTTAACTCCTGTCTAGCAGCTGCCTTGCCCGCTGTTTCATGCAGGAAAGCCTGGCTGGGGACAGCAGCGCAGCATAAACAAAACAGGCACATGACACAAACAGAGCCGCAATGCTGCAAAGTAATTACTGTTATAACAGTGCAGTGCCGCCTTGCTGCCCTTTCGTGCAGGACACCATTGCTGGAGGCAGCTGCCACGCAGCTGATGATATGCAGGAGGTTGCAGCAGCAGCAGCAGCAGCAGCAGCAGCAGCAGCAGCAGCAGCAGCAGCAGCAGCAGCAGCAGCAGCAGCAGCAGCGAATGATCCCTGGCAGGAGCTTGTCAGCTGGCTAACTCATCATGGAGCCCAGGTGAGGCAGTACTGCCTATGCACTGCCTTTTTACTGCCATGGTACTGCCATTGAAATGCCTTTGTACTGCCTTGTACTTGACTACGACTAAGTGCAGTCCACACGCACAGCTGCTGCACTGCATTCGTGGCCAACATCCAGGGCAAGTTGACGCACAGCTGCAACTGCTGCTGCGTTCGCAGTCATATGCCAATGTGCTGATGCCGGCTTAGGGTGCACATGTGTACTTGATCCCTTTGCGCCTAAGAGTTAAAACGGAGCTGTGCGCAACACCAGCAGTGTTCACGAGCTGCTGCCTGTTGCTGTCGCAGCCAATACACATGGACGTTACATCAAATTTACATGCTGCTGTGTGCGCCTGCAGGTGAACGTTGCTGTTCACAACACAGGCAGCACCGCAGGCCGGCTGCTGCTGGCAAGCCAAGACACACAGCATGGACAACTGACACTTAACATGCATGCTGCTGTTCCTCTCCCCTTTTTGCGTGCAGGTAAACGTTGCTGTACACAACACAGGCAGCACCGCAGGCCGCCTGCTGCTGGCAAGCCAAGACACACAGCAAGGAGACCTGCTTGCGGCTATCCCACTGGACATGGCATTCAGCCAAGTTGCGCATGGCGGCAACGCAAGCATGGAGGTAGGATTGCCTGTGTTTACAATCTGGGTATGTCAGTTTGACTTCACTTCAACGTCTTATCACCTGCAGCAGCAGCAGCGGCAGCAGCAGCAACCGTTGACTACTTGCAGCCATTCCACTGGACATGGCATTCAGCCAAGTTGCGCATGGCGGCAACGCAAGCATGGAGGTAGGATTGCCTGTGTTTACAATCTGGGTATGTCAGTTTGACTTCACTTCAACGTCTTATCACCTGCAGCAGCAGCAGCGGCAGCAGCAGCAACCGTTGACTACTTGCAGCCATTCCACTGGACATGGCATTCAGCCAAGTCGCGCATGGCGGCAACGCAAGCATGGAGGCAACATGATATCAATGATTGCTTGAGTTGACGATCCATGTATATCAGTTTGACTTCGGTTTTACTGTTGAAGATGTAACTGCTGTCAGCGATCCTGCAGGACTTGGCAGTCAGCCATCTTGCACGTGGCAGCAGCGCAAGCATGGAAGTGGGTCCCTCACTGCAAGCAGCACATCTTGGTGATGTTTGTATCTTTACCGTTATTGTTGTATTGATTGCCAGCATTGATACAATGCTGATGACAAGCGACGCAGCCAACCCGCTGCAGCCCTGTGTCAGGTGGTGTAGCAGGTTACCGGCTGCTGCTGCTGCTGTGCCCACTGGTGCAGCTGCCAACATACTAACTGCCAATGCTTCAAAACGAGTACGTGGTGAGAGGGTGTTAAACGATGCAGCCCTACTTTGCCAGCCTGCCACATTCTTTGACACAGCTGCTGTTGCTGTCTCTATGTTATCTGCAGGTTGCTGCAGCCGCGCTGTGGGCAATGATGAGCGACCCAGCCAACCCGCTGCAGCCTTGTTTTGCCATCCTCATCATACCATGCTGCTGCTGTTGCTGCTGCTGCTCTCTGTATGTTATCTACAGGTTGCTGCAGCCGCGCTGTGGGCCATGATGAGCGACCCAGCTAATCCCATGCAGCCCTACTTTGCCAGCCTGCCAAAAAGACATGAGCTGCTATGCCCGCTGGTGCAGCTGCCACAAGCTTATCTGCCGCTGCTGCAGAGCGAATACGTGGTGAGTTCTCGCAAAATTGCTCTGCGATGCCTATGTGTCAGGTGGTGTAGCAGGTTGCCGGCTGCTGCTGCTGCTGCTGCTGCTGCTGCTGCTGCTGCTGTGCCCGCTGGTGCAGCTGCCAACAGACTACCTGCCACTGCTTCAAAACGAGTATGTAGCGATTGGGTGTTAGAGTCTGTAGCAGGACTGTGGCTGCTGCTGCTGCTGCTGCTGCTGTGCGCGGCGGTGCAGCTGCCATAGGAACATATGCCACTGCTTCAAAACAAGTACGTGGTAAGTGGGTGTCACAGGCTGCAGCCCTACTTTGCCAGCCTGCCAAAACGACATGAGCTGCTGTGCCCGCTGGTGCAGCTGCCACAGGAGTATCTGCCATTGCTGCACAGCGGATATGTGGTGAGTGGTCACGTGAAGAGATAAAGAGGAAGTGTGTTTTTTCTACAAGAAATGGCCTCGCCAACAGCTTCTAAATCAACTACATACGACTTGCACAGGGATTGAGGGCGGCTGTCACTGCTGCTGCTGCTGCTGCTGCTGTTGTGCGCTCAGGCTGCGACCGTGAGAGTGGTTCAAGGTTGCATCAGCAGCTTCTGGGACAGCCACAAGAGCGCGCACATTGCAAAGAACTGCTGCGCTGCTCCTGCTGCCGCTGCTGCTGCTGTGTGCCCAGGCTGCCACAGTGCAAGTTATTCAGGGCCGCATCAGCAGCTTCTAAGACGAGCCACCTGCACAAGTACTGAGCACTGCTGTCACTGCGCTGCTGCTGCTGCTGCTGCTGCTGCTGCTGCTGTGACTGTTTGTTTCGACGCAGGCTGCTACTGTGCAAGTTGTTCAGGGACGCATCAGCAGCTTCTGGGACAGCCACAAGAGCGTGCTGCAGCAGCAGATACCAGGCATGACGCTTGAAGATCTGAAGTACGCCCGCTCCCTGGTGAGGCCCGTTTTGAACTTTGAACTCAGATTTCTGACGGTGCTCCAGGTGATACATTAACTGCAGGTCAGAGATAATGTTTTTGTTTCAGGTTCTGTGTCAGCAGCAGCTGCGGGGCATGCCACTGTGAGATCCCAAGATGGTCTTGCTGCTGCCCTGAACGTGGCATTGCTGCCGTAGCCGCCGTAGTTGACACCACCGCTGCTGCTGCGGCTGCTGCGGCTGCTGCCTGCCGGGCACGCACTGCAGATGGTCACCCGCTTCATTGGCTTTCCACAGCAAGGACGCTTCATGATCCCGCCGCACTGAGACCGCTGCCGCTGCCGCTGCCGCTGCCGCTGCCGCTGCCGCTGCCGCTGCCGCTGCCGCTGCCGCTGCCGCTGCCGCTGCCGCTGCCGCTGCCGCTGCCGCTGCCGCTGCCGCTGCTGCTGCTGCTGCTGCTGCAGATGGTGACTCGCTTCATTGGCTTTCCCAATCAAGGCCGCTTCATGATCCCATTAATCGACTTGGCTAACCACCAGCAGGTAAGTGCATGTGACTGCTGCTGCTGCTGCTGCTGCTGCTGCTGCTGCTGCAAGTGAAGCATGAACTCATGCATGAAATGCTGCTGTCCTGCTACAGTGCACAATGACGTGGCGCCGCTGCTGGTCTGCATATTTGCGTTGACTCAGCAAATGTTGCCATACGAATCTGTCATTTTATGCATGTGTGACGTGTCAGTAGTTGGTGTTGCAGGTGTTTTACATCCATTCTGCTGCTGCTTGCTCCTTGCAGGATTGCCCTCACAGGCTGTCTGTGGGCCCTTGCCCTAGCAGCAGCAGCAGCAGCAGCATCAGGCAGTGTGCGCTGTGGCGGGCGGGTGCAGCTCTGTCTGAGGGCGAGGAAGTGTGTTTTTTCTACAAGGTGAGATGCTGCACCGCCAGCGCCACTTTCATCAGCGTCACTATGACAGTGTCACTGTGACAGGGTCACTTTGATAGTGCCACTTTCATCAGTATCACTATGACAGTGTCACTATGACAGCGCCACTTTCATCAGTGCCACTATGACAGAGTATGAAAGTGTCACTATGACAGTGTCACTATGACAGAGTCACTATGACAGTGTCACTATGATTGTGTCACTATGCGTGTCTGGCTGAGGGCGAAGAAATGTGCTTTGTCTACAAGGTGCGCCCGTGCTGTGCAACAGAAATGCTCGAACTAAGTCTTGCGGCAGTGTCAAAGGTGTGCCGCCACCAGCAGATAGGTTTGCCAAAGTGTGCCACAGTGTGCAATACTGCAGTGCTGCTTGTGCTGACAATAGCGCTCCAGCAATGCATCCCAGATCATTGTGCTGCTCAGAGAGAGGTCTGTTACAGGGGTGGGCAAGCTATCACCCTAGAGCGAGTCACTTGCCCCACTTTCAGCTCACATATCATGAGAACCCGATAGCAAGCCACAAGATGCAACCAAAGTAAAACTCCAGAGGCATCTTGCAGCCCCTACCTCCCCATAAACCAACAAGTACATGGAGTGCAGCATGTGCTGCATAGTGCTGCACCCAGGTGTAGCGTAGCCAGGTGGTGCATATAAGCTTGCAAGCAGATTGCACATCAAGGGGAATAGTCAATATTTACGTTGACCATGTTCAAAACACAACTGCTGCCGCTGCTGCTGCTGCTGCTGCTGCTGCTGCTGCTGCTGCTGCTGCTGCTGCTGCTGCTGCTGCTGCTGCTGCTGTTGCTGCTGCTGCACAGAGCATGTTCAATGACAAGAGCATGCTGCAGTATGGCTTCCTGCAGGTGAGCAGCAGCAGCAGCTGCAGCAGCAGCAGCAGCAGCAGCAGCAAGCCATGTCACTCCTAAATGCAACCTCGACAGCCGCTGCTGCCGGCCGTGCTTCATTGCAAGATAACTGTGACCGCCTACGAGCGCGACACAATCTGCGCCCACTATGAATATGATTACGTAATATATATTATTCGTTTTCATGGGTGTGACCGATCAGTATGCAGTTTGTTGCACCCCAGGCTGAGATGCACCACCCAGGCACTCCCCTGCCAGGGATGCTCTTAACTTCAGTGGTTGCTGCTGCTGCTGCTGCTGCTGCTGCTGTGCAGTCTGGCCTGATTGCTGACCAACTGCATGGCTTGGACAGGCACGACTTCACAAGCAATCCTGCTGCTGCTGCTGCCGCTGCCGCTGCATGTGCTGCTGTGCAGTCTGGCCCGATAGCGGAACAGTTGCATGGCTTGGACCGGCACGACTTGGCTAGCAAACGTGCCTTTGTGCTGATCTCTACTGCTGCTGCTGCTGCTGCTGCTGCTGCTGCTGCTGCTGCTGCTGCTGCTGCTGCTGCTGCAACCTGCAGTCTGGTGCCATTGCTGACCAACTGCATGGTCTGGACCGGCATGACTTCAAAAGCAACCCGGGCATGTCGGAGGCCCAGTCACATCTGCCGCCGCCATTCAAAGGTGTGTGGTCTAACATGTTGTTCTGGTTTGCATTGTTGTTCGACTTTAAAAGCAACCCTGGCATGTCAGAGGCGCAGTCGCAGCTGCCGCCGCCATTCAAAGGTGTGTGGTAACATCTTGTTCTGGTTTGCATTTTCATCATTTTCAAAAACAACCCTGGCATGTCAGAGGCACAGAAGACACTGCCGCCACCATTTGCGGGTGAGTTGCTTCATGTTCCTGTTTTTCAATCCAGGCGGCATCTTGGCACGTGCTGGCAGCGGCCGCCATTCAGTTGGTGGCTTTTGTGTATCTTAGGTGAGCATGTACAGCCAGCAGCAGCAGCCGTCATGCCATGTGTGCCCAGGGCTGTGATCTGTCTGCCACTGGCGTTGACCTTGTCGTCTTGTTCTGCTTGGCATTGTGGTGGTGTGCAGCAGGGTCAAGGCAAGAGTCAGCCGCTGAGCTGCAGCGGCTGACTCAGCTGGCTGCTGAGCTGGCGGCACATCACACTCTTCTGCCGCCCACTGATGATTGTCGTTGATGCTGTGACTCAATTCGGGATGTTATGACGCGTCATGGTGGTACTGCGCACGTCACAGCCACCGAATGCACTTCACATGCTGTTTAAACTCTTCTAATCAGTTTGTACTGCCTTGCCGTTGCTGCCCTGCATTGAGGCATGCAGCAGGGTCAGCAGCAGAGGCAGCAGCTCAGCTTCAGCGGCTGACTCAGCTGGCTGCTGATCTGGAGGCTGGTGACACAGCAGCAGCAGCAGCAGCAGCAGCAGCAGCAGCAGCAGGCGGCAATGAAGGCTCCGGCGCGCTGCTGCAGCTGCTGCTGCAGTGGCGGCAGCAGCGCAAGGCTGCGGTGGCAGCAGCAGCAGCACGCGTTGCTGAGGAGGTCGGGGGTGCTGGCAGCAGCAGCAGCAGCAGCAGCATTGGCAGCTGGCTGCAGCGGACGTCTAGGTTGTTGGGGTGGGTGTGAACCCCGCATGATGTGTAAGACGTTGCAGGAAGCACACATTGCACAAGCACAACGCAACATGAGGAGGTTGGGAATGCTGGCAGCAGCGGCAGCAGCATCGGCAGCTGGCTGCAGCGGACGTCTCGGACGTCTGGCAGATTGTTGGGATGGGCATGAACCCCGCATGAGCGCAGCCGAGCCTGGCTCGTTGTTTTGACAACTTGCAGGCATCACACTATGCGAAAGCACACTGCAGACTGCCAGTCAGAGGGGTGCTGTGTACAGCTAGATGTCATTGCAGGAGCTGCACATGCTTGCAATGCGAGGTTCAGCAGCCATGGTGGCCTTTTGGGGGACCACTTCTAGCCATGTGAGTACTCATTATGCTGCATTATACTTGAAATGATTGACCTGCTTGCACGTTGTACCAAATTTATATTGCAGCCAACGGCGATGGTAATGATGATAAAAATAGTCTTCTTGTAAGCCATACCTTGTCATCCGCCTCGGCAACCGCGCCCCATATGGTGGTGTTATTGCTCAGCAGCACAAGGCTGCGGTGGCAGCAGCAGCGGCACGCTTGGTTGAGGAGGTTGGGAATGCTGGCAGCAGCGGCGGCGGCAGCAGCATTGGGAGCTGGCTGCAGCGCACGTCGAAGGTGATGGGATGGGTCTAGAACCTGCATCAGCAACCCTGTAAACCCTGTGCTTGCTTGCTGTGCATGAGCTGTGAGTTTTGCAGAAGCTGTAACCATACATTCACAGTGAGATGCTATACGTAGGGCGTATACAGCATGTAGTATGCAACTGCGCAAGTTTGGCGCCAAGCAGCTGGCGGTCAAACGTTGGTCAACGCCGGTCAAACATAATCATCATCACCGAGTTACCCGTTCAGTCATAGGAACAGGCCAACGCCACCGCGGCCATATCGGCTGGTCAAATGTTGGTCAAAACAATACAAAACACAGCTCAGCCTGAGTGCAGTTGAGAGCCGGCGAGGTTACTGAAGCTAGTCCAAGATGTTTGAAAAACTTGAACGGTGCAGTCAGAAGCATCGCATACCGTGCGCTGCCGGCAAACACAGCTCAGCTTAGGTGCAATCCGATGCCGGCGAGGTTACCAATGCTACTTCAAGGATCCAAGATGTTTGAGGGACTTGAAAGGTGCAGTCAGAAGCGTCGCAGACAGCGCGCTGCCATAAATATCCCTGGCTCGTGCACATCCCCTGAACATCTCATCATAAAGGTATCTGAATACTACATACTAATGCTACAAGTAGTCAAACCTGCCAGCATGTGACCGAAATAAAAAACCTGACACGTGCCGCCAACTGCCTGCCGAAGCCGCAGTCAAACATGCGCTGGTCAACGCTGGGCAAAGATGCGCCAGCTGTACAGCAAACTGATGTGAGCAGCATGCGGCATGCATATGGCTGCTGCATGTGAGCGGCCATAGTCAAACTTTGACTATTACTTTGACTGCCTTTGAAAGGCAGCACTTGCAGCTGCAGCTTGCTGTGTAGCATGCATGCCGCACATTCCAGTGTGAGGAGATTCAGCAGTCGCAGACCTGCTGCTGCTGCCGCGGATGCAGCTGCACACAGTACAGCGCTTGCAGTAGCCATTGCATGCACTAGAGCACAGCCAGCAAGCAAGTGCACTGCCCCCACTGCATTGCAGTGTGCAGCCAACCCAACCACCCCAACACCTCCTTTTTTCGCTATCAACTGATCCAACGACGTTGTGCAAGCAAGCAACAACCACAAGACCTGCACTGCGTTCATGAACCAGTTGCTCGCTGGTTGCTCTGCGCCTGCAGGACTGCAAGCTGAGTGTCCAGAAAGACTCCAACAACTGCGCCGCCCTGCTCCACCCCAGCCACCACCTACACCACAAACTCAAAACCCTACCCTCCTGATCAGAAAGCTCTCTAAACAGACAGGGCAATGCTACTAAACTCACGACAATCATTTGCCAAGACCGCTTCGAGGCTACTGCGGTGATACAGGCAAGCGTAGTGCTACTGCCGCTAGATATCCAACCCTATGATATCCTGGCTGCTGATGCAACCTGTTCCAGTGTTCGATACTACTGCCGCACTGGTCAGGGTTACCCCATCCTAGGCACTGCAAAATAGCTCTGCGCAGGTGCGCAGCTTCCCAAATGGCACATCAAACCCGGACACATAACCACAGCTGTACAAACATCGCTCCAACAACAGCGTGCCAAAATGAACTTGGCAAGCTGAACCAGCTCCTTTCTTGTCTAGCAGGTGCTTGCTATGACAGCACTGTGCCTAACACAACTTAGTCACATGCAGCACAACGATCCGAACACATGCTATCCCTAGCTGCTGCCACAACCTGCCCCAGCAGCTACTAATGCCGCGCTGCGCTGCTGCCTACCCAACACCCTTAAAAACTGTGACAAGAACGCAGCAGCAGCAGCAGCAGGAGCCCTTACTGCAGCAGCACTTGCTGCCCCGATGCTGCACCCTTGGTGTGTGCTGTACAGAGAGCAGCAGCACCAGCTATAGTGCATACAGCGCCCTGCAGCGTTTCAGCAGCATCCACCTTACGCCCAAAGCTGCTGCTGTGTGTCTGCTGTGTCACAGCACAGTACTGCTGCTCACCGCAGCGGCTTGACTGCTGTCAGCTTGCCCCCAGAGCCGCTGCTGCACTGCGCTGACACGCACCAACTGCCGCTGATGCAGCGCAGCAGTGTCCACAAACGCAGTAATCCAGCATAGTGATTACTGCAGCGGCTTGACAGCTGTCAGCTTGCCCCCAGAGCCGCTGCTGCGCTGCGCCGATACGCACCAACTACCACTGATGCGGTGCTAGCAGCAGCAGCAGCAGCAGCACCAGCAGCAGCAGCAGTGTCCAAGAAGGCAGTAATCCAGCATAAAGATGACTGCAGCGGCTCGACTGCTGTCAGCTTGCCCCAGCGCTGCTGCTGCACTGCGCTGACACGCAGCAACTACCACGGATGCAGCGCAGCAGTGTCCACAAACGCAGTAACCCAGCATAAGCATTACTGCAGCGGCTTGACTGCCGTCAGCTTGCCCCAGCGCTGCTCCCCGGCCTGTGCCCGAGCCAGCTTCTCCCGCCACCGTAAAGTGAGAACTTCATACTCGTCCGCCGAAAACTTTGCCGTGAACTCTTCCTTCCCTGCCTGCAGCCCCGCCAGCTCAGCCTCCAAGGTGGGGATCAGCTGCGAAGTTCACAGTCCAAGGCAGCAGATCGGCAGTGAATGTCACGGTGATGTTGTTGTGAGAAAACTAGGGGTGCGACAGTAAATGTGCAGCTGACAGACAACCAGCATCCGCAGCAGCAACAGCAGCGCAACCACGAACGCAGGTAAGAGCTAGAACTGGCAACTACTGCTGCTGCCCGTAGCCCTCCACACTCAGCAGGCTGTAGCGGTGCTTTTGGCAACATACGCTGAGGCCACAGACCCACCCCGCGCGCCGCTGGCTCTGCTGATACATGCAACCTTCAACACAAACGATCAACACACGATCAGACGCGACAAAACACGCACCCTGCACCCCAAAACCCATGAATAGGACACTAAAGACATACAAGACATATAGCTGGCTGCTGATCTGGAGGCTGGTGACACAGCAGCAGCAGCAGCAGCAGCAGCAGCAGCAGCAGCAGCAGCAGGCGGCAATGAAGGCTCCGGCGCGCTGCTGCAGCTGCTGCTGCAGTGGCGGCAGCAGCGCAAGGCTGCGGTGGCAGCAGCAGCAGCACGCGTTGCTGAGGAGGTCGGGGGTGCTGGCAGCAGCAGCAGCAGCAGCAGCATTGGCAGCTGGCTGCAGCGGACGTCTAGGTTGTTGGGGTGGGTGTGAACCCCGCATGATGTGTAAGACGTTGCAGGAAGCACACATTGCACAAGCACAACGCAACATGAGGAGGTTGGGAATGCTGGCAGCAGCGGCAGCAGCATCGGCAGCTGGCTGCAGCGGACGTCTCGGACGTCTGGCAGATTGTTGGGATGGGCATGAACCCCGCATGAGCGCAGCCGAGCCTGGCTCGTTGTTTTGACAACTTGCAGGCATCACACTATGCGAAAGCACACTGCAGACTGCCAGTCAGAGGGGTGCTGTGTACAGCTAGATGTCATTGCAGGAGCTGCACATGCTTGCAATGCGAGGTTCAGCAGCCATGGTGGCCTTTTGGGGGACCACTTCTAGCCATGTGAGTACTCATTATGCTGCATTATACTTGAAATGATTGACCTGCTTGCACGTTGTACCAAATTTATATTGCAGCCAACGGCGATGGTAATGATGATAAAAATAGTCTTCTTGTAAGCCATACCTTGTCATCCGCCTCGGCAACCGCGCCCCATATGGTGGTGTTATTGCTCAGCAGCACAAGGCTGCGGTGGCAGCAGCAGCGGCACGCTTGGTTGAGGAGGTTGGGAATGCTGGCAGCAGCGGCGGCGGCAGCAGCATTGGGAGCTGGCTGCAGCGCACGTCGAAGGTGATGGGATGGGTCTAGAACCTGCATCAGCAACCCTGTAAACCCTGTGCTTGCTTGCTGTGCATGAGCTGTGAGTTTTGCAGAAGCTGTAACCATACATTCACAGTGAGATGCTATACGTAGGGCGTATACAGCATGTAGTATGCAACTGCGCAAGTTTGGCGCCAAGCAGCTGGCGGTCAAACGTTGGTCAACGCCGGTCAAACATAATCATCATCACCGAGTTACCCGTTCAGTCATAGGAACAGGCCAACGCCACCGCGGCCATATCGGCTGGTCAAATGTTGGTCAAAACAATACAAAACACAGCTCAGCCTGAGTGCAGTTGAGAGCCGGCGAGGTTACTGAAGCTAGTCCAAGATGTTTGAAAAACTTGAACGGTGCAGTCAGAAGCATCGCATACCGTGCGCTGCCGGCAAACACAGCTCAGCTTAGGTGCAATCCGATGCCGGCGAGGTTACCAATGCTACTTCAAGGATCCAAGATGTTTGAGGGACTTGAAAGGTGCAGTCAGAAGCGTCGCAGACAGCGCGCTGCCATAAATATCCCTGGCTCGTGCACATCCCCTGAACATCTCATCATAAAGGTATCTGAATACTACATACTAATGCTACAAGTAGTCAAACCTGCCAGCATGTGACCGAAATAAAAAACCTGACACGTGCCGCCAACTGCCTGCCGAAGCCGCAGTCAAACATGCGCTGGTCAACGCTGGGCAAAGATGCGCCAGCTGTACAGCAAACTGATGTGAGCAGCATGCGGCATGCATATGGCTGCTGCATGTGAGCGGCCATAGTCAAACTTTGACTATTACTTTGACTGCCTTTGAAAGGCAGCACTTGCAGCTGCAGCTTGCTGTGTAGCATGCATGCCGCACATTCCAGTGTGAGGAGATTCAGCAGTCGCAGACCTGCTGCTGCTGCCGCGGATGCAGCTGCACACAGTACAGCGCTTGCAGTAGCCATTGCATGCACTAGAGCACAGCCAGCAAGCAAGTGCACTGCCCCCACTGCATTGCAGTGTGCAGCCAACCCAACCACCCCAACACCTCCTTTTTTCGCTATCAACTGATCCAACGACGTTGTGCAAGCAAGCAACAACCACAAGACCTGCACTGCGTTCATGAACCAGTTGCTCGCTGGTTGCTCTGCGCCTGCAGGACTGCAAGCTGAGTGTCCAGAAAGACTCCAACAACTGCGCCGCCCTGCTCCACCCCAGCCACCACCTACACCACAAACTCAAAACCCTACCCTCCTGATCAGAAAGCTCTCTAAACAGACAGGGCAATGCTACTAAACTCACGACAATCATTTGCCAAGACCGCTTCGAGGCTACTGCGGTGATACAGGCAAGCGTAGTGCTACTGCCGCTAGATATCCAACCCTATGATATCCTGGCTGCTGATGCAACCTGTTCCAGTGTTCGATACTACTGCCGCACGGGTCAGGGTTACCCCATCCTAGGCACTGCAAAATAGCTCTGCGCAGGTGCGCAGCTTCCCAAATGGCACATCAAACCCGGACACATAACCACAGCTGTACAAACATCGCTCCAACAACAGCGTGCCAAAATGAACTTGGCAAGCTGAACCAGCTCCTTTCTTGTCTAGCAGGTGCTTGCTATGACAGCACTGTGCCTAACACAACTTAGTCACATGCAGCACAACGATCCGAACACATGCTATCCCTAGCTGCTGCCACAACCTGCCCCAGCAGCTACTAATGCCGCGCTGCGCTGCTGCCTACCCAACACCCTTAAAAACTGTGACAAGAACGCAGCAGCAGCAGCAGCAGGAGCCCTTACTGCAGCAGCACTTGCTGCCCCGATGCTGCACCCTTGGTGTGTGCTGTACAGAGAGCAGCAGCACCAGCTATAGTGCATACAGCGCCCTGCAGCGTTTCAGCAGCATCCACCTTACGCCCAAAGCTGCTGCTGTGTGTCTGCTGTGTCACAGCACAGTACTGCTGCTCACCGCAGCGGCTTGACTGCTGTCAGCTTGCCCCCAGAGCCGCTGCTGCACTGCGCTGACACGCACCAACTGCCGCTGATGCAGCGCAGCAGTGTCCACAAACGCAGTAATCCAGCATAGTGATTACTGCAGCGGCTTGACAGCTGTCAGCTTGCCCCCAGAGCCGCTGCTGCGCTGCGCCGATACGCACCAACTACCACTGATGCGGTGCTAGCAGCAGCAGCAGCAGCAGCACCAGCAGCAGCAGCAGTGTCCAAGAAGGCAGTAATCCAGCATAAAGATGACTGCAGCGGCTCGACTGCTGTCAGCTTGCCCCAGCGCTGCTGCTGCACTGCGCTGACACGCAGCAACTACCACGGATGCAGCGCAGCAGTGTCCACAAACGCAGTAACCCAGCATAAGCATTACTGCAGCGGCTTGACTGCCGTCAGCTTGCCCCAGCGCTGCTCCCCGGCCTGTGCCCGAGCCAGCTTCTCCCGCCACCGTAAAGTGAGAACTTCATACTCGTCCGCCGAAAACTTTGCCGTGAACTCTTCCTTCCCTGCCTGCAGCCCCGCCAGCTCAGCCTCCAAGGTGGGGATCAGCTGCGAAGTTCACAGTCCAAGGCAGCAGATCGGCAGTGAATGTCACGGTGATGTTGTTGTGAGAAAACTAGGGGTGCGACAGTAAATGTGCAGCTGACAGACAACCAGCATCCGCAGCAGCAACAGCAGCGCAACCACGAACGCAGGTAAGAGCTAGAACTGGCAACTACTGCTGCTGCCCGTAGCCCTCCACACTCAGCAGGCTGTAGCGGTGCTTTTGGCAACATACGCTGAGGCCACAGACCCACCCCGCGCGCCGCTGGCTCTGCTGATACATGCAACCTTCAACACAAACGATCAACACACGATCAGACGCGACAAAACACGCACCCTGCACCCCAAAACCCATGAATAGGACACTAAAGACATACAAGACATATAGCTGGCTGCTGATCTGGAGGCTGGTGACACAGCAGCAGCAGCAGCAGCAGCAGCAGCAGCAGCAGCAGCAGCAGGCGGCAATGAAGGCTCCGGCGCGCTGCTGCAGCTGCTGCTGCAGTGGCGGCAGCAGCGCAAGGCTGCGGTGGCAGCAGCAGCAGCACGCGTTGCTGAGGAGGTCGGGGGTGCTGGCAGCAGCAGCAGCAGCAGCAGCATTGGCAGCTGGCTGCAGCGGACGTCTAGGTTGTTGGGGTGGGTGTGAACCCCGCATGATGTGTAAGACGTTGCAGGAAGCACACATTGCACAAGCACAACGCAACATGAGGAGGTTGGGAATGCTGGCAGCAGCGGCAGCAGCATCGGCAGCTGGCTGCAGCGGACGTCTCGGACGTCTGGCAGATTGTTGGGATGGGCATGAACCCCGCATGAGCGCAGCCGAGCCTGGCTCGTTGTTTTGACAACTTGCAGGCATCACACTATGCGAAAGCACACTGCAGACTGCCAGTCAGAGGGGTGCTGTGTACAGCTAGATGTCATTGCAGGAGCTGCACATGCTTGCAATGCGAGGTTCAGCAGCCATGGTGGCCTTTTGGGGGACCACTTCTAGCCATGTGAGTACTCATTATGCTGCATTATACTTGAAATGATTGACCTGCTTGCACGTTGTACCAAATTTATATTGCAGCCAACGGCGATGGTAATGATGATAAAAATAGTCTTCTTGTAAGCCATACCTTGTCATCCGCCTCGGCAACCGCGCCCCATATGGTGGTGTTATTGCTCAGCAGCACAAGGCTGCGGTGGCAGCAGCAGCGGCACGCTTGGTTGAGGAGGTTGGGAATGCTGGCAGCAGCGGCGGCGGCAGCAGCATTGGGAGCTGGCTGCAGCGCACGTCGAAGGTGATGGGATGGGTCTAGAACCTGCATCAGCAACCCTGTAAACCCTGTGCTTGCTTGCTGTGCATGAGCTGTGAGTTTTGCAGAAGCTGTAACCATACATTCACAGTGAGATGCTATACGTAGGGCGTATACAGCATGTAGTATGCAACTGCGCAAGTTTGGCGCCAAGCAGCTGGCGGTCAAACGTTGGTCAACGCCGGTCAAACATAATCATCATCACCGAGTTACCCGTTCAGTCATAGGAACAGGCCAACGCCACCGCGGCCATATCGGCTGGTCAAATGTTGGTCAAAACAATACAAAACACAGCTCAGCCTGAGTGCAGTTGAGAGCCGGCGAGGTTACTGAAGCTAGTCCAAGATGTTTGAAAAACTTGAACGGTGCAGTCAGAAGCATCGCATACCGTGCGCTGCCGGCAAACACAGCTCAGCTTAGGTGCAATCCGATGCCGGCGAGGTTACCAATGCTACTTCAAGGATCCAAGATGTTTGAGGGACTTGAAAGGTGCAGTCAGAAGCGTCGCAGACAGCGCGCTGCCATAAATATCCCTGGCTCGTGCACATCCCCTGAACATCTCATCATAAAGGTATCTGAATACTACATACTAATGCTACAAGTAGTCAAACCTGCCAGCATGTGACCGAAATAAAAAACCTGACACGTGCCGCCAACTGCCTGCCGAAGCCGCAGTCAAACATGCGCTGGTCAACGCTGGGCAAAGATGCGCCAGCTGTACAGCAAACTGATGTGAGCAGCATGCGGCATGCATATGGCTGCTGCATGTGAGCGGCCATAGTCAAACTTTGACTATTACTTTGACTGCCTTTGAAAGGCAGCACTTGCAGCTGCAGCTTGCTGTGTAGCATGCATGCCGCACATTCCAGTGTGAGGAGATTCAGCAGTCGCAGACCTGCTGCTGCTGCCGCGGATGCAGCTGCACACAGTACAGCGCTTGCAGTAGCCATTGCATGCACTAGAGCACAGCCAGCAAGCAAGTGCACTGCCCCCACTGCATTGCAGTGTGCAGCCAACCCAACCACCCCAACACCTCCTTTTTTCGCTATCAACTGATCCAACGACGTTGTGCAAGCAAGCAACAACCACAAGACCTGCACTGCGTTCATGAACCAGTTGCTCGCTGGTTGCTCTGCGCCTGCAGGACTGCAAGCTGAGTGTCCAGAAAGACTCCAACAACTGCGCCGCCCTGCTCCACCCCAGCCACCACCTACACCACAAACTCAAAACCCTACCCTCCTGATCAGAAAGCTCTCTAAACAGACAGGGCAATGCTACTAAACTCACGACAATCATTTGCCAAGACCGCTTCGAGGCTACTGCGGTGATACAGGCAAGCGTAGTGCTACTGCCGCTAGATATCCAACCCTATGATATCCTGGCTGCTGATGCAACCTGTTCCAGTGTTCGATACTACTGCCGCACGGGTCAGGGTTACCCCATCCTAGGCACTGCAAAATAGCTCTGCGCAGGTGCGCAGCTTCCCAAATGGCACATCAAACCCGGACACATAACCACAGCTGTACAAACATCGCTCCAACAACAGCGTGCCAAAATGAACTTGGCAAGCTGAACCAGCTCCTTTCTTGTCTAGCAGGTGCTTGCTATGACAGCACTGTGCCTAACACAACTTAGTCACATGCAGCACAACGATCCGAACACATGCTATCCCTAGCTGCTGCCACAACCTGCCCCAGCAGCTACTAATGCCGCGCTGCGCTGCTGCCTACCCAACACCCTTAAAAACTGTGACAAGAACGCAGCAGCAGCAGCAGCAGGAGCCCTTACTGCAGCAGCACTTGCTGCCCCGATGCTGCACCCTTGGTGTGTGCTGTACAGAGAGCAGCAGCACCAGCTATAGTGCATACAGCGCCCTGCAGCGTTTCAGCAGCATCCACCTTACGCCCAAAGCTGCTGCTGTGTGTCTGCTGTGTCACAGCACAGTACTGCTGCTCACCGCAGCGGCTTGACTGCTGTCAGCTTGCCCCCAGAGCCGCTGCTGCACTGCGCTGACACGCACCAACTGCCGCTGATGCAGCGCAGCAGTGTCCACAAACGCAGTAATCCAGCATAGTGATTACTGCAGCGGCTTGACAGCTGTCAGCTTGCCCCCAGAGCCGCTGCTGCGCTGCGCCGATACGCACCAACTACCACTGATGCGGTGCTAGCAGCAGCAGCAGCAGCAGCACCAGCAGCAGCAGCAGTGTCCAAGAAGGCAGTAATCCAGCATAAAGATGACTGCAGCGGCTCGACTGCTGTCAGCTTGCCCCAGCGCTGCTGCTGCACTGCGCTGACACGCAGCAACTACCACGGATGCAGCGCAGCAGTGTCCACAAACGCAGTAACCCAGCATAAGCATTACTGCAGCGGCTTGACTGCCGTCAGCTTGCCCCAGCGCTGCTCCCCGGCCTGTGCCCGAGCCAGCTTCTCCCGCCACCGTAAAGTGAGAACTTCATACTCGTCCGCCGAAAACTTTGCCGTGAACTCTTCCTTCCCTGCCTGCAGCCCCGCCAGCTCAGCCTCCAAGGTGGGGATCAGCTGCGAAGTTCACAGTCCAAGGCAGCAGATCGGCAGTGAATGTCACGGTGATGTTGTTGTGAGAAAACTAGGGGTGCGACAGTAAATGTGCAGCTGACAGACAACCAGCATCCGCAGCAGCAACAGCAGCGCAACCACGAACGCAGGTAAGAGCTAGAACTGGCAACTACTGCTGCTGCCCGTAGCCCTCCACACTCAGCAGGCTGTAGCGGTGCTTTTGGCAACATACGCTGAGGCCACAGACCCACCCCGCGCGCCGCTGGCTCTGCTGATACATGCAACCTTCAACACAAACGATCAACACACGATCAGACGCGACAAAACACGCACCCTGCACCCCAAAACCCATGAATAGGACACTAAAGACATACAAGACATATAGCTGGCTGCTGATCTGGAGGCTGGTGACACAGCAGCAGCAGCAGCAGCAGCAGCAGCAGCAGCAGCAGCAGCAGGCGGCAATGAAGGCTCCGGCGCGCTGCTGCAGCTGCTGCTGCAGTGGCGGCAGCAGCGCAAGGCTGCGGTGGCAGCAGCAGCAGCACGCGTTGCTGAGGAGGTCGGGGGTGCTGGCAGCAGCAGCAGCAGCAGCAGCATTGGCAGCTGGCTGCAGCGGACGTCTAGGTTGTTGGGGTGGGTGTGAACCCCGCATGATGTGTAAGACGTTGCAGGAAGCACACATTGCACAAGCACAACGCAACATGAGGAGGTTGGGAATGCTGGCAGCAGCGGCAGCAGCATCGGCAGCTGGCTGCAGCGGACGTCTCGGACGTCTGGCAGATTGTTGGGATGGGCATGAACCCCGCATGAGCGCAGCCGAGCCTGGCTCGTTGTTTTGACAACTTGCAGGCATCACACTATGCGAAAGCACACTGCAGACTGCCAGTCAGAGGGGTGCTGTGTACAGCTAGATGTCATTGCAGGAGCTGCACATGCTTGCAATGCGAGGTTCAGCAGCCATGGTGGCCTTTTGGGGGACCACTTCTAGCCATGTGAGTACTCATTATGCTGCATTATACTTGAAATGATTGACCTGCTTGCACGTTGTACCAAATTTATATTGCAGCCAACGGCGATGGTAATGATGATAAAAATAGTCTTCTTGTAAGCCATACCTTGTCATCCGCCTCGGCAACCGCGCCCCATATGGTGGTGTTATTGCTCAGCAGCACAAGGCTGCGGTGGCAGCAGCAGCGGCACGCTTGGTTGAGGAGGTTGGGAATGCTGGCAGCAGCGGCGGCGGCAGCAGCATTGGGAGCTGGCTGCAGCGCACGTCGAAGGTGATGGGATGGGTCTAGAACCTGCATCAGCAACCCTGTAAACCCTGTGCTTGCTTGCTGTGCATGAGCTGTGAGTTTTGCAGAAGCTGTAACCATACATTCACAGTGAGATGCTATACGTAGGGCGTATACAGCATGTAGTATGCAACTGCGCAAGTTTGGCGCCAAGCAGCTGGCGGTCAAACGTTGGTCAACGCCGGTCAAACATAATCATCATCACCGAGTTACCCGTTCAGTCATAGGAACAGGCCAACGCCACCGCGGCCATATCGGCTGGTCAAATGTTGGTCAAAACAATACAAAACACAGCTCAGCCTGAGTGCAGTTGAGAGCCGGCGAGGTTACTGAAGCTAGTCCAAGATGTTTGAAAAACTTGAACGGTGCAGTCAGAAGCATCGCATACCGTGCGCTGCCGGCAAACACAGCTCAGCTTAGGTGCAATCCGATGCCGGCGAGGTTACCAATGCTACTTCAAGGATCCAAGATGTTTGAGGGACTTGAAAGGTGCAGTCAGAAGCGTCGCAGACAGCGCGCTGCCATAAATATCCCTGGCTCGTGCACATCCCCTGAACATCTCATCATAAAGGTATCTGAATACTACATACTAATGCTACAAGTAGTCAAACCTGCCAGCATGTGACCGAAATAAAAAACCTGACACGTGCCGCCAACTGCCTGCCGAAGCCGCAGTCAAACATGCGCTGGTCAACGCTGGGCAAAGATGCGCCAGCTGTACAGCAAACTGATGTGAGCAGCATGCGGCATGCATATGGCTGCTGCATGTGAGCGGCCATAGTCAAACTTTGACTATTACTTTGACTGCCTTTGAAAGGCAGCACTTGCAGCTGCAGCTTGCTGTGTAGCATGCATGCCGCACATTCCAGTGTGAGGAGATTCAGCAGTCGCAGACCTGCTGCTGCTGCCGCGGATGCAGCTGCACACAGTACAGCGCTTGCAGTAGCCATTGCATGCACTAGAGCACAGCCAGCAAGCAAGTGCACTGCCCCCACTGCATTGCAGTGTGCAGCCAACCCAACCACCCCAACACCTCCTTTTTTCGCTATCAACTGATCCAACGACGTTGTGCAAGCAAGCAACAACCACAAGACCTGCACTGCGTTCATGAACCAGTTGCTCGCTGGTTGCTCTGCGCCTGCAGGACTGCAAGCTGAGTGTCCAGAAAGACTCCAACAACTGCGCCGCCCTGCTCCACCCCAGCCACCACCTACACCACAAACTCAAAACCCTACCCTCCTGATCAGAAAGCTCTCTAAACAGACAGGGCAATGCTACTAAACTCACGACAATCATTTGCCAAGACCGCTTCGAGGCTACTGCGGTGATACAGGCAAGCGTAGTGCTACTGCCGCTAGATATCCAACCCTATGATATCCTGGCTGCTGATGCAACCTGTTCCAGTGTTCGATACTACTGCCGCACGGGTCAGGGTTACCCCATCCTAGGCACTGCAAAATAGCTCTGCGCAGGTGCGCAGCTTCCCAAATGGCACATCAAACCCGGACACATAACCACAGCTGTACAAACATCGCTCCAACAACAGCGTGCCAAAATGAACTTGGCAAGCTGAACCAGCTCCTTTCTTGTCTAGCAGGTGCTTGCTATGACAGCACTGTGCCTAACACAACTTAGTCACATGCAGCACAACGATCCGAACACATGCTATCCCTAGCTGCTGCCACAACCTGCCCCAGCAGCTACTAATGCCGCGCTGCGCTGCTGCCTACCCAACACCCTTAAAAACTGTGACAAGAACGCAGCAGCAGCAGCAGCAGGAGCCCTTACTGCAGCAGCACTTGCTGCCCCGATGCTGCACCCTTGGTGTGTGCTGTACAGAGAGCAGCAGCACCAGCTATAGTGCATACAGCGCCCTGCAGCGTTTCAGCAGCATCCACCTTACGCCCAAAGCTGCTGCTGTGTGTCTGCTGTGTCACAGCACAGTACTGCTGCTCACCGCAGCGGCTTGACTGCTGTCAGCTTGCCCCCAGAGCCGCTGCTGCACTGCGCTGACACGCACCAACTGCCGCTGATGCAGCGCAGCAGTGTCCACAAACGCAGTAATCCAGCATAGTGATTACTGCAGCGGCTTGACAGCTGTCAGCTTGCCCCCAGAGCCGCTGCTGCGCTGCGCCGATACGCACCAACTACCACTGATGCGGTGCTAGCAGCAGCAGCAGCAGCACCAGCAGCAGCAGCAGTGTCCAAGAAGGCAGTAATCCAGCATAAAGATGACTGCAGCGGCTCGACTGCTGTCAGCTTGCCCCAGCGCTGCTGCTGCACTGCGCAGACACGCAGCAACTACCACGGATGCAGCGCAGCAGTGTCCACAAACGCAGTAACCCAGCATAAGCATTACTGCAGCGGCTTGACTGCCGTCAGCTTGCCCCAGCGCTGCTCCCCGGCCTGTGCCCGAGCCAGCTTCTCCCGCCACCGTAAAGTGAGAACTTCATACTCGTCCGCCGAAAACTTTGCCGTGAACTCTTCCTTCCCTGCCTGCAGCCCCGCCAGCTCAGCCTCCAAGGTGGGGATCAGCTGCGAAGTTCACAGTCCAAGGCAGCAGATCGGCAGTGAATGTCACGGTGATGTTGTTGTGAGAAAACTAGGGGTGCGACAGTAAATGTGCAGCTGACAGACAACCAGCATCCGCAGCAGCAACAGCAGCGCAACCACGAACGCAGGTAAGAGCTAGAACTGGCAACTACTGCTGCTGCCCGTAGCCCTCCACACTCAGCAGGCTGTAGCGGTGCTTTTGGCAACATACGCTGAGGCCACAGACCCACCCCGCGCGCCGCTGGCTCTGCTGATACATGCAACCTTCAACACAAACGATCAACACACGATCAGACGCGACAAAACACGCACCCTGCACCCCAAAACCCATGAATAGGACACTAAAGACATACCTCTGCCGTGCAATTTTCTGCCTGCACGTCGCCAAAGCTAGCCGCCGCCAGCTGCTGTCCATAGCCCTCCACACTCAGCAGGCTGTAGCAATAAGGCCACAGAGCCACCCAGCACGCCGCTGGCTCTGCTGAACCCCAAAACATGCAACCTTCACCACAGAGAATCAACACGCCGGATCTGACGTTACAACACGCACCCTGCACCCCACAAACCGCAAGGAATACATACCTCTGCTGTGCAATCTTCTGCCTGCACGTCGCCAAACCCAGCCGTTGCCAGCGCCTGCCCGTAGCCCTCCACACTCAGCAGGCTGTAGCTGCGCTGTAGCGCTGAGGCCACAGGCCCAGCCAGCACGACGCTGCTCTGCTGAACCCCCCAAAATGCAACCTTTACCACAGAGAATCAACACGCCGATCTGACGCAACATGCACCCTGCACCCCAAAACCCATAAACAATACACTAAGACACGCACCTCTGCCGTACAGTCCTCTGCCTGCACTTCTGCAAAGCCAGCTGCTGCCAGCTGCTGTCCATACGCCTCCACACTCAGCAGGCTGTAGCGGTGCTTGGCAATGTAGGCAGCAAAGCCCGGGCTTGGGCTGAAGTCTGCTGTGGAAGGCTGGCAGTAGTCTGTTACGAGCAGCCGCCCTCCCGGCTTGAGCCAGCGGAACAGCCTGCGGCGATGTGAAACGCAGCGGCAGTGACACGCGCTGTAACTGTCAGTCTGTCAGCAGCAGCTTGCTACCTGGCTCGAGCCAGCAAACCAGCTTCGGGCGCCGTAGACAGCAGGAACAGCAGCAGCAGCAGCAACCGAGGGTCAACGCTTCACCATGTAAGCAGCGATGTCAGTGCGCTTGCTGCAGCCTGTTGCCTCGCCTGCCAGCGGAAGCGCCTTGCAGAGCAGAAGCAGCAGCAGCCAAAGCGTCCGAGTTTGTGTTACGCAACAGTATGACACGCACCTGCTGAACAGCGCCTGCTTGTCCTGCACGTGCAGCAGGGAGTCCCTGCTCACACAAACATTAAAGCTGCCTTGCTGGAAGTCCCTTGTTAGCACATCAGCCACCTCAAACGTAACGTCATGTGGCACCTGCTGCTGCTGCCGGGGGCTGATCACACCATTGCCGCTGCTGCTGCTGCTGCCGTTTGCTGCTGCTGCTGCCGCGCCGCCGCCGCTGCTGCTGCGGCTGCTGGCGATGGCTGCTGCTGCGCGCTCGATTGCCACGAGGATCATGTTAACTGACAGATCGATGCCGTGCACGTGGCAGCCGTAGGTGTCGGCCGCAAGGAATGCATTGCCTGCATGGCAGCAGCAGCAGCAGCAGCAGCAGCAGCAGCAGCAGCAGTTGACCAGTTGATCAGTCATCCGTACAATAAAAAGCCGAAGGAGTAACCAGGAGCTGGGCCACTCTGCCATCACCAGCAGTGCACACACCAACAGCAATTAGCCCTATAACCAACAAGCAGATCATAACACGCAAACCCACCTCCGATGCCGCAGCCTACGTCCAGCAGCTGCTGAGACACTCGCTGCCCGCCAGGGCTCACAGCAGCCCCTGCTGCCTCAAGCAAATAGAACACGCTGTCCCACACACCAGGGACAAAGCCACTCCCTCGACACACGTTGTGAAGATAAAGCACACACAGCCAAACAGATCGCGAAACACAAACCCACCTCCAATGCCGCAGCCTACGTCCAGCAGTGTCATGCCAGGCTGCAGCTGAAGGCCATCCAGCAGCTGCTGAGACACACGCTGACCGCCGCGGCTCACACAAAACCGTGCTGCAACCCAAAACGCTGCCCCACACACCAGGGGCAAAGCCACTTCCTCAAAACAGATGGCGATCAAACAGCAGCACAAACAGCCAAACAGATCAAAACACAAACCCACCTCCAATGCCGCAGCCCACATCCAGCAGTGTCATGCCAGGCTGCAGCTGCAGGCCATCCAGCAGCTGCTGCGACACGCGCTGCCCGCCAGGGCTCACAAAAAAGCCCCGTTTAAAAAGCCAACACCACAGGAGCAATCAGCAACAACGCGATTCCATCGTCGCACACAACACACAAGCCGAGCACAACAAACCAACCAACAAAAAACAATAAGCCCACCTCCAATGCCGCAGCCCACATCCAGCAGTGCCATGCCAGGCTGCAGCCGCAGACCATCCAGCAGCTGCTGAGACACTGCTTGACCGCCAGGGCTCACAAAACAGCCCCATTCATAAAGCCAACACCACAGACGTAATCAGCAACAACGCGGTTTGGTCGTCGCACACAACACAGAAGCGAGCGCAACAAAATCAACGAACAAACAGACAACCCACCCACCTCCAATGCCGCAGCCTACGTCCAGCAGCGTCATGCCCGGCTGCAGCTCAAGGCTGTCCAGCAGCTGCTGCGACACCCGCTGCCCGCCAGGGCTCACAAAACCCCGGCCATAAACCGCCTCATAAAGCGCAATGCTGGCGTCACTGTACTGCTGTGTGTCCAGGAATGTGCGGTACAGCGGCGGGCGCGGGTGGGGCGTTTCAACCTGCGGTGCAGCAGCAGCAGCAGCAGGTGTTAGCTGGCGTCAGAGCAGATTTGGTTCTGGTTCTTCTCCACGGTGGCATATGTGTCAACGCACTTGCAGCGCATGCATTGCAGTTGCTGAGAACTTCACAGCACAAACTTCATAGCGTGATTTCACGCTCCTCACCTTCTGGAACTTCCAGCAGATCTGGTTCTGGTTCTTTTTCACGGTGACATACATGTCAACGCATTTGCAGCACACCAGCTCCAGGTGGCAGCTGCTGAAAACTTCAAAAAACGAACCTCACAGTGAGAACTTCTCACCTTCTGGAACTTCTAGCAGATCTGGTTCTGGTTCTTCTTCACGGTGATGTAGGTGTCCACGCACTTCAGCCCATGCACAACCGTTGCTGGGAACTTCACAGCGGAAACTTCACAGTGCAAAGTTCACACTGCTCACCTGCTGGAACTTCCAGGAGATCTGGTTCTGGTTCTTCTTCAGAGTGACGTAGGTGTCCTCGCACTTGCAACACACCAGCTGCAGGTGGCGGCTGCTGATAACCTCAAATACGAACTTCACAGCAAGATATTCTCACCTTCTGGAACTTCTAGCAGATCTGGTTCCTAATTATTCTTCACGGTGACGTAGGTGTCCACGCACTTGCAGCACATGCATTGTAGCGGCTGATAAATTCACAGCGGAAACTTCACAGTGTGAATCTCAATCCCACCTTCTGGAACTTCCAGCAGATCTGGTTCTGATTTTTCTTCACGGTGACATACGTGTCCACGCACTTGCAGCACACCAGCTGCAGGTGGCAGCTGCTGCTGCTGTCTGCTGAGACCAGCTCTGCGCCATCAAACATTGCGAAGTAGTCGCGCGGGTTCCTGAAGCAGCATAACAACCCATGATACGCGATAACAATAAATGATTCTGAGGGCAATCTGTTGCAGGATACTACCCTCCCGCAAAATGCAACACAGGAAAAGTTGACATGGAGGCAGCAAGTCTGTTACAGTGTTGTTGCAGCACACCAGCTCCAGGTGGCAACTGCTGCTGCTGTCAGCTGAGACCAGCTCCGCGCCATCAAACATGGCAAAGTAATCGCGCGGGTTCCTGCAAAATACCGGAAAGGAAAAATGACAACATGCCATTAAGATTATCACAAAGAACGGGTCAGCTGAGACCAGCTCCGCGCCATCAAACATGGCGAAGTAATCGCGCGGGTTCCTGCAACAAATCGTGCATACACAGAACAGCACATGCATTCAACTGGCTGCTGGTGGACTTGGACGTCCAGGTTGATATACAGAGGTGCCGCACCGCGATTGAGTTTCAAGCAGTAGAATCCTGGGTGCTAAAGAAAGCATAAACATGTTCATATCATCGTAGTTTGATTGCCGCACCTGTAGTGCGTGGGGTTGCCCTTGCGTGGCCTGTCCCCGCTGGGCCTGAAGCAGCTCTCACGGAAGAACAGCACACCCCCTGGCGCCAGCTGCAACAGCAGCAGCAGGAGCAGCAGCAGCAGCAGCAGCAGCAGCAGCAGCAGCAGCAGCAGCAGCAGCAGCAGCACAGGTCAGTCACGGCAAGGCCTGAAGCAGCTCTCACGGAAGAACAGCACACCCCCTGGCGCCAGCTGCAACAGCAGCAGCAGCAGCAGCAGGAGCAGCAGCAGCAGCAGCAGCAGCAGCAGCAGCAGCAGCAGCAGCACAGGTCAGTCACGGCAAGGCCTGAAGCAGCTCTCACGGAAGAACAGCACACCCCCTGGCGCCAGCTGCAACAGCAGCAGCAGCAGCAGGAGCAGCAGCAACAGCAGCAGCACAGGTCAGTTACGGCAAGGCCTGAAGCAGCTCTCACGGAAGAACAGCACCCCCCCTGGCGCCAGCTGCAACAGCAGCAGCAGCAGCAGCAGCAGGAGCAGCAGCAGCAGCAGCAGCAGCAGCACAGGTCAGTTACGGCAAGGCCTGAAGCAGCTTCCACGAAAGAACAGCACACCCCCTGGCGCCAGCTGCAACAGCAGCAGCAGCAGCAGCAGCAGCAGCACCAAGGCAAGCGAGGCAAAGCAATCACAGCCAGATTGCAGCATGAGTGGAAGATCGCCTAATACTACTTCTATGACATTCAACGTGCTTGCGCAAACATCTCAGCATTGCACAGATGCCCCAGCAACTGCTGCCCTGTGTTGCACGCAGATCCGTGTTGCCAAGCAACAACATCATTGCCACGTGGATGTTATAACGCTGTCACTCACCCAGCGCAGCACCTTTGCTGCCAGCGCCTTCACCTCTGCGTCCGAGAGGTACATCAGCAGCCAGTTGCTGAACACAACATCATACGCGCCAGCTTCCTGCAGCAGCAGCAGCAGCAACAGCAGCAGCACTGCTTCAACCACATCTGCCGCAAAAGCGTGCCGCACTACTGCACAGCAAACCATCTCCTGGACAGACATCAGCGCACTGCTGCCACAGAAACAGCTACAAGACCTTTTTCAAGATGCGCTGACAAGGTTTGCTGCCAATGGTAATGTCGTTATGACATATTACTTGACGTGTGTCATCACATGCGCGGCCCACCTGCTCTAGCTCTGTCACATCCGCCACCAACAATGACACGTTAGCCAGCGCCGCGTGCTGCCACTGGTTCTCACAACCGCTGTTTCAGGTGATTACCACATGCTATGTCACATAACATGTTATAACATGCCCACCTGCTCCAGCTCTGTCACATCCGCCACCATGAACGACACGTTGCCGAGCGCCTCGTGCTGCCGCCGGTTCTCAGCAATCGACACCTCCATGAAATCGCACGCCATCACGTGCTTGGCTGCAGCAGACAAACAGAAAGATAAAGATACATGACAAGCATAAGTTAGTGGAGCAAGTTCAGGCCGCAGAAGCGTCAGCAGCGATTGACACTTCCATGAAGTCACACCCCATCACATGCTTGGCTGCAGCAAGTAACAAACAGAAAGATACATGACAAGCATAAGTTGCTGATGCAATGTCAGGACGCGGGGGCGTCAGCAGCGATCCACACTTCTATGAAATCGCATGCCACCACGTGCTTGGCTGCAGCAGAGAGATGAAACAGGAAGCAGAACGTCAAACATCAGATGGCATACAACAGAACAAGCAGCCACAGGTGAGCTTCATAACACTGCTGCTGACGCCAGCTTCACAAGTTTAGACCACCCTACAAGAGAAAAGAGTCGCCTGCAGTGTGCTTGTCTTCACCAAAGGAGCCAATGGCACTGCTGCATGGCGCATGCCCAGTTGCGCACTACCATGCGCCTGTCTCGTGCGCACAACACCAATCACTCACTGCTGCTGCTGCTGCTGCTGCTTCACTCGCTGGAGACATTGCTGTTTTTGACGCTGTCAAGCTCACAGTGTGAGCTCATCAGTCAGCATGTCACAGCATTTTAGATATGCAGTGTGAGCTCCTCAGCTGTCTTTGCCAATTTCCCAGTGAACCGGCCGATGTCTGCACCCAGCTCCAGCAAACGCTTGCCTGCCACACTACTGACTACTCCATACTGAAGTTCGCAGCGTGCTTGGTTTACTTCACAGCGTGAACTTCTCACCTGTCTTTGCCAACTCGCCAGTGAACCGGTCGATGCCTGCACCCAGCTCCAGCACACGCTTGCCTGCCACACTGCTGATCACTTCACACCAAAGTTCACAGCATGCTTGGTCGACTTCCCAATCCCCTCACCCAGCTCCAGCACGCGCTTGCCTACCACACTGCTGACTACTCCATACTGAAGTTCACGGCAGGTACCATCTGTTCGTACTGTGAAGTTCTCACCTGTCTTTGCCAACTTGCCAGTGAACCGGCCGATGCCTGCACCCAGCTCCAGCACACGCTTGCCTGCCACACTGCTGACTACTCCATACTGAAGTTTACGGCAGGTACGATCTGTTCATAGTGTGAAGTTCTCACCTGTCTTTGCGAGCTCCCCTGTGAACCGGCCGATGCCCGCACCCAGCTCCAGCACTCGCTTGCCTGCCACACTGCCCAGCGTGGACAGCACCTGCAGCAGCAGCAGCAGCAGCAGCGCCGTCAGCAGCTGCAAACACGAAAGTAGACCAGACACGCGGTTGGCTGGTGCCTGCAGGCAAGTGCTCCAAGAGCCTTCGAGTGCTTGTTGGAGAGGGGGCAGGGGTCCATTGGAGGGGCTATGCAGTCATTGCTGAGCTGGTGAATGCAAGTCGTACATTGTCTACTGCTGAGTCGGAAAGAGTGACGGCAGCGCGTTGCGCATTGCGCCAGTCTTTCACTGTAAAAGCCTCCGCACCCACAGCAGATTGGTGCAGCCTGTGATGAATGCGAGTGCCAGCATGAAACGCGTGTGGTGCATTGCAGCTGACAATGCCAGCCACTTGCAGGACAAGCAGAAGGTTCGGTTGTAGAATTGTTTGTGCAGATGGTATGTGTAGGGCTGCTGCAGCTGCTGCACTGTCAGGTACGCGACTGCTGCTCTGACTGAGCAATGCTCAGCACACGCAGTGCGCAAGCTTACTGTGGCGTTCCACAGCACTGCTAGCAACGAGTTATAACAAACAGTGCATGTCGGGCACAGCTACGACTGGAATTTATGTTTGCCACTGGTTGCTAGCTGCTGCGCTAATGGCGGTTGTGCTGGTGAAGGTGTACTGCTTGTTGCGCCAGCTTGGTTGACTTATCTAGGAGCTGGAGCATCCGCTGATCAGCGAAGTTAAGCAGCTGCCAAAACGGTATGAGATGCTGCGTGGTTTCAGCTTGTTTCAACACATACACAGTCCCAAGGAAGTGACTGCATACAACGGCAGCAGCAGTCACTGCTGCAGCTGTCTCACCTCGGGCCGTTCGAGCTGATCGATCTCTGCAGCCTTGCTGTCGAGCATCATTGCCTCTACAGTTGGCTGCGAGCTGTGCTCCAGCCAGTAGAGCTTCTGAGCGTCACGCTCTGCCTGCGTTGGTTCCGCTTGCGCAGCCATTTTCCTCCTATGTATGGCTACGAGGCAGTCGTTGCAACAAGAAAACACAAGTTTGAAGGACTTGTAAAGCACTCAATGAACGGGGCCGAACACAGAGCGGGTTGCCTGCAAGGCAGGACGATGTTCACAGCAGTGAATTGTTGAACGGCAGAAATATCGCATGAGACAATCCTAGGTAACTACTGATTGCCTAATTCCACCTCCGATACTGCCTAATGCGCGATCGGTGGCCCGGACAAAGCAGACCAACTGCAATGACAGTTGTCAGTGACTAGCGCACGGAGGTGGTGTTGTTCAACCTGCACGTGTTCCCTTTGTGTGCTTTAGTCTGCAGCTGAGTCCAAGCAGCACGGCTAAGCAGCTGTTGTGAGGCTTGAAGTGCCCAACAGTACACGAAGGCAAGCAGGTCCCCACCCGCACAGAACCTGCAGAGCTACGGAACAGCTAGCTCAAACTAGCATTAATAGTTATTTAGAGAACTCCAAGGTGCTGCAGGGCTGCGATCAGGTGCGGTGCTGCTTTGCTGTGCCATACTGCTCTTCTTGGACTGTGCTGTTTGGCTTTGCACCTGCACCTGCCTCTCCATGCATAAAAGGCATGCATTATCCAAATACGAACAGTGATCAAGTCTGGTTTCAAAATGATCTCTTGTAAGTCTTGGCTACCCCTGTGTGTTGACCTCAACCCTCACCCAAAGCATCTGCGCTGCGCCTGTGCAGTGTGCACCCCCTGTTTCCTGCAGGACAGCACAGCGCAGCAGGATTCCAGTCGACCCTTGGTCAAATCTCAGGGTCAACCCTTGGTCAACGCAGCGCTGCAGCTGAGGCGCAGCAGGAGCAGCAGCAAAGCTGGCGAGCATGCTGCAGCAGCTGAAGGCTCCCAAGCTCCCTTTTAGGGAGCTGGACCTGCTGGTCAAAGCAATCGGGGAATGCAGGTGTGTTTTGCATGTGTTGGAGGGGCATGCTTGCAGGAACTCTGCTGTTAGGTGCGCGTGGAGGCAGGCAGTGGCTAGGGTGATGGGTGCATCTTGTGTGGGGAGCTGGACCTGCTGGTGAAGGCGATTGGAGAATGCAGGTGTGTTCGCCGTGCGCATAGAGCAGCACGGCAGCAAAGGAGCTTGAGCAGGGCCCCTTGGCCACTACACATGCAGCACCACGGTAGTGCGTTGCTCTAGGAATCACGCCACCACCACCAGCAGCAGCAACAGCAGCAAGATTGAACCGTGTCCCACAGCAGCAGCAGCAGCAGCAGCAGAACTCATGAGCGTCCTGCAGGATAGCCAGTGCGCATGCTTCCTGCATGGTGAAGATGCTGCCTGTCTGTGTGCTGATCGCAACAGGCAGGACACATGGCTTCTTGAGTTGCTGTGATGCAGTTCTTCTTCTGTTTGGAGCCTGGCTGGGTTTAAGCAGAACAAGGACTGCTCCGTTGCAGCTTAATGCTTGGGTTGAGTTGTAGCAGGCATCTCATTAGGGTCTGTTTAGCTGGAGTGTCTCAGCAGCTTGATGTGCATCCTGTTTGCATGCCAGGGGTGTGTCCTAGCTTATGGGGACCTGCCCTCTGTCTGGGGCGCTGCGGGCAGGTCTGGAAGCAAAATGAGGACCGCAACATACGGTAGCAGCGCACATGCATGCTGCAGCGGCCCGCAGGCGCAGTTTCTAGTATCCCTAGATACAGCACGCATGGCTTTCTCAAGCGCTCTGATGCGGTCGCACTTCTCCTGAAAAGCTGTTCAAGCAGAAGAACGAGCGCATCACAGCAGCTTGATGGTGTTTGCATGTCAGTGGTGTGTTCTAGCTTATGGGGACCTGCTCTCTGTCTGGGGCGCTGTGGGCAGGTCTTGAAGCAAAATGAGGACCGCAACATACGGTAGCAGCGCACATGCATGCTGCAGCGGCCCGCAGGCGCAGTTTCTAGTATCCCTAGATACAGCACGCATGGCTTTTTCAAGCGCTCTGATGCGGTCGCACTTCTCCTGAAAAGCTGTTCAAGCAGAAGAACGAGCGCATCACAGCAGCTTGATGGTGTTTGCATGTCAGTGGTGTGTTCTAGCTTATGGGACCTGCTCTCTGTCTGGGGCGCTGTGGGCAGGTCTTGAAGCAAAAAGAGGACCGCAACATACGGCAGCAGCGCACATGCATGCTGCAGCGGCGCGCAGGCGCAGTTTCTAGTATCCCTGCACACATGGCTTTTCAAGCTGCTGTGATGCGGTTGGTCTTTTCCTTGGAATTTGTCCAAGCAGAAGAACGATTGGTTCATTGCAGCTTGATGTGCATCCTGTTGGCATGTCACTACTGTGTCCTAGCTTGCTGGGCTGCTCTCTGTCTGGGGCGCTGTGGGCAGGCCTGGAAGCAAAAAGAGGACGGCATTGGACGGCAGCAGCAGACATGCATGCTGCAGCAGTGCGCAGGCGCGGCTGTTGGTTTCTTTAGATACAGCACACATGGCCTTTGAAGCTGCTGTGATGCGGCCGTTCTTTTCCTTGGAACCTGATCAAGCAGAAGAATGACCGCATCATCGCAGCTTGATGTGTACGCTGCTGGAGTGTCAGTGCTGTGTCCTAGCTTGCACGCTGCCCGGGACCTGCTCTCCACCTGGGGCGCTGTGCGCAGGTCCAAAGCAAGACGTTGGCCTCATCACGTGACAGCAGTGCGCATGCATGCTGCAGCAGTGCGCAGGCGCAGTGTTCTGGTATCCCTTGAGACGGCACGCATGGCTTCTCAAGCTGCTGTGATGCGGTCTGCATCTGCTTGTACGCCGGTCCAAGCAGAAGCAGGACCGCATCATTGCAGCTTGAAGTTGACAGACATATCACAACCAGTTGCATGCAAGCAGGCTACTTATACACCCTACTGGGTCAGTAATGTGCAAGCTGTTGGCGTGTCAGTGGTGTGTCTCAGGGTGCAGGACCTGCTCTCTGTCTGGGGCGCTGTGCGCAGGTCTGGATGCAAATTGCGGACTGCATCATACGAGCAGCGCATGTGCAAGCGTGCTGCAGCCAGTGCGCATGTGACTGATGTTGCCACTTCTATCACGCTGTGTTGTGCAGGTCGAAGCAAGAAGAGGAGCGCATTGCACCAGCGGAGGTGGACACGCTCCGCATGCATGCTGCAGCCAATGGGAACACCTGACAGGCTTTGCCGCGCTGCTTCTTTCATCATGTTTTATTGTTTTGCGCAGGCCCAAGCAATAAAAGGGCCGCATCATAGTAGCGGAGGTAGACAGCAGGAGCCAGTGCGCACGCGCATCTTCTTGTTGCGTGATCCCACATCCGTGCTGTCTGCCTGTGTGTCTGTTTGCAGGTCCAAGCAAGAAGAGGACCGCATCATAGCAACGGAGGTAGCCACACACACACATATGCTGCGGCCAATGGGCACAACCGACAGTGTGTGCCATGCTGCGTCTGTCATGTGTGTTGTCGGTCCTGCAGGTCCAAGCAACCAAAGGACCGCATCATCGCAGCGCGGGTGGACACACACGCACATGCATGCTGCAGCCAATGCTACGTGCAACGTATTGCCTCCTTTGTGTCTGCCTGTCTATTTGTCTGCAGGTCGAAGCAAGAAGAGGACCGCATCATAGCAGCGGAAGTAGACACGCTCAAGCAGCGGCTGAGCGATCCCCGCCTGGACAAGACCCGCGGCCGGTGCGCTTTTACGGGGGTTAGGCAATGAGATGTGGTGTTTTGCACTTGTGGGGTCTAGGCTGTAGCAGCAGGGGCGTGGACACGCTCAAGCACCGGATGAGCAACCCACGACTCGACACGACCCGTGGCCGGTGCGTTTGAGGGTTTGTCCTTGGGGTTTTGTACGGTTGTGGCACGTGTGAGGTTTAGCTGTAGCAGCGGAGGCAGCGGCTGAGCGATCCCCGCCTGGACAAGACCCGCGGCCGGTGCGTTTTCATAGGATTTAGGCAATGAGATGTGGGGTTTTAGCACTTGTGGGGTCTAGGCCGTAGCAGCAGGGAGGTGGACACGCTCAAGCAGCGGCTGAGCGACCCGCGCCTGGACAAGACCCGCGGCCGGTGCGTACTTAGGGTTCAGGGTGTTGTCTGCCGCTTCATTGCGTGCGCAGCGCCGCACCTTCTACCCTCTCTTGCCGTTACAAATCCATGTGCGCCTGCAGCGAGCTTGCAGCGAGATCATCGTAATCGGTTGTGAGCGGCTTAGGCATGACGCGGATTGAAAAGGCAGAGTGTTGTGCGACTGGCTAAAGCTACAGACGTACAGTTCAAATGGCTCTCTTGTTGATTGGGTCTGAAAAGTTCACTCAGCTACGCGTTTCGGGGTCTTCCCCCTTCATCAGGCTTGGGGATGACGCGGGCTTGGCTCTCGTTTTGACCCTGTTGTATCACCGCTGTCCACTTGTCCTGAACCCGCGTGCCGTACCTGCAGGGAGTACATGGTGCGCATAATCTACTGCAATATGCTAAAGCATGACGCCTCCTTTGCCTTCAGTGCTTCGAGACGCTCTCGTTCTGCGGTCTGCCTTGGACACTTTCTTACTCCTTCGCGTGCAGGTGCGCGTCATCTACTGTGAGATGCTCGGGCATGACGCAGCTCAAACCCCTGTGTGACCGTGCTGTTTTGTTGTGCTGCAACCGCAGGGAGTACATGGTGCGCGTCATCTACTGCGAAATGCTCGGGCATGACGCCTCCTTTGCGTACATTCCTGCGCTGCAGCTGGCCAGCGACCCCAGCCTGCTCACCAAAAAGGTGCGCGCAGCAGGGTTCACAGGGTTTTAGGCTTCAGGCTTCGACTGTGAAGTGGTTCAGGGTTTTGAGGGTTACAACCAGCTTCGCGTACGTCAATGCGCTGCAGCTGGCCAGCGACCCCAGCCTGCTCACAAAAAAGGTGTGTAGCAAGTTCACAGAACTTTCAGCCTACAAATTCTGACATGGTTTGGGATTTTGAAGGGTTTGGAGGGTTGCAAGCAGCTTCGCGTACATCCCCGCGCTGCAGCTGGCCAGCGACCCAGCCTGCTCACAGAAAAGGTGTGTAGCAGGGTTCACAAGGTTTTAGGCTGTAGGTTCGACTGTGAAATGGTCCAGGGTTTTGAGGGTACCAACCAGCTTCGCCTATATCCCCGCACTGCAGCTGGCCAGCGACCCCAGCCTGCTCACCAAAAAGGTGCGCGCAGCAGGGTTCATAGGGTTTTAGGCCTGCAAACTGTGACATGGTTTGGGGTTTTGAAGGGTTTAGAGGGTAGCAACCAGCTTTGCGTACATCCCCGCGCACCAAAAAGGTGGGTGTGGCAGGGTTCATAGAGTTTTAGACTTTAGGCTTTGACTGTGAAGTGGTTCAAGGTTTTGAGGGTTACGACCAGCTTTGCCTACATTCCTGCGCTGCAGCTGGCCAGTGACCCCAGCCTGCTCACAAAAAAGGTGTGTAGCAAGGTTCACAGAACTTTCAGCCTACAAATTCTGACATGGTATGGGGATTTGAAGGTTTTGAGGGTTGCAAGCAGCTTCGCCTACATCCCCGCGCTGCAGCTGGCCAGCGACCCCAGCCTGCTCACCAAAAAGGTGCGCGCAGCAGGGTTCACAGGGTTTAAGTTGTAAATATGAACTGTGTAGGGTTTTGAAGGGTTTGGAGGGCGACTAGCTTTGCTTACGTCAATGCGCTGCAGCTGGCCAGCGACCCCAGCCTGCTTACAAAAAAGGTGCGCGGCAGGGATGCAGAAGTGAGCTGTTGTTCAGCATCTGCTGAGCGCTGAGCGCGAGCCTTCTTCTTGCTTTGCCGCCCACGCAATTGTTCAGTCAGCGCGCTACCCCTCAGTAAAGTCGACAGACAGCAACATTGTGTACGTTGCTTGACGATTGATACCCTGTCACTGCATGACAAGGGATGTTGCGTGTCTATCCATGTGCTTTCGTTCAACCGCAGCAAGTGACCGCAGACTGCTCATCTGCCTCTGTCTGCCACTTTGTTGTAAGGTTTTCACACAACACATGTAGACACTTGTTACATTTGACCACATCCGGCAGAACCTGACGCTGCCCCAGCTGCTGGTCAACACGCTGCTGTCAGTCTTGACAAGTGACAATTGTCACACATGTGTTACATTGACCGCAGGCTGCCTACCTGGCGCTGACGCAGCTGCTGGACTACAAGCACGAGCTGGTGCTGCTGCTGGTCAACACGCTGCTGTCAGATTTGAAAAGTGACAACTTTGTGGTGGTGGCGAGCGCACTGGTGGTGACAAGCAAGCTCATCGGGCCGGACCTGGTCAACGCAGGTGCGTGGGAAGTTACATGCGCTGTGCTAATAGCATATTGCTTTTTTCTGCCTCTGTGCAGCGCTTGAATGAGCAAAAGAAGTGTGTGGCGTGCTGTTGGTTGCTGATTCATTGCTGCATAACGACGCCAAGGTTTGTAGTGGTGGTGTGGTGGACGCATTGAAAACGTGACCATTTTGTGGTGGTGGCGAGCGCACTGGTGGTGACAAGCAAGCTGATCCGAACCTGGTCGACGCAGGTGCGTTGTTGCTATCCCCCTTTCCCTTTGCACCTGTCACTGTACTTTGCTGCCGCTTTTGAAAAGGGTGGTGCGTCTAGAGATTGCCTGCGCCGCGCCGTCGGCTGTTGTTTGGCGTCTCACAAGGTGGCAGCTCTGTCAGGCAGCCAGCGCGCTGGTTGCGGCATGTCCGCAGTTGCGCCATGTGTTCAGTGGTCAGACCAGAAATGCGGCTGCTGCTGCTGGTGCTGCCGCTGGTGATAGAGCGGCTGAGCCACCCGCGCGAGTCTGTGCGCAAAAGCGTCCTTTGGCATTGTTTGCATTCAATTCACTGCTGCTGCTGCTGCTGTTGCTGTTGCTGCCGTTGCTACTGCTGCTGCTGCTGCAGTGCTGCCGCTGGTGATTGAGAGGCTGAGTCACCCCCGCGAGTCTGTACGCAAGAAGGCGGTGATGGCGCTGCTGCACTTCCACCAGATGGACCCGGACCGCTCGGGGCCCCTGGCAGGTGACATGTTATTCATGTTATGTCACGTGGCTAAGTCATGCTATTATAACAATGCAGTGAAGAACTGCAAGAAGACTGTGATGGCGCTGCTGCACTTCCACCAGATGGACCCGGACCGCTCAGGGCCGCTGGCAGGTGGGATTTATGTTGTCAAAGCCAGAAATAATAATATGACACTCTTGTAACATGTGTGCGCTTAATCCGTGCGCAAGAAGGCGACCAGATGGACCCGGACCGCTCAGGGCCGTTAGCAGATGGTTACATGTTATCAACGTCAGAAACAACAACTTAACACTCTTGTAACATGAATGCGCTTGATCAGTGCGCAAGAAGGCGGTAATGGCGCTGCTGCACTTTCACCAGATGGGCCCGGACCGCCTAGGGCCCCTGCCAAGTGGTGTTCTGGCGTCTTGCCTGACAGTTGCAGCAGCAGCGTGTGTCCCGTGGATGATGACGGGCTCTCAACACACAGAAACACCAACTTTTGCGCGCAAAGTTGTATTCCTGCATTCTTCATGTGTGGAGCTGAATCGCCAAGTTTTCCACCACTGTGATGGCCGGCTGCACTCCCTGTACTGCCCGATGTCGACTTGGACTGTCTTTCAGCAAATTTAACTGCCTCATCATAGCAATTTGTACCGCCTGTGTTGTACTGCCTATATGCAGGTGTGGAGCTTGAGAGGCACTTCCGCACCACACTGTGCGACAAGGAGCCCACGGCACGGCCGGCTGCACTGCCTGTACTGCCTCATATCAAGTTGTAGTGCCTCATCACAGGTTGTACTGCTTGTTTTGTACTGCCTGTTTGCAGGCGTGGAGCTGGAGCGCCACTTCCGCACCACGCTGTGCGACAAGGAGCCCAGCGTGATGGCTGCTGCACTGCCTGTACCGCCTCATGTTGACTTGTTCTGTCTCTCAGCAATTTGTACTGCCTCATCACAGGTTGTACCGCCTGTGTTGTACTGCCTGTTTGCAGGTGTGGAGCTTGAGAGGCACTTCCGCACTACGCTGTGTGACAAGGAGCCCAGCGTGATGGCTGCCACGCTGAATGCGCTGGCATCACTGGCTGCAATAAACCCCGCACCCTTCAGGTGAGATTTGCACCTTGTGGCTTGGCTTTACCGGCGCGACGCTGAGACGATGTAGAATGACGGGCAGCAGGAAGTGATTTGAATATACGCAGGAGAACTGGTGTGAACATGAAAGAGTTCTGTTGATTCGGATTGTGAGTTGCATTGCGCGGAAGAGCCCAGCGTGATGGCTGCCACGCTGAAAGCGCTGGTATCACTGGCTGCAACCAACCCCGCACCTTTCAGGTGAGATGTAGCCTGTGGCAAATGCGCTGGCACGATTCTGGCCTTGGGATTGAAGTGAGGCCGCAGGGTAAACTGCGCTGATGCCACGTCGCTGGAGGACTGCAAGAGAAGTGATGTGAAACTCAAATGGATTCTGTGCATTGTGTTGTATGTTGCGCTGTGTGACAAGGAGCCCAGCGTCATGGCTGCCACGCTGAATGCGCTGGCAGCACTGGCTGCAACAAACCCTGCACCCTTCAGGTGATTGTCGTATCCAGTGTCGCTAAGCTAGACACAGAAGTGTAAAATTTACTCCTAGTGAGGGGTAGCCTTTGGCCGCTTCTGTAGTCACAGCGCTGGCGGCGCTGGCAGCAGATAATCCCGCACCCTTCTTGTGAGAGATGCAGCGCCTTATTCTCTGAGTAGTAGCTCTGTACGGGTTCGGTGTTGTTTCCACATTTGGGTTGCAATTAGCTGCTACGCAACCGGCTGCCACTCAAACCCGCTGGCAGTGCTGGCAGCAGCAGCAAGCCATTCGGCGATGTTGCTGTGAGTGTCGGGGGTGAAAATGTTGGCGCAATCACTGCAGGCTGACCAGAGCATCGTTGAAGTGCAGGCTCGTCACTGATTGCCCTGCTGCTGCTGCTGCTGCTGCTGCTGCTGCTGCTGCTGCTGCTGCTGCTGCTGCAGGCAGCTCATCCCCAGCCTGACCAGCATCCTCAAGCAGGTCGTGGAGCACCGCCTGCCCAAGGCCTACGACTACCACCGCTTTCCCGCGCCCTTCATCCAGGTGCGCGTGTGCTGATGTACGATGGATACTGTCTGTGGCTTGTTGTAGTTGGTGATGTACAGGCGTCAGGCTGGAGTAGGCTCAGGTGTGTTTTGGTGCCAGTGCGTCTGTGTAATCATGTGCATGTGGGTGCACCGCTTGCCCAAGGCGGATGACAACCATCGCTTTCCGGCGCCCTTCGTCTCCAGGTGTGTGCGTTCTTGTTACATGTTGTTCAGATCAAGCATCAAATGCTGCTGCTGCTGCTGCTGCTGCTGCAGATCAAGCTGCTGAAGCTGCTGCGGCTGCTGGGAGCAGGGGACAAGGCGGCCAGCGACAACATGTCAGCAGTGGTGGCAGCAACACTGCGGCGCGCAGCAGCTGGGGGCAGCCACACCATTGGGCACGCCATCGTGTATGAGGCGGTCAGGTGAATACGAATCATGTATACAACCAGCTGTACTATTTCTGTCTGGCACGTGGGTCGGCCACACAATTTTGGCGGCGCGCAGCAGCGGGCGGCAGCCACACGACCGAGCGCGCCATTGTGTATGAGGCTGTCGAGTACCTGTCCTCAAAGGCTTGAACAGCAGTCGGTGTCAGGACCCGTGCAAAAGGGTGCTTTGGGGCCGATGAAAGCCACATGCCGTGCTCCGCTGCGTGCCGTAGGGTTGACGCTGCTCCTTCTGTTGCTCGCTGCTGCTGCTGCTGCTGGCCGCAGGACCGTGACCGACATCTACCCCAACCCGCAGCTGCTGCTGCTGCTGTTACTGCTGCACTAACCGCACATCGCTGCTGCTCGCTGCTGCTGCTTCTTGCAGGACCGTGACTGACATCTACCCCAACCCGCAGCTGCTGGCAGCGGCAGCAGAGGCAGTCGCGGGGCTGATCAAGAGCAGCAGCCACAACCTCAAGTACTGCGGGCTCACAGCTCTGGCAGCCATCACACGGTAAGAGAGGCGGTGTGAGGGGAGTGGATGCAAGGACGCCAGATATATCTTCTTGGATGATGTGAGTTGCATATGAGACCCAGCAGTGTGTGGGGGGTTGCGGGCTGATCAAGAGCAGCAGCCACAACCTGAAGTACTGCGGCCTCACAGCACTGGCAGCAACCATGCGGTGAGAGAGGAAGGGGAGTGCGTGCGTCCTTCTGTGCGCAGGGTTGTGCTGATGCTGTTGCGTGTGCATGTGTGTGGGCGCGTGTCAGCGCTTGTATGTGGTCAAGAGCAGCAGCCACAACCTCAGATACTGCGGCCTCACAGCACTGGCAGCAATCACACGGTGAGAGAGGCGGTGTGTGTGTGCGCGCATGTGTGTGCCGATGCATGTGGATTGTTGTGTGTGGTCCAAATCAGCAGCCACAACCTTAAATACTGCGGCCTCACAGCACTGGCAGCGATCACACGTGCGTCCAGGAGTATGCTTCGGGTAGTGTGGTGATATGTGGGAGCATGCAGGGCTGGTGAATAGCAGCAGCAGCAGCAGTGGTACGCTGCGGCCGGAGGTGTGTGGGCGTGTGGGGACAAATGTTCAGGCTTATCGACAGCAGCAGCCAACTTGGGCTGATCAAGAGCAGCAGCCACAACTTGAAGTGCTGCGACCTCACAGCCTGCATGCGTGCTTGCGCACATGCGCGCGTCAGTGCGCATTCGAGAGTGTTTGTATCTGAGCTTGTGCTTGTACATAGTGGGGCATAAGTGTGCTTGCATGACGCATGCGTATGGCGCTCGCCGGATGGTTTGGTGCCGCTGCTGCTGCTGCTGCTGCTGCTGGTACCACACAGGGTGAGCCCCAAGTATGCCCAGGAGCACCAAGTAGCAGTCATTGACTGCCTTGAGGACCCTGATGAGACGCTGAAGCTCAAAACCCTGGAGCTGCTGGTGACGATGACCAAGGCCAACAACGTGACGGTGGGTCCTTGTTGCTGCGGTTTGTATGATATTGCAGTCATATGCCTTGAATTTCACACAACGAAGGCCGAAGCTCAAAATCCTGGAGGTGCTGGTCACCATGACAAAAGCCAACAACGTGACGGTGCGGGGGGCCTGCTGCTGCTACCGCTCAGCTGTGATTTGCGTGCATGCTGCCGCCATTTCCAGTTTGCTCAAGCACACGGCGGCCTGTGACATCCCGGACACTTTTATGTTCTGCTGCATATTTTTGTAGATTGTAATCTGTGACATTTGCTGCTGCCGCTGCTGCTGCTGCTGCAGGTTGTTTTGGAGCGGCTGATGGCCTTCCTGCGCAGCACAGCTTGTGGCGGCACCAGCACCCTTGCTAAGATGAATTTCTGCTGTTTTTTGCCGTGCAGGTTGTTGTGGAGCGGCTGATGGCCTTCCTGCACAGCACAGCCTGCGGCGGCACCAGCCCCCTCATATTCAAGATCATTGTTTGAGATCACCTTTCATCAGCGGTTTGTTTGTCGTTTTATATGCAGGTTGTTGTGGAGCGGCTGATGGCCTTCCTGCGCAGCACAGCCTGCGGCGGCGACGAGCTGCTGCACCCATACACACATGCTGACTGTTGTTATCTGGTTTTGAATTGTGCCGCAGGTTGTTGTGGAGCGGCTGATGGCATTTGTGCGCAGCACAGCCTGCGGCGGCGATGAGCTGCTGGACCCGTACACACATGCTGATTGTTGTTATCTGGTTTTTAATCGTGTCGCAGGTTGTGGTGGAGCGGCTGATGGCATTTTTGCGGAGCACAGCGTGCGGCGGCGACGAGCTGCTGCGGCGGCACATCGCAGGGCAGGTGGTCAGGCTGGCAGAGAAGTATGCGCCAGACACGGCCTGGTTCGTGCGCGTGATGGCAGAGGTGAGCAGCGCATCTCCAAATCGGTTTGCTGTAGTTTGATTAGGTCTGGTTTTGGGTTCGGGCAGGAGGTCGGCCTCGCACAGAAGGATGCGCCAGACACGGCCTGGTTCGTGCGCGTGATGGCAGAGGTGGGCGGCACACATCTAGATGTGTTTGGTGTGGTTCTAGTAGGTTGCGCTGAGGTTGGGGCAGGTGGTCAGCCTTGCGGAGATGTACGCGCCCGACGCGGCGTGGTTCGTGCGCGTGATGGCAGCGGCAGGCAGAGTTGTGGCTGCTTGCACTGCTTGCACCTCACGTTGTGCTGTATGTTTGCCGCGCGCTGCTGCCTGTTGGTTGAGGTGTGCGTCACTGCACGGGCCGCTGAGCATGGCTTGAGCAGGCTGATGCTGCAGCGCACTGTTCGCACTTGAGCCATGTGCTGCTGCTGCTGCTGCTGCTGCTGCTGCTGCTGCTGCTGCTGCTGCTGCTGCTGCTGCAGGTGTTTGAGGTCGGGGGTGACGTGCTGCAGCCGCAGCTGGCGCACAACTTGTGCCGGCTGATTGCGGAGCAGGACAGCGATCTGCACGCGACAGCAGTGCGGCTGTTTATGCAGGTGGGTGGTCTGCGCCTGCTTTTTGTTTGTTCTGCCTTTAACAAGGTGCTGCACTGCAGTTGTTGTCGTGTGGCTGTGCGTGCATGGTGCGCGGCAGATGTGACTGGTATGCTTTGGGATGTCGTGGTGGCCGTGTTTCGGTTGCGTGTCAAGTGGCGCACAACTTGTGCAGGCTGATTGCGGAGCAGGACAGTGAGCACGCATCTGCAGTGTGGCTGCTCCTGCTGGTGGGTGGTTGAAAGAACATCGCAGTTGCTTTGTGGCATAAGCGCCAGACTGCCTACATGTGTAGGGTGTGTGAGTTGAGCATGGGGCAACCGCAGCACACATGTTCATGCGGTTTAAATAGTTGTGCGCTGCACTTGATGAGATGTTATATTTGTTTGCCCTGCTGCTTTTATGAACTGCCGCAGATCCTGGACAACGGCACCACCTCCAGCGGCGGCGCAGCAGCAGCAGCAGCAGGGCTCGCCGGCGGCGCGGCAGCAGCAGCAGCAGCAGCCGGCAGCAGCAGCAGTGGGCTTCTGCCGGAGATCCTGCTGTGCTGCATCTGCTGGGTGCTGGGGGAGTATGGCAGCCTTGCGGCTCAGCTGCCGCCACCGCATAAGGCCAGCATAGGGCAGGTGGGTCTGCTGTTGGCTGCTTTGGTTAGTGCATGTGTGCGTCCAATCCGTGGCTTGCAACATGAATGCACAGAAGTAACAACTGCTTGTAGCAAACGGGCATGCGCATTTGCTGGGCGCTGGGGGAGTATGGCAGCCTTGCGGCGCAGCTGCCGCCACCACACAAGGCCAGCATGGGTCAGGTGGGTGGGATGGGGTTGTTTGTGGATGTGCGCTAGCTTTTATGATCAGAAAGAGGGGTTTGTTGCACAGCTGCTTTCAGGTAGGAAAAGCTGATGCCAAAAAGGGCGTGCATTTGCTGGGTGCTGGGGGAGTATGGCAGCCTTGCGGCGCAGCTGCCGCTGCCGCACAAGGCCAGCATAGGGCAGGTGGGTCTGCTGTTGGCTGATTTTATTTAGGGATGTGTGCGGCAGCCGAGTGTCATGCAAAAGGGTGTTTGCACAGAAGTAACAGCTGTTGTTAGCAAGGAAAGCGTGGGACATGCACCTGCTGGGTGCTGGGGGAGTATGGCAGCCTTGCGGCGCAGCTGCCGCCTCCGCACAAGGCCAGCATAGGGCAGGTGGGTGCGTGGGGTGGGGTTGTCTGTGAATGTGCGCTAGCTTTATACGATCAAAAAGAGGAGTTGATTGCACAACTGCTTTCAGGTAAGGAAAAGCTGATGCCAAAAAGGGCGTGCATCTGCTGGGTGCTGGCGGAGTATGGCCCCTTGCTGCGCAGCTGCCGCCACCGTATAAGGCCAGCATAGGGCAGGTGGGTCTTGCGGGAGCTGCTGTGGTGTCTGCTTGGTCCTCAGCTCTCTGGTTGTCTTTGTTTTTATCGTTTTGTACAGCAGAAAGGACTTACGCCGCCACACAGGGCCAGCATGGGGCAGGTGGGTGCACACTCGAACAATCGCATCCAGGTTCAAGAAACACTAGTCAACTGCACACGCTATGCTGATGACTGCCGCGCCAGCAGCTGAAGCGTCTGTTGAAGCTGTGCTGCCAGCAGCGCCTTCAGCTGCCGCCGCGGTAGTCAACAGTCCTGCTGTTGATGCTTTTTGTGAACAGACAAATTCGTGTTGCTATTGCATATCGAGAACAGATCCTGTGGGTTCGGGGGGGGGGTTGGGGTTTTCTTCACAGTGGGGTGGGTTTGTGCACGCACACGCGCTGGCGCCTGCTGCTGCTTTGCCTTGCCTTGCCTTGGTCGCTGACAAGCTGTGTGCGGCAGTGGCCGCTGCTCAGCCCAGCCCCAGAGTCTGCTGGCTGACTCAGGTGCCTGCTGCTGCTGCTGCTGCTGCTGTGCCTCACAGGTCGCTGACAAGCTGTGTGCGGCAGCGGCCTCTGCACAGCCCAGCCCCGCGACGCGCTGGCACCTGCTGACAGCCATTACCAAGCTGGCAGCGCGGCAGCTGGTGTCTCAGGGAGGGCCCGGGCCAGCAGGTGCGAGTCAACTCTTTGTGTTAAATGTAGCACGTGTTTCAGGGGTTCAACGTAGCAGGTGTTGCAGATGCGCACCTGCTGACGGCCATACCAAAGCTGGCAGCGCGGCAGCTGGTGTTTCAGGGAGGGCCCGGGCCAGCAGGTGCGGGGCAACATCTGAGCCTGAATCTATTGCAGCACGCCATGCCTCAGGGGGTTGTGGCGGGGATGGTGTGCAGCTGCTGCGTGCCGTATAAAGCGCTGTACTACTCAACACAACGCCAGCCAAGCCATATATACATATTGCAAGGTTTATCCTCGTGTGTTTGATTGCTCTTTTTTGCTGTGCAGGCGTGCTGCGGGCGACAGCGCAAGATCTGCTGTCTAAGGCTGGCAGCAGCAGCAGCAGCAGTAGCCTGGTGGAGTTGCGACACGTGTCACTGCCCGGCTCTAGTTTTTATCAAATGCTTGTTTAACATGTCACTTTACAATGTCTGCTTTGCAGGTGTGCTGCGGCCGGAAGCGCAAGATCTGCTGTCAGAGGCTGGCAGCAGCAGCAGCAGCAGCAGCAGCAGTAGCCTGGTGGAGTTGCGAGCACGTGTCATTGGCCGGCTGTAGTGTTCATCAGATGCTTGTCTAACATGTCACTTTACAATGTCTGCTTTGCAGGTGTGCTGCGGCCGGAAGCGCAAGATCTGCTGTCAGAGGCTGGTAGCAGCAGCAGCAGCAGCAGCAGCAGCAGCAGTAGCCTGGTGGAGTTGCGAGCACGTGTCATTGCCCGGCTGTAGTGTTCATCAGATGCTTGTCTAACATGTCACTTTACAATGTCTGCATTGCAGGTGTGCTGCGGCCGGAAGTGCAGGATCTGCTGTCAAAGGCTGGCAGCAGCAGCAGCAGCAGTAGCCTGGTGGAGTCGCAACACGTGTCTCTGCCCAGCTGTAGTGTACATCAAATGCTTGTTTAACATGTCACTTTACAATGTCTGCATTGCAGGCGTGCTGCGGCCGGAAGCGCAGGATCTGCTGTCAAAGGCTGGCAGCAGCAGCTTGGTGGAGCTGCAGCAGCGGGCGAGGGAGGCGGCAGCGCTGCTCAAGTGAGTGATGGGGGGTATGGTGTCCCAAATGCTGCTGTGCAGTTCTGTACCGCAGCAGCAGCAGCAGCAGCAGCAGCTTGGTCGAGCTGCAGCAACGGGCGAGGGAGGCAGCAGCGCTGCTCAAGTGAGTTGGCTGGTGTCTTGGTCAGGGTGTTGTTTCCAATGCAAGGGTGCTGTGTCTGAAATTTTGCGTGAAGCAGCAGCAGCCTGGTTGAGCTGCAGCAGCGGGCAAGGGAGGCGGCAGCACTGCTCAAGTGAGTTGGCTGTTGTCTTGGTCAGGGTTTTGTTTTCAATGCAAGGGTGTTATGTCTTTTAGTGTTGCTTGAAGCAGCAGCTTGGTTGAGCTGCAGCAGCGGGCGAGGGAGGCAGCAGCACTGCTCAAGTGAGTTGGCTGTTGTCTTGGTCAGGGTTTTGTTTGCGATGCAAGGGTGTTATGTCTTTTAGTGTTGCTTGAAGCAGCAGCTTGGTTGAGCTGCAGCAGCGGGCGAGGGAGGCGGCAGCACTGCTCAAGTGAGTTGCCTGTTGTCTTGGTCAGGGTTTTGTTTGCGATGCAAGGGTGTTATGTCTGTTAGGATTGCGTGAAGCAGCAGCTTGGTTGAGCTGCAGCAGCGGGCGAGGGAGGCAGCAGCGCTGCTCAAGTGAGTTGGCTGTTGTCTTGCTGCGGCATCAGCAGTAGACATAGTTGCAGCGATGATGCAGCGTGATGCTTTGCGGCGCTACATGACGGCAGCGCAGCAGCGGGCAAGGAAGGCGGCGGCGCTGCCCAACTGAGTTTGTTTTGCGGTTCCTTTTCTGTCCAAATGCGAATGCAAGAGCTGCTGCAGTGGCAGTTGGCTGCTTCGCATGGTACACGTAAGGCTGGCTGAACAGCAGCGCAAAAGAGAGGAGGCAGTTAGATTGGTGGGCTTATGATTGTGCTGAGCGCATGGCGCGCTGCGTGTGCGCTGCATGCGGCGCTGTGTTGCGCTACATGTGGTGGCGTGCCGCTGCTGACGTTCGTGTGTTGGCAGCTCCTGTCAGGAGCTGCAGCTTGGCGTGCAACCAACCAACATCCCGTCCTCCTGCTGCTGCTGCTGCTGCTGCAGGCTGCCGCCTGCCGTGCTGTCTGTCGTGCTGCCGATCGACGGCGCCTGCTGCTCTGCGTCTAATACTAACACCTGCTTTAATTGCTGCTGCTGCTGCAGGCTGCCGCCGGCCGTGCTTTCGGATGTGCTGCCGTTTGAGGGCTCCTGCTTTTGTGGTTCAATTGTACCAACCCCTGCTTTCTGCTGCTGCTGCTGCCGCCGTTGCAGGCTGCCGCCGACCGTGCTTTCGACTGTGCTGCCATTTGACGGCTCCTGCTGTTGTGGTGTCAATTGGACTAACCGCTGGTTGCTGCTGCTGCTGCTGCCGCTGCAGGCTGCCGCCTATCGTGCTGTCTGCCGTGCTGCCGTTTGGCGGCTCCTGCTGTTGTGGTGTCAAATGTGGTAACCCCTGCTTGCTGTTGTTGCTGCTGCTGCTGCTGCAGCAGGCTGCAGTCGAACGTGCTTTCGACTGTGCTGCGTTTTTGACGGCTCCTGCTGTTGTCGTTTCAAGTGTACCAACCCCTGCTTGCTGCTGCTGTTGTTGCTGCTGCCGCTGCAGGCTGCAGTCGAACGTGCTTTCGACTGTGCTGCGTTTTTGGCGGCTCCTGCTGTTGTGGTGTCAAATGTGTTAACCCCTGCTTGCTGTTGTTGCTGCTGCTGCTGCTGCAGCAGGCTGCAGTCGAACGTGCTTTCGACTGTGCTGCGTTTTTGACGGCTCCTGCTGTTGTCGTTTCAAGTGTACCAACCCCTGCTTGCTGCTGCTGTTGTTGCTGCTGCCGCTGCAGGCTGCAGTCGAACGTGCTTTCGACTGTGCTGCGTTTTTGGCGGCTCCTGCTGTTGTGGTGTCAAATGTGTTAACCCCTGCTTGCTGTTGTTGCTGCTGCTGCTGCTGCAGCAGGCTGCAGTCGAACGTGCTTTCGACTGTGCTGCGTTTTTGACGGCTCCTGCTGTTGTCGTTTCAAGTGTACCAACCCCTGCTTGCTGCTGCGGTTGTTGCTGCTGCCGCTGCAGGCTGCAGTCGAACGTGCTTTCGACTGTGCTGCGTTTTTGACGGCTCCTGCTGTTGTCGTTTCAAGTGTACCAACCCCTGCTTGCTGCTGCTGTTGTTGCTGCTGCCGCTGCAGGCTGCCGCCGACCGTGCTTTCGGCTGTGCTGCCGTTTGACGGCTCCTGTGAGGAGCTGGATACTTTAATACCTGTGTTGCCTGGGCATTGACACCTTCTTGCTGTTGCTGCCGCTGCTGCTGCTCTGCTGCTGCTGCTGCCGCTGCAGGCTGCCGCCGACCGTGCTTTCGACTGTGCTGCCGTTTGACGGCTCCTGTGAGGAGCTGGATACTTTAATATCTGTGTTGCCTGGGCATTGACACCTTCTTGCTGTTGCTGCCGCTGCTGCTGCTCTGCTGCTGCTGCTGCTGCCGCTGCAGGCTGCCGCCGACCGTGCTTTCGACTGTGCTGCCGTTTGACGGCTCCTGTGAGGAGCTGGAGCCAGCAGAGCTGGAGGAGGCCCGCAGCCTCTCCTTCTTGGACAGGTGGGTTTCCTGTTGTTTGTGGTGTCAAGCCGACTTGACGTGTACGCGCAATCGCAGCTGCTGGCGCGCAGCCCTACAACCCTCCGCCATCTTAATGGCTCACCATGCCTGTACTGCCCCTGCTGCTGCTGCATGCTCCTGTCACACGACTGTCACTCTCGTCCCCAATCAACCCACAGCTATGTTAACAGCGCAATTGCAGCCGGCGCGCAGCCTTACAACCCGCCACCAGAGCTCTGCCACGAGCTAGGCATCCTAGATGCAGAAGATCTGGACTCCCTAGGACTCGCAAGCTCAGGAGGTGGAGCATACGGCAGCAGCAGCAGCAGCAAGCAGCCTCACGCGCTGCGCTTCAGTGCATACGAGCCGGCGCAGGCGCCAGCTGCAGCAACAGCAGCATCAGCCGCCGGCGGCGCGTTCGGCAGCGCCAGCAGCAGCAGCAGCACTGGCTTTGCAGCAGCACCTGCGGCGGTTGGCCGGCCGGCGTCGCCGGGAGTCGGGCAGCAGCAGCAATACCAGCCACAGCAGCAGCAGCAGCAGCCGCAGCTGATGCTGAAGGGTGCTAATAAAGGCCGTTGGGGGCCTGCAGAATTTGGAGCACCTAGCAGTGGCGGCGGCAGCAGCAGCGCAGCAGCAGCACCAGCGCCGGCAGCAGCAGCAGCAGCTGGCAGGCAGGCTAGCCCAAGCCCTAGCTCTAGCAGCAGCCGGCAGCAGCAGCAGCAGCAGCATGTCTCGGCAGAGAAGAGCAAGCTTGCTGCGTCGCTGTTTGGTATCGGCGGTGACGAAACGGCAAGCAGCAGCAGCAGGTTGGGTGCTGGAAAGGGTGGCAGCAAGCGGCCTGCAACTCCACCTGCTGCTGCTGCTGCTGCCCCGCTTGTTGATCTGTTGGGAGAGGATGTTGCCCCTGCTGCAGCACCAGCACCAGCAGCAGCAGCAGCAGCAAAGCCTGCTTCTGATCTAGATCTACTGCTGGATCTCGGCGATGCACCTGCGGCAGCGCCACCACCAGCAGCAGCAGCAGCAGCAGCAGCGTCACCGCTGGACTTGCTTGGGGAGCTTGCAGTGCCAGTGCCAGCAGCAGCAGCAGCAGCACCAAGCGCAGGGGCTCTGCTAGACCTGGATGGATTGCTGGGACCCCCAACAACATCATCATCTTCGGCAGCAGCAGAAGCAGCGCCAGCGCTTGGCGGTCTAGGTGGGATGGGGCTAGGGCTAGGCCTCATGCCAGCAGCTGCAGGGGCACCAGCAGCAGCAGCAGCAGCAGCACTCGGCCAGCAGCAGCAGCAGCCGGCAGCAGCGGCAGCAGCAGGGGGTGGAGTGCGGCCGGCGGCTGGCACTGCGCTGAAGGGCGGGCCTGCAAAGGGCAGCAGCGTTGTGGACCCTTTCAAAGATCTGCTGGGGTGATGTCAGCCCATCAACAGCAGCAGCAGCACCGGCGCCTGGCGGTCTGGGTGGGATGGGGCTAGGGCTAGGCCTCATGCCAGCAGCAGCAGGGGCACCAGCAGCAGCACCAGCACTTGGCCAGCAGCAGCAGCAGCCGGCAGCAGCAGCAGCAGCAGGGGGTGGGGTGCGGCCGGCGGCTGGCGCTGCGCTGAAGGGCGGTCCTGCAAAGGGCAGCAGCATTGTGGACCCTTTCAAAGATCTGCTGGGCTGATGTATTTTAACTAGAGATGTGTGGTGATGGCATGGCCTGCCGTTATGCTGCTGCGGCTGGCACTGCGCTGAAAGGTGGCCTGCAAAAGGCAGCAGCATTGTGGACCCTGTCAAGGACCTGCTTGGCTGATGGTGTGATTGTTAGAGGAGACACTGACAGTGATTGCTGTGCTGAACACACAGTGGTAGCCATACTAGTGTGGCTACTGTGCAGCGAAGGCCCGGTCGCTGGGGCTGCACTGTGGCAAGGCAGTAGCAGTAATAGGATGTATGTACAGCATGGATTGTGTTGTCCAGTGCATCCCTCCCTCCTGATCGCCGTCAGGCATGCGGCGATCGGTGTTGAGCAGCCCTTCAAAGCAAGAGTGTATTTTCGTTGCGTTGTGCTACTGCAAAGTGTGTAACCTGCAGCTGCACACAGGTCATAAAAGGAGCAGCAGGAACAGCGCATCTGCACAACTGCGGTTCGAGCAGCCATGGTGGCCTCTAGGGGGGACCACTTGAATGCCATGTGAGTACGCACTATGTTGCATTATGCTCTGCAAACTGTGTTCACATGCCTATGCAAGCTTCTTACAGCTGCAGCTTTTGTGGTGTGTATGCAACCGGCAGCTTTTGTAGTGTTATATGTGTGAATCGGCAGTACAGGCGTGTGGCAACCATGACAGTCTGTCAGCGACACCCGGGGGTTGACATAACTTTAGATCTAATGTCTAAGATACGAAGCACTCGGCGTGTTTTAACGAACGAGCTCATCGTCCGATGAGACACTGCAGAGTGAACTGGTGGGTGAAGACTGCCGATTGAGAGAAATGGCTGCCGATTTCATCTTCAATTTACTTCAGCACATCAAAGCACCCAACAGGCTTCAACATTCGAACAGTTCCCCACCTGCCATGCTGTCAGTGAGGCAGCTGACTACGCGATGACGAGCGGCCCGGAAAGCGCTCAAGAAGGCCACGAAGCCACTCCTGCACTATTTCTGAGCTGTAAATGTACATCCGTCAAACGTTTACCCATTTTAACCCCGCAGATCTGTCCTATCGGTCTCGCCGAGACGGAGGTGCCCCGCTTGCCAGCTGTAGATCAAGGCAGGCGGTCCAACAACATTGATCTCATATGTTGAAATTTGGTTGACTTGACTCAGCGTTCGTCTACTGTGCCTTGCGGTAAGCATTCATCGCTTGGTGGCCTCGATCTGCTGTTTGCAGGACAGCGGCAAATATTGATGTGTAAGTTGCGTGTTCATCAGCTGCTGACTGCTGCACTGTCGATTCTCGCGGATAATGATATTCTCCTAAACCACTGAAAGCAGCCGGGCTGCTCCTGCTCTACATGTGTGTACACATGCTCGGCACAATGTTTCAAGCATGCTTTTCTACGCTAAGCTGTGCCTGGTCAACGCAAGCACGCAGCTGCCGGCGAACTTCACGATGCAGCTGTCGCTGTTTCACTGAAAGCTGGCAGCAGTGCCAGCTGCAGCTCAAGCTGCACCATCACCTGCTTCTTGCACACAACACATCCCTCTTTTCGACCATATCAGACTGAAACTGGTATAAAATGTGTTTTGCAGATGACGATGCACAGGTTCCAGTCACAGTCTAGCCTTCTGTCAGCAGCTCAGAAGGTGTGCCTGCCAGGGCAGTGCCCAAGCAGGCCTGCTGCCCTCACTTTCATACTTGCGTGTTCATTTCTGCTGCTGCAAACCATGCTTTGCAGGCAGTTGATGAGGCTCCACACGCAAGCATGAACTGGAGTACAGGCTCTCGCCTGCAGCTGGCATGCATAATTGTTTGTGTGGTGTGGCTGCAGACCAAGGAGGCCTCTGCAGGTGCTTCAAATGCCTGCACTGGTGTGGCTGAGGTGGCTGCTGGAAATTTACATACATGTGCAGTCATGCAGGATGGCACTGCGCGCTGCTGGGGATACAATGGTTACGGTCAGCTGGGAGATGGGACCACCACTAGCAGCGCGGTGCCAGTGGTGGTGCCAGGCTTGAGCAGTGTGCGCAGCATTTCTGCTGGAATGTATCACACGTGTGCAGTTCTGGAGAATGGCACTGCAAGCTGCTGGGGCTACAATCAAAACGCCCAGCTGGGTGATGGCACTTTTGCTGAACGCAGCATGCACGTACCGGTGCCAGGCTTGAGCAATGTGCGCAGCATTTCCGCAGGTTGTTATCACACATGTGCAGTGTTGGAGAATGGTTCTGCGAGCTGCTGGGGTTTCAATGGTCGGGGCCAGCTAGGTGATGGCACCGACATCAACAGAAATATACCCGTGGTAGTGTCAGGCTTGAGCAATGTGCGCAGCATCACCACTGCAGAAGAACACACATGTGCAGTTTCGGAGGATGGCACAGCACACTGCTGGGGTTACGCTCATTACGGCCCTCTGGGTATTGGCACCCCCAGTAGCTATGTGCCCATGGTGGTGTTAGGCTTGAGCAATGTGCACAGTATTTCCGCTGGATGCTGTCACACATGCGCTGTGCTGGAGGATGGCACTGCACGCTGTTGGGGAGACAACAATGGCGGTCAGCTGGGTGATGGCGGCAGCTTCTACCCAAATGCGCCCGTGGTGGTGTCGAACTTGAGCAATGCGCGCAGCATCTCCGCTGGGTTGGGCCACACATGCGCAGTCCTGGAAGACAGCACTGCACGGTGCTGGGGAGGCAACAATTACGGTAAATTGGGTGACGGCACCACAAACAACAGATACGTGCCCGTGGTGGTGTCAGGCTTGAGCAGTGTGCGCAGCATTTCCGCTGGAAGTATTCACACATGCGCTGTTTTGGAGGACGGCACTGCACGCTGCTTTGGAACCAATAACTATGGCGAGCTGGGTAACGGCACCAATAATGACACCAATGTGCCCGTGGTGGTGTCAGGTTGTGCGCCACCTCCAACCACCACAAGCAACTACACTGAATGTCGCCAGGTCATCACCAACGGGGGCCTCACAATGTACAGCAGGCCGTGCAAAGACGCAACTTACTCCTTGCAGGTGACGATTGGCAAGTCAGCGCTTCGAGTACCTTACCGCAGCCAAGCCACAGGTCAGCGAGTGCGCAAACCAAGGGGATTTCAGCTGCTGGATTGAAGTCATCTACAAGGGCACACGCGGCTGGATCATGGCCAGTACGGGCACCAGCTGTGGAGGTGGCAGCAACCCAAGCGACACAGCCCTGGTGGCGTACTGCCCTGCTGCTGCCTGTCCCGCTCGAGGTGAGTGACACAGCTGCAAAGAAGATGGCGTCTCAGACACAGCAAGCAAGTGTATGCTGCTGCTGCTGCTGCTGCTGCTGCTGCTGCTGCTGCTGCTGCTGTCACATGTGATGTCATAGTGCTGCCAAAAGTCCCTATGCATATGACTCAGGCATCATGAAGCTGCGCTACCCATTAACCCTCTGCTTAGCACCAGTCCTTGCGGAAAAAGGGATAGCAGGTATCTGTATGCTTAACCTTTGACGGTGGGCCGACAAGCTGAAACTTCTACCTGCAGGGCAGTACTGAACTATTTAGCCTACTATGCTGTCGCTGGCCCAATGTGTTACACGGTTTGTGTGCTGCTAGGAGGTGTGAAGGCGCATGGGGTATCCTCATCGTCACACACACCCCCTCCCTTAACTTACGCGGGGGGCGAGTAACTGCACACCACGCGTAGCTCAGTCACTCATGTGCTGCTGTTACAAGTTACAAGTCCTACGCGTCGGAGGCAGGCAAGCCTGCTTGAGCCTATGCTCTTCCGTGCGTAAATTAGAGAAGGACAAGGACAGGAATGGGCCTGAGAGCTCTATCGTAAGAACTCATTCCCATCCTACTACGCGTTGACACAAGAAGCCCTAAGATAAGCTGCAAATGGACTCCGACGCCGGGCCCCTGGCAACTGGCTGCCCCAGGGGTCGGCTGCTCCTGCCGGCCCGCATGCGGGCAGACTGCCCCATGGGTCGGCTTCTCCCGCCAAGCCGCGCGAGAGCACAGTGCTCCACGGGCCGGCTTCTCCCGCCACGCCGCATGGAGCAACGTGCCCCATGGGCCGGCTCCTCCAGCTCCGCCTTCTCGCCAGTCCAGTCGCCGCCGCCTTCAGGTCTGCGTGTGTCAAGCAAGGGTATGCGGCAGTGCAGTGTCAGTGTTTCTTGCGTATTTGCGTTGCCGTGGAAGCATGTGCTGCTGTCTGCGTCATGCAGCTCCCGCTGCCAGCTCCTGCCGTCAAGTTCGCACGCTAGAAGGCCTCACCCTACGCGAAGCTCCCTGCATGGCTGCTGAGCCAGTCCTGACAACTGACTTGGCTAGAGGCGACACCGTGATCTACACAAACATCGACAGCAAGCAGACCAGCCGCTGCGGCGCACCTCCAAGCCCCGGAGTGAAGCCCTTGTGCTGGGCACAAGTGACAGTCACCAGATCTGGTCAGAACTATACGGGATTTTTGCCTGCTGTCAGGGGTTGGCAGCCTCAAAGTGGGTTCACGAATGCATTCTGCGATGTACTGACAACACCCTTGCGGCTGGAGCAGGAGCCCTTGCTGCTGGAGCCATGCGGTGAGCGTTTTAGCACTGTACAGGAGCTTGTGAACCATCCCGGGGTCTTGCATCGTCTTGCAGATGAATGGCCTCAGCTGCACTTGTGAGGGCTAAACTCCAGCAGCGATTGAGTCACACAAAAACATGCGTTTGTCCTTGAAAATGCTTCAGTACATGCTTACATCACCTCCACGCATTGTGGTGGTATGTGCATCTCAGTAACAGCTTGTTCTTCTATCCGTGCCTACTGCCACTGCAGCCAATGAGGTGTATGTAGAATGCCGGCAGATCACCGCCCCTACTGGCTTAGACGTGTTTGCAGCCCCATGCCCATCCCCTGGTCAAAGCCCCGTTGTTCATCTCCCTGCTTGCGCAAGGATACACTACGTGGTATCCAACAAGTTCCCGAACATGTGTGGTGACCAAGCAATGGATTCAGGCCTCTTACACTGACCTGGACGGCGTGCTGCAATATGGCTGGATGACAGCTGGGTCAGCTGCAGCTTCAACCATTGCTGAATGCCCGAGTAAGTATTGCAAAAGCGTCCAGCCACCTGAATGGTCATGTCGGCAAGTCACAGCCACCTCTGGCATCACCATGTTCAAGCAGCCTTGCTATGACCAGACGCTTCGGGTGTCGAGCAGCGACTTGCAGAGGTGGGACACCTTCAGATATTCAGGAGCTTACAGCAAGCAGACAAGCAGGTGTGGCCAAGGTATTCGCCAAGACTTGTGCTTTGTGAAAGCAAGGGGCTGTTTTGGATGGCAAGCTGCAAGAGGGCTGGGTGCCAATCTTCCGAACCAGTGGCAAGTTCACCGATGCAGTGTGCAGCTTCTCTCAAGGCTCTTCCAACGAGGTCTTCGTTCGTAGCTACTGCGGTAAGCTCTGGACATACTCCATGGACGGCATACGTTGTTACATTGCACGTGCACATGTATGCGATAGCATAGTTGGAAGAAGCACCATGTGCAGCATTGCACATCACACAGCCTCTTTATCCTGTGCAGTACCGCTAAGCCGTGTGAAGAAAGCAGGCACTGGAAGTATGACACCGCCTGCAGCTAGGCTTACACAGCTGACGTGTCCAAACACAACATACAGGAAGCGATCAGGAACTTGAGTGATCATGTAGAACAAGCCCTCATCAAAGCAGTGAGTTCTGCAGTATGCGCTTTTGCTTGCAGACCTCTGCATCAGGACCACCTGCCCAGCAGCAACAGAGTGTCGCACACCCAAGCAGTGCAACCCTGCCACCGGCAAATGTGACCTGGGCAACAAACCCTACCCAGCGGGAACGCCCTGTACCTACCGTTGTACAACAAACACAGCAGGGAGGTGTGCTGGAGGCTGTGGAGCAGATGGCACATGCAAGCCATTCCCAGGTCAGCAGCTTACAGCAATGCATGGATCCCATGCCATGCTACACTTTGCACAGCTGTCAAACTCACTTGAGTGCGTCACTTGCGCACAATCAAGCTATTGGCCGTCAGCCCTTCTGTACCAGACTGCCACACAGCCACAAAGCACACTTGCAAACACTCAAGCAGGAGCCACCATTCTGTATTGGTGCCAGCCTCGGGTGATCCTGCAACTCACATGCTCGTCTTGCTGGTGTTCTTGCAGATCCCCGGCCCACTCGCTTCCAGGTACCCGTGTACCCCATATCCCCGGGTGTCTCCAATGCTGTTGCCGCTGCATGCCCAGATCTGCAATGCCTCCCCGGCATTGACCTTAGCAGGGCCCATCCAGACAGCATCAGCGGAGTATCTGTGAGGACAACCGGCACGGCAGGCTCAAACGGCCTGTTCTCAATCCTGCCGATCGGCCTCTTAGCAAACATCAACCGCTTCATGTTTGGGGTTGGTAAGCCTGGTGACCCCAGGACTCAGTGCGCTGTGCCGGTCCTGAGTGGTGCCAAGCTGAAGGCATTCAAGGTGAATGATGTCGAGCAGGGCTTCTGGGAGGCTGTGTCTGCTGCAGCAAAGTTGACAGGGTTGAGCATCCTCAAGAGCTCATTTGTGAATGAGATCGACAACCAGGGTCTGGGAGTATGCGAGAAGCTGCCGATTGAAACGGGTAGCATCCTGGCCAAGCGTCAGTTCATCCTGGCCAAGCGTCAGTTCATCCTGGCCAAGCGTCAGTTCATCCTGGCCAAGCGTCAGTTCATCCTGGCCAAGCGTCAGTTCATCCTGGCCAAGCGTCAGTTCATCTGGGGAGCGCTGGGTACTATGCAGTTGCAGGTGGTCCTGGATGTTTTGACGGCCAAGTATCCTTGGTTTCAGAGCGCCCCTGGCAAACTGTTGTCAAAGATGTTCAACGCGGTGGACAAGTTTGCAGTTTGTGCTGCCTTGAACCCTTGCACCAGTGACTACCTTTTTGCATTCACAGGTTTCGGCGCCAACTTTAGCTTTCCTCTGGAGCCTCCACTCACGTTTGACATAAAGGATGCGGGCGTCAACTCTATTGGCTGGTCATCTGGCAACAATCTGCAGACGACGGTGTCAGCCTGGGATCCCCTGGATCTTTACTCACCGTATGAAAATGTGCACTCGATACCAGCGCAGAGCTATCAAGTGAACGCGGTATTTCGGATTGAACTCGGCGCCAAGCTGGGAGTTGGCCTGAAGGTGCCCATGGCAGATTATGTCCCGAGCCTCGCCAGCAAAATCGAGATGCTGTCTGTTATGGTCATGACAGATGTGACAGGCCTCGTCTCCTGGGGCTCTGCAAGCTCAGGGACTCAGCTGCTGATCAGAGGTCAATCTGGGCCGCTGTACATCAACCTTGCAGACATCATATCCATCCCAACACTAGGAGTGGCCTCTGCTTTTGGTCAGAAGCTCACCCTGTATGGTGGGACGCGCAGCAGCAACATCATAAACAACGGCTTCGTGCATGTGTGGTTGCAATGTGAGGTAGCTGCGAGGCTGGCTGACGTCCTCAAAAACATAAAAACCCTTCGGCAAGGCCCTGGCGTTTCTTTGCGACGGTGATGCGTCCAAGCCAGTTCAACTGAGCGGAGCGCTTGAGGTGAGGCTGACTCTTTCGTGGCTCTTCACTCAATGCCAGCTGCCCGCCGCAATGCAAGTGTCACGTGCTGGGAGCTACATCACTCTGTATGCCAGTATGCAGTACCATGCAACTTGCCCTACGCTTCATGTGGCAACCATTACAACTTTTATGGTTGTGGTGCCGTCCTGGCATGCCTTATATGGCTGTGGTGCCATGTCCTACAACAGCGTGCAGCCAACACCTTGGTTTCAGAACTGTCAACCTGGTGCAATGATGTATCCGTCAAATGCCTCCACTGGCCGGCTGTGTTCTCATCTCTGCTGTGCGTGCAGGTGCACTTTGTTGCCGTATCAAACAGTGGCTACCACGTGGCCTTCAAGGCAGGCGTGGCATACTCGGAGGGCCTAGCACAGCTGGTGAACCGCATACCCGGATTGCAGGGCCTGACGGTTGGCACTGTCATTGATGTGGGCATGATAGTAACCCGCCACAACAGTGGGCAGTGGGAGGTTACGATAAAGGCGTTTGCCAATGCGCGCGGCAAGTCATATGGTGGCATGCTGATTCTGGACTGCTCCTCTTGGTTGGTAGTGATGTTGGGGGGCTGCTAGGCGGTGGTAAAAGCCACTCGTACTGGCTGCAGCTGCAACTGCTGTTTCATGGCCACATTACTGTCCCTCATGCTGCACAGCTCCGTGCGGTAACGGTGACCGTCTAGGTGTAGAGATACTCCCTACGGACCGCGGCCCACGGAACTTTCGCCAGTCTGCGTCCGCAATTCATTGCAGCCAGGACTACCCAGGATGCACATGCACCCAGTATGCAAGGTACTCGTGCACGATCCGCTGTGCACATGTTGTACAACACCTGCTGCGTGACATACGGCACATTTGTAGATATGTGCACATGTTGTACAACACCTGTTGCGTGACATACGGCACATTTGTAGATATGTGCACATGTTGTACAACACCTGCTGCGTGACATACGGCACATTTGTAGATATGTGCACATGTTGTACAACACCTGCTGCGTGACATACGGCACATTTGTAGATATGTGCACATGTTGTACAACACCTGTTGCGTGACATACGGCACATTTGTAGATATGTGCACATGTTGTACAACACCTGCTGCGTGACATACGGCACATTTGTAGATATGTGCACATGTTGTACAACACCTGCTGCGTGACATACGGCACATTTGTAGATATGTGCACATGTTGTACAACACCTGCTGCGTGACATACGGCACATTTGTAGATATGTGCACATGCCACAGTACCCCATGCAAATTATGATGATGTTGCATACAAGGCTAGTGACTTTGCACACATAGTATGTGTCTTACAAGGCTAGTGCACTTGCAGGCATAGTATTACTATGGCAGATCAGGACTTTAATGCGTTTGTCCTATTTGGTGGCCACCATGGCTGTCATTATCTGGTCGGGGGAGAAACTCATGGTTAGGGATGTGCGGACATATAGACGTACAATATACGGAAGTATAATATACGGTATTATACGTCGTAAAGTTTTTGAGAGCCTGATTATACGCATAATTGTCGTATAGTTATAGTATAAGCTGAATACGCTGGATACGTGTATAAATACGTGTATACTGGGCTTTTTATACGTCATATACACATTTTACGTCCACGATCCATCATATACTCAGTATAAACGCATGAGTATCATACTGTTTGTGTAGTGTAAGTGGTATTATACTAGTAACAGTAAGATCGTATAATGGGTATATTTCACAAAAACTCCACCATTTCTGCACTCAGCTGGCAGCTATAGGGGCTTCAAAGCAACCAAATAATACTTGACAACATCCTCAACAACCCTGCGTTGTCAGAATCATCATAAAACCCCTTGTTGCAAAAACAGGGTTTTTCCTATACTGTTATACGAGGTATAAATACGTTTATACGTGTTGTACGTTATAAATTATAGTATAGTATAGAAGGTAAAGTTATACGTCCGCGCACATCCCTACTCATGGTGCACTGGCCCAGAAAGGTTATGTTGGGCATTATTGCCAAAGCTGACCAGATCACATAGCATCTGTGCGAGCACTGCGGCGGTGGGAGCCAGCCACTTGGTCACAGCTGTTTACGTGATGTAGTCAGAGAATTTGGGCGGTCTCCTGGCCCGGCTTTGCTTGAAAGTCCATAGTTATGCATTCACCTCTTTTGAACCCAGGAGCCGTGTAATCCATGTATACTCCACAAGGTGGCCACCACGGCCCTTGGGGCCTGCTGTCTGCTGCGGATGCAACGCCAATATGCTGGCTGATTACTTTCAAGTTGGCAGTGCGGTTGACATTACCCGTGGCCAGCATAACCAGGCTGCTGCTGGCAGCTCAACTAGCCAGACAACCCCTGTTATGAATGAATGAATGAGCTACACGTTTACACGCGTCAATACTGCACACCGTATATTAAGGGAGGGGATGTGTGTGACTACGGGGAAACCCCATGCGCCTTCACACCTCCTACCATGTCCCTGCTGCAGCTGCGCCTCCGGCATGGCAGAGGAGTGATGCAATGAACCACATGCCACCAATTTGGAACTAGCTGGTGAAAACCACACACATGGAACCTGGCTCGTTTGGGGAGCTGATTCCACGCCCGTCACCAATCTGCATGTAGATGAATGCCTAGCGTGCTGATACACGGTGCTGCTGCGCAGCTGCACTGCCTGTCACACTGTGTAACATGCATTGCCTGAAATCAAACACCAAACATTCTGGTGACACCATGTCTGGCCACCACCAACTGGTAACACTAGTAAAAGCTAAGCCCACAGGCACCAAGCAGACCCACAACTTCTCCTCCGCAGCACTACGCCTCAGGCATGGCGGAGGAGTGGTGCTCAGCAATGCGCCACCTGCCAACAACCTGCCTGCAGATGAACGCGTAGAGCACGCACACTCACGTACCGCACTTCACTGCTTTGATATCACCTCAAACATTTCCTGGGCTAAGCGAATCACACCATAGTCACCGCCACAAGCCGCTCTACAAGCCGTGCTGCTGCTGCTGCTGGCAAATGCTGCTGCCCAACTTGTCACGCCTCCGGCATGGCGGAGGAGTGGTGCTCTGCAATGAACCACCGGCCATCAATCTGCCTGTAGATGAACGTGTAGCGCGCGCGCACGTGGCGCGTCTCGCCGCTCTCTGGTGTTGTGAGTTTAAACGTGTACACGCCGCTGCTGATGGCCACGCCCGGGGACACCTGCCAGCAGTGCAGCGCAACGGGAACGGCAGGAACAGCAGGTGTAGCTATGGCTTGATACGGACACCGGGCGTGGCAGAAGGGTGCCTGCCGCGCTCTGGTGTCGTGAGTTTGAACGTGTACACTCCGCTGCTGATGGCCACGCCGGGGGACACCTGCCAGCAGTGCAGCAGCAGCGGGAACGGCAGGAACAGCAGGTGTAGCTATGGCTTGATACGGACAGCGGGCGTGGCATAAGGGTGCCTGCCGCGCTCTGGTGTTGTGAGTTTGAAGGTGTACACGCCGCTGCTGATGGCCACGCCGGGGGACACCTGCCAGCAGTGCAGCAGCAGCGGGAATGGCAGGAACAGCAGGTGTAGCTATGGCATGATACGGACAGCGGGCGTGGCATAAGGGTGCCTGCCGCGCTCTGGTGTTGTGAGTTTGAAGGTGTACACGCCGCTGCTGATGGCCACGCCGGGGGACACCTGCGGCAGCAGAAGGAACAGTAGGTGCTGCTGTGGCTCGATATGGACAGCAGGTGATGTGAGTGGGGCTTGGTAGGTGCTTCTCAGCCCACCTCGCGCAGCACGCTGCTGTCGAAGGTGCTGTGACATGAACATCAGTTGTCTCAATGCTGCCGCAGCTGCTTGCTATGAGCAGAAGATGTTGTTACAACTGTTGTAACAACCAGTGGTGACCACTGGCACCCACCTCGCGCAGCATGTTGCTGTCGATAGCGCTGTGACATGACATGATCAGCCAGCATGGCAGCTGAGGCTTGCAAATAACAACAGACACCCACCCAACCATCCACCCACCTCGCGCAGCACGCTGCTGTTGATGGTGCCGTGCGGCTTGAGCTTCAGGAAGTTTGAAAAGTAGTCGATGATGCCCTGGCGGCAGGTGCGCACCTGCAGCGGCGGCAGCAGCAGCAGAGGCGGCAGAAGCATACACCCTGAACCCCAGAGGCTTGAGCTTTAGGAAGTTGTGAAAGTCGTCGATGATGCCCTGGCGGCACGTGCGCACCTGCAGCGGCAGCAGCGACAGCTACAAGTTTGAAAATTTGAAAACCCCTATGTGGATTGAGCTTCAGGAAGTTTGATAAGTAGTCGATGATGCCCTGGCGGTACGTGCGCCCCTGCAGCGGCAGCAGCGACAGCTACAAGTTTGAACATTTGAAATTCCTCCTGTGGATCGAGCTTCGGGACATTTGAACAGAAGATTACGATGTCCTGGCGGCACGTGCGCGCCTGCAGCGGCAACCGTTGCCGCTGTGACAGCAACATGGTTCACAACTGTACAGCTCGTCACACCCAGGCTGATGCATTGTGCGGTGCAATGTGCTGCGCGGCACCGGCAGTTCTAGACCACGCTATCTGAACAGTGACTCCCTAGCGTCTTCTGACTCTGGTCCCCAAAACCCCACCATATCCCACGCAAAGAAGCTGCGCTTGGTCTCGTGGTGCAAAAACGGCGAAGAAGGCAGGACGTATACACACCTGGTTGGACACAGTCGGCAGGAGCACGCCGTCTGGCGCGTACAGGTCAGCCACCACCTCCGGGTTGCCAGTCTGCAGCAGCAGCAGCAGCAGCAGCAGCAGCAGCAGCAGGGCTTAAGCTTAATGTTAATCTTGAGCTATAGCTTGCCGTGCCGTAGCGGGATTTATGTGGCTATTGCTGAAGCTGTTGCGGCCTCAACACATCACATTCACATTGGCAGCACCACTCAATTCTCTTACGCTGGCACGCTTCGACTCAAAACACACCTCAGTACACACTGTGGCAGTGGCTGCCTGTGCTTCGTGAACCTTGTCAAAACACTCCCCCACAACTTCACACCTGCAGCGCTGCATTCCACTTGTCAAACATCTCCTCCACGCCTGCAGGTTGGCCTCAGGCATGGCACATACTGTGGCAGAGACTGCCGTGCTTTTGCGAACTTCTCACCAACTTTCCCACCAAACTTCACACCTAAGTTCACACCCGACTTCACACCCAGCTTCACACCTGCAGTGCTGCATTCCACTTGTCAAACATCTCTTCCACGCCTGCTGGCTTTGCTTCAGGCATGGCAGAGGAATGGTGCTCCGCAATGCGCCACTGCCCGTTGCCGTACTTGCGGTACAGGAAGGTGAAGCGAGCCTAGCAGTACAAGGCAGTACAAGGCAGTACAGGACAGTACAAAGCAATGCTTGAAGGTGCGCAGATTTGCTTTTTCATGCTAGACTGTCCGTCTTTACAGAGCGGTGAGATGCAGTACAAGGCATTGCATGGCAGAGGAGTGGTGCTCCGCAATGCGCCACTGCCCGTTGCCGTACTTGCGGTACAGGAAGGTGAAGCGAGCCTGGCGGCACAAGGCAGTACAAGGCAGTCCAAAGGCAGTACATGGCAGTACATGAATGGCTGTACAGCTTGAAACTGGCAACAGCACTGACACTGCACAATCATGCATAACTACAGCGTCAGGGGTAGCCATAGCAGCCTTGGACCGCTGGCGCCGCACTGTACGATCTTTGTATCCCCTTCAGCGGAGTTAGCGAGAAGCCATACACCCCGGAGTGCAGCGCCACTTCAGGCGTCAGCAGCCGGATCGTGCTCTGTACTACTCTGCTGCATGCTTCATGCACAAAACAGATGCAATGTATCAACTGGGAACAGCACCAGAACTCGCACTGCGTCGCGCATGTTCAGGGGCGGTCTTTCAAGCCTTTCACTTCTGCTGCCGCACCTGTACGATCTTTGTCTCCCCGTCGGGGTTTAGCGTGAAGCTGTAAACCCCAGAATGAAGAGCCACGTCAGGCGACAGCAGCCCGATGGTGCTCTGGTTGGTCCACCTTGCTACACGCTGTGCGCATGAATGCAATGAATGAAACTGGAAATGAAGCATTAAAGCCGCACTTGCACGCATGTCAAGAGCGTCAGGGGCAGCCGTGATACCCCAACCACTGGCGCCGCACCTGTACGATCTTTGTCTCTCCTTCGGCGGGGTTTAGCGTGAAGCTCAGCTTCACGCTACAGTGTAAACCCCGGAGTGCAGCGCCACATCTGGTGACAGCAGCCGGATCGTGCTCTGGTCCACCTTGCTACACGCCGCGCGCATTGACGCAACAAACAAAACTGGGAACAGCACTGAACACACACTGTCAGGCGTATTCACCGCAGCAAGAGTAGTATAGCATTCCGCTGGCGCCGCACCTGTACGATTTTTGTCTCTCCTTCGGCAGGGTTTAGCGTAAAGCTGTAAACCCCGGAGTGCAGCGCCACATCAGGGGACAGCAGCCGGATCGTGCTCTGGTCCACCTTGCCTTGAGGTGACAGCTTCAGGAAGTTTGAAAAGTAGTCAACGATGCCTGCGCGCGTGGTGCGCACCTGGCAGTATGCAGCAGCAAAGGCGGCACAGTTGGTCAAACTGCTGGTCAAACCTCTGGTCAAACCAAAGTTTTGACCTGCGGGGACAGCAATGCTAGCAGTCAACACACAGAAACGCTTGAGGTGTCCCTATCGCATTGGTGCACAATCGGCAGCAGCACCACATCGTGGCCATACAGGTCAGCCACAGCAGCAGTGCTTACAGCTGTAAATGTACATGCTGCAGAAAACATACACACCTAACGCCCACCTCATTGGACACGGTCAGCAGCAGCAGCGCATCATGGCTATACATGTTTGCCACAGCGGCAGTGTTGAAGGACCCAAAGTAACCACAGCAGAAGAATACACCTCCCGAAATGTTGAACCTACCTCGTTAGATACGGTTGGCAGCAGCACTGCATCGTGTCCATACAAGTCAGCCACAGCAGCAGGGTCCTTGGTGGCGAGGGCTGCGTTCCAGGTGTCGAACAGCGCAGCAATGGCCTCACGCTCCGCCAGGCCTGCGTGCGCCTGGCAGTACATGGCAGTACAAGGCAGTACATTGTGCAGTACAGGTCAGCCACAGCAGCAGGGTCCTTGGTGGCGAGGGCGGCATTCCAGGTGTCAAACAGCGCAGCAATGGCCTCACGCTCCGCCAGGCCTGCGTGCGCCTGGCAGCAGCAGCGGCAGCAGCAGCAGCAGCAGCAGCAGCAGCAGCAGCATCAACAGCAGCAGCAGCAGCAGCAGCAGCAGCAACAGCAGCAGCAGCAGCAGCAGCAGCAGCAGCGGTAGCAGCAGCAGCAGCAGCAGCGGCAGCAGCAGCAGCAGCAGCAGCATGTTATGCATCAAGAACCACAAGCGAGGTAGCAACAGCAGTCAAGCCATGCCGCTGACACCGCAGCACACTAGCAATCAAGACATGTCAGTGGTCAAACGTGGTCAAACATTGTCAAAGCAGGTCAAGCATGGTGAACCCTATCTAGTTGTGTTAATGTAGCCACCCTTGCGTCGGATATGCCGATCCTAAGGGGTCTCTCACAGTCTCAGGACCTAAAGCATCATGTTGGCACATGCCGGTCAAACATGGTCAAACACAGTCAATGCTGGTCAAACAAGCCAACGTTCTCACCTCATCGTGGTCAAAGTAGCCGCCCTCTCCTCCAATGTCCAGGTCCAGGGGCGTCTCTCCTACTGCAGGTGCTGAGGGCTCCGCCTCCTGCTGCTGCTCAGCAGGCTTGGCGGCAACGCCAAAGATGCTGCGCACGCTGCCGCTGCGTGACCAGGCAGCGTTGGATGCTCCACTGGGACCTGCATATGCAGCATGTTGGCGAGCACATTGGCGACACAGCGCATGCCGATGAGTTTAGTTGTTTGGGTTTTCAGCAGCCAAGCCGCGGCATGGTGGCAACACCAAAGATGCCGTGCACACCACCGCTGTGTGACCAGGCAGCATTCGATGCCCGACCAGGGCCTGCAGGTCGGAAGGTGCAAAGGCAGGACAGCGCATGCAGGTGAGTTTGGGTGTTCAGCCGCTGTGCGGTGGCTTGGCAGCGGCAGCAATCATGCTGCGCACACTGCCGCTGTGTAACCAGGCAGCATTAGCCGCCAGGTCCTGCATCTCAGCAAGTGCAATGGCAGCGTGCTCAGGTAACACAAACAGCCGTTAAGCGGTGGCTCAGCAGCAACACCCCAAAAATGCTGCGCATGCTGCTGCCATGTAAAAAGCGGACATCGGAAGCCGCGCCAGGGCCTGCATGTTGGCAGATGCATTGCCGCGGCAGCGCATGGCTTGGCAGCAGCATCAAAAATAATTGCTGCGGACGCTGCTAGTGCTGCGCAGCTGGTGGCTGCCCGCTTGACACTGCAATTCACCGGTGCGTGCAGCAGATGAAGCACAGATTCGAAGGGAATGCCTACCTGCCAGCCAGCCAATCTTGTTTCCCTGTGCAACAAAAGCACCACCACCGCCACCTCCAATGGAACCTGCGCCGAACCACGCTGCGCCAGAGCTGCTGCTGCTGCTGCTGCTGCTGCTGCTGCCGGTGGCGGGTGAGTGGCGCATCAGGAGAGCATCACAGGAGCTACGAGGGCGGCGGCTGCGGCTGTTGCTGCTGCTGCTGTTTGGGTTGCTGTTGGCAGGCTGGCCTGCTGCGTTGTGCAGCGCCTCTGTTGCTGACCTGTCAAGGGAGTACAAGGGGGCAAGAGGTCAGCAAAAGTGCAGGAGAGCGTTACAGGAGCTGCGAGTGCCGCTGCTGTGACTGCTGCTGTTCGGTGTCCGGGTCTGGCTGCTTTTAGGTGCTTGGTTTGCTGCATTGTGCCAAGCCTCTGCTGCAGCCCTGAAAGGGGATGGAAACAGCAGCAGGGGTGTGGCATGTGTGTGCAATCTGGTGTTGCCACTAGGTGCGCAGGTGAAGTGCCACTAGGTGCGCAAGTGAGTGGGTGGGGATGCCAGCAGCAGGGGAACGGCAGTCGCATGGCCGACTGCTGGTGCAGCTAGCCGCAGCAGCGCACGCATTTCAACATGCACATTAATCTGTGCACTCTTCACGGGAGCTTTTGTGCAGCACCTTCAGCCTGTTGTACACAACCGCACCTGCAAGACCCCAGCACTGTGCCGTTGGCCAAACAGCCCTGGCATGCCAACAGGCGGGTGCTGCTGCGAATCATGGTGGCAGGGCGGGACTTTTTCGACCGAACGATTCCTTTGAGTCGGCTGTCCTGCAAGCAGGAGGCGCAGCAAGAGGCAGGAAGCACAGCAGCAGGCAGTGCAGCAGGCAGGAGAAAGGGATCAGCATGACTGCAGCAGCCGGTGCTGGGTTGAACGACACGCAGCTCATTCCCATAGCTTGCGAATCACAATTCCCAAGCGAGTCGCTGGCAGGCCGAACAAGCAGCATGAAAACAGATCAAGCGACGTCAGCCAGGCCGTTGCGACTCGCCTGCGCAGAGCTCTGTTCTTTCACAGTTGGCACTTCTATACTATTCGTTCATCTCAGAGCTCAGGTGAGGATAAGGGCATCATCTTGGCTTGTATCCGAGGCGCGTGGCGCTTCCTCCATCGGAGGAGGTACCGGCAGGAACTCTGAAGTACGGTACGTGGGGTATACCCCTACGTAGCGCAGTAGCAGCATCTTGCACGGCTGCCATTCTTTGATCGTCGGCATTCCACTTATATTGCACAGTTTAAAGCAATTGCTTACCTTACACGCATCGTTCACTTTTGGGTGTAGGCTTGACGAACCCAGCCCACGTATCTCACGTGACCAGGACAGCTGGGAGTGCCAGACGTTATCCCCTGCACCGCAACATGTGAAACACGCTGTAACACCCTGTGACAAAAATGCAGTCAAAGCAAGTTAAGCAAAAATTCCACCCATCAAGGATCCAAGCAAGACTCAGTGGGTCAAGCAGCAGGATCAGTACCCCGGTCAAGCTTTACACACCAAGCCATCTATCTGCATTTTTCCGCGTTTTCATACGATGTAGCACCTCACACCTCGCATCCCCCACGCTCAAAATGGGTGCAAAACTCTTTCTCCCTAATGACTGCAACCCCAAGCCGGCTATGTGCTGGCTGCTCTGGCAACGCATGTACTGTACAAACTGTGTACAGCATGGTCGGCTGACAATGCACAACACATATGTATGTACATCATACAATGAGAGCCATGCGCTACAACATGCACATAACACACGTGCGCAAGCATGCAACTGTTGTACGGTTACCACACACTGCACAGCACAGGTTGCGCTCTTCACAATGCCAACAGCGCTAGCTGCCGTGACAGCAGCCGCCACCGGCACCTGCTGCTGCTGCTGCTGCCGCCAACACACGCTACCACTGCTGCTGCCCTGCGCCAGCCATAGCGTCAGCCAGCAGTCATGCAAGTCCAGCTGCCGCTGCAGCAGCTGCCAGAGCACCCTACCACTGCTGCTGCTGCCAGGGCTTGTGCCATGCCAGCTGTCGCTGCTGCAGCAGCAGTTGCAGCACCCAACCAGTGCTGCTGCTGCCAGGGCTTGTGCCATGCCAGCTGCCGCTGCAGCAGTAGCAGTTGCAGCACTCTCAAGCAACCAGTATATAAACTAACTTGCTGCTGTGCCAGCCACAGCCGCAGCCAGCGCTCATATGAGTCCAGCTGCCACTGCTGCTGCCGATGCATCCACAGCAGCACGCGCTGTAACCATCTAAGCGACGTGCTGCTGAGTCAGCCACAGCTGCAGCCAGCGCCCATACGATTCCAGCTGCCGCTGCAGCAGCTGCGGGTGCGCCAGCGCTGCTGCGACAACTCTTCGATCTAATGCGGCATGCTGCGGCACTTTTGCCAATGGCTTCACATCCAGATACACCAGCGACAGCTGCAGCCAGCGCTCATGCTACGCCAGCTGCCGTTGCTGCTGCCAAAGCGCCTGACCGCAGTAGGCGCTGCAACCAACTAACCAACATGCTGCTGCGTCAGCCACAGCGTCAGCCAGCGCTGGTATGATTCCAGCTGCCGCTGCAGCAGCTGCGGGTGCGCCAGCGCTGCCGCTACCACTCGCCGATCCAGTGCAGCATGTTGCGGCACTTTTGCCAGCAACTTAGCATATAGATCAACCAGAGAGAGCAGCTGCTGCCACAGCACCTTACCGCTGCTGCTGCTGCTGCTGCTGCTGTCAGAGCATCTTACCGCTGCTGCTGCTACTGCTGACTCAGCCACAGCTGCAGCCAGCGCTCATATGACTCCAGCTGCCGCTGCAGCAGCTGCGGGTGCGCCAGCGCTGCCGCAACGACTCTTCGATCCAACGCGGCATGCTGCGGCACTTTTGCTAGCGGCTTTACATCCAAATCCACCAGCGACAGCTGCCACGCAAAGCAGCAGCCGCTGCGCGCATCTGCAAACACACCGCTGCTGCTGCTGCCGTTGCTGCCGCTGCTGGTGGTGCAAGCGCAGCCGCTGCGGGCATCTGCTGACACACTATCGCTGTTGCTGCTGCCGCCGGTGGTGCAAGCGGCGCATTTGCAAGAATCTTGCTGCTGCTGCTGCTGCGATGGCGACAGCGGCAGCACCTGCTGCAGGGTGACCATGATTGCGCAGTCCTTGGCTGTTGCTGCTGTCAGGTAGTCCCTCAGTAGGGCCAGCTGCTGCTGCCGGCTCGCTGGCAGCACAAACACGCCGGCAGCAGCATGCTGCTGCTGCTGCTGCTGCAGGGGCTGGTCAGAGTCCTGGTCATGCCCTAGCAGCTCGTCAGCAGGGCTGCGGCACTGCTGCTGCTGCTGCCGCTCCTGCCGCTGCTTTGGCTGCTGCTTTGACTGCCGAGCGCTGCTGCCGCCCGTGCTGCTGGTGACCGCTGCCCCATTGGCCGCGTCCTGCTGCTGTTCAAGTCGCTCAGCTGCTGCACTTGCAGCCTGCCCCTGCTGCTGCTGTTGCTGCTGGTGATCTCTCAGAAGCTGCTCATACAGGCCCTCTATGCCTTCGATATCAAGCACATCCCGCTGCTGCAGAGCCAGCAGCTTTGGCAGCACGCCAGACTCATTCAAAATGCCAGCAAGCACCCGGCACAGCAGCAGCTCCTTGTCATGCAGTGCTGCTGCTGCTGAGGATGCTGCTGCTGCTGCTGCTGGCGGTGGTGTTAGTGAGGAGCTGCCTGCATCGGCTGCTGCTGCTGCCGCAACAGGTTGTTGTGATCCAGGCATAGCTGCATTGCTTGAAGTAGGCTCAGCTTGCGTAAGACGCTGCCCTGCACCCTGCTGTTGCTGCTGCGGCGGCGCCCTCTGCTGCTGCTGTGCCGCGCCCTGCTGCTGCCGCTGCTGCGCCCTGCCCTGCTCCTGCTGCTGCTGCGCCGTGCCCTGCTGCTGCTGCTGCTGCTGCGCCGCGCCCTGCTCCTGCTGCTGCTGCTCCGCACCCTGCTGTGGGAAGTGCTGCAGCTGCTGCAGCAGCGCGGCTACATTCCACCTCCTGCTGGCCCAAGTGGGGCTGCCTGCCAACTCATTGAGTGCCTGCTGCATTGCCTGGTGCATGGCGCTGCTGCTGCTGCCGCTGCGGGTTGCTGCTGCCGCTGGGCATGTGGCAACCGCCTTGCAGGCAGTGCCGCTGCCTGCCAGCTCATCAAGTGCCTGCTGCTGCGGCAAGGCCTGGTGCATGGCGCTGCTGCTGCTGCCGCATCCGGTTGCAGCTGCTACGGGGCATGTGGCAACCGCCTTGCAGCCAGCGCTGCTGCTGCTGCTGCTGCTGCTGCTGGACGCCGCTGCTGCCGCCGCACTTGGGTTAGAGGCGTCTAAGCAGGATGGCTGCTGTTGTTGCTGCTGGAGAGTGGCAGACACGGACTGCTTGATAGCCGCGGCAGCAAGTTGCACACCTGGCGTACATGCACTGCTGCTGCTGCCGCCGCCTCCTGCAATAGGCATGTCTGCAGGTGATGCCGTGCTGTGCTGCTCCAGCTTGCACCCATCATCGCAGTGACCAGTTGCTACAGCAGCAAGCCTGCTGCTGACTAGATGCGTTGCATCTGGCGCCAACGCACTGCTGCTGCTACTGCTTCCTGCATCAGGCATGTCTGCGGGCACTGCAGTCCTGCGCTGCTCCACCTTGCGCTCGTTATCTGGCGCTGCTTCAGCTTGCGCTGCTGCTGCTGCTGCTGCTGCTGCTGCTGCTGCTGTGGGTGCTGTCGCAGATGCATCGCGTGCTGCTGCCGCTGCTGCTGTGCTGACTGCAACGTCTGCTTTGCCGCCGTAGATGAGCGACCCATCCACAAACACCTGCACAGCAGCAGCAGCAGCAGCAGGAGCAGCAACAAACCAGGCAGCAGAAGCAGCAAGTTGAGCAGCAGCGTTGGCAGCGACAGCAGCAGCAATTGAGGCGAGAGCAGCAGTGCGCAAGTGCTCAAGCCAAGGTCAAGATGCTGCGCGAGGCACTTGCATGTACACAAACGCGCGCACACAAACACACGCACGCAGATGCAGGGCGCGCACGCGCACACACAACCACACATCCACACAACGGCATGCGGGCGCTAGCACACAGGGGCGCACGCACACACAGGCATGCAGGCACGCGCTCATATACGGGGCACACACATATGCGCGCACTTTACAGAGGCTCACATACGCGCATGTCTACAGGCACACATGCGCGCACGCACGCACACAGGCAGTGCACATGCGCACGCATTCAAGCGCCTGCACACGAGCGCGCACAGCGGCACGCATGCACTCAAGCGCAAGCGCTGAAGCGCAAGCGCAACACAGGCGCGAGGCGCTTGCGTGTAAACCAACGCGCAAACGTAGACACGCAGGCGCACACGCGCACGCATGGGGCCAAAAACGCATACAGCGGCACTCGGGCGCAAGCACACAGGCACGCACACACACATGAGTGATCACATGCGACCGCACACGCACACAGCGGCACACAGCCGCGCACGCAGGCGAGCGCACAGGCATGCACCCATATAAACAGGCGCGCACTCATGCACGCACTCATATGCACACACAGACATGCAGGCACACATGCACAATTGAACAGGTGCACAGACGTGCACTGCTGTACGACGTACACACACGCGCCCACGCGCGCGCAGGCGTGCATGCACCCAGGCGCGCAGACGCAACAGCACATGCGCATGCACACGTCTGGGCGCGCATGCATACAAGATCGCGCGCACGCGGCCACACATGTAGCCGCAAGCACATGCAGGCGTACTAACGAAGTAGCACAGACTCGCAGGCAGGTACACACGCCACACGCTGCTTGTGCGCACACAGACATGCAGGCGCACACTCACACACAGGCGCAAACACACATGCGCACAGGCACGCACACACATGCGAGCACGCACACATACCGGCGCTGACTTGCACACATTAGTGAGTGCAGGCACGCAGGCGCGCGCGCATGCCCGCGCGCACACATCGCACAAGAGCGCGCACACACACAGGCACACATGCGCACACATGCACACAGGCGCACACGTACAAGCACATGCGCAACACGACAACGCCTGCAACCGCAAACGCAGTGCCTGCAAGCGCACTGACAGCTTCAGCTCTGTCAAGTGCACTTAGTGTGGCATCAGTTCCAGAAATAATCGTCTACGCGCCCCAAAACCGCACCAACCACCTTGAGGGTGCTGTAGGAGCGCTCCAGCACTACGCGCATACACAAACACAGTCATGCACACGCACATTCATGCAAACATGTGGCAAACTACTTCATCACCACCCACCTTGAGGTTGTTGTAAGGGCACTCCAGCAGCGCCGCCAGCGCAGCCTGCTGCCTAGCAAGCACTTCCCCGCAGCTGGCAGTAGCAGCAGCAGCAGCAGCAGCAGCAGCTGGCGCATCCCCTGCACTGCTGCTGCTGCTGTGCTCCTCTGCCGGCGCCGCCTGCTGCCTAGCAAGCACTTCCCCGCAGCTGCCGGCAGCTGCTGCTGCTGCTGGCGCATCTGCAATGCTGCTGCTGCTGCCCCCATGTGCACTGCCGCTGCCGCCATGTGCGCTGCCGCCGCTGCTGCTGCTGCTGTGCGCTGCTGTTCCAAAGAGGTCCAGCGGGTTGTAGCGGGACATGTCAGGCGACTTGCCCTGCAGGAGCAGCAGAAGCAGCAGCAGACGTATGTCGGCAGACATGCTTGCGCAGGCAGACTTGTTGGGTGGATTCCCCTGCAGGAGCAGCACAGGCAGCAGCAGCAGCAGAAGACATTAATTGCCCGCACCTGCATGCGCAGTGGCACGCAAGCAGGCAAAGGCACGCATACCATGCACGCACACATACGCATGCAGACGCACGAGCAGAAACGAACATACGCCAACGCATGCAGCCACGCATTCACTTGTGCGGACGTCCGCGCTATACACACGCGCTCATGCGCAATCACATCACAGTGACAAACACACAGGCGCGCGCACGCATGCAGGCGCATGCAGGTGCGCACACGCATGCACGGACCTGCGCGCATGTGCCTGCGCGCACACAACACACACAAACGCCTATGCACACTCTCACATGCTCACACATGCCGCAAGCCCACTGCGCCGCATGCCCCATGGGCACTGTGCCGCACCCCAACATGCGCACGCATGCTTCGCATAAACCCCGCCCACCTTGAGGTGTTTCAGCAGCTGGTGCATCGTGAAGCATGGCAGCCGCCGCTGCCAGCCGCCACCCACACCCACACTTGAACACATCGAGCGCATGTGGTACCACAACTGCCGCAACCGCACACAGCGCGCAGACACACGCACATACTCTTATGGCACGTGCACTGCCCGGCCGCCCCTGCGCACACACGTTGAGCATGTTGTCCCGCCCACCTTGAGGTGCTTCAGCAGCTGGTGCATGGTGAAGCGCGGCAGCCGCCGCTTGATGCAGCCAGCCGCCCCCCACACCCACACTTAGACACAATTAGCATGTGATACACGTACCAGAACTGCCGCAACCGAAACAGCGATTACACACGCGTGCATACACACCGCGCGTGCACTGCCGTCCCCTGCTGCACATACATACACTACTTCAACCCCGCCCACCTTGAGGTGTTTCAGCAGCGGGTGCATGGTGAAGCGTGGCAGCCGCCGCTTGATGCTGCCAGCCGCACCCACACATACACACCCACACACACACACACACACCTGAACACATCGAGCGCATGTGATACATGAACCACAACCGCCGCAACATGATTTGGCATGCGCCCTGCTCACCTTCAAATGCTTCAGCAGCTGGTGCATCGTGAAGCGCGGCAGCCGCCGCTGCCAGCCGCCACCCACACCCACACTTGAACACATCAAGCGCACCGCAACAAGCACACAGCACGCACCCACCCGCACGTAACCAGCGACCCGCGCAACCTGCACACATATGTGATACCCATGTGATACACGCACAAAGCCTGCCACAACCGCACACAGCGCGCAGACACACGCACATACCCAGTGTCCCGCGCACCCTGCGCACATATGTCTAGCATGTTTTCCCGCCCACCTTCAAATGCTTCAGCAGCTGGTGCATTGTGAGCCGCGGCAGCCGCCGCTTGATGCTGCCAGCCGCCACCGCTGAACCGCCGCCGGGCATGAACCCTGCCTTGGGTTTAACCTCCACGCACACGCAGGGCCCCACACGCCTGAACCCCGCAGGAACTGCAGCTGCAGGCAGCAGACGCGGAAAAGACGGCACGGCAGCAGCAGCCGCGGCAGCAGCTGGATGAGGAGATGAAATTATGCCAGCTGCTAAGTGTGGTTGGCGGCAGCGGGTTTGCCTTGTTTCCTGCGCTTAGCACCAGTTTTGTCAAGTCAAGGCCAGGCATGAACCCTGCCTTTGGGTTCATCTGCATGCACACACGCAGGGCCCCACGCGCCTGAAGCCTGCAGGCACTGCAGCTGCAGATGCAGGCGCAGGACACAGGGTACTGGCAGCAGCAGCAGCGGCAGCAGCAGTTTGGTGAGGGACTGGGCGATTGCCGGCTGCTCTGTTTCCTCAGTGGCAGCTGCTTTGTTTCTGGCGCTAGGAGGCAGTTGTGTTGAGCCACGGCCGGGCATGAACCCTGCCTTGGGCTTAACCTGCACACACACGCAGGGCCCCACGCGCCTGAAGCCTGCAGGCACCGCAGCTGCAGGTAGCAGGCGCGGAAAAGACGGCACGGCAGCAGCAGCAGCGGCAGCTTGGTGAGGAGATGAAAAATTGCCGGCTGCTCTGTTTGCTCAGCGGCAGCTGTTTTGTTTTTGGCGGTAAGAGGCAGTTGTGTTGAGCAACGGCCAAGAATGGACCCTGCCTTGGGTTCATCTGCAAGCACACACGCAGGGCCCCAAGCACCTGAAGCCTGGCAGTACCGCTGCTACAGGCAGCAGCACGGAAAGGAGGGCAGTGGCAACAGCAGCGGCAGCAGCCGCTTGGTCAGGGACTGGGTGGTTGCCGGCTTGCGGTGTTTGCTTAGCTTACTTTTGAAAAAAAGCCTCACACCTCCCATGCTCTGTAAATGGATCTCCATGTATGCCACACTCTGCAATCAACATCCAATACCCATAACACTTGTCAGCGCAGCACACACCTGCATCCAGCAGCATCACAACCGGACCTCTCACCTCCCGTACGTGTCAAACGGGCACCCACACCTGTAGCACGTTTCAAACTCAACATGCAACACATTCACACTTGTCAGCGCAGCACGCACCTGCATCCAGCAGCGTCGCATCCAGACCTCAGACCTCCCACTCATGTCAAATGGGTACCCGCGCCTGTCGCATTTTTTTAAACACATTCACACTTGTCAGCGCAGCACGCACCTGCATCCAGCAGCGTCACATCCGGTCGTCACACATCACACGCATGTCACGCTTTTCAGTCAAATCTCACATTCGTCACACTATTTTACCAGTATCTAACACCCCTCACACTTTTCAACACAGCACGCACCTGCATCCAGCAGCGTCACATCTGGCAGCAGCAGCGCCACCTCCCCGGCCGCAACCCTCCAGCTGCCTTGCTGCTGCTGCAACTGCTCTGGCGGCAACTGCGGCAGATGTTGCTGCTGCGCTGCCAGCAGCTGCTGCGGCAGACGCTGTGGCTGCTGCTGCTGCTGCTGCTGCGCCGGCAGCAGCTGCTGCGGCAGACGCTCTGGTTGCTCCTGCCGCTGCGCCGGCAGCAGCTGCTGCGGCAGCTGCACGCGCTGCGCCTCAGCAATCGCCAGCCGGCAGCAGCCAGGCAGCGCTGGCGCGAGCACGGCTTCCACAAATGCAAGCTCCCGCTGCATGGCATCTGCAGGGTTTTATGGTTTGAACAGGCACAGCAGTGGGAGCAGAGTCAGAGGCAGCAGCCAGGCAGCGCTGGCGCAAGCACGGCTTCCACAAAGGCGAGCTCGTGCTGCATCGCATTTGCGCGGTAGTAACAACGTGCAGCAGCAGGAGTGGTGTGGCAAACAGCAGCCAGGCAGCGCTGGCGCAAACATTGCCTCTAGCGAGCTCCTGCTTGCGAGATGCAGACATGGTCAACACAACAGCGGGCGCGCTTTGGTCCTAGTTATGCGCACGTGGCATGCATCACAAGCACCACATGCCATACAGCACTCGCCTGCATGTTGTGGCAATGGCATTACACACGCAGCATGCACAGCAGGAATGCGACCTGAACACGCGCATGTAATATGCACCACATGCGTGCGCTGCGAGCCCGGGTGGTGTACTCACAAGCACCGAACGCAACAAACACACCGCATGCCCTGCGCTCGCCTGCATGCTGTGCCAATGGCAGTACACGCGCAGCATGCAGCAGAAATGCATCCTGAACCCGCGCATGTAACGTGCAGCGCACATTCAAGACCAGAAGCAGCCGTAGCAGCGCAGCTTGCTCACCTAGCTGCTGCCACTGGGGTATCAGCGGCTGCCATACTTCCGCCTCCAGCGCTGCCACTGCTGCTGCTGCTGCTGCTGCCGCATCTGCTGCTGCTGCTGCCGCCGCCGTCTCTGCCGCTGTTGCTGCTGCTGCAGCCGGCCCCTTGTCACTGCCAGACGCCCGCTGCTGCGGCTGCTGCTGCCCTGTACAGCCTCCTTTGGCAACTGCAGTTTGCTGCTGCTGCTGCTGCTGAGAGAGAACATGGGCAGCTGCCTTGACTTTGCGCAGCCGCAGCACTTTCCCCGCCTGCAGGGTTGTTTGCAGGACGCGGCGCAGAGGCAGCGCAGCGCAGAGCAACGCAGTGCATGCAGTACCATCAGAAGTCAGCAGGCATGATGCTGGATAATATTTGCGCACTTTCAATCACAGGCGGCTGCACTGCTCGACCAGATGCTTGCAGGAAAGTGATTGTTGGGCCAGACCCGCATGTGTTAGCAGCACCCAGGCATCAAGAAGCAGCACATGCAGCTTGCAGGAAAGCTGCTGTGCAGTCGATGCAGCAGCTTGCAGGACAGCTGCTGCGCACTCAACACAGCAACAGAACTGCGCAGTCAACAGCACTGCCTGCTGCTGTGCTGGGGCTGTTGACTGCATATCTCCAGCGCTGCTATGTGGCCACAGATGAAACCTGCTGTGTGCGCAAATGTTTTGATAACTGGCATCGGCGGTGCACTTGCAGCTGCCACTGCTGGAAGCCTGGGCAGGCTGACAGGCAGAGCTTCTGTTGCTATTTTGTAGACTACAGCACACTGCAATGGAGCTAACCACATGCATACCACAGGCGCCTGCAGCAGGCCTTTCTGCTGTTTTTTTGCTCTCAAGTGTGGATTTGCAGCCAGGATGAATTCTACCCAAATGATGCAGCTGCTGGCACCTAAAGCTGCCGCCCCTTTTCAACCGCCACAGCTGATGATGCTAAGAAACAGCTTGCTTGCTGTCAACAACAGCTGCAGGAAGGCCCTCCCGCCTCAGCCACTCACCAGGCATGGGTCGCTTCCCGTGTAGGCTAGCACTAAGTTTGCGTTTCCTTCGCCCTTGAGGTGCCACTCGCTGCTAGAAGAGCGCTGAAGGGCTGCAGCAGCACAGTTGCAGCCGCTCATGCTGCAGCCTAGCACAGGCAGCACTGATCCCTTGCACGCGCTGCGGGCAGCTGTAGGTGGTCAAGTTGACATTGATATGTGCCTCGTGCTGGGCGGCAGTGCTTTGGGATTCCATCAGTGGGCCATGGCCCGAGTCTCGTGACTTGTAAACTGCTACTGATCGTATTCAATGTGCTTGAGATCAATGTCAGACATCATAACGAGGCTGCCAGCCAGAAAGACGGGAAATTTGTCAGTTCAAGCGTGCAGTTGAAGTCGGGCGTCCAATCTGCTGCTCCTGTTGGGTAATATCGGACATCTTGGATGTAGGAACTTTTGTTAATCGGAACCTTGTGCAAACGAAACCGTCACAGTTGCAACAGAACGGACATGAGGGTTCTTGCCATCTCTTGACAATACGAACAGCATGCTGCGTAGTAGTTCAACATACACAACATACAGTGTTAACAATATGTTCTTTAAGTTGCAGAGACATGTGTTCATATGTTATTCTGGGTGCAAGCTGGTGTATCCTTGCACAGCAGTGGTGGCTACTATGGGCCCTTCCGCAGAACTTTGTTGCACAGCGACTTGCCACCTGGTGCTGTGGCGCATTGAGTATTGCTAGTTTTATTGGATAACAAACGATGGCAGGATGATGAGCTTGCAGAATGCAGCTGCTGAGAACTGAGCTCGATTCTACAGTCCCCAGTGGCAATGGCCAGTGTACACATGTGTACTGCACAGCCTGCATTTTCTGCAGAACAGCGTACACGCTCCGCACAGCCAGTTTACACGCTTGTTCTGGAATGCAGGTCTGCTGGTGTTGGTGACAGCAGTGCTGGCAGCAGCTTTGTGGTGCTGTTGCTGCCCCTGATGCTCAGCCTGGTCATATGCCATATCAGTGATCAGCAGGCAGCGCATGTTGTCAGCAGACAGGCCATGGCAAGGGCTGCCACACGACAACGTTTACAAGCTGGAAAGTTTTGGCATGAAATTGAAAGCAATGATGACATGCTGTCCACAACAGCAGCGGGATATCATCTCCTGCTCAGCAGTGCTGTGACATCGCAGCAGCAGTTCAGGTGACCTGTCATTAAAGTGCATGAAGGTGCCTCACTCAACTTGCAGACTCCTTCTGTTACATTAAATTTTGTATTAAGTTTATTCGACCTGTGTGTGCACTGCTTGGACTCCGCGCATGTTTGGCGCGAACACTGTGCGCCTCGACGGTTACGGTGGGACTGCAGCGTATCAGTCATTATGAAAACATTAATTGCGATATTAGTAGCTTTAATGACATATGTAGCTGTCGATGGGAGGCAAATGGGATGGGGACCAGGTGTGCGGCCCTCGCAGCTAGCGGCACAGGCAGCCAGCAGCACGTTCTGCCAAACAGCTGTTCCAATCCTCTCTCTGCCTCAAAGCCGACTGATGCGGTTGGTTGACAGCAGTGTTGTGCAAAGTAAACCATTCAGCTGCTTGCTGTCCATAGAATGGGAGCAGCAGCAACAGCAGCAGCAGCAACAGCAGCAGCAGCAGCAGCGCGCTTCAGTACCAGCACCACCTGTGTCATGTCTGGCGCGGCAGTGCTGCTTGCTGCACCTTCAGTGCCATAGAAGCAGCAGCAGCAGCAGCAGCAGCAGCAGCAGCAGCAGCAACAAGGCGCTTCAGCACCAGCACCAGCACCAGCACCAGCACCAGCACCAGCACCAGCACCAGCACCTACGTCATGTATAGCGTGTCCCCAATGGTGTGTTCTGTCTGCACCTTCACTTGCACAAAACCATCATCACCCCAGCAGCGCAACACTCCTACTGCCACCGCAATGTCCTATTCCACTGCCCTACTTTCAATCCTGCAGAGCCAGCATATCCCACCGTGGCCACAGGCACGCCATTCTGCATCCTGCCAATTACTACGCTCTACTGCGCAGTTGACACGCGCAGTGGCTTTGTAGCAGGGCTGCAATTTGGCAACCGGGCTGGCTACAGGCTAAAGGACGTGCCCGTACCTGTGAGTCTTGCTGAGGTTTTGGTTATTGTTGAGGCTGTTCAAGGACTGAGTGGGGGTCACGTGCAAGCAGCAGCAGCAGCAGCAGCAGCAGCAGCAGCAGCAGCAGCAGCAGCAGCAAGAGTGGCAGAAGCAGCCGTGGGTTTGTGGCTGGCTTGCAGTTTGGCAACCGGGCTGGCTACAGGCTGAAGGACGTGCCCGTACCTGTGAGTCTTGCTGAGTCAATTGATTGTTGGGATTGATGGCCAGCACCAGCAGCAGCAGCAGCAGCGGCCGCAGCAGCAGCAGCAGCAGCACAGATGAAGCACCAGCAGTGCACTGCTGGCAGCAGTAGCTTGTTGGTGGCTGCTGACAGCGGGTGTGTGCCAATAAATGATAGCGACTCACTCCCATTAGCAACTCCAGCAGCATCAGCAGCAGCATCATCAGCAGCAGCAGTAGCAGCAGCAGGGAGGACGGGCCAACAATGCATTGCTGGCAGCTAAGTAACAACCACATACACGCTTCCATAGCAGGGAGGCATTGCTACCAGCAGCAGCAGGAGCAGCAGCACCAATAGCAGCAGCAATAGCAGTGGCAGTGGCGGCAGTAGTCGCAATAGCTGTGTCAGTAGAGTTGGTGACTGGAGTTGATGGATTGTTGCAGCAAGCGCCATGATAGCAGAAGCAGCAGCAGCAGCAGCAGCACACTTTTGGCCCGCATCACCCGCCATGTATGCACTGATAAAAGCGCCATCTGTTGCTAAGCCCTCCCTGTCTTGCTGTCCTGCAGGGTGGCAGCCTGGCGTGAGACCTGCGCTGTGTCTGCTCGGTCGGCCGCTTCAGCAAGTACTCCCTGCTGTCACTAAACCCTTCTTTCTCCTGCTGCTAAAACCCTGCCTTCCGCTGCTAAACATATTGTCCTGCAGGGCCGCAGCCCGGCGTGGGACCTGCGTTCTGTTTGCTCCGGCGGCCCCTTCAGCAAGTACGCCCCGCTGCCCCTAAACCCTTCTTTCTCCGCTGTCACTAAACCCTTCTTTCTCCTGCTGCTAAACCTCTTGTCCTGCAGGGCCGCAGCCCGGTGTGGGATCTACGTTCTGTTTGCTCCAGCGGACCTTTCAGCAAGTATGCCCCGCTGTCCCTGATCGAAACAATTCAGCAGACGGCCTGGGACATGACAAATGTAACGGACCCCAGCTTTCCAAAGAATGCCAGCGGGCAGCCAATCCTGGCTTACTACTACCCCTATGGCGGCCTGATCACGCAGATGATTGTCTTGAAGGTGGGCGGCGCATGGACAGCCAAATAGAAGGTCGGTGTACATTGCAGCTAGGTGCAGTGGCAGTGTCACTGTAGCTGGCTGATCACAGGTCACAGTTTTCAAGGTGCGCGGAGCCTCATGGTGATGATGCATTGCCTTGTGATAGACATAACTTGCCGAGCTTCCCTAAGAATGCCAGCGGGCAGCCAATCCTGGCCTACTACTACCCTTATGGCGGCCTGATCACGCAGATGATTATCTTGAAGGTGAGTGCTACAACTGGCTATCACACGTAGCGCCAAAGTAGGTGTGCTGTGCTGCTGGTGGGTTGTCTTCTTAGGGGTGTATGGGTTGCTGCACTGCACCACAGTAGAGTAATACTAGCCTTGGCAGACGGCCTGGGACATGACGAATGTGACGGATCCGAGCTTCCCTAAGAATGCCAGCGGGCAGCCAATCCTGGCCTACTACTACCCCTATGGCGGCCTGATCACGCAGATGATTGTCTTGAAGGTGCGTGCTGTATGCTGCTGCTGCCTGTTGCTATGTTTTTGAAATGTTAGGGTGATGCACAGCTGTTTAAGCGTTGGGATAATGCACAGTGCTGCGCTGCACCACATCATAGTACTACTATCCTTATGTCGGGGTTTCATGCTTGCATGTTTTGCCTTAATGCTGATGCCCCGCAGGCAGTCAACCCCTATGGCCCTTTCCACGGCTCCACCCCCACCGCCATCTTCCGCTACTTTCTAGCCCATATTCTGCCCGCAAGGCAGAACATGCCTGTGTGTTGAGCGGAGTAGCTGCTAGCTGGGCTTGTGCCTGAGGCATGTTTCAGTCCTGATATGCGATGCTTTGTCTTGTGTGCTGCCCTGCAGGCGTCAACCCCTTCGGCCCTTCATTTGGCTCCATCCCGCAGTCATCTTCCGCTACTGTCCCGCCCATAACACTGAACTTGACAGGAGGGATGATTTGCACCTCTGCGTATAGCACAGCGCGCTGCAAATAATGCAGTCAACTCAAACCTGTGCTGATGCCCCGCATGCCATCAACCCCTATGGCCCTTCCTACGGCTCCACCCCCGCCGCCTCTGCGGTTGCTTTGCTGCCCGCAACGCATAACATGCGCGTGTGTTGAGGGGAGTATCTGCTAGCTGGGGTTGTGCCTGAGGCATGTTCCAGCCCTGATATGTGATCCTTTGTGTTGTGTGCTGCCCCGCAGGCCATCAACCCCTATGGACCTTCATATGGCTCCATCCCCGCCGTCATCTTCCGCTACTTCTCCGCTGAAGGCAGCGGCTTTGCGGTCTGCGGCAACAACCTGTACGCACAGGTGCGCGGTCAGGGTTTAGGACAGATGTGGCTGTGGTTTAGTGCACGGCAGATTGGGGTTGAGATTTAGCGCAGCGGCAGGCAGGGTATTTTGACCCAGCAGCGGTTGCGGTATGCGGCAACAACCTCTACGCACAGGTGCGGCGTCAGGGATTAAGGCAGAGGTGGCTGTGGTTTAGTGTTAGACAGATTGGGGTTGAGGTGTAGCGCCGCGGCAGGCAGGGCAGTTTTGGACCAGCAACGGCAGCTTTGCGCTCCGCAGCAACGACCTGTGTGCGCTCCTCCAAAGTTTCGCCTCTTGCTGCTTGTCACTGCCGCTGCTTGCGCTGCCGCTGCAACTTGCAGGCCTACCTCAACCCCTTCAATGCAACTCCGCCACCTCCAACAACATCGCAGCTGATGGCGCAGTACTTCAGCGTTCCTTGCCTCATGCTGCTTATCGCTGCTGCTGCAACGTGCAGGCCTACCTCAACCCCTTCAATGCAGCGCCGCCGCCACCAACATCACCCCAGCTGATGGCACAATTCGTCAACCCTCGCTCCGCAGGCAGATTGCTTCAAGCTGCTTGTCGCTGCCGCTGCTTGCGCTGCCGCTGCAAACCGCAGGCCTACCTCAACTGCTGCAGTCAAACGCCACAGGCTGGCTATGTGTGGCCCTCCATTCAATGATGCCTGTGCCTTTTCATGCGCTTCTGCAGGCCTACCTCAACCCCTTCAACGCAACACCGCCGCCACCTACATCACCCCAGCTGATGGGACAATTTGTCAACCCGCGCTCCTCCCAAGTTTCGCCTCTTGCTGCTTATCGCTGCCGCTGCTTGCGCTGCCGCTGCAACGTGCAGGCCTACCTCAACTGCTGCGATCAAATGCCACAGGTCGTGGTGCAGCTGTGTGTGGCCCTCCATTCAATGATGCCTGTGCCTGTTCATGCGCTGCTGCAGGCCTACCTAGACCCCTTCAACGCAACAACCCGCGCTCCCCAGTAGTTTTGCCTCTTGCTGCTTATCGCTGCCGCTGCTTATCGCTGCCGCTGCTTGCGCTGCCGCTGCAAATTGCAGGCCTACCTCAACCCTTTTAACGCAACCCCGCCACCACCCACATCACCTCAACTAATGGCGCAATTTGTCAACCTGCGCTCCGCCCGAAGAGCCTCCAAGGTTCCTCTACAACTTGGGGCTGCCGCTGCACACTGCAGGCGGATCTGGACCCTTTCAAAACGCTGCCAGCTTTTTTGTAGGCTGATAACAGCTGGCTGTGCCTGCCTGTGCTCCTGCTTTTCCCCTTTCATGTGCAGGCCGACCTCGACCCCTTCAACGCAACCCCGCCGCCGCCAACATCACCCCAGCTGATGGCACAATTCGTCAACCCGCGCTCCTCCAAAGTTTCGCCTCTGCTTGCTTATCACTGCCGCTGCTTGCGCTGCCGCTGCAAACACCACAGGCCTACCTAAACCCCTTCAATGCAACACCGCCACCTCCAACAACACCTCAACTAATGGCGCAATTTGTCAACCCGCGCTCCGCGGAAGAGCCGCCAAGGTTTCTGTCAAACTTTGGCGGCGAGTGCTCCACGCGAGGATACGGATACCTCGGGGGCGACCCTGTTGCGCAGTCATACTACCACGTCAAGTGGTTCAACAGGCCATGCTTTGCGCCAGGTGGGTGGTTTAGGGTCTTTTGGCTGCCAGATCGCAGGGTTCAGGGCTTGAGAATTGTAGGATTTCAAAATCCGGGAGGCGAGTGCTTCACAGGAGGATACGGATACCTCGGGGGCGACCCTGTTGCTCAGTCCTACTACCACGTCAAGTGGTTTAACAGGCCATGCTTCGCGCCAGGTGGGTGGTTTAGGGTTTTGTAGCTGCCAGGTCGCAGGCTTTAGGGTTTGAGAATCGGAAGGTCTCAATATCCGGGAGGCGAGTGCTCCACACGAGGATATGGATACCTTGGGGACGACCCTGTTGCTCAGACGTACTACCACGTGAAGTGGTTCAATAGGCCATGCTTTGCACCAGGTGCGCGGTTTAGGGTATTGTAGCTGCTGGATCGCAGGGATTGGGTTTAGGGTTGTGGGCCAACAGGCCATGCTTTGCGCCAGGTGGGTGATTTAGTGAGGCGAGGGTGGTCAACTGCAAAGACAGCATCTCCATTCTCACATCACCTGTTGCTGCTGCACCTGCAGTCACGCGCAATGACAACTATTATGTCACCATGCACCACTCTTCACACACCTCTTGCTGCTGCTGCTGCTGCTGCTGCTGCCCGCAGTCCAAAACATAACACAGGGCCAGATCACCCCTCCCGAAAAGCGCCCCGAGGTAAACTACGACTGGACCGTACCCTACACACCACTTGACAAACAACTGCCTGCGCCCGATGCCGCCGCTGCTGCTGCTGCTGCTGCTGCTGCTGCTGCTGATGCCCGCAGTCCAAAACATCACACAGGGCGCAATCATCCCTCCCGAAAAGCGCCCCGAAGTGGCCTATGACTGGACTGTACCCTACACCCCCTGCAGATGGGACAAGCAGCAAGCCAAGCAGGGCGGCAGTGTTACTTTTGATTGTGCCCGCAGCGGCGCAGCAGTAATGACCGGCAAGTATGGTGTCATCGTAGAAAAGCCGGATGGTGAGAAGGTGGAGGCAGTGCCAGGAGAGGGAGGGCAGATGGTTGAAAAGCAGTTCTCTGGGGTGGCGTATGAGGGGTCAGGGGAGGGTGCTGGTGATGCTGTGATGGATAATGATGTGATGTCAGATGACGGGTGGTGAAGGTGCAGCAGTGCTCGCACACTGCTGCTGCTGTTGGTGCAGCCGTCGACGGCAGCGCGGCTGTGACTGTCAGCAAAATTCCCAGCATAGGTTGAGGCAGTGCCGGGGGTGGGAGGGCAGAAGGTTGAGGCGCAGTTTGATGGGGTGGCGTATGAGGGGTCAGGGGAGGGCAGTGCTTGTAGTGTGGGTGATGATGCAGCTTCGGGCGACGGCTGGTAGCTGCGCCGCTGGTGCGCTGCTTGTGCCAGAGGTTCGAGCGTTGGCGGCAGTGCGGCTATGCTTGCCAGATCGTTTTAGAGCGTGGGAGTATATAGTGCCACTGGCACCTCTTAAGGGCGCATAATCTTGGCACTCTTCCTCACTCTTTTCAGCAAGGTGAATGAATGGCCTGAAACCTCTTGCATCAGTGGCATGGATGACGGTCAAGATGTGCTGCAGCGAGAAGGAGCAGTCGACGGCTGGTAGCTGCGCAGGGGTTCAAAGCAGCACCGTGTTGTGTGACACTGGGGCTGATGACTTGATGCGTGTTGCGGGTTTGCTGTGCTGCTTTGGGCGTTGGCGGGAAGTTCTGCCACCATCTTGGCTGGCAGCTGGACTGCGCACCAATTCAGTGCGCTGGGTTTAGGGTTTGAGGTTAGATTTGAGCTCACGTGCTCGTGCGGGGCTTGGCGGGACGGTGGTTGATGTAGCTGTAGCATGCTGACGTTCGGTGTGGTGCTGCGTGCTGCGGCAATGCGCTGCAATGCGCAAAGGGGATTGGGTTCTTTTGGTGGTTGGTAGCTTGCAGCTTGTGTGTTTGATATAGCAATGCACGCTATGGGCTGAGGTGCTGCATTCTGCAGCAGGCAGGATGCAGGGTTGCCTGGGTATGTTGTGTAGCAGACTGCAATACATTCTTTTGTGTGCTTAGTGCTGTGCGTCTTGCGCTCTGCAATGCCCCCTCGGGCACGCGGTCTAATCGTAGCCAAGCTGGACTACCAGCAGCAGCGGCAGCGGCAGCAGCAGCAGGCTAGACATGCTCTACGAGGATGCACTGTCGTTGACATGCTGCTTTGAGCAGTACTGCGCGCAGATTCTGCAGCAGCTTTCTCAGCCAGCAACTGACAATGCAGCATCACCGGCATGCAAGCTGCTGTTGTGGGGGATGCTGTTTCTCTTGGCGTCTGCAGCAGGTGTCTGTGAAGCCAAACCCGCAGCAGCGCTTGAACAGTCAGCAATGTTAGCGTTGACAGAGGTAGTGTGGTTTCGCAAGGCATGCAAACCCTGGGGACATACACACAATGCAGTGCCTGTGCACTGCTGTGTGCGTCGGCATTTGTGGCGCTGCGTGGCACCGCAATGAGGCCTAGCACAGGAGTGGCCCTTTCTAGGCCTAGCACAGGAGTGGCCCTTTCTAGGCCTAGCACAGGAGTGGCCCAATGAGGCCTAGCACAGGAGTGGCCCAATGAGGCCTAGCACAGGAGTGGCCCAATGAGGCCTAGCACAGGAGTGGCCCAATGAGGCCTAGCACAGGAGTGGCCCAATGAGGCCTAGCACAGGAGTGGCCCTAGCACAGGAGCGGCCTTTTCTAGGCACGGTGTGTGCTGAACACGGCAGTACTGCTGTTGATGCGTCTGCTGGCATAAGCATTGTCATGCGGTATGCACATGGTTGTTCTTGGCGCTTATTCTCAGTGGAATGACAGTTGAAGATGGCCTGCTAACAGCTCCCTGTTTCACATGCTGTTTGTAATGGCGTGTGCAGCAGCTTGAACGTGCAGCTGCAACCCCTCCGCTTCCCGTGATTATCCATAGCATGGCTTGTACTGTCGTGGCTATGCAGAAGCCCGAGACCTGGCATGGTCTCAGACCAGTGCTGCTGCAGGCCAAGCTGTGCTTGGAATAAACTACAAAGGTGCTTGCAGCTTGCAGCATCGCATGTAAACATATCATGTGCACAAAGCATGGGCATGGTACAGTAACACACTTGCGCTGCAGGTGGCTGATGGCTTTCCTGCAAGCAGCAGCAGCGGCAGCAGCAGCAGCTTTCCTGCCGGCAGCTGGCAGCTGACGACTTCCCTGCAAGCAATCCTGTGCAAGGCAGTGCTCCGCGTGCTGGCAGATCTTTCAATGTCATAACTGTAGCATGTTACACCCTTTGCAGCAGCGTTGTGTGCACTGAGAGATGCCCTTCCCAGCACTGGTCAGTTTGACTGGTTGACCAAGCCCTGTCAGCCTGTGTGCACAGTGCAAGCTGCTCGAAAACAGCGTTATCGATGTGCGAAAGCAAATAGTGACATAGACCTTGACTATGGCGAGGCCATTGTCAATGCTGCAGGCTGTAAGATGCCCTCCTCAGCACTGCTCAGCTGTGCTGCAGCAAAGCCATTAGGTGATCCAAACCGATGAAAGACGGCCATGATCAGGCACAGACTCCCACAATGTACTATGCTAAATCTTTAGCGAAACGCTTTAATGTCTTTGCAATGTGCTGTGAAGCAGGGTGAGCGTGTTCCTTTTACCCACTGCAACGGTCTGCACCATGAAGTCATACCTCATTCCGAAATGTCAAAGATCAGACCAAGAAGCTATGTTGGATGCATTAGACGATACTACATACTGATCAGGCGAACAGCGACCGAAGGCGGACCGGAGCACGCAGGGAATCTGTTTTCTGAGCATGAATCAGCCGTCTGGAGAGCAAATTACAGCCTTTTAGCGCATTAATACTAAATTATTTTGTTTGTTTGATGATTAGGGGCCTCTGCTGGCCGGCTAACTGCGGAGTTGGCTGAAGCCCCAAACCGCGTGGAGTTGAGCAGGGCCGTCCTTATATCCCGAGCGCTCGCAGGTCGATAGTCACTAGCCTGCTGGAAGACGTTGCATCACTGTAGTGTGTATTTAAGCTGTGCTGGGCACAGAGTTCATATTCGCGGGGAACGTTGCTCCGCTACCTCCTTTGGCCTATTAGGTGCGCATGCCCTGGCTTGCGGTTCAAAAGCATTGAAGCAGTGAATATTGATTTATCAAAGGCAACAGCAGCCCGGACATGCTTCAGCGCGGCAGTGCGGTTGGCGGGCAGATGCACATGGGAAACGTCGATGCTCAGCCGGCCTCGCAGCAGCAGTGCTTCCATTCATCATAAATAATATATCAGACCCAGGTCGTTCCATGCTTCCTGACGCCATCCATCCTGCCTCTGCCCTTGTCCCTACTCACTGCAGGCGGAGAGCAGAGCAACTTCAAACATGAGGCGGGCCACACTCCTAGTGGCCTTGGCGCTGTTTTCAGCGGCAATAGGTGAGACCTCAAACGAGGACCTTCTTTTTTTGGTCCGTAGCCGCGGCCTCCGGGAGCGCGACGACATGTACTGCAGCGGTGACGCAGCATCAACACGCAGCCGAGCTCGATATGTGCCACCTTATCGAAGCAGCCATTCATCTTAATACTTAGTCACGTATATGTTTAGATTCGGTTCATGGCAGCGTGCGGGCTTTTTCTTGTGTGTGACAGCATCCTCAGTGACAGCAGCAGCAGGGCAGCTGATGTGCAGGCACAGCAGCAGCAGCTACTGCTGCCGTGTTGCAGCCCTTACTGCATTGCCAGCACCGTATCCACTCAGTCTATTCAGGCAAGAAACAGCTGTGCCAGCCTATATATGTTAGTTGCAGCAGCGCTTGCAGCACATGTCTCATCAGACGTCAGCAGCTCAGTCAGCCAGGCAGGCAAGCAGCCTGTCTGCCTGCCTGCCGGCCTAGATATTTAAGCTTTGCCTGCGTGTTTGCATACAGCTTGCAGCATATGGCAGCTGCACACAGCAGCCTCACCTCACCAGGATAACAGTACTGCTTGCCTAGCATCTCATCTGCACACACTGCAGGGCATTGCCCCTACCCTCCTGCATACACAAACACCATCAGCCCTTTGTAACATAGAAGCAGCAATGCACTGTGCCACCTTCTGTCCCTCATCATCCAGCCAACCAGCTCCTGTCTTCCATACATTCACAACTTCCACAACCCACCCTTCAATCCCACCTAAACCCTTCCTTACCTTTCCTGCAAGCCCCAACTAACACACACTCCCTGCCGCCCGCCCTTCCCCTGCCGCCCACCACCCGCACCCCCAACTGTTATATTACACTGTTATATAACAGTCGCACAGGCTCGCCCTCGCGAGCTTCAGCAGGCCCGCGAGCTCAAGCAGGGTGCCCCCTGGGAGCTCCCACCTCCGGCTGTTGTGAACGTCCTTCCCCTGTCCCAGAATGACACCGTGCAGACCAACACTGTCGTCGACAACCGCGTGCCAGTTGTGGACCCAGTGACCGGCAACATCGGTTTCCTGGGAGAGAACAAGGTGCGCATTTGAATTATTTGATTGTTTGGGTGCAACATGGCTTTGGGGTCTTTAAGCTTTAAATGCGTGCCAGCTGTGGACCCAGCGACCGGCGACATCGGCTTCCTGGGAGAGAACAAGGTGCGCATCTGAATATTTAAATGTTGGGTGCAAGGGTTTGGGGTTTTGAAGCCTTGATGCGTGCCAGTTGTGGACCCAGTGACCGGCAACATCGGCTTCCTGGGAGAGAACAAGGTGTGCATTCCAATATTCAAATGTTTGGGTGCAAGGGCTTTAGGGTTTTGAAGCTTTTGAGGCGTGCCTGTGGTGGGCCCAGTGCTGCGCTGCTGCTAGGGTTTTAGGGCCGGGTCCCCTGCAACTGTAACTTGTCCATGCAGTGCAATGTTGGTGCTGCTGTCCTTTGCAACTGACTTGTGCATGCGCTGCTGCCAGACAGCTGCCTGTGCATCCTGTGCAACTTGTCCACGCTGTGCATCGTTGCTGCGCCACCGCTGCATGCACCTGCCTGCTGTGGTCAAACTCTCAGTAAACTAAACCCTATGCCTGCGCTGTCTAAACCCTACCCTGCTGCAGGTCACCGGCGTTGACGCCGACGGCAACGTCGTGGAGGTCTCCACCTCCGCCAACGCCGTGTACCCCAACAAGAAGTTCGACAACCCCAACGGCTGGCGCTTCAAGGTTAAGGCCAACTCATCCCTGACCCTTGCCACCAAGACCCAGGACTTCGTCGACGTGTTCAACAGCGTGAGGACCGATGCAAAGCTTGGCCCCGCCATTTCCAAGGCCGGAACCAACGTGCTCTCAAACTCCCAATCCGGAGGCCAGGTCGTCACTGACGTTTCTTCCTTCGGCCGTCCCGGCCTGCAGTACGGCGCGACTGTTTCCGAGGCCGATCAGTACGTGATGAACACCGCGCAGGAGCTGTCGTACTCCGGCGTGAGCACCTACGGTGGATACGTGGACGATCAGCTGATCGGTGCTGCTGTGCGCGCCCGTGCAACTGCCGGCCAGGGTCAGACCGTTGCCCTCGCCCGCGGTGTGGTCAACACCAATGTGGGTGGTGTCTTCCAGGACGTGCGCACCAACGCAGCCTCGGCCAGGTGGGTTAGGGTTGGAAAGCAGCAGTGTATGTGTGTGGGCAGCAGTGCGCATGCAGTGATTGTGTGGTCACTGCTGGTCAGGCGGTGCAGCTGGGTGCTAGCTGCTGCTGCTGGTGCTAGCACACAATCAACGCATCACTCACCCTGCTGCTGCTGCCCACCCTGCCACCAACTCCCCTCCCATCACTGCTGCTTTGTCAGGTGGTACATGAGCCCCGGCCATGCTATCTCCGGCGCTGCTAACATTGCCAGGTCCGGCCGTGTTGCGCAGTTCACTCAGGGACGTTCCCGTTCCAGCCTTGGTACAGCTCAGGGTGGTGTGCTGAACTGGGGTCTGTCTACCGGTACCGTGCCTTGGGCAGCCAAGCTGATCCCCAACAACATCTACTCCGAGATTGACCACAAGGTGGGTTAGGGTTTGACTGGAGTTTGACTTGGGTTTGACTGGGGGTTTCACTTGGCAGCAATTGCACAGCAGTGTTTGTGGCAGTCGTTTGATACGGGCAGGGGTGGTTGGCTGCTGTGCATTAGGTGCAGCTGCAGGCAGGTAGCACGGCTGCTGGAACCGCCTGCAGCACAGCAAGCGTGTAAGCGTATGGTCAGCAGCAGCCAACGCTGTGCTTACATGCTCAGCCACTTTGAACAGAACAAACACACACATGACAGCCAGCCATCACACCAGCTATACACACCACCCCACTGCACACATCCGTCTCCTCAACACCACACTCGCCGTGCCTGCCTGCTGCCACCTGCTGCTGCCTCATCTTTGTCACCAAAACAGGTGAACAACGACGCCGGTAATGCCGCCGCCGGTTTCCTCAACATCCAGAAGTCTTTCGGTGGAAAGGTTGCCATCCGTAACTTCCCAGGTGCCACTGCCGCCACTGCCGTCGGTAACGCCGTTGCTGGCGGTGTGACTATCGCCTACTCCGAGGCAGGCAAGGCCCAGATTGGTGATTACGATCAGGTGGGTTTTGAAAGTTTGAATCTTGGGGTTCAGCGGGCTGGGCAAGGGCAGGGTTTAGGCTAGGCTGCATTGCTGATAACCATCTGGTGGGTTTTGAAGGTTCGAACGGCAGGGTTTAGGCTGCATTGTGGTGTGCTTATGCCCTGCAGCCTAGCAGCAAGCAAGGGATGGAAGCACTATCCGGCACCTCTGTGCAATGCTGAGCAGCAATGCAGTAATTGGCGGTGAGCACGCAGCAGCAGCCGCAGCAGCCATCTGCAGCGACCTGCATGGCACACTTTGCCTGGCCAGCAACTGTTGCACCACACTGGCACATTCATCATCGCATCACTCACCCTGCTGCTGCTGCTGCCTAAACCCTGCTGCTGCCTAAACCCTGCAGGAAAACGACTCCCCTGAGAACGACGTGGCAGCCACCACCCGTGGCCGTGGGACAGCCGAGGCCGGCCTGATTTCCGTTGCCATTGCCCCCAACGATGATGCCTCTGCTCTGGGAGACATCAAGGCCACAGCCAACCAGGGATCTGCTGTGGCAGGCGCCTTCACCATCACCAACGGTTACGCCACCTCCGAGCAGGTGGGTTTAGGGTTTAGGGATTGCTTGTGCTTTGCCGTTGGAATGGATTAGGTCGTCAGCCGCCTGCATGTTTGCTGCGCAATCCAAAGCAGGGGCAGGCTGTATGCTGGAGTGCTGTATGTCCCTTTTGAGCTAGCTGTTTTTGGTGTGCGAGCGCAGCTGCCTGCATGTTTGCCGGGCGCCTTCACTAACAGCAACGGCGATGCCACCTCTATTACTGAGCAGTACTTGATGGGTCCTGCTGCTTCACCGAGCAGCCATGCAATGCAGCGCACATTGCATGCCATATGCCTACCACACAACAACAAGTCACACTCACCACACCCTTCCGCTTCCTTTCTCTCTGCCTGCCCTATCACCGCAGGGTATAGACGTCAACTCCCGTACATCAGAGTACCAGGCCATCGCCGGAAACGTCGGTGTCGCCCAGGCCAGCCAGCGCTCCGTGATCGCCAACTCCGCCACTGCAAAGACCACCACCGGCTCCGCGCTCGCCTACAACATCGGAAACGCCGCCGTCTCAACCCAGAACTCCGCCACCACCTCCTCCGACGCCACCACCACCACCGGTCAGGCCGCCGCTATCGCCGCATCTCAGTCCGTCGGCGGAGTCCACTCCGACTCTCAGGGAGCATCATCCGCAACCACCTCCACCGGAAATGCCGCCTCCGCCGGCCTTGCATTCTCCGGATCCGCCTTCACCACCCGTGCTGTGTCCACATCAGCAGCCGCATCCAAGGAGGGCCAAGCTCTGTCTGGATCATGGTCGGGTGCTCTGTCTGGTGACGCTACAGCCGATACCGCCTCCTCCGCCGCTACCACCACCGGTAACGCCGCCTCCGCCGCTCAGGGCTACGGCCTGGGTGTGCTCCAGGGCAAGGCCACTGTCGCTTCATCTTCCGGAACTGAGGCCGGATCTGCCGGATCCATGGCGATCGGTGTGTCCACTGGTCTGATTCAGGCCCAATCCAAGGTGGCTTCATCCGCTGAGACCAAGGATGGCCGCGCACAGTCCCTGGCCGGCGCTCTGTCCGCTGCTGCCGTGAACTCCATTGCCTCCGCCACCTCTTCCGGCGCCTCCGAGACCGGTGAGTGTTACTTTGATGTTATCTGACAGTGTTAGTTTGTTAGTTTTTAGTGCCTGCTGGCCGATGCCCTGTCTGCTGCTGCCGTGAACTCCGTGGCATCTGCTACCTCTTCCGGCGCCTCCGAGACCGGTGAGTGTTACTTTGCTGTTACTTGACAGTGTTAGTTGGTTACTGTTTGTGCCTGCTGGCTGGTGCCCTGCCCGTTGCCTCTGAACTCAGCTGCTAGGTACGTGACATGTGTTACGTCTGTTACTTCTGAGTGTTACTTTGTTACTGCGCCAGCTGCTTGTGTGAACTCAGCTGCTAGCCAGCATGCACATTCAGCTTGCATACTCGGCAAAAATCCACAAATCCTAAACCCCAACCCTGCTCCTAAAACCCTGCCCCCCGCCATCCTAAACCCCACCTGCAGGTGACGTCACCTCCAACGCCCAGGCCGGCGCCATCGGCGTGTTCCACGGCGAGGCCGCCGCCACCTCAAGCTCCGGCACCGGCTGCATTGACTGCATCTCCGACTCCGTTGCCAACGCCGTCGCAACCGGCGTGGTGGCCGACTCCCTTGCCCGTTCTGCCGCCGACTCCGACAAGAACCCCGGAAACGCGCTCGCAAACGCGATCTCCGTCGGCCTGATTTCCCGCACCAGCAACGGCGGCTCCAGCCGCATTGCCGTGGGCCCGGCTCAGGCGATTTCTGGTGGATTTGCGGTGTCTGCCGGCAAGAAGGTCCAGGATACTATGGCCAAGGCAATTAACCCAGAGAGCAAGGCCAGCAGCGTGGCAGCTCAGATTAAGGCGTAAATGTCTTGATTTGGTATGCAACAAGCTGCTGCTGTCGCAGCGAGCGGTGTGTGGGTTAGGTTCTAAGGGCTTCCTCTAGGTCCTTGGATCTGGCTGCTGCTGCTGCTGCGTTGACATGCACTGCGCTGTATTATTTTGGTTCCTCCGTGTGTTGTGTGGCGGCTGCTTTGGTATATCTACTGCTGGCTTTGGCTTGGTTCAGAGCAGTAGTTAAGACACTCCAAAGTAGCTTGTCTCCACAGGCTTGTCTGTTTTCAGTGAGATGATGCATGTCTGTCTTCCCAGCTAGGTTAGCGCATGCTGCAGAGTGTGGTGTTTCACGCAGCACCGCTGGCATTGCAAGATGTGCCAGATCCTTTTGATGGTTGCTTGCTTGAGCACTGCTATCCACCAGCAGCAGCGGCGTTGAAAGACACGCCCTGAAAGTGCTGCTGCGAGCGAAAAATATGGGGTCAGCCCTACTTGTGGTGTGTGTGTCAGTTCTGGTGTGCTCTCAGCCCCGCGTTGCAAAATACGCCCGGCTGCTGCCGCCCCCAATTCCCAATTCTTTTTGTGATGAAAAAGGTTTCCGACTGCTTCAAATGATTTGCAAGTGGCGTGCTGCTGCTGTGGCTGGTATGCATTGAGACACATGACCTGGCCGGCAGCAGCATTTGTAGTAGAGCAGGGTAACTAACAATCTGCCTCCATCAATCTCTTCTCTCTGACTTTATGTACGAGGTATCTAGCAGCTGCTGGATGCAGTATTGGTGTGCTGCTTTGTCCACCTCCAAACTGCATTGCAGGCAGCCCCACACAGCTCCAAAGCAGCATCCAACAGACACATCAATGTCTGATGGCTGGGCTTCCTGCAGTCCTTCATACACAATGTCTCTTTTGACTTTGTGATGCAATGGCTGCTGATTGATGCACATCTGGTGTGCTGCTTAGTCCGCCTCAATCGTACTTGCAGCAGTCGCCAGCCAGCACAGCAGCATGTGATGATAGAGCAGGGTAATCAACAATCTGCCTTCTTCAAGCTGCTGTCATCAACTGCGTTGTGCTGTCTAGTAATAGCTACTGAATGCAGTTCAACCAGAGGCTGGTGCGCTGCTCTGGTCGCATCAACCTGGCAGCCGTTTCCAGCCACACCCGCGATCGATGCTCGCTGTATCATATAGCAATACCATTGCAGTGCTGCATACAGCTGGATGAGCAGTCAATGCACGGCCCCAAAGCAGTTCTCCATTCATCTTTGAGTGTCACCTCACGCAACTCCTGGCAGGGCCTACAGCTTTGTTTGGTTTTGCCAGCCAATGACAGGCTCATCGCGCAACCAATTGATCTGCCGACACCACAGTTTGGCTGATTGTACATAGGCGCTGTTGAAGCAGGTGCACGGATTGCAGCGCACCAGCCGCTTGAGCTGCTGGCCCATTGCTGGCGCATCTTGAGTTGCTGTGCAGGTCGGGCCTCATAAGGAATGCGGCAAGTGTTACAGAATGAGCTGCAGCCTCTCGGCAACCCGATAACGTATCTAGTTGAAGTGGAGTGAAAGATACGGTTTGCTGACGTGGCAGCGGCTGCTGGTACAAAAGCTGTCCAGAGTAAAGTATGCAGCATACACGCTATATAAGCAGCGGCGCATGCTGCAGCGCATGACCTGCTTCAGCTGCTGGCACACCAACAAACAACCCGAGATCAAACAGTCAGGTTGTGATGTTGCAAAAGGAGCTGCTTGTGTTGCAGTGCACTAGCTGCTCCAGCTGCTGGGCCCATTCATCTGACAGATGCAGCTTCCAGACGTCACAATGTCAATCAAGCAAAAGCATGACACCAGTTTAATTGAAAGTCTGCAGGTGCACTGGTTGTGTCTGGGCAGCCACAACAGCTGCTGCTGCTGCTGCTACTGCTGCTGCTGCTGCTGCTGCTGCTGCTGCACAACAGCTGTTCTACTGCTGACGCTGCTACCGCAGCATATGCCACTGGTTCGTCAGCTGACTATGAGTTCATCCCTAAGCCAGCCACAGTACGCATTGCAAGTTGCTGGGCACCGCAGCAGTGTCTGGGCTAACCATTGGCCCTGCCGAGACCGCGCAGCTGCTGCCTTGGCGGCTACTGCTGATGCCAGCGTTGAGCGCATGCACTGCTGCTACTGCGCAGCTGCTGCCTTTGTTGCCACATACACAAAGTGCAGCTTGTTCCAGTGCTGTGAATCACTTGAGGAACAACTGCGGCCGCGTCTGGCAACTTGCCACTTGCAGTGTTGCTGCTGCACAGCAACTGCTGCTGCTGCTGTTAGCTCTGCAAGGTGCAGTGGTTGGCCTTCGGGCAGTTGCGCTGCTGCTACTGCGCAGCTGCTGCCTTGGCAGCTACACCCTGCTGTCACTGCTGACCTCATGCGCTGCTGCTACTGTGCAGCTGCTGCCTTTGTTGCCACATACACAAAATGCAGCTTGTTCCAGTCCTGCACATCCGGTGGGGGTGCCTGCAGGGCAGTACACAACAGCATCAGCAGTATGAAGCAGTACAAAACAAGCATCACAGAGCAGTGCAAAAAAACAAAAACAGGATGCAGCTTGTTCCAGTCCTGCACATCCGGTGGGGGTGCCTGCAGGGCGATACACAGAAGCAGCAGTACAAAGCAGTACAAAACAAGCATCAAAAAGCAGTACAGAACATACACAAAGTGCAGCTTGTTCCAGTCCTGCACATCCGGAGGTGGTGCCTCAGGGCAATACATAGCAGCAGCAGTACAAGTACAAAGCAGTACAAAACAAGCATCAGAAAGCAGTACACAAAGTGCAGTTTGTTCAAGTCTTGCACATCTGGTGGGGTTGCCTGCATGGCAGTAACACAGTCCACAACAGCAGCACAATAAATGCATATAAACAGGCATCACAAATCAGTAGTAAAAAACAAATACAAATGCAAAGTGCAGCTTGTTGCAGTCCTGCACATCCGGTGGGGGTGCCTGCAGGGCAGTACACAACAGCAGCAGTACAAAGCAGTACAAAGCAGTACGAAGTAGTGAAAAGCAGTCCACAAGTCCACGGCAGCAGCACAGAGCTGTTGACAGCAACCAGAAAGCTGTAGAGAAGAAATCGTAGTGCAGCTCTTGTACTTTGCAGTCATGGTGTTTTGTGTTGACTCAAGTCATCAAACGGATTAATAGTGCTTATACATGTTGGTGTTGGAATAAGCACGTCAGCCTGGACGAAGAAAAATAAAATTCTAGTGGCGGCAGCTCAGCTGCATTGTTCCGCAAGAGCTTTCACGTAGTATTACGAGCTGCAGTGTTAACCAGCGTCAGCGTCAGTTAAGTTAAGTCAGCGTCAGTTAAGTTGCCTCACCAGGTCCTGGGCTGCTATGGGTCCCCGGATGCCTGGCGTCAGTGTTGGGAAGTGGCCAAGGCTGGGCTCCCCATCAACGTTGCCCAGCATGTACACCTGCACAGCAGTACAGAGAAACAACAATGACGTAAATTCGCAGGTAAACCGTCTTACGATGCAGCATCATCAGCACCAGCAGCAGCAGCAGCAGGGTCAGTTTTGGGAATTGTGACAGGCTGGGCTCCCCATCAGCATCACCCAGCGTGTACACCTGCACAGCAGCAGCAGCAGCAGCTGCCTGTGGTATAACCTGTGGTATAAGAACAGACAAGACTATAACTTTCTATAATCAACGGGAGTATCCCACCTGGAGGTCCCAGTCCATGCCTGGCAGCAGGGCAGCTGCAAACACAGTAGCTGCAATACCAACATGTTCTCCTTGAAACAAAGAGCGCTCTTTGCAGGCCCAGGCAGGCTGCTGTGTACATAGCAGCTTCAACCTGATATGTTGCTGCTGACATTTGCAGAAAGGATTCAGGAGAGGACCGCGCCTGAATGTCCCAGTGCATGCCGGGCAGCAGCATCCAGGGCAGCCGCACACAGCAGCTACAGCGTACCCCGGCACAAGACAACACCATAAGCAGCATTGTAGGATCAGGAAGCACAATATAAACACCACAACAGCAGTAGGAGCAGCAGGGTGCACTCACCTGGATGTCCCGGTCCATGCCTGGCAGCAGCAGCAGCAGCAGCAGCAGCAGCATCCAGGGCGGCCGCACCAAGCGAGGCCCGCAGGTGATCACACCTCCACACAGCTGACAAACTACAGTACTGTTAACACAGGCAATCCCATGCAACAAAACCATCAGACTTGATGCTGCGTCATTCTTGGCCGTGCTCGGGTCCACAAACCAACAGCATCCCTGCATTTGCACACTAAATAACACAGAAAGTGACAAGAAATGCACCCACCTGGAAATCCCAGTCCATGCCCGGCAGCAGGGCAGCTGCCAACACAGTAGCTGCAATACCAACATGTTGTCCTTGAAACAAAGAGCGCTCTTTGCAGGCCCAGGCAGGCTGCTGAAGCTCTTAAATATGCGTAGCAGCTTCAATCTATAATGTTGCAGAAACGAAAAGGAATCAATACAAAGTCCCCACCTGGAGGTCCCAGTCCATGCCCGGCAGCAGCATCCAGGGCAGCCGCACAAATGGCGGCCCGTAGGTGATCACACCTCCACACAGCTGTTAGCACACAGGCAAGTTGCATGCAACAAAACCATCAACAAGCATCATTCTTGGCTATGCTCGGGTCCAAACTATCAACATCATCCCTGCATTTGCGCATGAAATCACACACAGAAATTGACAGAGTGCACCCACCTGGAGGTCCCAGTCCATGCCCGGCAGCAGCATCCAGGGCAGCCGCACAAAAGGAGGCCCGTAGGTGATCATCATCATGACGCCACCGGGCCGCAAAACCCTGCAACAGCGTTTGCGCAAAACCCCAACAACGCAGCAGCAGCAGCAGCAGCAGGATGAGGCATGTATCTGAAGTGAGGCCCGTAGGTGATCATCATCATGATGCGCCCGGGCCGCAAAACCCTGCGACAGCGTGTGCGCAAAACCCCAACAACGCAGCAGCAGCAGCAGCAGCAGGATGAGGCATGTATCTGAAGTGAGGCCCGTAGGTGATCATCATCATGATGCCCCCGGGCCGCAAAACCCTGCGACAGCGTGTGCGCAAAACCCCACCAACGCAGCAGCAGCAGCAGCAGCAGGATGAGGCATGAATCTGAAATGAGGCCCGTCGGTAATATCATCACGACGCCCCCGGGCCGCAAAACCCTGCAACATGTCATCCATACATATGTACAGCTCCAGCACCCTTTGCCGCACTGTCTTTTTCAGCTATCAGCCCGCAACGTATGGCATCACGAACGCCCATGCCAGTGACAACTTGCCGTGTCAAATATGACACCCTTGTAACATGTTACATGTTCTGTAAAAGTAACATGTTACTAACACACCTGTACAGCTCCAGCATCATGGCTGCGCTGTCCTCATCAGCCGTGGGCCCGCAGCGGATCGCATCCAAAGTGCCTTTGTCAATGACAGTGTCAAATGACGCATCAGCAAACTCAGGCATGTGTCTGCGGCAGCAGCAGCAGCAGCAGCAACAGCAGCAGCAGCAGCAGCAGCAGCCGCAGCAAATGTGTGCTTGCCGCCGTTTACAGAAGGAGCAAGTGACGCACCTGCCAGCGCAGCAAGCATGATGCTGATGCAACAATTAACGTGAAAACAACGTAACAAACTACCATTTCCTTGGCTTCTGCCAATTGGCACGTCAGCTGCAGCCAGCCCGCACGCAGCAAGCAGCACTGACAGTCAAATACTGACAGTGTGACACACAACATAACAACCAATGAAAGAAGTAACACTCACTTTGCGTCTGCCACTTGGTAGGTCAGCTGAGGCCAGCCTGCATGCAGCTGCTGCATGTGTGCCACTGCAACAGCAGATATGTCTGTGTTGACAAAGCTGCCCTTAAACAGCGAGCGAGTGATGAGCTCTGCCTGCAGCTCAGATGTGCCTACGCCAACCTGCAGGGTTTAGCAGCAGCAGCAGCGCAAGGGTTTAGCAGCAGGCAGATGATATGGTTGTGTTGACAAAGCTGCCCTTTACACCCTGAGCGGCTGGTGAGCTCTGCCTGCAGCTGCGGGAAGCTGGCAGGAAGTGCTGCTGCTGCTGCTGCTGCTGAACCCCAACCCTAAACCAAGCCACTCACCTGCAGTACGCGTTCTTTCTATCCCAAGTGCTTCTCCAAAATTTGTTGCAGGCTGTCGTAGCTCTGGTACCATTCAAACATGCTCACACCTAATCACCTGCATGCATCCAATTGTCCTCGGTGCTGCTGCCGCCGCTGCTGCTGCTGCTGAACCCCAGCCCTGAACCCCAGCCTACACCCCTCACCTGCAGCACGTGACCATCCTGTCCCAAGTGCTTCTCCAAGATTGGCTGCAGGCTATCATAGCTCTGGTACCATTCAAACTTGTTCAAACCGACTTCCTCTTCGTATCGCCTGTCCCAGTAGCTGGCCTGGCCGTAATCTTTGACCTGCGGCAGCAGCAGCAGCAGCAGCAGCAGCAGCAGCAGCAGCAGCAGCAGCAGCAGCAGCAGCATGCAAGGTAGAATTCATTGCAAAGGCGTACACAGACTCCTTGCAGCTGCATGGGCTCTGAAACCTGCTGCGGCAGCGGCCCCAGTAGCTTAACCGTAGTCCATGACTGGAGTCAGCAGCAGCAGCAGCAGCAGCAGCAGCAGCAGCGCATCACAAGCTGCTAGTCCTAGTGTGCAACCTTGTGCTGTGCTGCAACTCTGCATGCTGCCACTGCTGCTGCTGCTGCTGCTGCTGCTGCCGCACCCGCACATGGCAATGGACACGGTAGGTTATTTCTGTGTCAGTTGCTGCTGCCAGAATGCTTGAAACCTTGGCAATTTATAAATGCAGATTCAGCAGCAGTCAAACAGGCAAGGCCACTCACAATGTGTGTGGCTCCACCTTCAGTTGCTGCTGCTGCTGCTGCAGCTGCGTTGCAGCACACCAGCGCAGCTAGTAAAAAGACAGCTGCTGCTGCAGCTGCCCTTCGACTGCCAAATGAAGCTGGCCCAAGCATTGCGCATGCGTTGGTGATTGTGTCTCTGCAGCAGCTGGCATTAGCAGCAGCAGCAGCAGGAGCAGCAGCAGCAGTGGCACATGGGCATGCTTGCAAAGAGGCGGGCTGTTTGTGCAAGCGCTTGTAGCTCCAATAAAAGACAATCTGTTGTTTTCTGTAACATCATATGATGAATTTGCTAAACGCCACGGGCCAGGGCACTGCTGATGTGCTAAGATGCTCTGAGAACAGCTGAGTACAGCAGATGCGCATGCATGTGAAGTGTCTGCAGCGCCGAACTCACACTAAAGTTGTATACGTACGATTGGGGAGCTTTGAAGCCGGTTTTGTGCTGCGTAGCTCTGCTGCTGCTCGACGAGCGTCCTGGGCGCGAAAAGTTCTTCTGCCCGCCCGGCCCTGCTGCGAGCGCACTGGCAAAATCAATCAATTTATGATAAATAAACGTAAAAAGTAACACTTATGCGTATTATCAAGCAACTTCCAATGCAGCAGGTTGCATGTGGACAGCTGCAGCGCAGTGCTGGCTCTACGCTCGCAAGATGTATTCTCAGCTGTGCTCGGCAAGCCTCGGCTGGTCTGACATTGTCTACTTTGCAAAATTGAATTGAAATTTGAAAGAAATTTGATTCAATGTCAAACACTATAAGCGTGCAGCGGTACCCAGCATATGCAAGGACGGGTTGGCTGCTGGTTGGATGACTTCACCTGACTCTGACACAGCCCTGCTGCTGCTGGTCTCGATCCATGCCAACGAGCGATCTTCCTTCAAAGACAGAGTCTACCACCAGCTTGCAAGTGCACAAAACTAAGCGCTAGCGCTCACAAACTGATTACTTACAACTGATTGGAGTCGGCAATGGGATGGGATTTCATACTTGCCATAGGTTACCGCAGCCTTCAGGTAAGCCAGTTGCTGCACAAGGCCACAGACGGGTCAGCAGCACCGCCATACTCCCCACACTGATGCATATGAACTGAACCACACTTATCGATGCTTGCTTGATCAGAACGCACAGACAGAGCGCAGTGCTGGACAAAAAATACACGTCTTGTCTTCACAGAAGATAGACTACTGTCTAGTCCGTCCTCTCCAACTGCTGCTGCTGCGCAGGCAATCTACACAGGTCGTAAATCAGCCACCAAACACCCCTCTACCCCATCATCATGTTACCCATCGAGCCATAGCATCAACGCCATCGGCCCCGCGCCCCAATGGAGCGGCAACAGAAGGGAGCACTACACCATCATGTTTGCAAGCATCACGCACACCCCAAGCCTTTTCAAGAAAATCAGCAATGAATCTAGACACCAGTAACCTAACAGAAACACCCCTCTACCCCACAGTGTACCACCTTCCACGTACTACACACAAACCACCGTTGGCTAACATAACTCTGCTCCTCATGCCAGCCCACGCTGCTGAACCACGCACACTGGTGGCTGCGCTCTTGCGCAGCGCACATACGCACCACAACCCCAACACGCGTCGTTTGTCAGCCGCTATTTCACATCTCCTGAATCACATGCTTGACCAACCCAAACCCACACCCAGCCGTCAAACCAAACTGCCAAGGCGTTGGCTGCTGTCGCGATGACAGCTGCTCACAGCAGCAACACTGGCCGTCACGACATGACGTATGCGCAGCAGAGGCACTACTGCCCTGAAGGTTGTGGCAGCAGCAGCAGCAGCAGCAGCAGCCACCGGTGCTGCTGCTGCTGCTGCTGCTGCTGCTGTTGCTGCTGCTGCGCATTGCACATGGCAGCCAGAACACCCACCCACAGCGAAAGACATACCATGGTGTTGGTTATGCACAGCGCAATCGTCATTTGCTTCCTAACGCAACCACGTGTTTGTCCACCTTCGCCTTTTATGGCAGCAGCAGCAGATGCAGCTGCTGTTGCTGTTGCGCATTGCGTGTGCCAGCCACAACCACCATTCACCAAAAGAGACATACCATGGTGTTCAACGCACAGAGCAGTTCGCCACCGCTTCGTAACTCTACCGCGTGTTTGTCTGCCATTTGCAACCACGTGTTTGTGCGCCATCTGCAACTGTAGCAACTGCCATGTGCAACAGTAGCAACCACGATGCTATGTAGCTGTCCCATTGCAAGCAATACAGCGCCAACCAGAATAGAGAGCAGCACCACTGGCGGCGGCGTGTCAAATCAGATCCCACTCAAACCCCCGTAACAAGACAGCATGCATGTCATGTAACAGTCAAAGTAACAACGTAACAGTCACTGCGGGGCCCAGGCAAACATTTAAATGTCTTGGAGCGTGTCGGCTGCTGCGTGCAGCGCAAGCAGCAAGTCCATTGGCCTGCATGTTTGTTCCTGCAGTCAAACTATTGAATCCTCATAATAACATAATAACATAGCATTGCATGGTCAACAACCCGGAAGTTATAACAAAAAGGGAAATGCATGACTGAATGAAGCACATGTGTATGTCATGTATCAGGTCACCGCTCCTGCGTGCTGCTGCTGCTACTTCTGCAGCCGGGTAACAGCCAATCTGCTTGATAGTATCATGTCACGCAGCAACGCAACCGCCGCTGCAGGCAGCAACTAGGCCACGCATGCCACAAAAAACCGTGCGGCCCCTGACAAAAAGAACGACATATTGACGGCACGTTAAAATGGCAACACTTCTGCACAGCTGCTGTGTGCTTGGCCCATCAGCCTGCACGCGTTCAAAAAGTGGCACCCTATTCGAAACAGAAACCCCAACGGCCCCCCTACACCAGCCCATGTCCAACCAATGCAAGCAATGCTGAAAGACAGCAAGCAATGCCCCAACCAGCGTGAGCAATGCCCCAAGCAACGCAAGCAACCATCGTGCAGCGGGTGTCGAGCTGTTCCTGCAAAGGCAGTGCAGCCAGCCACCTGACACAAAGTGTGTCTTCACAAAGCAAACGCAACCTATCATTGTGCAGCACTGTGCTGCCTTTTCCTGCAAACATGCGCCCACTTACACCAGCCATTGATCCAAAGCAACGCAGGCAGCCATCGTGCAGCGGCTGCAGCGCTGGGCTGCCTGTTCCTGCAAAGCTGTGCAGCTGGGCACGCCATCGCATCACACGAAGTGTTTCCTGTGCCTCAAACATTCTGAATGCATGTTTTGCCGCCCACCAAAGGCTCCACACAAACGCTAGCAACCATGCCGCAGCAGAGAGCTGACTTTCCTGAGAAAAGCGATGCAGCAAGGCACACACACCACAAACTGTTTCCTGTACCACAGACAGTGCAAGCGCCTGTACCGCCGCACACTGCATGCGGCTTGCTTGCTTGCTGGCTGCATGCGGCTGGCTGGCTGGCTGCAGCCTGCTTGCTCCACAGATCAAAACACCACACATGGCATGCGCTGTGAGTGACCCACAGAGCATCACTGTCTGCAGCAACAGCTGCTGCTACTGCTGCTGCCAAATGCATAATATGGCAAAACAGCTGCAGTCGATGCGCACTGAGTGAGCCACAAAGCATGTCTCAAAGGTATGATGAAGTCTTGCTGGGAGTACTGCTGCTGCTGCTGAGTGGTAGCAGGATTGCTGCTGCTGAGTGCTGGCAGGTTTGCTGCTGCTCCTGCTGCTGCAGTTGTCTGTAAACCATGCACCAACAATGACACAGCCAAGCCCAACCCAAAGGGTTGTTGGGCAGAGTAAGGTTGGCGTGCACCCTCCGAACATCATCTTGCCAATGTGGATGTATCTTGTAGCAACCCACAACAGATCTAACAGAGGCTGCAAATCTGTGCCGCACTCACTTCCCATCCGTGCAACACAATGCGGGTTGCTGCATGCAACCCATCTGCTACCACACATGCATGCCGCACAAGAGGTGTTGGCAGTTGTGAAGCAGCAGCACAGGCAACTGCGTTCACCACATGAAGACAGGCAAGGCAAACCTGCAACGAAATCCCCACAACCAGCCACTGTGTGCATTGGTGCGTCTTGCAACAGAAAGTCATTGCCACCACCACAAAAAAGGAAGCCAAGTCAAGTGCTGTTTTGAAAAGGAATAAGGAAGGAAGGCCTGGCGAATGCCTCCGGCCCTGATTTACATGCACGTGGTTGTTCACAAGGCTTGCACTGCTGCTGCTGCTGCTGCTGCTGCTGCTACAGCCGCTTGCCACTGCGGCATAGATGCTGCTGCAGCCATGGCGGCATCGAAGACACTCCAGCACTACGCTGCTGCTGCTGCGGCGGCTGCTGCTGCTGCTGCTGCTGCCAGCTCTGTTGTTGCTGCATTGGCTGCAGCTGCTGCTGCTCTTGCTGCGGCTGGGGCCAGTTGCGGTGCTGCAGCGTTGCAGGCTGCTGCGCAATCGGCACAGGCTGCTGCTGCTGCTGCTGCTGTGGCTGCTGGGGCTGCTGCCAGGACTGCTGCTGTGGCGGCTGCTCGCAGGTCTGTTGCTGCTGCTGCTGCACGGGGGGTGGCCCCTGCTGCTGTTGCTGCTGCAGCTGCTGGTACGTCTGTTGCTGCTGCACCGGTGGTGGCCCCTGCTGCTGCTGCTGCTGTTGCTGCCAGTGTGGCACTGGCTGCTGCTGCTGCTGCTGCTGCTGAGGCATCTGGTGGATTACCTGCAACCCCTGCTGCTGCTGCTGCTGCTGCTGCACCGGCTGCGGTGCTGCTGCTCCTGCTGCTGTGCCCTGTTGTTGTAGGCTAGGTGGACCGCTCTGCCACGGTTGCTGCTGCTGGTGCCAAGATGATTGCTGCTGCTGTTGCTGCTGCTGCTGCTGCTGTGGCCAAGCACATGCCTGCTGCTGCTGCTGCTGCTGCAGGGGTGGCTGGTGCTGCAGCAATGGTGCTGCACTCTGTGGCAGCTGCTGCTGCTGCTGCTGCTGCTGCTGCTGGGCAGGTTGGTGCCACTGCTGCCCCTGGCCATGCTGCTGCTGCTGCTGCTGGTGCTGCTGGGGTTGAGCAGCCTGCCACTGCATTGGTTGCCCCTGGCCCTGCTGCTGCTGCTGCTGCTGCTGCTGGCGCCACTGCACACTCTGCATCAACTCACTCTCAGAAGCAGGGCAGGATGCAGCTCTGGGACCTCTTGCTGCTGCTGCTGCCGCTGCTACTGCTGCTGCTGGCTCCTCATGATCGTTGTTGACCCCTGCTGCAGTAGCAGCTGCCTGCACCGAAAAGGATCTGGCGAGCCCTGATGCATCTTTCGGTGTGCGCTTCTGCTTTTTCAGCATGCCAGCAGCAGCAGCAGCAGGTTCAGGCAGGATGGCAGCAGCAGCAGCAGCAATGGCGGCGGCAGCAGCAGCAGCAGCCGGCCGGCGGCTCCTGCCGCGGCCGCTGCTGGGCTTGCGGCCTGCTGCTGCTGCTGCTCTGCCGCTGCATGCGCTGAATTCTGCGCTGCTGCTTTTGTCTGTGCTGGTGCTGCGGGTGCCAGCAGAACCCCCGCCAGGGTTTAGGGTTTGCGGCGCCGCCGCTGCTGCTGCTGCTGCTGGCCATGTGACGGCGGCTGCGCAGCATGCGGACCCAAATGCTGCTGCCGCTGCTGCTGCACTTGACGGGCTGTCGCCCGCGCCTAGCTTCTGCCGCTGCTGCTGCTGCTGCCGCGGGCTCATTAAGCATGACACATCTAGATCAGAGCCCATGTGCTCTTCAAGTAACGCATCTAAACCCTCAAAAAGATCACTGGTTGGGGTGCAGCAAGGAGAGCCGCCGAATGCACCAGCCACTAGATCTGTCACATGAGGGCTCGAGTAGTACAACTGCTGCTGCTGCTGCTGCTGCTGCTGGTATCGGCCTGCTGACACGCCACAGCCCCTGCTGCTGCTTGTAGGCGCCGCCGCTGCCGCTGCTGCTGCCGCTGCTGCTGCATGGGTGCTGCTGCTCGGCGGCACGTGCAGCGTACCACACTGCTGCTGCTGCTGCTGGTGGTGGTGCTGCTGTTGCTGCTGCTCGGGTGGGCTGCTGCTGGGCGGCACATGCAGCGTACCACACTGCTGCTGCTGCTGCTGCTGCTGCTGCTCGGGTGGGCTGTAGGCAGCTGGAGGAGTGGCTTGGTCAACTGCACTGCCCGGAGTGCTTGCAGCAGCAAAGGGGCTAGCAGCAGAGACCCAGCTGCTGTTGTTGGGCTGCTGCTGCTGCTGTTGCTGACTGCTGCAGTCTGCTGCTGCTGCACCTGGAGGGGAGCCTGTGACAGCACAACCTACTGCTGCTGCTGGCGAAGGCAGCTGCGGTGGGTTTGCCTGCTGCTGCTGCTGCTGCTGCTGCTGGGTGGGGTAGCAGATATCCATGCTGCAGGGTGAGGGGCAAGCAGGGATGCTGTACACGCCCTGCTGCTGCTGCTGCTGCTGCTGCAGGCTAGCCGGCGGCACAGGATCTATGCTGTTCATATGGGATGCCCGCGGCGCTACAGCAGCAGCATGTGCAGGCAGCAGCTGCTGCTGCTCCTGCTGCCAAGGTGGCTGCTGCTGCTGCTGCTGGGGCCAGGACTGCTGCTGCTGCTGCTCACGCCAGGATTGCTGCTGCTGCTGATGCCAAGGTGGCAGCGGCTCTTGGGGCAGAGCTTGCTGCTGCTGCTGCTGCTGCTGCTGGTAGTTGTTTGTGGCTATGTGCTGCTGCTGCTGCTGCTGCTGTGGCTCGACAGGGTTGCTGCCGACAGCACTGAGCGCCGTCGACTGCTGACGCTGAGTCATCTCAATGATCTGATCTGATCTGATCTGATCTATCTGCTGCTGCTGCTGCACTGGCGGCGGCGTTGAGCCTCGATGCAAGCCGCTGCCTGACATGCTGCTTGGCGTGCTGGCCTGTCGCTGCATCTGATCTATCTGCAGCAGCTGCTGCTGCTGCTGAGGGTGGCCAGCTGCTGCTGCTGCTGCTGCTGGTGGTGCTGTGTGAGCCGCCATGCCAGGCGCGCCGTATGGTTGCTGTTGCTGCTGCGCAGTGCAGCGGTTGCATAGCACACCTGCAGCGCTGCTGCCTCTGTCACTGCTGGTGTGGTTGCAGGCAGCACAGACAAACGCTGCTGGCCCTTGCGTGCTTTGAATCGGGGCAGCAGCAGCAGCAGCTTGCGCAGCAGGTGCAGCAGCAACTGCTGCTGCTGCAGCATCCTGCGGTGCTGCTGTTGTTGCTGCTGCGCCTTGCAAGGCCTCTGTGCTCCTAAGCAGCGTTGTGGCATCCGATCCACCGGCTCGAGCAGCAGCAGCAGCAGCAGCAGGGGCAGGTGTTGCTGCTGCACCCTGCAGCGCCTCTATACTCCTGAGCAGCTTCTCCTTATGCTGCCGCACCAGCGCTCCTGCAAACTGCTCGATCTCTTTCTGCAGCTCGGCTTCTATTGAGTGCAGCACTGCACCCAGCAGGTTTCCTGCAGGGCTCATCGGCCTGCTGACATCTGCTGCTGCTGCTGCTGCTGCTGCAGGGACGGGAGCTGAGATCTGTCCTGCAAGGCTCATTGGCCTGCTGACATCTGCTGCTGCTGCTGCTGCAGGGGTGGGGCCTAAGGGGTTTCCTGCAAGGCTTTGCGGCCTGCTGCTGCTGCTGCTGCCAACTGGGTTGGCGTGTGTTGGCTCAGTAGCAGCGGCAGGGGTTGGCGGTGCTGCTGCTGCTGCTGCTGCTGCTGCTGCTGCTGGTGGTGGTGGTGGCTGTGGGTGGGGCGGGATGGTGCCAGGTGCTTGGGCTGCTGCTGCTGCTGCTGCTGCTGCTGCTGCTGTGGAGGCAGGGTTTGGGTGTGCTGCTGCTGCTGGTTGCCAGCTGCGTTCTACTGCAGCAACTGGGGGTGCGTGGGCAGCAGCAGCAGCGGCAGGCTGCGAGTAGGCCACACCCCCACTGCAGGGCACAGGCTGCTGCTGCTGCTGCTGCTGCTCCTGGTGTGCGTAGTTCGGAGCTTGGTGCTGCATGAACTGCTGTGGCTGCTGCTGCTCACCCTCTGCTCGTGGAGCGTAAGGTGTGTACTGCTGCTGTTGCTGCGGCAGTTGCTGCTGCTGCTGCTGCTGCTGCTGTTGATGGTGCGCTGCCCTGCAGCTCGCCCCCAGGCTTCCTGCAAGCGGAGTTTGCTGCTGCTGCATGCTGTTGAGGAGGTTCGAAGCCAGGCAGTAAAGCTGCGCCTGCGTTTGAGCGTGCCCATTCATTCAAACAAGGTACCCTCGGCTCTGCTGCTGGCCTGCGGTTGAGTGCCCAGCAACAAGGTCCGCGTTTGTACAGATAGAGTAGAAGATGATGTAAGTTTAAACGTATTCGATGCTGCTGCGGGGCGTGAGGGAGCGCTGCGGGGCAGCAGCTGGCGCAAGTCGAGTGGTGCCTGGTGATCTGGGCTGCGAGTACAATGAGACTATCATACCGCGGCAAGCGAAAACTAAAAGTATAGATATACTTTTGTTTGAGTGGTGAGGTCCTTACCTCCTTGGATTTCCTTTGGCGGGGACTTTTGTCCCCACTGGCGCTGTCGAAGTTCTGTCCTTACAGGTTAGGCAGCTACCTAACAGCTAAATAAGATATTAGAAGTAGAAGGGCGTTGGACGAGCCACTCTCCTCAACTAATGGCAATAGCCAGATGGCCTGTCTGCGAGCTACAAGTCAGTATACAGCGTCAGCGCCACGTTCATCAACGCTGAGAAAGCACGAGAGCGCCAATGAAGCATGTGGATGTCTATTGACTGCTGGCTGCGTGACACACGAGCGGCTGGGTTCAACCACTCTGAGTCGCAGGCCGCGTGCGGCAAGAAGCAAGGCAGAGGATAATGAATGATTGAGGAATAAACCCAGTATGTTATATTGACGACACGATCAAGATTCCGAGAGCGAGGGCCGTGTCATTTATCGCAGTTGCCGCCTTCGCAGACAGTGACGCACGGTGCTGCGCACGTCCGGGCGGGAAAGCCACACACGTGCTGCTGGTTTCGGCACTTGTTGTTTTGCACATAGCTGCATTCACCAGCGAGAATGCTACGACGTTTTGCTCTGCAGTGAGCATAGGATCAAGACAGCTGCTGCTTCTGGTGCTCTCATCAAGCACACACAGCATCCACAGCTGCACTGTGCAGCTACACACCTGCAGGTAACCTCAAGCTGTAAAGCAGTGCACCGCAGAACTGGCAACATGAGGGTAAAACCTAGTGTTCGGTACGTTTTCAGATTCAGCGATGCAACCATTACATGTGTGTGAACGGGCAGCACTGGCCTTGCAAGGCAGGTCACACACATGTAATGGCAATTGCAGAGGTATGTGCCACAACTTGAAGTTTGATCCTTTGAAGTTTGATCCTTTGTTTTTGCGGCTGCTGGCTGGCCGTGTGCGCAAGTCCACCTGTAGACAGCTGCTGCTGCGTGAGTTTGGTTGCAGGCCTCTGGTCAGTGGCTGGTACACTGCATGCTGGGATTTGTGGAACAGAGTGGTTGCTCGGCCCTCGAATGACTGGCTCTATCTTGCAATGCAGGAGAACAGAGATCTCAGCCTGAGACACTTTTCTGGCAGCGTCGAACAGGGCCGGCAGAAGGCCCTGTGGTTCTGGCAGTTTCGTGCTTTTGTGCGGTCTTTGCATACACACACGGGTTCTTTGGGTGGTGTTTTGCAGACGCTGGATGGCCTCGGCAGATTGGAGGATGCGGATAAGGGCAAGCCCCAAGCTGCCTTTCAAGCCTGGCTGTATCAGCGGTGGCAGAATCTGCCCTGCAACCCCAGGCAGGCTGGTTCGGACACAGTTGTTTGCTCTACTTATGACAGCTGGTTTGCCTGCACGCCGTTTTCTGACCTCAATATGTCTCGCCCCGAGAGCTGGTGCTCTGATTATGTGCAGTACACAGCTGGCTTGAACAAGATGCACCTGTCATCTTTGATGTGCTTTCGTTTGGGATCTCATGATTTGCGTGTGGCTACTGGTAGATGGGAGCGTGTGGACAACTCGCCGCTGCCCAGGCAGCTGCGACTGTGCCATCGATGTGCTGCTGGCCAAGTTGAAGACGGATCTCGCTTTGTGTTTGAGTGTGAGGCATACGAGGCAGTTCGCGAGCGTTATTGGAGTTTTTTTTGTAACCAGGGGGGACGGAATCCTACTGGCTCGCTACCACAGCACAATTGGAAGCTTTTTTTCGATTTTGGTGGTTCTGATGGCCAAGGCAATGCCGTCAGCCCTGGTGGTCGTAGCATGGCTGACTTTATGCAGCAGAGACAGAGCAGGGTTGCTGGCTTCATCCATCACTGCTTTCTGGTTCGGGATTATTTTGAGACGATTGCTTTGCTTCCTGGCGAATCTAGTGCCTCAGAGACTGAGTACTCTGAGCTTGTGGAGGTCTCCGACACTTGATATCTATCAACCCCCCTTCTTTTATAAGAAGGCAAATTTGCTGAACTAGTTGGATTCTTGCTGGACCCCATGAGCCTTGTCTGGCTCCTTTGTGGGTGGGCCTGTGGCCCTACTTTGGTGACCGGTAAGGAGGCGCTGCCAAATCTGTACAGCAAGGCGGCGTTGTCGGCATGTGTAAGACAGGATTTAGACACCAACCGAGTCCTGAAGGCTACGGTAGCTGCCAGATGCATGCCATTGCCGCTCAGGGGTCTTCAAACCCGCGGGATGAGGGGGCAGCCCCCGTCACCCCCAAAACCCGGGGTTCTGGCCAGCCAGACGGGGTCCTGAGGGCTACGGCAGCTGCCAGACGTGTGCCACTGCTGCAGCTGCAGCTGCAGCTGCAGGACTACGGCAGCAGCCAGCCTATGCGCTCAAAGCCTGTCTGTGCGGGCTATGCTGCTGTTTGTTGCCATGCCTGCTGCGTTGTTACTGTTGAGTACTGTTGTCACAAGCGGCCTTAAAAGCACTTGTTGTCTTGACAGGGCCTGCCACAGTACAAGTCTGACTAGTACAAGCCCTCTCAGAGCACCAGGAGGCTTGGGCGAGGTCATCTGGTCCAGCATATTGACTCTACTAGCAAACGCCCTACTAGGCCCAGGCTACCTTAGAAAGGGTTAGTTGGGCCCTAATAAGGCCAGCTAAGGCAAGCTAACCCGCCGGCTAGGCCTAGTAGTGGGCTAGTGAACTTTGCTAACCCTGGCCAGCCCAGCTAGGCCTGCTAAGGCCAGCTAATGCGCATGCTAGGGTTAGGTGCCCCTTAGTTGCCCCTTAGCACCTTAGAAGCCTTAGTATACCGGCTGAGCAAGTTAGCTATTGTGAACAACAGAGGCCACTGCTGGAGCTTGCAGAGTGCTACTGCATGCTCTCATAACGTGTGTTTCTGCCAATGCAACGTCACGCATGTTAGGTGCAAGTGCTGACCAATAGGGCGGATTGCAGAGTGTGCTCATTGGGGGCACCATCTGCAGAATTATCTGCAGCTGACGCGCCAAGCCTCAAGGCCCAGTGATGGTCCAGCAGCCAGCTCTTGCCACATTCTGGCTTCGAATCCGTTGCCGCGCAAACGAGGCTGTAACCTTTTGAGGCAGCCACAGCTAGCTGCCCTGCTGCTGCACAGGAGCTGGCTGCAGCCTGCAGTGGTGATGCCTAGGGCTTGCTTCAGAAACCCTACCGTGCCGTAGCAGCGGTGTTCGTCAACAGATTGATCGTAGAGTCTAGTAAAGACTGTATGCTCTGTTCTGCGACTGTGCATGCAGCGAGCTGGAGAGGCGAGGCGTTTGCATGTACTGCCAGCTGTCTGAGCTTGCACTGAGGGCAGAGTGCCTGCCTCCTGCGGAGTGCCTGGTCAAACTTCTGCACAGTGTTCAGAATTAAAGTAAATAAGTTGTTTGGTTTTCGGCACCGGCTCGCACTTTCACGCCGGCGTGCAGACAAAGCCCTCAGCCCTCACGCTACGTGTACTCGTGCCGAACTGTTCCCCTCATACACGGAGCACCCTGACACTTGCAACCATTGTTTCTATTTGCGATTGGTGTAAAATACACCCTAACAGCACACAGCAAGCACCCATACCGACACTCTCGACAACATCACCGGCAGCAAGCTTTTTGTTGTCTGTAGCTGACTCCTCTGTCGACCAAGTAGTTATCCAGCTGCTACATCTACCCTTCTACGTGGGCTGAAGCAGCGTAAACGATAGCAGCCGCTATGGTCATGCTTCCCGTAAGTTGCAGGGCCGTTGCAGGGTAATCTGGCAGCTGGGGCTTTCCTGGACAACCTTGATACGTTATATTTGTATCTCCGCAGGAGGATGTGCACGTAGAGGGCCAGGATGCTTCTTTTCTGCTGGGCAGTCTGTTCTCCCAAGACTCTGGCGTGAAGCCCCGTGCAGTGTACCGCAACTTGAGCCCCGCGGAGCTCTATGAAAAGGTGGGGGTTCGAACGCTGGTTCCTTTGACCGGGATCCTGCAGGCCAGCTGCATGCACGTGTCGTTGTGGTGTCGGGGTTGGGCCCGGGAAGCAGCAGGGCTTCGGGGCAATTGATTTCACTCACTGCTGCTGCGTGTTTGGCTTGCAGGCGTTGAAGTTTGAGCCAGGCACGCATGTCGTGTCCAGTGGAGCACTGGCAACCACAAGCGGCAAGAAGACGGGTGAGGCTCCGAGGCACTGCTGCTGCTGCTGCTGCTGCTGCTGTTTGTGCCTGTGCTGCTGTGCAGCAGTTGGCAGTGCACAACTAGCAGCACTGCTGCAGCGTAGCAGCAGCTGGTTGGGTCTATGCACAATTTTCAGCTCAAAACTGATAAGATGTCCAGCAAGCGTGCTGCAGAGTTTGCGCCAACAACCTGTTGCGTTGTCTGTGCACGACCTGCCCCTCTTGTGTTTGCTGTTCTTTGCTTGCTTGTGTATGTATTTTAGCTCCGCAAGCGGCTGTAAAAACAGCCAATTACCTCATTCATGGGATTATCCTCCTGCTCTTGCTCTGAGCAAGCCAGCAGGTGGCGCAAGCAACCAAATGCTGGTTATCATGCAACAATGCAGCTGCTGCTGCTGCTGCTGCTGCTGCTGCATCCAGGCCGCAGCCCCAAGGACAAGCGCGTGGTGCGCGAGGATGAGTTCGAGAAGGTGAGCTGCTGCTGCTGCTGCTGCCAGCGCAACAACGCACCACTGCCACTGCAGCCTGCTTGATGTTGCAGCAGGACGTGTGGCAGCACAGCAGCAGCGCCCGAAGGAATGCTGCGCCACCCAGCAGCTTGCAGGAACTTGCAGGAAAGCAGGCTCAGCAGCACGCGATCAAGCAGTTGTGCACTTGACATGCACAGCTCTAGCCGGCAGCAGCAGCAGCAGCAGTTTCTGCTGCATTGCTGCCATCTTCACCAGCTGCTGGCACATACTTGCTGTGTGTTGCTGTATGCTGCGCTCCCCTGATGTTGGCGGCCGCTGCTGCTGCTGCTGCTGCTGCTGCTGCTGCTGCTGCTTGCAGGACGTGTGGTGGGGCAAGTACTCGCCAAACTACGACATGGACGACAGGTCAGTGCCCGCGCCCGGTCTGCCGTGCCATTGCTTCCACAGCTGCTATCAAAGCTAGTACTGCTAGCCCCATGCGAGGCCAGAAGGATTGTTTGATATCTAAATGATGGCAGCTAGTTTTTTTGTAACTTCTGCAGTGAAATGATATTGGCTAGCATTCACGCACGTGCCAGCAGTGGTGTGTGTCTGCTGCAGTGCATTGCCACCATGACATGGGCGACAGGTCAGCAGCGGCCAGGGCTTGCTGATTCAAAACAAGGACAGCAGTAACCACATTTGACTGTCTAACATTTGTGCAACTCAGTGCACAAGCATACCAGCAGTGGTGTTTTGTTGGCTGCAGAGTAGAGCAGCACTGTCATGGACAACAGGTTGGCAGCAGCAGCAGCAGCAGCAGCAAAGGCATTCTGCGTACTCGTTTGCGCAGCTGATCGTGCAAGCAGCGTGCAAGCAGGCGTGTTAGCTGTACAGCAGAGCAACTGTGACATGAGTGATAGTTCAGCACGTGCCACTGCTTGCGATCAAACCAAAGGCAATCCAGCACACACTGAGGCTAGGAGCTTCAAGTTGCTGTCACATATGCATGCGCAGGGGAACACTGCTGTCACATGTACCAGCATCGCTCGCCCTTGAACTGAGGCGACTTGTGCGCTGCCGCTGCTGCTGCTGCTGCTGCTGCTGCTGCTGCTGCTGCTGCTGCTGCTGCTGCTGCTGCTGCTGCTGCAGGACGTTCCTGGCGAACCGCGAGGCTGCCGTGGACTTCCTCAACACTGTTGACCGCGTGTATGTGGTGGACGGCTTCGCAAACTGGGACCCTGAGGTGAGAGTGTTACTTTTGTTTGTCATCTTCAGTTCAAAATGCTTATTGTTTGACCAAGTTTGACCAATGCTGTTGGCCGTCTTGTGGACTTCCTCAACACCGTGGACCGCATGTATGTGGTGGACAGCTTTGCAAACTGGGACCCTGAGGTGAGAGTGTTACTAATGTTTGTCATCTTCAGTTCAAAATGCGTATTGTTTGACCAAGTTTGACCAATGCTGTTGGCCGTCTTATGGACTTCCTCAACACCGTGGACCGCGTGTATGTGGTGGACGGCTTCGCAAATTGGCACCCCGAGGTGAGGCTGTCATGTTTGACCCAGTGGTCGTGATGGTCGACCATGGCAGCAGCATGTTTGACCAAGGTTGACTAACTGGTGATGGTGCAATCAGGCCATCGTCAGTGCAGACACCAGGTTCCCTGGTGAATCGGCCTAAGCGGTACCACTGCCTACCTGGCTTCTCAGCAGGTTTTGATCTATCCCTTTGTTGTTGTGGTCACCCAGCAATAACGGGTTGGAAGCCCGGATGTCATTCTGATGCTTTCGCACAAAAGCACCCGAACGACACCAGGGCTTCCCAACCTGTTTTTGCCAGGTGACCGCACATCATCAAAGGGACAGGTCACTAAACCACAAACCAAGCTGAGCCTTATGTTCAGCTGCTGTAATCGGCTGCGTTTGAGATGCGCTCGATGTTTGACCAAATGCGAGTAGCATGCAAACTCTTTTACAACCTTGCAAATCTCTGCTTTCCTGCCTGCCGTCGAACCCTAAACCCCAAATCCTCTCCTCTCAACCCCTGTCAATGCCCTGTGAAGCCCCCTAAACCCTGCCTTTTTGCCCGCCTGCAAAAACCCGCCATCTAAACCCCACGTGCAGCTGCGCTTCAAGGTGCGCATCATCACCAGCGGCGCCTACCACGCGCTGCTCATGCAACCATCCCACCCACCAAACCCCCTCAACTGAACCCCTGCAAAACCCTGTAAGCGCCCCAAACCCTGCGTTGCTGCCCGCCTGCAAAACCCCGCCTGCTAAACCCCATAAGCAGCTGCGCTTCAAGGTGCGCATCATCACCAGCCGCGCCCACCATGCGCTGCTCATGCAACCATCCCACCCACCAAACCCCCTCAACTAAACCCCTGCAAAACCCTGTGAAGCCCCCTAAACCCTGCGTTGCTGCCCGCCTGCAAAACCCTTCCCTTAAAACCTCAACCCTGCAGCTGCGCTTCAAGGTGCGCATCATCACCAGCCGTGCCTACCACGCGCTGTTCATGCACAACATGCTAATCCGGCCAACCCGCGAGGAGCTGCAGGCCTTTGGCGAGCCGGACTTTGTGGTGTACAACGGCGGCGCCTTCCCCGCTAACAAGGTGGGCAGGCCTTCTTAGGATAAACCATCTTCAGTGTTGCCTGCCTGCTTGCGTGTGTGCTGTGTGATTAAATGGCCGGTTGCTGGTCTGTCTGCTGTTGTTTGGTTGGCTGTTGGCTGTCCGTTGTTCCTCATGCCCTGTACTGCCTCGGATAATTTTGTGCTGCCTCAATGTACTGCCTGATTGTACTGCATTGTACTTCCTGCAGTACAACAACTTCATGACCAGCTCCACCAGCATTGACATCAGCCTGAAGCACATGCATTTATATTGCCTGATTGTACTGCCTGACTGTATTACTATGTACTGCCTGACTGCACTGCCCTGCAGTACAACAACTTCATGACCAGCTCCACCAGCATCGACATCAGCCTGAAGCACGTGTTTTTTTACTGCCTGATTGTACTGCCTAACTGTACTGCCTGACTGTACTGCCTAATTGTACTGCCTGCAGTACAACAACTTCATGACCAGCTCCACCAGCATCGACATCAGCTTCAAGCACATTACTTGTCCCATTGCATGTACTGCCTGGATGCACTGCCTGATTGTACCGCCTGATTGTACTGCCTGGTTGTACTGCCTGATTGTACTGCCTGCAGTACAACAACTTCATGACCAGCTCCACCAGTATTGACATCAGCCTGAAGCACAGGGAGATGGTCATCCTGGGCACGCAGTATGCGGGGGAGATGAAGAAGGGCGTGTTCACGTGAGTTGTCTCGTGTTGAATCAAGCGGAGGAGGGCTGCTGTACGTGTAGTCAAAATTAGGGGCTGCTTGCCATAGTGCAGCTTGCCAGTGCGCTAGAGTCACTGGCCGAATCCAGTGGATGGCTGATGGATCAAGTGGTTGCCCAATGAGCCTGTCATTGGCTCGAAAACGGGCTGTGTTCCTGTCGTGTAACACACAAATCGTGAATGACATGAATATATCATGAATTATTTAGGAGCTTGTTCAATGTGAATAGGAGCATTGTGGTGTAATCAAAGGTTCATAGCAGTGCTTGACGAGGATGATGTAATTCAAGCACAGGGAGATGGTCGTCCTGAGGACGCAGTATGCGGGCGAGATGAAAAAGGGCGTCTTCACGTGAGTTATTTTGTGTTGATATTAAATATATATAATAAGTACATCAGGAACATATGTATAATATATAACAGGAACATTGTGGTGTATTCAAGGATTTATGGCAGTGTTTGAAGAGGATGACGTAATTCAAGCACAGGGAGATGGTCATCCTGGGGACGCAGCACGCGCGGGAGAGATGAAGAAGGGCGTGGGAGAGATGAAGAAGGGCGTGTTCACGTGAGCGAATAATAATAATATTGATAATAATAATAATTATATTGATAATAATAATAATAATAATAATAATAATCATACTAATAATAGTAACAATAACAATAATAACAATAAGTACTTGATGAAAGTTGCTAAAGTTGCGGTGATATTGTGCTAGTGATGGAAACAGTTGATTAGTGATGTTATTGCTGCTGCTGCTGCTGCTGCTCTTGCTGCACAGGCTGATGCACTACTACATGGCCAAGCGCGGCGTGCTGAGATCTGCCGATGCTGCCGTTGCTGCTGCTGCTGCTGCAGGCTGATGCACTACTACATGCCCAAGCGGGGCGTGCTGTCGCTGCACAGCGGCTGCAACATGGGCCCAGCGGGTGACGTCACACTCTTCTTCGGCCTCTCGGGTGCGCTGCTGCTGCTGCCTGGTTCTTGATAACCTGTGATTGGCAGCTGCAGCATGTGCTTGATCAGGAAGCATCAGGTGGCAATGTAAGCTGCGCCAGTGCCAATGTGCATACATGAACTGATTGAGTGGATGTTGCACAGCGGCTGCAACATGGGCCCGGCGGGTGACGTCACACTCTTCTTCGGCCTCTCGATTGCGCTGCTGCTGCTGCTGCTGCTGCTGCCTGTAGTCATGCTGCTCAGTTCTGCCGTGTTTTCTGTGGATGTTGACGGCAGCGGTGCGTGTGTTGCTGCGCATTGGTGCCTGCGTGCATGATCTGGGCTCTGGGGAAAGATGTCAAGAGAAGGGCTTGGAGGCAATGACATTGCTGCTGCTGGTGCTGCTGCTGCTGCTGCTGCTGCTGCTGCTGCTGCTGCTGCTGCTGCTGCAGGCACCGGCAAGACCACCCTGTCCACTGACGCCAAGCGGCCGCTGATTGGGGACGACGAGCACTGCTGGGGGCCCAACGGTGAGTGACACATTTCGAATTCACGCTGTGAACTGCGTGCATGATTTGTGTGAAGTTCACATTGACTGACTGACGCCAAGCGGCCGCTGATCGGGGACGACGAGCACTGCTGGGGGCCCAATGGTGAGTTACTGTGACAAATATTGTACTTGTGGTTGGTCTGTTATTGGCGATCAGGGGAACCAGTGAGTGGGTGATTGATGAAGACGAGCATTGTTGGAGACCCCATGGCGTCTGCTGCGTGCTCGGAGGTTCTGACTGTGAACTGTGCTCGTGTGTTGCGTGAATGTTACTGTGACTGACTGACGCCAAGCGGCCGCTGATTGGGGACGACGAGCACTGCTGGGGGCCCAACGGTGAGTGACACATATTGAATTCAAACTGTTAACTGTATTCATGATTGGAGTGAAGTTCACATTCACTGACTGACGCCAAGCGGCCGCTGATTGGATATGACGAGCACTACTGGGGGCCCAACGGTGAGTCACTGAAGTATGCTTTGTTGGGAAATTCACACTTTGAAGTAGTGGTGTGAAGATCACAGTGACTGAATGATGCCAAGCGGCCGCTGATCGGGGACGACGAGCACTGCTGGGGACCCAACGGTGAGTGACACGTGTCGGATTCACGCTGTGAACTGTGTTCATGATTGGTGTGAAGTTCACGTTGTCCACTGACGCCAAGCGGCTGCTGATCGGAGACGACGAGCACTGCTGGGGGCCCAACGGTGAGTGACATATGGTGGGAAGTTCACGCTGTGAACTGTGTTCATGACTGGTGTGAAGTTCACATCGGCTGCGCTGAGGCCAAGCGGCCGCTGGTTGGGGACGACTCAAATTGGCTGCTATGCCAAGGTCATCAAGCTAAAGCGCTCCAGCGAGCCAGACAATGATCTATATTCAAACACATCAAATCCCGCCCTTTTCGTTGCAAAATCTTTCTGCAGTCGTGCTCAACATCGAGAGCAAGCTCACAACAACCCTTTCAATGCTGTGATTGGTTGCTTTGTTTGAATCGATCTGAATTTCAAATCTATGCAGGCGTGTTCAACATTGAAGGTGGCTGCTACGCCAAGGCCATCAAGCTGAAGCGCTCCAGCGAGCCTGACATCTACGATGCGATCCGTTTTGGGACGGTGCTGGAGAATGTGCAATTTGACCCCGTGACACGCGAGGTGGACTACGACGACGGGTGAGCATAGTACAGGTTATAAAGAAAAGTGTAGCAGGTTTTCTTATGTGTTGACTTGGTGGACTACAGCGCTGTGTGCGGCATGCATGATTTACTGTCTTTATGTTTTGTCAGGCTTCAGCAAGCCAGACGGTGCTGGATGTGCTGTGCAAAACGAGCCCGTGACGCGCGATGTGGACTGCGGCAACGGGTGAGCTCTTACGACGAGGGTCTTATCTAATGTTTGTGTTGTTGAGTGTTGGTTGCCCTGCACTTTGTCGTTGGTGTTTCTGGCTGACATGGTGTGCTGTTCATGTGGTTCCATTTGAATTTGAGCTTGAAATTTGTCATAATCTTTGTCGCCTGAAGGGAGCTGCTCGGGCATGCCTACCAGCACTGTGCCGTCAGCCGGCAGGGTTTTGCGAGGCTATTATACCTGCTTGAGGTTTTAGGTGCGGGGCTCGGGCATGCCTACCAGCACTGTGCCGTCAGCCGGCAGGGTTTTGCGAGGCTGTTATACCTGCTTGAGGTTTCAGGTGCGGGGCTCGGGCATGCCGACCAGCACTGTGCCGTCAGCCGGCAGGGTTTTGCGAGGCTGTTATACCTGCTTGAGGTTTTAGGTGCGGGGCTCGGGCATGCCTACCAGCACTGTGCCGTCAGCCGGCAGGGTTTTGCGAGGCTGTTATACCTGCTTGAGGTTTTAGGTGCGGGGCTCGGGCATGCCTACCAGCACTGTGCCGTCAGTCGGCAGGGTTTTGCGAGGCTGTTATACCTGCTTGAGGTTTTAGGTGCGGGGCTCGGGCATGCCTACCAGCACTGTGCCGTCAGCCGGCAGGGTTTTGCGAGGCTGTTATACCTGCTTGAGGTTTTAGGTGCGGGGCTCGGGCATGCCTACCAGCACTGTGCCGTCAGCCGGCAGGGTTTTGCGAGGCTGTTATACCTGCTTGAGGTTTTAGGTGCGGGGCTCGGGCATGCCTACCAGCACTGTGCCGCTGGGGTGTGACAAGCCTGTGGTCAACACGGGCCCGGCGGAGAATGTGCAGTTTGACCCGGTGACACGCGAGGTGGACTACGACGACGGGTGAGCAATGACTTTTTTGTGTGTTTAACTCAATTCACAGGAGTTAAGATGACCTGCAGATCTTATTTTTTGCTGCTTTTCGCAGAGTTTTGCTGAGTTGGTGGACTCCAGCGCCAGGTGCGGCAGGCAATTCCAAAATGTCAGGGGTTTTGTTAGGCTCCAGCGAGCCAGACATCTACAATGCGATCCGGTTTGGGACGTTGCTGGGCTTAGAATCTGTATTGCCTGAAGGCCCCTGCTCCGGCATGCCTACCAACACTGTGCCGTGGGTGTCACGAGCACAGGTGGGTGTAACTAGCACAGTGGGGTGTAACTAGCACAGTGGGGTGTAACTAGCTAGGGCATGCCTACCAGCACTGTGCCGCTGGGGTGTAACAAGCTCGTGATCACGCGCGTGCTGTGACCACCTGTGTATTGATCACAGGAGATCACAGCATGTGCGTGATTCAAAGGCTTGTTGCACGCAGCAGCACACTGCTTGTGGGATGTTCACGATGTTATGGACAGTGACTTTGATTTGGTTCGATCATTTGGTTTGATATTGCGTGATCCCAAGGCTTGTTGCAGACAGCGGCACACTGCTTGTGGGCTGTTCACGAAGTTCTTGACAGTGACTTTAGACTGGTTCGATGATATGGTTTGATGTTGGCTTTATTCTTTCTCGCCGCAGGTGCGTGGTCTCGCCGCGCCACATCACTCCAGATGAATGCATCCACATGCGTTTTCCTGGCTTCCTGGACCGCATAGCCTGCAAAATCTTTAGTTGCTCAACAGTCAAAGCTAGCAGGAGCTGCCCCCAGGGCAGCCTTCGCTAGCCTAAACTATTGCGCAACTGAATATTTCAGAGGCTGTGCGGTCTAGCACGCCAGGAGAGGGCAGGCGAGCGCATGCAGCTGGGGTGATATGGGGCGGCAAGGCTACCTGCTGCGGGGTTGCTGCTGCAACGCCGGCAGCTGTGCTGGTTTGTGCACCGTGTGTACAGCGCAGAGCAACTGGGTTTGCTGCCGTTGCCAAACCCTCCCTTTGGTGATAGCTTCAGTGCAGCCTCTAAGCACTTGTCTCCTTCAAGAGGAGACACGTGCTTGGAGGCCCCGCTGAAGCTATCTTCAAATGAAGGCTTGGTGACTATAGTCGACGTCAGAGATCGTGTATGGGTCATCTGTTTGGTCTGGTGCACAGCAGCAACATGTTGATGGAGATCTCATTAAATCCGCACTGCATCAACTGCGCTGCCATACACCCACCGAAGAGCACACTTTCCCAGAGCCCTTCAACACCTTGTCAGTGAACTCCAACGGGTTGCTGCTGCTGCTGCTGCTGCTGCAGCTCTGTGACCGAGAACACGCGCGCCAGCTACCCCATCCACTACATCCGCAACGCCAAGATCCCCTGCATCGGCGGCCACCCTCGCAACATCATCCTGCTGTGCTGCAACTGTTATGCTGGCCTCTTCTTTCACCTTGAAACAATCACTTGTCATAAACGACCGAGCAACCACTGAAGCCCCTGTGCACACTTTTCTTTTTTCTTGTTCTTCTTCTGCTGCTGCAGCTCTGTGACCGAGAACACCCGCGCCAGCTACCCCATCCACTACATCCGCAAACCGCAAGCCAAGATACCCTGCATCTGTCTTCTGCTGCCTGTTTCTTCCGCCCTGATACGATCCCCTGTCCGAAATCAATCGAGCAACAACCCACTGAAGCCTCTCGACACACCCTCCTTCTGCTGTTTCTGCTGCTGCCACATTATGCAGCTCTGTGACCGAGAACACGCGCGCCAGCTACCCCATCCACTACATCCGCAACGCCAAGATCCCCTGCATCTGTCTTCTGCTGTCTTTTTCCCATCCTAATTCATACCTCTATCAGACATTGTTCGAGCAACGGCACGCCTCACTGCACACCATCCTGCTGCTGCTGCTGCTGCTGCTGCTGCCGCTACATGCAGCTCTGTGACCGAGAACACGCGCGCCAGCTACCCCATCCACTACATCCGCAACGCCAAGATCCCATGCATTGGGGGCCACCCGCGCAACATCATCCTGCTGTGCTGCGACGCGTTTGGTGTGCTGCCACCCGTTTCCAAGCTGACAATGGAGCAGGCCATGTACCACTTCATTAGTGGATATACGGCAAAGGTGGCAGGTGCGTCGATTGCAAGCTTGCATTCAAGGGTTTCTCAATGTTACCAAAGTCCATTTGTGAAGAGCTTGCCCCACCCGGCAACATCATCCTGCTGTGCTGCGATGCCTTTGGCGTGCTGCCTCCGGTCAGCAAGCTGACAATGGAGCAGGCCATGTACCACTTCATCTCAGGATATACGGCAAAGGTGGCAGGTGCGTTCTTGAAGGCTGGCGTTTCGGTTTTTCATGATCCATTTTTGCACCTGACAATGGAGCAGGCCATCCACTTCATTATCAAACAAATTCAACAATGTCATATAACACATTTGTAACATGTTGTGTGACACAGGCACTGAGGACGGCATCACGGAGCCAGAGGCAACGTTCTCAGCATGCTTTGGAGGTGCTTTTCTGATGTGGCACCCCATGAAGTACGCACAATGCTGCCTCAAACAAATTCAACAATGTCATATAACACATTTGTAACATGTTGTGTGACGCAGGCACTGAGGACGGCATCACGGAGCCAGAGGCAACGTTCTCAGCATGCTTTGGAGGTGCTTTTCTGATGTGGCACCCCATGAAGTACGCACAATGCTGCCTCAAACAAATTCAACAATGTCATATAACACATTTGTAACATGTTGTGTGACGCAGGCACTGAGGACGGCATCACGGAGCCAGAGGCAACGTTCTCAGCATGCTTTGGAGGTGCTTTTCTGATGTGGCACCCCATGAAGTATGCCGCCATGCTGGCGGAAAAGATGCAGCAGCACGGCACGCACGCCTGGCTGGTCAACACAGGTGCGCAATCACAAAATGCTTGTCTTAGTGAATGTCTGTGTTGTTTTGTGTTTCCTTTTTGCAGCACTCTACTGTAGGGTTGTGTGTGTTGGGTGTAGTGTTTTTTTGATGGTTCAAAGGCCTTCTTGAGTCATGTGGCACCCCATGAAGTACGCAGCAATGCTGGCAGAAAAGATGCAGCAGCACGGCACGCACGCCTGGCTGGTCAACACAGGTGCGCAACTGAAAGGGTTTTTGGGGCTTTAAAGTTTAGGTTCTGTTGGAGTATGCGGCAATGCTGGCAGACAAAATGCAGCAGCAGGGCACACATGCGTGGCTGGTCAACACAGGTGTGTGGTTGAAGATCTAGTGCTGTCACGTTTGAGGACCAGTTGTAGTATGCCTGCATGTTGGCGGCCAAGGTGCAGCAGTGACTGCTGCCTGACAAAGAGCTTTCATGTACAGCCGCGTGGATGCATGCGCATGTATTGAAATTAATGCAATCCTACTGCCACCGTACTACTGCAGGCTGGACTGGCGGCAAGTATGGCGTGGGCCAGCGCATGTGGATTCTTTTGACAACCCCCTCCATCTGTACTGCTGCCTGACATGCTGCCGATCGCCATGTACTGCAATTGTACTGCTTGCAGGCTGGACAGGCGGCAAGTACGGCGTGGGCCAGCGCATGAGTATTTGTCAAGCCCCTTCATCTGTACTGCTTTACTCATTACTCACTGCGTGTCCCTGTGGTTGTACTGCTTGCAGGCTGGACAGGTGGCAAGTACGGCGTGGGGCAGCGCATGAGCATCGCACACACGCGCGCCATCATTGATGCCATCCACAGTGGCGAGCTGGAGGCCGCAGAGTACACGGAGACGCCCATCTTCCACCTCAAGGTGCGTGTTACTTTTGTTATTTTGTCGTATGACATGTTACTTGATGTGATGTGCTCCATTGGGTGGCTGTGCAAAACCGTGCATGCGTGGGACACATGATCGACGCCATTCACAGCGGAGAGCTGGAGGGCGCGGAATACACAGAGACGCCCATCTTCCACCTCAAGGTGCGTGGCACTTCTGTTGTTATCATTATTGTTGTGTTATGCGATGTTATTTTCGACATTGTGTGCTCATTTGATGGCTGTGTGAAAGGTGCATGTGGGGCATAATCAATGTCATCCACAGCGGGGAGCTGGAGGATGCAGAATGCATGGAGACGCCCATCATAACTCCTTAAAACCTCTATGTGCCGCCCACTGTGCTTATCTCTCTGCAGGTGCCCGGCAGCTGCACGTGCGTGCGTGCTGCTGCGCTGCACCCAGAAGCAACCTGGCCGGCAAAGTAACAACAAATGTAACACCTGTCCAACCTCTGTGCCACCTGCTTGAAACTTCTCACCTGCAGGTGCCCAGCAGCTGCACGGGACCCTCTGCAAGCTGGGCCGCATGCTTCCAAACCCTGAATCCGGCCGTTTCAAACCCTGAACCCTGCTCTGTGTGTCGCGCTCCCCGCCTGCAGGTGCCCAGCAGCTGCACGGGTGTGCCGCCTGCTGCGCTGCACCCCGAGGCCGCCTGGGCAGACACGCCCGAATTCTCCGCAACCCTGACCAAGCTGGGCCGCATGTTCCTCAAAAACTTTGAGCATTTTCACACAGCAAACCCTTGAATCGAAACCCTTCAAGATAACTTAAATGCTGTGACCGTGCCTGTGTTTTCTTTGCGCAGGTGCCCAGCAGGTGCACAGGCGTGCCGTCTGCTGCGCTGCACCCAGAAGCAGCCTGGACAGACAAGGCCGAGTTCTCAGCAACCCTGGCCAAGCTGGGCCGCATGTTCCTCAAAAACTTTGAGCACTTCCATGATGGAGATGCCTTTGTTGGCGAGGCCATGTGCAGCCGCATCATGTCCGGCGGGCCACTGCTGCCCCCAGGGGAGGAAGCAGAGCCAGCAGCAGCAGCAGTGGACATGAAGGTGCTCAAGCAGCAGCAGCAGCAGGTGGCAAACGGCAGCGCGTGCAACGGCTGCGCTGCTACATCAGCCTGCTGAGCAGCATGCACTTCCACGACGGAGATGCCTTTGTTGGCGAAGCAATGTGCAGCCGCATCATGTCCGGAGGGCCGCTGCTGCCGCCCGGAGAGGAAGCAGAGCCAGCAGCAGCAGCAGTGGACATGAAGACGCTGAAGCAGCAGCAGCAGCAGCCGCAGGCGGCAAACGGCAGCGCGTGCAACGGCTGCGCTGCTACGTCGGCTTGCGTAGAGAAGCACTTCCACGACGGAGATGCTGAGTTGGTGATAGCGACAGCAGCAGTCTGGTGGTCCATGTTATGGGCAAACAAACTCTCAGCAGATTGTTATGGCTCGAATCCCAGATGGCGCTGGGTGCGTGTGTCGCAGCAGCCCTTGGGTGGGGCTGCATTGGCTGCTGCTGCTGCTTTGGCTGCTGCCGCCGCTGCTGCTGCTGCTGCTGCTGGCAGTGCGTGTGAGCTGTGCCAGGGGCAGCCAGCGGCAGCGGCTGTGCAGTGCTGCTGTATGTGTGTTGATTTGCGGATGCACGGTGGTATGTTGTACAGCAGCTGCGTGCTGCATGGCGGTTGAGTTCTTCCTAGTTGTTGTTGTGGTCTGGTTGCTTGGTTGGCTGTATGTGTTGGATTCGTTTTGTCTTGTCGTTGGCAGTTGGCAGTCTGCCAGCTTGTTTGTTAGGCTGATGGTACATCACGGTTGGCAGCTGCAGCGGCTTATTCACAGCAGTTGCAGTGTCAGCTAGACGTGCATATCGCCTGGGAAAGAATGGGGGGCCGTCTTTGGTAGAACTGTGTGTTGCGCTCAGGGGCATGCTGTCAATGTCAAATGCCCATGTACTGCTTTGAAGCTTCTGCTGTTGCAGAAGGTGCTGGTTCATCGCTTAGGCAACAAAAACACACAAAAAAAACACAACAATTGCGTGTGTTTGGACGCAGCTGCGGCGTGGTGCTGTGCTCAGCATTGGACACAGCGGTGCAGCAAGCGTGTGTGGTTGGTGCATGTGCGCATAGGTGTGGCGGCTTTTGCTGTCACAGTGGCTGCGGCGGCAGCATGCAACAAGAACTGTGCTCCAACGCCCCGGACGTGCTTGGCATGTGCGCTGCGGTTTGTGTGCCACTCGTATGCCATATTTCAACACAAAACATACTATGTCTGCTTATTATCTGCCAACATGTTTGTGGTTTCAGGATAGGGTTCGTTTACAGCCCTGCGCTTACTGGCGGTTGGCAGCTCTCCCTGGGTTATAACACACTCTGCGAGGTTTGTGCAAAGGGGTTCAGCAGAGCAGGGTTCAGGAGTTTGCGGCACTGCATAGACAGCTGCTATGCTCTGCAGCGTGGCATGGCGCAGCTGCTTCTGGATGTCAGCCTGCTTGTCGCGCACTGGCATTGCAGCATGCCCTCACAGAGCAATCGACAGCAATCGACAGCAACTTACATACCTTTAGCGGTGATGTGCAGCAGCTGATGTGTGTTGATTTGGCGTGGTGCGTGTGCATCCTCACTGCACTGGGGCTCCGGCACAGGTCTTGCTCTTTGTCTATCAGCAGCACTTGGCAGCACTTAATCGGGTGCGTGGTGCCAACTGTTCATTGTTGTGAGTGCTTGTTTTACTGTTACAGGTGTGCGGAGCTGCAGGCGAAAGCAGCAACAGCGGGATTGCCTGTTGCCTCCTGCTCAGATGCGATCAGAAGCGAAGCCAGCAGAGTTTGTGTGCTGGTCTGAGTAGGAATGAACTGAAAGGTCACCACGTGCTTTCTGCTCCTGGTGTGGCTGCTGCCCTTTGATTTGCTACCCTACACATGTTCTGCTGTTCATCACGTTGTCCCGTGTTTTCTACACTCCAGACGCTACTGCTGAGTTTGACTGTTTGGCTGACCTCAAGTGCAGTGAAGCACCAGCAGCAGTTTCTTTGTTGTGCTGCTGTGGCGGGGGTTGTGATGAAGCAGCAGCATTCCCTACTGTGAGCAAAAGTTCTTGCCATGACACGCGGATAGCTCTGCTGGACTGCCTGTTTGTGTCTCTTGTCACTCGCACCCTTTCCTGCAAGCGCGCTGTACATTTCCTGCAAGACAGCGCTGCATCTTCCATGCAGAGTTCTTGTAAGTGGGGAGGCATTTATCTGATGTGATATAAGCACAGCACATGACGTCGCACTGCATGATTGTGACTCTGCACACTGCACGCGCTATGCTGCAGTTTCAAACGCACCACAGCTACGCGGCACAATCGTGGAGCATGTACATACTACAGACTGCACGTGTGCATGCTCCGCGCAAGCAGGGGCGGCCGGACTTTGTCACTAATTGCTGCACTGCACTGCTTGGTGAATGTGTCAGGGAAGATGTACGCAGCAAACTGCCTGATGCTGCTCTTGCAGGCACCCCGGTTGTCTGCTTGTTGCTGGCACAAGCAGCACGCTCAGCAAAAGCTGAGTACCAACATGTTTGTGCTCTGAAATTCTGTGTTGTTTGTTATGCTAGCAGTCATCTGGACTTGTTATCCTGGTGTTCCGCTGCATTTGCGTTTGCACTCTTGCCGCCGCCGCTGCCAGAGCGGCGCATGGGCTGGCGGTTGCTGAAACGGCACCGCAGCTCGCCGGCTGTCTGCAACATGACATGTGCAGGAGTTGTTCGTGAGAAACGTCATTGTTTGTGGTGTTTGTAAGCGACTCATTGCGGCTGTGATCCAGCGCTGTTGGCTTATCAGTGCTGGGTGCAGCAGCAATGCTGCCCTGCCACGATCATGATGTGTCCCACCGGATTCCATAGGATGTTTGAAGCTGGTCTGACATCAGACCAACTGCCTGCAGTGGCAGTGGATGGAGATATGGCATGCCAACATGTGCCACGCGCACTGCAGCCTGTAACATAACAGTCCTGATGTTGAGACTCTCAACTTGAGAGTGTGCCCCATGTGTGAACCTCTTGTGACAAGGGTGGTTGTTCTGTTGAGTTTGGCGCCATGTAGACATCAGCGGCATTTGACTTTGACATGAATCAGCATAGAAGCGAATTGTGACTTTTGCTTTGCATCGCACATCGTGCTCTGACAGCTAGCAGCAATTGGCGCCCTTCTTCAGTCAAACATGCAGCTGCCGCACTGCTCCGATGTGGAGGACTTTATCGACAATGTTTCAGAGGTATCTAGACTGATTGAATCGCTCAAGGCAGGCACAATCTCTCCTGAGTACGTGGACAAGAAGATCGCAGCACGAACAGCACAACAAGAACAGCAGAAAGGAAGCCCTGCAGCTCCAAGCACTCCGCAAGCAACCTCAAAACAAGCATCGTCAGATTCAGCAGACGAGGCTGCAGAAAAGGATGACGCAGAGCGCAAAGGGGAGGCAGCCAGGCAGGCTGAGCTGCTGCGAAAGGTCGAGGAGCTCAAAACCAACCGGGCACGCAAGCTGCGGGCTCGCCAGCGCTTCGACGAGTACTCTCAGCAGCAAAACACGCAGGCGTATGCTACGGACTATGCGAAGTGGGACCTGTGGTGCCCCAGTGATGAGGAGGATGACATGTTCAACAGCATCCCACCCAACAACCCAGCCTTCAGAGCAATGGAGCGGGACATAAACGACAGACATGCCAGGTGGGTGCTCAGTCATCATGAGGCTGGCACCTGGGGGCATGCAGAGTACCTGCACAGCTGATTGGTGCGCCCCTAGCAGCAGCCCAGCCAGCCAGCCTGCTGCTTGCATCTGGCACAGCTGCTCTGTGCCTCTGGCCTGGATTGATGATGCAGCATTTCTGATCCTACTTCTATGGTGGCATCCTCGTTATGTATGCTCACTCAGCATCTGTCTCATTCTCAAATACACCATGCTGTTCTTCAAACCTCTGGCTGCCAGCCAGCCAGTGGCTGGCTGCTTGCAGGATGGTGGAGCAGCGCCTGATTGCAGAACGCCAGCGGCAGGCAGGCAACAAGAAAACACTGTGCTTCCCCAGCCACCCTCTCAACCTGCAGAAACATACACTGATCTCCCTTGGCTGCTTACAACCTGCTTGCAATCTGCTTGCAGGATGGTGGAGCAGCGCCAAATCGCGGAGCGCCAGCGGCAGGCAGGCAACGCAGCCTTCAAGGCGCAGCAGTACAGCGAGGCACTGCGCTGCTACCAGGCGGGCCTGGAGGTGCAGCGGCACAGCATGGCGCTGCACGCCAACGCAGCAGCAGCAGCGCTGAAACTGCAATGTTATGTGCAGGCGCTGGAGCACTGCGACAAGGTGGGCGCTTACAGGACTGTGATTAGGTTCCGCGCAGGAAAACCGGTGCTTGTGATGCCAGCCACAGCAGTTTTGAAGCGCCCATAGCAGCAACTGGTGAGTTTGAACACACAAAGCTAGCGCTGAACAGCAGCATTCAGGCCTGGAGGTGCAGCGGCACAGCATGCCGCTGCACGCCAACGCAGCAGCGGCAGCGCTGAAGCTGCAGTGTTATGTGCAAGCGCTGGAGCACTGCGACAAGGTGGGTGCCTGCAGGACTCCGCGGCTTGCAGGGTTTGTCTTGTGTTGCTTGCAAGAAGTTATGTGTATGCGATGCTAGCCGCAGTGGTTTTGTAGGACTCATCAGAGCAACTGGTGAGCTTCACCACGCTGGAGCACTGCAAGAAGGTGGGTGCTTGCAGGACTTCCCGGCTTGCAGGACTCCCTGGCTCGCAGGACTTTTGGTTGGTCACTTGCAGGAATGTTTCTTTATGTGATGCCAGCCGCAGTAGTTATGTTGGGCCCGTAGAAGCAATCAGTAAGTATGACCACACACATAACTAGCAGCAACCAGCAGCAGTTGGGCCTGGAGGTGCAGCGGCACAGCATGGCGCTGCACGCCAACGCAGCAGCAGCAGCGCTGAAGCTGCAGTGTTATGTGCAAGCGCTGGAGCACTGCGACAAGGTGGGCGCTTGCAGGACTTTGCGGCTTGCAGGTTTTGTCTTGGGTTGCTTGCAGGAACTTATGTGTTTGTGATACTAGCCGCAGTAGTTTTGTAGGACTCATCAGAGCAACTGGTGGGTTTGGACCAAGTTGGAGCACTGCAATAAGGTGGGTGCTTGCAGGACTTCCCGGCTTGCAGGACTCCCTGGCTTGCAGGACTTTTGGTTGGTCACTTGCAGGAACAATTCCATACATAATGCTACCCACAGCAGTTTCAGCCTGCCAAAGCAGCTGGACATGGCATAATGATGTTTCAACAGCAGCAAATCCAAGCATGCTGCTCAATGCGTCTTGCCACCACACTGGTGCACTTTCCTGCAAGCAACGCTTGATTACCTGAATGCCCGGCTGCTTCGCCAACCTGCCAGCATTCCTTCATCTCCTGCCAGCAGCTGCTTTCTGCTGCCCCCTGTGCAGCCTGGCTGCAGCAGCGCCTGCTGCCGGCGTGTGACCTGATCACCTGCCCTGTCCTGTTCAAGCAGCAAGGCCGGCTCACCCGCACCCTTGCCTGCCTGCCTGCCTGCTGCTGCTGCTGCTGCTGCTGCTGCTGCAGGTGCTGCACCTAGCAGACGTGCTGCACAACATGCCGCAGCACCCACTGTGCGTGAAGGCGCTGCAGCGCAGGGCCGCCGCACGCCAGGTAAACAGAGCTGTATGGCCGCACACGAGCTCTAAGCTTTCTCCCTGGTTTAACTCAGAATGTGCTTGCCCTTATGCCTGCGTGCTTGATTGCCTGCTTCCTTGTGTGCTTCCTTCGAATCATCAGCCACTGCTGCCGCAGCAACAGCAGCAGCAGTACATCCTAAGGTCTTGGCAGAGTTGATGCATGGTCAGAACATCTTGTTGATGCTGCTGCTTGTGCCTGCAGGCTTTGGGGCAGCACAGCAAAGCAGTAGAAGACCTGACAGCAGCAGCAGCCATGCTGCCTGGGGACAAGGAGGTACGTGGACTGTTGATCGACCTGTGATAAGCCTGCTCAGCGCAGCTGCAGTGCTCTGGCAGCTGTGTAGTGGATCAGCTGCATGCACAAGTGTTCAGACTTTCCCATCCTGCTGGCCCTGTGTGCATGATGCAGTGTGGGCCAGCACACAAGCAGTGCTGCCCAGCTGGCAAAAGGACAGTGACTCAACAACACGTGTGCTTCCCTGCCTGCGTACATGCCCAAACTGATTCCTGCCTGCCTTCCCGCCTGCCTGCCTGCTGCTTGGTCTAATATCTTCAGCTCACGGAACAGCTGGCACGGGCACAGCTGCTGCTGCAGGAGAGCAGGGCAGCCAAGCGGCAAGCAAGCCTGGTGGTAAGGCAGCGCAGCGCAGCACAGCATCCTTTTTGGGTTTAGCATAGCAGTGTTTTTGTTTGGAAACAGCTGCAGTAGCTGCATCCCTTGCAGAGCACACTCCAGCTGCTGCAGTACGCTTGTGAACAAACACCGCCGGCAACATAACATTCTGGCACTGCCTGCAAGTGGCAGCAGCGCGGCTGCAAGCAAGCGTGCTTGCAAAACAGCTGCGTTGTTCTGGCACCCCACCCTGGCATGGATGCTTCACAGCCGTAACAACAGATGTCAGACATTCAACGAGCAGGCCATACGCATACTTGCTAGCCTTAGCCTGCCAGCATGCGCGGCATCACCTGCAGAGCTTGCTAGCCTCACGGTGCAGCAGCCACAATGATCATTGCCACTGCTGCTGCTGCTGCTGCTGCTGCTGCAATCCTGCAGGCCTCAAGCAGCACAGCAGGCGCTGCGGCAGCAGCATCCCAGCAGTCTGACAGTGGCAGCCCTGCTGCTGCTGCTGCTGCTGCTGGCCTGCCTGAAGCTGAGCCGTCACTGGCGGCATTGCAGCAGGTGGAGCGGCTAGTGCAGGCGCTGGCGCAGCCAGGTGAGGCGCAAAAACCAAACACAGTGGGGGTAATAGTAGTGGAAGTTGGGTGGGAGTTCCTGTGTCAGCAGGGCAGGCCCTCTCAACTGCAGGCCGTCATGCTGGCTGTGCGCTTAATCCGCCTCATACATTGCAGAGTGAGCCAGCTGCAGACATTGCAGCAGGTGGAGCGGTTGTTGCAGGCGCTGGCGCAGCCAGGTGAGGCGCAAAACCACCCATATTCACTTTGTATTCACAACAATAAACCCATCACACACTATAAGAGTGACTCAGCTACAGACGCTGCAGCAGGTGGCGCAGCCAGGTGCGGCGCAAAATCCAAACATAGTCACGCTTCACAGTCACACATTGCAGAGTGAACCAGCTGCAGACATTGCAGCAGGTGGAGCGGCTAGTGCAGGCGCTGCTTCAGCCAGGTGAGGCGCTGAAACCAAACATAGTCACGCTTCACAACAACAAACTGATCACAAACTACAGAAGTGACCCAGCTGCAGATGCTGCAGCAGGTGGTGCAGCCAGGTGCGGCTCTGAAACCAAACATAGTCACACTTTACAGTCACACATTGCAGAGTGACCCAGCTGCAGACATTGCAACAGATGGAGCGGCTAGTGCAGGCGCTGGCGCAGCCAGGTGAGGCATCGAGTGCAGCAACACCACCAGTTGTGCAGCATGTTGTTGTCCTCGCATTGTGGCCTTACATCACAAGTTTTCCTTGTGTAGCTCTTGGGGGCACGAAATTGCTGTCTCAGACATCACAAGTTGTGATGACTCCTGCACACACAAGCTCGTGAGGGCACAAAATCGCTGTCTCAGACATCACAAGTTGCGATGACTCCTGCACCCACATGCAACTGATTCCTTCACAGCTGTGGTTTTCGCCCTGCTGCTGCTGCTGCTGCCTGCACCTCGCATTCACACATGGTTTGGCAGGTTCTGGAGGAACAGCAGCAGCAGCAGCAGCAGCAGCACAAGCTGCTGGGGCTTGCACCACAACAGTGGCGGCAGCCTGTCAGCAGCTGCGGCAGCTGCTGTCTGCAGTGCCCAGCTGCATCGCCTATTTCAAGGAGTGTGGAGGTCTGGCTGCTGCAGCCAAACAGGTGCGGCTGAGCACAGCCACCTTTGATTAATCAGGGTGTGTTTGTCTCTTCTAAGAGCCTTGTGAACTAGCCTCGCTGTCAACTATGCCTCTTAGACCTCATGGCATTCATGGCACCTGGCTATCTAGCACCTGCTGATGGCAAATGTGTGATGTGCTCTGTGATGCACTCGCTTTCAGGTGGCGAAGCCTCCCAATGCAGCAGCAGCAGAAGCAGCACTGCAGCTGCTGGCAGCAGTGGCAAGCAACAGCAGCACGGCTGGCTTGGGGCAGTTGGCGCAGCAGCCGCAACTGCTGGCAGCAGCTGTTGATGCTGCTACCAGCCGGCACACTAGCAGCAGCAGTACTACGGCAGCAACACCTGCTGAAGCTGGGTACTCAAAGGCAGCAGCCACAGCAGCACTGGAGCTGTTATATAACATTTCGACTGCAGCGCAAGCTCGGCAGCAGCTGTGCCAGCTGCTGCTGCAGAAACCACAAAGCAGCAACTGCAGCAGCAGCAGCACAAGGCTGGAGAGGCTGTGGGCCAGCTGCCTGCAGCCCTGCCAATCACTTGCAGTTGCAGCAGATGGCACAGCCGTCTCAACCACACAGGTGCGTCGTTGAATCAAGCAATATCTCTGGCCTTTCGCCGTATCGCCTTGTTACAGTGTCTATGCCTGGCCTGATATATCCCGTATCACGCCGGGTAACTCCATATCCCCCCGGGTATCTCCATATCACCCCGGGTATCTCCATATCGTGCCGGGTAACTCCGTATCGTGCCAGGTGATCCCATGACACCCCAGACACCCATGGTGCAAACAAACAATGCAGACCAGACAATCATGCCTAGCAAATCAAGCAAAGCAAGCCTATCAAATGATGATGCCCAGCAAATGGGAATGCACAGCAAACCATGGCCAGCAACACCAAGTGCAGCAAATCATGATGCGCATTGCACCATGCAGCGCTGCACGTCACAGCAAACCATGTGCCGTCTAAAAGCCTCACTCATTCAAGCTCACTCATTCAAGCTCACTCATTCAAGCTCACTCAAGCCTCACTCAAGCAGTATAAGCCTGTGGCGCTGTTGTCATGCCTGCTGTATCTTGATCCGACTGAATGTACTCCTGCTGACTACATGGCCAAATCTAGGTGAAGACAACAGTGAAACATATCGTACCTGCGGGACAGTTACCTGCTGTTGGCCTGCCAGACTGACTTGGCTCTGATGTGTTGCCTTGGCCGCGGGTGCTGTGCCTGTCACTGCTGTCCAACTGCCTGCTGCTGCCGGCAGTGCGGGAGGCCGGCCGCCGCATTTTGCTTTGCCTTCGGACCAAGACGTGGTTGTTTTATTGCCCTGGCTGCAGGTGCTGCGCCTGTCACTGCTGTCCAACTGCCTGCTGCTGCCGGCAGTGCGGGAGGCCAGCCGCCACATTCTGCTGTGCCTTCTAACTGACACGTGCTTGCTTCATTGTTCTGGCCGCAGGTGCTGTGCCTGTCACTGCTGTCCAACTGCCTGCTAGTGCCGGCAGTGCGGGAGGCCAGCCGCCACATCCTGCAGCAGCAGCAGCCGGAGGCCCTCGACAGCTTTGCTGCGCTGCTGCAGCAGTACAACAACAACTTGCTTGAGCAGTCCAATTCCAGCAGCAGCAGCAGCAGCAGCAGCAGCAGCAGTGAGGCTGCAGGGCCATTAGTTTTAGCAGCAGCTGAGAAGGCACTAGGGCTGCTGAGCAACCTCAGCTCACAGCAGCACAACAACATCATGCTCAAGCAATCCCGCAGCAGCAGCAGCAGCAGCAGTGACGCTGCAGGGCCATCATCATCAGCAGCAGCTGAGAAGGCACTAGGGCTGCTGAGCAACCTCAGCTTGCAGCAGTACAACAACTTGTCCGAGCAGTCCCGCAGCAGCAGCAGCAGCAGTAGTGAGGCTGCAGGGCCAATAGGATTAACAGCTGAGAAGGCACTAGGGCTGCTAAGCAACCTCAGCTTACAGCCAGGGATAAGGCAGCAGCTGGCGCAGCACCAGCAGCTGATGCAGCAGCTGCTGGCAGCAGCAGGCCTGCACAGTAACAGCACATGCAACATGGCAACAACAGCAGCACAAAATAGCGCTGGTTTGGCCGTCAGAGAGGCTGCGCTGGGGTGCCTGTGCAACCTGTCACTAGAGCAGCAGGTGCAGCAGCGGCTGGCGGAGGGCAGCATCCCTGCTTTGCTGCTGGCTATGACAACAGCAGCAGCAGCAGGGGCCGGCAGCAAGGATTGCAGCACTGGCAGGAGCACTGCCGCAAGTGCATCATCATCAGCAGCAGCTGGTCCTCGGCTGCCTCCAAGAAAGCAGCAGCCGCGGCAGCAGCCAGGCGCTGCATCTGCAGGTAAAGCAGACGGCTGCAGCCAGCAGCAGCAGCTGCTGGCAGTGCAGCGCGCAGCAGTGCTGCTGTCCAGGGCGGCCAAGCAAGCTGCAGGTCTACAGCAGCTGCAGCAGCTGCGGGCGCTGCCGCAGCTGCTGGATGCTGTTGCAGCTGTAGGCGCAACGCATCAGCAGCAGCAGTGTGGCAATCAGCAGCAGCAGCAGCAGCAGCAGGAAAGCGACAGCTCTGCAGCGCTGCTGCCGGGCTGGCTGGATGCCGCCTGGCGTATAGTTGCGCAGCTCACAGCACAGCCCGGGGCTTGCAGCAGCAGCAGCGCTGGAGAGGCTGCTGCGGCTATCGCTGCATGCCTGGCAGTGCTGCGAACTCCAGCTAGCAGCAGCAGAACAGCTAGCACCACCACCGGCACTGAAAAGTCGTCTTCTAACAGCAGCAGCAGCAGGAGCAGCAGGAGCAGCAGCAGCAGACTCTCTGATGCTGTGCAGGGCAACGCTGCGCTCGTGCTGGGCCACTTTGCAGGCGAGTCCTGCTGGCACCCGCAGCTGCGCAGCGCTGATGCGGTTGGGGTGCTTGTGGCTGTGGCGTATGCTCACGGCCGCGGCAGCGCTGTGGCGCGCAATGCGGCGATTGGTCTTGCGAGGATGGCGCATGATGCGGAGATGATGGAGCGGCTGCGGGAGCTGCATGGCATTGAGATCATCTACCAGTACGTGCGGCCCTGAGGCATGGCTGGGAATGCGCAGCAGCTGTGCAGCAGCCGGTGCTGTGGGTGTGCTGGTTGGCTGTTATGTTTCAGCATGGCAGCGGCAGCGCTGTGGCAAGAAGCGCAGCAATTGCGCTGGCGCGGATGGCGCATGATGCGGAGATGATGCAGCGGCTGCGAGAGCTGCACGGCATTGAGATCATTTATCAGTACGTGCGGCCGTGATGCATCTCCCTGACCTACTAGCATGCGGCAGCGGCGTTGCGCGCAACACAGCTATTGCTCTGGCTAGGATGGCTAGGGACCAGCAGGTGATGCAGCGGCTGCGGGAGCTGCATGGCATTGAGATCATTTATCAGTACGTGCGGCCGTGATGCAGTTTGTTGACCTGTTAGGATGTGGCAGCGCTGTGGCTGCCTGGATTGCTAATTACAGCTTGCTTGTTTACACTTGCGCGCAATGCAACGATTGCGCTGGCGCGGATGGCACATGATGCGGAGATGATGCAGCGGTTCCGGGAGCTGCACGGCAGCGAAAAAAATCATCATTGTTTACGGCTGTGAGGTATGGATTGGCATTCGCATCAGCGCACAGTCGATTGCGTGGGCGTGCTGGCGGCTCAGTTGCCAGTGTTGCCGTTCAGCAATGCCGCGGCTGCTGGGCAGCAGCGGCAGCGGCAGTGCTGTGGCTTGCAACTTGTGTTGAATGCAGTGACTGCGCTAGCACAGATGGTGAGGGGTGAGGGGACTGCGCTAGCACGGATGGTGAGGGGTGAGGGGATGCAGGGATGGCGGAGCGCCGCAACCGGGTTGCGGGTGTAACACCTTGCCACTGTGCCGGCGGCTGTGACCGCAACGCAATGTGTAACACATGCCGCACTGCACATGGCATGTGTGTTGGGACTCCAGGCGCTAGACATCCTCTTCTTTTAGGGGTGGCCTTGCATTGCACTTTTCAATTGCAATTGTTTTACACATGATGTAACAAGCGTTCTTATGCTGACACCCTTGCCATGCAGTGCAGCAGTCAGGACTGTGATTACTACTGCAGTGACTGCAAGCCTTGCAGGGCTTGAGCCTGGCAGCTTTGCTGTCGGGTCTCAGCTCTCCCTGCCATACTTAACTATTGATCTATATCGTTTACTGCATGTGTCTGGTGTGACAGGCATGGGCAGTTGTAAGCAGGCGAGCTGAGATAACGACCCCACGAATACATGTGATTACGCTGACCGGACACATCGCATTAAGGCCGAACTGGACCAACGACTGCTTTCTGGTATTTGTTACAACCCAATATAAGTTATATCTGGATTTAAAAGGGAGTCTGACAGCTGCAGCCTGCAGGCAGGGCTTTCGAAGGAGGGAAGTTGTTTCGCTGGATACCACCCTAACGTGCACGCAGCCCACCGTCGACATTTCATTCTGCTGCATATAAGCTGTGTTAAATACGCATGCTGTGTGTTCAGTGCTGGCTTGAAGCTTGACGCTTGGATCGCACACGCTTCAACGCTGGCCTTCGAAGCTATGGCCGTTCTATACTGGTAACAACTCCTTCAAACGCGCTTCAAATGTCACCACTGGGCAATGCAGCGAGGCAGGTACCCGGTTCCGGCACAGCAGCAGCAGGCGAGGCTACTGCACAGCTTCTAGCCCCGGAGGCCGAAACTCCCAAGCAGAGGGAACCAATTTCAGCACATCACAACGCTCTGGTGCAGGCAGCCGACACATCATCGATGCAGGAGCAGCAAGTGCAGCAAATACAGCATACCATTTCTCCACAGCTACCTGCTGTCACTTCACCACTGTCTGTTTTGTCCCTAAGGCTGTTTCCACCAGAGCTAGAGCAGCAATTCTGGCATTGCGAATCAGCGGTCAACGTTTGTCAGATCATGGATTACATCAGCCTGGGCTTCACAGTGGCAAACCATGGCCTGCTTCTGACAGGTGGGCGGCAGTAACAGCAGCAGCAGCAGCAGCAGGCAGCAGCAGCAGCAGCAGCAGCAGCAGCAGCAGCAAGCAGCAGCAAAAAGCAGCGAACAGCAGCAGCAGCAGCAGCAGCAGCAGCAGCAGAGCTCATAAATTCAGCGGTACGGGTAACAGCATCATGCATAGCGTTCATACTTGATGTGCCAGCCAGGCACCCCTCCTGATGATGTTGGACACTGCCATAATGCCAGCGCCGCCACTGCCGCTTGTGTTTGCAAGCAGCAGACTGGCCGTAAAAGCAGAGCGCGAGCCACACTCTGCAGTCGATCTGCACCCTTGCCGGGCCGTACAGCTCTGTGCCCAGCACTTGCAGCCAGCAGCAGAATGATCGTGCGAGTAGCGCAGGTCACACTCTGCTGTCACACTCATCACGCAGGTCACACTCTGCTGTCACACTCACCACGCAGGTCACACTCTGCTGCCACACTCATCACGCAGGTCACACTCTGCAGTCAGTTCTACACCCATGGCAAGCCGTACAGCTCTGTGCTCAGCACATGCAACCAGCAGCACCACAAACAGGCTTTCCACGTCAAACACCAAATCACCCCTGCAGCTAGTCAAGACATACTCTCAGAGTAGCAGGCTGCTGCTAAGAAACATGTCACAAGACTGCTGCTGCTGCTGCTGCTGCTGCTGCTGCTGCTGCTGCAGGCCAGCTGCTGCGCGCCGGATCAGCCAGCCTGGCGCCTTGGCTGTTGCTGTCCCCCCCAGGGGCTGGGGTGCCGCTGTGCTTCGTGCTGCCGCTGCTGCTGCTGCCGCTGGTGGCACTGCTGCAGCTGCTGTACATGCGCAGCCGCCCACAGACATACCAGCGGCACAGGTAAGGCCATAGCTGCTGCTGCTGCTTTTGCTTCTGCTGGCCGCTGATGCTACTGCCGCTGGTGGCGCTGCGGCAGCTGCTGTACATGAGGGCGCAGCCGCGGGCATACCAGCGGCACAGGTGCGGCCGTAGCTGCTCCAACTGTTGCTGCTGCTGCTGCTGCCGCTAGTGATGTTGCTGCAGCTGCTCTACACGCACAGCCGGCTGCAGGCATACCAGCGGCACAGGTTGCGGGATGAACATTCAATAACGTATTGATGAACCTGAACCTACCCTCCTACTGCTGCTGCTGCCGCTGCTGCTGCTGCTGCTGCTGCTGCTGCTGTAGGCTGGCAATCACTGCCATAAACCGCTTAGTGCGGCTGGCCATTCTATGCAGCCATGCAGTAGCCTGGAAGGAGCATTTCTTTGCCTGCAGCTCTGAACCCATCCACCACCAGCACCACTACAACATGTACAGGTTCATCCACCAGACAAACAGCAGCAGCAGCAGCAGTGGCGGCAGCAGCAGCAGCAGCAGCAGCAGCAGCAGCAGCACGTGGCTGGTGCTGTTGAAGTATCTGGTGGCGCCGCACCTGATATTTTTAAACCATGCCAACTTCTGGCTCCCATGGAGGTGACCCTCTTTCTTTGAACCCTGTTTGTGTTGTTATCTTGTTGATTCAAGCACACAATAACATACATTGTTACCTTGTTGATTCAAGCACACAGTAACATACATTACCATGGTGTTCAAGCCTACACCTTGAAATGATACATTGATTGGCAGTGCAAGTACCAGTAGGTGGCGTGTCGTGCACGTGTCGTCATATCTGTATTTTTGATCCAGGCCAAAAAGGCAGTGTGATCGGCAAGGAATGGCCAGTTGCACTATTATTTCAGATATTTTCACCGTTGGCTGCAGGTACTCGCTGCCGCTGCAGCTTGCCACGCTAGCAGTGCAGCTGCTGATGAGCTGCCGGCTGTGCGTGTGCCGCATGGCGGGCAGTGAAGGGCTGCAGCCGGCAGTGCAGGCCACCTGCAGGTGAATGTGCAAACGACATAACCAGTGTGTGTTTTGCCTAACAGCAGGCAGCAACACACACATGAACATGTTGAAAGGAGTGTGCCGCTTTTTGCGCAGTTCACATGTTGAAATGGTTTGGGCAGCAATACGAAAGTGCAACATCAGCATGCAGGCAGCAGAAGGATGGCCAGCCAGCAAACAACCATCTGCTACTTCTGCTGCTGCTGCTGCTGCTGCTGCTGCTGCTGCTGCTGCATTGTCGTGTTTCTGCAGGGGCCTGCGCAAAGCTGCTGAAGTGGCGGCAGGGTTTTTGCTGGGCGGCATCCAGCTGGTAAACCCTAAACCCCAGCCCCAGATCTGCTCTGGGGTTCAGGCCGCTGCGCAGCTGCAGTGGTTTAGCGCGGCGCTGCTGCTGCTGGTGCTTCCGGGCATGGTGGTTTATGTCTTGGAGCTAAACCTTAAAGTTGCGTTTTTGCGGGGGCAAAGAGAAAGAGGTCTGCTGCTGCAACCTGGCCTGCAGCTGCTGTCTGACAATGCACTGGCTTGTGGTGCTGTGGGTGTGGCGGTAATGGTGACTGTGTGGTTTTTTTGTGAGGGTTTAGTGGCGGCAGCCGGACCGCTGAGCTGTGAGTCGGCAGGGTGGCTGGGCATGCAGTGGCAGCCGTTGCGGGCGGTGCTCGGCGGCCGTCTTTATATGCAGTGACACATCACACTGCAGCCTCTCATTGGCTGTTGATTTGAGTTTGCACTGGTTTGCTGAGTGACGGTGCGGGATCCAACTGGCTGGGCATGCAGTGGCAGCCGCTGCGGGCGCTGCTCAGCAGCTCAGCGTAATGATGCATATACGACATTCTATATGGCTCCATGGCGTGAAAGAACTACAGCAAACCCTTAATGCACGCATACGGCATTACAGAGCATTTGGGGCAAACACCCCAAACACACAGCACAGCTCAGCACCTGCATGAAGGTGCATGGTCATGCATTTACTTCGGATCATCAGAATCCAGGAGCTGATCAACTCATCCTTTTACAGAACCATGGCGGGGCAGTGGCACTGTTTTTTCCCACATGCCTGAGGCAGCAAGCCGTGCTGTGGCACATTAATTTTATCTCATGAGAGCATGATGAGTGCGCCATACATGGAGTTGATTCCAACGTTGCTGCTGCTGCTGCTGCTGCTGCTGCTGCCGCTGCTGTTGTTTCGAACAGTTGTGGCAGCTGTGAACAGCACGTGTCAGTGGTTGGGCATAGTATGCTGCTGCTCTGGACAATGCAGGTCGCATTGGCCAATGCATGTTCCGGTTGGCAGCACTGGCGGTCTGCAGCGTGATTGACTGCCATGCATGGCATGCATGCTGTGTGTGAACTGAGGTCTTTGCACTGGGCCGCGGGTTCATAATGGTATGCTCGCAGATTGCTGCTAGTGGGCCACGCCCAAACCTTTTGTGTTATCTGTTGTGGGTCTCAACCCACAATTGTTGACGTCCTTGGCTATCCCAAAGTCCCACAGAGTTGGTCTGATTTGTGAATGACTCAGCCTCAGAGAGTCTCTGGCAGCTGAGATATGACATTTTTACGCATGGTAAATGCACAAGCGTTCACCTGCAAGCAATGCTGGTCCAGAAGCCCTCCTTCCTGAAGGCTCCTGGCGCTCCAAGTGGGCTGTCCCTGACAGCTGGCCCTGGCAGGCCCCTGCAAGTCTCTGACAGCAAAAAAAAATTCAGCGCTGAATGTTGCTGAATTCACCAGCTGCCAGTGGCTTCACCAGCTGCCAGTGGCTGAAAGTTGCTGAAACAGGGGGGGTTGGCTCACAGTGCAGCCGGCCCTGGCAGGCCCCTGCAAGCATTGCTTGGCACAGCAGAAGATCCCCTGGCCCAGCATTGCTGCAAGGTGCGTATGTATGCAACGAGAGTGGTTATCTGGAAAAGGATCCGTATAAAGCGGGTCGTTCACGGCAGCACACAGGCACTTAGTGCCAGTGACTGCTCCTGGCCAGCCATGGCGGGACAGCAGCATGCAGGTCCTGGCAAGACAGCAGCCCGTGCTGCTGCAGCAGCATGTAATTCGTGGTCATGCATATCTGGCAGCAAGTAAAATGCCTGCTTCCAACAACAAGCCCTCATTCAAGTCCGTGTGTCACCTGGCGTTTCGGTTCGCCCTGCCCGGAAACCGATTCCGCACAACAGCTTGATCATTGCTTTGCTGCAGGATCATAATATAAAGCATTGGTTTAAATTAACTTATTTGTTACTCCAAATACAAAGAATCAAGTGCAGCTGCTTCTGTTTTTGCGGTCGGCTCCACGGCCGTTGACCCGTCCGCACACAGCGTTTGTAGTCCAGCTGCTGTTGAACAGTAATTGCGCAGTAATCCAAGAAAAATCTTTATTGCTTCAGCGAATGACTGACCCGGGCGTCATGAGCAGCATCCGCGTCAGCTGCGTTGTACTGCTGCTGCTCAGCCTGGCCGCTGCTGCTGCAGCAGCACGCACGCTGCCTCAAAGCGCCCCTGCCGCAACACCGACAACTACGATCGAACAGAAATCGAAGCGAACCCGCAGCAGTGCAGCTGCGGAGGATCAGCGTTCCCTGCACAAGGCAGCAGCTACTGCTGCTGCCAGCCGTGCGTCTGCTGCACCTGTAGCAGCAGTACATGAGTCAGCAGCAGCAACTGCAGCCCACGGAGGCGGCGGCATGTCTGGTGGTGGTGGTGGTTTTGGAGGTGGCATGTCTCATGGCGGTGAGTACCGTTTGATCAAACAAAAACAAAATCAAGTGACAGCCTGTTTGCTGTGTGTGGAGACCTGGTGGTGGTGGTGGTGGTGGTTTTGGAGGTGGCATGTCTCATGGGGGTGAGTGATATTATGAGAGAGGATAGTTATATTATGGGTCCTGGCACCATCTCAGATGGTATGAGCTATCTTAGATGGTATGAGCCACCTTTGATGGTACGAGAATTTTGATAAAACAAGTGACAGCCTGTTTGCTGTGGAGGTCGTCAGGTATTTGGTGCAACGTAGTTGCCTGTGCACACCATGCAACCCCTCTTCTTTCTTCTTGTTCTCGTGCAGGTGGCTTTGGAGGTGGCATGTCTGCTGGTGGACACCAGCTGCCCTCACTTTGCTGCTGCTGCTGCTGCTGCTGCTGCTGCTGCTGCTGCTGCTGCTGCTGCTGCTGCTGCTGTGTACTGTGTAACCCCTGTCCTATGTAACCTCTCTGCAACAACTTTTTCTTCTTCTCTCCTGCAGGCGGCTTTGGAGGCGGACACAGTGGAGGAGGCTTTGCTGCTGCTGCTGCTGCTGCTGCTGCTGCTGCTGCTGCTGCTGCTGCTGCTGCTGCTGCTGTGTCCTGTGTAACCCCTCTTCTACAACTTTTTTTCTTCTCTCGTGCAGGTGGCTTTGGAGGTGGCATGTCTGGTGGAGGACACAGTGGAGGAGGCTTTGGCAGCAGCACTGGCAGCAGCAGCATGATTAGCTCCTGTCTGTGTAACCCCTCTTGCACAACGTTTTCTCTTCTCTCGTGCAGGTGGATTTGGAAGCGGCATGTCTGGTGGACACAGTGGGGGAGGCTTCGGCGGCAGAACCGGCAGCAGCGGCATGACTAGGCATGATCAACTCCTGTCCTGTGTAACCCGTCTTCTACAACGCTTTCTTCTTCTTCTCTCGTGCAGGTGGCTGTGGGGGCGGCATGTCTGCTGGTGGACACAGTGGAGGAGGCTTCGGCAGCAGTACTGGCAGCAGTACTGGCAGCATGGCACACAACCACGGCACCGGTCACTCTGACTGGGGCAGCAGCAGCAGCGGCAGCGGCAACACACATCAGGCTTGGAATGATTTTGACAGGTTCACCACGCCAATCATGCAGCCCTGGTTTGGTGGGGCTGCGCCATTCCAAGATTGAATGCTGGCTCCGATCGGGTTAGGAGGCGAAGCATCAGGAGCTGATGATTGCAATGCGCTCTGTAGCGGCAAGTCTGGCAGCTCAGGGGCATGCGGCGTGGCCAGTGACGGTGACTGCTGCTGCCAGCTGACAGGTGGGTCCTTGTGCTGCTGGCTTGTGTGGTTTAGGCTTGTGTTCGTTTAGGCTTGTGTGGTTTAGGCTTGTGTGGTTCAGGCTTGTGCGGTTTTGGGTTTTGAGGTTCAAGGTGGTGAGAGGCTGCCAGCTGACAGGTGGGTGATGGTGCTGCTGGGTTCAGGGTTGTGGGAGGCTGGCAGCTCACGGGAATGCAGCTCTGGTTTTGTGCTGCACCCCCCATTCTAAAATGCTGACTCCGATGATCAGTTTTAGTGGTCAGTTTGGAGGTCAGTTCGGGGGTCAGCCATCGGGGGCTGATTGCAGTGCGCTGTGTGCCGCCAAGGCTGGCAGCTCAGGCGGTGTGACCAGTGACGGTGACTGCTGCTGCCAGCTGACAGGTGAGCATTTGTTTCACGAATACGCCCTCCTTCATTGTGTTTTATTGTTGCTGCCAGCTGCCAGCTGTAAGGTGTACGGCATTCTTACAATGCAGTGTGTCCGTTGTTACAATGCAGTGTGTCCGTTGTTACAATGCAGTGTGTCCGTTGTTACAATGCAGTGTGTCCGTTGTTACAATGCAGTGTGTCCGTTGTTACAATGCAGTGTGTCCGTTGTTACAATGCAGTGTGTCCGTTGTTACAATGCAGTGTGTCCGTTGTGTCTGCCGCGCCTGTAAACAGAGAGGGCTTGCATGGCCATGATGCTAACTTCTCTTTGGTCGCTGCTGCTCCCGCTGCTGTGCTGCTGCTGCTGCTGCTGCTGCTCCACCCTACATGAATCACCTGGGCACCTGCTAGGCCTTCTGGGAGGTGAGCCGGCTGTCTGGTGGCATGGCGGCTCAGCTGCAACATCAGTGACAGTTGTCATTTCTGAAATGTAACAGCCAAACATTCACTGTTTCAATTTGAAACCAGTGGCTGCTTCATCCTGACCGCACAGAAATGGTGGTGACCCTGCACTGCTAGCCTTGCCAGGAAGGCGCAGCACACAAGCATCACTGCTGCTCACCAGCTGCCCTCGCTTTGCTGCTGCTGCCCTGCAGGCTGCTGGCGCGCGTCCACCTTTGACTGCTTGACCTGCGTGATGTCAGCCTACAGGTGCTACTAGCAGTGTTGGCGTGACTAGCTGCACCAATGTGCAGGGTTGGGTAGCGGCAGCAATTGCAGCACCTGCGGCAAGCTAGCTAACGGCATTAAGGACAGCACGTGCTGCAGTCCGTGTATGTAATGGCTGCCCACATGGGCGTTGTTCCTGGTTATGTAACATCTTGTGTGCGAGCATTTGACATGCGCCACCCAGCTGAGGTGATCGCTCAACTTGTTACAAAAGAATGACACTCGGATCACTTCCCCTCAGACCGACTTCCCAGGGGTAGTCATGGCGGCAAAGTGACATGGCAGGCTGGCCATGGCCATCACATGGCCACACACAGCCGGCACTGCCTGCCAACCTCCACAGTATGGCTTGCACATGCACCATTTGACACATCGTGATGATGCATCAGCACGGTGATAAGGCAGTGAAGCAGCGGCTGCATGCACGATTTGATCAAAGCGTGGCTGCCGGTGGCAAGCACCTGATGCAGACACCAACCACAGAGCAAAGTTGCTGCGTGAAGCGTCCACCCCTCTTGTCTACAGTCCCTTGTATCACAAAGCTGTTTCACACTGCACAGTGCATGGAAACAACATCGAGGCCCACATGCTGCCGTAGCAGCATGCCACAGCCAGCACTCCGTGCTATAACCCAGCCCTCTCACACACCCACACACTCTGTTCTTCTTCACATACCCTACGCGCTAGCTTGCTGCGCCATGCAGTTGCTGCTGCTGCGCCAGAGCTCCGACGCAAAACTCTCCTTAGCATTTGCTGCTGCTGCTTGTGGATACCTTGCTGCAGAATCAACTGCTGCGGTGTCGCGGCAGCAGCCGCCGCTGCTTCAGAGCTCCGACTTGTCAGTGTCCTCAGCTGCCGCCGCTGCTGCTGCGTTCCCTGGCACCAACTCAAATGCTGCTGCTGCCTCACAGCTCCGACTTGTCGCTGACCTCAGCTGCTGCATCCTCCGCAGCCTCCTCAACATCCGCTGCTGCCGTGTCATCGCCCTTGCTGCTGCTGCTACCGCCTCAGAATCACCAGATGCTGCTGCTGCTGCCTTAGAGCTCCGACTTGTAACTTTCCTCAGCTGCTGCATCCTCCGCAGCCTCCTCAGCATCTGCTGCTGCTGCCTTGTCATCACCCTTGCTGCTGCTGCTGCCGCCTCAGAATCACCAGCTGCTGCTGCCTCAGAGCTCCAACTTGTCACTATCTGCATCCTCCGCAGTTTCATCCTCTGCTGCTGCTGCCGTGTCTTCACCCTTGCTGCTGCTGCTGCTGCTGCCGGGCAGCTCAGCAGTCACTCCCAGCTGGCCCTTGATGAGCTCGTACATCCGCTGCGTGAAGCCCTGCAGAAAGTGACAACAGTTGTGACAATGTTACAACAGGTGTAAATAATATATTGCAAGCAACAAGCTGTGCGTGCATTAGCGCAAACACACAAGAGGTCAGGGGGACGCACATTGCAACCAAACCAGACAAAGCATGCGGTTGTCAAAAGAAGCCATTAATACATTGTTCCTCTCACAACAGTGTAACAAAATAACATAACAATCACGCACCTTGGGGTCATCCGATTCGAAGCCGCTCTCCAGCAGGGCTGTCTCATACAGCAGCGCTGCGGTGTCCTTGGCGGTGGTGTCATCCTTGTCAGCAACAACCTGTTATAACAGCAGGGTTTAGGGTCAGAGCAGCAGCAGCAGCAGCAGCAGCAGCAGTGGCGCAGCTTGTCAGCAACAGCAGCAGGAGGTTCGCTACTGGTGGTGTTCTCATAGAGCAGCGCTGCGGTGTCCTTGGCGGTTGTGTCGTTCTTGTCAGCAACAACCTGTTATAAAAGCAGGGTTTAGGGTCAGAGCAGCAGCAGCGGCGGGGCAGCTTGTAAGCCACAGCAGCAGGAGGTTCGCTACTGGTGGTGTTCTCATACAGCAGCGCTGCGGTGTCCTTGGCTGTTGTGTCATCCTTGTCAGCAACAACCTGTTACATTTGCAAATGACATGTTATATTGAAGGGCAGAAGAGGCGGCAGCGGCATCCGGAGGTTGTTGATAACTTGCTGTTGGCGGCGGCCGCTGCTGACTCAGCATGCACGGCATTACGTCCTAGCCACAGCTCTTCAGGAGTTGTGATCTCCAGCCTGTACTGGTCACATGCATTCAAACAACACAGCATTGACAACTACATTGTTGCAGAACAAACCCTGCACCCACCTTGTCCTTGAGGCTAGCAATGAGGGGGTGGTGGGAATTGATCCTGACCGTGCGCTGACCACGCATGCATGCCCACAAACAGACATCCAAGCCCGATGCACAAGCAAGAGAACTTTCCCGGAAGACCACGCAAAGGTCAGCGTACAAGACAACCGCAACACCATGAAACAATATCAAACAAACCCTACACCCACCTTGTCCTTAAGCCCTGCAATCAAGGGGTGGTCGGGGTTGATCTCCAGCGTGCGCTGACCACGCATCATGGCGGCACGTGAGGGGTCGTTGAAGGCCTGTGGCAGCAGCAGCAGCAGCAGCAGGAGCAGGAGCACAGCAACAGCAGGCATGCAGTGTGAGGTGCGGGTTCCCAGCAGTGTAAAACTTGTGGCTGTGTGTCAAGCTGAAGAATTGCTTGAGATGGGCTGGCTCAGGCATGCAGAAAAGTGCAGATCATGTTGGGTGACGTTGTGTCATAAGTACATAATATATGCTGTTATGCTACATAACAGCGTTACATGACACATCAGTTATTCAAACTCACCGAGGCCTTCATGATACGCTCCATGTTGGCAGACTGGCCCCACTTGCTGGCCACCACCACACAAGGACCCAAGGTGCAATTAGTGACAGTAACATAACATCACTAACATGCTACATGACATGTCATTTGCACTCCCCGAGGCCTTCACGATGCGCTCCATGTTGGCGGACCGGCCCCACTTGCTGGCCACCACCACGCAGGGCGCCACAAATCAAATAACAGTTGCGTACAAGAACTAACATGTTACACGTTATATAACATGTCATGGTCGGTCACCGAGGCCTTCATGATGCGCTGCGAGTTGGCTGACTGCCCCCACTTGCTGGCCACCACCACACAAGGCGTCACTTGTCAAAAACCAGTTGCGTACAAGAAGTAACATGTTACAAGTTACGTAACATGTCATTTGTGCTTACCGAGGCCTTCATGATGCGCTCCATGTTGGCGGACTGCCCCCACTTGCTGGCCACCACCACACAAGGGGTGCTCGACAGGCGCTTGCTCAGCTTCACGCCAGCAACCTGCGTTGGCAGCAGCAGCAGCAGAGGCAGCAGCAGAGGATCAGCATGCGCACTTGCAGCAGACATGCAGCTACACAAGGGGTGGATGACAGGCGCTTGCTCAGCTTCACGCCAGCGACCCGAGGAGTGGAAACAAAATTCAGCAGCAGCGGTAGCAGCAACAGAGGCCTAGCATGCGCACTTGCAGCAGAAATGCAGCTACACAAGGCGTGCTCGACAGGCGCTTGCTCGGCTTCACGCCAGCGACCTGAGGGGCAGCAACAGCAGCAGCAGCAAAGAGGGTTGAGCAGTAGAAGTCGCAGAGGGCACTACTGCATGCTCAGCTTCAGAGAATCAGCTGGTTCATGTTCATGTTGAGGACAGCATCATCATCAACAAATGCCACCCCTGCCACTCAATGCACAAAGACTCTTCCTTTGACCAGGGTATTGCTCTTCAATCACGCAGTGAACGTGTGAATAACACAATAAATGATCAAAGTAACGCACCTTGCTGCCCAGCAGGTCCTTCCACCAGATTGTGAGGGGCGTGAAGGACTCCTTCAGCGCCTTGGCAGCCTTGTTCATGCATGACTGGGACCAGGTGTAACAAATTAACATGCATGACACACAAATATAACACAAAAGTCACGCACCTTGCTGCCCAGCAGGTCCTTCCACCAGCCTGTGAGGGGCTTGAAGCTCTCCTTCAGCGCCTTTGCTGCCTCCTTCTTGGCCTTGGCGGCACCCTCCTTGTCCTGCAGTATGTTCAGGGTTTTGCAGGTAGCTTCAGGTTGGGCAGGGAAGCAGTTTTCAATGGCCTCCTTCAGCGCGTTGGCAGCCTCCTTCTTGGCCTTGGCGGAAGCTTGAAGGTGCATTGCTGTGCTGTTCATTAACAGTTCGTCCTTTCACACATGTGCCTGCCTGAGCCACTGGTGTCGTGTCCACATGCTCCACATGTAGAGTTGGTGACAAATACAAGTGGATAAGGCAGATGGATCGTGGGTCAAAAGGAAGCAAGACACACATGTACTTTGCTCAATGCATGCGAGCTGTTGCCCACATGCAGATGTAATCAGTGGGTACATGCCTGCCTGAGCCGCTGGTGTCATGCCCACATGCTCCGCGGGACAGAAATAGAGGTCATGACACAAGCAGATGAGGCAGATGTGATGTGGTGCTACAGCCAGTGCAAGCAGGCACCGCTCAGAGAGCAATTTGCAAAGGGCAAGGTTTCCAGGTCTTTTTTTCCATCGACGTGAGCGCCCACACATTCTTCTGCAGTGTCAGCCAACTTCATGCCCAAAACACGCAGGCACAAGTCAGAAAGCAAACAAACTTTTTTTTAAAAAAAGCAGGGTTTAAGCACGCACCTCTCCCTCAGCCTCTGCTGTGGTGTCCACATCCTCCTTAATATGCTGGCAAACTTGAGGCCCCAAAACATGCAGGCACAAGCCAAACAGCGAACACGCAGCAAGCAGGGTTCGAAGCACGCACCTCTCCCTCGGCCTCTGCTGTGGTGTCCACATCCTCCTTGGCGATGTTGGCAAACTTGAAATCTTCAAACTCGGTGAGCTGCTGCATCACGTACTCATCCAGCACGTCGGTGAGGTACATCACCTCGTAGCCCTGCAAAATAACATATATGTAACAGAATGACATGTTATTGTTGTCATGCAGCAACAGCAGCAGTAGCAGGGGAGCGTCAGCGGATGCATCACGTACTCATCCAGCAGGTCGGTGAGGTACATCACCCGGTAGCCCTGTGAAAAATGACATGTTATTTGTCATTCGTCATTTGCAGCAGCAGCAATGACAGCAGCAGCAATGACAGCAGCAATGACAGCAGCAGGGGAGCGTCAGTGGATGCAGCACCTGCTGGTTCACTAGATGGTCTTCTGCCCCAGCTTTATGCACTGCGTGCCTAAACCCTCAAACCTTGGAGCATGTGCTGCACCCTAAACCCTGCACCATAATGCCCCAGAAACCCACCTCAGCAACCAGCTTCTCAGCAAAGGGACTGCGGGCCACCTCGTCTTGGCTCATGCCCGCAATCCAGTAGATGGTCTTCTGGCCAGGCTTCCTGCGGGACACGCCTAAACCCTCTACCCTTTCAACTCTCCAGAACCCTAAACCCTGCACCATAATGCCTCAAAAACCCACCTCAGCCACCAACTTCTCTGCAAAGGGATTGCGGGCCACCTCATCCTGGCTCATGATCGCAATCCAGTAGATGGTCTTCTGGCCGGCTTCATGCGGGACACGCCCCAACCCATACAACCCTGAGGCAAATTGAAACCTGGAAGCCTCCTGGAACTTAAACTAAACCTCCTGAGGCCCCTTAAACCCACCTCAGCAACCAGCTTTTCAGCAAAAGGGCTGCGTGCGACCTCATCTTGGCTCATGCCCGCAATCCAGTAGATTGTCTTCTGGCCAGGCTTCATGCGGCTGACATAGCCGGAAAGGGAAGTGAGCTCCTTAGGAGACTTGGAGGTGTAGAAGCGCAGCAGCTTGGCTAGCCGGCCCCTGCAGGGTTTAATGCAGTTACGAGTTCAGGTTGTCACGGTTCAGCTGTGTGATCCAAGGGTTTAGTTTGTATCAAACATCTGACAGAGAGGTGAGCTCCTTGGGGGACTTGGAGGTGTAGAAGCGCAGCTTGGCCAGACGGCCCCTGCAGGATTCAGGGTGGTACCGCCTTACAGCGAGTGTAGGCCGCTTGCAGTGTCCGCTGCTTCGGCCAGTTGAACCACCCCCTCAGGTGCACAACATTGGCGGCCTGCTCCCAAGGCTAACGCAAAATAGCTCATGTCAGGCGCTGGCGTTCAGCGCAACGGCACCTGTTACAGATCGCGACAGGGCAGCCGCTAAACCGCACCTGTTGTTGTCGTCCTCCAGCACTCCCAGCTTCAGTGCGCGGCCAAACTCCTTCCAGAAGGTGCCAAAGGCCTTGCAGGCGTCACCGGTGGGCTTCTCGGCATCTGTTTGATTTTGACAGCAGCAGCAGCAGCAGCAGCAGCAGCAGCAGCAGGGTGTTTGATAACTCCTTCCAGAAAGTGCCAAAGGCCTTGCAGACATCACCAGTGGGCTTCTCGGACCTGTCATCTGCAGGGTTAGATGGTTTTATACACAGCAGCAGCAGCAGCAGCAGCAGCAGCAACAGCAGAGGCAGAAGCAGCAGCTTGTTGAAAACTCCATCCAAAAGGCAACAAAAGCCTGCATTTCCCATGTGTATCCGGCGCTTGCCGTCTCAAAGCAGCTGCAGTCAGACATCAACAGACAGAGCAGCAGCAACAGCGGCTGCAGACAAACATACTCACCGTCGCTGCTGTCGTCGGCGTTGCATGCAGCCTCGTCATCCGCCATCTTCCTAATTGCATGCAGTAGCACAGCAGCAGCACAACCAAAACAGCCTTGGGACATTCAATGCACTATCCTGAACACAACATGCAACGCGTCTCACCGTCGCTGCTGTCGCGGCCTCATCATCCGCCACCTTCTCTAATACACGACCACAAAAGGATTTGTGTAAAAAGCAGCCGCCGTACACAGCAGCACACTCACCGTCGCTGCTGTCGTCAGCGTTGCAAGCAGCCTCGTCGTCCGCCATCTTCTTGCTGGCATGCAGTAGCACAGCAGCAGCACAACCAATACAACCTTGGGGCACCGAGTGCACCCCTGACACAACTCCTGAACCCACACGCAAAGCGTCTCACCGTCGCTGCTGTCGTCGGCGTTGCATGCAGCCTCGTCGTCCGCCATCTTTGCCATCTTTTCCCGGCATCACACCAACGACCAACAATTTCTGGGCAGTTGCCACCTGAAACAACACCTACAGCACTCTCACCGTCGCTGCTGTCGTCGGCGTTGCATGCTGCCTCGTCATCCGCCATCTTCTTGATCGCATCCAGCGCCTTGCGCACGAGCTTCTTCTTGATCGTGCGCAGGCTGGCGTGGTGCTGCAAGCGAAACAAGCAGAACGAACAAAGAAACATAGCAGTGCAGCACAGCACAACAGGTTGAGTAAGGTGCCTGTGCGCAGCCTGTTGATGGTGCGGAGGCTGGCGTGGTGCTGCAAGGGGGAAGCACAATCGAAAAAAGCAGCAAATGCAACACGGTGTTGAGCTAGGGTTGAGGGTTGAGGGAGCGGCAGTAACTTGCGCACGACCTTCTTCTTGATGGTGCGCAGGCTGACGTGGTGCTGCAGGAAACAACACAAAAGACACGAAGCATCACAGCACAGCATACCAAAACAGTTGAGCGGGGTGTGTGTGTGCACGAGCTTCTTCTTGATGGTGCGCAGGCTGGCGTGGTGCTGCAGGAAACAACACAACTATGATAATAAAGCAGCAAATCAGAGACGATTACAAATGCTGTGTTAAATCAGTAGCTGCAGCGCAGCGCACTGCACAGAAGCTCGTTCGTGTTTGATGGTCCTAGGCAAGGCTGGCTGTCAGGGACGCCACAGTGATCGGATGCTGTGCAACACAGCTGGGCTGTGTCATTTGTATACAATAACAATGTTATAACACAACATGTTAATAGTATCATACCCACCTGCAGCATCTCCCTGTTGACGTTGAGGGTCAGGCTGTCGCTGTCCACCACACCGCGCAGGAACGACAGGTACCTGCAGGGTTTTTCACGGCGAGAGGCAGCAGGCAGGGTTAGCGAAGACCGGGCAAGGTGTAGCTGCAGGCATAAGGATCCCAGACACGAGAGTGTACAGCAGTGGCACACAACTCTGTTGTCAACAGTCTGCCGCAAACATCAGCAGCACAACGGCTGGACATGCATAGGGCTTCTGCAATGCTCTGCCAACCCCAGTGACGCTTCCCAGCAGCCTAAACCCCAGCAGACAGCAGGGATTACCCTGAGCAATCCTGAACCCTACCTGGGCAGAAGCTCATCCACATCATCTGAGATGAACACGCGGCGCACATACAGCTTGAGCCCGGCACTGGCGGTGCCACCTGGGGTGGCCTTGGGCTTGGCGCGCTGCAAAGTCAAACGCAACCATAAGGTGATGTTGGCGTTGTTTTGCTGAAATAATCGGATTCAGTTGAGAGGGAAGTGCAGCAGGAGTGCCGGCACTGGCGGTGCCGCCAGGGGTAGCCTTGGGCTTGGCGCGCTGCAAGGTTACACAGCAGCAAGAGAGTAACATAGAATTAGGGTTTTGCACTCGCAAGCACGAGGGGTTTGTGTGGCTTATGCAGAGGGGCGAAGGCCGGCACTGGCGGTGCCGCCGGGGGTCGCCTTGGGCTTGGCGCGCTGCAAAGGATTTGAAACAGCATGACAACAGGCACATGTTTAGATGTTTGCTGCAGGTTCAACTGAAGTTGGCAGATCACGGATTTCAAGGGTGTGCACAGGGTTGTTCTGCTGAGGATGAACAGCACCGCCTTTCAACTCCACGTCATCCCTGACCTAACAAGTGCTGGGACCCTAAACCATGCAAAGTCTTTTCAAAACACACACCAGCACCAGAAACCCTAAACCCTGCATCCACCGCTCATGCTAAACCACACCTGGATGTTGTCGTAGAAGTCCCAGGGGGTGCGCTTGGGGATGAACAGCAGCACCACGTCACCCCAAAACCAGAAACCCAAGTTGCAGAGACCCTAAACCACGTGAGGTATATCAACTGAATGCCGGTTCAAACCCAAAACCCCAAGCCCAATCTTCATGCTAAAAAACACCTGAATGTTGTCGTAGAAGTCCCAGGGGGCGCGCTTGGGGATGAACAGCAGCGCCTTGAACTCCACATCACCCTCGGCGTTGAAGTGGATGCGGTTCAGCGCATCATCGTAGTCCTGCAGGGTTTAGGGTTTGATACGGCAGGGTTTAGAAGGTAAGTAAGGGTTGAGGCAAGGCTCCAGGAGGGCAGTGAGGTTTTTGGCGCATTGGCGGTGCATGCTGTGCTTGATTGAAAGCTGTGTGATGCAGCAAGCTGCCAAACATGAACCATGAACAAGAACGCTGATCCTGTTGGTGCTGCACGCGCAATCAAACCCCCACTAAACCCTACAGGCAGCATAGATCAAAACCCTGAAGCCCTGTTAAACCCCACCTTGCTGACGGCCTTGTAGAACTTGTTATACTCCTCCTCACTGATGTCCTTGGCCTTGCGCAGCCAGATTGCCTGCGGTGCATCGAATAAAACACTTTGTTGTTATGTTATGTCATTACTAGCACAACCCCGTGGCATGATGCCACGGCCCCAAGGGCATACTACTGTGCGTAACATATATTCGAAAGCAGCAACAGATGGTGACCGTCTCTGGCCGATGGAGCTGCATCAGGGTCGTCTTCAAGCTAATTTTTTTTATACTTAATCACATCAATAACTTCTCGGAACCCCGTCCGTCTTTTGCTCGCCCTCACACTTGCACGTTCTCACTTTTGTCCACATCCTCACGCAGACCCTGATGCAGCCGAAGCTCGCTGAGAAATTAGATCAAAGCAAAACAAACTGTTTGAGCTGTGAGGCACCATGATTTCATCGCACCATTTGCAAGCAAAAGCCCATGAAAGGGTCTACTGCGGCCTTTTCTCCGAACAGGGGCAGCCACTTGCCCTCAAGCTTCCGCAAACACCTTTCCTAATTTACTTCAACACATTGATGGGGTGCCTGCGGCTTGCAGCTGCCTGGCACGTCCCCACCAAGGGGTCACCTTATTCTTTTTATATATAGGATTCAGCAGCAAAAGCAGCAGCTTGTTTCAAGTCACAAGTCTGCAAGCAACACACGTAATTGATGCACCGGTTGCCAACTGCTCTGGTCCGCCAACACCTACGTGGCATTGCGCCACCATAGCATGGGGCAGACCCTGCTGCAAACGTAGCATGTGTTATAAGATGTGTTATAACATGCGATGTAACACACCTTGTTGTCGTTGAGGTGCTCCCACTCGGTCACGTTCTGCTTGACCGTCTTGGGCTTCTTCGCCTCCTCCTCCTCGTCCTCCTCATCAACCACATCACCCTCATCATCTGTTATGTAACATGTTATGTGACAGCAGCAGCAGCAGCACACAGGTTGTACTTAGTGCCTGGACTGGCTTCTTCTCCGACACGTCCTCCTCCTCCCCGTCCTCCTCATCCACAACATCACCCTCGTCAACTGTTATGTAACATATTACGTGACAGCTGCAGCAGCAGCAGCAGCAGCAGACGGTTGGAAGTGAGTGCCTGCACTGCAGTCCATAGCCCAGAAGCAGCCAAAGCTGTTCAAAACCATCTGCTGCTGCCACTAGTGCCACTAGTGCTGCTGCTGCTGGTGCTGCTGCACACATTTTGCAAACCCCCTCATAGAGCCGTGTCAGCCTGCCTCACTCCTTTTCTGCGTGACTCACCCTCCTTCTCATCCTTCTCACTCTCCTCATCCTCCTCCTTCTCACTCTCTTTCTCAGCCTCCTCACTCTCCTTCTCACTCTTCTCGTCCGCCTCCACTGGCACCTCCTTCTCAGTGGTGGCCTGGGGTTCAGCACATTGCATGACAGGGTTTACACAGCAGGCAGAAACACAGGGTTTAGCACATGATCCCCGTCAGCAGCCTTCTCCTCCACTGGCACCTCCTTCTCAGTGGTGGCCTGCGGTTTAGCAAGGGTCTACACAGCAGGCTGAAAAAACATGTTTTAGCAATATGTCACTCTAGCTGCAGCCTCCCCCTCCACAGTAGCGGCGTTGGCGAAAGATCCCCATACCCGCAACCTTCACAAAGCCCTGCCACTCGATGGGGAAGACGATGAACGAGGTGTGCTTCATCACCAGCTGCTGTTGCTGCTGCAGCCATTGCTGCTGTTGCTGCTGCTGCCATTGCTGCTGCTGCTGCTGCCACAACTTGCTGTACTCCATCATCAGCTGCTGCTGCCAATGCTGCTGGTATACCCCAACACCCACTATAAAGCCTCCATGAACCCTCAGGTTCAAAGAGCATCTAACTTTAAGATTGAAACCCAAAGCCTCACCTGCAGGTAGATGGGGAAGTTGATGAACTCGCTGTACTTGGTCACCAGTGCCTTCAGGCGGGCCTCGTCAGCGTACTCCTGTTGTTATAACATTGTTACATTTGGCAGTGGAGCGTTGCAGGACAGCAACAGCCGGGCAGCGGGCACAGCGGTCAATGTTGGCTGGATTGGAGGTTGTCAAGGGGCAGAAAAGGCAAGAGCCGACATGCAGCTGTTGAGCAGCTGTTGAGCAGCATGCTGCAGAGGAGGCATCTGCCATGAGCTGCTGACACCTGTAACGCAGCGACTACACTTCTCAGCAGCTGACACGTCGAGCTGCTGCTTCGAAAAAGTGGCAAAATAACACAAAAGTAACAAGGCCCTCCCCAACTCCTCGCCCTCCTTCAGGTGGATCTTGATCAGCGTGCTTCGGCCAAGGTCCTCATTCTCTCCCTCGTCCTCAGACACATCAATCGACACACTGATGAAACAACATGTTGTGCAGCATGTTAATAACACAAACATAACAATTCGCACCTCCTCGCCCTCCTTCAGGTGGATCTTGATCAGCGTGCCGCGGCCAAGGTCCTCATTCTCTCCCTCATCCTCGGACACAGTGAACTGGCCATCGGCGCCTGAGGCCCAGATGTACCTGCAGGGTTTAGGAGCAGAGAGTAAACATGCAGTAGGGTTTAGCAGCTACCGCGAGCCCTTAGGTACACGGAGTAGAAGCCGCTGAACCAAACTGCACACGCTGTAGTGAGGTATGATCTGGTTTTCCAGCAATCTTGCCAGATTTTGTCCATGTTTTGCGCAGAAAAGCCTGCTGATATCCTAACACAAGACCTTTGAAAAGCCTGCTGATATCCTAACACAAGACCTTTGAAAAGCCACGAAGAAAAGGCGCACTCACTGCTTGCCGCCGGGCGCCTTGGAGACCACCTCCACCCAATCTACAATAAGATACACCGAGTAGAAGCCCACGCCAAACTGCCCGATGAGGTCCATGTCGCCTAGGTCGTGTCTTGCACTGGAAAACCATGTGGATCCCACTTGACGATAACCAAAGAACAACCATTTGAGAGGAAAAGCGCACTCACTGCTTGCCGCCGGGCGCCTTGGAGACCACCTCCACCCAATCTGCGATGAGATAAACGGCATAGAAGCCCACATCAAACTGCCCAATGTGTTTCCTCATCAACTTTGTCCATTTTGTTTTCGCAGAAATGCCTGCTGATATTCAAAGACAACCTCAGAAAACAGCCGTGAAAAAAAGGCGCATTCACTGTTTGCCGCCGGGCGCCTTGGAGACCACCTCCACCCAATCTGCAACAAGGTACACCGAGTAGAAGCCCACTCCAAACTGGCCCATCAGGTTCATGTCGCCGCCCTTCTGCATCTACCCAAGGAACCAAGCTTGGTGTTTGACAGAACAAAAAACGCAAGAAACAAGTTAACTTGAACACGAAACAGAACTGCAAGCAGCATGATACTCACTGCCTGCCGCCGGGCGCCTTGCTCACAACTTCCACCCAATCTGCGACGAGATAGACGGAGTAGAAGCCCACGCCAAACTGCCCGATCAGGTTCATGTCGCCGCCCTTCTGCATCTGCTCCAGGAGCCAAGCTTGATGTTTTAACAGAACAAAATAAGTGACACACAAGGAAATTAAACACGAAGCAGAACTGCAAGCAGCATGATACTCACTGCTTGCCGCCGGGCGCCTTGCTCACAACTTCCACCCAATCTGCGACGAGATACACCGAGTAGAAGCCCACTCCAAACTGCCCGATGAGGTTCATGTCGCCGCCCTTCTGCATCTGCTCCAGGAAAGCGCTGGTGCCGGACTTGGCGATGGTTCCAAGGTTCTTGACCAGATCCTCCTGCAGGGTTTGGGTGCAAAGAGGGGTGCAAAGAACAGCAGCAATTCATAGTTGTGGGGTTAGTTTGAGGTGATTTTGCTGTTTTTGTGAGTGAGGGTGCACCCGTTCTGCATCTGCTCCAAAGAGGCGCCTGTGCCGGACTTGGCAATCGTGCCCAGGTTCTTCACCAGCTCCTCCTGCAAGTGTGAGCAATGAACAGCAGCAGGTTTACAAGTAGCGAGGTCTTGTCAGCCAAATGCAAAAAACACCAATGTCCCGCTGCATCCCAAGCAGTTTGCCCCGGGGTTTGACCCGCGTACCTGTGTCATGCCAATGCCTCTGTCACGGATGAACAGCTGCCGGCTGGCCTGGTCGGCCCAGGTGCTAGAAAGTGAACCACACCGCTACACTAAAGTAAGTTTGCTGGGTTTTGACCTGGTTACCTGTGTCATGCCAATGCCCCTGTCACGGATGAACAGCTGCCTGCTGGCCTTGTCGGCCCAAATGCGGATGTCCATCACGGCAGTGCTGCCCTCGCCAAGAACAGACTTGTCTGCAGCAGCAGCAGCAGCAGCAGCGCGCAAACACAGTCAGACAGAGGACACGTTAGTCATGAAGTGCGAATGTACAGTACGGCGGTGCTGCCCTTGCCAAGATCTTAGTTGTCTGTGGCAGCAGCAGCAGCAGCAGCAGCAGCAGCGGCAGCAGCAGCTCGCAACACAGGAAGAAAGTGGTCTCAACGTCAACCTCCACAGGAAGGCAGCCTGCCACGCTGATGATTGTGCGCGGAGCACGTAAGCATCACTGCTGCTCACCAGTCAAAGAAAGGAAGCGGATCTTGTGCAGCGCGTCGCTGGCATTAGAAATGAGCTCGCGCAGAAAATATGCAGCAGCAGGCAGAACAAACGGCCCCTTTTGCCCACCTGTGAGGCTGAGGAAACGGATCTTGTCCAGCGCGTCACTGGCAATAAAACCTAGCTCGCGCAGATGATATGCAGCAGCAGGCAGCATGCTGCAACAAAGGGCCCTTTTGCTCACCTGTGAGGCTGAGGAAGCGGATCTTGTCAAGGGCGTCGCTGGCGTGGGAGATGAGCTCGCGCAAGATTTAGAATGCCCAACCAAATCTGAACGCCGTGTAATGGCTAATTGCTGTGCAGGTTTTGTCTGCAGTCAAGCTTAGTAGGAACACAGGCAGCAGCAGCAGCAGCAGCAGACAGGCAGCAGCCAGCAGAGTGCCGAAAAAACAGCCGCATTCACTCACCGGTCAAAGAAAGGAATCGGATCTTGTCAAGCGCATCACTGGCGTTGGAGATGAGCTCACGCAGGAAGATGTCCTTGTGGCTGTACAGGCTGTGGATCAGGATGTCCATCAGCCGGTTGACCTGTGGTTTAAGAGATGGAACAACACAGGTTTTAGGGTTTCAAAGAGTTGAGATGTGGGGTTGAGTGTGAGCTCACGCAGGAAGATGTCCATGTGCGAGTACAGGCTGTGTGCATCAGGATGTCCATCAGCCGGTTGACCTGCGGATCAAACACAATGAACGTAACACATGGTTTAGGGTTTGCACCATGGTGTGTCACACACACAGCGAAAACATTGCTCAACTTGCTGTGTAACCAGCAACTTGCAGCACAGCTGCGGCACCCATCACTAGCACACTGCTGCTGCTGCTGTGGGTGAACCTTTGTCGGAGCTTACTCCACACAGCTCACATCCAGAGACAGCTGGGCTGACACATGATACAGAGCAACAGCACGCTTTTGCTGCTGTTGCTTGGGACATGCGATATCCGTTTTCAAACCCACCTCAGCCTGGAACTCGAACTTCTTGGCGCCGTCCCTGATCTTGCGCTGGAAGCCTGGCGAGGACATCTTGCCCATGGTCTCGCTGTGAAATTCACAGCGTGTAGGTTGGAGTTCCCGGTGTGAAGTTTGCGGTAATAGGATTGCAGCAGCGGCAGGCGGGGAGGCGTGTGGGTGGTTGAGTTCACCAGCAGGCGATGCCGCGCACAGTGCACAGGTGCATGCATGTGTTGCATGGTGTTTGTGTGGACGGGTGTAAGAAAACATATGAAGCAATATCGCGGGTTTAGAAACTATGGTTGATTGATGGTGCTACATGGTCGTGTTGCTTGCAGGACAGCTGCAGGAGTGCTGTGGGACACACCACAAGATGTGCACAGCTGCTAGCAGGTGTGGATAGAATCTAAGCCCACAAGCCTGCACAAATCAAATCATGGGCTGATGGTGGTGATGATGGGACTGCCGTTTACGCTGCTGCTGCTGTATGTTGTGGTGCTCAGCTGTAGTTGCCTGCCACACATGTTGAAAACAGCAGAGCACACCACAAACACTGCTACTGCTGTCTTGATCAAGAGCAGCATGCACTGTTGCTGCTGATGCACCAGCAGATACCAGATGCACAGCAAGTCAAAAATCTATCAATTTGATTTGTGCAGTGCCTCACCGCTCAGCTGCTGCTGCATCAGTGCCGCTGCTGCCTGCCATGTCCTCATTGACTTTGGGGCTGCCTGTCATGTCAGCTGCAGCCTCGTCAGCAGCAGCAATGCCTGCAGGACGCATAGAGATGCGATAAGGTAAGTATCAGTGGCGGGGCTGCGTGAAATCAATCACGCGGGAGGCTGCTGCAGGCACCAACCACCAAGCTACACCAGAAGCAGCAAGTAGTCCCGGAGCCGATGGCGTGTTGAGGATCCTAACCACCAGCAATTGAAACATAGTTATACTGTATGCGCAATTGAAGGTCGTGCCTGGCACAGCAACGGCTGTGCCGGTGCTGCGACACAAGCAGGACACGATGGCGCCCAGCACTCGCCCGGGTCTCTTCCTCACCTGCTGCAAGGCATGCGAGGCACAGTCCTGCAAGCAGCAGGATTGCTGTGCGCTTCATTGCGGTGCTGCGGGCCCCACCCAGCTGCTACTGCTCTGCAACCGAAGATGAGCTCCTGCTGTCTTCTGCTTTGCAGGAGCAGAACCTTCCTCTGATAGACAAACTCTTCGATCGAGCTACAGTGGGAAGATCGCGGCAGCCCGCTGCTTGTAATGTGGTCAACAGTCGTCGCTCTTCTAGAAAGTGACACCCCTGAGGGAACACGCTGTCCCATGTGCCAGCTGTGGATGACACGGGGCACTCTCATGCTCCTACAACTTGACAAAGCTTACAATGATTTTGGGGAATTGGCGCAAGCGTGGTACTTGGTCAAAGAGGCACGACATCAGCGTCAATATGTGCAACTTCTGTGATGGTGTGTCTACCGCGGTAGTACGTGGTACGATTGCTTGTTTACACACAATTAATGAAGCTTATTATAGGAAAAGATGTGTAGCTGCACCCATTGCAGTGCGCTGCAGCAGCTGCAGCTACACAGCTGCACTGGCTGCTGGTAGCACTGCTGGCATGCAGCACAAGTTGTGCTGCACAACACCACTGCATTGCTACCAGTTACCAGGTACCAGTGCCAGGGACATCTAGCTGTGCAGGCATCAGTGGCCTTTCTGGCATGCGTTTATTATATCAATATTTTTGTTGTTGTTTTATTGCTGTTTAAAGGCACAGGGTGTGAAGTGTGCTGGTGAAGAGGGCAGGGACATGACATTCCATTACCTGCGAAAGTCCAGAGCTTCAGCTAAGCAAAACGGGTAATAGTAGAGTGGGTAAGATGGGGATACGGAGAGAATAAAGGCGCACGCATGATTTTTCAACGGCAATGGGTTTGTATTGTTCATTCCAATTCCATGGTCATTTTTGCTGCAATCGCAGCCCCCCTGGGCAGCTCTGTAGACAGAGATTTGCTGGCTGGCACCTGCCGTATTTGCCAGCTGTGCACAGCCTGTGTCGCATGGGGCCTAGGCGCTCAGTCACGACTGATCAGCTGACGCACACATATCATATGCACTGGCACCACCGTGCTGGTAGTGACTACCAGAAACCGCAGCAGGCGCTAAGCTGATGTGTTATTATCGCATACACTTCAAATGCCTGGTATAGCAGCACAGTCATAATGTGAGAAGGCATGCTGGATGCTGAACAACCCCAGTGCAGTGCAGCACACTGGGAGTCCAACTTGGCTTGAAACGGCTAGCAAGTATTGTTTGTTTCTTGAGCTCTCAGCCGTAGGCACATTGAAGCGCACCGCTGCACGTCAAATAGCTTCTTTTTGTATCCATGTTTCAAGTGCGCCTGATGACATTGCTGTTTCACTTGTTGCAAGCATTGAGTGCCACCTCCAGCAAGTGTTTCACCAGTGAATTGGATGGCATACATCAGCGCCTTGAAAAAAGATAAATCCCATATTTTATTCGAGATTAGCAGATTGCTTATTACCGATGAATCGGTAATCGGACACACCAGTGTGGGCGATTCAGGCAGTTTGACCGTGTCCCTACTTGTACTTGTGCGAATTTTCTGCTAGCTGCCTGCCTCGGAATCTTTTGCAAGCTGTTGTGGTGTAAATACGAGCTGAGTGTGGTGACACGCTGTCCCGTGTCCAAAAGCTCAACCCTGCTACTCTAGAGTGTTCTGCCCGCCAGGCTCTAATCACGGGCCCCCACCTGACCACCCCTCACAGTGGTAGTGTCGAACTTAGTCTTTGACTTGTTCACAGGGGCTCGTTCTCGCCTCGTCTACCATCAAGAGTAGTGGGAACACGTCGTTGCTGGACACCGTGTGCACCGACCCCACATAGGAAGCAGCCCGCAAGGAGCCAGCAGCAGCAATCTCACAGAAGCAAATATCATGGCACGTCGTGCCTTGATCGTTGCACTGACAGGTGAGCAGCAGGCGCGGGTCCCACCGAAGCAACCCGGAAGCAGCAGTAGCGGGCGGGGAGGTTGGAGTCCAGTTCGGCAGGCAGCAGCACTCTGCAGGCGCATCAATTACCACAGTAGTATCATGGCACTGACACTACTGTATTGCGTCATTTGTCTGCTCTGCTGCAGTGCTGGCCTGCGCCAGCTACTCGCTGTCAGTGCTGGGCAAGGAGGCAGAGGAGAAGCTAGGCACCGTCATTGGCATTGACCTGGGCACAACATATTCATGTGTTGGCGTCTACAAGAACGGCCGTGTGGAGATCATCGCCAACGACCAGGGAAACAGGATCACCCCCTCCTATGTGGCCTTCACAGACAGCGAGCGCCTGATCGGTGACGCAGCCAAGAACCAGGCTACCGTCAACCCCGAGCGCACAATCTACGACGTGAAGCGCCTCATCGGCCGCAAGTGAGCACCCCACAGCCCAGGCTGTCAGGGCCTGAACTGTACTGCTGCTGCTGTAGTTGGTTGAAGGCAATTCAGGGCACTAGCCCTGCATGCAGCCGGATTTGCAGCATTCAATGTCAGCAGTGGTCAATTAAGGTACAAAGCTGTACTATGGTTGTGCAATTGTGTCGATCGTGCGCATCAACCAATATTCTTCAGCTGCTGCACTCATCGCCCACCGCCGCTGTCCTGCAACCATACGCACAGCCAAGCCCACGATGGAATGCAGCTGCTGCATGCCCAACAGCAAGCAGCTGATGTCTGAGGTTGTGTATTTAACCCTGCTCGTATTGCAATCGCTGACCACTGCATGTCCTGCAACTGTGTCCTGCAAACAGGTATGAGGACAAGGAGGTTCAGCGCGACAAGAAGCTGGTGTCATATGACATTGTGGACAAGGCCACCAAGCCCTACATCAAGGTCAAGGTCAACGGCGAGGACAAGGTGGGTCAAAGTTTGACCGATTTCTGTCTGCTGTGCTGCAGCAGCACTTAGTACAGCTGGCCCTGCTGAAGCGAATCACCGCAGCTGACATTGCAAATTGTCATGCTTGGGGCTGTGGGGCATGCACGCAACTGCTGCTCTTCAAATCAAATGGCATGAACAGCGCACTGCAGTCTCTCCCAAACTCCAAAGAGGTGATGATTTTTCCAAGGTGAATGGCACTGCTGCTGCTGGCCACACTGTTGCTAAGCATACTGCTGCTGCTGCTGCTCTCGCCGCAGGTCTTCTCCCCCGAGGAGATCAGCGCCATGATCCTCACCAAGATGAAGGACACCGCAGAGGCCTACCTGGGCAAGACCGTGAAGCACGCGGTGGTGACTGTGCCCGCCTACTTCAACGACGCGCAGCGCCAGGCCACCAAGGACGCGGGAACCATTTCAGGTGCGCTTGCAGGAAGCTTGCAGGAAAGCCGTGGGAGCTTGCAGGAAAGCTGTGGGAGCTTGCTGGAAAGCTGTGGGAGCTTGCAGGAACAGCCTGCGCGTGCTTGCAGGATATGTGCCTCAACAGCAACCCTTCAACAGCAGGCTGTGTTCCAGCAAGGACCTTGCTGGGTGCGGCCAGCAGCCGTTGAGCAGCAGCAACAGGCTGGCCTAGCAGTGGGTGCGTGCAGCACAAGGGGCAACTGCACCAGCAGCGGCAGCTGCTGACTCGTGGACACTTTTGCTGGCGTGTGTAGCAACATGCTGCAGCGCTGATGTTTTCATGTGCTGCTGCTGCTGCTGTGTGCAGGCCTCAACGTGGTGCGCATCATTAATGAGCCCACCGCTGCTGCCATCGCCTATGGCTTGGACAACAACCCCTGCACATCATGCTTACTCTTTGCCCCGCCATCACCACTGCTGCTGCTTCCCAACTGCAGGCCTGAACGTGGTGCGCATCATTAATGAGCCCACCGCTGCTGCCATCGCCTATGGCTTGGACAACAACCCCTGCACATCATGCTTACTATTTGCCCCGCCATCACCACTGCTGCTGCTTCCCAACTGCAGGCCTGAATGTGGTGCGCATCATCAACGAGCCCACCGCTGCAGCCATCGCCTATGGCCTGGACAAGAAGGGCGGCGAGAAGAACATCCTGGTGTTTGACCTGGGCGGCGGCACCTTTGATGTGTCCATCCTGACTATCGACAACGGCGTGTTTGAGGTCATTTCCACCAACGGCGACACCCACCTGGGAGGTGAGGCGCGGGTTTAGGGTGGTTGCAAACAGGGTCCAGGATGCTGGTTTGTTGTTTTGAAATCTTGACCATCAAGTGACCGTCGACAACGGCGTGTTTGAGGTCATCTCCACCAACGGCGACACCCTTTTGGGAGGTGCGGCGCAGGTTGAGGGTAGAGTGTGTGAGACAGGGGTGTATGAGACATGGGAGGTCGGCATTCGCGTTGTTCTTGACAGTGGAGTGACTGTGTTCTTATCACTAATGGCGACCACGGGTGGAGGAGGCGGAAAGGCACTCATAAGACGTTGCTGCTGTGCTGGGATGGTGTGTCCTCTGATGGCACAGATTAGGGCAAAAGCACACTATCCCAGCACAGCAGCAGCACACCTGCTCTCTGACCGTTTGCAATGTGGCGTTTGCTAGCACTGAGGTGCTAGCTGCTGTTGGTCTTCTGCGTGGCCTGGAATGAATGAATGTGACGCGGCACTCCAGCGAGCTTGCCAGACAGAATCAATCCATCTGACGCCCCGTCTGCTGCCGCTGCTGCCCGGTCAAACCTGGTCAAACCTGCGCAGGCGAGGACTTTGACCAGCGCGTGATGGAGTACTTCATGAAGCTCATCAAGAAGAAGTACAAGGTGGACATCTCCAAGGACTCCCGCGCCAAGCAGAAGCTGCGCCGCGAGGCCGAGCGCGCCAAGCGCGCCCTGTCCAGCCAGCACCAGGTGGGTTGTGACTATGTCCTTGGAGATGTGCGCAGCTGCATTGAGATATAGCAGAAGAGACCTAGCAGAAGCTGCGCCAGAGACTGAGCGCGCCAACCGCACCCTGTCATCCCAGCACCAGGTGGGTGCAGTTGTTTCACTAGATGCCTGTTCACTGATGTCTTTGTAAAGCTGGACAGCAGCACCACATCTGAGGGAGGCGTGTACCTCACAGGCATCTTCGCCCCTCATAGCAACCATGTTGGCACACACGGGCATACTCACTGCATTGCTGCGGCTGCTGCTGCAGGTCCGTGTGGAGATCGAGTCTCTGGCTGAGGGCGTGGACCTGAGCGAGCCGCTGACCCGTGCACGCTTCGAGGAGCTCAACAACGACCTCTTCAAGAAGACGCTGGGCCCCGTGCGCAAGGTGGGCGCTGCTGGGATAACAGCCAGAATAACAGCTGACTTCCTTTGGGTGCTGTGGCGGCGGTCCACTTACGAAGACTGTAGTGTGCAACAAGACTGTAGTGTGCAATTGAATGCAGCAACGAAAGCAGTGGTGTGCAGCGCGTGTGGCCGACGAGGGCGGGCAGCGCATCCTATCGTTTTGCACCAGCATGCTGACAAGTGCTGCTGCTGCAGGCCATGGAGGACGCCAACATGAAGAAGAGTGAGATTGACGAGATCGTGCTGGTGGGCGGCTCCACACCCCAACCATCCTGTTGCTTTGCACTCACACGTGGTTTTATGTGGCGCTTTTAAACCCCGCAGGCCATGGAGGACGCCAACATGAAGAAGAGTGAGATTGATGAGATCGTGCTGGTGGGCGGCTCCACACGCATCCCCAAGGTGCAGCAACTGCTCAAGGAGTACTTTGAGGGCAAGGAGCCCAACAAGGGCATCAACCCTGATGAGGCCGTGGCCTACGGCGCAGCCGTGCAGGTGGGCTGTAATAGCTGGCTAAACACAATATTATCCTGCTGCTGCGTCCCTTTTGAATTCAAATATTGGCGGCTTTCTGCTGGTGACGTGTTGGACATCATGCTGCTGCACCCAAAGCCTGAACCTTGATGTTTGTTTCTGCTGCTTTGTTTTTCCCGTTTGCACAGGGTGGCATCCTGGGTGGTGAGGGTGGCGATGAGGTGAAGGACATCCTGCTGCTTGACGTGGCACCGCTGTCCCTGGGCATTGAAACTGTTGGTGGCGTGATGACCAAGCTCATCCCGCGCAACACCGTGATCCCCACGAAGAAGAGCCAGGTGTTCACCACCTACCAGGACCAGCAGACCACCGTGTCCATCCAGGTGCGCTGCTTGAGTTGGTTGGATCCAGTTGGTTTGAACGTGACCTGCTGATGCGTGACTGCTGATTTGACGGATTGGGCGTGACCTGTCGGTGCTTTGCTGTCACATGCAAGACATCAACCCCAATGTCGTCCTCATGGTCAGGCCTGTCTTGTTTCTCTTTGATTCCCTTTCTGTTCAGGTGTTTGAGGGCGAGCGCGCCATGACCAAGGACAACCACAAGCTGGGTCAGTTTGACCTCAACGGCATCCCCCCAGCACCCCGCGGCACGCCCCAGATCGAGGTGAGTGCGGCTTCAATTTTCTCTGAACCAGCCAGCCAGGAAGCTGAACTCTGTGCGTAGCTGTGGCGTGCTCAACATGTAACATTTGTCACGCTTGACACACAGCAAACCCCTGCTCAATGATTGAGCAGCCAGATGGAGGGAGCATTGAAGTGATGTTTCATGAACCCCGCGGATGACGTTTGAGGTGGATGCTGACGTTATTTATGTTGTGGCCGCGAGGACAAGGGCTCGGGCAAGAAGGAGAAGACATTCTTTTCACAATCATGACGCGGCGATGCCCCCTGTTTGCATTTGCAGGTGACATTCGAGGTGGACGCCAACGGCATCCTGAATGTTGCCGCTGAGGACAAGGGCACGGGCAAGAAGGAGAAGATCACCATCAAGGCTGAGAAGGGCCGCCTGAGCGACGAGGAGATCCAGCGCATGGTGCAGGAGGCAGAGGAGTTCGCGGAGCAGGTAGGTCACTGTTTTGGGTTTCCTAGGCGTGAATCCTGTGGTTTGGGGCGGAGGGGCGCAGAGTCTGATCCAGCACTGTGTGCAGGCGCAGCTGTGTGTTTCTGGGGGTATGCTGGCTGCTCTGGCTGTCTTGTTTTGCCCTACCGTTGTTATTTGTGGGTGGCTGCTTTTGTGGGTGGCTGCTGTCGTGCGGTGGACGACGAGGAGATCCAGCGCATGGTGCAGGAGGCCGAGGAGTTTGCGGAGCAGGTGCGTTATCCTCACTTTCTCACTGGGTTTCAAATAGGTTTCCAGCTCATGGGATTCAGCAGTCACTGCAGGTTTGGCTCTGTGTTTTGGGGTGCGCTGGCTGCTTTTGCTCTCCTGTCTTGCCCTACCTCTTCTGGTTTTGAAAGGCTGCGTTCACGCTGTGCGCAATGCGGCTTATGCCTACGTCATTTGTGCTGTGCGCCTTGCTTACCGTGCTGATGGTCTGATCTGCCTGCCTTTGTGTTTCACCCTTGCAGGACAAGGCTGTCAAGGCCAAGGTGGACTCCAAGAACCAGCTGGAGACGATGCAAGGCATTGCCACATGATTAGCATGGCTAATGATGAACGTTGTTTCTATTTCCGTGCTCTGTGCCTGCAGGACAAGGCAGTCAAGGCCAAGGTTGACTCCAAGAACCAGCTGGAGACGTACATCTACTCCGTCAAGTCCACAGTCGAGGACAAGGCCAAGGTAGGTGGCCGGGTTTTGCTGTCTAGGATTGGGTGTCAGCAGTAGCGCAAGGTGCTGCTGCGGTGCTGTCCATGGTCTTTGGTCATGAAGGCGGCAATGGTTGGAAAGCTGGCATTTTAACAGACGTTAGACAGAGCTATGCAGTCGCGAGTGCTGCAGCAGGAGCTAGTTGCCAGTCGTGGTGTGCCGGCTCATTGCTCGGCATGTTGAACTCATCCTGATCATCATGCTGCTGCTGCTGCCTGTACCATCCCGCTTGCAGGACAAGGTGGCTGCTGAGGACAAGAAGACGGTGCTGGACTCCTTGCAATTGCGATGCATGATGCCTTACTCATTGTCCTGCTGCTGCTGCTGCCTGTACCTTCTTCAATGCAGGACAAGGTGTCAGCCGAGGACAAGAAGACGGTGCTGGATGCTGTGAAGGAGGCCATGGAGTGGGTGGAGGAGAACAGCGAGGCGGACGCAGACGAGTACAACGAGCGCCGCAAGGAGGTGGGCAGGGTTTAAGAAGCTAGCATGTCTAGGGTTTAGGGGGTTTGCAAGTTGCGGGGTTTTGTAAGGTGTGGCGCTGTTAAGGAGGCCATGGAGTGGGTGGAGGAGAACAGCGAGGCGGACGCGGACGAGTACAACAAGCGCCGCAAGGAGGTGGGCAGGGTTTAGAAGCTAGCATGTCTAGGGTTCAGGGGGATTGCAAGTTGTGGGGTTTTGTGACATGTGGCGCTGTGAAGGAGTGGGTGGAGGAGAACAGCGAGGCGGACGCGGACGAGTACAACGAGCGCCGCAAGGAGGTGGGTGTAGTGGGGTAAAGGGCTGCTTTGAAGCGCAGGATGCCTGCCTGGAGTGCCTAAAGCTGTTGGATATGTGGGGTTAGCCCAGGCGCTGCGTGCAGCATGATTCTGGGATGCATTGGGGTCCATGCTTTGCCCGTCGCGGCGCTCAATTCCTACCCTCGCTGCTGCTGCTGGAGGACGCGGCCCATCATGAGCAAGCTGTTGTTCCTCACCCACTCTCAACATGAACGATGTTAGCTGCTGTTTGTACACACTTACAGCTGGAGGATGTGGTGAGCCCCATCATGAGCAAGCTGTACGCTGCTAGTGGCAGTGCCAGTCTTACACTCACCCACACCACACAAAACCCTAAATGTTTGCTGCTGCTGCTGCAGCTGGAGGACGTGGTGAGCCCCATCATGAGCAAGCTGTACGCTGCGCTCTTGCCTACATGTCAAAAGCCTCACTCCATGCTGCTGCTGCTGCTGTGTTTGTTGTATCGCAGCTGCAGGACGTGGTGAGCCCCATCATGAGCAAGCTGTACGCTGCGGGTGGCAGTGCCAGTCTTACACTCACCCACACCACACACAACCCTAAATATCTGCTGCTGTTGCTGCTGCTGTTGCTGCTGCTGCTGTTGCTGCTGCTGCAGCTGGAGGACGTGGTGAGCCCCATCATGAGCAAGCTGTACGCTGCGGGTGGCGGCCCAGGCGGCGCTGCTGGCGGCGACGAGGACCTGGGAGACCATGACGAGCTCTAAACCCTGAAGAGTCCTGGAGACTAAGGGTTTAGATCAAGCCGTAGATCTCTCAGGGTTTAGGATATTAGAGATGACTGGGCTGCGGCTGGATCCTGCGGCGGCAGTGGCTGTTGGGGCGTGCTTGCTGCTGCAGTGGCAGTGGGAAGTGCTGCAAATCCTGCGGCGCTGCTGTGTGCGGCGTGAGGGTTGAAGCAGCCAGGTTTGTGCATCCGCAACACATTTTGCGGTGAGTGTGTGCGTGTGCATGTGCCGGAGCGCAAGCCTTTTTTGCAGCACTGGAATTGATTGCCGGGCTGTGATGGTTGCTGCTCCTGCTCTCCTTTCCTGTACTGGAAGGAGTCTGCTGCGTGTTCCAAGCGAAAGTGTGAGAGAGAAGAAAGGGGGTGACCACTCGGTGCAATTACTCTTCTGTTACGTCTGGGGTATAGGCCGGCGCTGTGTTTTTTTGTTTCAAATTGATTGGTGCAGGATTGCCGCAGTGCGCCGTGGCAACACAGCAGCAGTAGCGTCTGGGCATGACGTGCATCTGTGGTGCAATCATCTGGCAGTGCTGTGAAAGCACTGCTGCTGCCACTGGGCATGGTGGCAGGTCCTGGCCTGTTGCACGCTGTTTGAGCCGGCTTGTGCGCAATAATGTAACTTTCAAAATTGACGAACACCTGCTCATCATCATCATGTTACCCATCAAGCCATAGCATCAACGCCATCGGCCCCGCGCCCCAATGGAGCGGCAACAGAAGGGAGCACTACACCATCATGTTTGCAAGCATTACGCACACCCCAAGCCTTTTCAAGAAAATCAGCAATGAACCTAGACACCAATAACCTAACAGAACCCCAAGCATCATCCGACACAAACCGCTTCACCTTCACCTCAGCATCTGTGATAGACAACAAGTTACGCAATTTTGCAGCGCAACCAGACATAGCCCTAATATCGTTAAACATCTCATCTCTTTGCACAGACGTCGCAGCACAATCAAACAACAAATGTGACAATGACTCCACACCTGCACCACACGCCGGACATGCTGCATTACCATCAGCTCGCCTGCCACCATAACGACTGGTGTGTTCATGTACAGCCAAACAACCCAAACGCACACGCATCATCAACTCAACACCACGTGTAGGCGCCCCAGACCGCAAAAATGGCCTGACCCGCTTAAACGTCATAGCATCAGCATGTTTAGGGTGCACATGCGTGATGTAACTCAACAAAGTGGAATGCTCCAGCGATTCACACATTATCCTATCTGCATGCAACTTCTTAATCTGCCCTGAAATGTGACTCTTGCAGCAACTTGCACGCCCTGCCGCTGTCTCTACATTCACGCCATACTTGCACAATAGACTCTGCACATACTTGTGCCACGGAGCAGCAATGTGGGCACCGGACTGTCCGGTCCGGACATTTCATATGTTAGGGAAATTTACTTTGAAAACTTGTAAACCAAGAGGTGCCCAGAGCCCCTTCAGCCCCCTCTCCCGTGGCCCCCGTGGGCCCCGTGGGATCGGTTGAGATTCGTTCTGTCATGCGTGTTCATGTGTTACATGGCCGGATTTTCCGTAAGGCGCGTCGACCATGCCCACATTGCTGCTCACGGTGTTACTACCATTGCTCCACTCGACCGCCTCCACTCCGCGGAGAACACTAGCTTTGGCAGCCTAACACCATCCATGCGCTGTATCCTGAAATAGCACTCCATAGCTCGCTGATGTAACCACATATGCAAAGGCTTGACACCCCATTCAGCCAAGACAGCCGAGGAACACGGACGCTCCTTGCCACATCGCATTGCACACTTGATTATGTCTGTCTGCACCTGATCAATCTGCTGCAGCTGCCTAGCTGTTGACGGGAACCACACTTCACTGCCGTACTCCACAACTGGACGAATGCAGGTCAACAGTACGATACGCTTCACTTCAACACTGATATGACGGCTCCTCCATACGGGCATCAGCCCAGCTTTCACACGTTGCACTTTGGCAAGCATTTTGTCAAAATGCGTACTCCAATTGCATGCGTCGTTGAACCACAAACCAAGGTAGCAATATTCTGAAACGACTGGCACAGAAGCGCCATTCCACACAATGCCAGAATCAACCAGCTGACTACGCTGGCTGCGCTGACGACCTGGCAAGATGTGCATGACAGCAGACTTGGAACTGTTGAGCTTAAAGCGCCACTTGCAACTGTACCCATACACGGTTGCAGCAACTGCTTGAACTTCAGACAGAGAGCCACACACAGCAACAAAATCATCTGCCTGCATGGCAGCCACAACCTGGCCAGCAGCTTCGTCAGATGGACCCAGTAACGTTATGCCGGGGTGTTTTGCATGCACCTCACGCAGCAGGTCATCAATGAAGAACAGGTACAATGTGGGGGAGATGACATCACCCTCATGCAAGCCAAGATCACATGAGAAGCTATCAGTGACGCAACCTTCATGGGAAACCACACGACGAGCGCCCTGATATAAGTTGTACAGCACCCGCAACATCTTTCCTCGTACACCCTTCTCCCAGAGTTTGTACAACAACCCGTCAAGCCAGACAGTGGGAAAGGCTTTGTAGGTGTCAACAAACAGCACATACGATTCCTTCCCCTCAGCTTTCCTTCCACACAAGATCTCGAACACCTGCTGTGCAGCCTTGCCACCAGTCGCTGGAACATCGCAGTGTTGCTGCCAGCCATGCACACTACCGTCCAGCATTGCTTGAAGGTGCGCAGCTGTGCATCACCAGCGTCCTTCGGGATCCTGGCTTTGTCTAGATTCGTCCCGACACACTACCGGAGCAGCCTATTAATCAGCTCGAACATGTCCTGTATGGTGCATCAATGCATCACTGTACCACACTGGAAAGCTACCTAGCAACAGTGCCGCACACCGGGTGTACGGCACAGCCCAGAGCAACTCAGCAGCACCATGTTTCACTATTCACTGCTCACTAATTAGTGAGCAGTGAATGCAGTGAATGCTGCAACACTACAAGTATAATGCAACAGTTTGGCGAGATTAGGCCTGCAGAAAGGGATGACGCTTATAAGCACCGTGCAGCGGCTGGTTGCTGTCAGCTCTGCACTCCACGATGCGTCATCCCTTTCTGCAGGCCTAATCCCGCCAAACTGTTGCATTATACTTGTAGTGTTGGACCTGCGTGGCTGTTGCAACTCTTACCGAAATGATTGCCAATTAGCACCACATGCGCCATGCGGCAGCCTGGGTACCATGACACTACAAAGCACACCCAACCGAGGGGTCGTCACTATGTAATCCAGGGCAAACTATGCGATGTCAACAAACCATCTAGGAGCAGAGTCTTGCCTATACCCAGGCACCCGCCCAGCAGCAATGTGCCCAGCACTGTGCAAGCGCACACAAGTTGTCAGCGCTCAGCAACGCCCAGAGATGCCCCTTTGCAAAACACAAGCAAGCAGCACCCGCTGCCTCCTCATGCCCCCAAAGCTCAAGCTGCAATGCATGCGCTGCTGCTGCTGCCCTGTAAACCTTCCTTGCGACAACTGGTACGTCTATCGCATGAGCCCGTGCTGCTGGACCGCTGTGCCTGCATAATCAGCCCACTCGGAGCGCCAGGAGCCTCGGGGCAGGGAGCACTGTCTAAGCACATTAGTTGTCAGCGCTCAGCAATGCCCAGAGATGCACCTTGGAAATGCACGCTGCTAACACTCAAGCAGCACCCGCTGCCTCCTCATGACACAAAAGCTCAAGCTGCAATGCAGCATTGGCAATGCATGCTTTGTTGATACTCCTAGGGACAGGTGACGCAGTGCTGCTGTAGCGCTACATCTAGCTGAAGAGCCACAGAGGCAAGCCACACAAAGAGACCCAGCACACTGCCGTGCTGCTGTACGAATCAGCACTACTAGTACTAGTAGCTGCAGAGGCTTAGAGAAGGCACCCAGACAGAGACCCAGTGCCACTGCAACAGCACACACACAGAGCACACTAAATATGAAACTGCAATGCGCAGGTGGACAAATGGCAGCTCAGCAAGAACACCTGATATCCCCTGTACCGCCCTGCAGGACTGGTCGGTCACGGTCAACGCTGGTCAAACCTCGCCCCAGAAGTGACACGTCGGCTCTGTGAAGGCCCCTGTCAGTCATCTGCCCCTAGCAGCAGGCAGTCAAAGCAAGAGGTTGCTCTGTAGGTACACCACGCCGTCATACGCAACAAAACCCTCACCTCAACTCCCATGCCACCAAGACGAATGTATAACCCAGCTGGCATCTCAGAGATCTGCAATCTCAGAGATGATGATTGCTGCAGCAGCACTGCGCAGCACACAGCGCGTGCCCTTGACAGCAACCAAGAGCGTCAGCCAGAAACGGCTGCCCCAGCAGGCAGAGCCCTGAGCCCCCAGGCACTGCTGAAACACAGCAGCCGCAAGCAATGGCTGCTGCTCCAAGCAGCAGCTGTAGAAGCAAACGCGCCCAGGCGATGCAACAAAGCAGCATCAGACAGCACACCTAATCAGGTGAGCACACCTAATTAGGTGAGCCACAGGCATGGTACATGCAACACTCGATCGTGAACTGCCAAGCGCCGCATGATGGTGTGATGCGCGAGATGCGGCTGTCTCAGCACAGAGCAAGCATGCACAAAACAGCACACCGATCAGTGCGGGCCGAAGACCTGTGAGCGCAATACACCACAAAAATGTTGCAAGGTGCTGTGTGATACCGTGTGGCGAATGATGCATGGTAACAACACATGGCATAAGTGCAGGCGGGAGCAGCACACCACATGCCGGGCCACAACCCTATCTGCATGCACATACGCATGCTCGCACACTGCGCAAGCACACACCCACCATCCACACGCACACTGCGAAGTACATACTGTATACATTGCAAGGTGGTGTGTGGCGGTGCCATGCATGGTAGCGAGTCGTGAGTGTTTCAGCAGTCGTGGACTCTTGGCAACAAGCAAATGAGATCAAAGCGCAAGGAACGGTGCTCGCTTGCAGACAGCGGCCGACACAGTCCCTCGCACCCTGCAAGCAGTGCCAGACACCCGCCACATACACGCCCAGTTATGCAGTGCCCAAGGCCATGTGCTGCAGCCACACACTGCAACTTTGTTGATGCTCCCAGCAGCAACCCCTTGGCTGCAGCGGGCTGAACCCTGCAGACGCGCTGTTGCTGCTTCTGCTGCATCAATATGGCAATGTCCAATTGAGCACAGCATCTGTAAAGAGGCAACACCTGTGCACCCGTCTGCCGCAGTGCACAAGGCTTAGGCAGCACATGCAGCCACGTGCTGCAGCCACACAGTGCATGTGTGTTGATGCTCCCAGCAGCAACCCCTTGGCGGCTGCGGGCTAAACCCTTGCAAGCAGCGCCAGCCAACCCCAACACACACACCCAAGGACCACACCAAGGACCCACGTAGTATCACTGCTAAGGTGACTGGAGCAAGGCAGCAGTGCAGCTGCTACCTGTAGTTCTTGGGTGCACGACAATCAAGCACATGAGCATACTTGCAACAGCCCAACAGACACACCCAAGGACCCATTCAACGCAGTGTTGAGGCTCTCTTGCAGGAAGGGCTAGCAGGAAAGGGTAGGAGAGCGCTCTCTTGCAGGAAAGGCTTAGGCAGCACATGCGACCGTATGCTGCAGCCACCACCACAGCGCAACACCGAGCATGGCCCCACAAAGCAAATGGTGAAGCACGGGAGACGCTGCTGCAGCCGCACCAACAAGGTTGGGCTCACGTGTGTGGCGCACACCGGACATGTGACGTGACAGGTGACATGTGAATTCAAACGTCACATACAGCATGGCATGTGACAGGCACACAACCTACCCGGCTGCAGGTTGAACCGTGAGTGAGTGAGTGAGTGATCACTCAGGCAGCTCTGCAGCTCCTTGTGCAAAAGCAGCCCCACACATTGCCTCATACACACAGGCGAACCCAACACACTGCTACAAGGGCACAGGCGCCCCAAAGCCGGCCTTAGTTGCGCACGTGCAGCAACCTGATGTGGCTCATGGTGCCAGGATCCACATGTAACTATCCTCTCTCTCACGTGCGCACGTGCAGCAACAATCTGTCACATACAAACAAAGGTTCCAACATACTACTAGCGGTACACAGTAGTACTGTTAATTGTGCAAAGGCGCTGCCACAAACTGCCTTATACGCACAGGCGCTGCCACAAACTGCCTTATATGCACAGGCGCTGCCACAAACTGCCTTAAATGCACAGGCGCTGCCACAAACTGCCTTATACGCACAGGCGCCCCCACACACTGCCTCAAACACACAGGCAGACCCGACACACTGCTAAAACGCACAGGCGGCTACTAACAGCTGCCCTATACGGGCAAGTGCAGAAGCATCCTGTGATGCAAGCACAGACATCACAACATCTTCTCACGCAAAGGCGCCTGTACAGCGCCCCACAGACTGCCTTACACGCACAGGCGCCGCATCATACTGCTATCCATGCACGGCCCCAACCCCCCGCCCCAAGTGGATTGGATTCAGCAGCCCTAGGGTTTAGTCAACCCCAGCCCACACATATCTTGAACCCTGACCCCCTTCCAGTGGTGGCAGTGCGCAGGCTTCTGGCCTGGTACAAAAGTGGCCGTCTGCTGTGCAGGCCTGCAGCAGGGTTCAGGGCCATCCCTAAACCCACCCTGTTGTAACTGCCCTGATCCAAAACCCTAGCCCCCTCCCAGGGGCGGCAGCGCGCGGGCTTCTGGCGTGGTAGGGAAGTGGCCATCTGCTGTGCAGGCCTGCAGCAGTGCGAAGAAGATTGGCATCTCCAAAGCGCCGTCTGGGGCATGACTGATGAAGATGCGGCCTGCAGCAGCAGCAGCAGCAGCAGCAGGTCAGCTGCCAAGCAGTGCGAAGAAGATTGGCATTTCCAAAGCGGCGTCTGGGGCATGGCTGGTGAAGATGCGGCCTGCAGCAGCAGCAGCAGCAGGTCAGCTGCCAAGCAGTGCAAAGAAGCGGTTGAAGCCCAGCACACCGCCTCTCTCACCCAAGAACCCTGATGATGCGGCTGAACACTTTAACCACAAGCATACATTGATTACTCACCCAGCAGGAATCCTGGCTTGGCATCTCTCACCTCATCAATAAAGCCCTGCACCCCGCCTATCTTGTCCATGAGCTATGGTGGACAAAGGATTGAAGTACTCACCCAGCAGGAACCCTGGCGGACCTCTCTCATTTTGTCATTGAAGCCCTGCACCATCAGCATGGACTTGCGCTCACACCCTCTGAACCTTGATGAAAGGCCCCAAACCCTTAAACCCAGATCAAGATTGACACTCACCCAGCTGGAACCCTGGCCGGGCCTCAATCATTTCATCGTTGAAGCCCTGCACCATCAGCATGGACTTGACCCCAAACCCTTATAACTCAAAAAATGACCTTAAACCTCAGATGTACTCACCCAGCAGGAACCCTGCCCGCACCTCACTCATTTCATGGTTGATGACCTGCACAGTCAGCATGGACTTGACCTCAAACCCTTGTAACTCACATAATTCAAAATAACACCTTAAACCTCAGAAGTACTCACCAAGCAGGTCAGCTGCAGAGCAGTGCAAAGCATCTCGTCATTGAAGCACTGCACGATCAGCATGGACTTGACCTCAAACCCTCAAACTATGAGTTAGTAACTCAAAATAAGACCTCAAACCTCAGAAGCACTCACCCAGCAGGAACCCTGGCCGGACCTCTCTCATCTCGTCGTTGAAGCCCTGCACGATGAGCAAGGACTTGCGCACAGGGTCGAAGATGTCCTCTGGCAGCAGCAGCAGCAGCAGCAGCAGCAGCAGCAGGAGCAGTTGATGTCAGCAGCAGCAGAGGTCGGCACAGAGCGTATCACCAAGCAGCAGCAGCGAAGTTCATCGGCTGTATCAGCACGCACCTGGCCACATCTACAAGCGGTGCGGCACACATTCAAACCCTGCTAGTAGTCAAATTACCCTGCAACCCTGCACCTCACCTGCGTCGCCATGGTCAAACCGCCAGGCCGGTTTGTTGTCGCCTCTGCTGTGCTCCACATAATGTACCCGCGCATGCGCCTGCTGCACGCTGACACAAAAATGTATCCAGCCTCAATACAAAGGCAACTCTATACCCTGCAGCCCACCTGCGCCGCCGTGGTCGAACCGCCAGGCCGGTTTGTTATCACCTCTGCTGTGCTCCACATAATACACACGAGCGTGCGCCTGCTGCACGCCTTTCACTCTTTCAGAATCAGGGAGGCTACTGTTGTCATATTGCGGGCTGAAGATGTTTATGAGTTGTGTGGGCACGCCGGTTGTAGGGTTCAGCGTCCATTTGAAACTACAGCAGCAGCAGCAGCATCAGCAGCAGGAGTGTCAGCTGGCAGGCTGGTGTTGTCGTAGCCAGGGCTGACAATGTGTTGTGTGCAGCAGCTTGTACAAGCTGAAGCGGAAGCAATGGGAGCGGCCGCTGCCCCTGCCACTGCTGCTGCTGCTTCTGCAACGCTGCTGCCGCTGCTGCCGCTGCTTCTGCAAACGCTGCTGCGGCTGCAGCTGCTGTTGCTGCTGCCCCTGCCTCTGCTGCTGCTGCTGCTGCTGCAACTGCGGCTGTTGTTGCTGCTGCCCCTGCCACTGCTGCTGCTGCTTATTCTGCTACCGCTGCCGCCATTGCCGCTGCCCAGCTAGGTCCAGGAGGATAAGTTGACGTCACAAAAGTAACAGTGTTACGTGCTGATGGTTCGCTCACCATTTGCCGCGCCAGCCCAGGTTGAGATCCAGATCCTTCGCCACGATCGCTGCAAAGCTGCTGCCAGCGATGCAACCGGACTCCCTCGCTGCTGCTGCTGCCATTGCTGCCGCTGCGTTGCTGCTGCCTCTGCTGCTGCCCAACCAGGTCTAGGAGGGATAAAAACCACATTCAAACACACCAATGTGCCGTACTTGCGCTCACCACTTGCCGCCCCAGCCCAGGTTGTTGTCCGGATCCTTCGCCACGACCGCCGCAAAGCTGCTGCCAGCGATGCAACCGGACTTCCCCGCCGCTGCTGCTGCCATTGCTGCCGCTGCTGTTGCTGCCGCTGCTGCCGCTGCCGCCATTGCTGCTGCCCAGCCAGCTCTAGGAGGGAAAAAGTGACTTCACAAATCCACAATTGTGCTGTACTTGCGCTCACCACTTGCCGCCCCAGCCCAGGTTGTTATCTGGATCCTTTGCCACGACCGCCGCTAAGCTGCTGCCAGCGATGCAACCAAAATCCCCCGCTGCTGCTGCTGCTGCCGCCGCTGCTGCTGCCTCTGCTGCTGCCCAGCCAGCTCTAGGAGGGAAAAAGTGACTTGACAAAAACACAAATGTGCTGTACTTGCGCTCACCACTTGCCGCCCCAGCCCAGGTTGTTATCTGGATCTTTGGCCACGATCGCCGCAAAGCTGCTGCCCGCAATGCAGCGGTGGCTGCAGCCGCGCAGCGGGAAGCCGCCGCTGCCGCTGGGCAGAGGCGCATTGGCATGCAGTTCTTTGAGTTGAGCGTCGCTGAGCGAGTTGAGTTTCGCGCAGAACTGATCCACGGACTTGTGGCCGTAGCGCGAGACGTCGAAGGGCGTGCAGGCGTCTGCAATGGTGGGGTGGTTTGGCGGCAGCAGCAGCAACGGCAGCAGCAGCTAAGGCAATCAGCAAAGTGCGGACTAACATTGCTGCTGCCAAGCTGAAAGTCAAGTTTGACACGTCACCAGGAACCGCCACAACCAAGCATGCAACTCAGATAGGTTGAGTCCCTACCTGATGGCTTCGTGTTGTGCCAGTGCGGTGCCTCTCCTGCTGCTGCTGCATCTGCAACCTCTCCAAGCACTGCTTGCTTCGCCTTTTTTGGCTGAGACAGCACTTGGCCTTTGCCTGCTGCTGGCGCGCTGACAGCAGTAGCACTGCTGAAAAGCCCCCGCACCCCGCCTGATGACAGCTCCCGAACCGCCCCAGCTCCTGCAAGAATTGAATAAATGCGACAAATCAATCGTTTGGTAAGGGTATCAGAAGCGTAGCGAGTACGCACCACGGAGCAGGAACCTGACTGCTGCTCATCTGCAGGTATGACCGCTGTGCTGTTGCTCGCTGGCCAGGCGATTCGGTCAAACTTACGGGTCAAACATTAAGTTGGTTTGAACGATGAAGGCTGCGCAAGTAGGCTTGCATGGAGAAGTAGCGCATACCGAAACTCCCATCAGGACTCACCACCAGCTAGCCAAAGCAAGCCACAGATAATCCAAATCTTCATGGCGACGTGTCGTTTTTTGTACTCTGAGGCTGTGGTGTGACGATCTCAGCGTGAAGAGCAGCAACTTGATGGCGACAGGCGATTGCCTGAGCTGTCCTTTGCATCCGCGTCGAATACGATTATTAAAATGTTTTTAGGTCATAACTGGAGTCACGTAGCGATGGACCGTATTGCTTTGAAGCAGCCTGCGAGGGACCTTCCTGGTCCCGCTTAGGCGTAACAGGCTGACGCATGACGCACAGTCTCACATTTCTCGCTGCTTTGGACACAGCTTCGCTACACTTCTCGTCAAATCGAGCAGCCTTATATTGCTAGTAAATATCAAATAAACCGCAATCTTATCGGCATATGTTGCATCACTGGGCAGGCCGTGGCACAAGGATTTGCTGTCACAAGGATTTGCTGTCACAAGGAATTGCTGTCACAAGGATTTGCTGTCACAAGGAATTGGTGTCACAAGGATTTGGTGGCACAAGGATTTGGTGGCACAAGGATTTGGTGTCACTGTTGCAGCTGCTGCAGAAGCCCTGCAGGATAGCCAAGCACAGCAGCAGGAACGCAACCTTGGGATAAACACCATACTTACACGGTTTCTTACAATGCCATTCTGCGGCAGACTCCTGCACTGTCACACGCATGCGCATGTGCAACACAGCTGTCACTGCGCCAAGGATACAACAGCAGAGAGAAGCAGCAGCGCAGCTATACTTTGATTTGCGCAGCACAGGCTGTTAACATGGAGTGTGAAGCAGATGGAAGTAGCCGAACAAAGTGGCAACATGCGACATACCGCCATCATGCTGTGAGGTGGGAGAGGGCTCGGGCCCTGCTGCCGTCATGGGATGACTGATGCTTCTGAAGCATGACGGGAGCTCCCCTCGAGGGGCGACCGTCAATTTGAACCACGGCACGACTAAGGCGGCTCGGTTGAACTGCGCAGTCGACGGGCCAGGTTTTGATAAACGCCATGAGCCTTGTCTGGCTCCTTTTTGGGTGGGCCTGTGGCCCTACTTGGGTTACTGGCAAATGTCAAGCTGCTACATATTGCCATGCTGCTGCGTCGCTGCCAGTGGGCGCATCTGGCAGCAGCAAGGACGCATCAGCAGCTGCAAACGCTGCTAGCACACCTGTATCTCAGATACAACAGTGTTGTTCCTCAGCCCTGCCCTCCCAGTCAGTCAGTTAATGCTTCCTGGTCAGCTGCATTCATCATCTGACCCGCTTATGCATGATGTTTGCCGCTCAGGACAGTGCCTGTAATGTTGCATGCTGCTGCCGTTTCACTGTCTCGTCCAACTTCAGTGATATGCTGTCACAGACCTCAAAACCATGGACTTTAGATATCATTGAGATTTCCAACTTCAGTGATATGCTGTCACAGACCTCAAAACCATGAGAAGTACTCCGATGCGAACTGCTGATTCAGCAGGTTCAGCAGTGCTGAACCCCGTTCGTTATTTCGTCAGGCCAGCCACACTTTGGTAAGCCTCAATGGAGGTTATCATCCTGTCATGCTACCTGATTGTGTGCTATCCCTGCACATCTGCACACCCCTGCCCTGCGCCCAGCGAATGGCATGCAGGGTGATTGGCCCGGCATACACACGCGCCCTGTGCTGTGATAACTGCCGGCGCACCGGCGCCGCGCCGGCCACTGAAGCTCTGCGCCGGCCAGACATATTCATTGTAGGGGGTCTGCCGGATCGCCGCATGCCATGCGATGCAGCGTGATTGGCACAGCATACACATGACCTGCAGCGTAAGTGGCACGGCATACACACGGCCTGCAGCGTGATTGGCACAGCATACACACGCGCCCTGTGCTGTCCACCTGCAGTCACTGGTGCACTGGGGGAGACCGGGGGGAAACACTGGGTGGGGTAGAACACTGGGGGAGACTGGGGAGATTACTGGGTGTTTTCGGGGAAGGGTTTATGCTGACCTGTGGCCAGATTGTGCTGCACGTCATCGGTACTGGTCAAACTGACCGTCAGTGTTCACGCCTTGCTGACTGACGTGCCTGTTATGAGAGGCATGGCCGCAGCAGTGCAGCCAGCTGCCAGCTTACCATGACTGCCATGGATATGCGATTGCCCAACACATTATGGCATGCTGTTGATTTGCATTGCCAGGTCAAGCAATCTTTGATGACATTGAGGACACATACTACCACGTAAGGCGCCAAGTTGGGCGCCTGGCCCAGGCACGGCAACATGGCTACGCCAAATTCAAGTCTCCTGAGCGGTGAGTGCTGTGAGTGGAACATTCGATGCAGGCAGCAGGCAGGGGCCCAACTGGCATATCCAAGACATGCATTGCGGGTAGGTCATGCGCATGCTCTGGTAGACTACTGCTGTTGCCTGGTACAAAGCTACGCTCTGGCTGCGCTGTATTGCCAGGTTACATCATGCAGAGCAGGCTGGCATTACGCTTGACACATCAGAGCTTACCATGCAGTGCTGCAGCTTTGCACACCAAGCAACCGGCTCTTACTGCTTGCATGTCTCTTAATGTGTTGTGGGTTGTGTGCTGCAGGCTCTATCAGGCAGAACAGCAGCCGTCACTGCATTGTGCTCAAGAACCAGCCTCATCTCAACTCAACAACTCGGCGAAGAAGCTACTCGTTGGTGGGCCAAGCACACAGGTAGATCAACATTTACCAAGCAGCATGCTGCAGCAAATGTACTCCCAGCCATCTTGCAGCAGAGCATGCCAAGCAGGTGGCTGGTGTTCAATGCCGTGTGGACAGTGCCATGTTGGTGATTGGGTGCGCTTAGCGCTTGGCTGCAGCTTGCGATTCGTGCAGTAGTAATACATATCTTAAGGTCCTGAAGGCGGCTGCTCTGTTCTGGTGGTGCTGTGCTGTTGCAGGGTGACCTCTGCAACACATGCTACATGAACTGCAAGAGCGGCACACGTCCATTGCACTGAAGATTACAGGAGACAGGCGGACCCCTTTAATACAAGCAGCAGATGATTTCGACGCACATTTCGATCGCAAGCGCTCAGGATGTCTACTTGCTTACATGCTATATGCAAACTCTCTGTGAACAAGCAGCATGCAGCATACATCTTATAACTTGCTTGAAGCAATCGTGATGTGGTGGTGCGCAGCAACTGATGGTTGTACACTGTGAGGTGTGCTGGCGCTGACAGCAGCAATATGCACAGCAGCAACATGCACCACTGTACACAACTCCCGGAGGTATAGCTGCGAGTGCAACGTTGTGCGATTGCTATTTGGTTGTTGTTGGTGTTGTTGTGTTCCCACACGACCATTGTTGCTGAGTGCCGCAGCTGTGCACTCATACTTCATGTACACTTCATCACCTTATCTGCAGCTGGGCAGATGTTGTAGTGACCTGAAGTGTGGCCACCTGCCGGCCTGTTTCTTTGACGGTATAGCCTCGTTAATAGTACCAGATTCCTGTTGGGTGCTGTCTCCCTATTGTAACAGCACACCAGGCCAATTTACTGATTGACTTGCAGAGTTGGGCCCTGGGCAGGGGTACTAGCCGGACGAGTCACAAGAGTAACCTTGCCCGTTCGGAAGTCAATGACAGGCTCATTGGGCAGAGAAAAAAAGCAACCCTGACCGGTCCTTTGAAAGGAAAGAAACTACCTACCCATCAGGCAAAGGCAGGGTATGTTGCCGATGTCGATACTGACAATGGTTACCGCTTTGCTGCGACCAAACCCGTACATTTACAACCAAGCCATCTCACAACCATGACAACATGCAAAGTCTGCACTGTATTGTTCAGCAGCAAACGCCTGCAGGTGGCAGGGTGCAGGGGGCTTTCAAAGTTTGTCAGGCTGGGTGACACTGACAGTAGCAGTGACAAGCTGCGTTCTGCCACCAACAGGCCATGATTGTAGCAGTAATGTGTTGTTCATGATCCATCAGTGGCATTAATCGATCCATACCATCTGTGTCTGCTCTCGAGTGACCGGGTGTGTGTGAGCCGTGGTGACTCGATACGAAAAGCGACAGCATGGCGCGAAAACAGCAGCACAATAATAGATTATGTCTCATATTGCTACTCGGTCTTGCAGCAGCATCAGCAGGTGCGAACGAAGGACCTCCGGCTAACCACCATCCCTCACCTCTCCTCTGCTGCTGCGAGCTCCCCATGCTCGCAGCCTCCGCTGCATCAAATTCAAATCTTACATCTTACGATTTAAAATCCTTTCAAATTTCAAACTCCCGCCTTGGCACCGCAGGTCTGGCACAGCAGCAGCAGGCTCCCGCCTTCACCACAGTGACCATGCTGGACATAGATAGCCCGGGCAAGACTATTCCGCAGTCGTTTATGGGCTTCAGTCACGAATGGCCGTACGTAGAGGAGCTCTACACCATTCCTCAGTACATGGACATCATCAAGCTGCTGCAGTCCTTTGGCTCAGGTGGGCACTAGGGCTCAGATAGAACAACTAGCAAAGCAGCAGCAGCAGCAGCAGCAGCAGCAGCAGCAGCAGCAGCAGCAGCAGCAGAACTGATACTCAGTACAAGGACCTTATCAAACTGCTGCAGTCCTCCGACTCAGGTGCACACTAGGCCTTGATACATGAACACCTAACAAAGCAACAGCAGCAGCAGCAGCAGCAGCAGCAGCAGCAGCAGCAGCAGCAGCAGCAGCAGCAGCAGCAATGCTGGTCCCTCAGTACATGGACGTTGTCAAGCTGCTGCAGTCGACTGGCTCAGATGCTCAAACGGACTCACCACATTCACCACAGCAGCAGCAGCAGCAGCAGCAGCAGCAGCAGCAGCAGCAGCAGCAAGCAGTGGCGATTGAGACTCTTACCAGCCACGTCAGATAAGTGTGGCCCGAGCGGCAAACACGATGGCAGCTGCGGGCAGCAGGAGGCTCTCAGATACCTGTTGCAAACAAATTATAAGCAGCAGCAGCAGCAGCGGCAGCAGCAGCAGCAGCAGCAGCAGCAGCAGGTTGATCAAGCAGCAGCTGCGTCTGAAGCCGTCTGCACTGACGCAGCTGGCTAATGCAAACAGATTCGTGGCGGCAGCAGCAGCAGCGTCCATGATGCAGCACCGGAGTCTGAAGCAGGTGCACTGCATGTCGCAGAAGGGATTTGCAGACACGAACCAGTAGGACCATTTGAACTGAACATCAAGTAGCTTGCAACCAGTCGAAACTACCTTTCTGTTCCAAATTCATGTCGCAGAAGGGTTTTGCAGACACGAACAGCTGCAGCTCAGCAGGCGCAGCCCACCGTATGCACCCCAGCCACCAGAACCAGCAGGTTGGCGGCAGCAGCAGCAGTACATATGCGCATCTAAGGTTACAGGCGCACCAGGCAATTATTGCCAGGTCCAGAAGTGTGGGCCCCTGTCTCAGGCTGCTGCTGCTGCTGCTGCTGCTGCTGCTGCTGCTGCTGCACAGGTCCGCTCGTGCTGCGCGTTGGCGGTGGCAGCACCGACAAGCTCACCACAGTGCCGGGCCCTGAAGTGTGGGGCCCCCTTTCCAAGCTGCATGCAGCGACAGGCATGACGTACATCTTGGGCCTCAACCTTGTCCTCAATGATGTTGCGCTGGCAAGGAAGCAGATGGATGCAGCAAAAGCCGGGCTGCCAGCAAGCTCAATCATCAGCTTCGAGATTGGAAACGAGGTGCGCTGCCGGGGTAGATTGCTTCGTTTGGGGTTGTTGTCTCTTGCGTGGCGCTGTCAGCCGTACAAACATGCCTAAGGTTTGCTGGACAGGTTGGGGATCAAGGGTTCAAGTGGGTCTTCTTGTATCAGTGCAATGATGTTGATGTTGGTTGTCTGCTGAGGCCGTTGAATTGTGTGCAAGTTGCCTGGAGTGAGGGAACTCAACATGATCAGGGTTCTGAGGTTGGGTCTGAACTTTTTGTCAAAGCTGCTGCTGCCTGCTGCTGCTGCTACCGCAGCCGAACTTTTAGTTTAACAGGCCGTTTACGCACTGGAACTGCACCAACCTGACCTTCTTTTCGCCGCTGCTGCTGCTGCAGCCCGACTATTACTTCAGCAAGCCGTCCACGCGCTGGAACTGCACCAAGTTGACTTTCTTTTGCTGCTGCTGCTGCTGCTGCTGCTGCTGCTGCTGCTGCTGCCGCCGCCGCTGCTGCTGCTGCTGCTGCTGCTGCTGCTGCTGCTGCAGCCCGACTATTACTTCAACAAGCCTTCCACGCACTGGAACGGCACCAAGCTTGTGGCAGGCTGGAACGGCACCACTGACTACCTCAGCTGCTGCTTCCACACCGAGTGGTACGCCATGGCTGAGGCGCTGTCCTGCAGGTGAGGGAGAAAGAGCGAGGGAAAGAGTGATGCTGGTGATATAAGAGTGAGGATGGGTGTGTCGAGGAAGAGTGAGGCTGGTGGTCGGCTTCAACGACTACCTCGGCTGCTGCTTCCACACCCCGTGGTATGCCATGGCTGAGGCGCTGTCCTGCAGGTGAGGGAGAAAGAGTGAGGGGAAAGAGTGAGGCTGGTGACGTGAGAGTGAGAATGGGTGTGTTGAGGAAGAGTGAGGCTGATGGCCAGCTTCAACGATTACATCAGCTGCTGCTTCCACACCGAGTGGTACGCCATGGCTGAGGCGCTGTCCTGCAGGTGAGGGAGAAAGAGTGAGGGGAAAGAGTGAGGGCGGTGATATAAGAGTGAGAATGGGTATGGTGAAGTAGAGTGAGGCTGCTGGCCTGCTTCCTCTTCTTGGCCAGCGTGATTGGTTACATCAACTGCTGCTTCCACAACAAGTGGTACGCGATGGCTGAGGCATTAACCTGCACAACACCACCAGAATGTACAAACAACACAATGTGTTATGACATTTGTTATTTTGTCATGTTATGTAACGCAGGAACGGTCCAAGCAGCTGCGAGTATGGCCAGTTCACCGGGCCGGTGTGGGGCCACCTCAACCTGCGCAACACAACCATGGACTGGTTCCTCAAGTGAGTGACGCTGTTACAATGTTGTTACATGCTTGTTATTAGTACAAGTGTTGCACAATGCATGAAGACCCGTGTGGGGCCACCTCCACCTCGCCCTGCACAACACAACCATGGATTGGGTTCACAAGTGAGTGACATGACACGTTGATACACCTCTGTCAACCGTCACATGGTGCCAAGACCTGTGGCGTGTCCTGTTGTGTGCCAGTGCAGTTTGCATGCCCAGCGAGCATGTGCAGCATGTTGCTGCACCTGTATTTAGGTCGGTGTGTGTCACAGCTCCGCGGTGACACCACTGACGTGTGTGCAGTGTGTATGTTGTATGTAACTCCCTGCTGTATGGCTGCCTGCTGTGTGAAACTCATTTTGCAGGACCAACGGCAAGTGGGTGGAGATGAGCTCCGTGCATTGGTACAACAGTGCTGCCATGACTCACCCCCACCAATGCAGTGACGCCACTGATTTGTGCACCTGTGCACAACTGCTTGCTGTGTGTAACTCCGCAGGACCAACGGCAAGTGGGTGGAGATGACCTCCGTGCACTGGTACAAGGCCACCAGCGAGACGTTCAACACGCCACAAATGCAGTGACATATATTACATGTGTGTAACTTCTGCACTTTCAGGACCAACGGCAAGTGGGTGGAGATGACGTCAGTGCATTGGTACAAGGCCACCAGCGAGACGTTCAACACGCCGGTGACGCTGCTGGACGAGGTGCCCATCCGCAAAGAAATGACCAACCTGAAAGAGATCGTGCGCGTCAGCGAGCAAGTGTGAGTGGCTTCAGGCGCCTTTGGGTTTTGATCCAGCGATGAGTGCTTGGTTTTGGTGTCAGCATGAGTCGCCAGATACGCACGTGTAACTCGGAGCCAGTGTGCATGCCGGTGTAACCAGCGGTCGGCTGGCATGTTGGCGTCACCGGTGACGCTGCTGGACGAGGTGGCCAGCCGCCAGGAGGTGTCAAAGCTGCACGAGATCGTGCGCGTCAGCGAGCAAGTGTGAGTGACACACTGCGCATGAACACCATCAGCAACAGCCGTCACTCAACACGCTGGTGACAGTTCAACTTTTCAAATACATCATCATACATGCACCGCGCCTGTGTGCTGCATGCAGGTACGGCAAGCCGTTGCGCGTTGCCGAAATGAACACCATCAGCAACAGCGGCCGTGACGGCGTGTCCAATGTGTTTGCTGCCGCGCTGTGGACGCTGGACGCGTCACTGGAGGTGGCGGCTGCAGGCGGCGTCGGCGTGAACTTCCACCAGGGCGCAGGGCAGAACTTGTATGCAGCCATCATCCGCTGGTGAGTGGTGATGGAGGTGTTATGTCACCAGGAGTGTTCCAGTGTCGCCAAACTGGTTCGCGGGACATCAGGGGTGTTGCAGAGGGCGTGGTGTCACCAGGGGGGCGTGGTGTCACCAGGGGGGCGTGGTGTCACCAGGAGGGCGTGGTGTCGCCAGGGGGGCGTGGTGTCACCAGGGGGGTGGGTGGGATTACCAGGAGTGTTTGCTGCTGCGCTGTGGGCGGTGGCAGAGTCGGCGCTAACTTCCACCAGGGCAGAACTTGTACGCGGCCATCATCCGCTGTTGAGTGCCGGTGACGACCAGTTTCCGTGACAGCTTGCCAGCCGTCAACATCTTGCATACATCAACAACCGCCCGGCAGTGTGCCTGCGGTGCCTACTGTTGCTGCTTCACATACGACAACGGCCGCCTGGCGCTGCCGCAGCTGCGGCCGCGTTCCTCCGACGTGCTGCTACAACCTCATCATACTTTATGTAGGTCACATGCTGAACTGCAGTGCGTATTGCTGCCATGTGCTTTCCAATGTAGGTACGACAACGGCCGCCTGGCGCTGCCGCAGCTGCGGCCTCCTTTCTTCGGCATGCTGCTCTTCCAGATGGCTGTGCGGGGCGGCAGCAGACTGATGGGCACGCAAGTTACACACGCGAGTGACGCCAACAACAGCAAGTTCCTGAAAGTGTGGGCGCTGCAAGATGTGCAAACCGGCGAGCTCAGGTGCGCGCTGAATTACGCTGTTACTTTGTTTACAAAGCAGTTCTCCTATTGTGGCCAACGGTTTGATGGCTATGTGGGGCGGCTCGTAGGCAAGTGACACACGCGAGTGACGTCAAGAACAGCAAATTCCTCAAGGTGTGGGCGCTGCAAGATGTGCAAACCCCGCGAGCTCAGGTGCGGAGGGCCGCGGCAGTCGGGATTGTTAGTACAGTAGCAGCGGAACACGACTCGCTTCATGCATCGCCGAACTCAGCTACACCTGCTGTGTTGCTCCTGTTCCTTCTGTGCCGTACGCCGTACGCAGGTGGGTGGTCATCAACAAGGATGCAAGCCGCGCCGCCTCCGCGGTTCTGTGGGTGAACCGCCCCTCGGGTTACGCCTCAGAGGCGTCCGTCATCCGCATGACGGCAGCAGGGCCCAACCCGCTCTCCGCAACTTCCGGCATTACTGTTGCGGGCGTGAGCTATGGACTGGGAGGCGCAAAGAGCGGCGAGAGAAGGATTGAGGTTGCAAAGGTGTCTAAGAACGCCAAGGGTGGCCAGATGCTGACGGTGCAGGTGCCAGCCGGTAGTGCGGCGCTGGTGCGGCTACCACTGGCGAAAGAGCAAGCAGCTCTGCGCACGCCAGCAGCCGGCAGCGGCTAAAGTAGCAGCAGCAGCAGCAGCAGCAGCAGCAGCAGCAGCAGCAGCAGCAGCAGCAGCAGCAGCAGCACAGCCTCAAGTGGCGGCAGCGCGTGGCAAGCACAACATGCAATGACATGCCACTGTTCACGGCGGGCAGATGCAGACTCTTCCATTGCCTGCAGGCAGTGCAGCGCTGGTATGGAGAGTGTTGGCAAAAGAACAGGCGGCGCTTTGCACAACAGCCGCTAGCAGCGGCTACACAGCAGCAGCAGCAGCAGCAGCAGCAGCAGCAGCAGCAGCAGCTTGACTAGCGTTGCTTGTGCGATCACTGGTGGCGAAAGAACAGGCGGCGCTGCGCACACAAGCAGCCGGCAGAGGCTGGACAGCAGCAACAGCAGCAGCAGCAGCGGCAGCATAACAAGCGGCGCTTGTGCGGCTGCCGCTGGCGAAGGAGCACTTGCCCCTGCGCACACTAGCCGCCGGCAGTGGCTGAAGCAGCAGCGGCAGCAGCAGCAGCAGCAGCAGCAGCAGAGGTAGCAGCAGCAGCAGCAGCGGAGGTAGCAGCAGCAGCAGCGGAGGTGGCAGCAGCAGCAGCAGCAGCAGCAGCAGCGGAGGTCGTAGCAGCAGCGGAGGTGGCAGCAGCAGCAGCAGCAGCAGCAGCAGCAGCAGCAGCAGCGGAGGTCGCAGCAGCAGCGGAGGTGGCAGCAGCAGCGGAGGTGGCAGCAGCAGCAGCAGCAGCAGCAGCAGCAGCAGCAGCGGAGGTCGCAGCAGCAGCGGAGGTGGCAGCAGCAGCGGAGGTCGCAGCAGCAGCGGAGGTGGCAGCAGCAGCAGCAGCAGCAGCAGCAGCAGCAGCAGCAGCAGCAGCAGCAGCAGCGGAGGTCGCAGCGGCAGCAGCGGAGGTGGCAGCAGCAGCAGCAGCAGGAGTGCGCCGGTGAGTAGTTTACTAATAGGTGAAGACCCCTGCTCAAAGTGATGTGACACGGCCGCAAATTGCCAGGTGGTGAGGCACGTCACTGTGTGCGTAATGTAGTGTAGCATAGTTGTATTGTAAACGCCATGAGCCTTGTCTGGCTCCTTCGTGGGTGGGCCTGTGGCCCTACTTTGGTGACTGGCAACTGGCATTCATGTTAACAGCTGGGTTGCATGCATGCTGGCGTGCAAGTGCCAGGTTGTGCAATGTATGTGCAGCAGTAGCTGTGTTTTGGTGGGCTGGGGGCTCCAGCTGTGAAGCTGGCAAGGTGCTGAGTCAGCATCTACAGTACGATCTGGCAAGATCATTTGTTGCTGCAGGGTAGTATCAAAGTATCTGTGACGGGTTCGGCATCAGAAGCAGGAGCATCTTGACATCTGAGGTGCTGCAGCCATGGTGGCCTGGGGGACACCTAGCGATGCGAGTACGCATGATGTTGCATTGTGCTTAAACGCTTGTAATGTATGAATCGGCAACTTTCTTTACAGTCGGTGGCTTCATCATGAATCGGAATTGCTCTGGCAGTTTATCTGCTTTCAAGGGACCTGTTTGGGTTGCTTTTTTATCTCTGCCCAATGAGCCTGCCATTGGCTCGCCAACGGGCGAGGTTACTCTTGTAACTTTGTCTGGCTAGTACCCCTGCCTAGGGTTGTGGGCAGGTGGGTGGGGTATGTGTGTATGTGTGTGTGCAGGGGGGGGGGGGGGGGGAGGGAGGATAATTGTGATGACCCTGCCTTTTCCCCCTGAACCATCATCACTACAGTGACTGCCTTCAATTTGTCTGGCCTTCACTTCAGCTGTGGTCACAGGATCATCATCATTACCATGTTACTACCCATCTTCAAAATCAGAGCCCCCCCCCCCCCCCCCCCGAGTGAGATGCCAAGAATCTTCAGACGACAGCAGCACCAGCCTCAACATCATCATCATCATCAGCAGCAGACGACAGCAACAGCGGCCTCACCATCATACACCAATCTATCAGAACAATGAATACTCAATCATGAGACCCTACCAAAGCACGGCACACATACTCTCGTGTGTGTGTAGAGCCATGTGCTGTTCCCCATTGTGCTGAGAAGCTGCCACAGCTGCAGCAGCAGCTGCAGCAGCTCCAGCAGCAGCAGCAGCTGCAACAGCAGCACCAGCAGCAGCAGCAGCAGCTCCAGCAGCTGCAGCAGCGCGGAATGCGCATGGCAATCAACTGCCAGTGTGCTACTCAGCACCGTGACCCGTCGCCTGCAGCTGCGGGCAAGCTTACAGCAAGTTGCAGCTTCGCAATCACTTGGAATGCCTGAATATTTCAATATTCAGTGACTGCCCCCAATACAAGCAGCACAAGACACACGGCGCACCCTCCACGTAATGCAGGCGCAGGTACCAATAAGATCACCATATGCAACATCAAGCAAGACTACCTTCACCTAGTCTACCTATCACATCTGCAAACGGAGCCGCAAATATGGCACATGTGTCCTGCAGTGCCAATTGCTGCTGCACCCACACCCCAACACTGGAACAGCCTAGCAAACTACCCACTGCCTACAACCTACTGTTGTCTTCTGGCTGCTCACCAACACACTGCTGCAGGCCAAAACAGCAAGGAGCAACTTTCTCGCAGGCAATGTTCCCACTTGGCTGCGTGAATTCGGCACCTCAAACACAGAACAGATGGCCTGTCCGGTAAGTTTTCAGGCCAGCACTGTATGTACTGCAGCCTTTCCCAGCTGATGCTGCGCAGCAGTGCGCTGCACACACAACACACAGCAGATCCAAGACAGTGTGCGAATTCGGCACCTCAAACACAGAACAGATGCCCGTGGATTTCCCAAGACAGCGATGTATGTAGCGGGCGCTCAATCTCCAGGAGCTGCTGCCTGCCATGCTGGCTAGCTGCCTTGTGCTGGCTGCAGCCAGACCCCTGAATCATAGGTGGCCGGCAGGGCGTTCGATCTTCAGGAGCTGTTGTCTCTGTTCCCTGCTGGCTGCAAACACAGGCAGGTGACATCCTTCCAGCATAGGGCCAACAGCGCGTTCAATCTCCAGGAGCCACTGCCTGACATGCTGGTTGCCTTGTGTTGGCTGCAGCAAAACCCCTGCTGGCTGACTTGCCTGAGCAGCTGCAGCCCGGCCCTGAATCATACATGGCCAGCAACGCGCTCCATCCTCAGGAGCCGCCTGTTGGCTGGCTGGCCGACTTGTGAGCAGCTGCCGCCCCCATAACCCTCCAGCGTATGGCCCAGTGTTCCGGCCACGTAAAAAGTCGGGCGATGCAACAAGCTGTCATGGCCAGCAGGGCGCTCAAATCTTCAGGAGCAGCTGCCTGGCCTGCAGGCTGGCTGGTCGAGTTGTGAGCAGCTGCCGCCCCCATAACCCTCCATCATATGGCTCAGTGTTCAGGCCGCGTACAAAGTCGGGCGATGCAACAAGCTAGCTGTCATGGCCAGCAGGGCGCTCCATCCTCAGGAGCCTCCGCCTGGCCTGCTGGCTGGTTGCCTGCCTTGCTGAGCAGCTGCCGCCCTCCAAAAATGCAACAAGGGACGATGCAGCAAGCTGTCATGGCCAGCAGGGCGCTCAATCCTCAGGGTGTTGTCACAACCCTTCAGGTGAAAGGGGCCTAGTAACCACACCGACGCAGTGTCAAAATGACATGCCGGCTGTCATGCGCGACAAGGGTTCACTGCCGAGAAAGGGACACAGCAGAGAGGCACTGGACAAGGAAAAGTGTCCCGCATCTCTGAAAACATACACACAACACAACGCGCTAGCCTTAAGGCTAGCACATCACATGGTAACGATGCAGGATGGGATGTCAGCAAGCATACATTGTTCATCAACGCACAACCACACACAGACGTACGTACAGCTGGCCAGTCTTGATGCTGTATATGTTTGGGGACTGACATACAGGCATATGGCGCGGCACAACATACACAAAGCGCAACTGCCAACAAGCACAACATCGAAGATTTAAACGCCTCAAATCACGTTCTAGCAGTGACGTGAGGTATGCAGGGTGCAGCAGTGTTGTCAACATCTACACTACAGAAACACCTGCTAGTAGCAACTGCAGGTGCAGGCGATAGCCAAGGCAGTTGGCGCGGGGCGATCACACACACAAACACACACAGCTACCGCAAACAGGGACAACACAAACGACCTGAAGCACTCCCGCCGTGAAGTTCTGAAGTCGACGTGAGGTACACAAAGATGAAAGACTGTTAGTAACAGTAACAGCTACATCAAACGCCTGTCACTGACGGCTACACAACACCTACACATGCCACCTACAGGGTACAACTAAGCAACTCTGCGCACCTGATACTACTCTACAGTATGCATTGTTGGGGGCATGCAACTTCTGAGCACCATTACGGAAGCAGCTACAGTGTCTGCTTGCTGAATGCATCAGCACCATCACAGAAGCAGCTACAGAGTCTGCTTGCTGAATGCATCAGCACCATCAGGGAAGCAGCTACAGCATCTGCTTGCACCTGCTGACAGCATGCGTACGCAGACTTAGCAGTGGCACACTCACACCGCTGCCACACCTGGCACATGTTGGCATGCAGCGACTGGCAAACAACAGGTGCATGGCTGTGAACAAACAAACACACCAGAAGTAAACAGTACGCGATGCAGCCCTAGAAAGAAGCAGCTAAAGCGTCTGCTTGCTGAATGCATGCCACACGGATTGAAGGGCGGCACATTCCCGGTTGCACCTGCGACATGCAGCAACAGCCAAACAACACACAGGCATGCATGCATGCTTACAGACAGGCATGCACCAACAGGCAACTCACAGGCATGTGAGTGCATGCACCAACAGGCAACTCACCGGCATGTGAGTGCATGCACCAACAGGCAACTCACCGACAACTCACAGGCATGAAAATTCCTGCATTTGTGACAGCTGCATGCTCACAAACTTGCATGCACCAGCCAGCTCAACAACCACACACACCAGCAGTATATAGCGCGCAATGCAGCCCCGCATCTGTTGCAGCTCCTCCCACAACTACGCTGCACTGACATCTGGCCACACAATTACAACCCAGCTCAGCATTTAAACTGAGCACTCAGCTATGCTTCAAGCTGCCCCACATCCTTTGTGCGCTGTGAACCCTGCCGACAAACAACCCCAGACACAACCGGGTTAGGCCAGGCTGTGACTCCTGAACCCTACTGAGTCAAACATATTGAACCCTAAACCCTGCCTGCTGGACCCACTTGGGGAAGCCAGTGGCAGCGTCAGTGTCAGGTAGTGGGCAGTCAGGGGGGTGGTGCCGCAAGAAAACAGCGTTGGGGTACACCCCCTGTAATTAGGTATGCCTGACCTTAAGCTGTTGCTGCAGAAGACGCCAGCTGCCGCTGCTGCTGCCGTCAGCACAGCTGCACCTGGCAGCAGCAGCAGCAGCAGAAGAAGATGCCAGCTGCCGTTGCTGCTGCCACCAGTGCAGATGCTCCTGACAGCAGCAGCAGCAGGAGAAGATGCTGCTGCAGCTGCCGCCGCTGCCAGCGCAGATGCACCTGGCAGCAGCAGCTAGCAGCAGCCGTGTGCAATCAGTATGCAATGCAGGAGGAAGAATAACCTGACCCAACAGACACACACTGTGGCCTAACCTACACACGCCTAGCCTAAACTAGCCAAAACGTGACCTAAACCTAAACCCCAGCCGTGCAGTGCCGCCCGCCTGACCTAAACCTCACTACCCTGACCTAAACCCTTTGCAAAAGAGAAAAACCCTGTCGCTAGCAAGGGGTCAAGCATACTCTGCTGCACCTTAACTGTCTGACATAACAAGTGCGGTTGTAGTTGCAGAACCCTTCTCCCACCCTACCCTGCCTGCTGCCCACTGGTTGTTGCACCCACACTTACAGCAGCAACTCAAACAAGCAGCGCCATAGCATCAACGCATTGACGGTCAAAGTGATGATGATGATGACGACCAAGCAGCGCGACATGTTGCGCAGCATGCATGGACTGGAAGGAAGGCCCAGTGCATTCAGTGAAACACTGCATCCAGCACAGATACAGGGGCCATGTTTGCACCAAAAGCAGCCCCTGTCTATGTGTTGCATCCAGCACAGACAGCAGCAAGGCCCAGTGCAAGCTGAGCACCCAGCAGCGCCATAGCATCAACACATTGTTGGTCAACATGATTATGATGATTGTGACCCAGCAGCGCGACATGTTGCGCGGCATGCATGGACCGGAAGGAAGGCCCACTGCATTCAATGGAACACTGCATCACACATATATAGGGGCCACTTTTGCACCAAAAGCAGCCCCTGTTTATGTGTTGCATCCAGCACAGCCACAACAGCAAGGCCCAGCTCAAGCTGAGCACCAAGCAGCGCCATAGCATCAACACATTGGTGGTCAACATGATGATGATTGTGACCCAGCAGTGCGGCATGTTGCGCAGCATGCATGGACTCGAAGGAAGGCCCACTGCATTCCGTAAACACTGCATGCCACATACACAAACAGCAAGGCCCACAGCATTCAGTGAAACACTGTGTTGCACCCACACCTACAGCAGCAACTCGCCAAGCAGTGCGGCATGTTGCGCAGCATGCATAGACTCGCGAAAGGCCCAGTGCGTACAGTGGAGCACTGCATCACACATATATATGGGCCGCTTTTGCACCAAAAGCAGCCCCTGTATATGTGTTGCATCCAGCACAGCCACAACAGCAAGGCCCAGCTCAAGCTGAGCACCAAGCAGCGCCATAGCATCAACACATTGGTGGTCAACATGATGATGATTGTGACCCAGCAGTGCGGCATGTTGCGCAGCATGCATGGACTCGAAGGAAGGCCCACTGCATTCCGTAAACACTGCATGCCACATGCACAAACAGCAAGGCCCACAGCATTCAGTGAAACACTGTGTTGCACCCACACCTACAGCAGCAACTCGCCAAGCAGTGCGGCATGTTGCGCAGCATGCATAGACTCGCGAAAGGCCCAGTGCGTACAGTGGAGCACTGCATCACACATATATATGGGCCGCTTTTGCACCAAAAGCGCCCCCTGTGTATGTGTTGCATGCAGCAGCCACAACAGCAAGGTCCAGCTCAAGCTGAGCACCAAGCAGCGCCATAGCATCAACACATTGGCGGTCAACGTGATGATGATGATTATGATGATGATGATGACCCAGCAGCACGACATGCTGCGCAGCATGCATGGACTCCAAGGAAGGCCCACTGCATTCAGTGAACACTGCATCACACATACACAGGGGCGACTTTTGCACCAAGGCATGTTGTATCCAGCACAAGCTGAGCAGGGAGCTCAGCCATTGCAAGCAGCAATGCAAGCAGCAGCCAACTGCAACACGGCACATGCTGTTGCAGTATGCGTTGCATAGCAGCAGCCACTGCAAGACGGGACAATGCTGTTGCGGCATGCGTCGCATAGCAGCAGCCGCTGCAAGGAAAGACATGCTGTTGCAGTATGCGTCGCATAGCAGCAGTCACTGCAGCAGGGCACATGCTGTTGCTGTATGCGTAGCAAGCAGAAGCCACAGCAATGCAGCACATGCTGTTGCTGTATGCGTAGCAAGCAGCAGCCACAGCAATGCAGCACATGCTGTTGCTGTATGCGTTGCAAGCAGCAGCCACAGCAATGCAGCACATGCTGTTGCTGTATGCGTTGCAAGCAGCAGCCACAGCAATGCAGCACATGCTGTTGCAGTATGCGTTGCAAGCAGCAGCCACAGCAATGCGGCACATGCTGTTGCTGTAAGCGTTGCAAGCAGCAACTACTGCAACGTGGCACATGCTGTTGCTGTATGCGTAGCATAGCAGCAGCCACTGCAGCAGGGCACAAGCTGCTTCTGCACGCAATGCACGCAGCAGGTACCGCAGCACGGCGCACGCCTTCATGCTCTATAAGCAGCAGACACTGCAGCATGGCATATGCAGCTGCCGCACGCATTCCACGCATTGCAAGCAGCAGCTGCTGCTGCCGGCGTCAAGCATCACACCTGCGCGGCACCGTTCAAGGGTGCCGCGCAGGCGCTCACAAACGCTGTGCTGCTCAAACAGCTGGCTGCTGGGCATGCCCTGCAGAAAACTTGCGCCAGCAATGCAGCAGCACAGCATGCCGAACTACAATGCATGGAGCGTGCTGTGTGCAGCGGACGCCATGCATCATCGTGCGGTGAGAAGCTGAGCAACATCTACACAACTCAGCATCCCGCCACAGCCTGCTGCACAGACATTTGATGCAGCACCGGCAGGCTACAAACAACAATGGACTATTCATCACATGCGCTTTGCCGCAGCTGGCCGCATTGTGCGGCACACAGTGTTGATGGCAGGGCACAGTAGCACCCCACTTCACAGCTGCACGACAATCACCGCAGCACATCCACCCACCAGCCAAGCAGTCCAGGCCTATCTGACAGCACAGCAGCACCAGCAAGTATGTTGCGCACAGCTGCCCGCATATCTGCTGCCTCTATACAGCCGTGCTGTCTGCAGCAGAAGTCATGCCTCATCTCAGCAGCCACATCCTGCTGCACAATCATGTGATGCAGCACTGTTACGCTTGCTATAGCAAACAACAACCGCTTTCTGCGCCGTGGTTGCAACTTGCGGCACACAGTGGTGGATGCGACTTAGCTGCTAGCTGGCCACAGCTGCACAACAACAAACAGGGCACACCTGCCTATCGCAAAACCGCTGCATCTGTGACGCAGTCAGCCACATCTTGCGGCACACAGTGTTGACTTGACCTAGCACAGCTGCACATCAACAAACAGGGCACACCTGCCTATCGCAAAACCGCTGCATCTGTGACGCAGTCAGCCACATCTTGCGGCACACAGTGTTGACTTGACCTAGCACAGCTGCACATCAACAAACAGGGCACACCTGCCTATCGCAAAACCGCTGCATCTGTGACGCAGTCAGCCACATCTTGCGGCACACAGTGTTGACTTGACCTAGCACAGCTGCACATCAACAAACAGGGCACACCTGCCTATCGCAAAACCGCTGCATCTGTGACGCAGTCAGCCACATCTTGCGGCACACAGTGTTGACTTGACCTAGCACAGCTGCACATCAACAAACAGGGCACACCTGCCTATCGCAAAACCGCTGCATCTGTGACGCAGTCAGCCACATCTTGCGGCACACAGTGTTGACTTGACCTAGCACAGCTGCACATCAACAAACAGGGCACACCTGCCTATCGCAAAACCGCTGCATCTGTGACGCAGTCAGCCACATCTTGCGGCACACAGTGTTGACTTGACCTAGCACAGCTGCACATCAACAAACAGGGCACACCTGCCTATCAGCAAGGTCTTCCTGCAAGCAGGCGTGTCGCAAAACCTCTGCATCTTAGCCGCAGTCGGCCGCATTGTGCAACAACCAGGCTACGCCTGCCTATTGCTAAACCCGGTTTTGCAGAGGCTCTATAACTGTGACGCAGTCAGCCACATCTTGTGGCACACAGTGTTGATGGCACGGCGTAGTTGCACCCCAATCCGCAGCTGCACGACAATCACCGCAGCACACCCACCCACCAGCCAAGCAGTCCAGGCTGATCTGACAGCACAACGGCACCAACAAGTATCATACTCGGAGTATGCTGTGCACAGCTGCCCGCACATTGCATCTGCTGCCTCTATACAGCCGCACCCGCTGCACTATCATCATATGCAGCACTGGCACGCTTGCAGCACGATCAAGATTGCTGCTAGCAGCACATTCCACATCCCGCCACAACTCGCGCCACACACTTTTAAAATTTGGTTTCTTTTCTGATCATTGCGCCTGTTGTGCACGCGCGGTCACAGCTGCGCCCAAACCGCAACGTAGCAAAGAGCCGAATCCACACAACCACTGCCTACCATATGCCTACTGCGCCTGTCTGGCTACAACAAACACTTCCAGCTGCCTGATCTACTGCCTAATGACAACCGATGAGCGGACATTTGTTTTTATTGTGTACACACAAACACACACACTGCATCGCTCGGCCGCAGGCCAGACACACCACATATTGCAACAGCGCATACGCCGCATTGACACCGTTGCGCGAGATTCAAGCCGCCGCAAGCACGCGCGCGTGCGCGTTCACACAGCAGCAGGCGCGCCTCAAGCTGTACCTCAGGAACAGGAAGGAAAGCAATGCCCCCACCCCTGAACACAATCACCCTCCCGTACAAGCAGCACCAGGCAGGAGACAACACACACGGCAAGCACAAGAAGTGTGCATACATGCACATGCGCATTGCGGTTCACCTAATGCACACACATCTACGCACCTACGCACAGTGCACACACATGCTCAGCGCCCGATACACACACAACAGACAAGTGGCGCTGCTGATGTGTACCAGCTCCAGCAGCACGACTGTCCTCCCTACCAACCACACCCAGTGAGTGAGTGGCTACCCAGGCAGCTCTGCAGCTATTGGGTAAGTTAAGGTTTAGAGGGTGTGTGTGGCCAGGGGCGTCGCCCCTGGACTGCACACCCTCTACCCGTCCGCTTGTGCCCTAGGGCTCACCACACCCACCCCATCTCTCCACCCCCACACAAGCAGCAGCCACCCACACAGCAGTGCCCGTAGAGGTTTAGGGTTCAGGGCTAAGTCCTAAATGAAACCCTAAACCCTGCAGATGCAGCAGCCAGCAACCCAGCAGTGAGCATGGAGGTTTCAGGCTTAGGGCTCAACCCTCACCCAAACCCTAACCCCCACAGATGCAGCAGCCGCCCACACAGCAGCGCACCTATTGTGGCTGCTTGCGTGTTTGGACCGGCCGCTTCGTACAATGTGACGCAATGTCTCTCCCATATACTACTAGTATCTGCACACACACACACACACGCACACACTCCCATATACTACTAGTATCTGCACACGCACACATTCCCATGTCTACTAGTATCTGCACACACGCACACCGCTCAGTGTATACCCCGGCGCGGCAAATGCACACAACCCCAAGCAACTCAAAACAGCCTCACCACACAAGCACAAAGCCGCGTTGGCCAATCCGTGCCCCGCATAAGTGCGCAGTTGCCACACATCCGCGCGGCAAATGCAGACAACCCCAAATGTCTCACAATAGCTGTGTGGGCTACCCGCCACACAAACTCACAAGCACACAGCCGTCAAAAGTCCCAAGAAACAACTAAACAGCTGACAGCAATATTGGCTCGCCCGCACAAGTATGAGCGCACAGCCACCATACCCCGGCGCGGCGAATGCACACAACCCCTAGCATCTCACAACAGCCGTGTGGGCTACCCCGCCACACAAGCACAAACATGACCGCCTTCGTAGCGTGCGGCACAGCCGCGCCTGCCACTGCACACAGGCCAAGCATCTCTACAGCTGCGTGGGCTCTCCGCCACACAAGCACACAGTCATACCCCGGCGCGGCAAACGCACACAACCCCAAGCATCTCACAATAGCCGTGTGGGCTGCCCCGCCACACAAGCACACAGCCGCATTGGCCAACCTGCGCCACACACACAAGTACACAGCCACCATCACCCGGCGCAGCAAATGCACACAGGCCAAGGAGTTTCTACAGCCGTGCCGGCTCATCGGCCACACAAACACACAGCAGCGTTGGCCAACCCGCGCCACACACAAGTGCACAGTTGCCATACTTTGGCGCATCAAATGCACACAGCGCGAAGCAGCTCAACAGCCGTGTCTACTGAACCGCCACACACACAGGCGCACAGGCGGCCTACCCCGCCAACAGTCCAAACACAAACACAAACCATACCCAGGCGCATCATACACGCCCACATTACCTGCAAGCTTTCGCAGCGGCCGTCGGCCTGACTGGTTGCATCCCTAGAGTATACAAATCGCAGCTGCACCTTCCGCTGCAGGCACCGCATGCGGCTGCATGCCAAGCATACATTGTGCAGCAGCAGCAATGCGCTCACCACATATGCTGCTGCTGCTGCTGCTGCACAGGTGCCTGCACGGCAGCCTGCTGCTGCAGCTCCAGGGGCGCCACCTCTGCAGCCACCCTGCACCAGCAGTCCTGCCCAAACTTGGCCTTCAGCGGCAGCAGCAGCTCAGCCAGCTGGCCGCTGCCGGGAGCAGCAGCAGCAGCAGCAGCGTGCAGCCGAGCCAGCGCCGCCACCGCCGGCTGCGCCTGCTGTGCGCTCATGCCCGCGGCAGCCAGCAGCAGCAGCCAGGCGCCGCAGTGCCCGGCCAGTGTGGTGTGTGCCAGCAGCAGCGCCGCTGTTGCCAGGGTGCTGCCTGGCAGGGCGGCGCAGTCGGCGTCCAGCAGCGCCAGCTCTGTCAGGTACATGGCAAGGCTCACGACACGCTCCATGGGGGGGCAGGGGCCGCAGGACGCTGCTGCCGCCGCTGCTGCAGCAGCGGGGTGTGCGCAGGGCTGCTGCTGCTGGTCGGTTGAGGCCATGGCCATGGCAGCAAGAGTTGCCTGCAGGAGAGGAACAACAACAGCAGCAGCAGAGCATGGTGAAGGGTCAGTATGTGTGAGGAGACCATTTGCATGCAAGCGTGTGCTGAAATGGCGGCGGCGGCAGGGTTTGCGCAGGGCTGCTGCTGCTGGTCGGTTGAGGCCATGGCCATGGCAGCAAGAGTTGCCTGCAGGAGAGGAACAGCAGCAGCAGCAGCAGCAGCAGCAGCAGCAGCAGCAGCAGCAGCAGCAGCAGAACATGATCAAGGGTGCACTATGTGTGAGGAACAACTTGAAAGCAAGCGTGTGTAGCAGTAGTTCAGCAGAAGAGGCAGCCATCAGGAAATGCGACGCCTTCATTGCAACGGTTCAATTCTCACCCACTGCTGTCCGCACGCGCCCGTGTGAGCAGGTGCAGGCAGCTGCAGAGTGTGGCGTCAGACTCTTCACCATAACCATGAAACGAACCAAAACAATCAGACAACCCACAGCGGTCACTGCAGCTGAGCAGGTGTATGCAGTTGTAGGACGTAAGGCGTTTCACCTTGAACCACCGCGACACCCACACAATCGGCAGCAGTCAACCACAGCCAACGCACCTGTGTCAGCAGGTGCAGGCAGCCGTAGGGCGTGCGCCAACCACACAACCAGCAACAGTCAACATCCGAACACATAACCACAGCCAACACACCTGGATCAGTAGGTGCAGGCAGCCGTAGGGTGTGGGCGGGGCCAGCCTGAACAACCACAACAATCAAACAACCAGCAACAGCCAATCAACCCACCAAACTCACGCACCTGTGTCAGCGGGTGCAGGCAGCCGTGGGGCGTGGGCCAATCAACTACAGTAAAAGAACAGTAAACCAACCAACCCACGCACCTGTGTCAGCAGGTGCAGGCAGCCGTAGGGCGTGGGCGGGGCCAGCCTGAACTCCCTCAACCATAACACCAGTCAAACAACCAGAACACCCAGCAGCAGTCAACAACCAAACCCACGCACCTGCGTCAGCAGGTGCAGGCAGCCGTAGGGCGTGGGCGGGGCCAGCCTGAACTCCAGCGCGTCCAGCAGCAGCCGCTCCACCCGCAGCAGGTCGGGCGCGCTGAAGCTGTGCGCAGCCACAGCCACCAGCTGCTCCACAGAGGGGGGGCGCACCTGCGGGCAGTGAGGTGCGGCGTAAGGAAAAGACAGCAGCAGGGTATATGCGCTGTGCGTTTGCAACCACAACTGCCACAGCCACCAGCTGCTCCACAGAGGGGGGCACAGCTGGGCGTGGCGCAAGGCGGCCCGGCGCAAGGAAACACCGCAGTAAAGGATATCAGCAGCGTGCTTGCAGGAAGACAGCATAAGGGAGACATGCAGCACCTTTGGAGGCACATCGGGACAACTGCTGGTTTTCCTGCAACCAGAAAGGAGCTTGGTCAAAGCGTTGACCAGAATGTACTGTTGGACCAAGTGCAGCAGCTGCTGCTGTTGTTACAGCTGCAATGATGCATCACACGGCTGCTGGCCTGGCACTACAGCCACTGCTAAACAATGTCACCAGTTTATGTCACACATTACGTGCACATCAAGAGGACTTGACCCACCTCCAGTTGCTTGGTTGCCAGGAACACGCAGCCCACCGCCACCAGCTGCAGCACGCAGCGCGGCACACCCTGCGGCAAGCAGGTAAGCCGCAGCGCGGCAGGCAGCAGACACAAACAGCAGCAAAATGAGGCAGTGGGTTGTCAAACAAGTGCGGGTCGCTGTAATTCTTGTAGCGCTTTGCTGGCACCTGGCACCTGGTTCGCTGCTTGCCGTCTTGCGCCTGAGACGTGCGTGTGCAGGGCACAGCTGCTGCTAGAACACTCAGCTACAAAGACAGACAGCAACAGCGTGATGAGCTGCCGAGCCTCATCAAAACCTACACCCTAGAACAACTGCTGCTGGCAAAAAGTGACGTGCAGCGCTGTGACGCGTTGCTGGCCCGCCCCTCACCGCTGCTCCGGCCATGAAGCCGGCCAAGCTGCTGCTATATGGTGTACGCAATGTTTCAGCTGCTGCTGAGAACTGAACCGTTACACGGCGCTTGCCCCACCGTGATGCATTGGCAGGCACAAGGTGTTGGCTCTGCTTTTGCTGATGGTCTGCTGCTGCTTATTGATGATGTGAACCTGGTCAAACCACCCAAATAACAACAGCTCCTGCTGGGAAACACTAACAACCACGTAACAATGATGCAGCCCTCCCCTCACCGCTGCTCCCGCCAGGAACCTGTCCAGCAGCGCCACTGCGGCGTGCAGGCTCTCCTGCTGCAGCCCAAACTCCTCCGCCACCTCCACCAGCCACGACACAACCACGGCGCGGGAGCCGGCGTCAACAAGCGCGCCGCTGCCGCTGTCGCTGCTGCTACAGTTGCTGCTGCTGGCTGTTGCGCTGCTGGTGCGTTGTGTGCGCTGTTTCTGCGTTGCTGTGGGGCGCTCGCTGAGCTTGTGCTGCCTGCAGTAACAGCAATTAGCATCAGAACAGCAGGGTTTGACTACTGCTTTGACTGTGTCGCGTTGCAATAAGCCAAAGGATGGAGGTCGCAGGCCTGTGCAGCTGTACAGACAGCAGTACAGAAGTGGGACACAATTGCCCTGGTGATCCTGTCCGCAGCAGAGTCAACCGCAAATACTTCAACTACAGCTGCAGCATCGTAGCTCCCCGCACCGTATCATGTCTGCACACGCCAGGTATGTCGCAGCCGGGCCGGTGACTCCCAACCAACTCCCGTTCTGCTCGGCCTGTTGCGCGCTGACTTCGCAGCTTGAACTGAAGCTGCTATCAAGTGTTGTTTCGTCGTTGGTTGGGATGAGGCGTTGTTCTATCGTGCCCTGCAGGTCGCCGGAAGTAGTTTCAACCAGGCAGGAGCCCGCCATTGTCTGCAGAACAGTGACGCGGATCAACAAGTAGTTATTATGATGATATTTTGAAAGGTCAAAGTATTTGAACTCCGCTGAGGCACCGAGCCTGCTTTGCTAATGGCTTACAGGCTTACACACTGCCAGTGCTGCTGCCGATCAGCCACCTATGCAGCCAGCGCAACTCTATCTATCATGTATCTGCTGCTTTGGCTTACCTGAGAGCTGCACATGCTCGCAGAGCGCGAGACAGTGCATTGCTGCTCGCGCTCGGTTGGTTGCTGGCTGGAGGAGCAGTGATCGAACGAGATGCTCATTCTGCTGCTGCTATGAGACTGTACAGTCAAAAACTATGTATTCTGGTCAAAGATGGGTACGAGTCCGCTGCCTATGCGCAGCTGCTTGACTGCCGGGCACACACACCCACACCCAGTCTGTTGAGACTTATCAATGTTGTGCAGCCGTAGATCAGCGCTAGAGAACTTGTTCCACTCTAATTTACATAAAGATCGACACTGACTGAAGATCGCAGCTGTATGGAGCGCAAGCATGCAGCACTTGGATGCACCCACTGTCACCTCTTGTTAGATTATAAATCGACTGTTGGATGACACAACAAAGGCGCCACATCTGCTGCTGACGCTGTAAAGATCGATAATTTGTTTCCAAAGCAGCAGCTTGTGCTGCTGGGTGTCGCTTGACCTCTGCTGCTGCAAATGGGTATGCCAGGAGTGCAGGCAGTTGTGAAGTACAAACTGCCACTGCGTCACCGAGTGACTGATGGTGTGCCATGGGCCCTGTGAGCAGCTGGAGATGTTGCCTTTGCAAAATCATGGAAAGGGCAATGTACCACATTCATGGCTGATTGCACAGTTGAGATAACCCTTTGTGGGCAGCGTAAGTCGAGTACGGCAGCAGCTCAGCAGTGCTGGAACGGCTCCAACTTGGAGCAGAGCCTGTTAGAGGACAAACGCATACAGTGCTTGCATGGTTACGCGCCTTCATGCAATGCTGGACCAGCAGCCCCCCACCCAAACTCTCTCGATGCTCTATGCCGCAGAGTGCACGGCAGGACGCCTGCAGTGGCTGCGCTACAATGCTTGTGGCAGCAGCGACCGGCCGCTGCAGCGGTACCGCTGCCCTGCCTGCACATGCGGCAAGTCACATGCTGGATTTTAACAGCAGCGACCACAGCAGCAGCAACCGCAGCAGCCTAAAACTGCTGTGCCACACTGTCAACGCCATGCATTGAACTGTGGCATGAAAGACAGTGGCATGAAGCACCGTTGTGCTGTCTGCCAGGACATACAGAGGCCTGGGCTGGTTTGACCGCCGCGTTACCATCTATTTGCACAAACTGACTTGCCGGGCCCACGTGCTTATTGATAACAACAAGCTTCAAAAGTAAGCGCAGCCACTATTGGCAGCAGCTGAGTCGTCCTGCCGCTTGTGCAACCATTGATTGGGGTCAACCCAATGCTGTCGCAGCTCAGTGACAGACGACAGCAGTTTGGGCGTTGTCTATGCAGTGTGTGCTCTTTGAGGAGGCACTGTGGCCGTTGTAAAGGGAGAGTTTTCATTTTACAGTATGTAAGCAGGGCTGAAGCTCGCTCTGGCGCTGAAAGTCTGTATCCTACTTGGATGATACAAACACGACACACGTGGGTGAAGTACCCCGCGTTCATACGTTGTGCCTCCACCTGCCGTTGACAGCGGTGTTGGTGGCTGCAGCGGTTGCCCAAGCACGGAATTGGCTGATAAACTGGGCGGTCTTATTCAACAAGCGCAAGTTGCGCGCCACTCACCGGCTGGTACCACAACCAGCGGCCCCACTCTGCAAGCCCTAGGGGCCCTCTGCAAGAGCCTCTTCTGAAGAGCTTCTATGTGTAGATGGACAGTGTAACATGAAAAACACAAATCCATGCACCTTCAAGCAGTGCTTGTCCAGGAGACCCCCTGCCCAAGGTCCCCCAGCGCTCCCACTAGTAGTGGGCTGTCAATGCAGGCACGGCTGTCCAGCTGCATGGCACCGTAGCAAAAACATGATGGTCTCACCTGTAGGCGCAAAGAAGTTGATATCCTGGCCGGCACATAGATAATATATGTGCGCTGCGCTGCAGGCTGGCCGTGGTGTTGACGGATGCAGCGCCACCTCCACACCGCCAGTGGTTGCCGAATGACAGGCAAGTGCCTATCATTCACCGGACATAATGGGCATGCCACTGCGCAGTGAAAACGTGTGATGGACTGTTGGCAGGACTTGCAGGAGCTGGCCTTGGGAGACTGTTATTTTTGTCAGGAAAGACACAACAGCGGTTTCATGACGTAAATGCAGTAAAAGGGCAGTACTTTACAGATGCAGCAGATTGCACTGCAAACCTCTGGCAGCTGCGAGTGCTAATTCAAGGAGCAGGCCACGCCGCAGCTGCTGCACTTTCAGCTGTTGCTCCGCCACGCCAGCAACACAGCGCCAGCCAGATTCACTTTTCAGCCAGCCCTGCAAGCATGCCACTAGGTGGGCAGTGGAGTGCTGCCACCACTGGCAGCTGGCGGCTTGCAGGAGCAGCAAGCTGAGGAGCAGGCCACGCCGCAGACTTGAGTTGGTGCTCCTCCGCGCCGTCAATACAGCGCCAGCCACAGTTAAGCATCCACTGTGATCCTCAGGGCTCGGTGTGTGTCAAAAATCGTTCTTATGCAGCACCAGCCGCAACCAATTCCTCTGAAGCCCTGCATGCCACATGGTAGGCAGCCGCAGCCGTCCAGGAGTGCTGCCACCACTGGCAGCTGACGGCTTGCAGGAAGATGAAGCTGGGGAGCAAGCCATATGTGCACAGCTGTTGCAGCTGCAGCTGGTGCTCCCGCCAGGCCAGCAACACAGCTCCAGCCAAGCTCATTGATTAGCAAGCCCTGTCAGCATGCCACTGGGTGGTCAGCAACTGCTGCTGCCGCCGCCGGCAGCTGGTGACTTGCAGAAGCACCGATCTATACAGCAGTCCACGCAGCAGCTGCTGCCAGCAGTGTAACGTCAGCTCGTGCTCTCACTGCGCCGTCAACAATACGATGCATCTCAGGATGGCCATCAAGCCATAGCATCAACGCCATCATCACGCTCACTACGCGCTCACTACGCGCTCACTACGCCGTCAAAAGTACGGTACATCTCAGGATGAATACCGAATGGAACCTGTTCCGGGCACAAGGCCAGCAAGCCGCTGCTCAAGTGAGTGAGCGACTACCTGGGCAGCTCTGCTGCTCCTGGGTAAGTCGAGGCTAACTTGATAAGAGCATGTGTGTAGAGGATACAACTGAAGGGCTGCGGATGCTGCAAAATGCTAGATGCCCCCTGGACTCCAATGTTCGGAACATTGGCTCCCCAGCGCCAGCTGAACGGCCCTTACCTTCCCTCAAACAAACTGTGCAGCTGGAAGCGTGCCAGCTGTCGCTGCCAGCTGGGCAGCGGAGTTGTGCACTTTTTTCTTTCTTTGTGTGTTACACGACGGGAACACAGCCCGTTTCGAGCCAATGACAGGCTCATTGGGCAACCACTTGATCCATCAGCCATCCACTGGATTCGGCCAGTGACTCTAGCGCACTGGCAAGCTGCACTACGGCAAGCAGCCCCTAACTCAGTTGTGCACTCAGTGCGGCAGGCAGCTGAGCGACTTCGAATTCAAGTAGAGTGCGGTGCGCTGTAGTAAGTGGTGGGTTGCAGGAGCATGAAGCTTGAGAGCAGGCGGGAAAATCTCTCAATTAACAGCAAGGAGATGCCACTAGCGTTGTCCTGGAAGCGGCTCCAGTGCAGGCAGTCAGTGGTCAAAGTGGTCAAAGCGCACTTTGACCACTGGTCAAATTAAGACGATGTAGCAGCAAAGTGAGCACTCACTTTGCTGCTGATGTGGTGTGCATTTTCGGCTGCATTCGCATCATGATGAGACCTGTCGCAACAGATTGGCTTAGAAACGGTTCCCAGCAGCACTGCTGCCGCTGCCATCGACAAAAGGCGCCTCCTGGATTGAACCGCAACCAAAATGTAATCAGGTACGAGCTGACAACATGCTTCATTTACACCGGTGTCAATACGAACTACTTTGAATGTATGAATGAAACATTATCGGCCTTTGGGTTGTGCAGATCCGCCTGCCTCGCCACTGCTGCGGTAGGCAGGGTTCTCATCGCACCCTGGCCCTCCGATTCCAGCTACATTAGAGCCAGCAAAGCACCAGTGGTCCCACTCATTTCGTTCGCAGTGTACATAGTAGTTGATTGATTGATAAGAACAGTAGCTTAGATCACAAGCTGCACGAGCTGATCAGGTCCAACCGACTCTGGGTGTAGATAGTCGAGCGCCTGTGAGCAGCAAACGAAAGACCGGACTTACAGGAGTTGCATCATGATGATCGCGCAACCAGAACAGTGTGGCTGCCCCCAGCAACCAACTGAGTGTGGGCAGCACCAGCAGAAGTGCACCTTTTCTCGCTCTGCAAGCATGTGCAGCTCACAGGTGAGAGCGGAACAATTAATATTTCAAATGCGCTGATCATGCCTGCTTCCAGCTGCGCAAATCCACGCGAGCATGCTGGTGCATAAGCTTAGTGGCCATTTGCGTCTTGTGCAGCAAGCTATTGTGCATGAAACTTGTACGTGCGGCATGATGCGCACGTTGTTGAAGCTTGGATGTGCGCTGTGCTCTCCTGCAGACGCTGGCGGGATCCTGTCTTATGGAAACCAACTCGGACGGCTTTGAAGCCACCACAGCTCAGCTGTACAGCCAAGCCTGCATTCAAGGAGACGACGGAGACAGCTTCTGCGCCTTTTTGGCTGAGGTAGATGCCTGCACGCCCGAGCAGCAGTCGCTGGCAGGGTCGTTGGAACCCACCGGCCCTGCTGCGACGTACCTGGCGTGCACGGAGATGATAAGGTGCGCGCGAAATCACAATATCGCTTTTGTTCGGAAGCTTGAACGGTAGCAGCCGCAGCTGGCGTTCTGGGCCGTCCAGTTGCTGTCCCTGCAGTGTCTGCAGTTCTGTTGTACCACCACTGAATTCTGCGTTTGCTGGCAGGAGAACTATCCACTGCGCCATGCCTGCCTGTTTTGACTGTCATAAGCGGCAGTAAACTGACACAGTAGTCATGTTGTGTTCAGCCAGTCAACCCAAGACGCGATGCTGCGTATCCTGCAAGCGGTGGCCACTGCCCTGCCTTGGTCACAGCCTGATGAATCAATGGCTTGCATGTTCGCACTGACCAGTGCCCTGCTGAACCTGCAGGCACACGCGGATGTAATGCCTCTTATGCCTGCTTCCTGCAAGAAGAAGACAATTACACTCCTGCCACTGCAATAAGCTGTCCAGGAAACCCAAACAAACTCGCCCTTTCACCCACCCACCTGCCATGTCCTGCAGGATTCAACGCGACAACGAGCAGCCAACAAAGCAGCACCCAGCCGTAGCATCAGCAGCCAGCAGCGACAGCGGCAGCGGCTCGCTTGTTGACGCCGGCTCCCGCGCCGTGGTTGTGTCGTGGCTGGTGGAGGTGGCGGAGGAGTTTGGGCTGCAGCAGGAGAGCCTGCACACAGCAGTGGCGCTGCTGGACAGGTTCCTGGCGGGAGCAGCGGTGAGGGATGGGTCGTGTTACGCTGACTTGTTACGCAGTTGTTAGTTTGCCAGCAGCAGGTGTTGTCATGTGCAATGGCGCTGCTGGACAGGTTCCTGGCAGCATCGGCGGTGAGGGCAGGCGATGTGTTATGGTTTGATTCTCCGCAGCAGCTGACACATTGCGTACACCACATAGCAGCTGCCGGCTTCCTGGGCGGACCAGCAATGAGGGCTGGGCAAGCAACTTGTTGCAGCGCTGTACGTCGCTTTCTGCCAGCAGCAGTTGTTCTAGGGCGTAGGATTTAGATGAGGCTCAGCAGCAGCAGATGAGGCACATCACGTTGTTGCTGTCTGTGGACGTTGCTGAATGTTTCAGCAGCAGCTGTGTCCTTCACAAGCACGTCTCAGGCGCATGACGGCAAGCAGCAAACCAGGTGCCGACAGCACGGTCAAGCAATTTGAATTCATGGCAGCCGGCAAAGCGCTACATGAAGTACAGCAATACCCGCACTTGTTTGACAACCCACTGCCTGGTTTTGCTGCTGTTTGTGTCTGCTGCCTGCCGCGCTGCGGCTTGCCTGCTGCTGTTGCCTACTGCAGGGTGTGCCGCATGACATACATGAATTACAGAAATACCCGCACTTGTTTGACAACCCACTGCCTCGTTTTCCTGCTGTGTGTGTGCTGCCTGCCGCGCTGCGCCTTGCCTGCTGCCGCAGGGTGTGCCGCGCTGCGTGCTGCAGCTGGTGGCGGTGGGCTGCGTGTTCCTGGCAACCAAGCAACTGGAGGTGCGTCGGCGGCTCGCGCCTATTTGAAATCGATGAAATCCTGCCTCAGCAACGGCTGTGGTGCCAAACAAGCAGCTTGTGAGGTTCCTCACTGTGCTACAACTGCAAGGACAGTGCAACAAGCATGCGTGGCAGCAGCATGATCTGCATTCAAAGCATGCACCAAGCTCCTCCCTGCTTGCAGGAAACCCAGCAGTTGACCAGATGTGCCTCAAGTTGTGCTCCATGTCTCCCTTATGCTGTCTTCTTGCAAGCACTCTGCTGATATCCTTTACTGCTGTGTTTCCTTGTGCTGCGCCGCCTTGCACCACGCCCAGGTGCACCCCCCCTCTCTGGAGCAGCTGGTGGCTGTGGCTGTTGTGGTTGGTGTCTTCCTGCAAACACACAGCTCATAAACCCTGCTGCTTTGTTTCCCTTACGCCGCACCTCACTGCCCCCAGGTGCGCCCCCCCTCTGTGGAGCAGCTGGTGGCTGTGGCTGCGCACAGCTTCAGCGCGCCCGACCTGCTGCGGGTGGAGCGGCTGCTGCTGGACGCGCTGGAGTTCAGGCTGGCCCCGCCCACGCCCTACGGCTGCCTGCACCTGCTGACACAGGTGCGTCGACTGTGGTTGACTGCTGTTTGATTTTGGTTGATTGGCCCACGCCCTACGGCTGCCTGCACCTGCTGACACAGGTGCGTTTGATTGTCGTTAGATGATTGGATGTTGACTGTTGCTAGTTGTGTGATTGGCCCATGCCTTACAGCTGCCTGCACCCGCTGACACAGGTGCGTGGGTTTGGTGGGTACATTGGTTGTTGGCTGTGGCTGGTTGTTTGATTGTTGTGACTTCAGGCTGGCCCCGCCCACGCCCTACGGCTGCCTGCACCTGCTGACGCAGGTGCGTCGGCTGCTGTTGACTGCTGTTGATTGTTGATTGTTGTGGTTGCTTGTATGGTTGTGGTCCAGGCTGGCGGCACCCACACCCTACGGCTGCCTGCACTTGCTGACTCGGGTGCGTTGTTGTACGTGTACGTACAGCTGTTGGTTGGTTAATTGTGTTGTTCATTGTGGCGATTTCAAGCCGAAGTGCCCCACGCCGCTCCTTGCAGCTCATGCAAGCGTGGACAGTTTACTATTGCACGATTACTTTATTCCAAATGTACGTGTGATTGTATATTGCAAAATACAATTGTTGCACTGCAGCCATGCACGTCACCTGATGGCCGCCATTTCAGCATACGCTTGCATGCAAATGGTCTCCTCACACATACTGACCCTTCACCATGCTCTGCTGCTGCTGTTGTTGTTCCTCTCCTGCAGGCAACTCTTGCTGCCATGGCCATCGCCTCAACCGACCAGCAGCAGCAGCCCTGCGCAAACCCTGCCGCCGCCATTTCAGCACACGCTTGCATGCAAATGGTCTCCTCACACATACTGACCCTTCACCATGCTCTGCTGCTGCTGTTGTTGTTCCTCTCCTGCAGGCAACTCTTGCTGCCATGGCCATCGCCTCAACCGACCAGCAGCAGCAGCCCTGCGCACACCCTGCCGCCGCGGCAGCGGCAGCGGCAGCAGCATCCTGCGGCCCCTGCCCCCCCATGGAGCGTGTCGTGAGCCTTGCCATGTTCCTGACAGAGCTGGCGCTGCTGGACGCCGACTGCGCCGCCCTGCCAGGCAGCACCCTGGCAACAGCAGCACTGCTGCTGGCACACACCACGCTGGCCGGGCACTGCGGCGCCTGGCCGCTGCTGCTGGCTGCTGCGGGCATGAGCGCACAGCAGGCGCAGCCGGCGGTGGCGGCGCTGGCTCGGCTGCACGCTGCTGCTGCTGCTCCCGGCAGCGGCCAGCTGGCTGAGCTGCTGCTGCCGCTGAAGGCCAAGTTCGGGCAGGACTGCTGGTGCAGGGTGGCTGCAGAGGTGGCTCCCCTGGAGCTGCAGCAGCAGGCTGCTGCCTTGCATGCGCCTGTGCAGCAGCAGCAGCACATGTGGTGAAAGCATTGCACATGGTGTGCTTTGCATGCACCTGTGCAGCAGCAGCAGCAGATGTGGTGAGAAGCACTGCACAGCCATAGTGCTGCATGCGTTTCTTGCTGCGTCACATGCATCATGTGAAAATGATTGCGTGTTTTTGTGCATTTCGACTGATGTGCTGTGCCTGGCTGGTGTGTGCAGCGCCGAGAGCTGCATATGTTGACGGGGAGATGGGTTGTATGTGTGTGTATGTCAGGTGTGCAAGGTATGCTGAGCCGGCACAGGTGGCAGGAATGCTCTGGGTTAATTGGTGATGGATAGGAGTTAACACACACATGCTGCATCTGGCTGTAGCATGGTGCCGTGTGTGGGGTGCAGCAGGGGTTGCGATGCTAACCTTTATGTGCGTGGGGCGGCAGAACAGTAGCCAACCATACCTGCTGCTTGCTCAGCATGGATGAGTCGAGTGCTGGGAGTGAAGAGCATGGGTAGCTGTGTAGGTGTTGTCAGCTGGCCACTTGCCTCTTGAGTTTGTGGTTGGCGCGCGTGCCGGCGTTTGCTTTTTGGTGTTGACGAGTTTTTGGTGTAGACCAGTTGAAAGGTTGGCACAGGGCATCAAAGAGACGCGCATGACATGACAGCTAGTGGCGCGTTGTGCTGGCATGCAGTGCGTTGTTTAGGGCGCGGCAGTTCAGGCGCGGGGCCGCATGACAACAGCTACTGGCACATTGTGCTTGCGTGCATTGTTTAGGGCGCGCAGCAGTTCAGGCGCGAGGCCGCATGCACAGCATCAGGCATGTGAAAAGTTGAACTGCATCTCCCAGGATGTGTTTGTGTGTATGCTAATGCCGGCTTGCTTTCAACGTGGAAAACAACGCCTGCCTTGGCCAGCATCGGTGATGGATGGAGCTACAGCACAGAGGCAGCACAGCAAAGCAGCGTCTGGAAAGTAGCAGTAACACAGCGGCATGTTGTTTTTCGTTGAGCCAGGTGTAGGTGTTGTTGTTTGTGAGCATTTGTTGCTGCTGCTTTTGTGTGGAGTGCTTGCGCGTGCCGCGATTGCATGCGCTTGCAGCCACCAGTGGTCGCCGGTTTTCATGTTTGTGTTTCGCGCTGCCGACCAGCGCCAGTACAGGCACACTAGCTGTCCCAAAGGACAGCCGAAAACACACTTCAAAAGGGCGTCCTGCGTCCTTGTTGCATGTCCAACGTTTGCATGTCTGTTGTTGACTTTCGCATCGGCTTGCGCACCAGACTTGCGCCGGCGCGTCAGCAGAGGACGGGACTGCGCAATGATGCAGGTTCCTATGCTTTTGCTGCAGGTTCCTATGCTGTTTGCTGCGGGTGCCTATGCTTTGTGCGCAGCTCGTGGCACGTGGTGCTCTGTCTGATTACGATGTTGTTGCTCGCGGCAGTTGCTTTTTGTTGCTCTGTGTTGTGCGCCGAGATGCCCGCACAGTGATGCTATTCCAGGTAGTGTAGTTTAGTTGCATTTGTGGCAGCGCATCACAGTGTCAGCAGCAGCTAGGCAGGCCAGAAACAACATCAGGTCAGGTCAGTTCTGGGCATGCCACGCCAGCAGCTGGCGCTGTCAGGCCCAGCTGCATGCCTCTGTGCAGTGCGCCTGCTGCTGCATGGGGCAGAGCTTGGGCTCAGTGCATCGTCTGTGCACTGTGCGGTGTGGTGCTGTGTGCCGGCACCACTCGCGCAGACACAGAACGGATCACCACAGAGCTCGCCAGTCAGTCAGTTTGCAGCACCATTCGTAATGTGCGGCAGTTGACAACGCATGCCTCGGTTTACTGTCTGCGCACTTGTGTTGTGCGTGGCGGCCGCTGCGGCGATGAGGTCCCAGCATTGCCTGAGTCTGCATTGCCGGCGCCGGCGCATTGTGACACAGCGCTGCTGGTGCATGGGCTGTTGATACAGCTGGCAACAGCCAGCGCCTGCACAATCGGCACTTGCTGCTTTCTCGCCGGCGCATAGTGACACAGCGCTGCTGGTGCATGGGCTGTTGATGCAGCTGGCACCAGCAGCGCCTGCACAATCGGCACTTGCTGCTTTCTCGCCGGCCTGATGAAGAATCATTGGCAGTGAAGTGCCACAGTTCTGATCATGGTTTAGGGTTTAGGGGTAGGGTTCAACCCCCTCTAAACCCCTTGGTGTTGGCGCCGGTTTGCAGGCGCTGCACAGTTTGCTGTTTTCCGGATACTGTGCTGCTTTTGACGCCGCAGTGCAGCAGCAGCAGCAGCAGGGCAGGTGCAGTCAGTGTTTTGGTAGGCTGTGGCAGCACAGGCTGTAGCCTCACATGTTTGCATGTAGGCTGTAGCATTCCATGTTTGCACGTAGGCTGTAGCACTCCCTATTTGCACGCAGGCTGTAGCAGCACATCATGGCATGCAGGCTGTAGCAGCACCGGGTGTAGGCTGTAGCAACCCCTATTTGCACGTAGGCTGTAGCAGCACATCGTGGCGTGTAGGCTGTAGCGACCAGTGCTTGCTGCTCTATATGAACAGCAGCAGCACGCGTGCATCTGGCACAAACATATAAAGACAGCCGGAGAAGCAGTGGGGCAGACACTCAGGCAGATGGGCAGACAATCAGGCAGACAGGCAGGCGCATTGAATGCATAATCAGTGCTCGCTGGTAGACCAGGCTAGGCAGGCAGGGGCTCTGTGGGTTTTCACAACAGCACACAACAGCACACAAGAAGTGTTAAGACATGCCAGCCTTTTGTTTTCTGGCAGTTGTTGACTCCTGCAAAGTGATCAGCCTTTGATGCATGGTGTGATCGAGCGTGCGTGAAGCCAGGCGACTGTGATTCATATAACGTGGCGGCTGTGAGCGCTAGGCAGGGCGTCCTGAAGTGCATGCAGCTGGTTGCGAGTTTGTGCATGTAGCCCAGGTGGGGTTGTCGAGTGACGCAACAGCTGTGCTTTTGCCTGCGTGGCGCCACCTTAACACCTGTGCTTGCTGATTGCGCCAAGCTGTGCTGCACACCTGTGCTTTCACCTGTGCTTGCATCTGACGCCAAGCTGTGCTTTCACCTGCGGAGTCAAGCACGCTCATCCTCACAGCAGCGGGCGGTCTTTTTGCGCTGGCTAGTTGTGGTGAGGCCAGCAGTTGCAGGCTATGCGCATGGCTGACTGGTTGAGTGACGCAAGCAGCAGCAGCAGTGCTGCTCCGGCTTGGTGCAGAATGGGCATGCCTGTTTGTGCTGTACTCAAATACCTTGGTATAGCAGCAGCTGCTGCTGCTGCTGCTGCTTGCTGACGTAGGGTCAACCAGTGATCGCTGCAGTGCCACACCTTAGCCAAGAGTCGAGGTATGCACACCTGTCTTGCTTGCTTTTGATTGGCAAAGGCAAAGGGGTGTCGCTATTGTGCTTTCTGCTGCGTGCTTTTTGCTTACTATGCTGCACCAGCTGCTTGGCATCTTGTGGCAGCGCACAGCGCAGCAGCACTAGATGGCAACAGTGGAGCAGCACTGAATGGGCAGTCACTGAGGCGTTGCTTACTACACTGCGCCGGCGCCAGCATGTTGTGGCAGCGCAGCAGCATTCAGTGGCAACAGCGGGGCAGCACTGAATGGGCAGTGGCTCAGGCGTTGATCTTAGCTGGTAGGGGCAGAGGCAGAGCAGTTGTTGCAGCTCTTTCTGATGGTAGCCAGATCATGCTAGGTTTGCTTGCTCTTATCAAAAGGGTCAAAAAGGGGCAACCGATAGCTGCTGGTAGGGGCAGAGGCAGAGCAGTTGCTGTAGCTGTCGTTGTTTTCACAGGTAGCCAGGTCAGGCTAGGTTTTCTTGCTCTTTTCAAAGGGTGAAGAGGGTCAACCGTTGGCTGTATTTGCTTTTCCAAAGCTTGCTGCAAGTGCTGGTTGTGATGCAATGGTTGGTAGTCGCTTGTCACAGCACACAGGTGCAAACGGCAGCACGCACCGCAGTAGGTCTGGTGTGCGGCCTGTTTGTTTTGTCGTGGCGTGCTGTGCTCTGGCCACAGCACAGCGATGTGCTGTGCTGTGCAGCGCTCCTGCTGCTGCATGCCGCAGTATGCTGTCTTGTCACTGCGCGGCGTGAAGGAGTACTGTGTAGCGTCGAGTTCAGTCTGCTGCAGCTGTCGCCAGTGATTCAAAAGGACTTTCAGGCGTAGGTGCAGGCGCTCAATGCACTGCACTGCACTGCAGTTGTGTCAGGTGCACTCAGAACTCAGAACGGTTTGCAGTTGCAAGCAGCGTCAGGCAGGCCCTGGTGCTGCTTCTGTGGTCGATGTGTTATATTGTTGTCAGTTACATGTTAGTGACAACAAACCCTCAGCAGATGTGCCGGTGGCGCGGATGGGGACCTTTGCTTTTGCTACAGGCTATGGATTGCTTGCAGCAATGCATGCAAGCTCCTTGGTAGCAGCAGCAGCAATGAAGCAACCTTGTTGCTTGTCGGCAGTTGCTGCGGTGCTTTGCTTGTGGTGACCAAGCCTAACGGCGAGTGTTGCGGAAGCCTTCGGCTTGAGTTTCACCTACAGGTCATAGGGCTTGCTAAAGGCATTGCAGCGGCTGTGCTCAGGTGCTCAGCAGCCACACACATTGTTGTTCTCTGGCGGCTGCTGTGAGTGTGTCTGTGCTGATGCAGCGACCCCCAGCTTTGTGCGTCAGGTTCCAGGTTCGAACCCCTGCCCCTGCATGTGCGCGCAATAAAAAAGGAAGAGTTGCGAGTGCGGCTGTCTACACGAGGCGGCAGCTGTGCATCTTCACATTGTTGCATTGGGGCATTGGTGAGAAGCACCGCAACATGTCCAAAGGGTGTTTGTGTGTGCCGTACTGTGTAGACCAGATCACCAGCATTGTCACTTCGGCTCAGGTTCCAGGGCCCACCATGTGTAGGGTTTAGTAGATCAGGGTTGAGTAGATCAGCCCAGGGTTCAGCGCTTCCAGCTCTGGGGTATGGCTCTCACTCAAAAAGCAGCAGCTGGCCGTGCTGTTTGACTTTGGTTGAAATGGTCAAACCGCTCGCATGGCACGGCAAGGGTCTATGCTAGGGGAATTGTTGGGATTGTGGTGCAGCAGCAGCTGCAACAGCAGCAGCAGCAGCTGCTGGTGCTGCGTGATTTGCTATGTGGGCGAATGGGTGCGTTGGCACATCACTTTTTGAGTGTGCTGGAGGGGCATGAACCCTCCTCTGTGAGAGAGCCCACACACAGGCCGGGCACAGGCTGCTTCTTGCTGTGCTGCGCTGGCCGCTGCCTACCAGCAATCTGTGCTGCTGTGCGTTTGGTGGCGGCTGGGGTGCTGGGGTGCAGTGCTGTGTGGTGCTTTGGGGTGCTGCGCCGGCTGGCTGGCTAGCTGCACGCCGCCGACCTGGCTGCAAGGCAGCTGCATTGCTGTGCTGCACGCAGCCATGCTGGCTGCTGCCTTGCGGCCGCAATCTTGTGTTGAGCCAGCAGCTCCAGCGCTCCTCTCTGCATTGTGGGTGTGTGGTGTTGGGGGTTTGAGAGTGTGTACAGGCAAGCGGTTGGCGTGCTGCCTTGTGCTGTTGTGTTTCGGTGCTGCCTGCTGCATTAGCTGGCCCATCGCTGCATCATCTGTTGTCGGTGCCGCACAACGGCGTTTGGCGTGCCTGCTGCTGCTACTGCTGCTGTGGGCTGCGCTGTTTGCGGCTTGCTTGCGGTTTTGCTGCAGTACCAGGGTTCTGTGCTGCGACGCAAGGGTTTAGGCCATGCCGGGTTGTACAGCAGGTGTCGGGGTCTGGGCAGCCGAGTGTCTAGGGTTTAGGCAGTAGGCTGTTGAGAGCCTTTTGCTGGGCAGAACTTCATACCAGAAATCCAGAATCAGCAGTAGACTACAGCAGACAGTCAGGTGCTAGTAGATGTGGCTTTCAAACCAGCGACAGTCGGCCCTTCAGTGCGCGCGCGTGTGTGTGTGTATAGGTGCAGCAGGTGTCACCAGTTTGTGTATCACCAGCTGCCGCATAGGCTACAGCACATTTGTAGGTGTAGGCTCCAGTGTTCTGCATTTGTAGCTGCAGCCGAAACACATGACCTGGTGTGTGATTGGAGGCCTGTGGAGAGGGTTTAGGCCGAGTCCTAACCCCACAGGAGCGTAGGGTTTAGTGACAGCAGCTAGGCGTTAGGATTTATGGGTTTCAGCATGATCTGAGCGGGGCGTAGGTCTAGCACAGGCAGCAGAATTGGGGTGCCTTTACTTTGGTGCCTGTGGGTGTTCAATGATGTGTGGCGGCTGTGCAGGCATTACAGCACAGCAGCGGCAGCATATGATTGTGTTTGTGCGTGTGTGTGACGACGGGTTGTGTGCGTGCATCTGAGTATGCGTGCGTGTGGGAGCAGCAGCAAACGTGCCCCTCGAGTGTATCCGTCAGTACAAAACAGCAGCAAGTGGTGTGTCTGTGTGTGTTTGTGTATCCTGCTGCTGTTGCTGCTGCTGTGTGTGCGGCTGCAGCAGCCCCCAGTGGCCTGTATCTGTTGCTGTTGTTGCTTGGCAGCCCACTGGCACTGGCACTTGCGGATCCTATTCCTCCGCGCGCTGTGCTGCTGCGGCCGTGTGTGTGCGGCGGCAACAGCACCGTTGCTTGCTGCCGTGTGTATCTGTTGCTTGGCAGCCCACTGCCACTGGCACTTGCGGATCCTATTCCTCACCGTGCTGTGCTGACTTGTGTGTCAGCTGCAAGCACATGGCACATGGCACAGCTGCAAGTGCGGGTTCAGCAGCTGGCTGCTACAGCACTGCAGCCAGGCAGGAAAGGGTTCAGAGGTCTGAATGTCCAGGGTTGTGTAGGGTTTTGGCCGCATGCCTTGTCTAAGGTTTTGGCCGTATGCCTTGTGTAGGGTTTTGGCCGCATGCCTTGCTGGGCTGCAGTTCTGCGGCTCCTGGCACTGCCACCTCTGCTTGGACTCTGGTCTTATCTGCCTGCTGTTTTGTGGCATGCTGTTGAAAGCAGGCGTCATTCTGGTATTATCTGCCTGCTGTTTTGTGGCGTGCTGTGCGAAACAGGCGACATCTTGCGGCTTGGCGTTTTTCTGCATAGCTGTATGTTCTGTTATGACCTGTTATGTTACCCAAGTGGGTGTTAAGTTGTATGGACATTCAGGTCGCCTTTGAATGTGCTGCACAAGGCAGCGCATGATGCGTACTATACTTTCCAGAGGCTGTGACACACATGTTGCATAGCAAACGGTTGTGGTTGGAGCACGTTGGTGGTGTCAGTGAGGTGTCACTTTCTGTTACTGTCTGTGTTATATAGCAGCGCGCTGCAGAAGCGAGCCTGCTGTTGCATGTCTGCATGTGTAGCGCGGTAGAGGCTGCTGCAGCTGACATATACACAGCATATGCATCTCCATATATACACAGGCGTGTTGTTGAGTCCTGCATTCTGCATTGTTACCTTTCTGTTGTGTGTGTTAGTACTATAAGCTAGGTGCCTGTTTTGCTGCTACCTACAGGAGCCCAGTGCCTGCCAGCACCTAAGTGCTGCTGTGCTGGGCAGCTTGTTACTTTTGTGTTACTGCCATGTTACATTAGTGTTACTTTATCAGTTTGGCTCTTCCGAGAGGTCTGTGGCAGTCACTTTCATGTCGGACTGCTGGCAGGGCACTGCTGCACCCTGATCTGGCGCACTGCTGTGGTGGTGCAACAGATCGCTGCCCTGGCATCCACATGGTGATGGTGATGGTGAGACTGCTGCGGTGTCTTTGAGCTGGCGGTTGAAGCGTAGTGGTGATGAGTCTGGTGCGCTGCGACATTGGCTTGAAGCTACGCTGACAGGACACTGCTGCACCCTGCACTGGCACACTGATGTGGTGCCTTGGTGATGGAACACACTGCTGCCCTGGCAGTTGATGAGTGGTGGTGATGAGCCTGGCGCGCTGCTGCAGTGGCTCGCAGCTACGCTGGCAGGACACTGCCGCACCCTGCACTGGCACACTGCTGTGGTGCTTTGGTGATGGAATATGCTGCTGCCCCGGCAGACGCGCTATGTGGTGTTGATGACACTGACGCGCTGCCGCAGTGGCTGTCAGCTGCTACAGTGGCTGATGAGCTGCGCTGGCGATGGCCCTGCTGGACCTTGCACTGGTGCAGTGCTGTAGTGCCGGTGCAGTGCTGTAGTGCAGCTGTGTGCTGCCCTGGCAGTTGGCTGGAAGGTTCATGGCGGTCACTTTCATGCCAGGATGCTGGCTGGGCATTGCTACACCGTGTTTGGCTTGTGATGAGGTGTGATGAGGCCTCAGCCCTGGTGATTCGTGTTCCAGCCACAGCCGGATGCATGGAGGATGGATGCATGGAGGATGGAGGTGTGGCGTGTTTGGCTTGTGATGAGGATGCATTGGACAGCAGGAGGTGCGGAGGCTGCTCGAGGATTGCATTCTGCATTTCATCGAGCACTGTGGCCACGCGGCGGCTGCGTGGACACCGCTGCCCTCCGTACAGGAGGCTGCACATTGATACATACAGTGGTACGTGCGTGTGGTGCTTTTGATAGCGTGTTGCAGCACGCCCAGAAGAGGCGCGAAAGGTTGTGGCACAGCGCTTGATGTACAAGCACTGTGGGAAGCTTGCAGCATCACAGCTGCTCTACAAGCGGTGAGCAGCAGCAGTCAGGCAGCAGTCATGTTGACTTCTGATATGTTGCTGTTACCTGGCAGTTGGCGACAGCGGCTGCTGCTGGTGCTGGCACTTGTCAGGGTGCGAGCTTCCCTCTGCTGTGCATGTGTTTCGTTGCTTGCGCAGCCTCTTTTCGGCTGAATGTGTGCTGCTGTGTTGGGCTGCTGAAGGCAGCTTGTGCATCAGGTTGATTTGGTTTTATTACTGTTTAATATACACCTAACATATGTATTTGTATGTTACGTTTCATTAGCAGGGTTGAAAGGCAAGGGTGGGCTTGCTGAGCTACCCTGCAAACTACAGTAGCATGTGATTACGTACTGTTATATTGTTATGTTATTACCATCCAAAAGGATTTTATACACACTACTTGTTCAGCTGTTACAGCACAGCTTATAATACACAGTGCACGTCATGCTCAACTCAACTCAGCCGAGTTGTTGGCGACTCACCTCGCCTGAGTTGAGTTGCAGCTGTACTATACTGTACTTACACTTTCATACAGCATACTAATTACTTTCGGCCGTTTAATTCTACAGGGACACGTATGTCTGCACAGCAGCATGCGGCAGCTGCATAACGCAGGCTGTGCCGCTACTGCTGCTGCCTTTACATGGTGCTCCCTTTGCAGAGTTGGCTGTCGGCAGGCTGGCTTTTGTGAGGTTGTCTTGTCACTTAATTTGCAATGTGACAGGCTACGGAGGCATGTTGCATTTCATTGCATGCCGTACACTTGTGTACGTTGCCGGGGGGGGGGGGGTGTTTGCTGTGTGCACAACCCCCTTCCACACTTGCTGCTGCCTCTGCATGCGTCTGGCTATGATTGCCGCTGTGCAGCTGCAGCAGTGTGGCTTGTGAAGTTTGTGACAGGACTGCATATTAAGACACAGAGGAAGAAAAAAACAAAAAAAGGGAGAAGCACATGTGTTGATGCTGGTGTGTTTTGTGTCTCTGGTTGCTGTGCAGTTGTGTGATGCTGGGTGGTGGGAACATACATTTCTATCCTGTGTCCAGCAGCATCAATGGGAAGTGCACTCCCACGTTTCATGCAACAGCTGGCAGAGATGTCAGCGCCAGCAGATGCCACAGCTGCGCTGTTTTGATGTTGATTACGGTTTCATAGCATGCCATTTGGTTGCCAGCATTGGCGCAGTTGTGCGCTTTTGATTGATCAGAGCTGCTTGTGGCAGAAGAGGGCAGCCCAGCTTGCTTTGTGTGTGCCAACACGCTGCGGCAACAGCGTTGAGTAACTTTCCACAGTGATCAGAGGCAGCTGATTGATCTGGATCTGGAAAGCTGGCCTGCTGGAGGCATGCGGCACCCACCTGCATACTATTATACGTTTGATACTTTTTGATACAGCGGCACTGACGTTGTTCTAGGCTTCAGAGGTTACTACATTGTATGTTTGATTACATGGTGCTTGCAAGCTTTGCCGTCAGGCATGCTTTGCCGGCTCCCTATACTGTATGGTTACGGTTTGATACTGTATGGTACCGTTTGATGTACTACCCGCCTCGCACGGGTGATGCTGCATGCACACATATATACATTCCCCACTATGGTGGCTATTTTAGTACTTTAATCTTCAACCCTCTGAAGTTAAGGTATGTCAAACTGTACATGCATAGCAGGCATGTTGATGGGTGGTGTGATGGCTCACAGGCAAGAGAGCACAGAGTTGCGGCGGCGGCTGTTTTATGGCACGTCGCGGCTTGTAACTGCCTGTACCCTGTCTTGAAGAGTGCCTTCCTCATCCTGTTCGAACCTCCAGTGCAACGTTGGAAAGAATGATCGTTGTGAGACAGAGGCAGTGCATTACTGACAGGTGCCCCGGGGCACAAGTGGGCCCACTTGGTCAGTGACTGCCTGCTAGACACCTGAGAACCTCTCTTCAGCTACTAGTACCACTAGTAGCAGCAAGGCCTTGAGTCAGCAGGGGAAATCAACATCATAGCAGCTGCACGTCTGTGTCACGTATGTTGTGCAAGGAGGAGCTGTCACTAGAACGCCCTTGCAGGGACTCCCTGCATCACGGAGATGTCAGGTGGTCACGATGGCATTCAAACATGACATGCTTCTCATCTTCAACGCGAGACCCCACACCACATCATCAATATACTTACTGTGATCAGTAAATTGCAACAGGATTCATCGCGATGAATCATGAACGTTCGACAAATAGGGAAAGTCAGTGCGAAATAGGGACGAAACTTCCCCTATTTGCTGTCGCTAACCAGTCCCTAAGCCATCCCTATACCGCGTTTAGCGACGACTTAGGGACTCATTTAGGGGCTGGTCAGCGAAGCCAGTCTTAGTGCAGTGCGTGCCACGTGCAGATCCCAGTGGTGACACCAGATCTAACACAAGCGGCCTCCCCATTACCTATATAAGTAGAATACGCACATCTGATCGTCACACGTGCTTCATTGGGGTCGTGAATGCGAATCGCAAACACCATGGGGAAGCACTACACGGCGCAGCTGTCGCTGCTGCTCGTCGCCCTGCTTGCTGCAGCTGTCAGCCTTGCTGAAGGTAAGCACACGTATACGTTTTGAGCATTTGTTCTAGCCTGATCTTTGCAATTGACTCAGGTAACCAGTACTTGCAAGTGTCTGATCGGGCAGAGTCAGGCCTGACTTACCTAGGTCCCCTGTCGGTGCTTCAGCTATTTCAAAGTTTGAAGTCGAATTTTTAAGCAGCTAGCGGCAGCTTTTGCTCAACAGTGAGCAGCACATCGCAAGCAGTGCCAGCACGAAGTCACTCGAAAGAGCAACTGCTACTGTAGTACTGCTTCGATCAGCAACCAAGCAACCGCCTCTTCTGCTGCCTTTTACCTCCTCTGTAAATGCTGCGCAGGCGCCAATGTGACGACCAACACGTTCCTGCCCAAGTCGTGTCCCACAGACAGCAGTGCAACAGGAATGGAGATGGCCCTCGACTCCTTCGACGAGACTGCAAGCCCTGGCCCTGCTTGCTTCGCCATTTCAAGGAGCGATGACTGCGACAACAGCAGGGCATGCTGCAGGGCTGCTCCCACTCCTGCCTTTGTGAGGCTGTCAGTTGCCGGTGAGTGTCATCATCACAGGAGGTCTGCAGGCACTGCAGCACTGCTGTTACACTGGGTGCTGGCTTACAGGAAAAGAAGTGCAGCAGGGCATGCTGCAGGGCTGCTGCCACGCTGCTTTTGTGAGGCTGTCAGTTGCTGGTATTTCAACTCAGCAGCGCTCTGTTCAGCGCTGCTGCTGCTGTTGCACTGGGTGCTGCATTGGAGGTTCAAGTGTGCGCACCGGGCCTTGTGGCCCGTAAGAATCTTTGTACTATGTTGTTGGAAATGAATGTGCAGACAACTCTCCTCGGCAGCCATGGGTGGTTCAACCAAGTGCATGCATGTGTGCTGTCGTTGCGGTCGTGGGACACACTGCATGTCGTGGGACACACTGCATGTCGTGGGGCACACTGCATGTCGTGGGACACACTGCATGTCGTGGGACACACTGCATGTCGTGGGACACACTGCATGTCGTGGGACACACTGCATGTCGTGGGACACACTGCATGTGCAGCCGCTGAAAACACTGCGCAAACCTGTGCCCGCCTGCACAGCACACAATTGCACCACTCCTACCGTAGCTTACTAGCGATACTTCCTACAGCGCGCAGCTCGCTGAAACACCAGCCTGTTGCCTAAACCGTTGCTGCTGCTGTTGCTGTTGCTGTGCCCGCATCTGCTGCTCGGTTTACCAAACATGCAGGAAGTTGCGGCACAAGCCAGCAGGCTCGCGGACCGTGCATGTCACAACCGGTCACCCTGTTCATATACATCCTTTGCCACTTGTGACGTCTCTGCACCTGCTGCGTCTGTGTAACTCCCGCATACAGCCAGCTGCGGCGTAGGCCAGACGGCGCCGGCGGACAACAACGCATCGCCCATAGGCGCCCATATTCACCCAACCTACCTTCCTGCCACTGCTGCTGCCATGTTTGCACCTGCTGCATTTTCAATTGTAGCGACCTGTGGTGCCAGGTCCATGGCTTGGATGCTTGACGGCCGCCGCGTGGCCGCAACAAAGGTGGCCGGCGGCGTGCAGATCGCCCTGCGCGGCTGGCCCACAGGCTCTGATACGCGCGAGCTGTGTGTGAGGTTGCCCGCTGCTGCCGGCCCTGCTGCGGGCCGCAACGGAACTGCACCCGGCGGCGGCTTCCCCGAGCGCCACCTGTCAAGTGAGTGCTTCCAATTATTTGTTTTTACCGATCTTTCAATTCCTTGGGATAGGTGTTTGTGCGGGTGCCGGTGTGGCCTAGCTGTAGTATGGATCGGTTTTGAAGTTTTTGCGGATGTTTTGGGGAATCTTGTTTGGATGTGTCATGTCGCCATGCACAGCTTGTGTCGACGCTCATGTTGTGCTGGTCGGAAGTTGGGCTGAGTGATGAGCGGAGCTGCTTGCTAAAGGTTGCTGGCACTATCTCGCCGTTCACGCATAGCTGATCAGTTGAATTGCATAATGTGCTGCTACTCGATGAGCTGGCATCACGGGTAAATCTTGATTTTGAGCCGACTTCTGCAACTAAATAACAGCATTGCACTGCCACCGCCCTGGACTTGTCAACGTATGTATATATGCATCCTGCTGCTGCTGCTGCTGCTGCTGCTGCTGCTGCTGCTGCTGCTGCTGCTGCTACAGCCTACACCATTCCCTATTGCTGCAGCACCCCTGCCCAGCTCTGAGGCGGCGACAGCTGCACCTGATTGATTGTTACACCGCCGTATCTTCAACACACTGCTGCTCTCTTGGTGTGTGTTTGCTGCAGCCGTCACGAGGCCCTCCCGCTGCTCCACCCTTGCCCAGCTGTGCGGCGGTGACAGCTGCAGGTACAGCCTGTTCTCCAACACTGCTGTGCGCAGCAACAGCGCGCAAGCTCAGGCGCAGGAGCAGGCGGGCACACAGACCTTCGGCAGGTCCAACTGCTGCTCCCAGGGCACGACTGCTACCACTGGTGAGTGATGCTGGTGATGCTGATGAGTGATGCTGGCACGACTGCTACCACTGCTACCACTGGTGTGTGATGCTGGTGACAGTTGCCTCAGGTGCTGCCTGGCTGCGCGTGTGTCACGTGTGGCTGCAGGACTGGCGTGGCCGTGCATGGCCCCTGGCCGTGTACTGATGGCATAACTTTTGGTAACAGCCTTTGCGCATGCGGCTTACATGACGTTGATGCCGCCGGGATTAGATATGAGTGTGCGAATGCTCAGCAGCTGCGCGCTGCATACCAATGCATGCCCGGAGCGCGGTTGCACCCAGGGCGCTTGCCATGGCGTGCATTGGCATGCTGCTGCTGCTCTCGGCGACAAAGCGCCTGACTGGATGCTGACTGCCTGCCATCTAACAAGAGAGATTTGGCGTGCAAGAGTTTGCATCATGTTCTTTGGTGTGCACTCTCTTTTCTGGTCACTGACCTGTATAATTCAAGATGGTGCCAGGACCCACACATGTAACTATACACTGTGACAAAGGCGCATCCACACAGCGTCCACTGAGCGTCCACAGACTGCCGTCCAGTGGGCCTGTGGATGGCGTCCAGTGACGATCCACAGAGGGCACGTATCCAGCGAGCCCGTGGATGGGCTGCTGCGATCAGTGGATGAACTCGTGGATGACCCAGAACAGTGCCAAACCGCTCAGTTACATATACTATATTGTAAATGTAACATTAATAGCATCATATGAGGCGCATCAGCTCATCGAGCACAGTGGCAGAGCTGCAGGGCGAACTTCGAGCTCGGGGCTGCACCACCCATACAGTGAAGGTACTGCACAAGTGCAAACAGTCTACAGACTAAATGCAACCATGATATATCATCATTCGGGATCAACATGCACAACACAGAGGATGCACTGGGCCCACATAAGCACTCCAACACCTCCAGCTGTGTGTTGCCCTTGTACACACAGAGATTGCACACGCAGCACAGTGCCACACACAGCATCTGCAAAACCATCTGCAATCAAAGACACTACAGCAAACAATGAAGGCAAGCCCACAGCTACTGCATGACTGGTACAAAAGCGGCCGAGCGCTGCGGCACACCGGTCGCTGAGCAGATGCTGCACCCATGCCCGCCTGTTGCATTGACAGCATACCCTGCTACTGCTGCTGCCCCAGCTGGGTGCGCATCATCCTCGCTGCAATCTACACCTCCATGACGCGCATGTTGTCCTCGCTTGGTAGCACCTTCTACTTAGTGCCCGCACTGTGGTGGTTGGACGTAGCATCCTTCTGCACTGCTGCACCTGCTGCCATGCGCCGGCCCCTGAGTTGAGCTGCCTGGAAGCTTTCTTCATAAGCCGCTGGACCATTTGGCTGCGCTGCCCCAGCAGCGTGATGACCTCCTTGCTGGAGCCAGTTGGCATGTGCGGGCATACAGCAGTTGACTGCCAACGACGCCTTGAACACCTGCAGAAATCAGCAAAACCAGCAGAAGACAACAGGCAACTGCTCAGGCCAGGCACACACTGTTGTGCTTGCAGCAATGATGCGATACACTGTGGCCGCCATGCACAGGACCTGCAATGCCTGCAAATGCGTAGGATACCAGCTGATCCCTAGACACGTCTGCTGCCTGACTGCACGTTGCATTGCCTGCAACTCACCCTGTCGTCATGCGCACGCGCTGTGGTTGAGCCTTGCGCTTCCTCAGCAGCCTGCCGATGACGCATGTCCCATGGCTGGGTCCTGGACAATGCTCCCTTCTTTGGACTCTGCAACACGCACGCAAGCAAAGTATGAGTTGTGTATACGTAGATGGGTGTGCAGTGCGAGTCTGCCATGCTGTGGTGTTGAGTGATACTCTGCTGGCAATTCATAGTGTGCATGCATCACCCCAAATGAGATCCTGCACTAGCTGCAACCACCAATCAGCTTGCCGGCAGCATTGTACTTGACCTTCTGCGTGCACTGCCTTTAGGCTGCTACATGAGGTGAAGCACCCCTGCCACCGCTGCTATTGCTGCCCCTACAGCGCTGCTGTTGCAGTCATGCTAGCACCACTGTTGCTGGTGTTCTGCTGCAACAGGTTATCATGCAGATTGAGCAGAGCAGCAGCAGCAACAATCACCACCTGCTGAAGTTGTCGCTGCCTCCGGCACTACAATGGGCCTGGCACTGATCACTTGAGTTGCTGTGGCTGGCTTCCTTCTCCAGCGCAGCGCAGTCATCATACACCTGCAGTGCGGCAAACTTGGATAGGTCGACAGGCAGGAGTTGCATGCATGGCGATGCGTGCGAGACTGCTGGCAACATGTCATTGCATGCTGCGCCGGTCAGATACGCACTTTGAGTGCCACAAATACCAAATGTGGTTTGCTGGCAGTCTAGGTGCTGTTTGCTGCAGGCATCGCTGGCAGCAGCTGCTGCTGCAGCAGCGGCGTCTCTGCACTGGAGCCTGGTGTTCACCTGTGACCAGCTCACACCATTCCGTGTATGGTAGCAGCTCGCATGTTTCCACGTAGATCGGCGCTGCCCTCATCGAAGCTGCTCGTGCAGTTCTGTTGCAGGGTTGCTGGGGGCTGCCACTGGCAGCACCTGGCAGCGCCTCCTTGCGCCCCCTGCTGCAAGCTGCTCCCATGTAATGTGCGTCAGGGACCATACAAACGTCGTATATTACATCTCGAGACACCAGACTATCAGCTGGACGTACACAGGCCGCTGGCTGCAAACTGACTGCATCTGTGGTTGGTCTCAAGGGGCTGCGATCTTTTGACAAGTACACATTTGACTTCCAATGATCAAAAAACACTCAACGCAACTTGTAGACGCCCATGCTTGGCCCACAGAAGTTGACAGGCAGTTTGAGTTCTGTTACTTGTCAGGGCAGAGGTTGAACGATGACTGAGTAATCAGCGATTAAAGTAAGCTTAAACTCTCGATAATGATTTCATGAAGTCAAGTTACAGCAGCGATACGCTGCCGGCAGTGCACTGAGGCGATCTACGTGACTTGTTCTGCGCAAGTCCACTCTGCGATCATCAACGTTCTTGCAGTAGCTTTTTCTTCGAACGCAACATGATTCTGCTATTTGATCAGTGAACAGGAGCCAATGTCACTGTCGGGGGTCAAGGGTGTCCATGGGTGACCATCTGCTGGTTTGGGGTCATGAGCATGACCTAGCGCAGGTTCTGCCACACCAGAACATGTTTTCAATCTAAACAAACACTTTGTGAGACCGTGCAAGCCGTTCAAGCCACTCGCCCTCACAGTCATCCACAGCAGGTGCTGTGGATGGCCCAAACACCCCCCACTGGACAGTGAGTGGACTGTCTGTGGATCAGCCTTTGTCACAGTGCTAGTGCCTCTCTCATTGCCGCCCTGCTGTCATCCGATGTGCAAATGCGCCGTGTAGTGCCGACGCCAGACCTCACGGATGCCAGGCACTGGTGGTCCTAAAATCCCTGAACCGGAGTTCTGGGCGGCAAACAAGCTGACAGCTGACTTGGCAGAATACATCAAGCTGGGCCGCCCATGCTGGGATAAACTGAGTGATAGCAGCACAGCTGCTGCGTTCCAACAGCTGCGTCAGCGGCCTGTCCATTAACGATGACGAGAAGAAGACCATCGTGAGGTTTGCCACCATACCAACCGCATACACCACCCCCAAGCAGTTCCAGTCGCCTGTGCGTAATCAAGTCGGCTGCAACTCATGCGTCAGCTACGCGATTGTCGACAACTGCGAAACCAACTGGCACAAGACAAGTGAGTGCAAGAAGATTTAGAGCCGCAGATGAGTGATGCTGCGTTTACCCAGAATTTTCAAATCTGGCGCACTGCAAGGCACCTGCAGGGAACTGCCGGGCACCTCCAGCAGTGCAAGTCTACGGAACGTCCAGCTGCCCGTACAGAACGTATACAGCGCATTTACAGAGCTCTATCTGACCAGAGTGCTGGCGCCCTATCCCTGCGGCGCATCCAGTGCTCAGCTGCATGTTCACAGCTGAGGGTGTAAGCATGGACTGCGTGTTACAGCATAGAAACGCTTGTTACAGTTGGTGTCAAGCACAGCTCCGCAGTGCTCTTGTGCCATGTGCTGGTTGGCCTGCGTGACAGAACTAAAAAACTCTGCAAACCCTATGTTAAGAACTGTGCTGTCATATGCTAGCCGTGCAGTGCAGTTATATCTAGCCACAGCTGCTGCTGCTATCAATGCACACTGCCTGGTGTGCAAGCCGACTGTATCTGACGAGTAGCAGCCCGGTTTGAGGTTTCTTTACGGCCATTCCCTCGGAGCCCATATCACAAGCCCCTACCTGTTGCTGATTTTGGCAATGCAGAAGCTGATGCCAATCCATCCCTGCGTTACAGCACTGTTGATGGCTACTTCTGCCATGCTGGTCGGATCTGCAAGGCCGATAAGCGCACAGAAGGGTTGGATGGGAGGTGGACCAGGGCTCTCCCTGGGGACAACTCAACCATCCGCTTCAGCAACAGACTACGTAGTTAGAAAGGGTGTCATCAGCGCTGACTGCCTCCGGCCTAGCGAGGCAAGCGGCTGCAGCCAGCTGGCTGTTGCTCGATCATTCACGCACGTGCAGCTCTTGCACATGCGCTGCGCACCTGCAGCATGTCAGACTGACTCCGCACTAACAAGCCATGACGCCTCGACAATTGTAACTTGACACCAATGGTCGACCAAAGGAGCGGTGTTATCTTTCAGTGGCGCAGCACCTGCATGTTGGCAGTTTGGAACGGCCCTGTAAACAAGACTGCTGTGTTACTTGCTGATACGGTACCGGATAGCGACAATCTATTGGGTCAAGCAAACCAGAGTCACTGCAGCAAGCATAAACCCAGCCATTTCCCCACTCGTCTATTGCATACGTTGGTTGTTGCGTAGGTTCTGGACCCATCAATGAGCGCGTCCTGCCCAGCCGATGAGAGTCAGCCAGGCTGCCAGAGGCAGATGTTTGAAGAAGTGCCAATCAGAGCAAAGCCAGACACTGTTGCATGGCTGCAGGAGATTCAACACAACATCGAGGTGTGAACGCTTTTGCTGACCATGGGATGCTCACAACCACAGTTCATGAATACGCATCAACGCATTCTCTGTGAGGTTTGCCGAAGAATTGTTTGCTCAACAGTGAGGCTGCCGCTGGCTTCCAGGCAGCCTACACCTTTTCAAACAGTGCGGCTGCACAACAAGCAGGCTGCGCAGAAAGCTCAGTGCACCGCCTGTTCAAGCATGCTGCAATGCCTTGGTTGGTTGTCACAACAGTGTGGCAGACAGACTGACATCTGCTCAGCAGTCTGGTGCTGTCATGCGCCCACACACTCAGCAGTCTGGTGCTGTCATGCGCCCACACACTCACAGAGACATATTCCTCTTACGTTCATGCCTCACAAGCGTCTGCTCTGCCAATTGCTCTGCCCGCCGACAGAGATACGGCTCAGTGGTTACCTGCATGAGGGTGAGTCCTGAAACGCACGACTAGGTGTGTGTAGCAGCACAACAGTGACTCAATCTCTCAAGATGGCTCACATCCGCCGGCAGCAGCTTACAGCAGAGCCGTTCGTTGCTCTTTGATTGCATGCTGGGCTGGGGCTGCTTCAGCATCGTGCTATGATGGCACCATGATGGCGCGGTTCACAGCCTGCTGTGATGTGTGTGCAGGTTGACAACAAGTTCTTCCTCTGGCTGCGTAGTGACAACAGCATCAAAGAGACTTTTGGAGGAAACCTCACCGGTGACATTGGCGGCCACTGCGTCAATGTGGTTGGTGAGTGCCATGCGAGCTTTGCACTGCGGCTGAATGAATGAATGAGCTACGCGTGGTGTGTTAAAACTCGCCACCTGCGTAAGTTAAGGGAGGGGGTGTGTGTGACGATGAGGATACCCCATGCGCCTTCACACCTCCTACCATCACTGCCGCTCTCCATGACCCTGCCTAGGCCTCCTTGCACTGCAAGTGCTGCTGAAATTTGAAGGGCGTATCTGTTGTTCACGCTAGCAGGGCGGATAGTGTATTGCAGGACAGCAGGGTCGTAAACAAGTTTATGTACACACCGTACTACGTTGCAGCAGCTTCCAAACTGTCATTTGCAATAATAGGATGTTACCGGCAAGCACTTGGAGCTGTCTCCGCCGCTGCGTGCACACTGCTGCTGCAGGGGACTTGCTGGGTTCCATTGCTGTGAATTGCTGCACATCGCACTTTGCCACGGTCAAGTTGATGCAGCCAGGATGAGTCCCCTCTGACTATCCCGTGATTCTGGGCAACATTGTGTCATTCAAGCTTGACATGCACGTTTCGTGGAGACTGATGGCATGCAGAGAGACTCAAGCGCACCCTGGTAACTCATGTGCAACCGCGGTGCAGGCTGGGACTATGTTGACGCATCTTTCTTGATGAGAAATTCGTGGGGAGATGCAAAGCACGACCGCGGTTACTTCAAGGTACGATGCTTTCATGCGTTGCTGCGCCGTGCCTGCTGCTTGTTTGGTCCTTGGTGATGGAGCAGCCTAGAGCACTGCCGCAGCAAACAGAGTGATGTTGCTGCAGCCACCTTGTGCCTATTTCTTGTGCAATGTTTCAGGGCAGCTGCCGTGGCTGCAGCCAGATGCTGTATATACCCGTGCTTGTGTCAGCGCACATACCTCGCAACCTGCAATCATTCTGCAACAATTGTGCCGCACTCTTGCTTGCTGTGATCTGCCTGCATCCCTCGATGCGCAGCTGGGCTTTGAGGCGAATGTGGGAGCCCTGACCACCGCGGAGACAGTCACCTATGTCCCAGCAGGAACGCTAGCACGGCAGAGCAAAAGGGTGGCGCCAGCTGGCGGATGCATCAAGCACACCGTGCGTGCTGGGGAGACCACATACGGCATTGCGTACGACTACAATGCTGACGCAGCCGATGTTTTGCGCAACCCCGACAATGCTGCTGCTTTTGAAGGAGCAGCTAGCCTCGCCTACCCCAAGCCCGGCTCTGTGCTGACTGTGTGTGCCTAATTGAAGAGCCATACCTGTCACATACAGCAGCAGCATGCTGCGTGTTGCTGCAGCAGCGGCTGCGCAATATGCCGCCATGCGTGTCATGTGCGCTCACACATACGGCTGTGTAGAAGTGTACAGAAGCAACTCATAATATTGTGTAGAAGCATGTGTGGAACGGCTGCGGCAGCAGGCTGCGCAGACAGCTGCCAGCCATTAGCCTTATGCTGGCAGCACGGTACTGACCAGATGCTGTCATATGAGAGCATGTAGTGTGCTGTGGCGTGACATCGTGATGCATAAAGAGCGATTCTCCACATCCTCCGAGTCCTCACAGATGTTGATGTGTGCGTCACTGCGGCACTGCTGTGCCTTGAACCCTCAGCATGCCAGGCGGCAGCTCGCATTCAGGTGACTGCAGCACTGTGTATGGCTGTCGGATTCTCCTTGGTAAATCTTAGCACGTCTATCATGGAGATTGCGTGTTCCCCCAACCATTCTTGCCGTTTCTATGTTGCTGTCTGTACAGACATGTGAGTGCGCTTAAGCGTTGCGGTAGGGCTCAGTCCCTCAAATAGTGAAATCATATTATATTTGGTTGGTCTCCGGTTCGGGTGTGTGAGAGTGGTTTCTGGTGTGCGGCAGTTTCTGCTGTGACTGTTGCCACCGCAGTGCGGCTTGTGCCGCCTGTGGCGGTGCCTTTCGGGTGATGTTCTGTGTTGGTGTTGGCTTTGGTTTGCTCTCAGCCTGCCTCTGGAAGGGGGGGGGGGGGGGGGGGGAGTGGCCACAGATGGCGTGCCTGCGGTTTCGCATGGCTGAGGTCGGCACAAGGCAGTGGCGTGTGGTTGCTTGACAGACAGCTGTGCAGCGGTAGTGCCGTGGAGGTAGCAGGGGGCCTGGATGAAGGCGGGAGAAGGATGTTGCCAGCATTATGCAGTTATGCAACCTTGCACAAGGTGCAGCGGCAGCAGCAGTGTTATAGGCAGTGTCAGCGTTGTAGGAAGGATGCCTGTAGTACTGAGCAGCAGTTGTGTTGTCGGCGCAGCAGTTCAGCATTGAAGGCAGTTACGCAACTGTGCAGTTGGCAGGGTGGTGTATTATACAGTGATGGGAGCTGTCAGGCAGGTAGTAGGAGTGATGTCACATGGTGGTATCAGAGATGGAGGCAGCGTCACAGAGTGGCATTGACAGAGCAAGTGGGTCATGTAGATCGTTTTGGCAGATGAGAAGTAATGTGGCAGCCAGTGGCTGTGCGCAGCAGTGCTTGTACAGCTGAACAGTTAAGGGAGTGACGGTCAGGGTTGCTTTTTTCTCTGCCCAATGAGCCTGTCATTGGCTCCCCAACGGGCGAGGTTACTCATGTAACTTTCGCTGGCTAGTACCACTGTCGCTGGCGCCAGCCTGAAATTCCTGGTAAAGAGATACTCTGGCCTAGCCGAAAGACGAACCGGCAACTCCTAAATGTGCCCCTGCATCATAGGTCATCACCACAGCCTGTTGCATGCATATCAGCACGCTGCTGCAAGAGGGTTGCTTCAACATAGATGGGCAGTGCCACTGGCAGCTTGAAGCTGCTGCTGTTGTGCCTTAATACCATCTGTTGCTGCCGGCCCCCTCAGGATGGAACACACGCATAACCAGCGTCCTTTGAGATCCTGGCTTTGTCTAGATTTCGTCATTTTGCATCAGCATCAGCGCGTACGCCAGAGGCCACCGCCTGCAGCAGTCATTGTAGCATTGCTGCTCATCACGATTTGTGTGTTACACCGACGGCAACACAGCCCGTTTTTGAGCCAATGACAGGATCATTGGGCAACCACTACATGAGCCATCCACTGAATATGGCCACCGCCTGCAGCAGTCACTGTAGCATCGCTGCTCATCCTTCGCTGCAGATGCTGCTGCAGTTGACTCCAAGTTGACTCCAATTTGACTCCAAGGCAGCAGCAGCAGCAGCAGCAGCAGCAGCAGCAGCAGCAGCAGCAGCAGCAGCAGCAGCAGCAGCAGCAGCAGCAGGGGCTTACTGTCGCGACTGGCGCCGCTGCTTCTTGGCCGGCACTCAGTAGGCAGGCTGCAGAAAACTTGCCGCTGCCACCTTCGCTGCAGATGTTGCTGCAGTTGAATACAAGTCACACAGGGACGTGTGCTCTCGCCTCGCGCCACAACAAGCTGCGGCAGCAGCCTACATCCTATACCCTGCTACTGCTGACGGTCGCTCTGCTGCCTCCGCCCTCGCTGCCAATGGCGGCAACCTGGCAGCAGCAGTATCAGCAGCACGAAGTTTATACCACAAACCCTGCTGCCCTTTACTGCCGCTCCTGCCGCCGCTGCTGCTTTGCTGCCATCGCCGCAAACCACGCTGCAGAATGCTGCTCACTGCCGCTCCTGCCATCGCTTGCAGTCGCAGCAAAGCCTCAGTGCCGCGCTTGGCGCCGCAAATGCGCAACAGGCGGTTGCCCTGCTCACTGCTGCTCCTACCACCAGAAGGACTGACTCGGCAGCAGCACCACCAGCAGCAGCCAAGCTTCTCAACCACGCTGCTGCTGATGCCGCTCACTGCCGCTCTTGGCACCGCTGCTTCTGGGCTGCCAGCAGTGCCATGGCAGCAAACTTGCTGCTGCTTTCCACACCATTTGCAGCAGCAGCAGGGGCTCACTGCCGCCTCTGGCGCCGCTGCTTCTCGGCCGGCACTGCAGCGAACTTGCCGCCACCACCTTCGCTGGCCGCCCCACTCAGCTTGGAGCGGCTATCAAGCCATTATGAAGCGGCCCTGTGCAGTGCCGGCACCCCGCACTGCGTTCATGCCTCCCCCAATGCTGCCATCATCGGCGTCGCTGCAGGGGCAGGCAAGGTCGCAGACCGCTGAGTCAGCTCGATGTTGGGGCGCTGCGTTATTCAGATAAGGTGTCACTAGAAGAGGTGTCACTGGATAATGTTACACCAGCACAAGTGTCACCGGAAGTGGTCCTAAGAAGCCACCGCGAAGCGGCCTTTTGCAGTGCCGGTGCCCCGCACTGCGGTGACAATCCCGCTGCCGCCATCACCAGTGTCACTGCAAGGCGGGTCGTTCAGCTCACTGCCGGGCGGCTGCGTGGGCAGCCCGCCGTCGCTCCCATCAACATGTGTCACCAGATGAGGTGTCACTAAGCAATGTGTCCTTTTATTGGTTTCACAATGCAAGAGTTGGAGGCTACACACTTTGCAACAAGTGTACGGAAGACGACATGTCACCAGACGAGCACCAGATGACAAGTGTCACTAGACGAGGTGTGACCCCATCAAGTGTCACAAGACAAGGTGTCACCAGACAAAATGTCACTAGATGACGTGTCACCAAAGCAAGTGTCACTAGTTGGTGTTACCCAATCTGATGCCACTAGGCTAGGTGTCACCAGTCAGCTTTCAAGCCATTGTGAAACGGCCCTTTGCCGTGCCCGCGCCCCGCACTGCATTGACGCCCCCACTGCCGCCGTCATCGGTGTCGCTGCAGGGGCATGCCAGGTCGTTGAGCTCGCTGTTGGGGCGGCGGTCACCGCACAGTGCATGGTGTCACCAGATGCGGTATCACTAGAAAAAAAGTTACACCAAAACAAGTGTCGCCGGAAGTGGTCCCACTAAGCCATCGTGAAACGGCCCTTTGCCGTGCCCGCGCCCCGCACTGCATTGACGCCCCCACTGCCGCCGTCATCGGTGTCGCTGCAGGGGCATGCCAGGTCGTTGAGCTCGCTGTTGGGGCGGCGGTCGCCGTACAGTGCATGGTGTCACCAGATGCGGTATCACTAGAAAAAAAGTTACACCAAAACAAGTGTCGCCGGAAGTGGTCCCACTAAGCCATCGTGAAGCGGCCTTTTGCCGTGCCCGCGCCCCGCACTGCATTGACGCCCCCACTGCCGCCGTCATCGGTGTCACTGCAGGGGCATGCCAGGTCATTGAGCTCGTTGTTGGGGCGGCGGTCACCGCACAGTGCATGGTGTCACCAGATGCGGTATCACTAAAAAAAAGTTACACCAAAACAAGTGTCGCCGGAAGTGGTCCCACTAAACCATCGTGAAGCGGCCTTTTGCCGTGCCTGCGCCCCGCACTGCATTGACGCCGCCGCTGCCGCCATCATCGGTGTCACTGCAGGGGCAGGCCAGGTCGTTGAGCTCGCTGTTGGGCGGCTGTGTTGGCAGCCCGCCATCACCCAGCACCACCCGCAGCGTGTACAGCAGCGCGCTGACATCAGCATAGTCCTGCAGCACATGCAATAACACACGTAATGAACCAACAATCATTTTATACATGCACAATGAGCTACTAAGCCCAACATCAAATGCAGCAACAACAGCAGCAGCACAAACGCAGAAAGTGTATGAGGTGAGAGGTGATTTGCTATTGGGCGGCCGTGTTGGCAGTCCGCCGTCACCAAGCACCACCCGTAGTGTGTACAGCAGTGCTGACACGTCAGCATAGTCCTGTGGGAGCAGCGGCGGCAGCAGCAGCAGCGTGCATCAGGTTCCAAGTCAAGTTGAGTTAGCACCACCCGCAGCGTGCACAGCAGCGCGCTGACCTCAGCACAATGCTGTAGGCGCAACAGCAGCAGCCGGCATCATCAGCATATGCAGCAGCTGGGTCAGCACCACGCGCAAAACGTGTGAAGCAGCACGGACACGTTGGCATGACAAGGGCTTGACACATCAGCATGCCGAGGGACTGACACATCAGCATGACGAAAGGCTTGAAGCTGGAAGGTTCACATAAACCAATTAGCTTCCACAGGGACCCCGCTCACCAGCTTGCTGCCGCTCTTGCCCTTCTTCCCCCAGAAGCGCATCACACGCATGTCAACCGCTACAATGCTTTGGGGCGCAGTTCATTTCCCGGTATAAATGCCGCCCACTCACCAGCTGCTGCTGCTGCTGCCATCAACTTCTTCTTGTACGTAGTGTGAGCCAAAACAACAAAAAAGTAAACCTCAAACCGCGCTCACCAGCTTGCTGCCGCTCTTGCCCTTCTTCACCAAACACAGCATAACGCGCATGCCGGCCGCTACAAAACTGTGGGGCGCAGGAGTTCATTCAATAACTGCCCTTGAATCCTGGCAGGGTGTCAGGTATAAGAAAGCCGCCCACTCACCAGCTTCCTGCTGCTATTGCCATCAACTTGTTCTTGTACGTAGCGTAAGCTGAAAATGCAAACAACAACAACCTTGAACCGCGCTCACCAGCTTGCTGCCGCTCTTGCCCTTCTTCACCCAGAAGCGCATCACGCGCATGCCTGCAGGAGGGTCCGGCACGCTGCCGCTGCTGCTGCTGCTGCTGCTGCCGCCTGCTGCTGCTGCTGCTGCCAGGCCCGACATGCCTGCCAGCATGTCTGGAGGGATGGGGCTCTCGCTGCCTCCCCTGACAAGGCCCTCAACGATTGCGATGCCCTGACCGTGGAAGATGCTTGACATCTCAAATAACAGGCCTGCAAGCAGTGTAACATGTTACAAATTTGTTATAGATTTTTTTATGTGACATGGGTTGGCGCAGGGGGATGGGGCTCTCGCTGCCGCCCCTGACAAGGCCCTCGACAATGGCGATGCCTTGGCCGTGGAAGATGCTGGACATCTCAAATAACAGGCCTGCAACCATGGTGACATGTTTAAAAATGTGTTACATGACATGGGTTTGGTACAAGAAGACGGGAGGTGGGGCTCTCGCTGCCGCCTCGGACCAAGCCCTGAACGATTGCGATGCCTTGGCCATGGAACATGCTGGACATCTTGAATAACAGGCCTGCAGGCGTTGTAACATGTTGCAAGTAACAGGTCCATGGCGTTAGTATGGTTGCGGCTGTGTATAAAGTCCCCAACTAGGGTAGGAAGTGGCCATCAGCGGGATCGGGAATGCCGACCGTCGCGGACAATGTAGTTGTGACAATGGCAGCGCACCTGGCGAGAAAATGTTGGCCACCGCGGTCACCTCTGTGAACTGCGGGTGGCTCAGATTGGAGAGACAAACCCCAACAACTGATCAAACGTCACCTGAAACGGGCAAAGCATTTAAAACAACAACGCACCTGGCGAGAAGATGTTGGCCACCACTGTCACCTCGGTGCACTGCGGGTGGCTCAGGTTGGAGATGGAGATGTCGCCACAGGTGTACTCCTGCAGCAGCAGCAGAAATTAAACACTGCCCTATACAGCGTAAATTGCTTACAAGCAGAGGACACAGATGTGCAAGGACGCTCCCCACTGCACACGCCAGGTGAGGGGCCAACACAGCAGCCTAGCTTGCAGGAAACAGCTGTGGCCACCAGCTAGTTTTGCAGCAAACGCAGTACCAGCAGATGCAGCAGCATGCATGCGCTGCGCCCCTGTCTTGCGAGTTGCCTCTGCCTCGGACTGGCTTGAGCTGCTGCTGTGCCACCTGCTGGTTGTTTCATTCTTTTTTCAGCATCTGGCCGATGTCAAACAAAAGCAAACTCATGCTGAGCCACAGCTATGCCACTGCTGAACATTCAGAACGTACACCAACTGCCTGCCTGAGCAAACCACGCTGCTGTGAACTTTGCGGTCAAATTCACACCCCAACGGTGAGAAGTTCTCACCGTGAACTCGCCGTCCTTGCTGGGTGGCGCGCAGTAGCTGACAAACTCCTCCAGCCGGTCCGCCAGGTCATTGGCAGCGGCGTCAGACAGCTGCAGCAGCAGCAATATGAAAGCCAAATACACAACAGTGTCAGAGGAGAAAACTAAAACCTAAACCTTAAACCAAGTTCATTGCACTCTGCACTGTTCGCACAGAACTTCACGCCAGTGCCCCAAGCTGCCGGCGTGAACTTCGCACCTTGCGCCCGCGCAGGTCTGTCAAGCAGAACATGCCAGTGGCCATGCCGTCCTTGATGCCTTCAGGCAACATGGGACGCAAATGAGCTGCTCGCACACCTCACAAAACAGTATCAACCCTTAAGCATACTGCCGCCATGCTTTATGCCCAGTTCACACTAAGGTTCATGGTAACACCGCAAGCTGCCGGCGTGAACTTCGCACCTTGCGCCCGCGCAGGTCTGTCACCCAGAACACGTCACTCGCCATGCCGTCATCGCTGCTCTTCACACTTCTCTCGGTCCTGTCTTGGATCCATGAACAGCTGTGCAGCAAACACACAGGCAACAACAACGAACCAAAGCATGCCAAGCCTTCCGTGCTGCAAAGTTCCCACTCCTGAACTTCACGATCGTGCCACAAGTTCTTAGTAAGAAGTTCACACCCACCTTGCGCCCGCGCAGGTCCGTCACCCAGAACACGTCACTCGCCATGCCATCCTCACTGCTCTTCAGCACTGCGTTGTGCACACGGCACGACATGCCTGCATGCGGCGCAGGCAAGAAACGCAGCGATGGCACAGTCGCTGTGAGTGATCTGGAACGATTAGCAGCAGCAGGGCGGCACGGCCGTCCCTGGTGCTCTTCAGCACAGCGCTGTGAACGCGGCACGACATGCCTGCGGCCCAGAAACACAATGCAATTAGCAAGTGCCTGGAGCCATTGGCCATCTATCATGTACTGCTGCTGCCGAAATCGCCACAACTGCCGCTACTGCCAAAACAAATTCTCACTACCAACAGCTGTTCCCTAACTGCTGGCGCTCATCAACAATGACCCATGTGATGACCTGCCTATTCTCTGCTGCTGCGGCTGCCGCTGCTGCTGCTGCGGCAGTCCCTCACCGTTCATGACCCACACAATGACCTGCCTATTCCCTGCTGCTGCTGCTGCTGCTGCCACTGCTGCTGCTGCCACTGCAGCTGCTGCTGCTGCTGCCACTGCTGCTGCTGCCGCAGTCCCCCACCGTTCATGACCCACACAATGACCTGCCTATTCCCTGCTGCTGCTGCTGCCACTGCTGCTGCTGCTGCTGCCACTGCAGCAGCTGCTGCTGCAGCTGCTGCCACTGCTGCTGCTGCCACTGCTGCTGCTGCCGCAGTCCCTCACCGTTCATGACCCATGTGATGACGCGCAGCAGCCCTGGGTAGTCCGCAACCTGGCAGCAGCAGCAGCAGCAGCAGCAGCAGTACAGCCACGGTGGTGCACCGCCTGTCAGCCACAATACGTCAACGCCAGGCATATGTTGTGCATAGCCCTGCTGCTGCTGGAAAAGCTTTTCAGCAGCATGGAATAATGCCTCTCAACCTCGCGGCGCCGCTGCATAAGCTGCATTGGGGGCACAGGGATTCAGCCCTGCTGCTGAAATCCCTAGTTGCTGCCAGTGCAATTGGCACAGGCACAAACCACTGCTGCCAGGTTATACAATCAACCAGTGTGGAAGCAACCTAGCTGGCAGTGCCGCTGTGCAGCAATGCATGTGCAGATGCAGATGTTTCGACGGGGCAGCGCGAAGGGCGGTTGTGCACGGCCAGAGTGCAGCACAATGCCATGCATGCTGCAGCTGCTTGAAAGAGCTTATAGCATATGCTAGAGCTTGCAGCACGATCGTTGCAGTCAGTAGAGCATGCTTGTGCCTAGCAGTTGATCAGGAGCCAAAGGCTGTAGGCAGTAGCGCAGCAGCTGCACCAGTGCTTTGTCACCACTGCATGCGTGCGTCGCGTTGCTGCAGCTCACATCGACGGAAAACTGCGTGTAGTGCGGGTGGCTGTTGTCAGCTACAACAAAGGCAGGCGAGCAGGGCTCCAGTCCGTATCCTTCCTCCTCTGCATCGCTTGATGCTGCCTCCTCTACTGCTGCACCCAGCGGCCGCGCTAAGCTGCTCGATGTGCGAATGGATTTGCGTAGAAACTGCTGAGCGTGCGATATTCTGGCTGGGCGTAGGGGTGCATGCTTGATGCCGGCAGTTCTGCTCGCGTAGCGGGACACTGCTCTCGACAGCAGCATGATCAGTAGCTGTACGTCGCTTGGATGACTGAAAAAGTTTTGATAGAGCGCGTGGGAGACTGATCAGGGCAAAAGGCAGCTGTGCGAAACGGTCTCTTCGTGAAGGTCTGAAACGCCCAAAAGTGCTCGCTACGCGGGAGCACAGATAGTGTAGGCAAACTAGCGGTCAGCGTATAATATACGGAGGACACTGCCTGCACGTCAAGGGGCCAGTAACCAAAGCGGCAGGTGACTTGTGACAGATGACTCAGCCACGAAGCGGCAGTCTGGGGTGGACCCCTGCCTGCTTGCAGCTGTTGCGCGGCCTGCTCTGCAACTTGGTAGTGAACTGAGGTTTGCATCAGTCCAGCCATTGCGTCTACTGAGTGATGCATCGTGCTGCAGCGGCACTTGCACAGTGGCGATCACCATGCACAAGTTAGCACACCAGCAAAGTGGCCCCCCTGAGGGCCTGGCTTACCAAGCCGTAACAGTTGGCGCATATGACGAATTGAAGTACATGAAATAATAAACATGGATGAAAAAATTAAACAACCTGAATTGTGCTTGTACGTGAGAGAATGAAGCTGTTGGCTGCAGCACTGCTCAAACACGGGCAGCTTGGGTTCAGGGGGTGATGTGGCACCCAGTGACAGGGATTGTTACTGCAGCAGCACAACAGTGCTGCAAGCTTCAAGTGCAGCACCTACTACTACGAAGTGGTAATGTTTGAACAGGGTTGCTTTGCTGAGTTAGTGGCTTCAGGCTCTGATAGGCATCACCCTAGACCCAGAGTGTGCAGAGTTTCGAGACTGCTCCTTTAAAGTCGAGTTTCTCAGCAATTAAGTTTCCCGATCTGTGTTTCATCTGGAAAGGCATAAATACATATTCTGGCGCGTCACGTAGCTTGGTGATTGCAGCCAGTGCGGAAGGAGAAAAGCTGTCACCTGGGTAGGTGTATGGCGTTGTCGCAAGCTTTAAATCTCTTCTTTGTATGTTGTTAATTCGATAACATGCCTATATCAACCTGCGGGGTGTCCGCAGTCAGAGCAGCACTCCTGTCGGCAGCAGTGCCCTCAGTAGCAGGGGCAGCAGCTAGCACCACCAGCAGCAACAGCAATGTATCAACATGGAAAAATCAATAGCTTTGGCAGCCGTGCATGCAGCAGAGGCAGCAGCATGTCAGCTAGCAGCAGCATCGGCGGCAGCAGCAGTAGTGTGTGTGCACACAGCATAGCACTCTGTGCTTTGCAGCAGCTGTTGCTGCACTGTAGGCTAGCCATGCAGACAGCTCTGCAATCAAGCACCTTGCTGGAAGCTGCGTGGCGCATGCTGCTGTAATAATAGGTTTAACAATAGGTGCCGCTGACACATGCGCATGGCATGCATGCTTGGCAGAAGCAGCAGCCAGTGCAATCACTCTCTGTACGCAGCATGATACATACGGTCGTTGCAGTGCGCGCAAGTGCAAGCTCAGCTGCCGTATAATAACAAATGTACAGCTGGCTGTAATCCTGTGTTGTTCACCTGTTGTCACCATGCTGGGTGCTTGCTCTGTGTCGCGTGTCTCACCTTCCCACCACTAACCCCAGCTGCTGCACCTCTGTCATACCACACCAGGAACTAGCTGGTCCTAGCCTAGCAGCAGCAGCAGCAGCAGCAGCAGCAGCAGCAGCAGCAGCAGCAGCAGCAGCAGCAGCAGCAGCAGCAGCATGGCGGGCAAGAGCCACGTGAAGAAGAAGGCCGGGCGCAAAGCAACAAAGAAGAAGGCCAAGGATGTCAAGAAGAAGGTACTGGGGGCGGGCAGCAGCATCGGCGGCGGGGAGGCAGCTGCAGTGTCTGGCCTCAAGGGCATGTCAGGTGCGGCAAACTGTTTTACATTATGTAGGTCTTTCGTGTTTTCAAGTACTAGGTGGGTTGTGAGTAGTACGCATGGTGGTTCTGCAGGGCGGCAGCAGCAGCAGATGGGTAGGTACAGGCCACAGAAATAGATGAAAAAGTGCTCCGGGCGGGCATCGGCATCGGCGGCAGTAGCAGCCACGCAGAGGCAGCTGCAGTGTCTGGCCTCAGGGGCATGTCAGGTGCGGCGATTGCATGGGGTTTCGTGTTTGCGCTGTGTTTTGTGTGCTGTTTTGAGTGTTGATTGGGGCGTTTGGAGTAAGCGCGGTGCAGCTGCATGACAGCAGCGGCAGCAGCAGCAAGTTGTGAGAGCTCAGGCCACGAGAAAAAGGCGAAGGGTCAGGGAAGGATGTCAAAGAGGTGCTTGGGGCGGGCAGCAGCATCGGCGGCCTCAAGGCAGCTGCAGTCTCTGGCCTCAAGGGCATGTCAGGTGCGGCGCTTGTTCAATTTCAACCTGTACATGGTGGTTTTGGGTGCTTAGGGTGTTTTGGGTGTTTGATTGGGGCGTGCGGAAGAAGCGTGACGCAGCTGCAGGGCAACAGCAGCAGGCAGCCTGAATTTGAGAGTAGTCGCGCAATGCGGCAGCAACAGCAGCAGCAGCAGCAGCAGCTAATAGTTTGTCAGCTAGGCTGTGACAGCAAGCGGGGTGTCAGGCAGGCGGTTGAGCAGCAGCAGCAGCAGCAGCAGCAGCAGCAGGCAGGCGGTTGAGCAGCAGCAGCAGCAGCAGCAGCAGCAGCAGCAGCAGCAGCAGCAGCAGCAGCAGGCAGGCGGTTGAGCAGCAGTTTGTGCCTCGGCCTTGAGGGCTGTAGTGGCTGTTAGGCTGGCAGGATAGTGTTGTGCATGGCGCTGCTTTGGTTGTGCTTTGGTTGTGTATCAAGCTTGCACAAGCAAGCTTGCTTGTGCATCAAATGCTGGCAATTAGCGCTGCAACTTTGTGGCTAGCTGCGGCCAGCATGCGCACTGTGCAACAGCACTGTTACCAACCCCGCCCCACATGTCAGAACAACTCTTCATGTCACACATCTGCTCGCTTGACTGAACGCTTGCATCAACTACAAAGCATGGTAATTCAACAGATATAACATCAGTTGTTACAAAACCTGTTACCTGCAGGTGGCGGTGGCGGTGGCAACATTAAGGCGCCCAAGCATGCAAAGAATGCAGGCGACCCTGGGGCCAACCCGCACACACCTGCCCGCATGCCTCAAACCTTGCATACCCAACAGTGCATGGTAATTCGACACATATAACATCAGTTGTTACGAAACCTGTTACCTGCAGGTGGCGGTGGCAACAGGAAGGCGCCCAAGCATGCAAAGAATGCAGGCCATCCAGGGGCAAACCCGCACACATCTGCCCGCATGCCTGAAACCTTCCATCAAGCCTACTATGCAAGTAATGTCAGCACATCCAACATTTGATTGTTATTAACATGCAACTTGCAGGTGGTGGTGGCAGTGACAAGAAGGCGCCCAAGCAGGCAAAGAAGGCAGGCGATCCAGGAGCAAACCCGCGCGCATTCGCCTTCCGGTCGGCTGTGAAAGCCAAGGCCTACCAGGCGCGCAGCGCAGAGAAAGAGCAGCGGCGGCTGCATGGTGAGGCTGTTACTTTTTAAAGTTGTAGCAACAATAACATCTCAACACGGCGGCTGCTATTTTTTCAGTGGTGGCACTGCTGGAGGTGAAAGCCAAGCCCTACCAAGCAGCGGCGGCTGCACGGTGAGGCATGTGCCGTTGCATGTTATGTTAGTGACATGTGACATGATGTAAGCAGCATGTGACATTTTGCATGCATGTTGTGCGTAGTATCTCAGTTTGTGTGCAGGCTGAGGCCCATCAAGCACACAGCGCAGAGGAGCAGAGGCGGCGGTGTGAGGTGCTGGTTGTCATCTTGATACTTGTCTTGACATGTAATGGTGTTCTTGTGTTGGTTTTGTGTGGATGCAGCGCTTGTGTATTTGCAACTGATACCCTGGTCAGCCGACCTGCATCATCTGCCTCAACTGCTTCTTGCACCACGACTTCCTGCTTCACCTGCTGCATCCTTTGCCAACACTGCTGCTGCTGTTGCTGCTGCTGCTGCTGCTGCTGCTGCTGCTGCAGCGCCCATGAGTGAGCGTGCGGGTGGCGAGCCGCCGCCGCTGCTGGTGCTGGTGCACGGCCCGCCACAGGTGATACATTCTATTGCAAGCCTGGCACTCTACAGCGAGTAGCATTGCAGCAGCTTTTGTCTGCGGCTCTGTGCTGCGCTTTGTGCAGGTGTAGTGCTGCCAGTGCTGCACGCTGTGCCCAATCATGTTTATATTTCAGCCATAGCAAAAAGAAAAAGAAAAAGAAAAGAAGAAGAAGAAGATAGGGACGTGGAGGAGGGAGCACTGCTGGCTGTGCTGCTACTGCTGCAGTTTGTAATGCAGTGCACCTAACAGCACCCTGAGCAACTGCCAACAGCAGCCTGATACCAGCAATTATGTCTCATGCACTGAACCCTGACCCGTGTGTCTACGTGTCCTGCTAAACCCTGCAGGTGGGCAAGACCAGCCTGATCAAGGGTTTAGTGAAGCACTACACCAAGCAGAACCTCAACGACCCCCGCGGCCCCATCACGCTGGTCACAGGCAAGAAGCGGCGCATCACACTGCTGGAGTGCCCGCCAGACCTGCCAGGTGTGTTATTATGTTATATGTGTGTCATTTGTGTGTTATTTTGCCATTTTCTGTTGTGCTTTGTCGACACCCCCCGGGCCCCATCACACTGGTGACAGGCAAGAAGCGGCGCATCACACTGCTGGAGTGCCCGCCCGACCTGCCAAGTGTGTTATTATGTTACATGTGATGTCCCTCTCGCTTTTTTGCCAGCTCGTGGTGTGCTTTGACGACCCCCTGGGCCCTATCATCCTGGTGAAGGTGCCGCCCCTGGTGCTGTTGATGATCAGCGACAGCTGCTGCCTTTTGTTCACTCTGCCCCATCTTGCCACTAGTGGGGTAAATCACAGGGGTTTTGATCTGCTCTTACTGCACGAGCAACCCCTTCTACACTCCAGATTCCCCTGCTTAAACCCCTTCTGCTGCAAACCCTGAACCCTGCAGGCATGATGGACGCGGCCAAGGTGGCGGATCTGGTGCTGCTGATGATCGACGGCAGCTTTGGGCTGGAAATGGAAACTTTTGAGTTCCTCAACCTGCTGCAGGTGGGCCTCGTTATTTGTTATTTTTCTTGCTACACTTGTTACATAAGGTGATAAAATTGTGATTTAGCTTTTGCGTCGTTCACTGCTTGACGTGCGGTGAGTCCTAAGGCCACCTGCTTTGGAAACGGAGGCCACTCCTCCTGATCAGTGTGCTGTTCACATCCGGCTTCAATCCCTGATGCAGCTGAACCCTGCTGCTGCTGCTGCTGCTGCTGCTGCTGCTGCTGCTGCTGCTGAACCCTGCCATTAAACCCTGCAGGTGCACGGCTTCCCCAAGGTGATGGGCGTGCTGACTCACCTGGACGGCTTCAAAGAGCCCAGCAGGCTCAAGAAAGCCAAGAAGGCGCTCAAGGTGGGTTTTGTCCGTGAGAAAATGGGTTTGGTGATGATGGTGGCAACAGGGTTGAGCAGCCGCGCAGCAAACCTTTGCTGTGTGGTTATGAGGTGGAGTGAATGCCGCCAACCGCCCAATGTGGGGGGTGAACGTGCTGACTCACCTGGACGGCTTCAAGGAGCCCAGCAGGATCAAGAAGGCCAAGAAGGCGCTCAAGGTGGGTCTACAAGCTTGTGACCGGAGGAATTTGATGCATATGACAGGTTCAAACAGCCGCAGAGGCCTAGATACCATTTGCTCGAGTCAAGGGGGCTATATTGCTATGTTGGGTGTGTGTCTGTGTTGTTGTCATTGCTATGTTTGAGAGGGGTGCTGGGCGTGCTGACGCACCTGGACGGCTTCAAGGAGCCCAGAAGGCTGAAGAAGGCGAAAATGGCGCTCAAGGTGGGGTTGAAGGTTTTCAATGCAATGCACCAGGTTGCATGCTGCAGCATGAATGTGATGTGTGTTGGCTTCAAGGTGAGGTGACGCGCCTGCTGCTGCTGCTGCTGCTGCTGCTGCTGCTGCTGCTGCTGCTGCTGCTGCTGCTGCTGCTGCTGCTGCTGCTGCTGCTGCTTCTCACGACATTCAGGCGCGTTTCTAGACAGAGGTGTACGACGGCGCAAACATGCTAACCAATGTGCTGCTGCTGCTGCTGCTGCAGATGCCTTTTGCTGTTTGTTTGCTATCTTCAGGCGCGCTTCCTTGACGGAGGTGTATGACGGTCCCAAGCTGTTTTACCTGAGCTGCTGTTGATGGTGTGGGATCATCCTGGTGCACCCGCTGCTGCTGCTGCTGCTGCTGCTGCTGCTGCTGCTGCTGCTGCTGCTGCTGCTGCTGCAACAGGCATGCTTCTGGACCGAGGTGTACGATGGCGCGAAGCTGTTCTACCTCAGCGGTTGTCGTTGGGGTTCCAGTGCGCTGACAAACCTGCTGCTGCTGCTGCTGCTGCCGCTGCTGAAACCAGGCGCGCTTTTGGACGGAGGTGTGCGATGGCGCAAAGCTGTTCTACCTCAGCGGCTGTTGTTGGGGTTCCAGTGCGCTGACAAACCTGCTGCTGCTGCTGCTGCTGCTGCTGCTGCTGCTGCTGCTGCTGCTGCTGCTGCTACTGCAACAGGCGCGCTTTTGGACGGAGGTGTATGATGGTGCAAAGCTGTTCTACCTGAGCGGCATGCAGCACGGCAAGTACCTCAAGCGCGAGGTGAGTTTACATGTTGGCGAGGGGGATTGCCTTCCTTATGTGAGTGCGCATAATGTTGCATTGATGCTGTCGCGAAATGTAATGTCTTTCCTGCAACTCATGATACTACATGAGCAGGTTTCATGAAGCAGGATGCACAGGGTTGAGGCCTCCCTGAATTTTTTTTTGCAACAGCGGTGACTGTTTCACCTAAGTGGCTTGCAGCATGGCGGGTACTCTGGCCACAGGTGGGCAATACCATCCAGCGTTGAGCCTCAGAAAACTCTACAGGAGCACTCTTGCGGCCATTTCGTTGCTGCCGCAAAACCCCATGCATGTGCTCAACCTGGCGCGCTTCATCAGCGTGACAAAGACGCAATAACATACAGGAAATGACAAAACAGGCTGGAAGCAACATGTCAGCTATGCTAAACCCTTTCTGTCCCTTGCTCAACCCCGCGCAGGTGCTGAACCTGGCACGCTTCATCGGCAGACCAAGCTGCAGACCACAAATGGTAACCACCGACAGCCCTAAAGCATTATACAGAAATTGCTAAACCCTTGCATCTGTTTCAAAACCCCGTTTGCGCAGGTGCTCAACCTGGCGCGCTTCATCAGCGTGACCAAGACGCGCCCGCTGACGTGGCGCCTGGACCACCCCTACCTCATCGCTGACAGGTGGGGGCTGTTACATTGTATGTTATTTATCATTGGATGACAGTTACAATGCTATGGTGTTGGGTCATTGTTTCGATGTTTGTTTGTTGGCTGTAATGTTTATTGCATGCTGTAGCCTGCCTGCTGACGTGGAGGCTGGACCACCCCTACCTCATCGCAGACAGGTATGAGCTTTGTGACCTTTGTTATATGACACGTTATGTGACATGTTACATTGTTGTGGTGTTTGCTCCATCTTTTGTTTATTGCATGCTGTAGCCTGCCCGCTGATGTGGAGGCTGGACCACCCCTACCTCATCGCAGACAGGTAGGATCTGTTATTCCACGCAGCAAGTGACACATCATGACAGGCCCATTGTTCTGGTGTTTGTTTGGGTGCATCTGAGAATGCTGCTGCATGGCTGCTGACGTGGCGCCTGGGTCACCCCTTCCGACTGTATCATTGAACCCCGAAACCCCTGTTATTCTGCAGGTTTGAGGATGTGACGCCTGCTGAACCGCTGCGGCTAAACCCCAAAGCAGACAGGGAGCTGCTGCTGTACGGCTACCTGCGGGGGGCTCCGCTGCGGCAAGGGGCGCGGCTGCACCTGGCAGGAGTGGGCGACTTCGACCTGCAGGCGAGTGAATGTCCAGTCTGATACATGTTTTTGTAGAATGAAGGGTTCGTTATTGTTAGGTTTTGGTCTGCAGTTTGTGGTATCCTTTCTATAGCTCTCTGTGCAGGTGCGGCAGGGGGCGGCTGCACCTGGCAGGAGTGGGCGACTTTGACCTGCAGGCGAGTGAATGTCTATTCTGATAACATTATGTTTGCAGAATGAAGGGTTTGTTGCTGTTGGGTTTTGGTCTGCAGTTTGTGGTATCCTTTCTACAGCTCTCTGTGCAGGTGCGGCAGGGGGCGGCTGCACCTGGCAGGAGTGGGCGACTTCGGCCGGCAGGCGAGTGCCAGGGTTTTGAATTGTTGACCAGGGTTTGACTGGGCTGTGAACCGGGCACCCGCCAGCGTCACTCGTGCTTGTTGGAGTTTTGTTGTGCAGCCAATGACCTGCGACAGGGCTCAGCTGATGTTAATTTTTTACATCTTGTTTTTTTCCTGTTTTTGTTGTTGTTGTTGAACTGTATCTTTTCATTTTATTCACTTATTTGTAAGGTGGGCGCACCTGGCTGCACCTGGCAGGGGGCAGGCGTGGGCGGCTGCGACCTGCAGGCAGGCCTCAGTGGTTTGGGTACTGTGTACGGTGTAGAGCTGTTATTGGCTGTTATAGGGCTGTTATAGGGCTGTTATAGGGCTGTTATAGGGCTGTGGGGCAACTACAGGCATCACATGCATGACTTTTGATGTAACTTGACATGATTTTGTGGTTGTCTTCCTGTACCGCAGGAGGTGGATGCGCTGCCAGACCCCTGCCCCCTGCCAGGTCAAGACCCAGGCGTCCCCGGCGGAGCAGCAGCAGCAGCAGGCGGCAGCGGCAGCGGCAGCGGCACTGCTGCTGCTGCTGCCACGCCACGCCGCCGCACTCTGTCAGATAAAGAGCGGCTGATCCATGCCCCAATGAGTGATCTGGGTGGGATGCTGTTTGACAGAGACGCGGTCTATATCGATCTGCCAGACTGGAAGGTGCGGTTTAAGCGTGTGGGTTTAGGGTTTATGCTGTTGGGGGGTTTCCATGGGACATGAGCCGTTTCTGCAGGGTTTCGGATTGTGTCACTGTCAGACAAGGAGATGCTGATTCATGCCCCAATGAGTGATCTGGGAGGGATGCTGTTTGACAGGGACGCAGTGTACATTGACCTGCCCGACTGGAAGGTGCGGTTTGAGCCTGAGGGTTCACTGGGTCGGGTTTGGGGTTTGGTGGAATTTGAGCTGTTTTCCTGGGTTTGCGGGTGTGTCACTGTCGGACAAGGAGTGGCTGATGTTTGTGTTGCAGACTCAGTGGGTAGTGTCGCAGCTCTGTATCATCTCGTTTGAGTGCCTGCCAGCGGTGTAGCATTCTGCAGTCATGGTTTGTTTGGGCCCGTTTGTAAATTCGCAAGTGCCTGCACACGCCAAGCACCCTCCAGTTCACACATCCCCTCACCTACAAAACCTTGCTGCATGCTGCTGAACCGCACAGGTGCAATACACCAGCGCAGCAGGCGCAGCAGCAGCAGCCGCTGACCCAGCCGCCGCAGCAGCAGCGGCAGCAGCAGCAGCAGCAGCGGGCGGCATCTTGCAGGAAGGGGAGGCCATGGTGCGGCAGCTGCAGGGTACGAAGTTGGCAGTGGATGAGAAGCTCAGTAGGAGCAAGATCCGGCTGTTTTCAGGGGGAAGTTCCCTGCAGGGCAGCCATGAACTTCACAGTGAAGATGATGAGGAGGAGGAAGATGACGAGGAACTTCACAGTGAGGATGAAGAGGAGGAGGAGGATGAGGAGGAGAGTGACAGTGAAGATGAGCAGCAGCAGCAGCAGCGGGGAGGGAGGGCAGTCAATGGTGGCAGGGGAGCAGGGGAGTTTCCGGATTATGAGGCAGTGCAGCAGGACGGGCGGCTGCGGCGGCGGGCTATGTTTGGCAGCAGCAACAACGCTGCTGCTGCTGCTGCTGCTGCTGATTTCGAGGGTTCCAGTGACGAAGAGGACGCGCAGCAGCAGTGGGGTGATGGTCAACTTCAAGTTCACAGTGGAGGCGACAGTGAAGATGGGTATGAAGATGACCGTGAAGATGCAGAGGAGGCGCTGGGATCAGCAGCAGCATGGAAGGCCGGCATCCAGGAGAGGGTGGCGTCACTTTTTGCCACCCGGGGCGCTGACCTGGCAGGGTTTATATATAACACACGCGCCACGTCAGATCCGCAGGGTTTAGGGTTTGACGCGGTTCAGCAGCAGCAGCAGCAGGATGGAGATGAGGAAGATGAGGAGGAAGATGATGAGGACTTCTTCACACTGAAAGTCCCAGGCGGCAAGTCGGCAGCAGCAGCAGCAGCAATCAGCAGCGGCCGCCGGCAGCAGCAGCAGCAGCAGCAGGAGGGTCCTGCTGCCGTGCTGCTGCAGTCAGCAGATACTTTTGACAGCAGCAGGCCGTTTGCTGCTGCTGCTGCTGCCAGTGTATTTGGCAGCAGCAGCAGCAGCAGTGCTGTGCCGCAGGGTCCAGGGTTTAGCCTGCTGGATCTGGATGCCCGCTGGTCTGGCCCTGATGCTGTGCAGGGTTTAAGGAACAGGTTTGTCACTGGCGACTGGGATGCTGCTGCTGCCCGGGCCAAGGCACTGCCTGGGGAGGGCAGCGAGGAGGATGAGGAGGTGGAGGAAGGTGCGTGGGTCGGCTGTTACTTTGTTACATCGCTGCATTGGAGGGTCGGCGGCTGGGTTTCATGTCTTTGCACCTGTTACATTTTACATTGCTATTTTTTTGTTATTGTTTTAATCAAATGTGTGTGTCAAGCAAGCTGCGTTGCTTGCGAGCTCTGCATCAATCAACAACTCAGCATGCGCCTTGACATTAATGTGGCTTTTTGACACGTCACACCAATGCAACAACTCCTTGTGTTATTTGTCATGTTACATATTGTGCAGGTGACATGTTTGGCGACTTTGAGGACGTCGAGGCTGGGCTCACCTTTGCTGGCGGCAATGCGATCACCTGTGATGGCTCAACATATTTTGAAAAATCTACAATATGACGCAACATGTTACTATGTTATTCAATGCAACATGCAGGTGACGTGTTTGGCGACTTTGAGGACGTTGAGGCCGGGCTCACCTTTGCTGGCGGCGATGCGATCACAGCAGCAGCACAGAAGGCCATCCAGGACGCAACAGTGAGTTTAAAACTTTAACATCACACCAATTTATTTCATCACCCCCGGCATATTAGAATAGGGTGTAGGTGCTGCTGTTCAGCTGTGCGTTGGGATTTGCAGCTCACCTTGACATGTCACCGCTGGCGGCGGTGCTGTCATGGCTGCGGCGCAGCAGGCAAGGCCGGACGCAACAGTGAGTCAGCATCAATGTTCATGAACATTAGGATATATGTATTCATGAGGACGTCTGCTCTGGCGTTGCTGCAAATGTTCGCCTGCAGGCTGAGGAGTTGCGGGCAAAGAAGCTGGCCAAGCGTGCGGCGTGGGACGCTGGCTTTGCCCTGAACTGCATTTCACATGGCAGCAATCACAGTATGTTGCGTCATCTCATGCATACTCATCTTGTCTTTCAACATGCATGTATCACAGGCTGAGGAGTTGCGGGCAAAGAAGCTGGCCAAGCGTGCGGCGTGGGACGCTGGCTTTGCCCTGCTGTTGCAACACCATCTATTTGTAATGCTTTTCCGTCTGAATCTTTGCATTCACTGCAAATTGATGTAGGCGGAGGAGCTGAGGGCTAAAAAGCTGGCCAAGCGTGCAGCGTGGGACGCAGGCTTCGCCCAGGGCGGCGGCGCGGCAGCAGCAGCGGCAGCAGCAGCAGTGGACCGCGGCGTCGACCCTGCTGCTGCTGCTGGCGGCAGCGATGACGAAGATGACGGAGCAGAGGACGGGGAGGAGGGCGCAGCAGGTGGGCGTTTTTAAACATTTTGTGTATGTGCGGGCCCTGTCAGAAAATGCTGAGCTTGGTGCACAACCGCAGCAGCAGCACAGCAGCAGCAGCAGCGCAGTGAAGATCGTAATGGACTGCTGCAGGCGACCAAGTGAGAAGCAAGCTACAGCACACCCACATCGCCACACATGTGTGCACAACTCAACTGTCAACATACCAACATTGAACCTGCAACCTCATTGCTACACTCCGCTTTTCAACCCGCTAAACCCTGCCAGGCCGGCCTAAGAACCCCAACCGCAGGGCAGAGGCCGAGGGCGAGTCATTCTATGATGCACAGAAGAGGGAGATGGCGGCAACTGAGGGTGACAGTGTAGCACACTGTCACCCTTTGTGCCCTGCTACCCACAGCACAGAATTATCTCCCACCCCCACAAAAACCTGATGCTCCATTGCTTCCTGATCTGCTGAACCCTCACACTGCCTCTTTAACTCACCAAACCCTGACAGGCCGCCCCAAGAACCCCAACCGCAGGGCAGAGGCCGAGGGCGAGTCATTCTATGATGCGCAGAAGAGGGAGATGGCGGCAAGAGCTGCTGCCACTGCTGCTGCCCTGTCTCAGCTGGACCCCAAAACGCGCCTGGCTCTGGCGGGGCATGCAGCAGGCAGCTACGTGCGCATCCGACTGACAGGTGCGGGATCAAGCTTTCAAATGCTGAAGATAACTGTTTTTCTGGCAATGAGAGGCCGCTGTGTGTGCGTGCTATGCCTTGTCGGCTACAGCTCGTGCGTATGGGTTGGTATCGAGTTTTTGGGGCTGAAATTCGATACTGTATGTTCAAGGCGCGGCTTTCTCAGCTGGTCTTCAGAACGCGCCTGGCGCTGGCGGGGCATGCTGTCGGTAGCTACGTACTAAACCACATTTGTTTGTTTGTTTAAACCCTGCAGGCGTGCTGTGTGAGCTGGTGGCACACTGGGAGCCGCACCGCCCCTCTACTTCAACATGCTGCTACTGAAACTCTAAACACCTATCTGGTGTCTTTCTTCTGGCGTATATGAAATAAAAATCAGACTGAACCTCAGTTATCACATTTGCTGAACCCCGCAGGCGTGCCGTGTGAGCTGGTGGCGCGCTGGGAGCGGCACACTGCCACTACCATCTGCTATCATGCCCACCACCATGTGCTGTCATGTAAACCTTAAACCCCAGGCTGTGTATTTTTGAAAACTTAAACCCTGCAGGCGTGTCGTGGGAACGAGTGGCGCACTGGGAGCGGCACATCGCCACTACCATCTGCTATCATGCCCATCACCATGTGCTGTCATGTAAACCTTAAACCCCAGGCTGTGTATTTTTGAAAACTTAAACCCTGCAGGCGTGCCGTGTGAGCTGGTGGCGCACTGGGAGCCGCACCGCCCGCTGCTGGTAGGCGGGCTGGGCCAGGGCGAGCAGCGCATGGGCGTCACCCGGTTGCGGTTCAAGCGGCACAGGTGAGTGGACAGGGTTTAGGGTTTTATCACTGCGCAGCAGCTAGGGTTTAGTGTTGTGCAGCCGCATGCGGGGCAGTTATGTCGCGTGCATGCGTGCTGGCTGGGCCAGGGCGAGCAGCGCACGGGTGTCACCCGGCTGCGGTTTAAGCGGCACAGGTGAGTGAACAGGGTTCAGGGTTTTGTCACTGCGCAGCAGCTAGGGTTACGGGTAGTACAGCTGTGTGCGGGTCGGATGGCTTGTGTGTGTGCTGGCTGGGCCAGGGCGAGCAGCGCATGGGCGTCACCCGGCTGCGGTTTAAGCGGCACAGGTGAGTGGGCAGGGTTTAGGGTTTCATCTCGTCGGCGCTCTGCGTGTGACGGTCTGCGTAACAGCCACATGAGATCTGTGCGCGCATTCACAGTTTCACTGCTGTCAACATGTAGAAAATAGACCGCAACATGTCACGTAACATGTTACTTTTGTTGTCACTTTTGTCACTAGGTGGTACCCCAAGACGCTGAAGACGCGCGACCCGCTGGTGCTGTCGGTGGGCTGGCGGCGCTTTCAGGTGGGTTGGTTTTCTTTGTTTGGATGATGTTTTGTTTCAACAAGGGTTGCTGTTTCTCGAGATCCATAGGCGCAACGAACGCTGACAGCTGCAACGGCCGGTTGTGCTCTGACTGCGTGTCTGACTTCATGAACTTGTGCGATCAGTCAGCAGTGCAGCAGCTGTCTCAACTGCTGACATGATGCGACCCGCTGTTGCTGTCGGTGGGCTGGCGGCGCTTCCAGGTGGGTTTGTTCTGTATTGTGCACAGTGATTTAAGATTTGTGTTTGCTGCGCTTCTAGATGGATAAAATAATCGCATTTTGCCTCCAGCAAATGTCTCCAGCAAATGCCTGTTCTGCTTTTGATCTGCCTTCATTCAAGTGTGTGGTTGGTTGGCAGTGCAGCAGCATGCGCAGCCACTGCAGACATGTCGTCAAGCTGCCTGTGCATGCAAACAACGCCAGCTAACGATCAATTCGCCAAGCTATTGCTGCCAGCGCTGTTGCCTTATCAAACTGTTACACCACCACAATTGTGTTTCGTAACAGTCAACGTCGGTGTTTGTGTTGGGGGACCACAACAAGGCATGCAGATTCCCTGCCGGCACATGCAACCCAACACAACTGACTCAGCGTGCTGCTGCTGCTGCTGCCGCCCTTCATTTGTAACAATGTTATAACATTGCAAATGTGTTATATAACAGTCCATCCCGGTCTATGCGCTGGAGGACCACAACCGGCGGCTGCGCGCGCTCAAGTACACCCCGCAGCACTGCCACTGCCTGGCAGCTGTCTACGGGCCGCTGGCACCCCCCAACACAGGTGCGGGGTTTAGCGGTGGTTCCAGGAATTAGGGTTTAGGGTCATGGGCTCAGTGTTAAACCCCTGAACGTGTATGTCATCCGGTGTTGCCAACACATGCGGGGGCATGTCTGCAGCATCTTGCCTAGAGACAAGTATTACTGAAGCTGGTCTAGGCACAGCGGGTATTGTTTCTTTTTCTGTCTTTTTGTCACTTATTCAGTCAAATCTGTATACCAAAGCATGCTTCGATACATTTGTGCCAAATGAGATTGTTTTTCTGCTTCCCTGAAGGTGTGGTGGCCATTCAGGCGTCTGCTGCGGGCCCTCCCCCCCTGCCAGCTGGCGCATCGCCGCCACTGCCTCTTTTTTCCTTTTTTTCCTGGAGCAGGAGGTGGAAGACCACAAGAAGATACCTTGAAATCAACCCTTTTCACACTCTTTTTGTCACAAAAGCAGTGTGAGCAAGGCAATCAAGCACGCTGTGTGGTGCGTATGCGTGCCTTGATTTTGCACATGCAGGTGTGGTGGCCATTCAGGCGTCTGCTGCGGGCCCCTCCCCCCCTGCCAGCTGGCGCATCGCCGCCACTGCAGTGGTGCTGGAGCAGGAGGCGGAACTTCGCATCGTGAAGAAGCTCAAGCTGGTGGGAACTCCGCTCAAGGTGAGTGTGAAGTTCACGGCGGGCGGCTGCCACGGAGTCTGCACGGCGCCTCCACCCAATCATTCACTTGGGAAGTTGTGCGTAACAGCAGCAGCAGCAGCAGCAGCGGCAGCAGCAGCAGCAGCAGCAGCGGCAGCAGCAGCAGCAGCAGCACCAGCAGTGGCACTGGCAGCAGCTTCACTGAGAGCTGCACTACCATTGCTTGCAGCAACAGATGTGAGTAGCAGCTGCAGTAGGCACACTGTGTAACCGTCTTAATATATTCGTACGCAGTGTCCTCCAGCTGCAGCAGAACCACCACTGCCGCAGTGCACCCACTTGAACCAGCAAAAAAAGCATCGGGCATTACAACAAGACTGAACCCTGCTTCTGCTGTGTGTCGTGCGTAAACCCTGAACCCTGAACCCTGCAGGTGCACAAGCACAGCGCGTTTGTGGGCGGCATGTTCAACAGCCAGCTGGAGGCCAGCCGCTTTGAAGGCGCATCTGTGCAGACTGTCAGCGGCATTCGCGGCACGGTGAAAAAGGCGCTGCGGGCAGGTGTGTTTTTGTGGGATTTCGAGTTCAGTTTCTATGCTTCAGCAGCTTGATTTGGTCTTTCACTTATCTGGACTTTGTGGTGCAGCAGGCGTGCTTTCAAGTTTTGGGGTTTGGTTCTTTTCTCGCTTGACGGTACCAGCCCGCCAGCTGGAGGCCAGCCGCTTTGAAGGCGCATCAATGCAGACTGTCAGCGGCATGAGGGGGACTGTGAAAAAGGCGCTGCGCGCAGGGTGGCTATGGTTTTGAAGTGGAGGGGGGTTGTTACACCGTGCACATGCTGCTGCTGTTGCTGAATGTATGTATCGCTGCTTCGATGTTTCCATGTTAGTGCAGGTGTGCAGGGCGTGCCTGATGGCGGCGTGCGCGTCACTTGTGAGGACAAGCCGCTGCTGAGTGACATCGTGCTGCCGCTGCTGCTGCTGCTGCTGCTGCTGAAAAAATCAATGCTCTTACAGGTGTGCAGGGCGTGCCTGATGGCGGCGTGCGCGTCACTTTTGAGGACAAGCCGCTGCTGAGTGACATCGTGCTGCCGCTGCTGCTGCTGCTGCTGAAAAAATCAATGCTCTTACAGGTGTGCAGGGCGTGCCTGATGGCGGCGTGCGTGTCACTTTTGAGGACAAGCCGCTGCTGAGTGACATGGTGTTCCTGAGGGCATGGGTGGCTGTTGATGTTCCTCAGCTGCACAACACGATGACAAACCTGCTGGCACCAGCTGTAGCACCAGCCAACACAGCAGGTGTGAGCAGGAAGGGACACATCAAGCAGCAGCAGGAGGGAGAGGAAGCAGCAGCAGTGGAGAGCAGCAGTAAAGCAGCAGCGGCGGCGGCGGCTACAGTGGCAGCAGCAGCGGCAGCAGCAGGCGGCGCGGACTTTGTCCCTGCTGCCGCCTTTGCCGGCGGCCGGCCAGGGTTTGTCTTCAAGAAGGGCGGCCAGGGCTTAGGGTACTACAAAGACCTGAACCCCAGGGGCTTAAACCCTCATGCTGCAGCAGCAGCAGCAGCAGCAGCCGGCCTCGACCACAGCCTCAACCCTGCTGCCGACAGCGACGCAGCAGCAGCAGCAGCAGCAGCAGCAGCAGGGAAGCCGGCAGGCTGGGTGGGCATGCGCACAGTAGCTGAATTGAGGAGGGAGGCTGGCATTGGTGCCCCACGCAACAATGATTCGCTGTACAAGCCGATTGAGCGTGCACCGCGGGTGTTCAATCCACTGAAGGTTCCTGCCAAGCTGCAGGCGGCGCTGCCCTTCAAAACAAAGCCCAAAGTGGTGAGTGTGTTATCTTGCTGTTATTTTTTATGTTACTTTTAGTGTTACTTTTTCCTGTACAAGCCCATCAAGCGGGCACACCTGGTGTTTAACACGCTCAAAGTTCCGGCCAAGCTGCAGGCGGCGCTGCCGTTCAGAACCGAACTCAAAGTGGTTGAGTGTGTTATATTGTTGTTACTTTTTATGTTACTTTTTATGTTGCTTTTTCCTGTACAAGCCGATTGAGCGGGCCCACCGAGTGTTTGTTTAAACACGCTCAAAGTTCCGGCCAAGCTGCAGGCGGCGCTGCCGTTCAGAACCGAACCCAAAGTGGTGAGCGTGTTATGCTGGAGCGGAAGCCTGCTGTGGTGCTCGACAGGCATGGAAAGTGTACACCATCCACCAGTTCATGGTCTCACCAAACCCTATTGCTGCTGCTGCTGCTGCTGCCATTGTTTAACCCTGCAGGAGGCGCCGCGCAAGCGCAAGACCCTGGAGCAGAAGCGCGCCGTGGTGCTGGACAAGGATGAGAAGAAGGCAGCCACACTGCTGCAGCAGCTCAACGCCATCAGGTGCGGCATTTTGTATTTCTCTGAGGTTCAAAAGATTATTTCAAAGTACTAAAAAATTTGAATCCTGCCTGTGGTGCTGGACAAGGACGAGAAGAAAGCAGCCACGCTGCTGCAGCAGCTCAACGCCATCAGGTGCGGCATTTTGTATTTCTCCGAGGTTCAAAAATTATTTTTAAGTACTAAAAAAATTGAATCCTGCCTGTGGTGCTGGACAAGGACGAGAAGAAAGCAGCCACGCTGCTGCAGCAGCTCAACGCCATCAGGTGCGGCAGTTTGTATTTTTTTGAGATTCAAAAATTGAAGTCTTTTGAAGTACTATGAAATTTGAGTTCTGCATGTGGTGCTGGACAAGGACGAGAAGAAGAAGGCCACGCTGCTGCAGCAGCTCAATGCCATCAGGTGCGGCGCGGCTGCTACAAACCCTAGTCAATCGCTGACCAGGTCGACACTGTCAGACATCGATGCAACTGCTACTGCAGCGATAAAATGCCCGCTGAAGATCGCTTGTTGTACTGCGGTTGCTTTTCGCGTGATGAGTCCCCAGATGCACATGACCTGCTGTTGGGTTTGGTGTGTCAGCTTCATTCGACGCCTGCCAATCTCCACAGGAAACAGAAAATGATGATGGTGCTGGACTACAGGAATGCCTCCAGCAGTCAGCAGCTTCTCTTTATGGTGTCACTCCTTGTAATTAAACATATGTTCCTGCTGCTGCTGCTGCTGCAGCTGCCGCGGCCTGGCAGGAAGCCAAGGCGGAGAAGCGCCACCAGCAATCAGCAGCTCCTCTTCATTGTGGCAATCATTACCAAACATATATTTACCTGCTGCTGCTGCTGCTGCTGCTGCTGCTGCTGCTGCTGCTTTTTGCAGACACGCCAAGGCGGAGAAGCGCCACCAGCAATCAGCAGCTCCTCTTCATTGTGGCAATCATTACCAAACATTTATTTACCTGCTGCTGCTGCTGCTGCTGCTGCTGCTGCTGCTGCTGCTGCTGCTTTTCCCAGACACGCCAAGGCGGAGAAGCGCCACCAGCAATCAGCAGCTCCTCTTCATTGTGGCAATCATTACCAAACATTTATTTACCTGCTGCTGCTGCTGCTGCTGCTGCTGCTGCTGCTGCAGCTGCTGCTGCTGCTGCTTTTCCCAGACACGCCAAGGCGGAGAAGCGCCACCAGCAATCAGCAGCTCCTCTTCATTGTGGCAATCATTACCAAACATTTATTTACCTGCTGCTGCTGCTGCTGCTGCTGCTGCTGCTGCTTTTTGCAGACACGCCAAGGCGGAGAAGCGCCACCAGCAATCAGCAGCTCCTCTTCATTGTGGCAATTATTACCAAACATTTATTTACCTGCTGCTGCTGCTGTTGCTGCTGCTGCTGCTGCTGATGGTCTGCAGGAACGCCAAGGCTGAGAAGCGCCACCAGCAGTCGGCGCGCCGCAGGGAGGCACACGCAAAGAAGGTCGCCAAGGAGACAGAGTGGCGCGACAAGTGAGGAACACGATACTTTGTTACTTTTGTTGCTACCGTTACATGCATTGTGCGTGTTGTTTGTGGCTCTAGTTTGGATGCTCCTTGGGGTGTGGTGGTGGGAGGCGCACGCACAGAAGGTTGCAAAGAAGGCGGAGTGGTGCGAAAGGTAAGCGAAATGTTAGTTCTTGTAACTTCTGTTACTGCTACTGTTTTATTTTTTGGTGTCAGTTTGTAAGCTGTGCTCAAGGATTTGTATGCATGAGTCTCACACCAAGAAGGTTGCAAAGGAGGCGCAGTGGCGCGGCAAGTGTGCGACATGTTCCTGTTTTGTTGTTGTTGGTTTGTTGCTTTTAATGTCTTCTTTTTGGCTGGCCTGATTTCCCTTTAGTGTGGCTGCCGCTCCTTGAGGGTGTTATAGATTGAAGGCGGCACACGCCAAGAAACTGGCAGAACGCGCAAGTGAATGACTGATGATATCAACATGTTACATTTGTTACTGTTGTATATACACAGCAACATCAGCACCTGTGCTTCAGGAGCCCTTTGGGGTGTTTTAGCACCTGTGCTTCAGGAGCCCTTTGGGCCTCTTGTGGTTAAAGCGCAAGCAGCGCCACGTTGCGGCAGGCAAGGCAGCCAATTTTTTGATCATCAAACGACCTCAAAGCAATATCCTATGCCATAAGCTCACAACTGGGTCACAATCTGTTCCCTATTTTGAAACCGCAGGCACAACAAGGAGGAGCGCAAGCAGCGCCACGTCGCGGCAGGCAAGGCGGCAAAGCGCGCCGCCATGGCCAGTGAGGGCGGCGGCGGCAAGTTTGCGGCAATGGCGGCAAAGAAGCAGCGGCGGCAGGAGCGGCAGTAAAGCCCTACTGCTGCTGCTGCTGCTGCTGCAAGTAGTGCTGCATTTGGCTTGCAAAGCGGCAGCAGTTTTGTGGCCGTGGCAGCGACGAAGCAGCGGCGGCAGGAGCGGCAGTGAGAGGCAGTCAGCAGCATGTTCAGGGTTGAGGCTGCTGCTGCTGCTGCTGCTGCTGCTGCTGCTGCAACTTGGCGGCAGCGCGGGGCTGATAACGGCATGGCTTTGGTTTGAAGTGTAACATAATTAATATTCAATAGTTCAGGGAACTGGTGACTCCTAGCCTAGTGACACCTGAATGGGTGACACCTCGTCTGGCGACACTTGATCGGGTGACACATTCCCTAGTGGCGTGACGCGGGGCTGCCCCTGCAGCCATCAAACCGTGAACTAAGCAGCATGTTGCAATGTGCTTTTGCAAAGTGTGCTCACTGCAATCCTGTACACAAGCACACTCTCTCAGATGAACTACAGAAAACGGCGTTGCCTTGTAACACTATGATCATGAAGATCCATGGGTGGTTGTGCTGACTGCCTTAGTGACACATTGCAATCAAACGCCACAGCACGTGCACCTTCCTTTGAACAGTCCAGAGCTTCATAGCATAAACTGATCAAGCAGCCCCAAGACCGGAAGGTGGACTGTATAAACTTAACGCAAAACCCCGGCAACCAAATAACCACCCGCGGACCATGAACGAAGACGTTCAAACAAAATCCATAATCTTTATCCTTCACTCAGCACAGTGGTTAGCTCACGTCACACACCAGTCAGCTACAGGCACCACTGTTGCCGCTACTGGTGCTGCTGCTAGCAGCGTTGAGCTGAGGAACCAGCAGCTGCCTCTGCAGACCGCTTCAGCAACGCTGCTGCAGCTGCAACAGCTGCGGCTGCAGCTTGCCCTGGCTCCGAAGCACCCGCTGCTGTCCGTGTTTGTGTTTCTAATTGTTTTGTAACAGCTGTTGCCGGCTGCCGAGCTGCCGCCACCATTGCTCGCAGCAGGCACGCTAGCTGCTCCGCTGAGGGGAGCAACCGGCTATCAACCGCAGTGGCAGTAGCAGCAGCTGCTGGGCACTCAACTACAGATCTGTGATGTGGCTTAGCTGCCACTGCACTTGTCGCTGCTGCTGCTGCTGGTGGTGGCAGTACTGCTGGCCGCAGAACTTGCAAGATGGCATCAAGCTGAAAGTCGTGCTCCTCAGCCCCTGCTGTACAGGCAGCAGCAGCAGCGGGTGAAGCTGCACCTACTGCTGCGGCTGCTGCTGCCAAGGCCTGCAAGCCTTCAGTCCGGCGCTGATCTGCTGTCACCACATCAGCAGCTGAGGCTTGCACGGTAACGCTTTGCAGAGAGGCATCCACAGCAGCAGCAGCAACTGGCGCAGCAGGAGGTTGCACCTGCAGGCTTTCCGGCAGTTGAAGCGCTGCAGCAGCAGCAGCAGCAGCAGCTGGCGAGGCTTGCAGTGCTGCCAGCTGCTGCTGCAGTAGCCTGCGGCGCTGCTGCAGCAGCTGCTGCTGCAGTGACAGCAGCATGTCCTGAAGCTGCTGCGCCTGCTGCCACTGCTGCTGCCACTCCTGCCACTGCTGCTGCTCTTGCTCATTGACATCATGCAACACCTGTTGCTGTTGTTGGTGCTGCTGGTGCTGCTGCTGCTGCTGCTGCTGCTGCTGCTGCTGCTGCTGCTGTAGACCTCGTTGCAGTTGCTGCAGCTCCTGCAGCAAGTTGCCATGCTGCTGCTGCTGCTGCTTCCTCCGCTGCTGCTGCCGCACTCGCTGCAGCCTCAGCTTCTCTAGCTGCTGCCATTGCTGCAGCTGCTGCCGCCGCTCTAGCAGTTGCTGCTGCTGCTGCTGCTGCCGTGTCTCGTCTGTGCTGCTATGTGGGCTGTCCGCATTGTTCAGGGCATCCGAGGGGCTCACAACAGCAGCAGCAACAGCAGCAGCAGCAGCAGCAGCAGCAGCAGGGGTTGCTGCAGTTGCGCCAACTGCCCAATACCTTTGCCGCTGCAGCAATACATGTTCTTCTGCATCTGCTGCAGCTTGTGCTGCAGCACCGGCGAATAGAGAGAGGCCATCTGCTGCTTCTGCTGCTGCTTCTGCTGCTGCTGCTGCTACTGCTGCTGCTGGTAGTGGTGGAGCAGCCCTTGCTGTGTGAGTGTTACAGCCTCCTGGGGTAGCAGGAAGAGCCTTACACACAGCAGCTGGCTGCTGCATACTCGGCCGCTGCAACAGCACAGGAGGCACAGGTACTGACACATGCTGCTGCTGCTGCTGCTGCTGTTCTGCGCTGCTGCTGTTGCCGTCAAAGCCTGCCGCATCCACGCCACCCTGTTGCTCAGCTGCTGCTAGCGCCGCGTCACTAACGTCGCTGCCGCCGCTGCTGCTGCCGGAACTTGTCGCTGCCTCAGCTGCAGCTGTATTAGCTGCTGCTGCCGCTGCTGCTCCTTTTTGCCGAGGGCTTCGTCTGACCAGCTGCCCTCCGCTGCTGCTGCTACCAGGCAATGCCGCTGCCTCAGCTGTAGCTGCTGCTGCTGCTACTGCTGCTGCTGCTGCTACTTTGGGCCGTGGTTTCCTTCTGACCGGCTGTGTTCGGCGCTTGTCCAGTGACGCCCTGCAGCTGTGGCGTGCCCCCTCAAAGCAGCTCAGGGGCTGGAACTTGCCGCACTGCTGGCAGAACCTGCAGCAGCAGCAGCAGCAGCAGCAGCAGCAGCAGCAGCAGCAGCAGGCCAACAGCAGCAGCAGCAGCAGCAGCAGCAGCAGCAACAACAGCAACCACAGGACAGCAGATAGTGGCGTGCCACCTCAAAGCAGGCCAGGGGCTGGAACTTGCCGCACTGCTGGCAGAACCTGCAGCAGCAGCAGCAGCAGCAGCAGCAGCAGCAGCAGCAGCAGCAGCAGCAGCAGCAGCAAACGCATGACAGCAGACAGTGGCGTGTTCTTAGAGAAGCAGCTGAGGGGCTGGAACTTACCGCACTGCTGGCAGAATCTGTGGCGGCAGCAGCAGTAGCAGCAGGACAACAGCAGCAGCAGACGCAGGATAGCAGACACTGGCGTGTTGTTACAGCAGCTGCTGATGGGCTGGAACTTGCCGCACTGCTGGCAGAACCTGCAGCAGCAGCAGCAGCAGCAGCAGCAGCAGCAGCAAATCTGTGCTGCAGGAAGTGGACATGTGCTTTCAGGAACTGCCGCTTACATGTGCTCAGTGCTCTGGTGTGTTGTTGAGGCACAATAGTCTGATGAAGGTGAATACGAGGATATGCATGTTATTTCATAATGAAAGCAACAGCCGTGTTTGGCGAAGTAACAAAATTCATGTTTAAAATTGACAGTTCATAACAAGTTACACACACCTGCAGGGCAGACCGTTCAGCTTTACCACCGATGCCCTGAAGTGTTCTTCTTCAAAGGCTGTGTTATGTAACAATTTATGCTTTGAATAATTTGTTATCAGCATGTTACAGGCACACACCTGCAGAGCAGTCCCTCCAGCTTCACCACTGGTGTGTTGTTTGTCACATACTTGTACAACATCATATCTGTTACATACTTGTATCAACATTTCATCACAATCGTAGCATGAAATATTACATGTTTGAGATGCAACTGCCATAATGACATGTTATAACATGTTGAAATGTGTTACAGGGACACACCTGCAGGGCAGTCCCTCCAGCTTCACCAGTGATGCCCTCAGGTGCTGCTGGCAGCAGGACTTCTTCCTGCTGTAGGGACCCTCACTGCTCAAGTCCTTGCCACAGCCTGGCACCTGCAAAGTGTTCAAATGCAAACACACACAGAGGTTCAAGCACAACACACAGGTCACATAACACAAACCCCCTCACTGCCCAGCTCCTTGCCACAGCCAGGCACCTGCAAGAGCTGAAAAAGAATACATACAGTTAAGCAACGTAATCGCATTTTGTTGACAGCTGGCCTTCTTCCTGCTATAGGCGCCTGCGTTTGCTAGCTCCCTGCCACATCCCGGCACCTGCAGAATGTACAAAAGCATACACTGTTCAACCAACCCGTCAAAGGCTTCCTGTTGGTGGTAGTGGTTGCCCCTGCTGTAGGGGCCCTCACTGCTCAAGTCCTTGCCACAGCCGGGCACCTGCAATGTGTTTGAAGGTACACAGAGGTCGCCTTTGAGAAAGAACAGATGGTGATGGCTTGTATTGGCAGCAGGCCTTCTTCCTGCTGTAGGGGCCCTCACTGCTCAAGTCCTTGCCACAGCCTGGCACCTACGCACAGCACATGCAAAACACCAGCATGATTTATAGATAAGTGTGCAGGACTGAGTTGCGCCTGCTGTATGCACCCTCACCAGCCAGCTCCTTGCCACAGCCGGGCACCTCTCACCATGCACAGGGTTGGCCGCCGTACTGGCTTGCTGCTCCGACAGTCTCCGGCTTCAGCGTCCAAGCGAGGAGCCTGCTGCAGTAGTAGCAGCAGCAGAGGTGCTGAAGCTTCCGGTGCAGCAGCAGCAGCAGCAGCAGCAGGGGCTGCACTGCCATGGTGCAGCGCTGCTGCACTGCCCTGGCCTCCTGCAGCAGCAGCAACAGCAGCAGCATTGGTGGGAACATCTTGTGCAGCAGCAAGCGTTTGCCTGCAGCGCCTTCAGCTCAGCAGGGGCAAGCAGCTACACCCTATGCTGTGCTTCAAGCAAGTTGCAGCACAAGTGTGCTTCTGTGATCACTCTGTGGAGAGCATAGCCTCAACAGAATCCCGTGTTACTATTGATCAGGAGCTGTAACTAGTAACAAAGCTGTCACTGCTTGCCCCAGTGGGGTTGTTGCCAGTGCTGTAGCATAATGCACCTCTGGTGGTACCGGCAAGTGAGAGGGCAGCACACTTGCTGATACCCCAAGCACTGCAATTGCAACTACAGCCAGGGATGCGCCCAGGACCACCGTTGCTGCAGGAAATCAGTTGAACATACTTGTATTTTGCGAGTTCATATCCTCTGTCGTGCTGAATGAGCGTAGCTGACGCCCCTTGAGGTGCCAGCAGCGTGCTGCCTAGGTGTGCACCGTGCTTGCTCCGCCTGCACTGCCGCAGCGTAGCTGCTTAACTGTTATTTAACGTGATGATGAATTAATACGGCAACTTGCAAGCGCAGATGTTACGCAGTCGCTCAAGCTGTGATGCTGTGCAGACGCTTACGCCCCCGCGAGCAACATCACCCGGCCTTGAGGATGATTTGCTCCCACGATGACGTTCTTGTTGACCACTGGACATGGACCAAAGCACCTAGCTTCTAGTAATAATGGGACGTGTTTGCTCGTGAGTGACGACAACCAACATGTTATGTAATCACTAGGTGCCAGCGCCATCCAGGGTCTGAAACTCACAAAAACATAATATCCTACATGTCTGCTGACGTTGTAACGGAGTTGCTCTGGCAAGAAGTGGGGAGTCATCGACACGCAGTTTGATGTCTGGTTGCACCAGGCAATGCGACCTCCGATGACCACAGCTACATCATGCAACGACAGTGCGAATCAGTAACAGCTGCAACTTCAACTTTATGTTAATATCTTACATGGCTGCCAGAGGAAGAAACTCGTGGCTAAGCTGTAAGAAAATGTTGGCTCGCCATGGAAAGGTCATAAGCAGCTCAGAGGCCATGCGGCAACATGCAGCAAGCCGGCCGTATACTGTAAAGCACACAGATACAAGTAGTAAACATCCCCAGTGCAAAACATTTGCTTATACCTGCACTTTCAATCGGCAACATGTCGAAAAAACATCCACGTGCCAACACAGCATTGCCAAAGCACACTGCCACACTGTGACAGAAAGAGCCCACACCGTATGCAAACAAACAGCAACACGGCACAAGTAGTAGGACGTACGGTGGGAAGGTAACAGCTGCCAAACCCTGCAAATAAACCCATGAATAACAGGGCTGCGGAGCTGGCAGCTGGGTTACTTGTGATGTGATGCAATCCCCAAACCCCCAACCCCACCCCAAGCCCATGCATTCCCTCCAAGTCTACCAGCATCACCATGCAAAGCAACATGCCAAACAACGCGCGGCCTTTATCTCAAACAACAAGCAGCCCACGCCACAGCACGCACAGCTGCGCAAGGCGACAGCAGACGTGAGGCGCGCCATGCAGCAACAGCTGTTGAGCAGTCCATCCCCACCAACACAATCATCATCATCATCGTCATCATCATCATTGTCAAGCAACACCATCAGCAGGCCACCACTCTCTCTGGCTGAGCCCAAGTAGCGTGTACCCGGTACAGTTGGTTGCAAGCTACTTGGGCTCAGCCAGAGCGCGTGGTGGCCTGCTGATGGTGTTGCTTGATGCTGTGACAGCACGCGCAGCTGCGCAAGGCGACAGACGTGAGGTGGGCCATGCAACAACAGCTGCTGAGCAGTCCATCCCCACCAACACGGCCAACATCAGCAACAAACAGCACCATCGACAAGCGTTCGCACACTGCTGGGCAGACAGCAGAGGTCTGGCCAAGATACTCGACAGGAGCCTTCGGGCAGGGGGGCTTCTGATCCAGCATTGCTTGCAGGTGCGCAGGTGCAGAGCCCCTCGTTGGCTCCTGACTGGGGTTCCCACTCCTTGTTGAGTGGAGCATGTAATGTAATGTAATGTAATGCAATCACCATGCCTAGAACTGTCATTGTACAGCTTGTGGCCAGCTGCTCCTCCTGACTCGCAGCAGCCAACACATGGCAGCACACAGCAGCTGCCAGGCCAGGAAAGAAACACATGGTTCATCATCTAATATATGATTGAAACAGGTGCTTGTGGCCAGCAGTTCCTCTTAACTCACAGCAGCAACACACGGCCCATGCACATGCGGCAAGCCGCCACACACTGGCTGAGCACACAGCAGCGGCCAGGCCAGGAAATTGTACATGGTTCATGATCTAATCTACTTGAAAATCTAATATGGTTGAAATTGTAGTGTGGAGCCAGCAGCAGCTGCACCACCATGCATATATAGAGCCACTGAAAGTGTCCTGAGCAGCAGAGCAAGACACGCTGTAATCAGACTCGCTGTGCTGGTGTGCAAGCAACATGCATTGTGTGCAGGCACACAGGCAGCAAACAGGCCCCTCAACAACAAAGGTGCAGCGTCCAGTGTGCAAGCACGCAGGCGGCAGATAGGCCCCCCAACATGCAGGTGTGATATGCAGTGTACTACGCAGCATGCTAGTGTGCAGCGTAGAAAGCGAGGCAGCAACCGTACTCAGTGCGCAAGTAGGCCACTGTGCAGATGTGTTGTGTGATATTGCGCAGGCGGCAGGGCGTGTCCACAGCAACACGCCGCTTGATAGCTAGTATGCGGTGCAAGGTGCTGCGCTTCCTTCACTTCACATGCCCATCACTTCACATGCCCATGGGCAAAGCAGTGCGCCTTCAGCACGAAATGCAATGCAGTGCGCATTCAAGTTATTACGCCGATGCTGCAGGCAGGGATGCTGTGCTTTCGGTCACTGTGAAGGCGTTGCGTTGCACAGTCCACTGGCGCTGCACATCATCGCATTGCCCTTCACAAGCTCATCCTAACATGAGAGTCAAATGCTGGTCAGGGGCGTAGAGCCGGCAGGGGGCTCACAGGGCGCCATGCATTGTGCTGCCAGCACAGGGGTTGTCCTGCACACTGCAGGCATGCTGCGCTGTGCTTCACATCCCCAGCTCCGCATAACTGAGGAGACAAACACTGGTCAGGGGCGTAGAGCCGGCAGGGGGCTCACAGGGCGCCATGCATTGTGCTACCAGCACAGGGGTTGTCCTGCACACTGCAGGCATGCTGCGCTGTGCTTCACATCCCCAGCTCCGCATAAATGAGGAGACAAACACTGGTCAGGGGCGTAGAGCCGGCAGGGGGCTCACAGGGCGCCATGCATTGTGCTGCCAGCACAGGGTTTGTCCTGCACACTGCAGGCATGCTGCGCTGTGCTTCACATCCCCAGCTCCGCATAAATGAGGAGACAAACACTGGTCAAGGGCGTAGAGCCGGCAGGGGGCTCACAGGGCGCCATGCATTGTGCTATCAGCACAGGGGGTGTCCTGCACACTGCAGGTATGCTGCGCTGTGCTTCACAACCCCAGCTCCATCCAACTGAGGAGACAAACACGGCCAGTGGTCAGCAGCCCTGGAGCCGGCAGGAGGCTCACAGGGCACGACGCAGTACGCGGGCCATGCAGTAAGACGAACAAACTGTGCAACAGGATGCAGCAGTGTGTAGCATGGAAGTGTGTGTGCTGCTCTGCAGCAACAGCACTCCACCAGAGCACAGCGCTGCAATGCTTCAGTGCTACAAGAAAGGCACATACAGCCGCACACAAGAGACTGCGGTAAAGCCGGCTGCATAGGCGCAAGGTGCAGCGACAAAGCCGGGTCATACACCAGTATTGCCACCCGCTGCCAAGCTGCGTGATGCAGAAGGAACCCTCAGCCATGCATTGTCCTACAAGGCCAAGCAGCGGTGCAAGCTGCAGCAACAGATGTATGCTGCAAACATGCTGCAAACACGCTGCAGTAGTGGGAAGCTGCAGACAGCAATGTGAGTTGCAGCAGCAGGTGCCAGCTGCACGCCTGGCCTCGCAACCCTGCATCACACATTCACACAACCCGTTGTACACATGCACTGCAATTGCCCTTATCTGACTTGTACTTTCTCAAACGTAGGTGATGCACTGCAGTTGCCCTCAAACTCAAACTCAAATGCAACAAACACAAAAGCCAGCTGCTGTTCCAAGTTGCTGCACGTTGCCGGGACCCGCCAAACATTTATTCCTACGTTTCCGTGCACACAAATTTAACACTGTTACTAACAACATCAACTCCTGCATCAAACCCTGCTGCGTTGCAACCATACATCAACTCCTGCTCCAAACCCTGCATTGCCACCATACATAAACTCCTGCATTGCCATACACATCAACCCACTCACAGCATCAAATCCTGCATTCAACCTGCGTTGCCACCATGCATGTCTACGCACTCCAACGTATCACATGCATGTCAAACTGCTGTCAAGCCAGCACACAATCCACTTGTTCTGCCCTGCCCTGCCCTGTCCTGCACACAGCAAATGTAATAGAGACAGTGCAGCACACTTCCACTGCTGCATTGCCGCACTGCACGCCCACTTACCGACATTATAACACACCCGACTGCTGTACATGCTTTCAAACTGCTGTTAAGCCAGCACATAATCTATCCTGCCCTGCCCTGTCATGCCCTGCCACATAGCACAATCATCAGAGACACAGTGCAGCACAACTCCACTGCTGCACTGCCGTACTGCAGGTCTACCTACTGACAATACAACACACTCCAACGCATCACATGCATTTCAAACTGCTGTCAAGCCCAGCACACAGCTCAGCCTGCCCTGCCCCTCCGTTCCCTGTCATGCCATTCCACACAGCTGTCTATCATAGCAACAGTACAACACACGTCCATGCACCACACACACTTCTGTGAACCTTGCATCCCCAGTGACTTCTCCATGCATGTATCATATAGAAGCAGCCCAGTGTACAATCAGCCCAGAGTAGATCATACATAGAAGCAGCCCTGTGTATGATCATACACAAAAAAAACACATTTCCATGTACCTTGCATCACCCTGTGACTTCTCACAGCATATATAGCAGCAGCTCAATGTATATCAACTGCTGTTATGCCCCAATACCAGAATGCGCATGCCGCAGCATGCTGCTGACGTTTCCCCTTCCCATATTTTTGCTTTGTTTCTGTTTTGTAGTATTTTTGGAGGCGATGCGGAGCCGCCGAGCAGAAAGCGGCATCACACAAGCCAAGGCTACCGTCTGCGCAAGGGCACACACAGTTAGCATCACAAAACCAAAGCGACAGTCTGGGCAAGGGTGCACAGTCTGCACAAGGGTGCAAGCCAAGGCCACAGTCTGCGCAAGGGTGCACACAAATACGGCAAATGCGGCATCACACAAGCCAAGGCCACCGGTGCACACAAATGCGGCATCACACAAGCCAAGGCCACCGGTGCACACAAATGCGGCATCACACAAGCCAAGGCCACCGGTGCACACAAATGCGGCATCACACAAGCCAAGGCCACCGACTGCGCAAAGGGTGCACACAAACAGCATATACAAATGCGCAGATGGGTAGTATGCAGTTGTTGCCATCCATGATGCAGTACCATTTTACCACCTATACCCTGAACCCGTTTTACCACAAACCCTGAACCCCCTGAACCCTAAACCCTACCATGCCACTACTATGCTGTTGCCATCCACGATGCAGTACTATGCTACTCCTATGCAGTGTCGTACGCCTGTTGTGCGCTAGATACATAGCTTATACCTCTAGTGTATGACATGCAGGTGGATACAAAAATGCCCATCGCCACAGGATGCCCCTACACCCAGTGCAACCGACAAGAGATGGAGACAGCAGCTGCACGACACAAACAAAGCCAAAGCAGCAGCTGCACAACACAAACACAGCCAACGCAGCAGCTGCACGACACAAGGCAGCAGCAAAAACCATGACACAGCACAAAAATAGCCACTGACACCACAGTGGGTGCAGTTGTGGAGCAACACGACTCCAGGAATCTGCTGCCCTCCTTGCCAACGCAACACAGCTAGGCAGCGCCCATGTCTCCAGCGCTGCTGCTGCTGCCCCTCATGACTGCTACACGTATAACTTGCTGCTCATGTCAGCAGTCACACAGCCATGTGTATCATATGCTGCTGCTGCTGCCCATCTTGACTGCTACACGAACATAACTTGCTGCACATGGCGGCACTCACATAGCCATGCCACAAGCACCAACAGCAGCAGCAGCAGCAGCACCGCCAGCAGTAGCCAAGCGCGGCTTCTTGGCTTGCATTTCCTCACACCACTGCTGCTGCTGCTGCTGCTGCTGCTGCTGCTGCTGGCGGTGTGCCTCAGCAGTGCGCTTCAAGGACGCCGCCGCTGCTGCTGCGGCCACGGCTGCTGCTGCTGGCGGCGCTGCTGCTGCTGCTGCTGGCTGCTTGGTAGCGTCTACAAGCACTCGCAGCAGAGATGCCAGCTGCTCAGCTGATGGCAGCAGGTCAACAGCAGCAGCAGCAGCCTCAGAGCTATGCAGCACAGACTGCTGCTGCCGCTGCTGCTGCTGCCCCAGTAGAGGCCGTGGGATGGCAGCAGCAGCAGCAGCAGCAGCAGCAGCGGCCTCGGGGTTCTGCTGCTGCTGCTGCCCCAGTAGGGGCCGTGGGATGGCAGCAGCAGCAGTTGCCTCCACAGCCCCAGGCGTGTCAGGCGCCAGGTCATGCTGCTGCTGCTGCTGCTGCTGCTGCTGCTGCTGCTGCTGTTGAGAATCCGCAGACCCCTCGCGAGTATCATCATCTTGCTCATCATCATCTGCTGCTGCTGGTTGTGGCAGCTCTGCAGCCAGGCTAGGCGCGTATGTCGCCACCAGGCTACGCAATTCTTGCTCATACTCATCACACGCGGCAGCAGCAGCAGCAACCTGCGGATCGTCCGCTGCAGGGACCCCTACGGCTGCTGCTGCTGCTGCTGCTGCTGCTGTCGTGCCAGCAGGTTCAGATGCCAGGCTGTCAGGACCAGATGCCAGGCTGTCAGGACCAAGCGCCAGGCTGTCAGGACCCGGCTCAAAGCTGCCAGGATCAAGCGCCAGGCTGTCAGGCCTGGTGCCTGCCCAGCTGTCAGGCCTGGCCTGAGCTGGCGCTGTCCTGCTGCCAGTGTGAGGTGTGACAGCCTGATCGCGAAGGCCAGAAGCAATCAGGCTGTCAGGACCCAGCTCAAAGCTGTCAGGCCTGGCCTGAGCTGTCTTCCAGCTGCTGCTGTCAGTGTGAGGTGCTGCAGCCTGGTCACGGATGCCAGCAGCAGTCAGGCTGTCAGGACCCGGCTCAAAGCTGTCAGGCCTGGTGCCTGCCCAGCTGTCAGGCCCAGCCTGAGCGGTCTTCCAGCTGCTGCTGTCATTGTGAGGCATATCCTGGTCATGGATGCCAACAGCAATCAGCTTGTCAGCATCATAAGCAGCAGCAGCAGCAGGTACAGCAGCAGGCCTGACGCTCCTCTCGTGCAGCAGCAAGGCCTTCTTAGTAGGCTGCTGCTGCTGCTGCTGCTGCTGCTGGTCCAGCTGCAGTAAGTCTTGGAAGGAGCGCAGCTTCTGAACACGCCGCACCGGCGCTGCTGCTGCTGCTGCTGCTGCTGCTGCTGCTGCTGCTGGGCTTGGGGGTGCAGTGTCGTTTATGTCAGAGGCAGCAGCGGCAGCAGCAGCCAACACGTCTAAAGTAACAGATCTGGGCGATGGGCAGATGTCAGCCTGCTGCTGCTGCTGCTGCTGCTGCTGCTGCTGCTGCCAGGCATGCATCTGCTCCAGCAGCCTCTGCTGCACTTGCAGCAGCACGTCCAGCAGCTGCTGCACCTGACACCACTGCTGCTGCCAGTGCTGCTGCTGCTGCTTCAGCTGCTCTTGTAGCTGCAGCTGCCGCTCCTGCTCTTGCGGCTGCTGCTGCTGCTGCTGCTGCTGCTGCTGCTGCTGCTGCTGCTGCTTCAACTCTTCCTGCAGCTGCTGCTGCTCCTCCTGCCTGTTCTGCTGCTTTTCTTGCTGCTGCCGCTCCAGTTTCTCACGCTGCTGCTGTCTCAGCCACAGCATGCCTGCTGGAACCGGCAGCATCTGCTGCTGCTGCTGCTGCTGCTGCTCTTCTGACGCTGTGTTGCTGCGAGGGCTGCCGGAGTTGTTAATAACATCCGAGTGACACACATCAGCAGCGGCAGCAGCAGCAGCAGCAGTGCTGCAGCCGGCAGCAGCAGCAGCAGCAGCAGTGCTGCAGCCGGCAGCAGCAGCAGCAGCAGCAGCAATGGCTGCCTGCAGGTCTTTTAGCTCCAGTGGCCTTCCCCTTGCACTGCTGGCAGCAGCTTCTGCAACAGCACTGGCCAGCTGAGCTGCATTTCCTGTTGCTGCTGCTGCTGCCGCTGCTGCTGCCATGCGCGATCGCGCTGCTGCCAGTGCTGCTGCTGCTGCTGACTGGATGCGGGGCTCAAGATGTTGCTGCTGCTGCTGCTGCAGCTGCTGCTGCTGCTGCTGCTGCTGCTGCTGCTGCTGCTGCTGCTGCTGCTGCTGCTGGGGCTCAAGATGTTGCTGCGCCGGTGCAGCTGCCACTGCTGCTGCAGCAAGGTGGGTTGGGCTGGTGGGTCCAGCTGGCAGCGCAAACGGGCACCGCTGCTGCTGCTGCTGGCGGTGCTGCCGCTGCAATTGGTACTGCTGCAGCAGCTGAGGATGCACAAGCAGTACCCGCTGCTGCTGCTGCTGCTGCTGCTGCTGAACTGTTTGGGTGCTGTTAAGGCTGCCATTCACGTGCTCTGCATCCTCCACACGGAAAGCTCGATCTGCTGCAGCAGCAGCAGCAACTTGTGCCGGCCGTGCTGCAGTTGGTGCTGCTGCCGGTGCTCGTGCTAGAACCCCTGCTGCTACTGGTGCTGCTGCTGCTCTAGGCAACCGCGCAGCTGCTGCTGCCGCCACTGCTGCTGCTGCTGCTGCAGCTTGTGCCGGCCGTGCTGCTGGCAGGGCTGCTGTTAGTGCTGGATCAGGAACCGTCGCTGCTGGTGCTTCTGCTGCTACTGCTGGTTTAGGCGCCCGTGCGGCTGCTGCTGCCGCCACTGCTGCTGCTGCTGCAGCAGGCCAGCTCGCTGCTGCTGCTGCTGATGGTGGCGGCAGCCCTGCAGCCGCCGCAACCGCATTCAAATACTCATTGATGTCCCCGACTCCGTTTTTGCCAAAGGGATATGGGACACAAGCAGCCGCCAGTGCTGCTGCTGCTGCTGCTGCTGCTTCTGCGCCTCCTTTTGACTTACGCGAGAGCCTGCGCATGTTGGCTGGTGCCCGGCGCTTTAGCAGGGCCAGCCGGCAGCTGCGCTTTGCGCCGTCAAAATCTTCAATAGACTGAAAGCGAGCGCACTGCTGGCAGAACCTGCAGCAGCAGGACAAGCAAAGGGATAAATGTTTCAGTGGGGGCCAGCCGGCAGCTGCGCTTTGCGCCGTCAACATCTTCAACGCTCTGAAAGCGTGCACACTGCTGGCAGAACCTGCAGCAGCAGCAGCAGCAGCAGCAGCAGCAGCAAGAGCAGCAGCAGCAGATGGTGTGATAAGGGCCAGCCGGCAGCTGCGCTTCGTGCCGTCAAAGTCTTCCACGCTATGAAAGCGTGCACACTGCTGGCAGAACCTGCAGCAGCAGCAGCAGCAGCAGCAGCAGCAGCAGCAGCAGCAGCAGCAGCAGCAATAGCAGGCAGTGTCATGAGTGTGCCAGCCGGCAGCTGCGCTGCGTGCCGTCAAAGTCTTCCCAGGTAGTTGAGTGAGTGCCAGTTGACGGCAGAACCTGCAGCGATAGCAGCAGGATCAACAGGTAGTTGAGTGAGTGCCAGTTGACGGCTGCGCTTCTGGTCCAGAGCCTCTGATAAGGTTATGGAATAGAAACTCTGCAGAAGCTGAAAATTGCACCTGCAGGTGAAGCCGTGAGACTCGGTGCTGTCCGCAGTGAGGTGCTGCCTACAGTGTGTCCCATGCACCTGAACCATAGGGTAGCCTCACATGTCCGAAAAAAATCATAAGATGGATTTCCAGCGCACCTGCAGGTGATGCCGCAGTACTCGTTGCTCTCAGCGGTGAGGTGCTGCTAACCTTTTGATAAAGCAGCACATAACACATTGCAAGCCATAGATTGCACCTGCAGGTGATGCCGTAGTACTCGATGCTCTCAGCGGTGAGGTGCTCCTTGCAGAATGAGAAGCGCCTGGCGTACGGGAACTCACCAGCCAGGTCCCGCCCACACCCGGGCAGCTGCAGCAGCAGCAGCAGCAGCAGCAGCAGCAGCAGCAGCAGCAGCAGCAGCAGCAGCAATAGCAGGCAGTGTCATGAGTGTGCCAGCCGGCAGCTGCGCTGCGTGCCGTCAAAGTCTTCCCAGGTAGTTGAGTGAGTGCCAGTTGACGGCAGAACCTGCAGCGATAGCAGCAGGATCAACAGGTAGTTGAGTGAGTGCCAGTTGACGGCTGCGCTTCTGGTCCAGAGCCTCTGATAAGGTTATGGAATAGAAACTCTGCAGAAGCTGAAAATTGCACCTGCAGGTGAAGCCGTGAGACTCGGTGCTGTCCGCAGTGAGGTGCTGCCTACAGTGTGTCCCATGCACCTGAACCATAGGGTAGCCTCACATGTCCGAAAAAAATCATAAGATGGATTTCCAGCGCACCTGCAGGTGATGCCGCAGTACTCGTTGCTCTCAGCGGTGAGGTGCTGCTAACCTTTTGATAAAGCAGCACATAACACATTGCAAGCCATAGATTGCACCTGCAGGTGATGCCGTAGTACTCGATGCTCTCAGCGGTGAGGTGCTCCTTGCAGAATGAGAAGCGCCTGGCGTACGGGAACTCACCAGCCAGGTCCCGCCCACACCCGGGCAGCTGCAGCAGCAGCAGCAGCAGCAGCAGCAGCAGCAGCAGCAGCAGCAGCAGCAGCAGCAATAGCAGGCAGTGTCATGAGTGTGCCAGCCGGCAGCTGCGCTGCGTGCCGTCAAAGTCTTCCCAGGTAGTTGAGTGAGTGCCAGTTGACGGCAGAACCTGCAGCGATAGCAGCAGGATCAACAGGTAGTTGAGTGAGTGCCAGTTGACGGCTGCGCTTCTGGTCCAGAGCCTCTGATAAGGTTATGGAATAGAAACTCTGCAGAAGCTGAAAATTGCACCTGCAGGTGAAGCCGTGAGACTTGGTGCTGTCCGCAGTGAGGTGCTGCCTACAGTGTGTCCCATGCACCTGAACCATAGGGTAGCCTCACATGTCCGAAAAAAATCATAAGATGGATTTCCAGCGCACCTGCAGGTGATGCCGCAGTACTCGTTGCTCTCAGCGGTGAGGTGCTGCTAACCTTTTGATAAAGCAGCACATAACACATTGCAAGCCATAGATTGCACCTGCAGGTGATGCCGTAGTACTCGATGCTCTCAGCGGTGAGGTGCTCCTTGCAGAATGAGAAGCGCCTGGCGTACGGGAACTCACCAGCCAGGTCCCGCCCACACCCGGGCAGCTGCAGCAGCAGCAGCAGCAGCAGCAGCAGCAGCAGCAGCAGCAGCAGCAGCAGCAGCAGCAGCAGCAGCAGCAGCAGTGTGAGGCAGCTGCAGGATTAGGTGCGTGCCGGATCTCAGCAGACATTGCCCTTCTACAGCTTGAAGTGCTAACACTTGCCAGCCAAAGGCAGTAACAGCCAGAATGGCAAGCAAAACTAACATGTCACGGCAGCGTTTGTAACATGTCACAAATGCAACTAACATGACAATGACAATGGCGACCTCCAGGACCCTCACCTGACAGTTGGACTGCCAGTGGGCTGACCTAGGGGGTCCGGAGCAGCGCCCGGCTGCTGCTGCTGCTGCCATAGCCGCCACTGCTGCTGCAGCCGCTGCGCCTGCATCGGGTGCTGCCTTCGACCGCTGCTGTGGAGCAGCAGCAGCAAGAGCAGCAGCTGCAGCAGCTGCAGCAGTTGCGGGATCTAGCGCTGCTGCTGCCCCTGGATATGCTGCATACGTGCTGTCTGCTGCTGCCACTGCACATGGGCTAGCAGCAGCAGCAGCAGCAGCAGCAGCAGCAGCAGCAGCAGCAGCAGCAGCAGCAGCAGCAGCAGCAGCAGCAGCAGCGCGGGCGTCCACACGGGTGCTTGAGCCTGCATGGCAGTCACACAGCAAAATGCAGTGCAGTCAGGGCAGCGGCATTGCTGCGATGCAGTGTGGTGACATGCTGCAGCGCAGTGACAGGTGTATCTATACGGTGCAGCGGCAGATATTGCTGCTGCTGCTGCTGCTGCTGCTGCTGCTGCTGCTGCTGCCTGCCTACCCTGGTCAGTCACTCCACAATGCCAATGCTGCTGCTGCTGCTGCTGCTGGCCTGGGTGTGCAGCGCAGTGGCAGTGCTGCTGCCGCAGACATTACGTATGCTTTATACTGCTTAAAGTAACTCGGAGTGACTGTTGATCTAGGACTTCAGCAGTTAGTCTGTGGCAGTGGTGCAAGCTTGGTGCTCCTACAGCAGCTGCTGCTAAATTACGCAAGAACCGGTGACCCTAGAGCTGCAAGCGCTGATTGGCCAAAACGCTAGAGCGACTCACGTCTGTTCGTCATCGTTAGTCAATGCAGGCCGCGATGATCTCGGCAAGGTTGCCCAACGAGACTCCACGTTGAGCTGGGGTCACCCTATGTGCTGGACTAGCGACGTGCCCCTGCGTACTGCTTAGGCAAGCCTGAAGTTATGAATTTAATTGCGTTTTAAAGTTCCGAGCTGCACCAGCAGTGCGATCATTCACTAGGGGTGCGGTGCTGCTATTGAAGAAGACCGTTCACAGCAGGCTCTAGGCTGATGATATTCACAATTGCTATTTAGTGCTTGAATGCGACATAGGGATCGAAGATGCGCTTCCTGGCTCAATCGGCGTGTTTGTTACTGTTGCGTGGGCAATACGGCACCGAGGTTCCTGCTTCGCCACGTGCATGCAATACTGTTGCTTCTTAAAGGTAGATCATAATACATCTTACCACTTCGATCGAGCTTTGCTGCGACAGGACGCCGAAATGAGGAGCATCAGCGTTGTTACGTGATGCTGCCCTAGGCCTAGTCAGCTGCAGCTCTGACCGAGCTGCGATGACTGCCCGCTAGCCATCACCTGCAGCTGCTGCGCCGCTGTCGTCTGATACGATGTCTCTAGTTTGCTGCATGGTAGCCGCCTGGTGTCCCTAAAGCCTTGAGAACAGCCGCAGTGCTGCTGTGCTACAGCCTGTAGCCGCCGGCCCGGGGCGGCCCGGGGCGGCCCGGGGCGGCCCGGCTGTAGTGCCGCTGTACTGCCGCCCGCCAGTATTATGAGTTGCAGGAAAGACATTGCAGATCGCGACAGCATCAATGCAACATAATGCGTACTCACATCTAAAAGGTAGGCCCGCTTATTTTGAGGTCCGGGCTGTGGTAGCGAGCCAGTAGGATTCCGTCCCCCCTGGTAACACCAAAAAAAAAGGTAGGCCCCCTCGTCACCATATAAGATGTCCAGATGTGCTGCTCCTCCAGTCAGACTGCACTACACTACATCATCATTGCAGCGCTGTATCCGTACTACAGCATCACTGCATCACTATATCTGTACTACAGCCTCACAACATCACTGCATCACTGTCTCTGTACTACAGCATGCCAGCATCACTGCAGCGTTGTCACCAGACTCTAGGAACACCAGACGGCTACCATGCAGTGATCGGATCAGTCACCATGATGGCATCTGATGTGGCACATCATATGCTGTAGTGTGGCACTACCGTGGTGCGCAGTGACTGTGACTGCCATGTGGCTGAGTGGCACTTTGCTATTGCGTTTGCTGCCAGTGTACACCTCATATCAGGTATATCATGATGTAACAAGCATTATGCTTACACCCGGTTGTCCACACAGCAGGTTGACGTCACAGCATCACGGTGATGCAGTGCTTAAGGTTAGCAAAGGGGGTGTTGACTCCCCTCAACTCCTGTCACACCCCTTGGGGCAGAAGGGTAAATGGTGGAAGTTATTACTTTTGAATCGGCAGAAATATATCAAGAAGCATCACAAGGCTGCGTGTATGATAACATCCACTAAAATCTCAACATTTTAAAAAAAGGAGGGTGAGACAGTTGAAACAGTGGAAGTTGGGGGTTAAATTTTAGTGGGCAAAGCGAAAATTGGGGAAGTTGGGGGCTAGTGGGATTTAGTGGCAAGGCACGTGCAGGGAGGCATGAGTGACAGCATGGGATTTTGGAGAGTTAGCTGCTGCCCTAACTTCCCTTGACTCCCAGGGAAGAGGCTCTCTATGGGAAGTTAGCAGTTATAAACAAGTGGGACAGCCTAGTTCGTGGAAGTTGGGAGGTAGCAGAAGTTAGAAGAAGCTAAAATTTCACTATGTTGCTTTGGCCCTTTCAGACCACGTACAACACAGTTGTGCAAGCAGAATAACTAACTTCCACCATTTACCCCTCCGCCCCAAGGGGTGTGACAGGAGTTAAGGCGTGTCAACACCCCCTTGGTTGGCAGCCTACATGATGCCTCCAGCAGGACCTCGTGTCGACCCAGCACACTGCTGGGATCCGACAGACCCACTGGGAGACTAGCAACACCGCCGCCACTGGTGGCACCGCCACGTCAGAGCGCCGCCTCAGGGGAGGTAGGGTGAGCGCCGCCTCAGGGGAGGTAGGGTGAGCGCCGCCTCAGGGGAGGTAGGGTGAGCGCCGCCTCAGGGGAGGTAGGGTGAGCAGACGGGGAGCAACCCAAAATGCGCCCAAGATGCGCATGCTCCGCAGCTTGTGGATGACGTCCCCAACAGGGTGCAGCAACAGAGAGTGTGCCATGTCTACGGCAGCCAACAGGCAGGCAGGAGGCAGGCAGAATGATTTGTAATGAACGCCGCCTGCTGGGCGCTGCCTGTGTCATGGCACTGACACGCGATAGACCACATGCCATCTCTGTTACAGCTGCGCTGCGCAGTTGCTAAACGTGCATGCTGCACATCTGAACAGAGCTTGCCACCAGGATGCAGCAACAGATAGTGTGCCGTGTCCACGGCAGCCCACAAGGCAGGTGGGAGGGAGGCAGGGCACGATGTGTGAAGGTCACCGCATGCTGAATGTTGCATTACATGCGATAAACCCACAAAACGCCACTGCTGCAACCCATTTACAGCTGCAGCTCTGTCAAAACCGTGCAGGCCCCGCCGCCCAACGCAACTTGCCACCAGGATGCAGCAACAGATAGTGTGCCATGTCCACGGCAGCCCACAAGGCAGGGCAGTACGTGGGAGGGAGGGAGGGAGGCAGGGCAGCACGTGGTGTGCACCGCCTGCTGGGCACCGCCCTTGTCATGGCACTGACACGCGATACACGGAACCTAAACCTGACAGTTCACATAAAGGGACCCTCCGCTTCCCATGGCACCTGTGCTACAACTGCGCCACAACTGCACTTCAGCAATGCATGCTCCGCAGCTTACCGCAGCTTGCCAACAGGATGCAGCAACATATAGTGTGCCATCATCAAGGCAGCCCAACAGGCAGGAGGGAGAAAGGCAGGGCAGAGTTGGCTAGTGATGTACACCCACCGCCTGCTGGGGACTGTCCATGTCATGGCACTGACACGCGATTACCTTACACGAAACATCGTACCACCGCGCCACAGCTGAACTTGAACCGTGCATGCCCCACAAATCCACACAGCCTGTTTAAGCGGCTTACACCATGGTAAGCACTGACAGGGTGCAGCAACAGATAGCGTGCCATGTCCAAGGCATCCCAGGAGGCAGGTGGGAGGGAGGCAGGGCAGTGAATAGTGATGTATACCCCACCGCCTGCTGAATGCTGCCACAAGTCATGGCACTGACACACTATACGTCCACATGATGCCCACACCTCTGCAACAACCACGCTTGAGCTGCACTTCAGCATGCTCCTCAGCCTGTGTAATCGGCTCACACCTTGGTGCAGCAACAGATAGTGTGCCATGTCCAAGGCAGTCCACAAGGCAGGGGGGAGAAAGGCAAGCTGCAATTTGTAACAAACACCGCCTGCTGGGCACCGCCACGGGTCATGGCACTGACACGCGATAACCCCACACGGAACATCGTACCACCGCGCCACAGCTGAACTTGATCCGGGCATGCCCGACAAGCGGCTTACACTGTGGTAAGCACTGACAGGGTGCAACAACAGATAGCTGCCATGTCCTATGCAGCCCAGAAGACATGCAGGGGGGGGGGGGGGGGGGGGGCGATGTGTATGGTACACCGCCTGCCGGGCGCCGCCGCAAGTCATGGCACTGACACGCGATATACCCACACAGAACACAGCACCACCGCGCTAAAGCTGCAATTTAGTCGTGCAAATTCCACAACTCACACATTGACAGGGTAACCAGCAACAGGCTGCAGCACAGACAGCATGCCATGTGGGAGCGCAGCAACTTTCGTGCCATTGTACACTCTGTCGGTGCTCACTCTCCTTTTCTGGTCTCAGACCTTGTCTTCAACCTGTTGTGGCTCATACCATCCAAGATGGTGCCAGGACCCACATGTAACTATCCTCTATAAAAAAAATTGTACACCGTGCCCTAGGCAGCTCAAGATGCAGGCAGGAGGTAGGAAAGGCAGTGGGTATGATACACATAAAAAATTGCATATGCCCTGCAGCTGCACGCATGATGTTACTAGTAAGATGCAGCAACAGATAGTGTGCCATTGCAAGGCAGCACGGAAGGCAGGCGGGAGGTGGGGACGGCAGTACGTAATGTACACCGCCTGCCAGGCACTGCTATGGGTCATGGCACTGACACGCAATAACCCGACATGTGATAACCCATGCGTTCATTCCAGATGCGGTGCATCCACATGTGATGAAACTCACACTGCTGTAAACCACATGCAGTGGGCCGCACCGTCAAAGCACAAGCGCTGACAAGCTCGGGCGCATGCTGCATGCGTGCTGTGCTCAAGGCATAATGACCAGTTACCAAAGTAGGGCCACAGGCCCACCCACAAAGGAGTGAGACAAGGCTCATGGATCAAGGCATAATAACAAGGTGCAGCAACAGATGTCGTGCTACGGAATGGCCATGTCCAAGCGTGTCAAATTTGTGCCATGTCCCAGTCAGTCCAGAAGACACGCGCGGGAGAGAGGGGCGGCCGATGTAAGTATGCTGCGCATGCTGCATGCGTGCCGTGCTCAAGGCACAATAAAACAGGTGTAGCAACAGATAGTGTGCTACGGAATGGCCATGTACAGGTGTGTGAATTCTGTGCCATGTCCGTTGCAGCCCACAAGACATGCGGGAGAGAGGGCCGGCCGATGTATGTATGCTGTACTACATGACGGGGCAATAGATAGCGTCCAATGTCCAAGCGTGTCACATGTGTGCCATGTCTCAGTCAGCCCAGAAGACATGTGGGACAGAGGGACGGCCGATGTAAAGATTGACAGTCTAGCATGAAAAAAGCAAATTCTGCGCACCTTCAAGCATTGCGATGTATGTATGGTACACCACATGCCGGGGCGCTGCCACTTCACGACACCGACACACAAGTGACACCCACACAGGAAGACCCACACAAGTGACACCCACAGGTGACACACAAGTGACACCCACACAAGTGACACCCACAAGTGACACACAAGTGACACCCACATAGGAAGCCCTACATGCAATGAACCCGCATGCAATCAACCAAATGCGGCAAACCACACGCGGCGTACCCGCATGCTTTCCACCACATGCTACGAACCAAGCTGGGGTGCATGCTGCATGTGCGCTGCACTCAAAAGGCACAGACACACAGTCACAGGGAGAGGGGGAAGCATGCACGCATGCACTGTTGAGACAGCAGCAGGCGCCTTGCAAATCTGGCGGCGCCTTGTGACAGGCATTGCGGCTGGTTCTCTCACATCATCCCAAGAACATTGGGATTCATGTTGCTTTGAGCGTCAAACCCTGAACCCAGCCAACCAAGCAACCAACAGGCCTGTTGTACAGATTCGCCTGTTGTACAGACTTGCCTGCTCCGCGGCAGCAGAACACGCATGCCTGTGCCCCTGAAGAATGCAGCAGCGCCCTTGCCAAGAGATCCAAGCAGACAGCGATCCATGCAAGTGCAGGACCGCTGATACGCTGCTCCGCAGCACAACATGCGCCTGTGTGCCTGCGAAACTGCCGCCGCTGCAGCAGCACCCTTGCCAAGAGATCCAAGCAGACAGCGATCCATGCAAGTGCAGGGCAGACCTGCTGCGCGGCAGCAGCCCACGTGTGCATGCGTGCCTGCGAAACTGCCGCGGCAGCAGCACACATGCGCCTGTGTGCCGAAAATCTGCAGCAGCAGCGCGCTTGGCAAGAGATTCAAGCAGACAGCGATCAATGCAAATGCAGGACAGAGCACATAGCTGTGCGCGTGTCACCGATGTGATGACGTCCGCAGGTTGTGATGCATGTGTGGCCGCTTATGCTCTGGTACCTGTCTTAGGAAGGCATGACAGCGCAGCACACCCACACCCACACTGACCCACTCACAACCATGCTCTGAGCACCATTTGCGCACCACTGCGCACCATGTGTAGCCGCATGCTCTGGTACTTGTGAGATGAAGCGCTGACACCACAGCACACCCACACACATACCGCATGCACCACACCGTCTTTGGGCGCCATTGCGCGCCACTGTGCATACTTGCGCAGCATGCTCAGGCTTTTTGAGAGGAAGCCATGGCAGCACCCCCACACCCACACCCACACTGACCCAGTCACAAACATCCTCTGCGCACCACAGCGCACCATGTGGCGCCCCATGCTCTGGTACTTGTGAGAGGAGCAATGACAGCACATCCACACCCACACTGACCCACTCACAACCATCAGCAAGTGTGGCTGCGTATGCTCTGGTGCTTGTGAGGGAAAGCCATGACAGCGCTGCACACCCACACCACCCCAAGACCCGCACTGACTCACTCATAACCATGCTACGGGCACCATATGCGCTCCACGGCACACCATGTGTAGCTGCATGCTGCAGTACTTGTGGAAGGAAGCCCTGACAGCGCAGCACACCCACACCCACACCACATGCACCACACTGTCTTTGGGCACCATTTGTGCACCACTGCGCACCATGGTAGCCGTATGCTGAGGCTTCTTGAGAGAAGCAATGACAGCACCCCCACACCAACACCCACACCCACTGCTGCTGCTGCCTCAGCAGACCACATGCTCAGTCATCACAGTACCCAAGGAGCTGGGAGACCCAGCAGCAGCAGCAGCAGCAGCAGCAGCAGCAGCAGCAGCAGCAGCAGCAGCAGCAGCAGCAATGCCAGACGCTTTTGCTTTCTTTGCTGCACTGCCCAGCTGCTGCTGCTGCTCATTGGTGCCATAGGCAGTTTCAGCGCTACGCTTGAAACCAGCACAGTCGCCAGCAGCCGAGCGTGGCGTCTGCTGCTGCTGCTGCTGCTGCCGCTGCGTAGCATCCAGCAACACCTGCAGCAGTGCAGCGACATGCTCCAGTGGAGGCGGCGGCTCAGCAGCAGCAGCAGCAGCAGCAGCACCTTGCTTCTGCTGCCGCTGCTGCGTTGGCTGAGGCTTGGGTGGAAGCATACCTCCTGCTGCTGCTGCTGCTGCTGCTGGTGTTGCCATGTACATTGCAACTGAAGGAGCACCAGAACAGCCACCCTCAACAGGTGCTGCTGCTGCCACAAAGCTGTCGCACATACTTGGCACATACTTGGCCAGCAGTGACTGCAGCTCAAGCTCAAAGGCACTGCAGCTGCCAAAAGCAGCACCCTGCTGCTGCGGCAGCTCCTGCTGCTGCAGCTGCTGCTTGGCTGAAGATGCTGCCACCACAAGCCTTGGAGCCTGCTGCTGCTGCTGCTGCTTTGCCGCTTCTCTGCCGCTGCCGGGTTCCTGCAGCAGCTCAGAAAAGTTCCTCATCTTGCGGGACACCGGCACCGCTGCTGCTGGTGCTGCTGCTGCTGCTGGGCTGGCAGCCCTCTGCCGCTTCCTGCTGCTGCTGCCAGCAGTTGCGCTCGCAGTTGCAGCCTGAGCAGTTGCAGCAGCAGGCTGTCGGGCCGCAGCAGCAGGCTGTCGGGCCGCAGCAGCAGCAGACACCAGTGGCAGTGCTGCAGCAGCCGCCTGGCTCTGCGGCAGCTGCTGCTGCTGGTGCTGCTGCTGCTGCTGCTGTTGCTGCTGCTGCTGCTGCTGCTGCTGCTGTGGGTGCGGGTAGAACACACCCCAATCTGACACTGGTGCTGCTGCTGTTGCTGCTGCTGGCGGTGCGCCAGGCCCCCTGTACAAGCCTGCTCCATACTTCTCCCAGAAGCTGCCACCAGCTGCTGCTCTTGTCACATGGCCCCCGGCAGCAGCAGCAGCAGCAACAGCGGCAGCAGCTCTAGCAGCAGCATGGCCAGGCCTCCGGTAATCATCATTATCTGAGTCTGAGTCAGCTGATGCTGCTGCTGCTGCTGCTGCTGCTGCTCTGCCTGGGCGGCGGGGGATGATTGTGACGACCCTGTTGTCCGGCGCTGGGCAGCGGTGGATCCACTTGTTACTTTTGTTACTTTGTTTGTTATGTTTGTGAGCAGCAGATAGCCTGCCGATGCGCCTGCCGCCCCGGCCGCGCCGGCCGGCAGCAGCAGCAGCAGGGCTGTGCTGTTCGGAGTCGCTGCCGCCGCTGTCATGGCTGGTGTGCTTTCTGCTGCTGCCGTTGCCGCTGCTGCTGTGTGTGTGACTGCTGGCGTGGTGCTGCACTGGTGCAGCAGCAGCAGCAGCAGCAGCTGGGTCAGGCTGCCCGGCAGCATCACCATGTGCTTTCACGATAGCTGCTGCTGCTGCTGCTTCAAAATCCGCTGCGTACAATGCCGCAGCATCCCCGGCGCCCAACTTCGCGTCATCTTTGTGTGTTACTAACACGTCATTTGGGCAGCAGCCGGCGGCCAGATCTCTCAGGGCTGCTGCTGCTGCTGCTGCCAGGCAGCTGAGCTCTGACGCCTCCGGGTATGATGCATCCAGCTGCTGCTGCTGCTGCTGCTGCTGCCGTTGCTGAGGGTGGCACACATCCCAAGTGACACTAGTGCTGTTGTTGAGCTGAGACGCAACATCAGCAGCAGCAGCAGCAGCAGCAGCAGCAGTTTCCGTCTTGCTGGCGGCTCCTGCTGCTGACACAGCTGCAGCAGCAGCAGCAATCGCGGCCTGCAAGTCCTGCAGCTGCAGCTGCCTGCCGTGTGATGCATTCACTGCAGCCTCTGCTACAGCGTTGGCCAGAAGCCCAACAGCAGCTGGCACTGCTGCTGCTGCTGCTGCTGCTACTGCTGCTGCTGCTGCTGCTGGCTGTGGCGTAACTGATCCATGCACCTGTTGCTGCTGCTTGGAAGTTGCTGGCACTACTGCTGCTGGTGCTGCTGGCTGCAGAGTGAAAGCTGCATGCACCTGCTGCTGCCGCTGCTGCTGCTGCTGCTGCTGCTGCTGCTGCTGCTGCTGCTGCTGCTGCTTGGATTGCTCAGCAGCCTCCAAGGCAGCCGCTGCTGCTGCTGCCAGAGAATGCAGGGGTTCAACATCCTGCTCATGCTGCATGGCACCCCACACTGCAAGCTCGTCACCACTACCTGCTGCTGCTGCTGCTGCTGCTGCTGCTGCTGCAGAGTCAGACTTCAGGGCAGCTCTGCACTTCCTCTGCTGCTCATGCTGCATGGCACCCCACACTGCACGGTCGTCACCACCACCACCTGCTGCTGCTGCAGCGTCAGACTTTGGAGCAGCTCTGGGCTTCCTCTGCTGCCGCAGCACTTGCTGCTGCTGCTGCTGCTGCTGCCGCAGCACTTGCTGCTGCTGCTGCTGCTGCTGCCAGGCCGCGTATGCTGCAGTGGCATAGCCACTCTGCCTGGCCAATGCTGCTGGCAGCACCCACAACAGCCCAGGCTGCTGCCCTCCTGTGTTGGCACTGTTATATTTACTGCTATCATATCCAGCAACATCGCCATGATTTGCAGCGCTGCTGGCAGCAGAGGGGCATGCCAGCTGCTGCAGCAGCGCCTGCTGGGAGCACGGCACCTGTCCTTGCAACATGCTGCTGCTGCTGCTGCTCCTCTAAAGTCAGAGAAGGTGCGGCTGGTCAGCTGCGCTTATTAGCCCCCTGGGAGCCTGCAAAAGGCTAAAGGCTGAAGTCAGAGTAAGTAGCGGAACCTGCAGCAGCAGCAGCAGCAGCAGCAGCAGCAGCAGCAGCAGCAGCAGCAGCAGCAGCAGCAGCAGCAGCAGCAGAGTGAGGAGCCACCATGCAGGGGCGGCGTTCTCCCTGCATGCTACGCACACATGCATCCAAGGTAGCAAGCTGCTGACGTGTAACTCACTATGTGTGCTGCACTGCGCATGCTGCTGAAAGGCGGCTTGTGCTGCTGGAGGTGGTTGCTGCACTACAGGGACTGTCAGGCACAGCCATACTACACACCTGTGGTACTGAACCAGCATGTGCTGCAACGGAATACCCATGTCACGCATGCTGACGTGCGGCTGCTGCTTGGTGCGTGTTATATGTCAATATATTGTGTATGAGATGAGGTGAATGAGATGATGGTGTATGTCTAGCTTCGAGAGCAAGCAGATTGATGCAGTAGCATCTGCATTACCAGAGCAGCTGAGGTGTGCTTGTTGTTTTCGCACCTGAGACGAAGCCTGCAGAATCTTTCCAGCTATCACCGCGCTTTGTAGTATATGTTCTGAGGATATTCTGGTAGCCAGTGGAGAGGTTGGTGGCAGTAGGGATGGGCTGTGCTACAGTCAACCCTACACAGCTAGAGGACCAGCAGTATGTGGCAGCACAGCAGCAGCAGCAGTAGCTTGATGATCAACCGGATGGTATCAGCAGCCGCTGAACACCTTATGGGCATTCAACACAGTAGGAGCATGCTGCACTGAGCAGCAGCAGTGCTGGTGGGGTCTCGACAGCAGCACTTACGGTGTCGAAGGACGCACACTTGTCAGTAAGGCGCGCCTAGGGCTGAATCAAAATATCGTGTCTGACACAGAGGCAATTGATGAAAGCCTGCTGCTATCTCAGAGCGACAAAGACGTGTGTCGGGTCACTATGAACTGTTCGGCCCGGCATAAGTCTTGCAGACACCATGCAGCCTCAAGCTTTGCGGAAAAGGTTCTGAAAAACATGAATTGAAAGTCTGCAGCTCGGACATTGCGTACTGGCTGGTTGCGAAACCAAAGTGCGACAAATCCGGGTAATGGACACCGGGATGACCATTCCCTGACGAACGTAATGTGTGTTCAGAAAATGTGTAAAGTCTACCCCCAAATTCTTGCATCGCGATACACTGGAACCAACGAAGGGACCTACCTTCCACAAATAAGCTGATGTGTCGTGACGCCGCGTGAACGCTCAGCTCTCTTCTCAAGATGTTGTGTTGCCTTGTATCTCTATTCCTGTGTCGAAACAGTTGGCCTTGCAACATGATTGTAAACACCGGCACAAATGAAGATGCCACTGCAGCTGATTGCGCAGCAAGCGCACACGGGCGACGTCACCCACCTCTAGTCACCAGTATCTTGGAATAATAATGCATTTAATTGTATGAAGCTGAAGTTCGTGACCCGTTGGCAGCTTCCGTAGCGCAATTTGCATGTCTGCTTGTTGACGATCCACAGTACGGTTGTAAGTTTATACCACATGCAATAACACTTTTTCCATCGATCATATCGAGAAGAAGCGCTTCGCACATACATTACGCGCCAGGGGCGTAACTGTCACGAGGGGCGTGACAACCTCGTCAGCACGACAGCTGTGGCCATGAGCTGCGCTTCATTTCGCACCCTAATACGCGGCTGATGCAGCAGAACATAATAACACCAAGTCAGACACGTCTAGGGCATCATGGCAGCAGCCGCGTCGACACACTCAGGCCACGTCATCCAGCCGCTTACGCACGAGCTGTCCTCCATACGTCACCCCTGCACCACTGCTGGCAGCAGCATCCAGCACTTTGGCACGAGCTACATACAACTGTCGCTGCTTACCATGGAAAGACAACCTCAGCAACCTACCCTGCATTTCTGAGAGGTGTCAGTCATAATGAGTGCTACCCATTACCACAGGAGGTTGCATACGCTGGAATCACTCCAATGGAAGCCGCTGCTGCACAATATATGGTGGCGAGTTTCAATAGGCTGTGACAAGGCCCACCAGCTGAATCAAGTTAAATCAGGCTGATGATTGGTTGGCCGCCTGGCCTAGTGCGGCACAGTTTGTAAAATGTGCGTCGTAAACTGAGTTTTGTGCTGCGGCCCACAGGTGACCTAGCGCACAACAGCACACCCCCATCCCACCAAGCTGCAGTGCACTCAGTAAACACCCACGACACACCCCCTTGAAAAAATGCGATTTCTCTGTCAACACCTGCTGACGTCACAACCTTACATGCGCATATTGACAATCTGCTGCAGCGTACCATAGCTCAACCAGCACAGCTGCTGTTGCTGATGCTGCTCCTCAGTGCAGCTGTCTCACGCCCAGCGGAGCCCTAGACCAGTGCGTACTGCTGCTGTCACTTCCATTAGCAGGTAAACAACGTGCTCTGAAACACAGCAGCTGCATCCAGTCGCGCAGCATCATCGCGGGCAGCAGCAGCAGCGTCTGACAGCCTCGCAGCGTCCCACACCAGCTTGAAGCATAAATCAAACCTACACCCCCAGCTGCTGCTTCCTGCGCATCACCGCAAACGCCGCCCACGCTGCTGCCTCTCCCGCAACCCAATCTCCACCCCCAGCAGCAGCACCAGCAGCAGCAGCAGCAGCAGCGGCAGCAGCAGCGTCTAGCTGCGCTGCAGCAGCAGCCTGGCAGCTGCCAAGCACCTGCTCAAAGCCGCGCAGCTGCTGCCGTGGGCCCATACCATCAGCCAACTCCAGTTGTGCACCATCCTCATCAACAGCAGCAGCAGCAGCAGCCCCGCTTGAAGCATAAAGCTCACACCTACACCCCTAGCTGCTGCTTCCTGCGAATCGCCGCAAACGCCACCCACGCTGCTGCCTCCCCCGCAACCCCTCCCCCACCCCCAGCAGCAGCAGCAGCAGCAGCAGCAGCGGCAGCAGCGTCCAGCTGCGCTGCTGCAGCATCCTGGTAGCTGCCAAGCACCTGCTCAAAGCCTCGCAGCCGCTGCCGTGTGCCCGTACCATCAGCCAACTCCAGCTGTGCACCATTCTCATCAACAGCAGCAGCAGCAGCCTCGCTTGAAGCATAACTCACACCTACACCCCCAGCTGCTGCTTCCTGCGCATCGCCACAAACGCCGCCCACGCTGCTGCCTCCCCAGCACCCCCACCCCCAGCAGCAGCAGCAGCAGCGTCCAGCTGCGCTGTAGCAGCAGCCTGGTACCTGCCAAGCACCTGCTCAAAGCCTCGCAGCTGCTGTCGAGCTGCAGACCACACACCATCAGCTAGCAGCTGCCTGTACTGCTCCACATCCACTGCAGGGCCCTGCGCCGCTGCCGCTGCTGCTGCCGCCGCCGCCACTGCTGCTGCGCCTTTGGCCCTGTGCGTCACAGCACCGCCAGCAGTACTGGAAGCAGTTGATGCGGCGCCATTTTCAGATGCACGCTTTCCAGCCGCAGCGCCGCTGCTGCTGCTGCTGCTGCTGCCGTGCTGCTCGTCAGCGCCTGTGTAGCCAGCGCTGGCTCTGCTGCTGCGTTGCGTGCTGTGGCCGCTGCCCGCCTCCGAGGCTGCCGGCAGTGCTGCTGCTGCTCGTGCTGCTGCTGCAGCTGCTGGCACTGCGTCGGCCAGCTGCAGCAGCATGTGCCTGCAGCAACACAACACACAGCAGAAACAAGGAGGCGTCAGAAGACAGCGTCACCATGCAAAGCAGTGTGAGACAAGGAAGCATGCAGGCAGCATTGCTGTGCGCTCAGCACTGCCGGGACGCACAGTAGTCTGCCACAACAACTGGGACCGACCAGTCCCACGCCTCAGGCAACACACAGCCCAAGCAGGGGGAGTCCACCCACACACAAAGTAACCAAAAGCCGTAGACATGGAAACCACAGTTCAGCACCCACCTGGCTGCAGCCGCCACCATGTCACTGCGCCCTGCAGGCACGGCTGCTTGCCTCAGCGCCGCCTCCGCCTGCTGCCTCAGCACCGCCCCTGCCTGCCTGTTTGCTGCAATGCTAGATGCTGCCAGCCTGCCCAGAGCCACTTTCAGGCTGGCCACAGACCAGTCCCATGCCTCAGGCAGCGGCGCTGCATCAGCAGCAGCAGCAGCAGCATCGGCTGCTGTTGTTGCAGTGCTGCTGCTGCTGTTGCTGTTGGTGTTGCTGCTGGCAGTGGTGGTGCAGGCAGCGGCATGGCCGACAGTGGAAGCCCTGGCACCACCTGTTGATGATGTTTGAGTGCAGCAGGGCATGGACAGCAGAACAGAGAGCATTGCAGCTGTTATATAACGGCGGCGACACGATGGGGCGCTAGGTCTGGCTCCGGAACAACAGCGAGAGCGGGACCTGCCAACCACTACACTAGCTTGTGCGGCATGCTGCCAGCGCCAGCACGCCGTCCCAATTGTGCCGCGCACACTCATCTACCCAGAACCATTCAGCACGCGTCCCCAGAGCGCCGGCTACACATCAATGCTGCGCTGCGTATGCCCACGCACCTTTCTTGGGCTCTGGTGGCGGCGCCGGCGGCTGCAGCAGCAGCAGCAGCAGCAGCGCCCGGCCGTACAGCCCAGCCAGCTTGCTGACCACGCTATATGTTTGCTGCGCGCACAAATACAGAAACCAAAACCCTGATGCATGCCCGCGCACCTTTCTTTGGCTCTGGTGGCGGTGCTGGCGGCTGCAGCAGCAGCAGCGCCTGGCCGTACAGCCCAGCCAGCTTGCTGACCACCCTATATGTTTGCTGCGCGCACAACCACAGAAACCCGAATCCTGACACATGCCCACGCACCTTCCTTGGGCTTTGGTGGTGGTGCTGGCGGCTGCAGCGACAGCAGCGCCTGACTTTACAGCCCAGCCAGCTTGCTGACCATCCTGTCTAATTGCTGCACGCACACAACACAGAATACGAACCCTGATGCATGCTCACACACCTTTCTTGGGCTCTGGTGGCGGCGCTGGCGGCTGCAGCAGCAGCAGCGCCTGGCCGTACAGCCCAGCCAGCTTGCTGACCACCCTATATGTTTGCTGCGTGCACAACCGCAGAAAACCCGAACCCTGATGCATGCCCACGCACCTTTCTTGGGCTCTGGTGGCGGTGCCGGCGGCTGCAGCAGCAGCAGCGCCTGGCCGTACAGCCCAGCCAGCTTGCTGACCACCTAGCATGTTTGCTGCGCGCACCACCACAGAAGTACATATCCTGAAGCATGCTCACGCACCTTTCTTGGGCTCTGGTGGCGGTGCTGGCGGTTGCAGCAGCAGCAGCGCCTGGCCGTACAGCCCAGCCAGCTTGCTGACCACCTAGCATGTTTGCTGTGCGCACAAACACGGAAACCCGAACCCTGACGTATGCCCACGCACCTTTCTTTGGCTCTGGTGGCGCAGCCGGCGACTGCAGCAGCAGCAGCGCCTGGCTGTACAGCCCAGCCAGCTTGCTGACCATCCTGTCTAATTGCTGCACACACACAACACAGAAATACAAACCCTGACGTATGCGCACGCACCTTTCTTTGGCTCTGGTGGCGGTGCTGGCGGCTGCAGCAGCAGCAGCGCCTGGCTGTACAGCCCAGCCAGCTTGCTGTCCACCCTATATGTTTGCTGCGCACACAACCACAGAAACCCAAACCCTAAAGCATGATCACAAACCTTTCTTTGGCTCTGGTGGCGGGCCCGGCGGCTGCAGCAGCAGCAGCGCCTGGCTGTACAGCCCAGCCAGCTTGCTGACCACCTCAGCATGGTAGTAGTAGTAGCTTGAAGCCATAGTCTGGCCAGCACTTGCTGCACCACCAGCACCAGTGCCTGCAGCAGCACCTACTGCTGCATTGCCAGCAGCAGCAGCAGCAGTGCCAGCCGTGCCGGCGGCTAGCGCAGCACTGATAAGGGCCTGGGGTGGAGGGTTTGCGGCTGCCCACTTGGCTGCTGCTGCTGCATGGTCAAGCGAGACTAGGCCTATGGTCACTCCCGCGCTGCTATCACTGGCTGCACCCTGCTGCTGCTGCTGTGACGCCGCCTGCTGCACCACTCGTGACAGCAGCAGCTCCAGCACTGACTGCACCTGCAGGAAGAAGCAGCAGCACCAGCATGTCTTGTTGTGAAATGAGTGTGTTTCCAAGTGCCTGACAGCCTGCTAAGCGTTTGATGGCCTTCAAGCGACGCATGGCACAGTTCAAGACAGAGACAAGTGAACTCACAGCACACAGCACTCAGCACAGTGCAAACCGCGCACCTGTGCATCCCTGCACTGCCGAGCAAGGCGCGCCTCCAGCTGCTGCTGCTCCTGCTGCAGGCCCGCGCGCCCGCCAGCCCCCTCACCGCCAGTCGCTGCTCCTGCCGCTGCTGCTGCTGCTGCTGCCCAGGCCCGGTCCTCGCCTGGCACTGCTGAGCCGGAGGCCACTGCTGTGCCTTTCAGGTGCACCTGCGGTACAGCAGCAGCAGCGGCGGCAGCAGCAGCGGCAGCAGCAGCAGTCAGCGCGCTGGTAGGCATGCTGCCCCACAGCATGTGTGGCAGATGGTTGAAAGCACCAAACACCGCCACCCACAGACTGCAGCTGCACCCACGCACTCACCCGTACGCAGTGGCCTTTCCTCCTGGCTTCGCTGCCCGCAGGTGCCTCAGGGTCCGGCAGCAGCGGTGGGTGGCACGCCATCGCCCATGACTCATGAAATATGCCCGGCTGTTGGGCCTTGAAGGAGAACCTGCGGCACAGCAGCAGCAGCAGCAGCAGCAGCAGGTCGCGTCGGTGCGTGTACTCGGCAGTGCAGTAAAGGCACGCCAGCGCCCATGACTCATGCTAGATGCCCGGTTGCTGAGCCTTGAAGGAGAACCTGCGGCAGCAGCAGCAGCAGCAGCAGCAGGTCGCGTCAGTACGCATGCAGGGGACTCAACAATGGGGCGCGCCAGCGCCCATGACTCGTGGTAGATGCCCGGTTTCTGGGCCTTGAAAAAGAACCTGATTCAGCGGCAGCAGCAGGTTAGCCGTCGATGCGTATGCTCAGCAGTGCAGTACAGGCACGCCAGCGCCCATGACTCGTGGTAGATGCCCGGCTGTTGGGCTTTGAAAGAGAAACTGCAGCAGCAGCAGCAGCAGCAGGTTGCGTCAGTGCGCATGCAGGGGACTGAACAAGAGGGCACGCCAGCGCCAACGACTCGTGATAGATGCCCGGCTTTTCAGCTTTGAAGGAGAACCTGCGGCAGCAGCAGCAGCACGTTAGCCGTCGATGCGTATGCTCAGCAGTGCAGTAGAGGCACACCAGCGCCCACGACTCGTGGTAGATGCCCGGCTTTTCAGCTTTGAAGGAGAACCTGCGGCGGCAGCAGCAGCAGCAACAGGTTGCAGCAATGTGCTTGCAGAGAACTGAACCTGGGCTGGCACGGAGAAGGGTAGAGATAACAGCAGATCAAGCATGTGCAAGACGTGAGGGGCCAGAGCCCAGTGTTCCTCTTGCAGAATGTAACGCATGGCTGTTTATCTTACACTTGTTCAAATATCCTGAAATGCCGCTACACTATGCTGTTCGCATTCAACACGCTGACAAAAACACCTTCCTCACTCCCCACTCCTCCACCAACTCGAACATTCACGCACCCACCTGAAGCGCTGCTGCTCCCCAGGCAGGATGAAGCTGCACAGCAATTCCCCCTCCCCCAACCCCCCAAGCTTGGGAATTGCTACACTGCACAGCTGACAGACAAGCTGTCAGCAGCCCTGACCCCCACACCTCACCCACCTGAAGCGCTGCTGCTCCCCAGGCAGAATCACGCCCTGCTGCTGCGGCAGGTAGAAGCTGCAGCACGCACCGCCAGCACCCAACTGCTGCTGCTGCTGCTGCTGCTCTTGTTCTACAGCAGCCTCATCATAATGTTGTTGCTGCTGCTGCTGACGGTAGCCAGCTTGAGGCGGCCGCTGCCGCCCGCTGCAGCTCCAGCTGTAGTACACTGCAGCAGTGCCGGTATTGACCACAGTCAACTCTGCACTGCCAGCACTGCTGCTGCTGCCGCTGCTGCTGCCAACAACACCTCGATGTTCATCCACAAGCACAGGCTGCCTGCTGTCTTGTGCAGCAGCAGGTGCATGTGCTGGTGGAATGGTGTAGGTCAGGGATAGGGCATCTGTGTCTGCCCGCAGGTGGGGCCCCGGATATGGCAGCGTGGCAGCTGCCGTGCGTGCTGCAGCGCGCCGCTGCTGCTCTGCTGCTGCTGCAGCCTCAGCGCCTGCCTTTGCCGCAGCTGCTGACTGTGCAGCCTGCAGACCAGTGTTCATGGCGCAGCAGCTATCAGGCGAGAATCTACAGTTCAGGGTATAGCCGGGCTGCGTGGATGTCTCCAGAACGAAAGCAGCACCCCAGGTGGTACTCCTTGAAGAGTGTGAGATCTGCCACCGCCATGCGCGCCTCCACTGCCGCCAGCCCCACAGGCTGCACACACCTCCAACAATCCACTCGCAGCCATAAACATAATTCAGATCTCCACTAGAAATTGCAACGAGCAGGCACATGTAACCATCATCTCATACACCTTATGTTGCTGCCTTATTGAGCAAACCTTCACCTGGTATTCCTTGAAGAGTGCAGGATCTGCCACCGCCATCTACGCCTCAACTGCCGCCAACCCCACAGGCTGCACACACCCCTTTTCACCAACCACACGCATCCACACAACCGATGTGTGGCGCAGCCGGTTTGATTGAAGCTTACCTGGTATTCCTTGAATAGGCTGGGGTCTGCCACCGCCATCCTTGCCTCCACTGCCGCCAGCCCCACAGGCTGCAGTGCCAATGACGCTGCCAAGCCAGCACAGTCCAGGCTGCTGCCGGTGACAACCAGCGCCTCCGCATCAGGAGCAGCAGGTGCAAGCGCCTGCAGGCGCAAAAGCAGCAGTGTGTGGTTGAAAGGAAGTACGGCGGCAGCAGCAGCACATGCGTCAGAACCAGCAGTCCAGGCTGCTGCCGGTGACCACCAGTGCCTCCGCATCAGGAGCAGCAGGTGCAAGCGCCTGCAGGCGTCAGCAAGAGCAGCAGCAGCAGCAGCAGCAGCAGCAGCAGCAGCAGCAGCAGCAGCAGCACTTGCTTCAGGTACAGCAGTATTGGATGCTGCCAGTCACCACCAGAGCATCCGCGTCGGAAGCAGCAGGGGCTAGCGCCTGCAAGCGTCAGCAAGAGCAGCAGCAGCAGCAGCAGCAGCAGCAGCAGCACTTGTTTCAGGTGCAGCAGTATTGGATGCTGCCAGTCACCACCAGAGTAATCGCGTCGGAAGCAGCAGGGGTTAGCGCCTGCAGGTGTCAGCAAAAGCAGCAGCAGCAGCAGTAACAGCAGCAGCAGCATGTAGTGTCATCAGCAGCTGCAGGGATGATGCCAAACAAACACAGCACAGAAAGTGAATCTGCGCTGGCAGCGGCAGGTGACAGCGCACCGATACAAAGGCAGACCTTCCCAAGCAGCTACACATGTACAATCACTATATGTGACAACCCCAAATAGCAAACAGGGCTGCACTTCACCAGACTATCCGCACCTTGACCGCAGCTGCGCCGTCGCTCAGCTTCTGCTTGAGGTACGGCCGCTCCATCCAGCTGCGCCGGCGTGCAGCGGGCTTGCTGCTGCTGCTGCTGCTTGCACGCAAGCTGGCCCCTGCTGCTGCTGCTGCTGCTGGGTGAGGCTGTGCAAAAGCTGGCGCTGGCTTGCGTATGGTGGTGAGGCCTGCTGCTGCCACTGCATTGTTGCTGTGGATGGATAGGAACAGCCCTGAGAAGATGTTGCCAATCTGGCGGCAGCAGCAGCAGCAGCAGCAGCAGCGATGGCAGCAGCGGCGGCAGCAGCAGGAACACACGCAGGAGCAGCGGAGATCAGCACAGCTCAGCCTGTAGAGCATAGCTGTGGCAGGCTCATTACAGGTCATGTGTCATATCCATGGCTGCTCCACCACAGGTGCAACACAGCCATGCCACATGCCCTGGCACTCACATGACAAGCATGCGGCAGAAAACAAAGGTCAACAAACACTGCCGCACCATGACAAAGCGCTCGTTGGCGTTGCGCAGCGTGGCCATCCACTGGCCGCTGGCGGCAGCCACGGTGCCCGCGCTGTCGCCGTCGTTGATGCTGCCCTTGCTGCCGCTGCCGCCGTCGCTGTTGGGCCGTCTGCTGTTGCAGCCGCCATCTGCACAAACCACAAACAGGTGCACGACGTTGAAAAACATTTCAGTGTCACGACCAACGCATGCAGCAGGCATACGTACACACCAACGTTTTTTTGTAGCCGCCGTCTGCAAAACACCAAAAAGCCGGCCAGCACAAAACCAAAACAAATCTGCTTCCACAATCACTGCCAGTCACGGTGCAGGCACCACACACTCACCCAGCAGACCAACAAGCAGCACCGCAAACAGCTCTTACAGTACTCACCTGGTGCGTTGCCTGATCAGTATGTCAGCGCCTGCCGCAGATGCCACCAGCATAACCCAGCTGATTACGCAACTAGACCAGCAGCCCCTGAACCCACACACCTTCACTGATGATCTTGGCCTTGTTGACCTTGTGCGCAGCTGCTGCTGCTGCAGGCACAGCCACCTCCAGCGCAGCCAGCAGCTCCAGCTTGCGCCTCCACTCCTCGCCTGCAGCAGACAAGCAGGAGACAAAGCAACACATGGCCACAAGCATTCAAGCGCAATCAAACAGCAATGACGCAGCCAGCAGCTCCAGCTTGCGCCTCCACTCCTCGCCTGCAGCAGACAGGGCCGCACATGGCCGCATCAGCAGCTTGCTCAAAACAAATGTATACTGTACACCAGCACTGGTGCAGCCAGCAGCTCCAACTTGCGCCGCCAATCATCACCTGCAGGGCACTGGAAGCGGCAACTCAGCTTGCAGCTACGTCTAGCCAGCAGCTCCAGCTTGCGCCGCCACTCCTCACCTGCAAGCAAGCCAAGGAATTGCATGTGGTCCCTGGCGTCCTATGTTGTTATGAGCTGGACAGCGTTAGCTTCTACTCCTGCTTGCCGGTTCGCTGCGCTGCTGCATGCACGCTCCATTGCGTATGTCTTTTGCACTGCTGACTGCACACTGTGCTGCCGCACAGCTGTACGTATTCCACCCAAAGCCGCACCCTGACCAACATCAACATGCCGACAACCTAGTTGCCTGCTTCAGCCCAACACAACAATCACTCACCTCTAGACAGCGTGAGGTCCCTCTCCTGCTTGCCAGTGGCTGCGCACAGCGCCGCTGCCTGCGCCCGCCACTGCGCCTGCTGCGCCTCCCAGCGCTCCAGCACGCGCTCGTCATGGCTCTGCCGGTCACAGTGCAGGTGAGCGCGTGTGAGGCCCCACACATGACAACAGCTGGATCCAACAAAATGCATGGCAGCTGCTGCGCCTCCCAGCACGCCATCAGTCGCTTGTGATGGCTCTGGACGTGCCTGCCGATGTAACTGCCAGCCACACTGCTGCAGCGCTAACTGGGAAGGATGCGTGTGCCTCTAGCACCGTCGTAATGACAAGCTGCTGTGCAGCACACCAGCAGGAGTGCAGCCTGCGGCCTCACCACCACGATTGAGTGCGCCTGCTGAGCAGCTGGCCAGCTGGCAACAACATGCTCACAGGAAACGATCACACAAGAGCAGAGACGCGATTTGCCTGCCACACCACTTACCAGGCACACTGCTGCAGCGTCAACCAGGGAGAGCACATGATGCTAGCTCCCTTTGTGAAACATGTGAGTCTGGCACAGAGCCGAAGCAGTATGGTTGATAGCGCCTCACCTCTACGATGGAGTCCATGACTGTGCGCCTGCTCAGCAGCTGGCCAGGCGCCGGTGCTGCCTTGCCTGCTGTCCTGTGCAGCTGCTGCTGCTGCTGTGTGGTGCCAGGCGCTGGCACAGCACTCAGCCAGGCAGCAGTGCTGCTTGCAGGAACGCTGGTGCTGCTGTGGCTGCTGTAGTGAGCGCTGCTGTTGTTCAGGAGGCCGCTTCCTGCAAGCCCGGCAGGGTTGGCAGCACTGCTTGTGCTGCTTGCGAGAGTGTGCTGCTGCTGTGTCCTGCGAGTGTGATTGAGCGTCATGTGATGGACTGCTGACTCCCTGCAGCAGCAGAGCACATGAATCAGCCAACATCCACATCTTCAGGTACACCTTGCTAACTATTTGCCAACTGCAATCCTGCAAGCAGAACAGGACAGTGCTGCAGCCCAGCTGGGTGTGGCGGGCCTCCTGCAAGCAGCTGCATGCCCTGCTAAGACCAAACCGCACTGTTTTCACTGCAGCAAAAAAACCCTCGTAGTAATGGCTCACCTCTGGTCTGTAAGCTCCTTGTACAAAGCAACAACACACATCCCCTTCTCATTCCCAAGCAGCTGCGCAGCTGCCCAGACATCTGATGGCATGCTCTCAATCGCTGCAGGGTCCAGTGATGCTAGTCCTTCACTAGCTTGTCCTCCGGGCCCTCTATTCTGGTCATTCTCCCCCAGCTCAGCAGCCTGGGCCTCCTGAGCTGCTTGCTGCTGCTCCAGAGCCTGCTGATACTGTGCTGCATCCCCCAGAACCTGGTGTGGACGGAACCGCCTGGTGTCTATCATCTTGAACTAGCTATCAAGTAACCAGAATAAACAGTGGTGGTTTCCGAGCCTTGCAAGGCGTCTAAACACAAAGCGAACGCATGTCGACAGTCAGCTTTATGCAGTGCAGTCGATGCTAGCCCAGAGGGCACAAGGCAGCCTTACCGATAAAGTCAAAGCGATTCGATCAACATGACGTGCAGTCAAGAGGTCACACAGAACTAGGGTTGTGGTTGAGAATCGACACAACACACGGGCGTCATTGCCATCAGATATCGACGATGAGAAATATTTCATTCATTTAATTCAGTGGTTAACTGTAAGTGCAAGCAAGACCAATCCTCCCCACATATACTGCTCCTTTGCTGTACTGCTCAATCATCGTTCTTCACTCCCTTGCTACATTCCCTACATATACCCCGTTGCTCGTGAATAGAGCTTGTAGGTGACGCTTCTGGTTGTAGCAGGGTGTACCGTTCACAGCAGCAGCCTGCAGCAGCAGACAGCACCATGGCCACGCGCTCTGCCCAATGGCACCAGAGCTACAACCCTGTGACACACACAGGCCAAGGAGAACCAGCCCAGGACCGTCCAAGTGGCGTAAAGATAACACCCAAGCCAGCTACGCAGACCAGCAACTTGGTTGGAGCCGCTTGCGTGCCTGCTGAGCCTTCGCCTGGCAGCTGCATATCTCCAACAGCACAGGTGAGCAGCGTATGATGCTGCCGGCACATATGCGTCTGCTGCTTGTAATGACGAAGCCATAGATGCATATGCTACTTCAAAAAGTTATGGCTGCTAGGGGCATTAGCCGGGCATCAGCTGTATGCTTCAGCAACAGCGCTGCAGCCGCAGCTGCTGGTTGCTCTGCACGCGGCATGCGCCATCGTCGACAGTGCACATACCGCAGTCCTGACCCTACTATGCAAATTCTGCATGCTGCTGCTGCCTGCTCTGCAAACTTCCTCTGCCCATGCCAAGCCCAGCCCAGCCATGGTGGGCCACCTCACCCGCACTGAGTGTGAGCTAAATCAACAAGTATGTGCTACTCTCACTGCTTGTCCTGCAGGCTTCCCCTACTCACGCCAAGCCCAGCCCAGCCAGGGTGGACCACCTCACAGGACAATGTTGTAACACCAAGTAACATATGATTGCTGTGTGTGCATGCATCCTGCAGGCCTCCCCTACTCACGCCAAGCCTAGCCCAGCTAGGGTGGACCACCTAACAGGCGGGGGCTGCACACCCAGCAGCAGCGCTGAAGCAGAGGGCGGCAGCAGCAGCCCTGGTAGGCAGCACGGCAGCGGCAGGGCCTCACCCAAGGTGGGTTGGGGTGGTAGGGAGGCTACTGCCTCCAGCTGCTGTGGTCCCAGCGACACTCATGCCACATACATTTTGCCACATGCAGCACGGCAGCGGCAGGGCCTCACCCAAGGTGGGGCTTGTAGCAGCTGCCAGCAGCTGTCGCTGCACAAGCAAAAGATTGCGGCGTTATTGCCTGCGGCAAGCACGCATGCTGCAGTCCCTTCTCCCAGGAAGCTGGGCAGCATACTGGCAGAGTGCAGCGCGTGGCCTGAGAGTACTGATCATGTTGACACCAACGTCGCTGACGCTGCTGCTGCCGCTGCTGCTGCAGCAGGTGAATCTGCGTGCCGCAGTCGACCACATGCATAGCGGCGACCATGCTGATAGCAACGCTGCTGCTGCTGCTGCTGCTGCTGCTGCTGACACCCATGTTGCTGCTGCCACCCCTGCCTCTGCTGCTGCTGCAGGTGAACCTGCGTGCCGCAGTCGACCACATGCATGGCGGCGCGTGCGCGGTGCAGACAGTGCACGAGGTGGCCACAGCAGACGCGCCGCTGCCGCAGGTGGCGCGCGGCATGACCACCAAGCTCACCAAGGACAGGATGGTGAGCATATCCTTTTATAACACATCCTGCATTAGCGTGTGTCACCCTGCATTTCAAACTTTGAACTTTTACTTCGGAAGTAACACAGCAGTATGTGGCACGGGGCATGACCACCAAGCTCCCAGAAGACAGGATGGTGAGCATATGCCGTTGATAGCGTGCATTATCGTGCTATATCTTTCCCTTCAAGTGAAGCAGCAGTAGGTGGCGCGCGGCATGACCACCAAGCTCACCAAGGGCAGGATGGTGCGTGCGCACATCCAGCTGCTTGCTGCTGTATGAGAATTTTACTCAACATCTGACAGTTCTTCTAGTTGTTGTCCCTGCCTGCTGCTGTTGAAGTGTCTGGGCACCTAGAAATGTTGCTTCCCTGTGTGCAACACTGTCGCACCTTTGCTGCCGCAGCTGGTGCAGCAGGCTCGCGAGCACATGCTGCTACTGCTTGGATTCGTTACTAACAGTGTTTCTGCACTGTCTGCAACATTCCCTCATCTTTGCTGCTGCAGCTGGCCCAGCAGGCGCGTGAGCACATGCACAGCAGCAGGCTGTACGACCTGGGCAAAGGTTACACACCAGTGCTGCTGACAGGAGCAGGCAGTGCCAGCGGCAGTCCCAGGGAGGCGGGTGCTTGATGCAGATGATACTGTTAAAATAGGGGCAGCAGCAGCGGCGGCGGCAGCAGGAGCAGCAGCAGCAGCAGGCTGTACGACTTGGGCAAGGGCTACACGCCAGTGATACTGACAGGGGCGGGCGGCAGTGCCAGCGGCAGCCATAGGGCAGCAGTGACAGCCCTCGGGAGGCCGGCACATGACAAGGCTGGTAGTGATGAATGAAAGGAATCAGCAGTATTTGGCAACAGCAGCTGCGGCAGCAGCAGCAGTTGCATGTACACCCCGGGCTAGGGCTACACGTGCGCGACAGTGCCACTGGCAGGGGCAAGCAGCAGCAGCTGGAGCCCCCAGGGAGGCTGCCACTGCAGTGTCAATGGCAGGGGCGCCCAGCTGGCGTGCTTATGTATAACTGGGATAGGCAGCCTGCTGTCCAAGGCGCGGGCGTGTGTGCCATTGACACATCGCATGTTGCTATGGTGCCGTGATGCTGGACAGCCGTGTGTGCATGGACAGCCCGCTAGGAGCGCTGGGGGACCTTGGGCAGGGGGTCTCCTGGACCAGCAATGCATGAAGGTGCGCAGAATCTGCATTTTTCATGCTGGACTGTCCATCTACATGGCTGGAAAGCCAGCTTGCAGCTGTTGGGCCCTTCAAGCCTGCTAGATGTACCAGGGCATCGTTGCCCTTGACATTTTGAGGAGCTTGCGGCTGCAGCGGCCTTTTCGATGCTTTGCCAGCTCAACGTACGCTGTACAGGTGGTATTTAGCACACGCGTTCAACAGCTGACGGCGGCCGTCAGGAATCGCAGCAGTGCCAGCGACAGCAGCAGTTGTGTGGTGCCACTATGCACACACCTCTCCGTGGGATATGGAAACCACGACGGCAGTGCCAATCATGTGCTTGAGAGCTGTGTAGAAGTTCTCACTGAGCAGCCGTTGGAAGTTTGTCGACTGTTGACCACTATCCGTCATTGACCACTATCCGTCAGCACAGCCTGGTGTTGCTGGCAGCCTGTGCAAACCACACTCGAGTCATATCAGGCGTCCCACCAATGTTGCTATATTGGCAGCCTATAGGCTGCCTGCCGTGTTTCTGTGTGAGGTGTCACTATGATGCGGTGGCGGCTGGCCTGTCTGAGTCAGAGGAGTGCGCACAATGAGGCAGCAATGCAAGGTTCGAAATGAACCTGAGATGATTGGATTTCTCCCGGCTGAATCTAGTGCTTCAGAGACTGAGTACTCAGAGCTTGTTGAGGTCTCCGACGCGTACGCTTAGTGTCTGTGTTTCTGTTTAGGATTTATTTGGACACAGGCAGCAATGCAAGCAAGCACAACACAGTACATCGACAGTGCTACATCGCTGTGACAGCCTGCAGCCCGGCACAGTCTGCGACTATGCAGCTGCGTGCTGCAGCGGAAAGGTACGAGTTTGGCCCTCGAGGAACAAACGTGCTCCCAGTAGCCCGCCCTAGACAGAGGACAAGCATTGCATGCGCCCATCACCGCATTCAAAGCAGCCCCATGCCGCCTGGAATTTCTGCTGAAGTTCAGCAAGCAGATGCTTCGTCAATGAGGGTGAAGTTCACCCAGCAGCTGCGCAAGCTACTCATGCGTGCATACAGCGCTCGGCGCCTTCCATGCAGATTCAAGTATGTTTGATAGACCAAGAAGTGCGAATGACGCACTCAGAAACCCTCGCGGTTGTCGATTGCCACGCGCCCGCACGGAGTAGCGGGAGCATGATACTTTGCCACCAACAAAACATCAGGCTCAGCCAACGGGCTGTTGATGTGCCCTGCATACCCTTCCAAGCATCATTACAGGCAGCAGCAGCTGATCTGCCAGCACTGCCATTCCAACGCGTCCATCACTCTCTGTTCACACCAATGACCATAGTTGCACGAAACGTTTCGTTTGAAACGAAACGTTTCGTTTCTAAACGCGTTTAAAACGCCAGTGCCTGGACTGAAACGCTGCTGAAACGCTGCTGAAACGCCATGTCACAGTATGCACTCTAGAGGCATGTAGAGGCCAGTTACATCAATTCTTTGCATTTTTATTGTTTGTAAATGATCAATACTAGTCTTTATAGTAATTAATTGACCCCAGAACTGTGCCTGCCGGGCTTGGAGGGCTGCCAAGGCACGGCAGCAGGCTTGACTAGTTGACAGCAGTACTGCTGTACTAGTACAGCTCCAACACTTGAACATACTTGGCGATCGTCGCACGACAGCTCTTCGCCACCATGGCCCCACCGCTGAAGGAGTGATCACAGTGTTTGCATACAACTTTGCTGTAGTTGTTTCTTTCCTCTAGCTTGCAAGCTACAATTGTCAACATTCTGCCAGGCTATGGTAGCCTGATCAGTGGTCTTCTTGCCCATATCGGTGACTGATAGGAGAACAACAAGTATTCAAATACCAGCAAAGATATACAGTAAATGTTTTGAAGAGCCCTGAGTACCTGAACGGGCCGCTAGGCCGAGTAACGAGGGGTTCTGCATTCAAACGCCTGAGCCCCACTAGAGCTGCCGTTTAGATACAGCGTTTCACACTGAAGGCGTTTAAAACGCACGTTTTAAACGTTTCGTTTCGTTTCATAAACAGCCGGACCCCACGTTTCGTGCAACTATGCCAATGACTCTGCGCCAAAAGCAGGAGATCATTCAATGGCATGAATGACTCAATCAGGCGGCCAAACCTCATCATTGCATCCCAACATCATTGCATCCCAACAAGTTATGCAGCTGCCTAAAATGTACTGAGTACCAACCACAAATCCGCCTTGTTGGCAAGGTTTCAAGCAGCCTGAACTGCAAGAGCTGCGACAGCTTCATCCATCACTCCAAAAGTACACTCCGAGGGCCCCTCAGGGGGCAGCAATCACAACCGCGCCCGCGTCAGGCGCCAACGCATGCACCAACAGCCGTCGCCTCGCACCCTCTACTGCTGCTGCCAGCAATGCCACCGGCCAAGCCACTGTTCTATTTGTATGATACATGCCCGGCAGCAGCTTCAATCTGCCTTGATACCCTTTGAGCAACATGCCACGCCAGGTGCTCACATGCTTTGAAGCAACCCACACTGCACTGCTGAGCAGCACAGCACTGCTTCCTGGCTACTGGGGATTCAGGATCCATCAGACATGCGCACAACCAAAATAACTAAGGCACTGCACTAAACCATACTCATCCTCAGCACCCGCAGGCATCAACAGGGTGCTAAAGATGCTCAAAAACCCAGAAGCCACCCCAGCCGACAGCCCATACGGCAGCTGTGCCGTGCCAGCCACTGCTGCTGCTGCTGCTGCTGCTGCTGCTGCTGCCAGCAAACCAACCGCCACACTGCCACATAACATACAAATGATGTGCCGCATCACTCCTGGCAGCAGCTGCTGCCAACAACACCAGCCTGCTGCTGCTCCCCCGTCTTACTTCTGCCTGCCGACACCTCAACCCCGTCAGGAATGACAACAAACCAGTAGATGCACCAGCCCCCAAGCGTCATCGGAGCCACCAGCCAAGAGCGCCGCGCCACCATCAACGGCAAACCGTTTGCGTGGGCCGCGCTGCCAGCAACAGCTGCACAGAAACAAAGCATAATGCGCCACATCACTTTTGGCAGCAGCTGCTGCCCACAATGCCAGCCTGCTGCTGCTCTTCTCTGTTACCCGTCTTACTTCTGCCTGCCGACACCTCAACCCCCTCAGGCATGGCCACAAACCAGTAGATGCCCCAACCCCCAAGCGCCACACCCGCCACCAACCCATACGGCAGCAGCGCCGCACCCGGGCTGTTAAACCCCACCGCAGCCCCCCACAAAACCCCACCCAGGCCAGGGCCTAAACCCCGAGCCAGGCTTGCCAGGGACTGCCCCACCCCATTCACTTGGCCTAGCTGCTGCGGTGGAGGCAGAGCATTGACGAGGATCATGCTGCTGGTGAAAGCTGAGCAGCCGGCTACTGCCTTGAGCAGCATTGTGAAGTAGAAAAGGACCCAGGCGATAGTCCCTATCCCACTGCTGCTGCTGCTGGAGGCCGGCCCTGCTACTGCTGCGCTGCTGCTTGCTATGTGATTGATTATAGGCTCTTCCTGTTGCTGATAAGAGTGCTGATAAGAGTGTAGAGCATGGCGTGGCACTGCAAATCGCACACATGGGATGGCGATTGACACCACAGCAGCCAGCAGAAGGCCTGCTCGCGCCACTGGCAGCATTCCAAAGGCCTGTTGCAGCCTTGGGTACGCGAGGAGGCTGAAGGACATCAGGCAGAGGCCACCAAAGGCAAGTGGGCCGGCTAGCTGCACTTCCGGCAGAGAGAGGCCACCTGTGAGGCCAGCACCAGATGAGCAGACAGCAAGCAGGCACAACAGTCAGTGGGTTGTGGTGTAAGATGTCTAGCAGTGGCTTCAATCGGCCCGTTGCAGCCTTGAGTAAGCGAGGAGGCTGAAAGCCGTGAGGCAGAGGCCAGCAAAGGCAAGTTGGCCTGCCAGCTGCACTTCAGGGAGTGACAGGCCGCCTGTGCGGACAGCACCAGATGAGCAGACAGCGCGCAAGGACAACAGTCAGCGATTACAAAGTGAGAATATCTAGAAGTGGTTGTTGAAGGCCCGTTGCAGCCTTGGGTACGCGAGGAGGCTGAAATCCATCAGGCAGAGGCCACCAAAGGCCAGGGGGCCTGCCAGCTGTACTTCAGGCAGGGAGAGGCCGCCTGCATTGACAGCAAAACAAGCAGACAGCGGGCAGGCAAGATAGTCAGCGGTTGTTATGTGATTGTCTAGCAGTGGTTTCCAAAGGCCCGTTGCAGCCTTGGGTAAGCGAGGAGGCTGAAGGCCATGAGGCAGAGGCCGCCAAAGGCAAGCGGGCCCGCCAGCTGCACTTCTGGCAGAGAGAGGCCGCCTGCAATGACAGCAAAACGATGAGCAGACAGCAAGCAAGCACAACAGTCAGTGGTATTGGATTCAAAGGATTCTAGCAGTGGTTTCTATAGGCCCGTTGCAGCCTTGAGTAAGCGAGGAGGCTGAAAGCCATCAGGCAGAGGCCACCAAAGGCCAGGGGGCTGGCTAGCTGCACTTCTGGGAGTGAGAGGCCGCCTGCAATGACAGCAAAACGATGAGCAGACAGCGAGCAGGCACAACAGTCAGTGGATTGGATTCAAAGGATTCTAGCAGTGGTTTCCATAGGCCCGTTGCAGCCTTGAGTAAGCGAGGAGGCTGAAAGCCATCAGGCAGAGGCCACCAAAGGCCAGGGGGCTGGCTAGCTGCACTTCTGGGAGTGAGAGGCCGCCTGCAATGACAGCAAAACGATGAGCAGACAGCGAGCAGGCACAACAGTCAGTGGATTGGATTCAAAGGATTCTAGCAGTGGTTTCCATAGGCCCGTTGCAGCCTTGAGTAAGCGAGGAGGCTGAAAGCCATCAGGCAGAGGCCACCAAAGGCCAGGGGGCTGGCTAGCTGCACTTCTGGGAGTGAGAGGCCGCCTGCAATGACAGCAAAACGATGAGCAGACAGCGAGCAGGCACAACAGTCAGTGAGTTGTGGTGTGAGATGTCTAGTAGTGGTTCCAAAGGCCCCTTGCAGCCTTGGGTAAGCGAGGAGGCTGATGGCCATGAGGCAGAGGCCACCAAAGGCCAGGGGGCCGGCCAGCTGCACTTCTGGGAGAGAGAGGCCGCCTGTAATGACAGCAAGAAAGATGAGCAGACAGCAAGCAGGCACATTTGAATAAACGTCAGACAGTGGTTTGGATGTAAAAGTGTCTAGCAGTGGTTCCAAAGGCCCCTTGCAGCCTTGGGTACGCGAGGAGGCTGAAGGCCATCAGGCAGAGGCCACCAAAGGCAAGCGGGCCGGCCAGCTGCACTTACAGCAGAGAGAGACCGCCTGCTGGGTTTTTCTTATGTACAAACAGCACAGCACGTGCAAAGCGGGGATCCGGCAGGACTTGAAGGTGTGCTCGGGGGTGCAGATAGCATGTTGTGAAAGGGCGGGCGCTGCAGGCTCTTTTTGAAAGAATAAATCTAGCCCTCACCGTGCGCTAAAGGTGCCGAGGCGAACATGGGTGTAAGTTCATCCAGTGCGCAGAATAGCAGGCAGGTGGCGCCATAGCCAGCCAGCGCCAGCAGCACCGGACGCTGCGTGTACCAGGGCGCATCTTGCTGCTGCTCCTGCTGCTGCTGGCGCGGCGGCTGCTTGCCAGAGCCCGGTTGTGGCTTTCCAACGTCATGCTGCTGCTGCTGCTGCTGCTGCTGCTGCTGTTGATCTTGCAGCAGCTGCTGGTCGTCACTAGCCGATGCCAGCAAGTCTGAGCCTGATGATGACCTGAGGCTGTTGCCTGATGATGACCTGAGGCTGTTGCCTGATGATGACCTGAGGCTGTTGCCTGTCCCGAGCAACGCTGAGCCCTCATGTTGCAAGGGCGCCATTTCCAGCACTACCCCTTGCTGCTGCTGCTCCTGCTGCTGCTGCTGTTGCTGCTGTTCCAGCTTGCTGTATGCTGCGCCCCCACTGCTGCCGCTGCTGTTGAAGCTGCGCAGCAGCCAGGCACTATCCCACCGCGGCAGCAACCTGCTGCTGCTGCTGCTGCTGCTGCTGCTGCTGCTTTGCACTTGCAGCTGCTGTTGTGGGATTGATGCCAGCTGCATGCTGCTGGCTGACTCAGCATGCTGCAATGCCCGCTGCTGCTGCTGCTGCTGCTGCTGCTGCTGCTGGCTGGCCTTCCTGGTGGCACTGCTGCTCCTGCCGCCGGTGCATATGAAGCTGTCTGTTGGCTGCAGCAACCCCCTAGGTGTATTATGCACACCTCGCTGCTGCTGCTGCTGCTGTTGCAAGATGCCAGCAGCACTGCCGCCACTAGTGCTGCTGCTGCTGCCATTGATGAAGCTGTCAGTTGGCAGCAGCAGCAGCAGCCCCTCCTCTGCCTGGCTGAGCACGAAGGGGCCGTGGTCACCCACAGCGCCAGCAGCACTGCTGCCGCTGCTGCTGCTACTGGCGGGCGCATGTGCGTCTACATGTGCTGCTGCTTCTGCTGCCATGTAAGGGCCTGTCGTCAAGGGTGGCAGCGCTGCTGGAAATGAAACAGTGGCATGTGGTGAGCTGCGGCCTGCATCTGTCATAGCAACGCTGCTGCTGCTGATTGCTTGCAAGCCCATCTTGCTGCTGCCGCTGGTGCTCAGCAAGCGACGGTACTGCTGCTGCTGCTGCTGCTGCTGCTCCTGCTTTGATCCCAGCGTCATAGCTGCTGTGATGCGGCTGCGGAGGGTAGCAAGCCTATTGCTCAAACCTGTCTTGTTCGCGCTGCAATCCACACAGTCCACAGTGGTGTAGCTGTACTGCTGCTGCTGCTGCCGCTGCTGCCGTGCTGCCACAATTGCTGGCAGGGTCTCCTCCAGCAGCCAGCAGTTGAGCAGCAGTGAAAGCAGGGAAAAGGCGGCTGCCACAGCACAGGGCAGCAGGTATGGCCTGCGGCAGCAGCAGCAGCAGCAGCAGCAGCAGCAGCAGCAAGCAGAAGCCGTAAGGGCCACATGTGCAAGCGGCTCCAAACTACTGCAGACTGTGCAAACGCCCCACCCACCTAGCTTGCAGCAGGCCATCTGCAGCACAGCTCATTGTCCAAAGGCCATGACAAGCAGGGCTGTGCCAGGGCAAGCCGCCAATTGCTGTGCCAGCCACACAGCCCAGGCCCCACGCTAGCACCAGGCACTACATGTAGTTGTTGTACAACAACCGGCAAAATCACTGCAGATCGTGCATCCATGCACCCACCTGACTCGCAGCAGGCCATCTGCACTGCACCCCGCCATGCTTGGCCAGCTGCTGCAGGGCTGAGCCAGTAAGCCTCCAATTGTTGGCCCCGCAATGCAGCCCAAGCAAGGCTCACGTAGGACATGACAGCAACCCAACACACAACCTGAGCTAGACTGCTACCAAACATACAAACAGCAGCTGGAAAAATCCGCGCACCTGACACGCAGCAAGCCGTCAGTACTGCACCCAGCCATGCCAGGCCAGCTGGCACAAGGCTGAGCCAGCAGGCCTCCAATTGTTGGCCCGGCAATGCAGCCTAGGCCCCATGCGAGGCTCATGTAGGACATGGCACGGCCTTGTGTGAGGGGGTCACAGGACTCCCCAATCATGCACTTCCAGGCACTGCAGCAGCAGCAGCAGCAGCAGCAGCAGCAGAAAGCTAAGCAGGTGCGAGGCTTATGTAGGACATGACATGACCTTGTGTTGGCAGGTCACACGACTCCCCAATCATGCACTTCCAGGCGCTGCTGCGGCGGCAGCAGCAGCAGCAGCAGCAGCAGCAGCAGCAGCAGCAGCAGCAGCAGCAGAATGATAAGCAGGTGCGAGGCTCATGTAGGACATGACACGGCCTTGTTTGAGGGCGTCACAGCACTCGCCAATCATGCCGCGGCTCACACAATGATGCTGTTTCAATGTCCTGCTGCTGCCGTATGTGCTGCTGCTGCTAAGGCCTAGTTCCTCGCCAGGCAGCTACACCAAATACGAGAGGCAAACATACACAACCTACTGCAGCACTCACACGATGATGCCGTTGAGCAGCCCTGCTGCTGCCCTGGACGCGGCTGCTGAGGCGTAACTACCAGCTGCACCGAACCACAGCAGCCCAGCAGCGCTTGCGGCTGAGCCCAGCAGCATGATAGGCTGTACAGCACAGTAGCAGCAGCAGCAGCAGCAGCAGCAGAGGCAGCACGGTAAAGTGACATCAGCAAGGAGTGATGACAGAGAAAGAGAAGATCAGCTGCGCAGCGCTCGCAGCAAGATAGGCTGCGCAGTTGCCCAACGCAGGGAAAGGTCCAGCACGTTGCCGCAAACGGCAAACGCAGTAACAAACCACAGCGGCCCGGCGGCAGTGGCGCCTGTACCCCAAGCCCCACCTTGCGCCCTATTTAGTTTGAGGCCAGGCCCCAGGCGTAGCTGGAGGTGAAGTGGCACTGCTGCTGCTGCTGCTGCCCATTGCGGCTGCCCACTGCTATGCAGTGCTGGCCACACGCGACTGTGACGTATGCAAGCCAGCATCAATCTATATTTTGCTGTTCTCACCTTGCATCCTATTCGATTGGAGGCCAGGCCCAATGCATAGCTGGTGGTGAACCTGCTGATTGTGTTGAGGGTTGAAGGTTCAGCACTACAAACCCCCAACAGACCCTCACCCTCACCTTCCGCCCTATCCTGTTTGAGGCCAGGCCCCAGGCGTAGCTGGTGGTGAACTGGCTCAGGCTGTACACGGCGGCCTGGCAGCAGCAGCAGCAGCAGCAGCAGCAGCAGCAGCAGCAGCAACCTTGTTAGGCATAGCATTTGGCAACTTAGCATCTGCTGCAGCAGGCGCATCAAGCTTGCAGGACACTGAGCAGCATGACAATGGCAGCTTGGCACAGCAGCCCATCTGGTTGTGAATTGGCTCAGGCTGTACACCGCGGCCTGGCAGCAGCAGCAGCAGCAGCAGCAGCACATTGGCCAGCACAGCCGGTGGTGGCCTGGCAGATGCTTCGGCTGGGCAGGTTGCTTGCAGGAGTCTGGCTGGCATGTCAAACGCAGCTTGGCCCAGCAGCTAATCACAGCAATGGCTGCTCCGTCCGTGACTGGGCTGCCTTTTACAGCGCCCGTCAACGCTGGCTGCTGCTGTGCCTGCAGGGCACATCTCTGGACCCATGTGTTGAGCTACCTTGATAGCACAGGACCTCAGAGACCACCTCGGCACAACCCAAAACAAAACACATCAGGGCAGCCCATCCAAGCAACAGCAGCAGGCAGCAGGCAGCTCACCAGCGCCCCAGTCAGCTGCCCCACCAGCTGCTCATCAACGCCAGCTGCTGCTGCACCATGTCCTCCGCCCTGTGCAGCTGCTGGCCTTGCAGAAAGGTGCATTTGTGGTGCTGCTGCTGCTGCTGCAGGAAGCCGCGCACCATGTAGACGGCTATGGTGAAGGGCATGGTCAGCATCACCACCATGGCTCACCCTTCACACAAACAGCAAAACCGCAACATCCCTGCCAGAGAAACCCACAAAGCAACATGCACACTGACAGCAGCAGCAGTGCTCACCAGCGCTCCTGTCAGCTGCCCCACCAACTGCTCATCCACAGCAACCCACAGAAACATGTCCACATCAAAACCAAAGCAACAGGCACACAACAGCTGCCGCATCACTCACCAGCGCTCCCGTCAGCTGCCCCACCAACTGCTCATCAACGCCAGCTGCAACTGCTGCACCATGTCCTCCTCCGCCCTGCTGCAGCTGCTGGCCTTGCAGGAATGCACCTTCGTAGCGCTGCTGCTGCTGCAGGAAGCCGCGCACCATGTACACAGCTATGGTGAAGGGCATGGTCAGCATGACGCCCTGGCAGCCGTTGGTGACACTGCAGCAGCAGCAGCAGCAGCAGCAGCAGCAGCAGCAGCAGCAGCAGCAGCAGCAGCAGCAGCAGCAGCAGCAGGCGCATGCGGCAGGGTCAGCATCACACCCTGGCAGCGGTGGCCACTGGGCACAGCTGCAAGGAATGAAAAAATCGACAGGATCGACAGGGGAGATCAAGGCAGAGTTTGTTGACATTGCAGAGTGCGGGTTTGTGTGAGTGGGGTTATGGTGAATGCAAGAGACTGGTGCCAAACGCGCAGAACAGGAGAGCTCAGCTGCTGTGCAACATTATGCTGAGTGTGCCTGCAGCATGGGCCCACAGGAGCCCAACTAGCTGTCAGACAAGTGTTTAAGTGTGGCATTATCCAGCTTAAGAACGACTGTGGATCAGGACAGGTCTGTCTGCTGGCTGTTGGGGATGCTGGTGGCGGTGCTGCTGTGCAACATTATGCTGAGTGTGCCTGCAGCATGGGCTTACTTGAGCCTCATGAGCTGACAAAACAACCAAACGATTTGAATGCCGTCTTGTGCAGCCGATATAACGGCTGTGAGTCAGGCCAAGTCTGTCTACTGGCTATTGTGAGTGTTGGTGGTGCTGCTGCTGCTGCTGTCATGCATGCTACTCCTGTCTTAGCCTGTGTGCCAATCCAACACCGTAATGGTGTATGCAGAGCCACTGCATGCCACATACAAACTAAGGATCAAGCCGCAAGCTCTGCAAGTCACACATCAAGCAGCGAAAGTGCACAAGCCTGCTGCTGTACTGCCCATCATGCTGCTTACGTGTAAGCCAGAAGCTGCCTCAAAGGGATCCCGCGATGCATCGTCATTGTTGATTATTCCGTAGCGCTTTGAATGATATATCTGCTACATGTGGCGATCGCTGTGGGCAGCAGGCTGGGTCCAGAACGAAAGAAAACCTCACAGTTCCAGAACTGGATTCGAAACTGCAGCTGAGCTGCAGCCAGCTGGCGAGCAATCAATCATTGCAGGTTGCAGACAATATCTGGCAACAGCAGAAGCGGGTGATATCGGCCACCACACACGCACATGCGCCTAGGTGGCAGGGTCAAGGCCACACCCAGGATGCAACTGGGGTTTGGCTTGGAACCCGAATCCTAAGAACCTGCGTTTGCACACTCTCCTGCCCATCAATGCTAGCATTTACAGTTGCAAGCCAGCATTCATGCACATTTTGGCATGGTACCATACTCCGGTACTCATGATCAGCAGCAGGATCAGCAGGACCACCAGCGCTGGCTGCAACTGGGGGTTGGCTCGTACCCCAATCAGCGTGAACCGATAAGCTGTGGACGTACTACGGTAGTTCATTGCTGCTCCATGAGCCATGACGCTGCCAGCGTGTGTATGAGTCACACACAGATGACTTCGTTGTATCACGCCTCATGCATGCTTGCCATGCGGCTGGCTTGCTGGCTGCGGCGGCCGCCGCAACAGTGTTGCTGCTGGAGCAGGCAGTGACAGCGGCTGTCACCACAACAGTGGTGGTTCTGGCACTTGCTTCTTACACTATTGTTGCCATGGTGGAAGTCGGCCACACTGCTGCAGTATGTGGCCACCTGGTCCATGGACCGTCTTTGTTGAAGTAATGTAACTGGTGACTGGTAACTGGTAACCCAACAACACCCCACCAGGGACGTTCAGCGCTGCCATTGCGTGATGCTGTCGCCAAGTTCTTGTCCACCAACCAGCCTTCTACACCCAAAGACTGCAAGCCTGAATTATGCACATTGAAGTTGCTGCCCGAGCATCAGCCCAGCTCAAGGCGTTCATCCGCAGTGTAACAACACAAATTTTCACTAAACCAGCAAGTAGTCAAAACTGCATTTGTCTGATCTGAAGGTCACAGGCTTTAGGGCATGCCCAAAATTATGTGTGAAAGTGAAGAGGTAGGTATATGCAACTTGATAATACGATGCAATACCAAGCAGTATCAAGTATCGCATCGCCGCGTGTCACACCAGCCTCATGTGCTCGTAGCAGATAGGGTGCTGCAGGCATGCAGCTGATTTGTAACTTCATAGCTGGTCAGAACAGCACAATAGATCAAGGGGCGTGCTCCTTGCAAGCCACCTGCCCGCCCCGCTGCATCAGCACCTCCACATTGCATGCTTCACATCCCTGCATCAACCTCAAACATTGCCACCTGCCCGCCCCGCTGCAACAACAACTCCATGCCACCTGCCCGCCCCGCTGCAACAACAGCTCCATGCCACCTGCCCGTCCCGCTGCAACAGCAGCTCCATGCCACCTTCCCCGCCCCGCTGCATCAGCAGCTCCATGCCACATGCCTCGCCCCGCTGCATCAGCAGCCTGGCTCTGCTGCACCTAGCGGCCTACCAGCAGCGCTGAAGCCAGCGCTGCCCTACTAAAGTGCTGTCAGCAGCTGCATGCACACGCTATGCGCTACACCACCAGCAGCCCAGCGCCACCCGCACCCGCCTATCCCCGCTCCATCTGCCGCCACACCTATCGCGTTGTGTGATCGCTGTAGCGGCCGCTCTAGCGCATTGAAGCCAGGGGCTGCTCTAGCCAGCGGTATGCTCAAGATGCGTGTGCCGCCCTGCTCATGTCCAGCAGTGAGCCTGCACGTGCAGCCCAATGCATCAGCAGACACATACCACCCACAGGTGTTTGCACAACAGCCCTATGCAGCACGCCTTGTCAGGCTGCATCAGCAGGCCCATGCCACCCATGAGTGGCTGCACAACAACCCTATGCAGCACCCACACCACCCGCTGCGCCTGGCGGCTACGCCTAATGCGCGGTGCGGTCGCTGAAGCGGCTGCTCCTAGCCAGGCGCTGCTGCTGCCAGCGGCCTGCTGGCGATGCTGAACCTGACCAGCGCATGTCCACCAGCGCTTGCGCTACCTCAGCTGATGAGACGCGCGGCAGCGCAGCAGTGGCAGCCATAGCAAGAACTGATGTTGCTGCTGCCGCTGACGTGTCGCGCACGCGGCGGTCGTCGCCTTCGTCTTCATCCGAATCCGATATGACGACCACCTCAAATGCTTCGCAGCGCTGGCGCTTGCGGCCGCTGGCCCCGGCAGCAGCAGGTGGAGCCGCCAAGCACTCAGCAGGGCCCATGCTTGCTGCCGAGGTCAGCACCGGCAGCGGCGCCGCAGCGCTTGCTTCTGCTGCTGCATATGCGCCGTTGCGATGCAGCAGCTCCCGCAGCTGCTGCTTGCTGAGGTCGCCAGGATCCAACTTGGCGGCAGCATCGCCCGCCGTTGCGGGGGCAGCCTCAGCAGCAGCATCCGCCGCCATCTCCTGCGCCGCCGCCTCTGGTGCGCCCCCTTGGCACAGCTGCCGCAGCAGCTGCAGCGTCACGGGACTGAACTGCGCCTGCCGGTACCGCCGCTGCCGCCGCTGCACAGCGTCTTTGTCCCACACCGTCCTGACCGGCAGCTCCTGCCCCGAGGGCAGCCGCGCCGTGCAGCACAGGCGCTGCCTATCCACCCACACCTCACCCACCACAGTCAGCGCTGCTGCAGTTGCTGCCGCGCCCTTTGCTGCTGCTGGCACCTCCACGCGCCGGCCGCCGATGTAGCAGAAGTCGCTGAACAGCGCGTCGGCAGCGTAAAATGAGATGGTGTAGCTGCGCTGCTGGCTCTCGCAGGGCATGAAGGTGATGGCGGCCGGCGATGTGGGCGTGACTGCGGTGCAATCGATCAGGGGCAGGTACACCTCGAAGTCCGGCAGGCGCTTCGGCATCGGCGCCCACGGCTCCCAGGGGTCCTCCATGTTCTCGTAGTGCGCTGTCACTGCGTCCAGCATCTGCATCAAAGCACAACAGAGGCAGAGTTGCGTTGTATTTGTTGGATTGTCAAATGCTCAACACCACGCAAGGGACCATTGGCTACGGGCGAGGAAACACGGGACATGGCTAGCTGCAGCACAAAGCAACATAACAGGAAATCAGAATTGGGGTGGCTCGGGTCGTCCAAGTGGGCCCGATTCCATGCAACAACCCCTCACAAGCAGCACCTCACCTGCTCCTGCGCAGCACGCTCCTCGGGGTCGCTTGTGACCAGGCAGCGCTTTAGCGTCTGCTGCAGGTACGCCACGCTGATGGGGTAGTCGGGATGCTGGCGCTCGGGATGCAGGCAGTGTCCCCTGCAGTGCATCGCGCAGCACATGCAGCACAGCGTAAGGCTGGCGTTTCAACAATGAGTGATTGAGCGAGTGGATGAGTGAGTGAGTGAGTGAGTGAGTGAGTGAGTGAGTGAGTGAGTGAGTGAGTGAGTGAGTGAGCGAGTGAGTGAGTGAGTGAGTGAGTGAGTGAGTGAGTGAGTGGCTAATAAACAAGCAGCTCTGCAGCTTCTGGGTGAGTTGGGCCTGAAGGCGGTGTGTGTGACCGAGTTGTTGCCCCATGGTGCCGTGCCCTCCACATGTATGCTTGTCTCTTAGGGCACAAATGGGGCCGTGCGCCCATCTTAGGCGTGGTTGTTTTGTGTCTTCAGTGTACAAATGTTTACCAATCAAATCAACTGCTTTTACTGGGCGCTGTGCTGCACTGCATGCGCTGGTGCATGGCACAGTACTGTGCCCAAACCCTAATGCTACACCCACTATGCACATGGAGCATGCATGCCGCGCGCAACATTATAGCAGCAACATCTGCACACTATTATTCTGCTAGTACCAGCACAGCCTTGCACCTGAAGGAGACCTTGGTGCAGATGTGCTGGCCAACAGGTGCGGTGACATACTGCACAAATGTACAGCGCATATGTACTGGCGAACGGGAGTTGAGACATGTAGCACATATGTACAGCACATATGTACTGGCCAACAGGTGTTGTGACATACAGCACATTTAGCACAGCCTCCCACCTGAAGGTGACCTTGGTGCAGATGTACTGGCCAACAGGCATCGTGACACGGCCCAGCTGCAGCGGCGCCTGCTCGCGCGCTGGCTGCTCGCCGCGCTGGCTCCTACGCTGCTCCAGCAGCTGCAGCGCGTATGCCGCAGCGCCCCGTGCAATCTGGGTGGAGCCGCCTCCCTGGCCCTTTGTGATGCGGACATCGCCCAGCACGGCGCTGCAGTGCGGACACACAAAGAGAGTTGCAGAGACACGCTGCACGCCGTGCATGTGGCACATGTATGGGTGACATGACGTGGTTGAAGGCTTGAAGAACATGCTGCATCAACAGCGCACGACGCAAGTAGTCGTGCGGTCTGCCCCAGTACACCTGCCATTCACTCATGAGTAGCTCACAGTTCTCAGCATGATCACCATGTGCATGACGTGGAGGCCATGCATCATGCCAGCACAACACGCAACTCTATGTTGTCAATGTTCGTGCTGCTGTAAGAGGACATCAATTAGTTGCATTGGCAAGCACTTGCATACCTGATGGCCTGCCTCACGCATGGCAGCTCCGAGCCCCCGCCCATCAGCACCACGTGCGTCACCTCGGCCGCCTGCACCTTGGCGACAGCCAGCGTGCTGCGGATGCTCTGCAGCACAGGCAAAACACAACATGATGCTGAGGATGCTGAGGATGGAAAAACAAAACAAAATTTGAACACAGCATGTTTGAAAGCCGCATCAGAAGAGTGGTGGTAACATGTGGGCGCTGCATCACACGCGCCAGCCAAAGTGCTTTTGCGTGTACGTACTTGTATGAAGGCATCCTTGAAGGCCGCCGCCGCCTCGTGCACCATGCGCCGTGTGATGACGATCTGCCCCAGGCACTCCCGGATCTCCTCGGAGTCCGTGATGCCCTCCCAGTCGTCCCAGGCATCATCTGCTGCCCCGCAGCGTGACAGCGCCTCCATGGCCCGCGTCACACCCCTCTGCAGCAGCAAGGCACACAACAACGCCACACGTGATACGTTGAGTGGTTGAAGACAACGCAGTCACACATTGTGGCCGTCCAGGCATCATATGCTGCTCAGCCGCGTGACAGCGCCTCCATGGCCCGCGTCACACCCCTCTGCAGCAGCAAGGCACACACCGGCTCCAGAAGTGATAACCAAGGTTCACATCCCAACTTGCTCCGAACAAAACCACGCCACCCTGCCCAGCACTGCTAAGGCATCTGTGAGTAGCATCTCCCAAGCCACCCTGACCAGCACCCCTCTGCGCAAATAGACTAGCACGTGCTCAGGCTGACAAGGCACCCTGACCACTTTTCCAAGCACCTCTGCCAGTACACCCACCAAGAGCTGCTTCAAGGCACTAAGAGATACTGCCAGCACACATCTGTACGAAACAGCGTGTTGCACTCACCCATAACTGGTCTGCAAACTGCAGTGGCACCTCCACTGCCCAGACTCGCATGTCCCCTAGGCATCCTCACCCAAATCCCCTAGTCAACCTACCCCGCACCTCCTGATTTGGCGACCAGACTAGCATCTGCTGAGGCTCTCAAGGCACCCAAACAGCACCTTTTAGCTAAACCTATAGCCACCCTGGCCAGCACATCCATCCACTGTTGATCGCAAGACGCACAGTTCTCGCCCACAACACATGCCATGCAAGCATATGCCTGCCCAAGCAACACATGCTGCCGTGCAAAACACACACAACAAAAGAAAGCAACGCATGCTGCCGGCAACACATGTCTTGCACTCACCCAGAACTGGTTTGCAAACTCCAGTGGCACCTCCACGCCTGCCTCTGCCAGCACCCTGTTTAGCAGCGCCTTCTTCACATCCGCAGCCCCCAGGTGCGAGTTGCCGTGCGCGCCCAGCACCCGCATAGCCCTGCGTCCGCCCGCAGAGGGCTGGTGCTCGGTGGTCATCAGGCAGCAGTCGGTGGTGCCGTCACCTTGTGGCAGAACACAACAGAGGCAAGCAAGTCGCAGGGTTGTAGAGGTTGGGCGGAATGCTGCATCATTGCAACATACAACGCAATCATTTGTGCTAGGTATGTGCAAGATGCATTCGGACCTTTGCATGTTGCAGTCTACGACGGCCGGCAGTTTGGTGTGAACATCATAGATTTCCAGAACTGATGGCTGAATGACCTAATACAACAATAATCAATATACGATGGCGTTAATTGATATGGCTGGATAACGCTTGCTGGATAGGTAATTTGACGATGAGTTATAAACGAAAACAGGGGATTCAACAAACATCGGGTGCGGCACCTAAGCATAAAACATTTGGGTTGAACAAGTGATGAGGTCATCAATGAGTGCAGCGGATTTCAGAGTTCAGCACTCACCTACATCCACATGTCACAGTTTAGTACTCACCCACATGTAACAGTTTGGCAGTTTGGCAGTCACCCACATGTCACAGTTTGGCACTCACCCACATCCATGCCCAGGTGCACGTGCTCTTGTTGCTGCTCGCCCTCCGCACCAGCGTCACCCATAGGGCACATGTCGGGCGCTGCTGCGAAGTGGTCACACATCCCGGCCACCGGCTCTGACACGATGAGCACCTCTGGCATGGCACCATCCTTCAGCAGGCCAGGGAACTTCTGCAGCGGACAAACAGCACAGCAACAGCGCATGTTTGTCAGGTGACGGAGCTTGCCTCCACGGCAACCGCGCATATAAAACACATATGCAAACATGCACAATGCGGCGTTGCTCAGCGGCGACTTGTCCCCTGTATGCCGCGGAGTTAACCGTCATGGCATGACCCATAGTGGGCAACCATATAGCAGGATATACTGCTAGCCAAGCCTTGGCTTGTCCGAGACAAGCCAGGTCTCGCGTTGTCTGGCAACGGCTACTCCATGTCACTATTGCAAGTGAGAAGGTTGCAAGCTCTACAAAATGAAGCTGCCGCAGGCTTAAGCTGGCTGATATGGCTTGCACGACCGTCCTGCAGTGTGACACTGGCTGCCACTGTGTTATGCTTTCTCTGCAAGAAGGTGTCAACAACACGGCGTGTTGACAACAGTACCGACAATATATTGTACAATATATACAGTATATATACTGTACTACGCAGTACTGTTGACACCTTCTTGCAGAGAAGGCATAACAGCACCACGCCCAACTTGCATACTGCCTATGAAATCAGTAAAACTGTTGAAAACACGTCCCTGCGCTGCCGGCAACCATTGCGCTATTCAGTGGCTGCAGCCACAGTTGTGGCAAAAAAGGCTGATGCTCAGTTTCACGACCACAATCATCTCAACCGCCTCATGTTCCCTGTGTAAACCATTCGTGAAGGTTTATATATATTGTTTCGAGCGCGTAACTCGTACCCTCTGTCCACTGCTGAACCGCCTTAACTAGTTACACATATCCCTTTTTCCTGTGCCTCGCCCTGATGCTGCGCATTGGTAAATGTTTTGTTTCAAAATTAAAACAAAATCGTCACGCACTCAGATAATACATGCAGCGTAGTGCCAACACCGGGTGCCCCTCCTTACTCTATGACCGCCCACTGGTCAGCCCGGCTCCGGCACAATCGTTTGAACGCATCATTGCACACAATGCACGCATGTGGGTGCATGCCACACTGTTGGGCTAGCCTAGGCACTCGAAGCCGGTCCAACAGCCTGAGGCTTTTAGTGCCTATAGCTACCCTCAGGTCTGCTGCAGCTGCAGCAGCATGCGCTGCGCAGCGGGAGCAACAGTGCGGCCTGAACCTACATGTGTACACCGTGTGCACCGATATACATTTAATTCATCTGAAACCGCTTGATATTCAGGTTTTGTAGCTGCCAAGGTTTTCAACTAGATGTAGTTGGCGTAATACTATTGCGTGCAGCGGCCGCACCTCCAGGACCCGCTTTGGCGCCGCCTCGTACAGCGCCTTGACATCCTCGGTGGCAGAGACAGGCACAGTCAGCACTAAGAGCCCCAGAGTGTACCTGCAGGACACAGGCAAACTAATTTGTTTGGTGAAAGCAGTCGTCTTGAAATGCGTATGGAATGTGGATTGTGAACTTATGAGCGACAACGTGTAGTGTTTGGTGAGAAATGCAAGCTACAACATCCAGTCCCCAGCAAGGCAAACAATGTCTACTTACAAGGCTCATGCATACATGAGCACGGGCCTTCAAGCACTGCCCGGCACCGACAACATCATTCTTGTGTTTCAGGACATGCCGAGTAAATTGCAAACACTCAGGACATGCGCAAACTCTGCAGTTGTCTCTGTTCTTCTAACTGTCGTAGCAGACACCAACTTGTTAAGGCTCACAGACACATTCGAGTAGCACTAAACATGCGCCTTACTCGTGCTCGCCATCTGCCTTCTTGAAGATGTGCTCTAGGATGAGCTCAAGCACCCGTTGTGGCGTGATGGAGAAGCCGTGCAAGGCATCCACTACAACAGCGGCGACAACAACAGCAGCAACAGCAACAGCAGCAGCAACAACAGCAGCAGCAAGAGTAGCAACAACATTAGCAGCAGCAAAATCAACGCTCACACTATAACCTGACGAACATGTTCGGGTTTTTGTGGGCCACGTGTTGGCTGCAAGGTAGAGACGCTGCTTTAGACATGGTACAGCTCTTGCATACTAATTTGGCAGACTTTGTGGCACATTTTATGGCCTACTTTACGTTTGCACTTGTACAACCCATGCATCTTGCACAGCTGTCATAAGTAAGAGATAGGCTACATGTTATAGGTGGCGGCGATGTTATATGCAACATCAGGCCATGAGCCCGTTGTTGCGCAAGTTGTGGTGTGCATGGTTGTACAATTTTGGTGTCGCCCATATCTTGCATAGTGTGGGCCGATAGATGAAACTGTTGTGTATGTTGTGCAGTTAATCAGGGATATTTAACAAGGTTTGTAGGAAGGGTTGCTCAGCCTTGTCAGCAAGCTGCCCAACGTACGCTGGAATGCCATGTAGCCATGCTCATCGGCCACCAGGGCCAACCCGCCATACTCCTGCGAGGCTGTGTCCACATCAACATCCTCCAGCCGCACCCCAATGTGACGCTTGCTTTCGCTGCAAGTAAGGAAGGCAACATTGACACAGGAATTACGGTTGTGTCCAGAAGGATTGGCAACTCTGACACATGATGTAGGTGCGCGCAAGATGTTCAGCGAATTTGCACCATGCGCAACCAAAGTATGATTGTTGCTCACCACATTCAGTCTGAGCTTCTCTGTCAAACCGTCGTCGTGATGCTGGCATCAAAAGATTCTTAATATGACGCGTGTGCAATGATACACTACGTAGGGTAGCAGCTTGAAGCACAACATACACAACTCATGCAGGACGTCTCAATCGTCTTTGCTCACAAGATATTGATCCAGCCACGCGCGGTCGAGTCGTCAACCCGATACTGCAGCAGCTCCCCGGGCAGGGGTTGTTGTGTCGCGGCTGAGCGGCCGCGGGTCACACAACCCGGCTCCCAACTGCGGTTCTTGATGCGCACAGCTGAGGGTATGTAATGCTCTTGGTTGTGGCCTAGAAAACTGCCTGCGGACTTGCCATACGTTGTAGAGCCTCTGCCCAGGTGGAAGGGGTACACCTTGCTGTGCACGCCACGTGGGTGCCCATGGTGTGGCGGAAGACGGGTGGAGCGGCAATATGGTAGCAGCGGTGCAGCGATGCAACACGTGATTGTTGACTCCAATGCATTGCACACACAAACCATATGGTTTGTTGCAACAAATTGGTAGCAGTGCCAATCAAGTAATGCACATCACAGAGGTGTTAAACTATACAGATATGAAAAGGCATCATATTATTCATGTGGCTCAGTGAGCTTAAGCTCACTGCAAGCTGCAAGCTTGCACAACATTTGTAGTGAGACTGCAAGCTTGCACAACATTTGCAGTGAGACTTGAGCAGAAGCACCATGGCAGCAGCTACGTGTTACTGCGCTGCAAACTCTCATATTTTATGTACCTGTACACGATTAGGCATGGTGTTGGCTCCCACATGGCCCCAGCCCTCCCCCCTCACTGATGCATGCTGTGCATATGCACCACATGGATATGATGCTCAATCCAGCCCGTAACACAATCCGCAACCCACATGAAATGTATATTTGGGTCTGAACTAAGTCACAAAGTCATGAACGACGCAGAAAGTGCCGAGAGATACTGATTGTAAGCGGTGCAAACTTCGCTTACATTCTGCTTGAGCCGTAGTCAATGACAACACCGATGAGTTGCTTCATACGATCCGGATTATTGGATATCTTTGATGGTGCGCCTGCTCAGCCGAGATCCTTCAATACGGACTTGTACATGGCTTGGCCGCTGGTGCCTGGAGATGTGTGCCTTAGCGTGCCTAAAGCGTTCGCATTTAATCAAACTACACTTTTTGCGCAGCTGATGAGTGATAGAGAGGCGGGTACAAAAGGGCGGGTAGGCGTAAGGCCACGTTGACCGATGAATTGTCCTTCGTAAAACTTGATCTTGAGCAGAAACACGACAAAAAACTTGTTCTGTTCAAAAAGGATCCGGGCAAAGGCCTGTCAAATCGCTGAAACGCAGCAGCCCCCCTGGCTTTGACCAAATGTAGGTGACTCATACCTTCCTGTGGAGTAAGCAGACCGTTTTGCCGTGCTAACGAAGTCCTTTTTTGCATATAACTTTCAGATATGCTGCATATTTGTTTTTAGTGGACGAGTCCTTCAAACTCCCGGTTCATGCATGATGGTCAACGTTGACCACCGGAGAGATTATGGCTTGCGCGTTGGTCACCGAAACTCAAATGTTGAAGTGCGTTTTCGTCTGTCGGTTTTGACGATGATGAGTTGTTCTTCGATGTTTCCTCCCCCTATGAGCCTCTCGTTGGCTCCTGACTGGGGTTCCCACTCCTCGTTGAGTGGAGCATGTAATGTAATGTAATGTATGAAGTGTTCAAGGATGCATAATCAGTCTTGATGACTGATAGGCAAAGACATGCAGCGGTCGTGATCGAGTAGCATAACAAAGGGGTCCTTCATAAGCATTGAAGCGGCTTCAAGCCTAAAGGCAAGCTTGAAGGGCAGCTATCACGATCTGCAGGAGGGCTGAGCCTTCAAGGCAAGTTGGCTCCTGACTGGGGTTCCCACTCCTCGTTGAGTGGAGCATGTAATGTAGTGCAAGGCAAGCCTGGCTTGAAGCCTTGCAGACGATGCAACTTGCCTTGAAGGCAACCTGTGACAACTGTCCTCTTTTTGCCATTGCAGCTCAACCCAGCCACGGCACAACGATCCCAAAAGCATTGTTTTATTCAATGCCATTGCTCACAACGAGCTACGGAATGCCAAGCACGTGCAGTGCACTGCGACCATGCAACTGTGCATGGATATGCATGCAGTGGCTCAGCAAGGCGCCCCTTGATAGCCAATATTATTACTTAAAGTTGGGGTGCACAACCGTTCAATGATTGTGTGACATGTCACTTCTCACAACACATGTCACTTCTCTTGTGTACACTTATCACAACCTCACCAATAATCGATTCACAACCAGGCCAAAGCAACTGTGCGGTACATCTTGCAAACAAAACATCATGATCAGTTTTGTCCTCTGCCCAAGTTGTTGCCACTTGGTTGTTGCCACGTATTCAAACTTGAGCACTCCGTTCCTGTTGCTCCTGCCCCACTGCCACCACCACCACTGACTCGCCAGCCCACCCAGCATGCTCGCGGCTCACGTTGCGCAGTAGCGGCAACGACTCCCCAGCCTCCTCATCGCCACCAGCAGCAGTAGCAACCCCAGCCTCTCTGTTGCTGCTGCTGGTGCTGCCGCCTCCCTGCTGCTGCCCTAGCTCCATTGCACCAGCCGCACCACCACCTGGCTTGCTGGTCTTCCTGCTAGCGCTGCTGGTGCTGCTGCTGCTGCTGCTACTAGCGCTGACGCAGTAGCCGTATGCAATCATGCCCGCCACTGCCACCGCCATGCCTGCTGCCTTGCGCAGGCTCATGGCCTCGCCTAGCGCCAGCCAGCTGATCAACAACACAAGCACTGTCTTGGTGTGGCCCAATACCTACAGCGGCATCAACAGCAGTAGCAGCAGCAGTAGCATCAGTAGCGCACACAGGTTGAAGTGGCCTACACCAGCCAGCTGATGAGGAGCACCAGCAGCTGCTGCAGCGTTGTCTTCGTGTGGCCCAGCACCTGCAGAATGACATAAAACACATAGGTCATCATCCATCGCTATTGAGCAACACGTGTCTGGTGTCACTGTCTTGGTGTGACCAAGCACTTGCGGCCGTGTATTGAAAAATAGCAACACTGCGCAGCCGCTGCTCAGCCCACTTGTGGCCCAGATGTGGCTGCGCCTCTGCGGGAGAGGAGCCCAAGCACATGAACTGGTTCACATTGTTGCTCGCACAGCAGTGCAGTCAGAAAAGACCGATGTAATAAATTGTTATTCCAGGTTTTGAAGCACTAACAGCTGTTGCAAAACCGTACCTGGAATGTGGCTACAGAGAAGCGCCCCAGGCACATGAACCGGCTCAGGCCCGCGTTGAACGCACAGTTGCAACGCCCTGCTACAGCACAATGCTATAACACATGATAGTGACATGTTTTGAACCTACCTGGAATGTGGCTGCGGAGAAGCGCCCCAGGCACATGAACTGGCTGACGTTGACGCCCACACTGAACGCGCAGCTGAGTATCAGCACGCCCAGCGCTGGCATGGTCATGACATAGTTGCCGACCCAGCGCCCGCTGACCCATGCGTCCACCCAGGGCCCCAACAGCAGCAGCATGCCGCCCTGCAAACAACAAACCGCGGGACAACAACACCGCAAATCAGCAGCAGCATTGCACGTCAGCAGGGTGAGTGTTTAAACACTGTGGCATGTGACCCAGGCATCAAACTAGGTGGCCTAGCAACAACATGCCCGGGGGGCCGCCCAGCAGGACTGCAGGAGGGTAGGTTGTACAGCAGTGCAAGCCAGCCGGAAGACATCGTTGACATTGCAAGCCAGCGCCCACAAGATCAGGCGCTCACACAGGGACACGCAGCACCGCATGCAACCCCCCACGAGGTGCGAAACACGCGCGCGCCCCTCGAGGTGCAACACACACGCGCGCGCACGCCCCTCAAGGTGCAAAACACACGAGCGCGCGCGCGCGCGCGCGCGCCCCACGAGGTGCAAAACACACACGCGCACACGCTATGCGGTGCGGCACACACGCGCGTCATGCACAACCAGTCACACAGATGCGCACGCACATGCAGGAGCATGCATGTGACTCGCTGAGCGCGCGCGCATGCACCAGCACATGTACGCACGCAAAAGCGAGCTCGTGAGCGCACGCACTCGAGGCACACGAGCAGCATGTCACTAGAGCGCACTCGTGCGTGCGCATACCAGTAGGCACACGCAAGCACATTCGCGCAGACATGCACATGCACTTAAACTCACGTGCGTGCAAGCAAACAAATGCGCATGCAGGCAGGCACCAGCAAACCTCTGAAACCGCACACGCACATGCTGCAATTCGTGGCACGCACGCGCGCACGCGCATACGCACACTACAGCGCGCGCACACTGAAGTATTCATTGTGTGCACACTTGCTATACTTACATGAAGCAGACCCATGCGCGCACACAAGCGATTGCGTCGAAGCATACACACAATTGGCGCATTTGACAATGACATAGGAAATGACTGTGCGAGTACAGCTGCATCCAGTGCAATTCAGTCAGCGCGTGTTGGACGCAGGTAGCACGTGTTACTCACCTGCACGGTTGCTGTCGCTGCCAGCAGCTGGTGGCTCTGCAGCTTGTAGGCGCGCTGCATGCTGCCACACAGGATCTGCTGGCTGCCGCTAGCCACTACAGATACTGCCGCCAGCACCACCCCCATCAGCTGTGTGGCTCCAGAGTTCAGGTCATTCACAGTCCTGCAGCAGCAACAGCAGCAGCAGCAGCAGCAGCAATAGCAGCAGCAAGTGACCAACGCGCGCGCAGCCGACACGTGCGTCCACTCATGCAAAGGCGCACGCAAACAGGCACATACACACTCCGGCAAGCACGCATAAAGCGACATGCACAAAACAACACAGCAACAGTGCACAGAGACACACGCGCACCCTCAAGCGCAGGCGCGCTGCGCGTCTGTGGCACAAACGGGCCAGTGCGCCCTCTGCACCGCAGGCGCACACAACGTGCCACGTGTGACACGTGCGCGCCCTTCATGGCAGGTGCGCACAATCTAACACTCGCGCACACGCTAGCACAGCTGCGCACAAGCGACACGCTCACACCTCCATCACATTCGCGCAACAATCCGATGCGTGTGCACTCCAGCGCATTCATGGATATCGAAATGCGATCGAACTTCAAGCCGCTTCAAGCAAACAGTGAACACGGCGTGTGCAGGCCGAGTCGCACGCGGGCTTCAACACACATGCGCGCCCAACTCAGAGTCGAGACACGCATGCACTCCTGCACGGGCGCGCAAACCAGACGCGCGTGGACTCCAGCCCGAAATCAGGCGAGGCCATGCACTGCAGAAGCGCGCACAAACGTACGTGAGTATGCACTCCTGCAAGCGCAAACCAACCAAAATGCACACCCACTACTGATAAGAGCGCACAAACCGACACACGCGTGCCAAGCATGCAGCGCATTTCTGCACAAGCGCACAAAACCTTGCTGGCGCGCCCTCCCGCAAGCGCATACAGACTGACACGCGCGTGGACTCCACGCAAGCGCTCGCATGTGAGCTATGTACACAGCGAGACGCGCATGCAATCTGCACAAGCACGCACAACCCAACACGCGCACAAGCCGGCACAAACCCATGTGTGCGTGCGCTCCAGTTGATTTAGTCGCTGCCCCGTCCATACTCACGTCACAGAAACCCCAATAACCAAAACAAAACATTCAAACCCAAAGCCTGAGCCCCTCGCACAACGCCCACTCCGGCCATGACTGTCGCAATTGCCAGCAGCGTGCCGTTGATAAATTTGCGCCCCATCCAGACTGCCTCCACCCTAAACCCCAACACCCACAATCAAACATCAAACCATGATGTACTCACACTACGCCAACGCCCGCCATGACTGTCGCAATCGCCAGTAATGTGCCGTTGCTGAATTTGCGGCCCATCCAGACTGCCTCCACCCCACACACGTAGGGGATCACCAGCAGCTTGGCCACCTGCAGCAGCAGCACGGCAACGTCAAACACGTGTAAGTTACACGTCAGGACACGGACTTGTTACACAGCAAGATGACAGAAAAGGCAACAGCAGTGATTAGTTAACAGCTAACAGTAAACAGTTATGAAGCCCTCACCGGGCGTGGAGCCCACGCAAGACATCCACTTTGCCTCCACGCCACACACGCAGAGAAAACATCAGCAACTTGCCCACCCACACAACTTGTGTGTCACTGAGTGACAAGCTGAAGCGCACCTGGTACAGCCCCACCGGCTTGACCAGCAGACACACAAACCCAGCTGCTGTCCAGCAGCCACAGCCAGCCAGTCAACTTACAATCATTGTAGCGGCTACAACGCGAAGCGCACCTGGTACAGCCCCACTGGGTTGACCAGCAGCGACAGGTTGAGGCTGCTGAGCTGTGAGAGCAGTGATCAATCACCCTACACCTTGAAACCTGCAACCTGGTACACCTAAACCCTTGACTCTACAAAATAAAGCGCACCTGGTACAGCCCCACTGGGTTGACCAGCAGTGACAGGTTGAGGCTGCCGATGCTGACCACAGCCACCAGGCTGAACCACAGCGTGGCTGCATATGTGAAAGGCAGCAAGCAAAACGATGAAGTGAGTGGTTATTGATCAAGGCCGGTCACTGCCATTGCTGTGGCTGGTTTGATGTTGCTGACCATAGCCACCAGGGAGAACCGACATAATGCCAGCAGGATGGCAGTATGGCGGACCCATCCTGCCACTCCTGCCGCTGCTTTGCACGGTTGCTTGACCCTACTCCTGCCATCCTGCCATCCTGTCACTAGCTGCCCCATCCTGCCATTCCTGCTGCTACTGTACCTGTCTTCCAGGAACTTATACCTGCCATCCTGCCGTACTGCACTAGCTGCGTAAAGTGTAATTCAGCCAAAGCCAGAGCCAGAGCCATCGTTCGCCTATCGTGTGCTATGCGATTCGACGATTACAGCTCAGCGGCGCTGCTTCGTTGTTCAACGTAAAAAAGGTGAAGAATAATTCGTTTGCAGCTTTAAAACATGACAACCGGCACGTGGCAATCACGACGTCAAAAGTAGTGGGACTGTTGACCAGGTTGCACTGCCACTGCACTGCACTGCAGTGCTGCACTGTGACAGTACTCGAGTACTTCAGCATACACGACAGCACTTTGTGCACACAGCAGTGCACTGTGCAGTCGTGTATGCACATTTCTATCGCACTACAGCATCATCCCATTAAGGCAGACGGCAGCACAGCCCTCCATATGAAAACTCTCTGTCAACAGCAGCTCAGCGCTGCATGTCCTCAGGACATGGACTGCGGCATCCAATGCATTGCAGAGTTCCCACTGCCGCTTCTGCTGGTATTATGGCATGTGCTGCTTGCTTCAGGTCAACGAGCCCCACGTAATAGTACTAACTGAGCCCCATGCCATTTGCACGCTGTGACAGCGTGCACATGTTCTGCATCAGGAACGGAAAGTAGGGCGGTTGAAATGCCAACACGCATCACCTACACCACCTGCACCCTAGTACCTAAATCAATCCCCACAAAAAGATCTTTGCCGTGGCTCTTGAGCCAGACCATGAACGAGCCTATGGAGCCGATACATGCCCATGCCGTGGAGCAGACTATGCCTGCCCTGCTCAGAGGCCACATGCCGACCACAGCTCCAACAGCACCAATGCAGCCCTCGCAACACAGACCATTGCCAAGATTTTACCAGTTCTTAATCAAAATGCCCTTTGCCGCTGCCGAACTGTTGCTCACAGGCGCTCAGCCAGTCTTGATCCAAATTCACGATGGCAGGATATTGCCACCAGTGTACAGCGATGAGTACAGCCCAGAACGCATTGAGCAGATGCGTGTGTTTCGGGACGAGTTAACGGCGCTTGCAGCCCGGCTGCAACAGGATCAGCCACTGCAAAACGCAACAGTCATGCAGCAGCTACTCCACCTGCTGGGGCAGCCCTGGCAGCACGGCATCTTGACAGGCATAGGCAGCACTATGGACAGCTCACCCTTTGCACTGCCGCACAAGGTCACCATCCAGCTGCTGTCTCCCACCTATGAGGACCAGCTGCTGCGGCAGCTGCTGCACCAGCGCTGCGACCAGCGGGGGGTCAGGATGAATATCGTGAACGACACCTTCAAGCTGATGCTGCCACGGCAGCGCAACCCCATCAAGGCACCCGTTAAAACCATCATCCTCAACGGGGATGGAAAGCAGCTGCTGCGCCTGATGGTGGAGCTCGCACACGCAGCCCCCCTGGCCAGCATTGATATTGCGGCCAGCAAGGAAGCACGCAGCATCAAATTTGCAGAGCAGCCGCTGCAGCTCAACCACCATCTCAGCTTCTGGCCTGGTGAGTGGAAGGACCTGGTATATCCTGCAAGAACGGGTGCATCTACACATCGACTCAACATAAATCACTGTAGCAATAGCAGCAGCAGCAGAAGCGCCAGACACAGATGCATGCTGCGGGCTGAGCGACACCACATACACCACTGCATACTCCAGCACATACATCCAGCAATTACAAGGTCACCAACACATACATGCATGGTGAATCTGACTCATCCATCGCCCAACTGCAACTTACACCCCTGTGTTAAACAATTATCCGCCACACCAGGTTTGGGAGCTGTCTCTCCTCTCAGGGCCCCTATAGGCGCTGCACTATCCCGTAACCTCAACATAGATGACATGCATGCACCACACCGGACTGGTGGGCAGTGCCCCAGCTCCACACCTGCCCCTGTGCCGCACCATGACATGTTCACACGCGGTTGCATGACAGCACCGCCGCGCACACAGAGGACTGAAATACAGCAAATGTGCTTACACCATTGTAACATCTGCCCCTCTGCCTTGTTACACCCCTGTCTAATCGTCTCCGCATACCGACCCCGCAGGAGATCGCCGGCGGCATGGCCGCTGGCGGCGACAACTAGGCCATCCAGCATCCCACCACAGTTGCGCCAGGGCATCCTTCGCTTGTATGGCGATAACAAGAGTGAAGCAACTGGAGGTGGCCAAGTGCAGCCCACCAAGCTACGCAGGAGCCCAGCAGCGGCAGCTGCGCTGCAAGCAGTGCCCAGCACCCGCGGTGCATCACTGCACGCGCGGAAGCTGCGGTTGTGTGGGTTGGTAGTTGCTCTGGGCTCCCCGGCACCGCTTCCAGCGGGGCACACGGGTAGAGCATGGAGCACGTTACAACATGATGCCGATAAGCATGGGGCGTTGCTGGTTAACATGGTTGCGCATTGCCAGTGTAACAACAGTACGCCACAAGACGCTGCACGATTGACTGATTATGCCGGTGAAGCATGTGCAGCTACTGGCATACACTTCATAACTTTTGTTATATCACACCCTGCCCGCTGCCCGACACCCTGTCAACTAATGGCGATCAGCCATCACGGCTCAAGATCAGGCATCGCGAGAGCAAAGCACCCATCAGCAACAGCAAAAGCAGCAGCAGCATCCCTTTCAACAAAGCCAGCATCAGCTGTCGCGACCTGCATACAGACAATCATGCATCAAACACTAAACAACACTTTGGCAAGCCATGCATGGATGATCCAACTCGCAGCAGCACTTGCACGCATGGCACCTGCAGCTGCAATGCTGCTGCTCGCTCTATGCCCTAAATGGATGTACAGCAACAGGAAGATATACTACTGGCACCACTGGCACTATCCCAGCTCTCCTAACACCATGCTGGTGTGCACAAGCTGCACCATGTGCGATGCAGGTACAAGAGCAGCGCACCAAGTGGTGATAGCAGCAGTGGTCAAGAAGGCGGTACACCATAGCAGCCTCAGAGCCTGGCTCATCACAGCACCTCAACTGCTATCTGTATGGGCATTCACATCAGAGCAGAAATATACACCCAAGAGCAGCATGCCAACAACACACGCCCACCGCCATCACTGCCCCCCGTTGTGCATGGCAATTGTGTGCGTCACGGTCGCACTGCTCACTAGCCCGCGCTGGGGAATGTACCTAGCCCAACTAACACGATTCCATATTCAATACCTTCTTGCCTACACAATGCTCGCCAGCATATGGCACCCTTATCGGCTATTGTCCATGCTTATAACAGTGACACTGCTGCTACTGCTATCGCTGCTGCTCCTTCTGTTAAGACTAAGCAGAGCAAAGACACCTCCCGCAACACACGACAGAGTCTTGGTACGCTCATTGAGAGTAGCATACGTACAATTGTCGAAAGCTGCAGCAGGGGTTGCAGGACACGGCATCTGCAGCGTGTGCTGGGGGGTTGGCTTTGCTACAGCTACGTACGACCTGCTCACTCGCAGCCTCGATAGCAACAGCGCCATGACATCACAACACACATCAACCATAGGACACAAAACATATTCCAGAACAACAGATGCACGCCCAAACAACATGCAGGACCTAGGGCTTCGTACGAACTGGAAAGGGTGCCTCACCGGCACACCTGCACCAACACGCAGGTCACTGTCCATCGAAGAATCGTTAAACAAAAACAATAATATCAAAGTACTGAGCCCGAGCGAACACACCATAATTACGACCCATACAGAGGAGCTCACTCTTGCAGCAATGCACATGTGCAGCTGCAGCCCGACTGAGGATCTACACCAACACATGCACACGCCTGCCCCAAAACCGCAATGGCAAAATCCTGATGAATATGACAAGACGTACAAACAAATAGGGGGTGGACACTGCACACAAACATGCAACAAACCTCGGCTACCTGCCAACCCCATTGATGTAGGCAGACGGCACCATCAGAGTCGCCAGCGCTTGCTGCCCCATGGCACATATAAAACACCAGAAGAAGTGGGGCTATACGCGGAAGCCCAAGCTGCTCAGGAATGCGGAGCGCAAGCGGCTAATGCGTTCTTTGGCTGCAGAATGACAGCAGCAGGCATGCAGCCGCCGTTTCCTGCTCCTGGCTTCATGAAACCAGACCTGATGTCTGTTGGTATTGCACCCAGCGAAGGAGGGGAATATGATGACAGAGGTAACTACACATTGGCGTCGATAAACACATGCCTGGCAGTGAGAGGAATCACAAATGCATGTCTGATCCCGGCGCTAGGCATAGAAAACCCGGACGAGCCGGTTACACAAGATTTTGTAATCAGCCACCTGCCCCCAGGATGCCAAGAGATCTTCATCAACGAAATAGGATATCACTACGTCACGTGGAAAGTCAGCCCAGTTGAGGGACACTGGTACAACTTAGACGGGCTAATAGTGAGTGCAAAACGTGGCAAAGTGAAATTGGTGGGTCCTGAGGACTGGGATACTTTGCGCCACGTAGTTATCAACGTGCTAGTACCAGTCAATGCGCGCACGCAAGGCCAAACCCTCCTGAGACTGCCACGGAGCGAACGAACTGACGACCTCACAGGAACACCGCCGACCAATTGGCCACTAATTCAAGGCACACAGGTCGAATTTCACCCACGCCACCCGACGTTGAGGCCTCAAGGCACGCTGCAGGTAACACAGCGGACACACGAACAAGACCAAAAACAAACTGCAAACGAGGCACATCCGCGGCTGCAAAACAACAAACCACACAACATTGGAGGCAAACAACGATGCAAGCGCGGCCAGCCGCCCTCGCCCACGGTCCCGCCACCGCGAGGACAAATAACAAAAAGAACAAGCAACCAAAAGAAGACCAACAGCAAATCCAACTGCTCACAGAAACGCACATTGCAGCCGACTCACTCCACGCCACGCCACACAACATCCCAAACACGGGTTAAAAACCCAGGCCAGGCCACCCAAAAACACCCAAGCACCCAGGCATCAATCACACAATACCTGCCAACAAATCGGGAACCAAACACAGCCCTCCAGGTCACAAAGGAACCTGACCCCTCGCCCACATCAACCACAACCGCACAACCTGATCCTGTGCTTAGACCATCCGATGAACAAACTTTAGCAATATGCACATGGAATGTCCGGGGCGCAATATCCAGCCTATCAGCTATTCGAAAATTGGCGCAGCCTGGGCAAGGCCAACAGCCTCCCAACGTAATAGTACTAACTGAGCTCAAACTAGCAAAACTTCCCAAGGCACTGCGACGCGCGCTACAAAACTATCACCTATTCCATAGCCTCAAGCCAGCCACAAACAAAGGCAAGCCACGAAAAGCAAGGGGACAGGCAGGGGTGTTGATTGCCATGCATCACGAGCTGTGTGCGCTAGGAACAATAAAAGCCACATACTTCGACAAGTTGGATGGCTATATGCTGCAGGTCTCACTACATCTGCCAGAGTCTCAACCATTGCATGTAGTTGGGATGTATTGCCCACATACCACGCCCATACGCCGCCATATGTACAACGTTTGCGAAACACTGCTTGCAGACAAGTCCTCATCACAACACACTGTAATACTAGCTGGAGATTTTAATGCCACAATGCAAGATGCAGATAGGCTGAACTTGAGCGCAGCGCCAGCTGATGAAATTCACCGCCAATTCATACAACGCACCCAGATGCACCCCTTAGACCCTATAACGTCGTCCCAGGACCAGCCGAGCGCCAGAAGATTTACGTACAGAAAAGGCAAGGAGGAGCTGCCATACAGCAGGATAGACGACATATACATCAACGTAACGGCGCAACAGGTAACATCAATGCCGGTAGAGGTACAGGTGCTAGATGGGAGCGAAACCTCGGACCACGATGGTCTGCTGGCAAGTATACCATACACCAAGATAAACCTCCTGCCCCCGCTGCCACCCCTGATCGACAGGAGCAGCTACGACAACACAACACAAGGGGATGTCAGCAAAAAACTGCAAAAGCCCAACAAAGCACAAAAAACAGCCATAGGTATCGCCATAGCTGCCAACCATCAGTCAGAACTGGCCAGCCTGCATACCGAGACAGAACAACTGTTAGATGAATATGTGAAGCGACACTGGCAGATGCTGGAAAGCGCGACGGCCGAGTGGCCTCAACCCCTCACACATCTAGGCACCGAAACTGCACGGGAAGTGGTGGATAGACTTGGACGGAAGGTTATGCAAGCCCTTGCAAACGCAAAACAGACCTACATTGACATGTGCCCCAAACGGCCAAACAACATCACAGGAGAGCACTACAGACCACGCACAGCCACCAGACACAGGAAAAAATACTACTACATGAAGAAAGAAGTGGCACATAGGCTGTTTGCAATGCGACATCCACCGCAGCCAATACGGCATGAAGATCCCAACATAACGACTGCACACAAAACTGCAGTGGATGATCTTGTGCGAAAAACACAACAGCCACGCAACTGCATGAAGAATCAGCGCTGACCGCCACGCATGATGAGATCTGCAGGCACATAAAGAAACTCAACAAACAAGACGAAAAGATATCTGAACAAAAAGCGAGGCGTCGCGCGCAAGCCACTCTGGAGAAAAACCAGAAACGTGGAAACAAGGTAGCCACAGGACAACACCAACCAACACCAGTGATGGTTGGCAGGGCCCTCAAAACAGAAGATGGCAGACTGCTCACAGCAAGAGAGCAAATCTTAGAATACACGGCAACATTTTACAAGAAAAAGATGACAGCACCAGAGCCAAACGGCAAGACCGGTAAATATATGCCCGAGGAAGCTGACAGGCAGTATGTGTGGGATACAGACCCTGAGTTTGCAGAGTACAAAGGCTTACTACAGAAAACCGCACCCGCTGGGCCTAGGCAATGGCTGCATCCTGCTATGGATGATGAACTTGCATACCACACCTGTCTCAAAACCTTGGCGCAAGGGAAAGCCCCGGGCCCAGATGGAGTTGCAAACGAGCTGCTGCAGCTCTTGCCTGAGGAGGGCAAGAAAGCAATACACAACATGTTCCGTATTATGTGGGCCACTGGCCTCACACCAACGGATTGGAAGGTGAGCAACACAATCCTGTTGTTCAAGCACAAAGGCACACCACTGGAACTTCAATACTATAGACGTATAGGGCTGGAGCTCACGGTGTACAAGCTGTGGACGCGCATGGTGGCATTTGCCATGGCAGATAGAGCAGAGCGGCAAGGCATGATCAGCAGCATGCAGGCTGGTTTTCGCAACAAACGCTCAACGGCACACCAACTAGAAATGATGGTGATGCTCCTGGAAGATGCCCATTGGACAAAACAAAATATCTACCTGCTGCAAGCCGACCTCACTGAAGCATTTGACACGATTTCGCACGACAAGATGTTGTGGATCCTGTACGACCTGGGCTTCCCCACAGATGCAATAGAAGTGGTGAAAGACTTGTACACAGCCACAACCACAACAGTGCAAACCCCGCACGGCCCGACTAGGGCACTGACAATTGATAGAGGCACCATACAAGGGGACAGTCTTTCACCATTCCTCTTTATTCTGTACATTGAACCGCTCCTGAGGTGGCTCCAAGCAGGAGCTAAAGGATACCTTGTCGGCGCCATTCAAGACCCTGCAACACGAGAGGAGAACCACATAAGCAACATAACATTTGCTGACGACATAAACATCGTCACAGGGGGACCACAAGCCCTTCCCAACCTGAAACACCAAACCAGAAAGTTCAGCAGATATACAGACTGGGGCCACTTGATGGCAAACAATGTGAAGACTCTGGTGACAGGTGCACTACACCACCACCAGCCAAACAAGCCGTACGATGAAGAGACCCTACGCATACAACTCACCAACACCATACAGATTCAGGGCAAACACATCACATTTTTGCCACCCAGGGCGCCTTTCAAACTCCTGGGAGTACACTTGACAATGGATCTGAACTTTACACACCAGCTCACGGCGATGCTGAAACAGATCAGAGAAATGGTAACGGCCCTGAAAACCTCATATGCAAGCACTGCCCAAAAGGAGAGGATCATTCGCACCTGCATCCGCCCCAAAATCACTTATGCAATGGCGGTGGCCCCTTACTCATGGTCTGACATCAAACTATTTGACAGCTTGTTGACCAGAGCCACCAAACAAGCATGGGGTCAGCCCGTGTCAATGCCCACAGCTGCAGCTCACATGGACAAGGAGTTAGGGGGCCTGGGTTGCCCCTCCCTGGAAGTGGATTACACCACCACGTGCGTACAACGCGTCACCAGAGCCATGAACGACACAGGCAGACTAGGCGTAATCACCAAGGCCCTGATACAACTTCAGAGACAGAGCATTGACAGACTGACGGCAGAAAAAGCACCAAGTGTCATGCGCCACTGCATGCGGCTCCGCCAACTGGCAACACTGGCGGGGTGCAGAATCGAACTACGCAAGGACGGGGAAAGCCAAGCGACACTTCAAGACACACAATCCCTGGCATCATCGATAGCAACAATTCTAAAAGACCCATTCAGTTGGGATGCCCAACTAGCGCAAGATTTGCACTCCCTGCAAGCGGTAGGTATAGAGACTGTGGAATGCATGCTCACACCAGACCGCACACTGGTGAAGCTAGCAGCCACTCTACCAATGATGGTGGGGAAGCGCAACGTCAAACCCAAGCACACCAATGCGTGGAACAGAATAGCACACTTGCTGCTGACTGGCCAAACCTATAGCCCGAGCTCGACAATTGAAACCTCTCTGCTGCCGCGCTATGAGCGCAAAGTGCACCCAACCATCCAAACACTGTTGCGGCAACAAAGACCAAACAACCCCACCAGCCCTTCAAACACCATTATCCACATGTTGTCGTCCATACGGCAGCATAACGAACGGCACGCACATGCGGTGAGGGACGCAGTACTAGACTACCGAGCATACCTACAATCCCAGAGCAAAGCCCACCACCAGGCCAATATCAGGAATACAAAGATAGGCAAAGCATACACCGTGACAAAAGTTCAGGAAACAGGCTATGCCCAGTACCTCAAGTTGAAAGATCAAGAGCCTGTAGATCAAAGGCGGCGGAAGACAACGGTAAAACGCGCCAAAGCAGATGCGGAGGCCAGCATTGCCGAGCCGCAGCAACCGTCCGGCAATGCACAGCCACTACAACGCCGTAGCACCAAAAGACAAAGGCGAGCTAAGCCACTCACACCAGGCAAGTACCACGAGGCACTTCTGGAACTGTACACAAAGTACGCACACACATGTGAAGAAATCACACATGTTGAAGCCCTAGTTAGTTGCACAGCGCACCAAGCAGGCAAGCAACCCAAACAGTTAATAAGAGTAAGGGGCCATAGCACGCAACTGCTGGCCAAAGTGCAGTGGAGTACCAGCGTTCAACCGGGCTGGTTGATTGACATTGCCCTAGCAGGCCGCTACAAGCTGCCCCAAAGAATCGGGCCCCAACCTGCCAATGACGCGGACATGGACGAGCTTAATGCCTTCAGGCCATGCGAATTTTGCACAGCAGCGATTACAGCAGACACGGACAGAAATACGATCCAGCAATGCATAGTTTGCCAGCGCATATACCATAATACATGTCTGCCACACGACGTGCAATGCGCATCATCAGTGGCACCATATACCTGCAGGGAATGCGCTGACAAACACTACACGGCGGCCACGTTGCCCACCGAGCTGAGATTGTACAAAGTCACGTTTCTCCCTACTGAGGAGCCGATCAGCTTGGTGGAGACATGCGGTACAGCAGCAGCCAAAGCAGAATTAGCAACAATCCAAGAATGCCGCCAGGCTGAGGACCGCGCTGCCGCAATAAACCAACTACAACAACGCCCCAAAAAGATATGTTTCCACCACATAACATCGGCTCCGAATGAACGACTGTACAACGTCACCATTGGCCAAGCACTGCGCCAAAAACTGATCATCCACACAACCCCCATCAACCCCCACACAGATATGCGACCGCTGGAACCTACATGCAAATTTGCGGTATTCACCAGGCAGATGCCATGTGCTGACGGATCCGACACCAGCACTACAACAGCTTCAACAAGGAACGTTGCCTGCATCTACCAGCAAGATGGCCGCTGCATCCACATGATGCAGCCTGAGCTAGCACACAGACTTAGCGCTGAATACCTGCACGTGGAGCGTCATCACAGCCAAGCAGCAGCGCAGCACAGGCCAGGCACTCTGGCAGAGGCTCTGCACCAGCTGTGCACGCGTTACCAGGAAGGCGGCGCACTACCCGGCTCGACAGATAAGTTTATCGAAGCAAAACACCAATATGCCATGCCGCCTGCGCTGCATGCAACACTGCAACATATGATCGGCTGCAATAAGGAACGATTTGCGAGCCCACTGAATGTCCACCCAGAAACCAAACAATACTGGTCGGTACATCCGGAAGATCAGCTGTTTGGAGCCAACTATGACGCCTACAAGTGTGCGTGGACAGGAAGCAGCATAGCGGTCCCCAACTTTGACCAGCATGCCGCTGCCAAGGCAACTGACTGGGCCATCAGGTCCGCCCTGAACACAGACACTCCCACAGTCACAATCCTCCTGGTACCCACCTACTGCGCAGATCATGAAGACGCAGCCCACATGCGACTGGTGCATCTGCATCGCCACTGCTGCAGGATGTTGTTCACAGCCCCAAGCAGGATGGTGGACCTCCAGCCTCCAGGCAACGCCCCAATGCTGAGCTGTAAACAACTGCATTGGCGGCTTCAGGCTATAGCCATAGCTAACGAGGCAGGTTTTCAGCAGCACCTACCACTATGGGACCGAGAGTGGCAACGAGAGTTCAGAGAGAACATAGAACTGGCGCTGCCAAGAAAACTAATCAACAAAAACAGCCTACGCAGTCAGTTTGACGACGCAGAATACGCGATCACCGGCTTCGGCGGGTGCAGAACAGACTCAATCCTAACGGAAGCACGATGGGTAGCAAACGCATCCAAACGGTTCCAACGCAAGTCACAGGACACCAGGAAACCAGCCCGACTGCTTGGCATGGCCAGCACGGCCCTCGGGGTTCAGGAGACTCAACTGCTGAGAGAGCAACACTGGGTCAGGCTGGGCCAGCTGGACTCGCCCCCTGAACTGCTACACAAGTGGGATACGTTTACGTACACAGACGGCAGTGTGATACAGGACGAAAATTGCAATGGACCAGGCATAGGCGCAGCAGTGCACACGCCTGCCTCCCAGGGCAGACATGAACGCACGTGGTACGTCAACTGCATACAGCGGGACGGCAATGCAGACCTGAGCTACGTCAACACCATCAGTAGGGCAGAACTGGCAGCTATTCATGTAGCACTTACAGAGGCAGCGCCTCTGATAACCCAGCCAGACAACGCCGTCCACATCGCCACTGACAGCCTGGGGTCGATTTTTGGCATTAGAAAAGCGGTGGATCGTCCCCAGGATATTTCAGAACACCGTCACCTCCACTTGCTAAATGGGATAGTTGATGCAATAAGAGCGGCACCCGGCTCAGTTCACATCTGGAAGGTTAAAAGTCACATAGGTATAGCAGGCAATGAAGCTGCAGATAAGGCAGCAGTGGCCGTGGCACATGGGGAAGTGGCTGCCACCCAACTCAATGAATATGGCAGGCCAAGCAACCTGCGAACAAGCACCCACTGGCCACATAGACGCATCGAGCAGCAGAAAGAAGCAAATGGCAAGTCCATTCAGCACACGATGTACGAACCACTGGCCAACCTAGAGGATGCACTGCGAGACATAGCCCATACGCACAGGTGGTTCGGCATGTCCAATCTACAGTCATACTACGCAGAGCAATGGCTACGGCACTGCGACCAGATGGAACACAGATACATCCATATGTTTCTAACAAGCTCAAAGGTCTCCCTGCGTACCAAAAAGCTAGCCATCGGATGTAGGTTTGACGTAGCGCCGACACACAAGCAGTTGCACCGTTACCGTGTAGTGAAGAGCCCCATGTGCCCCCTCAGATGTGGCGAAACAGACAGCTGCCACCACGCCATCAGTGGATGCCCTAGGCTATCCACTACCGTCACCAGCCGTCACAATGCAGCTGGGTCTCTAATTGCTGAAGCGATATACAAAAGCTCAGGCTCTAGTTCTATACTGCTAACAGACGTGGGAATCCGAAGAAGGTGGCCAGACGGCGATGTCCCAGCACGCCTGCCATGTAACCGCTACCTGCGCGACACTGACCTCCCCACAAACATGCCCCCAGCCCTGCGCGCTGCCCTACAAGCCTACACAGGCAGCATTCCCGACATTCTACTGCAGAAGATGGACGGCATGAGCAGTCAAATGAATTACGTCATAGCAGAGATCAAATACTGCAAAGACACAGACCCAGAACCCCAGCGGCAGCGCGCACAAGCCCAGCATGCTGCGCTGAAGGAACTGTTTACGACACACGACCCAGACTGCAAAGTTACAGTTGCGCCAATCCTACTAGGGGTAACTGGGGTGATATACAAAGAGACAATAGACACAATTGAACACCAACTAGGGGTAGAAGGACCACGATTGGCAGCACTGGCAAAGAGGCTGCACTTCTCAGCAGTGACCAACATGCAGAAGATATGGAGGCAACGTAAGGCAATCATGATGACAGCGAGGAAAGGTACTGGCACGAGACCAGCACAGCCGAACTCAAACCAGGCAAAGAAACGACAGCACGGCACCGGCGAACCAGACCACCGCAAAAAGCCACGCTTTAGATGAGCGCACGCAAGCGATACGCCCCGCTTGTGCCCTAGGGCGCAAGTGGACGGGTAGTGGGTGTGGAGCCCAGGGGCGCCGCCCCTGGCCACACACACCCTCTTAGCCTTAACTTACCCAGGAGCTGCAGAGCTGCCTGGGTAGTCACTCACTCACTCACTCATCAATCCCCACCCCCTAAACCCTCACCTGCATGCACCACCTAAACCGAAACCCTAAACAGCACCCTAAACTGCGTACTGGCTACGCTAAACCATAACCCTAGCCTCCTAAAACCCCAACCCTAACCTTGGGCCACTGCTCGGCCGTGCTTCCCTGTGGTGGTTGCTGGCACGGGCGGCCGTGCCAGCACACCACCACAGGGGACCCAGACGGCCGAGCAGTGGCCCAAGGTTAGGGTTGGGGTTTTAGGAGGCTAGGGTTATGGTTTAGCTCCGCTCGCATTGCCGCACTATGACCCTAAACCCTAAACCCTCACCTGCACGCATCACCTAAACCAAACCCTGCACCCTGAACCCTAAATCAGACCCAGAACGCCACATCTAATGCTTTTGCAGGGGCCCTGTGCTTGCCCTTCTGCTGCTGGCTGGCTGCAGAATTGCTGTACAGCATGGACACATGTGTGGCGACAGATAAGACCTGTTGCTTGCTTCACCGCCAGTCTGCAAAACAGCACCGCATCTCCGTTTTGTGAATGAGTTTGATGTTACGTATCAGCTCTTTGTCCGATTAGCTCAAGTGTATGCTGAACATGAGCACTGCTGTGCTGAGCTGCAGCTGCTGTTCTTGTAGGGAGTTTGACCAGTGAACGAGCTAGGCTGGACCGAGGAACGAAACGTTCGGCTTTTGCATCCTCATGCGATGCAATAGTTTGTTTTAATCCATCGATGCTTGTTTGATGAAAGGCGCGTGCCACGTTCAGTGCACCGAAGGTTCACGTCAAGCTACCCAGCAGGCAGGTGTGGCGATAGCGTGAGCTCAGCCAGAACACGAATGTAGGTTCAATAGTGCATGTTAAGTGTTTGACAGAAGTCGCGACGCTAAAGCGCACTTGGCGACTTGGCAGGAGTGGCAGGACGGGGCAGCTAGTGGCAGGATGGCAGGATGGCAGGAATGGCGGGAACAGCAGAGTGGTCGGCTCGGGGTGCTGGGCGGTAGCCGTCGGCAGTATGGCAGGAGCGTTGTACTACAGCTTTAGAGGATTCCTGTTGAGCTGTTGGCAGTGCTGGTCCGTCCTGCTGCCCCCTTCCTGCCATGGGCCAGTGTGCTGCTGGCAGGATCCTGCTGAATGGGTAGCAAAATCCTGCCCGCTGTCCTGCCACTAACTGCCGCACCTGGCAGTAATCCCTGTATACTGCCGACTATATGTGGGAGAACCACAGCGTGGCTGCGGCAAAACAATAGGGATCGAAAGCAGTTTTCAAGAATGAATGCTAGCTGTTGTCGTTGCTGCTGCTGAATTGGTGACATGACAAAGCTGACCACCGCCGTCAGAGAAAGCATGAGTGTAGCTGCATGGCAAGCGCTGCAAAACAAAGGGCAAATCAGGCCAAGCTTGCACGCATCTCCAGTTCAAATATACTCAAAAACCCAGTTCCTGAACCATGAAAGCTAAGCGCTCAACTCCCCCACTCAGGCCCACCTTTCCAGGGCATGCGCTTGGCCTTTTCTGCCAGCCCCGCTGCCTGCGCTGCCATGACGCAGCCTGCTGCTGTCAGGAAGTGGATGGCACTCAGCGTCACAGCTGCAGAGCAGAACGACGACAACAGCAGCAGCAGCAGCAGCAGCAGCATTCATGATGCTGTCAGAAAGTGGATGGCAATCAGCGTGACGGCTGCAGCAGATGACAGAAACAGCAGCAGGAGCAGCAGCAGCAGCAGTGACGATGCTGCCAGAAGAAGGATGGCACGCCGGGCGACGGTTGCAGGACACAATGAGCAGCGGCAACAGCAGCAGCAGCACACGTCCTGCAGACTGCTGGGCCGCAACCCAATGGCCACATAAGCAACTGCTGGTCAGGGAAAAACTCGCCAGCGCGAGCCCGCAAAGTGGCTGTGGTTCAAGAGGTGCTGCTGCTGCCACTGCCGGGCTGTTGCTTTGTCAGGCCTATGCGTGTGCTGCCAGCATCACTATGCTTGCACCCTGGCAAGCTGCATGCACAGGGGTGGCACTAATGCTGCATAATTGATTATTACAAATTATTTGGTTAATAATCAATTGCTCACCAATAGAGGGCCAAGCCTGGGCCACAAAGCTGCAGGCATGTATGCTGCAGTTGCTCACCAAAAGAGAAGCCGTAGCCGCTCTTGCTGCTCATCAGCACCTTGTTCACAAACACAATGGCCACAGCGCTGCCTACGTTGAGGCTCCAGGCACAGCCGTCAGCTGCAATGCTGGCGCTGGCGCTGCTGCTACTGCTGCTAGCGCTGCTGCTGCTGCTGCTGCTGCTGCTGCCATGGCCTGCAGCATGCTGCTGCGGCAGTTCTGGTGAGGTGGCCCCCATTCCGCTGCTGCTGCTGCTTCTGCTGGAAATAGCTTCTGCTTAGCTGCGTACAGTACTGCCGTTGATGTTGCTGTGAAAGTGCAGGCCAGCTGTGACGCCTGCAGTGCAGCATGTGTGCAGAGAGATGCAGGCCAGTTGACCAAGCAGTAAGGTAGCAGCATCTGCTGGCCAGCAGCATCTGACCAAAAAAATCTTGAAAGTCTGGTTATATGATATAAGTATACATTTGTCTGACTTCCGAGCCAGGCTGTTGGCAGGCTGACGCCAGAACACAAGTTGACAGCAGCAGACTGGCAGTGCACTGCTGCTGTTGTTACCGAGGCGGGCTTCAGGCGATCCTCTCCTCCTTAAGATCTCTTAGAAACGGCTAGGAAAGTATATTAAAGCTCGCTGAAAGTGCTTGCACGGCAAATGAGCTCGAGTCAATTCGTACCAGACTTGTTCGCAGCAGAGCAGAGAAGCAGTATCGAGTCAAGAGATGCCCGACTGTGACACGGCACGAGATCATCGATTGCTTTGATTGAGATTGGCATGGCATGGAAGATTCACGTGAACAGCTGTACTGATCAGGAAGGGTTTTGGCTGTCAGACACTTCTGGCGCTGCCACCAGCAAGCAAGGATACTGGGACTGCACAATTCTTATGGTTGCAGCCCTGACACAGCTTACACGTTATCCTCCTCATCAAACAACCACACGAAGTTCAAGCAGCGACACCTTTTGCTTCTGCCAGCAGCCTGGCGGCAGCCAGCCAGGAGAGGGCTTAGCCACAACCACAGTGCGCAGTGCCCATCATGGGACATGGCATATGCCCTTGTTACCTGCTGTCACTGCAAGTGCCATCCATGCACAGGATGTTGCAGGAATCCTTGCAAAACTGCCAACAACCGGGCAGTTTGTACAGCATGTGTACGCCCTGCTGGATGCAGGCCAGCATCCCTGATGAGGGTTCCCTAGTAGGGATCACATGTCACGCGTAACCCACAAAGGGCGTGCATATACCTATGGTATGCCTGCCTTGTCCTCACTATATGGTCCGCCTCACAAGAGTGCCGCTGCGCAGCAACGGCTATCAAACGTGACTGAAACACATCCCATAACGCTGGCCCAGTTAACTGGGCCTGGGATGCCCAACTGCAGCCGTCGTTCGAGTGCAGCCGCTGATTGCAGAATACAACACCAAATGTGTTTGGTACATAACTGCTGCAATGACAACTTTCACAGGGCCACGACAATGACAAGTAGCTCTGCTACAGGTTGTAGCCTACAACCTTGATGTGGTCAGCTTCAAACCTTGCATCATGCTGGTGATGGCCGCAGCACTGTTGCTGGCAGCAGCAGCAACAGCAGCAGCAGCAGCAGCAACAGCAGCAGCAGCAGCAGCAGCAGCAGCAGCAGCAGCGCTGATGTCACCCAGCCACTGCTAGCGATGGTGCCTAGCCAAAGCAGGCGTTAGCAGCAGCTGTTGCCTGCTCATACCCCAGCATGCGGTAATGGCCAAGGAGCATCTTCGCCCTGAAGCTGCCCATCCAGAAACAGAACTCGCGAAACGCCCTATGCATCTTATATGCACAAAGCATACATCCTCTTGCCAACAGGCCCGTTCAAGTAACTTTACCAATTCAGGGCCAAGTCGATTTGGTGACTGTGTGCACTTCATAAGCGTGTGGGTGTTGGTGTCTGTTACCAGACGGTAACAACATGACTGCAACAGTGACCCACGACATGGCTAGATTTCAAGCACACAAACGTTACACGCCGCTGACACTGGCCCGGGCCCTGCAGGGCATGCTTTAAAATGCAACAGGAAATAGCCGCAGCAGCTGCTTACCATAACAATGTTATTCTGTCACATCTGCACCATGTGGCCTCCATAACAATATGATGTTGTGGGCTCCCATTGGTATCCCGGACCGCTAGCTGGTAATAGCCACAGAACGGCCTCTCATCATGGCCAGGCAATCATCAATGAGCCATGCCCAGCCACGAAATTCAAGGCAGAGAGACCTGCTGGTGCAAGTCAGTCATAGACCTTGCTGTCACACGAAGATTCAACCTGCAGCTGTGCAAAGAACCTCCGCCGCGTATACCTTGCAGACCGTGACGCTATGGTGTACGTCCAGTTTGATGCAAAACAACAACTGTGTTTCAGTCACTGATCCACATGTGGCTGCGTCATTCTCCACGCCCTTAAATACGATGTGAAGCATGGATGAGACATGAAATCAAACTTTAATGAGACACCTGTTTATGTCAGGCAGCCATAGGACTGGTCATCACGAGTCAATCAAACATCCTGCAGCTGTGCAGTGCGTCTTCATCAGGCACTCTCCCCGACAACAAGATGCAGCTGCTGCAACCAACAACTGGTGCGGCACTTCATGTGGTAGTTGCTGAAAGATTTACAGCTGTCCGGCATTCAACCACTGGCTGTGACCAGTGGCAACCATTTGGTGCCTTAGCCGTGCTGCCTCCGTGCATGCAATGTATTGTCGCAGCGGCTGCACCTGTCATGTTGCACTTGTCAATGTATTTTTGTACAGTCAGCTGCCTGTCAAAACACACCCCACTCAGCCTTCTCCTCAATTCTTCCCATGCCGTAAAAACTCTTCAGATTTGGCGCGCTGTCAGCTGCCGCAGCAGCACGCATGAATTGCAGTGTATGCAGACACCAGGCCTGGGCAGCTGAGCCGGTTGTCGCCGGCGCTGCTGCCAGCTGCTGGTGATGCAAAAGGGACAGAATGCACCCGCAGTGTAGAGCAAGCCGCCAACTGCTGCACCGCACCGCACAACACCAGAGCAGGCTGCCCAAGCGCACCGGCAAGCTGATACTTCACACACTTGCATTTCATGTGTGCTCTACTGAGAAACTGGAGGCACATTGACAAACTTCAAGCACAGTTGCTCACACAACTTTCCAGCCGTTGAAAAAGCCGGCGGTGCCGACCAGCGCACAAAACACCTCAAAGCCGATGAAGCACACTGCCAGATGTGAGAGCCAAGGAATGTTGCAGCCGTGCCAGTGATGCCATGGGCCATACTGCACTTCTCCCATGGTTATCAGCGACATCAGCAAAAACACAAGCCCAAGCAGCGTTGCAAACCCACAGAAGCAGATGTACGGAACCCACGTGACGCAGCGCTCCCAGCCTTCGTTAAGCTCCCCTTCCGGCTGCACTGATAGCAGCAGGCCAAAAGCCACGCCTGTGGAGCCCAAAAACAGCGCAAAAGCGGTGATATGTTGTGTCATCAGTTCAGGTTTCTTGCTGTCGTCGCCGCTGCAATCCTCGGGGCCAGGCTCAGGAAACTTGCGGTTGATTTCTGAGCAGCTGAAGAGGCTTGTACGCCGCTGGAAATCAGCCTGCCACTTGAGGCTCTCTGTCATGTTGCTGCGTGCAAACATGTGGCTGCTGCTGGTAATGTTGGCAGTGACCTGCACCAGCTGCTGCGTGAGGTCGCAGTAGGCAGTCTGCAGCGTGCTTTTGATGTCGTCAGGTGCTGCCAGGGACAGGCCGATGAACACCGCGGAGGCCAGGAACACGTTGAGCGTGATCAGGGTGCTCACGCCACGCAGCAGCACCTGGGGATCTGCGCAGCAGCAGCAGCAGCAGCAGCAGCAGCAGCAGCAGCAGCAGCAGCAGGAACAGCAGCAGTAGCAATGATATAACTAGTGTGACATGTATGCCACAGTCACATGATGTCAGAAGCTGCCAGCAGCATTGCCATGCGTGCGTGCCATGAACAACATGAGGCTGCCACCAGTTTCACCTCAACTGTTCCTCGTGAGGCTCTTGCTTGGCAACATCTGGCAACATTGGTAGCAATTGCAAGTAGCTACTCTGTGTGCACGTTGAACAGCAAGCTGCACATGTTCTGCTCATCAGCTGTTTACCAAGCACGGCTGTGTGCTTGATCATGTGCGGCCAGTATGTGCTGCATGTGCGGCCAGTATGTGCTGCACGGAGCTGCCACGCACCTTGGGTCCTGGGCAGCGGCCGTGTGGCCTCAATCAGCAGCGCACGAGCCAGCGCTTTGACGTTCTTGCACTGTTGTTTGCCTAGGCCGCAATCGCCGCATGGGTCATCCTCGGCACAGCGCATTGCAGGGCCTGCGTGCCAGGTGGCAAACCGTAATGGCCTCTGCGAGAATCTTCAGCAATTGCCTGCCACATGCCGTGCTGAGAGTGCATGCATTGATGTGGTGTCCAGCAAACACCAAGCCAGCCAGTTGCCGCATGTGCTTGGCCGCAGGATTTTGTGCATGGTCAAGTTTGATGGTGGTGGTCACCGCTGCCTGGTTGGTTCGGCAATATGGTCACTACACAAATATACTCTTGGCTAAGCATCCAAGCGGTTCACACTTGCTGCAGCTTCATGCGGCATGCAGCTCTGGCTTATGTTGGCTGCAGGTCTCTGCAAGAGCACACCAGATACGTTGCTTTGCAAAATATGGCACGATCATCCATCTGTTTGCATTTGGAGGTGCCTCACCAAGCAAGTGTTTAAAGGCGCTTGTCAACACGACAGCAGCCATGGCCTGCTGTGAGCTGCTGCCATCGCCCTGGCCACCTGGTGCGTGCGCCAGGCACAGAAACACAGGTTTGATACTGAGGTCATCAGAAAACGGCTTCAGACAAAGGCGGTGGCTTAGCCTAATGTGAACATCCCTGCAACAGTTCGGGCCATGCACAATTGATTCATCCGTGACACTCGTCATGAGCTATGGTGTTTGCCAACAACTGCTGCCAAGCCATGATAAGCAACATGTGGCACAGCTGACCGCCTCGTACCAGTGGTGGATGCGTACATGTGCCCAACTTAGAGCGAAGCACCAGGCAATACACAGTGCTGCAGCCAAGGTTCACGGCAGTGCCTGCTGCTGCGCTGCCAGGTCAAAGGGCTTGCAGGCCAGCACCTGGTGCTGCTGTGGTATGCATGAAGCTGTTGATGTCATGACTCACTCTGGGAGCCAGCCGCGCCGCTGTTGTCTTTCAGGGCGCTGTGATCATGGCTGCTGCAATCAGCAGAAGCTGTGTGGTACTGTGCACTGCCAGCACTGCCAGAGGCATCGCCATCATCTGCAGTTCACAGCGGACAACATAACACAGCAGCAGCAGCAGCAGCAGCAGCAGCAGGTGTTGCCAAAGCAGCAGTGCCAAATTGACCTATGTGCTCAGCTGTAATGTAGACATGGTGTACAAATGCAATGCCTGCAGCATGCCGCGGTACTCATGGGTGCAAAATGAACATGATCGAGCACAATTCTGCAGCTTCAAGGCATCAGTTTATGCAGCCTGCGCTTTGCTCAGTGCGCAAACGCTTGTTCTGTCTGCTATCAAACGAATTACTGGCCTGATGGAACTGATTATCTAATCACTGTGTGGGACAGCAGGCTGACGGTCAGCAACCAGCGCTGCAGAGCTGTGATGCTGTTGCAGCAGCTCTCAAGGTGCAGTGTTGACTGCACAGCAGTTATCCGATAACTAGGGTGAGTCACCCTATGACAGATGCCTTGGCAGAGTCCACTTCCCAGTTGCTCTGGTGCGACTCACCAGCTTCTGCAGGAAGCGGAGCTGTAACGTCAGCTGTGTGTTTTCGCAGCACCTCATGCTCGGGTAGCCCCGAAGCCACTGCCTCTGCCAGCACCCTCTCCAGGATCTCATTGTGCTCTGACAGCTGCAGCAGGTGCTCCTTGGTGATGATGCCGTCTGCTTCCAGCGCAGCTGCCATGTGCTTTGCCATCTTTGCAACTGTTTTCTGGCGCAGCCTCGTCCTCCCCTGAGCTACTCCCTGCCCAGCACTTGCTTCATGTGCATGTTGTGGGGCGCACCCTAAGCAGGCACAGCAACGCCTGACAGCACCACAACAGCTGCTGATAAGACCACAGATGTATTTGACAGCGCCACAACAGCATGTGCTAGCTGCTTGGCTGTCTGGATCTGGCTTAGTAAGGTCGTCCCAACACCTCTGGCCATCACGTAACCCTTTTGCTGCAGCAGCTGCTGCCAAAGCACGGCGCTTGTTGAGGTACCTGGTGCACGCCCTGCTCAGGAACGCGCGAAAGGCACCCTGCAAGTTGCATATGCAGTACTTCAAAGGCCATTTTCCCTCAAAGCAGCGACCTTCCTGCACGCTGGTTACACCGTGCGGCCAGCCCGTTCACCTTACGCCTCCACTGCTCCACATCTGAGGAGCCCAGGTACAAGTTCTTACGCCAGAAGTTGATTCTTGTGTTTTTCTCCCTTTTGAAGGCTTGCAGTCGCTCGCCAAACCTCGCACACACTGTTGTACCCTTGCGTGCCTTTTCTGGCCAGAAGTCAGGCAGAAAGAATACGATGAGCTGCCAGCACAGAAAGACAACGAAGCCGATGGCAATGGCGAGTCCCAGTTGTTTACCAAAGTCACCCATCTGGGCTGTCTCACTCGCCGGTTGAGCCCACTTCAAAGCTGTTCAAAAGCATTCCAGAGCTCTAGTTGCTCACTTGCGGCTGCTGTTGCAAGGTAGGCGACTTTGTGCGTGACTGTCAATGTTCATGACGGAAAGTGCATCCAGCTGATCACGTGATTAGCGGTGACAAGGGTCCCATGCGCCCGTACCGTGAAGCAACAAGTACGGAAACGGCATACTATGTAGCGCAGATAAAACGTACAGGAGTGTTCGACCACACCCGGTACCTCATATGGTACCGTTTCGCACGTTCAGCTGCCCATACAGCACCGCATCTGGCCACACAGAACTGTTACAGAGCAGTTACAGAGCTCTGTCTGACCAGAGTGATGAATACATGCTCATGAGCTCGTGATCACTTGCTCAACTTTCACCCCAGTACGCACAAGTTTGTGCTGCACCATGTTTGTGCCATAGACCAGCTGCATGCGGCTGCACAACATACAACGTCCTGCGGTGATACCATCACTGGCAGAGCTTCTGCCCCACAGCCAAAATAACCTACAGCCAATGAACCGCCCACCAGCAACCCAACACATGCTGACTGTGCGCAACTTCCGCTCTACGCACTGTCACCACAGCGCAGCATTGGCCAGCAGGCTGCAACGTACGCCGCGTACGCCGCGGCGCGGTTGTTGCCTTCAATGCAGCCCCGTGGGAGGAAATGCCAGTTACACAAACGAGGCAGCAGCTGTTCTGCTAGCCAGCCTACTGGCTCCCAAGCTGCGTCAACTGCAGCATGCCGAATATGCAGTAGACATGCAAAGGGAGGTCCAGCTTCTGCTGCTGACAGGATCCACAGTAGCTCTACACAATTATAGCATGCTGCTGCTCTTCCACAGCTGCGCAAACTGTAGCACCCCAAACTTGACATTCACCTGCCAGTACTTATTCCAGGCTGGTGTGCTTCCCACATTCTCAGGCTACTGGCTTCCAGGCTGTGCAAACTGCAGCACGCCAAACTTGCCGTTGACCTGCCAGCGGGCATCTAACTTGTCTAGGGCCTCAGCCTCGCCAGGCGCCAGGCCTGTAAGCGGCAGCAGCAGCAGCAGCAGCAGCAGTAATGAAACTGCCCACCCTGTATGAAAAGGAGAACAGCAGTGCATGACCAGACACAGGCCACACGCAAGGACAACCACGGCTACAAACGGGAGCAGCTGTCAGGCGCAGCCCCAGCTATGGTGTTTGTTGTTATGCGGGTGCTGTCAGCAATACTGTCATTCAAAAAACCCACTCCTCACCTGCGATGACATCCGCCTTGAGTGTGCGCAGGCTGAGCAGGCCACTAGGGCAAAAGCCGCCCAGCGCAGTGGCGAATGGCGTGGTGGGCGGCCAGCGGCAGTCATTTGCCAGCTTCCTGCAAGCACATAATAAAACAGGATCAAGTTAACGTAAGATGAAGAAAGTGTGTTGCAGCATCTGCAGGACGCACATGCTCCGGGGGGCATGCAGCCCACGGCAGCCATTGGGTAGCTTCCTGCAAGCACGAATAATACAGCAGGCATTTGGTGCAGCAGGCTGAGCAGTCCACTGGGGCAGAAGCCGTCCGGGGCAGTGGCAAAGTACGTGGTGAGCTGCCAGCGACAGTCATTCGCCAGCTTCCTGCAAGCATACACAATGCACCAAGCGGCAGTTCTGGGTTTGTGGTGGAAACCTGCAAATTGCATATCCCAACTCCATGCGACGTGGAGCAGGGGGCACAAGTGAGCGAGCACGCAGACATGGTGAAGAGGGGTCCCTGACCATATCAGGCGACTGCTGTCACCGGCCGCCATTCATGCTGCCCCCCCCCCCCCCCCCCCCCCAATGCTGACTGTACATGCATCAGTGCAAGACGTACACGGCTGTTCGTTGGGTATCCATAAAGGCAAGACGTGGAGCCATCAGATCCACACCTGTAGTTGAGGTCTCCCTTGAACACCAGCAGGCTGCTGCCAGCCAGCTCAGCATGAAGCTCAGGGGCCAGCTGCAGCACACCGAAGACATAGCAGCAGCAGGAGCAGCAGCAGCAGCAGCAGCAGCAACAGCAGCAGCAGCAGCAGCAGTGCAGGTCGATGCACAGAGGTGCACATGCCCCAAGTACCTGACGGTGGGAGCAGAGGACATCCTTATGGCATACAGCTGCAGGTGGAGTGCCGAATGTTGTGGGCAGCGTGTCGCGATATGCAAATGAGCAGCACAGCAATTCTGCAGCAGCGGATCCTGCAGCTCCTTTCCTGCATTCACCGGGATGGGTGTGGCGTGGTCCAGGATTCATGGGCAGTGCAGCATTCACGCAAACCCTGGATGCAAACAACAGCACAGCATACATTCATACATTCCCAAGAGTAACACAACAAGTAATGAAGTTAACGTAACAGCCAGACCGGCAGCTCACCTCCTGCATCCACCAGAAAGGGTGAGGCGTCGTCCAGAACTTGTCAGCAGCGTAGCGCCAGCGCCCAGCCTCCAAGTGACCCGCCCAGCGCTTGCCAGCAGCCGCCAGCGCCGCTGCATTGGCCTCACTGCTGCTGTCGCTGCTGCTGCTGCTGCTGCTGCTGACGGCCTCGATGATATGGTGCAGGTCGTGTGACAATGTGTCAGACACGAACCAGGGCAGGGCTTTCCCGTGCAGAACCACTGTCCCTGCCAAGCCAGTTGCCACGAGGTAATCTGCCAGGACTAAGTCCGTGAACAGCTCCAAGCCTGCAAGGCAGTGAAGCAGCAGCAGCAGGAACGTTATGATAGACATAAATCATGTTTATGGCAGGTGCCGCGGCTCACCAGGGTGGGTGCAGCTCTTGGAGGGTTCATTGAGTGCTTGCATTGTACTTAGCCCTTGTGAGTCGCGTTTCTGATGCCAAGGCGACGCAACATAAACCAAGGTATGGCATTTCCGTGTAGCACCACAGTTGCCGCCAGGCTGCACCAGGCAATGAACCTGAACCCTACCAGCACTTTGCACACTGCACAGCACTCCAGCTCACCCGCATTGTCAAGGATGATGTCGATGCGTGGCAGCGCACTTTGCAGCCCCTCAGATCCGGCTGCACCCTGGCCAGCAGCAGCAGCAGCTGCTGCTGCCTGTGCCTTCAGGTAGTCCCACAGCTCATCTGTCTCGTTCACGATGATGTTGCTGCTGCTGCTGCCACTGCCGACTGCTGCTGCTGCCGCTGCTGCTGAGCTGTCCATGTGAGCCACGTCCACCAGCATGGACAGGTCGGTCTTGTTGCCCCACAGCGAGTGCTGCAGGCAATCAGCAGCAGCAGCAGCAACAGCAGCAGCAGCAGCAGCACAAACGCACACAGTTGAAAGTGTGCCATTGCTGAGCTGTTCATGTGCGCCACATCCACCAGCATGGACAGATCATTCTTGTTACCCCACAGAGAGTACTGCAGTCAAAAAAAGCCAAGAGCACATCAGGAGGCAAACCGTGAGAAGCAAGGAAAAGCCAGAGCAGCAGCAGCAGCAGCAGCTGCGGCTTGGACGGGTCGGCTTCTTACCCCACAGCGAGTACTGCAGTGCATGAGTCATGCAGCATGACATGCGGCAGCAACAGCACAAGGATGGATGCCAGCTGTCCCCCAAGCAGCAACAAAAAGCAGGGACAACAGCAGGCGCACGAGACGCGCACGCCTCGAACTGCCTGCTTGACTGATTGGGTGTGTCTGCACTGTTGCTGCGTGGTGGCTTCAGCGATCAACGGGTCTCCAACACAGCAAAGGCAAATGTGGCCTCAACCCAGCTGCAACATCCGCTTGCAGCAGCTGCTAGAACCCCACGAATTCATAATGCTGAAACTGGGGAGGCCCTCGATCAGCAGCAGCTGCAGCAGTGCCTATCATGCCCTGCGGGAAGTAACAGTTTGAGCATACAGACCCTCAACCGCACCTGCAGCAGCTGGTAGAACCTGGCCTTGGCTTCCTCACTGAAGTGTGCCCCCATCTGCGGTGTGGCACCACAGCCGGCAGCAGCCACTGCGTCCTGCTGCTGCTGCAGCAGCTGCTGCGCTGCTGCTGCAATGTCGCCTGCTGCTGCCATGCCCTTGGTGAGGGCCACACTCTTTTGGCGGAAGAAGGGGTCATATGAAGAGCCCACCAGCAGCGGCTACAGGGTAGCAAGGCATCAAATGGGAGTGATGAGGCAATAAGGCGGGAGTGTCAGTGGCGTACTGCATGCAACGCATCTAAGTGGGTGGTGGCAATCGCGACAGCAGTGGCTGCACGCTGCCTCGGGGAACACGGAAGTCGAGGCAGCAAAGCGGTGTGCTGTCATGATGTGGACAGGCCGATGCATTTCTGGCAGCTGGCTGCAACAAAAGCATTGGAGACTCGAAAAGAAAATGGAAATGACGGCAACAGTGACTTGGCTGGCGATGATAGCCGCCATTTGCCCGTACGGGTAGCACTCCACAGTCAGCCACGCCGCAAGGCTGGCAGCAATAAAACAATAGAACCATAAAGTTGGTCAAACCACGCATCTGAAACAGCTAGGTCACATACCTGGCTGGCAATGATGGCTGCCAGGCGTACATATAAGTAGCACTCCACTGTCAGCCACGGCAGCTGCAGCCAGCTGACTGAGATATCAACAACAAAACTCAACTCAAACATAACAATGGAAGTAACAACTTAGTTGCTTACCTGACTTGCAATGATGGAGGCCAAGCGTACGTACAGGTAGCACTCCACAGTCAGCCACGGCAGCTGCAGCCAGCTGGCACGCTGCTTGGAGTGTACCGCCCATGCAGCCACGGCTGCATTGGTGGTGGGGATGATTGAGGCCAGTGGGTGGCCAGCTGGCAGGTTGCTAGGCACTTGCAGCGGCTGCAGAGCACCATCAACTGCGGCAAACAATGTAGAAACAGCAGGCAGCAGCAGCAGCAGCAGCAGCGGCAGCAAACAGCAGCGTTGGTGGTAGGGATGACGAGTGCAACGGGTGCCCCGCTGGGAGATTGGCAGGCACTTGCAGCGGCTGCAGAGAACCGTCAAGTGCAGCAGGAATTGCAGGTGAAGCAGGCAGCAGCAGCAGCAGCGGCAGCAAACATCAGCGTTGGTGGCAGGAGGATTGAGGTCAGCGGGTGGTCCGCTGGGAGGTCGGCAGGCACTTGCAGCGGCTGCAGAGCACCATCAACTGCAAAAAGCAGCAGCAGCGGATGGCAGCAGCAGCAGCGGTTGTGACAGAGCGCAGTGGATGGCCAGGCAGCAGGCCGGCGGCACTTGCAGCGGCTGCAGCGGCCCATGGATTGCACCAGAAAGCAGCACATGCAGCAGCGGCAAACAGCAGCAAGGGCATGGCAAAGCAGTGCAAGCAGTGCCATTATGTCTGCTGTGGACTGCATGCACGGTCACCGGCCGTCAACCACAACAATTTGGTAGGAGGCAGCCGCAGCAGCTTCAGCGGTTGTCAGATATCCAGCACATTTGACAGCGGCAGCACCCTGCAAGTGCTGCTGCTGCTGCTACTGCCTGCACTCAGAGCAGCCCACTTTCGGTACTCTGTGGCTGAGCAGCATCGCCACCGGTAGCCCGCCTGCCAATCCTTGCTGAGTTTGCAATGAACGCCTTTGCTTGAACAAGAGAGAAGCTGGGAACCTGAACTGCTCGAACTGCTCGAACTGCTCACCCGGCATCTCCCTCACGCCTGCAGCTGCTGCTGCTGTTACATTTAGAACATGTTGGAAAACCTTTCTACAGAGGCAAGGGCCCCAGCAGACGGCTCACCCGGCATCTCCGCCTGCATCTGCCTCACGCCTGCAGCCGCTGCTGCCAGCTGCTGCTGCAGCGCCTGCTGCTGCGGATGGCTGCTGGCCCCCTGCGGCAGGTTCATCAGCGGCAGGAGCAGCACATTACACGGCAGCGCTGCAAATAGAATACAATGCCACAGGCACCAGGGGACAAGCGAAGCACAACATGCGAAGCGTATGTTGTTACCATGCTACGCTGCCCACCTAAGCTGTTGCATCAGCCAGCACTGTATCCATGATGGCGGGCAGGCGCGTTGTGATTGTCTCCTGCCTCAAACTTGCCACAAACAGAGAATAACGCCGCAGGTACTTGCACACAGGACACCCTAATACTGTGTTTTTAGTGTGCCACGCTGCTCACCTCTGCTGTCAAATCGCCCACCCGTCTGCATGATGGCGGGCAGGCGTGTGCTGAAGGTCTCCTACCTCACAGCTGCCACATAAAGAGAATCAACGACACAGGCACTGCTCCAACAAACATGCCATGAGTATGCTGCTGTCATGCTGCTCTGCTCACCTCTGCTTTCAGATCAGCCAGCACTGTGTCCATTATCGCTGGCAGGCGTGTAGTAATCGTCTCCTGTGCAAAGCTGCCATCCTCACTGCCAATCAGCGGCTGCACTGGCGGGAAAGCCAGCCCCAGCAGCTGCTGCACATGTCCTGCAGGGGTCAGGTCAGCAAAGGCTGCCGGAGCATCTGCTGCTGCCGCTGCTGCCTGGTGCTGCATCGTGGAGCGCCTGCTGCTGCTGACGCTGCTGCTGTGGGTGCGTGCTGGTGCTGCTGCGTAGCTGCTGCTGCCAAACCTCCTGCAGAAAGCAGCACAGAGGAGTCACAGTTGCACGTTGAGGTAGTTGCTTACGCAACGCATGTGGTATGGGGTGCTGCGAATCTTGGACAGCACAGGCCTGAGAGCGCACCTGGTACAGCAGCAGACGGGTGCTGCTACAGCCCTAATAGACGCGCATTGTGCAAGGGCAAGCGATATGTTGATCACAACAACTTAAAGCAATGTGACACCGCTTTTACAGTCCACCGGAAAGATGCCTGTGCAGCGTTCGTGAACGTAGTTCGGAAGCTGTAGCGATTACAAAGCAGGCACGCCCTCGATCGCTGCTGTCAAACTGCCGATACCTTTGGTTAGTGACTGCGCCAGGCGCACGCAGGCCTGCCGACTGCATCGATCACTACAGCAGGGCGATGCCAGTACAGTTGCTTCTGCTAGCTGGCACTGCAGCCCGTGAAGGTAGCAGGTGGTAACAGCTGTTTGTCAAATGGGATAGCAGCTGCACAGTTCAACTACGGAGTCCAGCGATGAACGGGCTGGAACAGGCAGAACCACTGAGTATGCCATGACACACTGTCGTAAGCATGCGCTTCTGTTACACTCAACCCTGCCGCTAAGCCACCATTGCGTTTGACCCCCGCACAAAGCTACAGCAACCACAAGCCTGCTTGACACAATTAGCTGCTGACTCGTTGGGCCTACTGGCTTCCGCAGGAACCCTGCCGTAATCCAAACAGCAGTCCTGCTGCATCCCACAATGCTGCAGAGCTCAGGCTGATCCCACAGCCCACGCGCACGTTCCCTGATGTCTGTACTAGTAGCCTTGCGGCAGAGGAGCCATTCTTCCACAAACATTTAGATGCACAAGATTTCATGTACAAAGCAATGGCAATACATACCCATACTGCACAAAACCACCAGCACAGCCCCTCAGCCTCAGCACGCGCCACATAGCTGCTACCGCTACACAGCGCTCCTTGCTGTGAGGCAGCACTGCGCTCGCCATGCGATGACGGTCACCGCTGCTTCTTTGGCTGCTGCGTTGCTCCTTGACTGCTGCTGCTGCTGCCCGTGGGGAACAGCTGCTGTGCTGTGAAGCACTTCCCACCCTCTATCTCCTTCCTGCGGGCCCTTAGGCCAGCCTGGTACTCCCTCTTATCTTCCAACAGCCCTGGGCTGGGCAGCAGCGGCATGCCCGCTGCTGCTACTGCTGCTGCTGCCGGCTGCTGCTGCAGCTGTTTGCCGCTGCGCTGCTGCTGCCGGGCTGCTGCTGCTGCTGCCACCTGGGCGCTGTGCTGCAGCATGTACTGCCGCACGTTGGCTGCGTACAGGCGCGGGTCGGCCTGCTCTGCTGGGCTTGGAGTGTACAACGGCAGCTGCAGGCAATGTGGCAGAATATGTCATGTGTTAGCGCAGGGTACACAGTCCAAGGCTTTAAAGCAGTGCCGTGCTGCGTAAAGGCGCGGGTCTGCCTGCTCTTCGATGCTCAGCGTGTACAGCTGCAGCTGCAGCAAGCAGTGCCGCAGCATATGGCACACCACAAGGGGGAGAAGCGGCAGGGCAACAGCAGCGCTGCTTGTACAACAGCAGGGTGTTCGCAGTGACAGCTGCACTAACATGGGCACCACCACTTGCACACACATGGCATTCAGAGTATGCGTAAACCGTAAAACAAAATCTGCATGGCCTCTCACCTCGTAGCAGGTCACTGTATGAAACGGCTGGCACATCATCAGCAGCAGGTGCCGCGTGGCATCAATGCTCTCCCAGGTTGGTGACACGCCGCCAACCCCCATCAGAGCACTGCCTCCTAGCACAGCAGCCACGCCAGCAGCAGCTAGCCCAGCTGCTGTTGCAGTGCCGGCGCCCGCGCCGCAGAATGCGGCGAGTCCAGCTGCTGCTGTCGCTGCCGCCGCGACTGCCGCTGCTGCTGTGATGCGTGCGGTGGTGCTGCAGTGTGTGTCGTCGCTGCTGCTGCTGCTGGTGTGGTAGTGGATGATGGTGGGCAGCACGGGCACTCCTGCTAGGAACGCGCCTGTCTTGAATGGCAGCAGGTAACGGCCATTGCTCGTGGTGCCCTGCAGGAAACAGCAGTTGCACACACGTGTTCTGTGTTCAGCTGCACCAATACCTCCTGGAAACAACATGGGCGTTGCTGGTGTTGCCCTGCCGCAAAGTGCGGGGACAGAATTAACAAGGATCAACTACGATGTTTGGCGCAGCTACACAAAGCCAAACAAAAATCGGCAGGGCGCCAGATACTTTCTGGCAGTAGAGGACAGCCGGCCCACCTCAGGGAAGAGCAGCATGGGCCGCAGCTCCTGCTTTCAGTGCTGCGCTTTACCAAGTAATACAGTAAGCGCATGTACAGGCTACACATCACAAACATAATTGAACTCGAGTTTGAGCCCACCTCAGGGAAGAGCAGCATGGGCCGCAGCTCCTGCTCAGGGTGCTGCTGCGTGAGCAGCATGCGCCGCTTCACCGCGCCTGACACGCCCTGAACATCACAGCAGCAGGCAGGCAGCAACGCAGCAGCAGAAGCAGCAGGGTCAGTCAAAGTGCAGCAGCATGCGGCGCCTCACCGCGCCTGACACGCCCTGCGCATGACGGCAGCAGGAAAGCAGCAACGCAGCAGCAGAAGCAGCAGGGTCAGTCAATGTGCAGCAGCATGCGGCGCCTCACATCGCCCGACATGCTGTGTAAACTGCATTCAGCTGCCACCTCCCATGCTGCGGCCACTGGCCTGCTGGGACTGCTGCTTCTGCTGCAGATGCTGCTGATGTGTGCAAGCTGGCTACGAAGTACCACGTGCCTCCCCGTTTGCTGCACTGTTGCTGACGCTGCAAACATCCAACACGCCAGCGGCAAGGCCGACATGCGCGGAGCAAGAAACAACCCTGCACTGGTACCTACAAGCGACAGCCTGTGCAAGCCGGCTGCCTCCCTAGCCGGATCGCACCCATGCCCCAGCCGCTGGCGCGTAGGAGGCACAGCTATCAACATCAATAATAACATCAAATCATCCCCATCGGCACCACTCACTCCCACGTCAGCTGCTGGCGCGCCAGCAGCATCGCCGCCAGCTGCAGCGACAGCAGCTGCCCTGTCAGGCGTCAGCGGCCGCCCACAGCTGCTGCTGCTGCTGTCGCCATTGGCGGCTGCACTGCCAGCACCTACTGCTGTGCCTGCTGCTGCTGCCGCTGGTGCCTTCTTCTCCCGGTCCACGTAGATGCACTGCATGCGGCGGCTGCAGCCGCAGCGTGTGTGGTCAAACAGGCACGCATACAACAGTGGCAGCAGCAGCAACGGCGTGTCAGGACACAGAAGATAGTTGCAGCACTGGCAGCGGCAGCAGCAGTGCAGCACTAGGCAGCGATGTGTTTGCGCATGCAACAGACAGCAGTAAACAGGTTGACGCGCAGCTGCTGCATCATCTGCTGCTGAGCCGAGCAGGCAAGTGGGATGAGAGGGCATCCACCACGACATAAAGCTGCTGTGCTGCGCTGTATGCTGCTTCTGCCGGAATCGACGGCTGCAGATTGCTGCTGCATTTGTGACGTGCAGTCAGTGAGCTGCTGCTGATGCGCTGGCACCCTTGCTGGTCTGTGACAGTGCAGGCCCTACCCAGCCCGGCACACAACCAAAGCCCCCCTGATGAGCCCAACCATGGGCAGGTCCTGGGAGCCATCCCTGTCAACCAAGACTGCTCCTACCTGCTTCCTGTCTGCCACCAACTGCTGCTTAACCGCTGACTTGCTGCTGCAGTAACACCAGCTGCTGCTGTGCTGCTGCTGCTGCTGCATTCATCAGCTGCTGTAGTGTCAAGCTTCACCTGATCAGCCCGATCATGGGCAGGTTCTGCGTGCCGTCCCTTGCCACGAAGGCTGGGAAGTACCGTGCCATCTGGATGAGGATGTCGGCCCAGCTCATGTGGTTGGATACCACAGCAACTGCGGCAGGGGGGCAGCACGTTGTTTGGCGTGAAACGCTTGCAGGACAGGTGCACGTGCACTGGCGTATGCAGCTGCTGCTGCTGCTGCTGTGGTTGCTTGCTGTGCTGCTGAAATAGCAGTTCTAATCCTAAAACCGTCAGTCCAGCTGCAGAGTGGCTTGCTGCTGATCACAGCTGCCCTGGGCAGTCCTGCAAGCACATGCAGCAGTACTGCTGGCCTAACAGACGAACTACCCTAGGCACCAGCAGAGCTGCCACGCCGCATCACGCCTGCAAATTAGCGCACTACGTGCCCACCTGAGCGCCTTTTGGTGCTTCGAGGCTCGTTGCTGCCTCCTACGCGCACCCACTTGATGTGCACGAATCCCAGGCAGAAGAGGCAAGCCCGGCTCCACAGCTTGCCGAACACGGTCACTATCCGTCTTACGATTATCTCATTGGGTATGATCGTCGATATGCGCACGATCAGGTAGTATGCGGCCACACAGCCCAAAGCGAGGAACAACCGAAGGGGGAGCAGTGTGAAGGCAAGCACAGCCAGCCTCGCACGTTCCCACAGGGGTTGTGGAGCCCAACCGCCTTCTCCATAACGGTCTGTTCGAACGAAGGCCCAGTGGGCCTCCGGCAACATGGGTGCCCCTGCTGCTGCTGTGGTTGTGCCAGTGAAGTGTGGTAAAGGTATGCTGTGTACGAAGCAAAGAGACGTGCTTGCATATGCAGCTGTGATTCTGAGCTCCTGCACACATGTAAATGAAGGCAAAAGTGGGAGCCCTATTGCACAACGCGATGGTGTCATTTGACCATGCTGACCTGTCACAGCTGCAGCGTTTCTGTGACATGCCGCATGCTCCTGCAGTATTCCTTTGATGACTCGCAACGCGAGTGAGCTGCGCAAATAACAGCCAAGCATAATCAAGGACATGTTCTGTCACAGGTAACACCAGCAGTGATTTCCTCCTGTCAGCGCCAGGTCATGAAACCGGGTTGGCTTTGCAGAATGTGAAGCTGGGGATTGCCGGGTGTTGCAGAAAAGGTCAAAAAACACTTAGAGTGCCCAATATTGTGCTGTCTGCCCATTCCCACCGTTGGTGATGCTGCGCTGGCCTTGCACGCAGAAGTGACAAGCAAGAGTGACAAGAAAACTTCATTGACGCATGCAACAGCAGCAGGCCACACAAGACGTGGCTATAGCTCAGCTGACACCTGAAGCTGTAACAGATTCGCGCCTTGATATCTGCGAAAACAACCAGGGGTTATCGGCTTAGCCAGTTTTTGGCACACTCCTCATGTGCAGGGGACTTGCAAGTCCCGACCGGATCCTGGAACTGTCAATTGACAGTTGTTGTGTGTGCCTTGCTGACCTGGCATGTCACTCTGGTTCTGTGCGTCACTGCTGAAAACTATTAGATAGTCAAACTAAACCTACTGTCGAACACAACATTTTCAGTGTTTGCTACTTGCATATGCTCTGCTGTGGACAGAATGCACAGCCTGCCTGTGCAGAAGTTGGTTTACACAGTCCTCAAGCAGCACACGCACACGTTGCTGTCTTAAAACTTGACCTTTGCTAGTAAGCATATCATTAGTTACGAAGCAAGCAAGCTTGAGTCCTGAAGCACTACAATAATCACAGCGTGCGAGAAAGGTACGTTCAAGCGAGCTGCGTGTCTGTATCAACGGCTGTCAACGATAATAAACATTACTCAGTTTGAGCGTTATGTTATCATAGGTGAAGAACGTTAAAATGGCTTACCTTGACCTCAGCCCGCCCCAGCAGCACACGCTACTGCGGCAGCTGCAGCAGCTCAGCCTGCGAAGCAGTGACAGTCAACGTGACAGCAGCTCAGGCCCCAGCCAGTCAAACATACCACAACAAGCTCATGAAGTGCTCAAGGTGTGCTTCACGTACCTGCATCCTGTGACTGTGGCCCGCGTCATGGCCAGCAGCAAGGGCCTGTCAGCCTTGTGCAGCCAGCAGCTGCGAATGGGCCACGCCAGGCATGCAGCAAGGCAGCTGCTGCTTGCAGCAGTGCAAGGAGCAGCAGTAACCAACAAAGAGCAGCAAAAAGACAGCACCAACCAAAGCGAGCAGGCCAGATGTGAGCCCAGCCAGCAGCAGTGTGCACAAGCAGTGACATGGCTGCTCCAAGCAGCAGGCCCTGAACTAGTTGCAGCAGCAGCCTGCAGCACCTGCAGTAGCAGCAGCACCAGATGTCAACTGATCTATGCCTTGAACCAGTATGAACAGCAAGCCAGCGTGCCAGCCGACTCTCTGAATGATGAGTCAGGGTTCATCACCCTGCTGTTGAGCATCCCAGAAGTGCCCCTGGCAGTCACTGCCCAGCTGGCTGCAGCAGGCCTGCAAGTGAGCTACAGCCAGGCAGTGGCAGCAGCCAGGGCTGGCGTGCCAGGCGTGCACACCTGGCTGGAGGCTCAGCTGCTGTGTGGTGTCAGCCTGGATGCCCTGGGCCTGCCGGCTCACTTCAGGGATGCTGCGGTGCTGCAGCGGCGGCTGGAGCAGCGCCAGGTCAGCGCATGCCAGGTGAGGCGCTCAGAGTTTGCGGTCAACTTAGGTAGGGTTTGATTGATAGAATTGGGGCTCAACAGTAGCCAACGGTGTCTGCTTGACTACCATGTCCGCAAATGAACATGATACAGCAACACGCACCCTCTTGTAGTATTGGTGTGCTGAATGACCGCATGCATGTTAGAGCCCTGTTGGTGGCATTGCTGGTGCTGTCATGTGAGGCACCCATAAACTAACTTGCCGTGCTGTGACGCTGCAACCTGCAGGGTCCGTCTGAGCCATCACCTGAGCAGCTGGTGGGAGCGCTGGCCCTGGCAATATCCAGAGACTTCTCAGCAACAGCCTGGTGCAACTCACCAGCAACAGCAGCAGCACTGCATGGTGCACCTCACTCGAATAACACTGCAGACCATCCAAATAACACCAGTAACATGCCAGCAGCGGCAGACCCTGGTGCAGCTCACCTCAGGAGTCACCTGCCTGCAGCATCGACGCTGCTGCTGCACCCAGCAGCAGCGCAGATCAGCAGCAGCGACGCATTCGCGCTGCTGCAGGCAGCAATAACAGCAGGCAGACGCATGCTACAAGCAGAGCCACCTAAGGACAGCTTTCGTGACGATTGGAGAGGGCAGTATGAGCATGTTATAACGCTGCGGCGACTATGCAAGCAGGTCTTAAGTTTGCATCAGGTTGCGGCGGATCAGGTGCTGAAGTTGGCACAGGATGCAGCAGAAGTTGGCTGCTGGTATGCGGTCAGTGCTCTGTGCAGCTTGCCGGGGATGCAGCAGCTAGATGCAGCAGCAGTGCAAGGGCTGCTGCATAGCACAGTAACATGCAGCAGTACCAGGCAGCTGCGGAAGTGCCAGGATGCAGTGGAGGCGCTGTGCAAGCTGCCTGCTGCACAGCAGATTTGCAATGTAGCAGTGCAGCAGCTGCTAAGTGAAGCTGTGCAGTGCAGACACAAGCAGCCGTGGGAGATGGGCTGCTGCATAAAGGAGCTTTGCAAGCTTCCTGCAGCACAGGAACAAGCAGGTGTGACTGTTACTGATATAGTGCAGGCAGTCCTGCAGCTGCCGGCAGCAGCAGACACGGTGCAGCAGCGGGCACTGGAGGTGCTGCCCTCGGCACTGGCAGAGCTGCTGCTGCTGCCGACAGCCAGGGAGCTGCCACCGGGTGTGCTGACACTGCTGCTGCATGGCGCTGTTGGCAGCATGGATGCTGCTGCTGCCAGGCTGCTGGTGCAGCTGCCAGCAGCACAGGCAGTGGGGCATGACACTGCGAGGGCGCTTGACAAGGCGGCCATGCTGCAGGCAGTGAAGGCAGCTGAGGAGGCGTGCGGGTTTGATGCTACACATGCCGCACAGCTGGTGGACATGCTGAGCAGCCTGGGCCATGTGTGCTGAAAGTTGACGCAGCTGCGTTGACTGGTGAGTTGAGTGACTGATGCAGCAGCAGTAGAAAACGTGTGCTGTTACAAGGGCATGCAGGAACGTTGCTGTCTGGCGGCAGCTGAGCTGGAGAGGTATACGTGGAGTGTAGCTGGCAACCCAGCTATCCAGCAGCTGGTGGTGGGGCCCGCAGCGTGGGGTGGCATGGAGCTGCCAGCTAGCTGGTGCCAGGCGGCACTGCGCCTGCTGGCTACGGGCAGCAGCAACGGAGCTGAGGTGGGCGGGTGTATGGTTGTGGGCCGGGAGATGTATGTCAAAGGTTTTCAGTTGTTTCTCGGCTGCCTGGCCGCAGTGGCGATTTGGAGGCACGGGTTTTGTGTGACTGCTTGGACAGCCAGGTAGTGCATACGTATACATGGCCATCCCAGCATGCCCGTTGTGCCTGCCAAGAAAACCCAGCAGCAGCCTCCAGCACATTTGATGTGTGCTTATATCCGTTATGCCTGCTTTCTCACATTCGCTTCAACAAGATCCAGCTACATTTCTGCTTCATTAGGCATTTGCTTTGAACCCCAGCATAACAGCAGGTGCAACACGTCATTTGCTGAATGATCCCCCGCATTGTGCAGCATCATCGACTGTTCAGGTGTATCACGCGCCTGCGTTGCGTTTGACATAGATTGTACGGCTGCTCGTCGTAAGTGTGCTCAACGTCTGGTACACGGCCACACCTGTAGAAGGGGCCAACTGGCTTGTTGAAGTGGCTGCTTCAGCATGAACAATATAGAAGGTAAAACAAATTCAACCATTACCGACGGGACATACGAGGGCTTGAGGCCCTCATCGCAGGCGACAAGTTTGGCGGGAACCCACAACCACCAATTCTCCATCCGTTCGTGCGTGACACAGTGCCCTGCTTTCAACGCAGATGCTGGACGCAACTTACCAAGTTTGGTCTGCATCTGCAGCAGCAACAAGCAGCTGGGCTCTATGTGCTTGGCGATGCTGAGAGAAAAGCCCCTACAGCAGGCACAGCAGCATGCACAGCAGTGGCAGGCAGCAGTGCTGTGTGGAGCAGTAGCAGAAGCTGTGCGCGCTGCAGCCACAGGTGTATCGCTAGAAATAGCCAACAAGCCAGTGTGGTGGCTGCTGGACACAGTGCTGCCTCAGGAACATGCAAAACAGCTGCTGCAGGAGCCCTTCCTGCCTCCTGCGTAGCTGCTGCTATGCTGCTGCCCCAAGCTGCCATGCCTCCTGCACTGCCACTTGCTGCTGGTGTTCATGATGCCAGGCCGGCCTGGCAGGCTCTGTGCCACGCGAACGCTAGCAAGCTGCAGCTGCAGGACACAGAACCCTAGCAGTAGTAGTGAACGATCCACACCGCCCCTGCACTTGCACCGCTGGTCATGGAAATGGGTTGAACCTGCAACAGCTCTATAGTGTCGCTTTCTCAACCTGTGTAGCTGGTGGTGCTGCCACCCCTTGCTGGGCCTTGCTCCTGCATTGTGCCACTTGTAGTGCTCCACCTGGCAGGCCTTGCAGCAGTACCTGACAGCGACAGCAGCAGTTGCAGTTGCGGCGGCAAAGGGCGGTGTTGGCAACCAGGGGCACAATCGCAATAGTGGTGGCAGCATTCGGCACAATAGTGATGCCTCTGAGCCACTACATTTCACTACAGCACACAGGAAGAACTGCACTCTGCACAGAGGCACAAGCCACCACACACTCTTTCGTCCCCTGTGGCGTGCGTGCATGGCCAACGGTGTAACGACTGACTGGCACCCGATGCTGAAGGGAGGTACTGCACATCCATCAACACTGAAACAGGCAGAAGTGAGAGCTCAGGCATTGCAGGCTGCGATCACTACAAGCACTGGTGGCCAACCACGGGATTACACTGTCAACATAACTTGCAAAGTCTGTCAGGTTGCCTTGCCAGAAAGCAGCGGCCGCACTTGCAGCTCTTGCCTCCCACCAGCAGCAGCTCACTGCCCTGCGCCAGGTTGACGCAGCTAGGGTTGTTGCAAGCCGTGCTGAGCGGGATGCGCCCCGCCACTGCTTGCGCAAAGTCCCGCAACTGCTGCGGCAGGCGTGCCTCCTGCATGTCAGCCAGCATCTGCTGCAGTGTGCTGCAGTCTGTGGTGCCTGCAGCGTTGTCGCACACGCTGTTCAGCACTGCTGCTGTTGGTGCTTGCTGCGTCCTCAACTGCAGTACGATGTCTGCTGGCATACCCGTCATATCCAAGTGGCGGAACAGCGCGCCCACACACTGCTGGCACCAGCGCAGTATGCTGGAGCGCAGGGCTGACAGGTTGACAGTGGCTGCTGCATCATGCGCCTCGTAGCCACTAGGCGCTGGGGGCGGCTGTGCAGCAGACTCCAGCGCACTCGCCACCACAAACAAGCAGCGGCTCTGCAGCGCCACCCATGGCGCTGAGGCCCCACCAGCTGTGTGGGCTGCCAGGGTTGCCTGCCCACTGCCTGTCGCTGTTTGGCCGCTGCTGGTGGCGCTGCCGCCGCCGCTGCCGCCGCCACTGCTGTTGCTGCTGCTGCTGCCGCCACCGCTGCCGCCGCCGCTGCCGCCGCCACTGCTGTTGCTGCTGCTGCTGCCGCCGCCGCTGCTACTGTCGCTGCTGCTGCTGCTGCGGCTGCTGCTGCCGCTGCTGCTGCTGCCACCGCTGCTGCTCTGGTTGCTGCATGCTTGCTCGAGCTGCTCCATGATTGCAGCGATCACCACAGAGCATGCCTCACTGACGACAGACATCATGTTATGTACGATTGGAAGCGCTTTTGGCTGGTGTACTTCGCTGACAACATACCATGCACACTTGAGGCAGCTCACTTGCAGTGCAAACAGCAGGTCCAGCAGCTGCCTCTCACCACCTAGCTGCAGCGAGCAGCGCACTAGCTGCTGCAGGGAAGTCCGGCCCGCAACGACCATGCCGGGTAGCGAGCGCGCAGGTATCACTCCGTTCTTTCGCGGCACACCTGGAGTGTGTGGCCGAGCTTCGTCCCTCAGTGCTGCCTCAAAAGCAGACAGCAGCATGCGTGGATTGCTGCTGCTGCTGCTGCTGCTGCTGCCGCTGCTGCTGCTGCCACTGCTGCTGCTTCCGCTGATCACAGCAAAGAGGGAAGCCAGGTGCTCGCCAACTGCAGGCGAAACAAAGTAGGGCACATGCACAACTTGAAAAGGTGAAGGCAAGGCGGCGCAAGGGCCGCGTTTGTGCAGGGCAGGGACTCGGCGTGCCAAGGCTGCTCCTCAGGATGCTTCTTGCGCGGGGCGCTGGCAGCTGCATCCCAACAAGAACTGCTGGCAGGTACCTCGCAACAGCAAGCTACCAGTCAAGACACGGAGTGCGACAGGCAGTGCATCACCTCACCTCCACATGCCAGTCGCAGCAGAACCTTTGCTAAGTCCTCTTCCAAGATGCGGTAACCGGCAAGGTCGTCGGTGGAGCTGCGCGGCTCAGCCAGCACTTGCTGCAGGTGCGGCAGCAGCTGCAGCAGCACAGGCTGCAGCAGGCTCTGCGACCAAGAGGGCAGCACTGCCTGTGGAGGCTGGTACAGCAGCTGCAGCAGTGCCCAAAGACTGGCAGCTTTGCACACAATTGTGTCTGCCAGCAGCCCGGACTGCACATGAACCAGGGCCCAAGGCTGCAGCAGGCCCTGGCACACACACTGTGCCTCCTGCTGCTGCTGCTGCTGCTGCTGCTGCTGTGCAAGGGTGCAGCCAGGTAGTGCACCACCTACTGAGGATGAAGAACTAGCACATGCACTGCTGTCACACATGCTGCTGCTGCTGCTGCCGCTGCTGTCATTGCTTTGTGTGGACCATGCCATGCCTGGCATCCCGTCGCAAACTTTTTGCAGCAGGGAGCTGATGTGCCTCATCACCCATTGTGTGCTGCTGGCTGGCTTGCGAATGACATCTGCCAGGGCAGCTGGGGATGCCAGCACCTGCTGCAGCCGCGCAAAGCCAGCCGCCTGCAGCAGCTGCGCTGTTGCGCTGCCGCCGGCTGGCTGACTGTTCCATGCTGCTACTGTTGCTGCTGCTGCTGCTGCTGCTGCCTGCGGCTGCAAGCTGTCACCACTGTGCTGACCAATGCCTCTGCTGCTGCTGCTGCTGCTGCTGCTGCTGCTGCTGCTGCTGTTGCTGCTGCCCAGCAGGCAAGCTGCATGCTGTGTGTGCAGGTCATGCGCAGCAGCAAGCAGCCGCAGCAGCTCGGCTGACTGCAGCAGCTGCTGCATTGGTGGTGTCGGGCTGTCCACAGCACCTGACGTCACGCCAGCCACCAAGTCAGGACAGCGGTGGATCTCTTCAAATAGGCCTGTGCACAGGTGGACTGCATAATCCAGCGCCTGGTGGATCTCTTTATCACCTGATGCGCTGGCCAGCACTGCTACAGCCAAGTGGGCAGCAGGCAGAGCTGCATGGCACAGCTGCCTGCTGCTGCTGAGCCAGGTGCTGCTACTGTTGCTGGTGCTGCTGCTGGTGGTGTTGCCTGATGGCCATACAAAGGAAAATGTTGAGACAAGCCTGATCACTGCTGTTGCTAGCTGCATCACAATGCTGTCAAGGTGTGGCTCTGAGTGCTGCTGCTGCTGCTGCTGCTGCTGCTGCTGCTGCTGCTGCTGCTCAAGCAGGCATACTGCTGAGGCGCAGGCCGCAGGTAGGGTTGCCAGCAGCCCTGAAGAGCATGACAGACGACACAGCAATGATTTGGTCTTTGTAAGCACAGTGTTTGCCTGGCCTGAGCAACTACTGACACTGCAAGTGCCATGTTTGCAGGCAGCGCTGTGTGCACTGTGTCATAATGCACAAATGCATTGCTGTGGTTAGGATAGCAGCGCACAGCTACACAGGTTCGGCCTCCTGTCAACCCTGCAAATGCAACGCTGTTGAGTTGTCGCTGCAGCTGCTGGTGTTCATCACTGGTCCAGGCCGCAACAAGTGCGCTGTGTTGCGCACCTGATGACTGCACTGCCACCGCAGCTTCTACGTGTGCACGCCTGTCGGTGGTGATACCATCAGCTGTGCAGGTTGCTTTAACCATCATGATGGACACGTCCTCACAACACTCTGCTATGCACAGAAGACCCTGCCTGTCTGCTGCAAGGGAGCTGCTGCTGCTGCTGCTGCTGCTGGTCGCCCCCTGTGGCAGAACAGCTAAGCCTCTGCTGGCTGCTTTCGCTGCAAATTTCAGTGGTGTCAAACTTTTGTGTGAGCTGAAGCTCGCCAAAGATAGCTCATCACCCCCATGCTGCGCCTTTGTCAAGGCTTTGATCCTTGATTCGAACTTGGCGAAATCATCAAAATCAATTTCATCAAATTCGCCCTTTTTGAGACCGTCCCAGAGGCTGCTTAGCGCTGCAGGAGGAACCTGACGCTGCATGCTGTTGCGCTCGCTGTAGGTCTGGTGTGCAGAACACTGACTGACTGCTGCATTAGCATTGAGGTGCATCGTTGAGGCAGTGCATCTGGCTCGTGCATGAACTTGCGATGCAAGCAGCAATGCAGCTGACAACATTGGACGGGGTAGTCCTGGCCGTGGCATCTTCAACTGATGGAACAACCCCCAAACGGCTGTTCATCGCGATATTAACCTGGAAGCAAAGCTGACCTCATGCATGCCCCGCCGGAGCACTGCAACCTGTCTGGCTCCAGTGCAGTGGCAGCAATGCTACACGTGGCATATGCATGCAGCTGCACTTTGAGCTGGCTTGCTGGTAGCTACAAGAGCCCCAGAACTGAACAATCATTGCGAGTCAAGCACAGATGTCACACTGCAAGAGGTTACGCAGCACTGCCGCTGCGGCACATGTCATGCAGGCCGCACGAGCGTGCATAACACCAACGTGCATGGTAGGCCACGGCACACGTCAGGACTCCTGGTCGGACCACACTGCCTTACGGAGCGGACGACCGCTGCTGCAGCCTCCAAAGACGTTTCTAGGGACGTGCTGCTGTTGCAGCCATTGCCACAATCACATCACATTGAGCACGAGATAACCACGCTCCCCACAACCATCGCCTTCCAAGGCTTGGCTCCGACAGAACACTGATGTTGTTGCAGCAGCAGCAGGAGCAGGAGAGACGAATCAACCTGTGTTCACACTGCTGCTGCTGTTGCTACTAGTGCCGCTGATCTGCTACTGCTATCTCCGCGTGCTCTGCTTCTTCCTGCTGTGCCGTGAACCGCATGCATTACTGCTTTGGCCCTGCGTTCCTGCAGCTGCACAGCTACCTAAGCGACCCTCTGACTGCCAGCAGCTGCTGACCAGCACAGCAGGACTGCCATCCGGCTGCTAGCCGGCACCAGGTACAACAGCGGCAGGAACAAATGCAACTGCTCCTGCACTCAGCGCTGCTGCTGCTGCTACTGCCTGGCTTGATTCTTCCCGCTACGCCTTAATGCACCTGCGTACTGCCACCAGCTGACGCAGACAATGCCAGGCTGATGTGAAGCAATGGCTCCACGCAGCTACTCGCCAGCGGCGGCAGCAGAAGGGACGCAGCAAGTTGCGCTCATGCTGCTACTGCTGCTACCGCCGCCTGCCCTGCTTCTTCCTGCTGCGCCGAGAGCCGCCTGCATCTCTGCGCGCGCCCTGCGTCCCTGCATCTGCACAGCTGCCCAATGCACCTGAGTACTGCCCACTGCACCTGAGTACTGCCCAATGCACCTGAGTACTGCCCAATGCACCTGAGCACTGCCCAATGCACCTGAGTACTGCCCACTGCACCTGAGTACTGCCCAATGCACCTGAGTACTGCCCAATGCACCTGAGTACTGCCCAATGCACCTGAGCACTGCCCACTGCACCTGAGTACTGCCCAATGCACCTGAGCACTGCCCAATGCACCTGAGTACTGCCGCCAGCTGACGTGGACAATGCCAGGCTGATCTGGAGGCAGTGGCGCAGTGCGGCTGCTGCTCAGCGGCAGCAGCTGACAGGCCGCACCACGCTGTGCCACGCTCATGCTGCTGCTGCTGCTCCTGCCAGCGCCGCCTGCCTTGCTTCTTCCTGCTGCGCCGCGAGCTGCCTGCATCTGTGCAAGGGCCCTACGTCCCTGCATTTGCGCAGCTGCCCAATGCACCTGCATACTGCCACCAGCTGCTGACCTGTTGCACACTGCCAGGCCGGGCTTGCCTGACAGCAGCAGGGAAGACGCACCATGCAGCTGCTAGCCAGCGTCAGCAGCAGGAGGGGTGAATCCCGCTGTGCTCATGCTGTTGCTGCTGCTACCGCCGCCTGCCCTGCTTCTTCTTGCTGCGCCGAGAGGTGCCTGCATCCGCACCGCTGTAACCGCCGCCGCCGCCGCGCCGCGCGCTCCTGGGTGCCGCCATGACGTCTGCCAGCGGGTTGAAGTGCGCGTTGCACATGTCGGCTGGCGTGGACAGCCGGCCCTACATGCACAGCAGGCAACCAGCACCAGATGAACACTGTGGCCAGCACAAGCACGGTGGGCTGATCGTGCACCGTAAGATGCGTGTTGCCCATGCCTGCGGAGCTGACCAGCTTGCCCTGCACGGCAGATGAGCAAGTAGAAAGCGCATGAGAACCCGGCAGTGCTGTGTAGGTGCGTTCCTGCAAGTGGTGGAGACGTGTACGCATGCCATCGGAACTGACCAGCTTCCCCTGCATGCACAGGAAATGAGCAAGCAGCGGTTCAGTGAAACCTTGGAGGGCTGTGAAGCTCTTTCCTGCAAGTGGCCAACACGTCCGCTGAGCTGACCTGCTTGCCCTGCATAGCAGATGAGCAAGCAGCCCTAGCGCGTCACAGCACACAAACCAGGGCGTTGCTGTGCACGTGTGCGTGTGAAACCACTCACCCCGCATATGAAGACGTCTGTGATGTCGAAGATGGGGGACTGGGGGCTGCGCGCCAGCAGCACACGGCCTAGCATGCGTACACCGCCCAGCCCAGAGCTCCAGTGCGCCCACAAGGCGCCCCACAGCAAACTTTGAGGCAGCAATCATTGCTCCGCACGCAACGTGTGCTGCCACTTCACACAACAGCCCCCAGCACGCCACAGCACCACCGAGCACACGTTGCTGTAAGTGTTTTGAGACCACTCACCCCGCACTTGAAGAGGTCTGTGATGTCGAAGATGGGGGACTGGGGGCTGCGCGCCAGCAGCAGCCGCACGCGGCCCAGCATGCGCACGCCGCCCAGCACGGGGCTGTAGTGCGCCCACAAGGCGCCCCACAGCAAACTATGAGGCAGCATTCATTGCTCTGCACGCAACGTGTGCTGCCGCACCACACAACAGCCCCCGGCACGCCACAGCACCACCGAGCATACGTTGCTGTGTGTGTTTTGAGACCACTCACCCCGCACTTGAAGAGGTCTGTGATGTCGAAAATGGGTGACTGTGGGCTAGGCGCCAGCAGCAGCCGCACCCGGCCTAGCATGCGCACGCCGCCCAGCCCTGGGCTGTAGTGCGCCCACACCTCGCCAGACTCGCGCGTGTTGTGCCAGTCCTCGCACTCCCGGCACCAGCGCACACCAAACGGCGCCCTGCAGGCAGCAGCGGCGAGAGAGGCAGGCACGTGCATTGTCAGTGTCTCGAGCTGAGATGGAAATGCAGCAGCCTTGCAGCGACTGATGGAGCGCCACCTTCAGCAGCCAGCACAGCAGTGAGAGGGGCAGGTGTGCGCAAACATATTGTGATTAGCGGCGCGGCTCCAGTGCCCCCACACCTCCCCCGCCTCCCGCGTGTTATTTCAATCCTGGCACTCACGGCACCAGCGCACGCCAAAAGGCGCCCTGAGGGTGCTGATGTGGGGGAGGGATTGCAGGGTCACTGAGAGTCCACACCGGTTCACAATGTGCTGCAGCCTTGTAGTTAGCTAAGTGTCAGTGTAAGCAGCCGAACGAAAACATAAAATTCGCTTTTGCAGCCCCAGTAAGCAGCACTCACTGCGGCAGGATGTACACGGTGTGCGAGTGGTCGCCGGTGGGGCAGCCCATGTCGCACATGTACGCCCCCGAGCGCTCCACATTGTGCAGCAACTCCTTGAGCTGATACTGACACGAGCAATGCGACTGCCCACTGCTAGCCAAGCAAACCGTTGCTAGAGTAAACGTGCAGCATTGCCTGCAGCCGCAGAGTGCTGTGCCAACGCAATACGCCAAAGCTTTACAAACCAAAACAAACCCAGCTCAACCAACCCCCGGCACTCACTGCGGCAGGATGTACACGGTGTGCGAGTGGTCGCCGTTGGGGCAGCCCATGTCGCACATGTACGCCCCAGAGCGCTCCACATTGTACAGCGACTCCTTGAGCTGCTGCGGTGCTGCGTCCTTGGGGCTGAAGCCCGCTGCTGCTGCTGCCGCTGCTGCTGCTGCGCCGCGCCGGCCGCCTGGCCCTGCTGCTGCGCTGGGCCTGCTGTGGCAGTCCAGCAGCCTGTCGTAGGCGCGGCGCAACTCCTCACTGCTCAGCGTCTCATACGCCTGCAGACATTGGAATGTGTCGAGCAACAGGGTGTGCAGACATCAGATGCAGATACTTGGCACAAAGTGACAGGCGCGGCGGGACGCCTCGCTGCTCAGTAGCTAAAACGCCTGTATGTGTTCAGGTTGGGCGGAACAACACAGCGCAAAAGACGCAGGGTGGGCTGTAGGCGGGACTCCTTGCTGCTCAGTGTCTCAAAGGCCTGCAGGCACACGCGTAACATAAGGTGTACATGACTGACAGTGTGTACATAACTGACAGTATGTCCAGATGTGAATTGACTTGCAGAGCATTGGACGCAATCGGGCGAGTTGCAGGCACGGCGCGACTACTCGCCGCTCAGCGTCTCATCCCCCTGCAGGCACGTCACAACAAATATGCTCAAGATGCCTCGTCATACATACACAGACCACGCGGGCCAGCACCTTCACATAGCGCAACACACAGAGCAAAACAAGCAGCAACCACAGCAAGCTGTGGCCACAGGCCTGCTTTCCCACCTTGTTGACGCGGCCCGCCGCCTGGTTGGCCCCCGGGTGGTCGTGCCCGACCTTGTCTGGGTGCACCGCCAGCGCCTTGGCCTTGCGCGCGGCGCGCAGCGACTCGGGCGTGCACTCCTGGCGGCTGGCAAAGCCCATCACCTGCAGGAGAGGGGCAGCACAACGTGGTTGAGTAGATACACGCGTTACATTTGCCTGCAGGACGGCTTGCACGAGAGCGGCGCGCAGCGACTCGGGCGTGCACTCCTGGCGGCTGGCAAAGCCCATCACCTGCAGGCGCGTGACAACGCAGCGGCATGACGCGTAAGTGCCTGCAAGACAGCTTGCAGGATTGCTTGCCGGGGAGCTTTGAACCACGCAGAGACTCAGGCGTGCACGCCTGGCGTAACGCGAAGCCCATCACCTGCAGCAGCACCAGCAGCGTACAACATAAGTATGACTCTGCATGCATCGCTTGCAGAACCGCTTGCAGCACAGCCTGCAGGAGAGCCTGGCGCCTGGAAGCAACTTGGGGCATGTTCCTCACTGTTGTCAAAGCTTATCACCTGCAGCAGCACCAGCAGCACACAGCAGACGCGTCACATGCACACATTGCGTGCAGGACAGCTTGCAGGACAGCTTGCAGGACCGCAGCATACCGCACCCCACCTGGTAGTAGTCCCGCGCCTGCAGCGCCACCTTCACCTCCGCCACCTCGCAGCCCTCAGGCACAGCCACGGGCCCGAAGCCCATCACAAACTTCTGGTACGCGATGTCGCTGGCACCCCCGTAGAAAGGCTCGTCATCTGCGGTGGCAATCACAGTCAGCCACAAAATGACGATCTGCTGCCAAACAAAACATAGCACTGCAATCGCAGCAGGCCAGCTGCCACCCCTGTAAAATCCCAGCCCCAGCTGGACATACACACATCCCTGAACAGCCACAAATACGCACAATGAAAATTGAAATCACACACTGACCACAGCAGCCACCTCGCCTCACCTGCTGACTGGCTGCGCCCAAAGCTGCCGCCCTGCTGCTCTGCCTCCTCCCGAATCTTCTCTGCCGTCTTCATCAGCCCCGTGAACACATGCAGAGCCAGCAGCAGCAGGTACCACCACCACGACACGCGCGACAGCGGGTCTGCCAGATCGCTGCTGCTGAACACTTTCCAGCCTGCCCAGCTGCAGCCTAGCACAGCTGCTTTGGACAGCAGCACGATGCCGAGGGTGCTAGTGGGCCAGGTGATGCGCCGGATGCCCGGTAGCAGCCGCATGCTGGCAGCAGCAGCCAGCAGCCAACCGCCCAGGTTCCACAAGCCTCCAGGCAGCAGCAGCATCTGCAAAGTTGCACAAAGAAAGCAGAGGCAGCAAACGCAGCGTCAAACAAGCCGGGCTCAAGCTGATGGCAGCAACCAGCAGCAGCCAGCCGCCCAGGTCATATCAGCCGCGTGGCATCAGCATATTCTGTCTAATAAAACAACGGCAGCAGAGGCAGCAACGGGAGCGTCAACCAAGCCAGCCACATGCTAGCGGCAGCAGCCAGCAGCCAGCCGCCCAGGTTCCACCAGCCTCCAGGCAGCATCATCATCTGCACATGCACGTACTGCGCAATGGAGGCAAGGGCGGCATTCACCAACCACCAACCAACCAAAGCATCAAACACATGCTGTGGCGTAGGAGCGCTGCTGCTGGACAGCTACGTGAGCTCAGGCCAGCACCGCCCCGCAGCCCTACCACCACTGCTGCTGCTGTGCCGCAGCATTAGCTGCAAGCCTCACTTGTCGACATTGATTGCTGGTGCAGCAGCTGCTGCTACTGCTGCTGCTGCTGTGTATCGCGTCACATGCTACACCAGCTACTGCATGCCAGGTCTCACCGCCAGGCTCCACAGTGCAATGGTGCCGCCCAGGCCAGCAAAGCCAAACACAAACACAGCCACGATCGCCAGCGGCAGCTGCAAATAAATGTGGCACAGAGCAGGGCAGCAGCAGCAGCAGTGGGAGCAACGGCAGCACGTCAGCTACATGGTGGTCGAGCATTGTCACAGTTTGCAATGTCGCCGTATGCTGCACAGCAGAGCCAGCAAGGGCCAGTCAAGTGGCCAGTCAAGCCACACCGTGCAGACAGCAAAAACACCAAAGTGACGCGCAGCAGCAGCCTCTAGGCCCAGCCAACCGGCCACAGCACTGCCGGACGCATCACATACAGCAGTGCTGCCAGTGCTAGCTAGGAATCACAACTGTGCCTAGACATGACGCACCACATGAGCCTGAGCAACAGCAGCTACAGCAAGCTCATGTGACCTTCTTGTTACGGCTCGTCTACCCTTGCACACAGCCTCACCTGCACGCTGTGCCACGGCCGCCACACCAGCGCCCGCCACACTCCGCGCAGCAGCAGCCACGCCCAGCCCACCACGCTGTGGCCCCCGAGCTGCATTCCAGCCCGCCGCTAAAAGCCCAAAACCAAACAGAGGACGCAGCAGCAAACCCTCCTAAAGTCTATGAGGCCTGCAGCTGTCCACAAGCAACACCAGCTGCACCAGCAGCAGCACATCCCCCACCTGCACGCTGTGCCATGGCCGCCACACCAGCGCCCGCCAGGTGCCCCGCAGCAGCACCAACGCCCAGCCCACCACGCTGTGCCCGCCCAGCTGCATCCAGCCCACCGCCCACGCTGCTGCTGCAGTGCAGGCACCGCTGACACAACACAGCGCGATGCGCCCAGCTACAGCTGCCAGGGTGTGCTGAGTGAGGGCAAATGCGGTGCGGTTCAGCCAGTACTGGCTCTGAATGAAGGTGTCGCCCCCAGTGCGGCGGATGCGCGCAGCAACCTCGAGCGGCTTCGACCAGCCCTGAAAGCGACACAAGGGCAGCAAAACATGTGCAATGTGTCAGGGTTGGGTTTTGCTGGTTGTTGTGCAGCAGCAGGGTGGTGCGGATGGATTTAGGTCAGTGGAGTAGGCAGATGACATAGGGTTTGCCGGTGAGGGCTACTGCTGTGCGGTCCAGCCAGTGCTGGCTCTGGATAAAGGTGTCACCCCCTGTGCGGCGGATGCGTGCAGCAACCTCAAGCGGCTTTGTCCAGCCCTGAAAGTATAGCAGCAAGAGGGTGAGGCGGCAGCATGGGCTGGTCAGAAGTGGGATGCCGATGCTACGGCGCAGGGCAGGCGGCACATGCGGCAACGTGCAGCTGCTGCGGCCAGCACCATAGGCATGTCAGAAGCAACGTGAGCCAGCATACACACAGTACAGCACAGCCGGCAAAGGCCTGTCCGAAGTAAACTGAGCATGCCACAGCCGTTGCGTGCTGCGCACACTGCTGCTGCTCAAGGTTGCCGCCATACAACAGCGCGCATTCTGTTGCGCTTCCAAACTGCCAAGCAGTAGCAGCAGCAGCGGCCTTCACCGTGCGCCAAAGCCACATGACAGCAAAGTGTGCAGCCACCAGCAGCAGTAAGCAAGCACAGCTACACGCATACACAGAACAGCAGAGCCGCCACATGGCAGAGCAACAAGACATGGCCTCATGATACAGCATCTCACCGTGCGCCACAGCCACACAACGGCAAAGTGTGCAGCCACGAGCAGCATTGCCGCCAGCTGCGCAGCCATGTACGCCACCCGGCCGCGCCCGTACTCTGCGGTGCAGCAGACAGCGTGCGGCAAAGGCAGGAGGTGAACAAAAGGGGGGCAGCAATGTCTGGGGATGAATAATGTTGTCAGCTGCAGTCAGGTGCACAGCGGGCTGAAACAGCCAAAGCAACAGCAGCAAGACACACCACTGCCTAGCCCAGCTGTTCAGGTCAGATGCCATGTGCCGCCCTGCCCCTCAGCATTCGTGCCGCCCAGGGCACATATGCAGCAGCAGCAGCAGGATGATCATCATCTCTGCACCCACCTTTGCTCCACGCGTTTAGCAGCTCTCCCACAGCTCAGCAGCATCAAACTGCCGACACCACCAAGCCACCAGCAAGCCTCCCTGCTGACTCCCGCCTTGCCCCACAATAACCCATGGCAGACATGCAGACATGCAGCATGCAGCAGCAGCAGGCGGAGGCTGTACTGCGCACCTTTGCTCCACGCGTTGAGCAGCTCCCCAGTGGCAAAGACCCACAGCTCCACTGCATCAAACTGCCAGCACCACCACCCCACCAGGCGGTCACCCCACCAAGGCTGCTCTTCGTCCTCATCCTGCTGCTGCTGCTGCTGCTGCTGGCTTGGGCCGTTGCTGGCATTAGCGCTGCTGCTGTTGCTGCTGCTGGCGCCTTGCTGCTGCTGCTGCTGCTGCTGCGGCGGCGGCGGAGACTGCTTGCCAGATGGGGGCTGCCGCTGCTTGCCTTTGTGCTTGGGTTGCTGCTTCTGCTGCTGCTTCTGCTGCTGCTGGTTGCCAGGGCGGGCGCCGTTGCTGCTGCTGCTGCTGTTTGTGTTACCCGCCTGCTGCGCCCCAGCCCCAGCAGTGCCGCCGCTTTGCTGCTGGCCGCTGCTGCTGCTGTTGATGTTGCCTGGCTGACTTGCCCCGCCACCAGGAGGCTGCTGCCCCTGCTGCTTTGAAGCTGACTGCTGCTGCTGCTGCTGGCGAGGCTCCTGACTGCTACTACTATTGGCGTCAGCACCTGCAGCAGCAGCCTGTGGCCCTTTCCGCTGCTGCTGCTGCTGCTGCTGTGGTTTGCCCTGCTGCCCACCCTGCTGCTGTTGCTGTTGCGGCTGCTTGGCTGCTGCGATGGCTGCCGCCAGGCCTGCCGTGTTGAGGTGTGGCGCCAGCTCCTTCACCTTGCCCAGTGCCTTGTCAGCCAGCGCGCTGTTGCCTGAGCGGGCCGCTTCAAGCCCACGCCTGGCCAGCAGCAGCAGCAGCAGCAGCAGCAGCAGCAGCAGCAGTAGTTAGGGTTAGCACGCACTTCAGGGCAGGCAACAAAAGATTTGCAGCAGCCGTCCCTAATCTGCAGCAAGAAAAGCTTGCAACCAGGCAACTGCAACCCTACAAGCCGCCAAACCGCAGAAGCTCACCGCAGCCACTCCTCTGCTGCTTCACTGTTCAGCCGCTGCTGCTGCTCCCGCCGTGCAGCTTCCTGGGAAGCAGCAGCAGCGGCAGCGCGCTGCGCGGCATCATCAGCCTGCTGCTGCTGCTGCTGCTGTTGCGGCTGCTGCTTTGCGGTGCTGCTGCTGCTGCTGCCGTTGGCCATTGCAGCTGCTGCTGCTGCTGCATCCCCGCTGAGCACTGTGAACGTTGCGGTCAGGGTCTGCTTCTTCTTCTTGAACGTCACGCCGTCAGCTGCGTCGCTGATGGTGACATCCAGCGGCAGCAGCAGCGTGTAGCGCCCCGGCACTGTCAATACAATGCTGCTGTTGCTGCAGACCAGCTGTATGTCAGACGCAGATGACAGGCCTGCGGGAAACAACACAAGCAAGCGCGTCAGGAATGCGGCACACTCTGCATCAGCATTTCCTTCAAGGACGCATGTACTTGCCAGAGCTGCCAGTTGCTGCTGCTAGTGACGAGTGCATGACACTCATGCAGCACACGCAGACCTGCATGCTGCTGCAAACTTGACTGTACGGCTCCAGCAAACGGCTGCTGCAACGCACAGCACACTGGCTGCAGCAGTGTGCAGGCGCTGGTGTTTGCTCTGATACTGCACTGACTGCTGCAACTGGTGCTGCTCCTGCTTTCGCCTTGCCGCTGGCTTGCTGCATGTATAGCTGCAGGTTCTGACACGCATTCTTGTGCCACTGCATTGCATTTACTGCCACGCTGCCGCTGCAGTGCTGCTGCTGTGTGTGTTGAGCATCTCACGCACCTGGCAGCTGCACTGACAGCCGCAGCTTTTGCTGCCCTCCCTCATGCACCACCTGTAGCTCATGCTGGGGCACCTGCGGCAGCAGCAGCAGAAGCAGCAGCAGTGGCAGGAGAGCAGCAACCGTGCGCAGTTGATCAGAAGCAAACTTTGCCACTGGCAGAACACAGGAGGTACGGCACTGTGTACACGCTGCTGCGCTCCAATGCGCAGACGAAAAGTCAGGTCTGAAAGACATGCGACAGCAGCAGCTGGCAGCGATCAGCAGCCAGGACACAGCGCAGGAGGCTGCACTTGCAGCAAGAGTTGCTGCTGCTTATGGCAGCAAGCTGCCCATGTGGCAGCCGTTCATGTGGCTACATCTGCTACCACTTTGATAATCAAACACGATCTTCATGAAATTAAGCAATGCAAGGCAGGTGTGATGTGCAAGCCGGGCTGGGCTTCACCAGCACTTGATGTGCTGTGGGGCAGCATGGCAGTTGCAGGACGCAGCGTCTGCTGAGCAAGGATGCCCGCGCAGTTTTGCGCGCCTGAAAAACGCTTTTAGCACTATGTGCCACTGAATGTAAGATGTCATGCGTCGGCTGCTGGATTAACTGCTAGTAGCTGGGCTGTGGTAGCAGCAGGTGCACCGTGCGGCACCCACCCACCTGCAAACCTCCTGAGCCAGTCTGCATAGCTATCGACACATCCAACGATCAAATCATCAGCTGCCGAGTGCGTCTTACATTCTCGACAGCTCATACCATGTCTGAAACCAATGGTTATGCTCTTCGATCTATTGAAAACCAATAGTTTGTGATGAAGCGTTGCGCAGACGCACCAGGAACGCACACGCAGTGATCTTTCGGCAGCTCAACCAAAAGCTGTCATGTAACACACTGCTGTGTGCGCGCCCCGCGTAGGGGTGCAGCCTGCACGCATCAAGAGTAGTTTGTGTGGTGTATGATCAAGCTGTGTATCACCACCTGAAGCGCGTAGACGTCAAGCGAAGCAGAACTTTCCTGTACGCCCAAGGCGCCAAACGTTGATTCAAGTGCAGGCAGCATTCCAGCTGTGATCGGCGCCATGCAGGTTCCAGTAACAGTGCTAAATGCAAACACGAAACGGGAGCAGGGCCGTAAGGCCCAAGTGGGCAACATCGCAGCTGCAAAGGTGTGCAGCTGCAGCAGGCGCCCAAAGCAAAGCGACTGGGCGAGGCATGCATGCTTTGTTTATACCTAACGTTGCATTCCATGCTACAGGCAGTGTCAGACATCATCAGAACTACGCTTGGGCCCCGGTCTATGTTGAAGATGCTGCTTGACCCAAATGGAGGTGCGCAGGTGTAGCACACAGCAGCAGCGGCGATGACTATTCTACAATCAGCAGGGATTGAGCACAGCAGGCGTGATCTTGATTTGTACTTAACATCTGCACATTTGAGTGTGAGCAAGCGCTGTGCATGGCAGTATCTTGGGATTGAGGATGCACAGCAGCAGCAGCCCATGTGGGGCCGCAGTGGTGCTTCCAGCATACAGTGCAGTCTGGTTGACTGCCGCCGCATCAGCACAAACAGTCACTTTGAACTGACTATTTCGTTGATTTTGCACATGTGTGTCAGTCGACTGTGAAGAGAGCACGTCAGCACGCATCTGATCGCAGCTGCTGCGTGTTGGGAGGTGCCACTGCCATGCTAAGCATGCTTGCTCATATATGACCAGCAGGCACGTTGGCTCGTGTGCCATTTTCAAACTGCACACACATATACGTGCACATAGCCCAACCTTTCCCCTTACCACCTGCTGCTGCTGTGCTGCACTGCGCTGGCGCTGCTGCTGTCATGTGCTGCTGCTGCTGATGCTGCAGGCATCGTGCTCACAAATGACGGCCATGCCATCCTTCGTGAGATCGATGTGTCACACCCGGCAGCCAAGGTGCGCAGCGCTGCGCAATGTTGCCTGTCTCCGTCGTTGCCAGGGGCAGCACCTGTGGAGCTGCAGGGCTGCAGCAATGCTCGAGGGCAGCATGGTCGGGGACAGCAGCTGTGGCGCTGGTGCTGCTGGTGGCACTGCTGCGGCACCACCACCACCACCAGCAGCAGCAGCAGAAGCAGCAGCAGCACATTGCTTGCAGCAGCATCGGTGTGTTTCGACGGTGCTTGGTGGCTGTGCAGCCCAGCAGCTGCAACTGGCTACGTGAAGCACCCACTGCTGGTCACAGCCGCGGAACATGTCCCACCCAAAGCCCTACTTGCTCACATTCTCGTCACCTGCTGCTGCTGCTGCTGCTGCTGCTGCTGCTGCTGCTGCTGCTGCTGCTGCTGCTGCCATATTTCGAATGCCCTCCTGCCTGCAGTCCAGTTACCCATGCCACGTTCAAAGCATTCCTGGTGTAAAGCTGTTGCCACCCACATATCAACGGTCTGCTGCTGCTGCTGCTGCTGCTGCTGCTGCTTCTTTGGTTGTCTGCCACAGTCCATGATCCAGCTGAGCCGCACGCAGGACGAGGAGGTGGGCGACGGCACCACAAGCGTCATCATCCTGGCGGGGGAGCTGCTGCAGGTGCGCAGTAAGAATTTATGGCCCTGTTATCCATCTGCAGCGGCAAACAGTAGTGTTGATTATGAAGTGGATGTTGATGGACAGGTGTGCGTGTGGATGTTGCGGCTGTTGCCTTGTTTGTGACGATGCGGTGGGCCATGGCACCACCAGTGTCGTCATCCTGGCGGGGGAGCTGCTGCAGGTGCATGTTTGTTTGACACATACCTGTAGTTGTTCTGAGACAAGCGTGAACTGTGGGTGTGCGTATTGTTTGGTGCATGGCTGGATGTGCACGTCATCTTGCTGGCGAGGGAGCTGCTGCAGGTGCGTGGCGCTGCTTTTAGGCAGTGAGCAGTGGCTTTTGTCAGCTGTTGTTATGCGTGCTGGTTTTGAGTGTGTGCTTCAGCAGCTGTTGCTGTGCTGCCCACGCAACACACGACCAGCGTCAGCATCCTGGCAGGGGAGCTGCTGCAGGTGTGAGCTGCGCTGCTGCTTATGCAGTGAGCAGTGGCCTTTGTTGGTTGTTGTTCTGCGTGCTGCGTCAACACATGCGTGTTTGTGTGCGTCAGCCATCATTCTGGCCGGGGAGCTGCTGCAGGTGCGCAGTAAGAATAGATGGCCCTGATGTCCATCTGCAGCGGCTAACGGCAGCTGTGATCATGAAGTGCATGTCGATGGACAGGTGTGCGTGTGGATGTTGCGGCTGTTGCTTTGCTTGTGCCGAGGAGGTGGGGGATGGCATCACCAGCGTCATCATCCTGGCGGGGGAGCTGCTGCAGGTGCATGGCGCTGCTTTTGATGCAGTGAGCAGTGGCCTTTGTCAGCTGTTGTTATGCGTGCTGGTGTTCAAGTGTGTCCTTCAACAGCTGTTGCTGCTATGCCCATGCAACACACCACCAGCATCCTGGCGGGTTAGCTGCTGCAGGTGTGAGCTGCGCTGCTTATTATGCAGTGGGCAGTCGCCTGTGTTGGCTGTTGTTATGCGTGCTGCGTCAACACATGCGTGTTTGGGTGTGTCAGCCATCATTCTGGCGGGGGATCTGCGCACGTGCGCAGGTGCGCAGCGGGTGAAGTGTTGCGCGGCTGCTGTTTCTCAGAGGGAGCTGTCAGACATTGCTGCGGAGTGCATGTGGATTGTCAAGGTGTACGTGTGCTTCCTGCAGCTGTTGCTGTGTTTGTGCATTGCAATGCATGCATCTTCCATCAGCATGCTGCTGCGCTATGGCGTAACTGCTTGTTCACGTGCTGCTGCTGTCCTGCTGCAGTCTGCTGAACCGCTGCTGGAGCGCCACATGCACCCCACGGTGCTGGTGCGCGGCTACACAAGGGCACTGGAGGACGCCATCAAGGTGCGGGCACATATTTGTTGAGCAGTAGCAACAGTTTGTTGACATGCGCTGCATGTAGTTCGTGATCACTGGCAGCAGCAGCACCTTCAGGACGTTCCATCTGCCATTGGCATTGCTGCGCTGCTTCGGCTGTGCTTGAGGAATTGCCTGCATCATTCTGCTCTTTAGTGTCACTAGCTGGGTATGCGTGAGCTCCTGCGGGCAGGTGCTCAGTCACAGTTATACTTGGGCTTGTGGTGTGGCTTTGATGTGAGCATGGTGATGACAGCAGCCGCAGTGCCACTGCACGGTGCGCTTTTTCATGCTATGCGTGTGACATTGGTACTCAGGCCTGCTGCTTGCTGCTGCTGCTGCTGCCCCTCCTGCTGCTGCTGCTGCTGCTGCTGCTGCAGGTGGCTGAGTCCATGTCGTTCAGCATAGACACCAACGACAGGAGTGCCATGCTGCAGGTGGTGCAGAGCTGCATCGGCACCAAGTACACCTCACGCTTCGGCAGCCTCATGGCGGTGAGCGCAGGGCAGGATGGGTGTGGGGCCTGCAGGCAGCATGCACCGTAAGATGGAGCAGCGAGTGCATGTGAGGCAGCTGGCAGGGTGTCATGCAGCAGTGTGTGTGGTGCATGCCAGTGTCTGTTTCAGAACAGCATGCTGCTCTGCGGCACCAAGTACACCTCCAGCTTCGGCAAGCGTCATGGCGGTGAGTGGCCTGCGCTGTGCAGGCAGCATGCACCTTGTGGCGCAGCAGCGAGTGCATGTGCGCCAGCTCAGCAGCAACATGCAGCCGTACGGCAGTCACTGCACAGGGGTGGTGGGGGCTGCAAGCAGCTGGAAGGGTGCCGTGCAGCAGCATGTGCGCTGCAGGCGAGGTACTAGCTCAACACAGCATGCAGCTGCATTGGCACCAAGTACACCAGCCGTTCGGCAGCCTCGTGGCGGTGAGTGCAGGGTGGTGGCAGAAGGGTTGCGCTGCAGGCAGCTGGCAGTGTGCATGCAGCAGCGACTGTGTATGTGAGGCAGTGGCAGTCGACTGCCTCGTGGCGGTGAGTGCAGGGAGAGGTGTGGCATATGGGTTGGGCTGCAGGCGGCTGGCACTGTGCATGCAGCAGCGAGTGTATGTGAGGCAGTGGCAGTCGACTGCCTCGTGGCGGTGAGGAGCTGGCGCTGGGCGCAGTGCAAACCGTAGCTTGTCGCACTTGATTCCACCATCACTTGTCGTGTGCTCCCGTAGCAACTCCGTGCATTGCTGCAGTCGTGTGCGTATTGTTGTTGTTGTTCTTGGCCGCTAACACTGTGCTGTTGCTTCTGTTTGCCCTTGACCCGCAGGAGCTGGTGCTAGGGGCAGTGCAAGCCGCGTGGCTTGTCGCACTTGGCTCAGCCAGCACGTCTCATCTGGTGCCGTAGCAGTAGCTGTGAATCAATGCAGTCCTGTGCTTGTCTTTCCCAGCCATCAACCCTGTGCTGGTGTTACTGGCCGCGTGTTCTGCTGCTGTCGCTGCAGGAGCTGGCGCTGGACGCAGTGCAGATGGTGGCGCGCCACTTGACTAACTCACTAGAGCAGCACACATAACTTGCTGTTCCTCAACAACACCCTGCTGTCACGCTCTTATTTCACGGCTTTGTGTAACGCTGCATGCTTGCCTGTCCCCGCTGCCGCTGCTGCTGCTGTTGCTGCAGGAGCTGGCGCTGGACGCGGTGCAGACGGTGGCGCGTGACGTGGGCGGCGGGCAGCGCGAGGTGGACGTGAAGAATTACGCCAAGATCGAGAAGATCCCAGGAGGCACCATCGAAGACTGCAAGGTGAGCGGAGCACAGCAGCGATGATGCATTGTGTTCTGTTGTGTTTGGTAGCAGCAGCGTCAGGATCAGGGCTGTGCATTGCCTTTGTGTTAGGCATGCTGGCCGTATGGGCTCAGGATGAGCAGTGGATGTGAAGAACTACGCCAAGATCGAGACGGTCCCAGGAGGCACCATTGAGGACTGCAAGGTGGGCAGTTGGGGTGCAGCAGTGGCAGCTGCAGGGCCAGGGCTGTGCCGTGTCCGTGTAGCATGCTTGCAGGATGTGGATCAGCGGTGGTGTGGTGTACAGGGGGTTGATTGAGAGGATCCCTGGAGGCACCAGCGAGACTGCAGAATGCGTGGCTCGTGTGTGCTGTTGATGGGCTTTGAGGTAGCAGCAGCAGGGGCAGGGCTAGGGCTGTGCAATGACCATGTTTCAGCGGGACCCACCTGTTCTGCGCTAGGCGTAAGTTGTTACGCTTTGCATGCTGTCCTACTTACTGCTTGCCTCCTTGCCGTCTTCTAATCACCTGTCTGTTGCCAGGTGCTGCGCGGCGCGATGTGTTCAACAGGGACGTGGTGATGCCACGACTGAATACGCTCTTCACACTGCATTTTGACCTTGCCTGCTATGCCATTCGCTGCCTCCTTTTTCCAGGTGCTGCGTGGCGTGATGTTCAACAAGGACGTGGTGGTGCCGGGCCGCGTGCGCCGCTGCACCACCAGCCGCACCACATCTGTAACCTCTTGCTGTCTTCAAACCCTGCCACTGCACTCGCAGGTGCTGCGCGGCGTCATGTTCAACATGGACGTGGCGGTGCTGCAATCAACATCTCTCATCAAACATTTTGCCTCGCCATAACTGATCTGCACTGTTTCTGCACTACACCGCAGGTGCTGCGCGGCGTGATGTTCAACAAGGACGTGGTTGTGCCGGGCCGCATGCGCTGCCACACCACCAGCCACACCACATATGTACCCGCTTGCTGTCTTTAAACCCTGCCACTGCACTCGCAGGTGCTGCGCGGCGTCATGTTCAATATGGACGTGGCCGTGCTGCAAATCAACATCAGTCATCAAACATCTTGCTCCTTCAAAACTGCTCTGCACTGTTTCACTACGCCGCAGGTGCTGCGCGGCGTAATGTTCAACAAGGACGTGGTGGTGCCGGGCCGCATGCGCCGCCGCATCGCCAACCCGCGCATCCTGCTGCTGGACTGCCCGCTGGAGTACAAGAAGGGAGAGAGCCAGACCGCGGTGGAGCTCATGAAGGAGGAGGACTGGTGCGTTATTGTCAACATCAAACCGTTTGGCTAGCAGGCTGTTTGATAAATAGCCTGGTTCAATACAAGAAGGGAGAGAGCCATACCCCGGTGGAGCTCATGAAGGAGGAGGACTGGTGCGTTGCGGGGTGCAGGGGTAGGGGATTGGGGTTTGAGGTTCAGGGTTTGAGTGGCAAAGCTGTAACAGATGGCCAGCATGTGTGCTTTGGTAGCAGCAAACAGCGGTGGAGCTCTAGAAGGAGGACCGTTGGGCCGAGGAGGAGTGGGTGGCTGATCGGCACTCCACTGGCCGTACCTCACCCTCCCTGACCAGATGTTTCACTGGCTGTTGCCTGTTGCCTTTTGTTGTGTGCAGGGCTGCGCTGCTCAAGGCTGAGGAGGAGTGGGTGGCTGGCGCCTGCGCGCAGATCGTGGCGCTGAAGCCCGACCTGGTGGTCACTGAGAAGGGGCTCAGCGACCTGGCGGCACACTTCCTCACCAAGGTGAGGACGCGGTTGTATCGTTGTATCGGCAAGCTGCTGGTTGTGTGTATCTCACCGGGATGGTGTTCTGGCTGGTTCTGGTATCTGGATGTGTGCATGGCCCATTTCCTTACCAAGGTGCAGGGGTGGCTGAGTCGCGCCATCTGCTGCTGCTGCTGCTGCTGCTCCTGCTGTGTAGACGTGACCATGGGATGTTGCTCTAGTGGTTCATCACAATCTGGCTGGGCATGTGTGCAGTGTAGCGCCTTGCAGGAGCCTTCAGCCGCAGGAAGGCAGGCTTTGCCGTAGCATTGCACCACCTGACGTGTCCTCCTTCTGCTGCCTCTCGAAGGCGTGCTTTGGTTTGATCAAGCTGGCAGCTTCACCATACCACCGGCTGCATAGCACATAACAAACCAGCAACGTCACCATTTTAATACGCATGCGCTGTCACTGCTGCTGCCAGGCGGGCATTTCTGCCATCCGCCGCCTGCGCAAGACCGACAACAACCGCATCGCGCGCGCAACAGGCGCCACCATTTGCCACAGAATAGAGGAGGTATGCAGGGGTGGCCGCAGAGAGGATGACGAGATTTGGTTTTGGCTACACGTGCATGCAGTGTCAACCAGAGCAGCAGAAAGATTTGTCAGGCAGCAGTATTGCTGTGCTTTGCGATTCACCCAGCAGCTGCTCCTTTCTTGGCGTCACACCATATTGATGCACCCGATCAATGCACTGCTGCGCAGCTGCTATCTCTGACTGCATCACTGTCTTTCTTCCCTTGTTCTGGTGTGATCTGCAGGTGCGTGAGTCGGACATCGGCACGCGTGCGGGCCTGTTTGAGGTGGTCAAGATCGCCGACGAGTTCTTCACCTTCATCGTGGACTGCAAGGACCCCAAGGCGTGCACCATCGTGCTGCGCGGCGCCAGCAAGGACGTGCTCAACGAGGTGGAGCGCAACCTGCACGTGAGGCGCTGCTTTGTGTCACTGTTATCTGACGTAGATGTAATGCTTTACATGCACTGATTGGCATTTGCTGCTTTGGATGCCGATCAAGGCCGTGCTCATTGAGGTGGAGCGCAACCTGCACGTGAGTTGCGGCCTGGTTCGCAGCGGCAGTGCTCTACTGCTTTTGGATGCACATCTTCAGGCGCCCTGCGGGAGTCCTGCAAATGATTATGTGCAGCTGCTAGCTTGCAGGAAAGGTTGGGGCAGCAGCTTGAGGCTGTTCGTGTACGTGTTCGAACTGCTGCCCAGTGCTGTGCACACCGCATGTGTGTACACACACGTAAGCACTCCCTGTACGGTGCTGCTTATGCTGTGCTTGTGCATGTTGATGCCTTGCAGGACGCCATGGGAGTGGCGAGAAATATCGTGGTGGATAGCCGCCTGGTCCCTGGAGGAGGAGCTGTGGAGATGGCTGTTAGCAGGACGCTCACAGGTGCGTGGGGTGTGTGTCTGTGTATACTTGGGCGTTTGCTGGGTTATCGGGTGGCAGCTCAGGGGGGGGGGGGGACTGCATGTACTGACAGCAGCAGCATTCCTTTCCTACTGGAAACTTCAAGATGCGTTATATACTATAACAATTAACTACTGTCATTTTTTGACGGGAATCTGAGGTGTTTCAGGGGAGGGAGTGGGGGCGTCTGGGGGGCTGGTCAACTTTTTTGTCTCAAACTTTGTAACATTTGGTTAAGAGAATAATATAGGCGCAGCAAGCTTCATTCGACACTTACTGCATCTATTATAATTTCTACACGACTTTGATACCATTGAACAGTTACATACATGCGGAGCAGCTGTACAGCAGCTTGCAAGTGACTGACCACATGTCAAATCCCAGCAGCAGCACTTGTTTTTGTGCGAGACCAGATTGGTAGACTGGTCCTCAAAACGCGCATGAACACACCTCAGGCTGTTAAAGCATGTTACATCAGCTATATAATAGCAAAATACATATCAAGGGGCGTGTAGAAGGTGACTGCTGCTTGTGTGTGTGCCCTGAATGCCTATATGATGCTGTTGCTGCTGCTGCTGCTGCTGCTGCTGCTGCAGAGCGCTCAGCCACCATCGAGGGCGTGGAAGCCGGCCCATACAAGGCAGCCGGCCAGGCACTTGAGGTCATCCCTCGCACACTTGCTCAGAACTGCGGCGCCAACGTGATCCGCACGCTCACCAAGCTGCGCGCCAAGCACGCGGAGACGCCCGTGGGCACTGCTTGCCCCTTCGGCATCAACGGCGAGACGGGTGAGGGTGCCTGTGTGCATAGTGTGCCTGTGTGTGCAGTGTGCCTTGTGTGTTGAGGGTGGCGTGCGTGTGTATGTTTGCTTGCATGGCGGTGGTGCACGTGGAGAGCACTGTGTGCGCCCCCTGCCCCTTCGGAATCAACGGCGAGACGGGTGAGTGCGGGTGGGATATCGGGTTTGGGGTTTGGGCTTGGGTTCTATGGTTCTAGACTTAGGGTCTGGGGTAACTTGCGCGCTTCAAGCCGATTGCAAGGCGGAGGCCGCGGGCAGTGCCTGCGCCCTCCGGCATTGACGGAGAGACAGGTGAGTGTGCATGGTGTGTTGGAAGGTGTTGATTGCAGGTGGTGTGCACATGTGCTTGCGTGGATTGCTGCGATGCAGTTGCATCTCAAGCTGAGAAAGCGTGCAGGCAGCGCCGGCCCCTGCGCATCAGCGGAGAGATGGGTGCGTGTGCTGGTGCTGGCTAGTGGGGTGTGCTTAGAGTGGGGCTGGTGTGCATGTATGCTTGCGCGTTACTGCTCTTTGTTTTCAGCCAGTTGTCCAATTATCCCAGGGTGCGGTTGGCAGCTGCGTGCAGAAAGTTGCACAGTTCAGCAGTCATTGCATCCCACACAGGTGACTTTGCTGCAGCTGCCGCTGCCATGGTCACGTCACATCCAACCGTTTGCGACCCACTGCGTCAACCTGCTGCTGCTGGTGCAGGGGAGATCGTGGACATGCGTGCTGCTGGGGTGTGGGAGCCGCTGGTGGTGAAGACGCAGACCATCAAGACGAGCGTGGAGGCGGCCAACATGCTGCTTCGGATAGATGACATAGTGTCCGGTATCTCAAAGAGCCGCGCAGCTGGCGGCGGCCCCAGCGGGCCGCAGGTGGACGACCACGACAACGTGGACCCGGAGCAGATGCTGCCCGAATAAGCCATGGGTCGCTGCTGATTGGTTGCCAGGGCGCTGGATGTGTGACTGGCAGACTAGCAGAGGGTGCGACAATGGTGACAACGTGGACCCTGAGCAGATGCCGCCGAAATAGGCCGCTGGCTTACTGCTGGTCTGTGGTTGTGGAGGTCGGGTTTCTAGGTGTGGCTGGCAGGCTGGCAGGGGGCCCAGTGGGCTGCAGCCTGCGGAGGATGCTGGCGACAATGTGATTGTCATCGTGATTGTTGATCTCTCTTATGCAGCTTCCATGCATGCCCTTTGCATGTACCTGAGTTTCCCCAACACACACAAACATCCAAAACAAAGTATGGGCTGCAGCAAGCTCAGCAACACCCGCTGAACGCTCCGGCTTGGTGGTTTCACTGCATGCTCACCGCATGTTCACCGCATGGCTGCAGCTCTGTTATACGGCTTCCCTGCATGCCTCTTGCATGTACCTGAGTTTCGGCAACTCAAACAAACATACCAAACACAGTATGGGCTGCAGCAAGCTCAGAAACACCCGCAGAACGCTCCGGCTTGGTGGTTTCACCGCATGTTCACCGCATCTTCACCGCATGGCTGCAGCTCTGTTATTCGGCTTCCATGCATGCCTCTTGCATGTACCTGAGTTTCAACAACTCACACACACATCCAAAACAAAGTATGGGCTGCAGCAAGCTCAGCAACACCCACAGAACGCTCCGGCTTGGTGGTTTCATCGCATGTTCACCGCATCTTCACCGCATCTTCTCCGCATGGCTGCAGCTCTGTTATCCGCCTTCCCTGCATGCCCCTTGCATGTACCTGAGTTTTAACAACTCAAACAAACATCCAAAACAAATTATGGGCTGCAGCAAGCTCAGAAACAGCCGCAGAACGCTCCGGCTTGGTGGTTTCACCGCATGTTCACCGCATGTTCACCGCATGGATGCAGCTCTGTTATCCGGCTTCCCAGCATGCCCTTGCATGTACCTGAGTTTCAACAACCCACACAAACATACAAAACAAAGTATGGGCTGCAGCAACCTCAGCAACACCCGCAGAACGCTCCGGCTTGGTGGTTTCACCGCATGTTCACCACATCTTCACCGCATCTTCACCGCATGGATGCAGCTCTGTTATCCGACTTCCCTGCATGCCCCTTGCATGTACCTGAGTTTCAACAACTCACACAAACATACAAAACAAATTATGGGCTGCAGCAAGCCCAGCAACACCCGCAGAACGCTCCGGCTTGGTGGTTTCACTGCATGTTCACCGCATCTTCACCGCATCTTCTCCGCATGGCTGCAGCTCTGTTATCCGCCTTCCCTGCATGCCCCTTGCATGCACCTGCGTTTCAACAACTCACACAAACATCCAAAACAAAGTGTGGGCTGCAGCAAGCTCAGCAACACCCACAGAACGCTCCGGCTTGGTGGTTTCATCGCATGTTCACCGCATCTTCACCGCATCTTCACCGCATGGCTGCAACTCTGTCATCCGACTTTCCTGCATGCCCCTTGCATGTACCTGAGTTTTAACAACTCAAACAAACATCCAAAACAAAGTATGGGCTAAGCAAGCTCAGAAACAGCCGGAGAATGCTCCGGCTTGGTGGTTTCACCGCATGTTCACCGCATGTTCACCGCATGGATGCAGCTCTGTTATCCGGCTTCCCAGCATGCCCTTGCATGTACCTGAGTTTCAACAACTCACACAAACATACAAAACAAAGTATGGGCTGCAGCAAGCTCAGCAACACCCGCAGAACGCTCCGGCTTGGTGGTTTCACCGCATGTTCACCGCATCTTCACCGCATCTTCACCGCATGGATGCAGCTCTGTTATCCGGCTTCCATGCATGCCTCTTGCATGTACCTGAGTTTCAACAACCCACACAAACATACAAAACAAAGTATGGGCTGCAGCAACCTCAGCAACACCCGCAGAACGCTCCGGCTTGGTGGTTTCACCGCATGTTCACCACATCTTCACCGCATCTTCACCGCATGGATGCAGCTCTGTTATCCGACTTCCCTGCATGCCCCTTGCATGTACCTGAGTTTCAACAACTCACACAAACATACAAAACAAATTATGGGCTGCAGCAAGCCCAGCAACACCCGCAGAACGCTCCGGCTTGGTGGTTTCACTGCATGTTCACCGCATCTTCACCGCATCTTCTCCGCATGGCTGCAGCTCTGTTATCCGCCTTCCCTGCATGCCCCTTGCATGCACCTGCGTTTCAACAACTCACACAAACATCCAAAACAAAGTGTGGGCTGCAGCAAGCTCAGCAACACCCACAGAACGCTCCGGCTTGGTGGTTTCATCGCATGTTCACCGCATCTTCACCGCATCTTCACCGCATGGCTGCAACTCTGTCATCCGACTTTCCTGCATGCCCCTTGCATGTACCTGAGTTTTAACAACTCAAACAAACATCCAAAACAAAGTATGGGCTAAGCAAGCTCAGAAACAGCCGGAGAATGCTCCGGCTTGGTGGTTTCACCGCATGTTCACCGCATGTTCACCGCATGGATGCAGCTCTGTTATCCGGCTTCCCAGCATGCCCTTGCATGTACCTGAGTTTCAACAACTCACACAAACATACAAAACAAAGTATGGGCTGCAGCAAGCTCAGCAACACCCGCAGAACGCTCCGGCTTGGTGGTTTCACCGCATGTTCACCGCATCTTCACCGCATGGATGCAGCTCTGTTATCCGGCTTCCATGCATGCCTCTTGCATGTACCTGAGTTTCAACAACTCACACAAACATCCAAAATAAAGTATGGACCGCAGCAAGCTCAGCAACACCCGCAGAACGCTCCGGCTTGGTGGTTTCACCGCATGTTCACCGCATCTTCACCGCATCTTCACCGCATGGATGTAGCTCTGTTATCCGACTTCCGCCGCTGGTGGTGAAGACGCAGACCATCAAGACGAGCGTGGAGGCGGCCAACATGCTGCTTCGGATAGATGACATAGTGTCCGGTATCTCAAAGAGCCGCGCAGCTGGCGGCGGCCCCAGCGGGCCGCAGGTGGACGACCACGACAACGTGGACCCGGAGCAGATGCTGCCCGAATAAGCCATGGGTCGCTGCTGATTGGTTGCCAGGGCGCTGGATGTGTGACTGGCAGACTAGCAGAGGGTGCGACAATGGTGACAACGTGGACCCTGAGCAGATGCCGCCGAAATAGGCCGCTGGCTTACTGCTGGTCTGTGGTTGTGGAGGTCGGGTTTCTAGGTGTGGCTGGCAGGCTGGCAGGGGGCCCAGTGGGCTGCAGCCTGCGGAGGATGCTGGCGACAATGTGATTGTCATCGTGATTGTTGATCTCTCTTATGCAGCTTCCATGCATGCCCTTTGCATGTACCTGAGTTTCCCCAACACACACAAACATCCAAAACAAAGTATGGGCTGCAGCAAGCTCAGCAACACCCGCTGAACGCTCCGGCTTGGTGGTTTCACTGCATGCTCACCGCATGTTCACCGCATGGCTGCAGCTCTGTTATACGGCTTCCCTGCATGCCTCTTGCATGTACCTGAGTTTCGGCAACTCAAACAAACATACCAAACACAGTATGGGCTGCAGCAAGCTCAGAAACACCCGCAGAACGCTCCGGCTTGGTGGTTTCACCGCATGTTCACCGCATCTTCACCGCATGGCTGCAGCTCTGTTATTCGGCTTCCATGCATGCCTCTTGCATGTACCTGAGTTTCAACAACTCACATACACATCCAAAACAAAGTATGGGCTGCAGCAAGCTCAGCAATAGCCTCAAAACGCTCCGGCTTGGTGGTTTCACCGCATCTTCACCGCATGGATGCAGCTCTGTTATCCGACTTCCCAACATGCCCCTTGCATGTACCTGAGTTTCAACAACTCACACAAACATCCAAAACAAATTATGGGTTGCAGCAAGCCCAGCAACACCCGCAGCACGCTCCGGCTTGGTGGTTTCACTGCATGTTCACCGCATCTTCACCGCATCTTCACCGCATGGATGCAGCTCTGTTATCCGCCTTCCCTGCATGCCCCTTGCATGTACCTGAGTTTTAACAACTCAAACAAACATCCAAAACAAATTATGGGCTGCAGCAAGCTCAGAAACAGCCGCAGAACGCTCCGGCTTGGTGGTTTCACCGCATGTTCACCGCATGTTCACCGCATGGATGCAGCTCTGTTATCCGGCTTCCCAGCATGCCCTTGCATGTACCTGAGTTTCAACAACTCACACAAACATCCAAAACAAATTATGGGCTGCAGCAAGCCCAGCAACACCCGCAGAACGCTCCGGCTTGGTGGTTTCACCGCATGTTCACCGCATCTTCACCGCATCTTCTCCGCATGGATGCAGCTCTGTTATCCGCCTTCCCTGCATGCCCCTTGCATGCACCTGCGTTTCAACAACTCACACAAACATCCAAAACAAAGTGTGGGCTGCAGCAAGCTCAGCAACACCCACAGAACGCTCCGGCTTGGTGGTTTCATCGCATGTTCACCGCATCTTCACCGCATCTTCACCGCATGGCTGCAACTCTGTCATCCGACTTTCCTGCATGCCCCTTGCATGTACCTGAGTTTTAACAACTCAAACAAACATCCAAAACAAAGTATGGGCTAAGCAAGCTCAGAAACAGCCGGAGAATGCTCCGGCTTGGTGGTTTCACCGCATGTTCACCGCATGTTCACCGCATGGATGCAGCTCTGTTATCCGGCTTCCCAGCATGCCCTTGCATGTACCTGAGTTTCAACAACTCACACAAACATACAAAACAAAGTATGGGCTGCAGCAAGCTCAGCAACACCCGCAGAACGCTCCGGCTTGGTGGTTTCACCGCATGTTCACCGCATCTTCACCGCATCTTCACCGCATGGATGCAGCTCTGTTATCCGGCTTCCATGCATGCCTCTTGCATGTACCTGAGTTTCAACAACTCACACAAACATCCAAAATAAAGTATGGACCGCAGCAAGCTCAGCAACACCCGCAGAACGCTCCGGCTTGGTGGTTTCACCGCATGTTCACCGCATCTTCACCGCATCTTCACCGCATGGATGTAGCTCTGTTATCCGACTTCCCTGCATGCCCCTTGCATGTACCTGAGTTTCAACAACTCACACAAACATCCAAAACAAATTATGGGCTGCAGCAAGCCCAGCAACACCTGCAGAACGCTCCGGCTTGGTGGTTTCACTGCATGTTCACTGCATCTTCACCGCATCTTTTCCGCATGGCTGCAGCTCTGTTATCCGCCTTCCCTGCATGCCCCTTGCATGCACCTGAGTTTCAACAACTCACACAAACATCCAAAACAAAGTATGTACCGCAGCAAGCTCGGCAACACCCGCAGAATGCTGCGGCTTGGTGGTTTCACCGCATGTTCACCGCATGTTCACCGCATCTTCACCGCATGGATGCAGCTCTGTTATCCTTGTTTCCATGCATGCCCTTGCATGTACCTGAGTTTCAACGACTCACACAAACATACAAAACAAAGTATGGGCTGCAGCAAGCTCAGCAACACCCGCAGAACGCTGCGGCTTGGTGGTTTCACCGCACGTTCACCGCATGTTCACCGCATCTTCACCGCATGGCTGCATCTCTCTTATGCAGCTTCCCTGCATTCCCTTTGCATGTACCTGAGTCTCAACAACTCACACAAACATACAAAACAAAGTATGGGCTGCAGCAAGCTCAGCAACACCCGCAGAACGCTCCGGCTAGGTGGTTTCACTGCATGCTCACCGCATGTTCACCGCATCTTCACCGCATCTTCTCCGCATGGCTGCAGCTCTGTTATCCGACTTCCCTGCATGCCCCTTGCATGTACCTGAGATTCCAACTCACACAAACATCCAAAACAAAGTGTGGGCTGCAGCAAGCTCAGCAACACCCACAGAACGCTCCGGGTTGGTGGTTTCATCGCATGTTCACCGCATCTTCACCGCATGGCTGCAGCTCTGTTATATCCGGCTTCCCTGCATGCCTCTTGCATGTACCTGAGTTTCAACAACTCAAACAAACATACAAAACAAAGTATGGGCTGCAGCAAGCTCAGCAACACCCGCAGAATGCTGCGGCTTGGTGGTTTCACCGCACGTTCACCGCATGTTCACCACATCTTCACCGCATCTTCACCGCATGGCTGCAGCTCTGTTATCCGGCTTCCCTGCATGCCCCTTGCATGTACCTGAGTTTCACCAACTCACACAAACATACAAAACAAACTATGGACCGCAACAAGCTCAGCAATAGCCTCAAAACGCTCCGGCTTGATGGTTTCACCGCATGTTCACCGCATGTTCACCGCATCTTCACCGCATGGATGCAGCTCTGTTATCCTTGTTTCCATGCATGCCCTTGCATGTACCTGAGTTTCAACGACTCACACAAACATACAAAACAAAGTATGGGCTGCAGCAAGCTCAGCAACACCCGCAGAACGCTCCGGCTTGGTGGTTTCACCGCATGTTCACCGCACGTTCACCGCATCTTCTCCGCATGGCTGCAGCTCTGTTATCCGCCTTCCCTGCATGCCCCTTGCATGTACCTGAGTTTCCAACTCACACAAACAGCCAAAACAAAGTGTGGGCTGCAGCAAGCTCAGCAACACCCACAGAACGCTCCGGGTTGGTGGTTTCATCGCATCTTCACCGCATCTTCACCGCATGGATGCAGCTCTGTTATCCGACTTCCCTGCATGCCCCTTGCATGCACCTGCGTTTCAACAACTCACACAAACATCCAAAACAAAGTGTGGGCTGCAGCAAGCTCAGCAACACCCACAGAACGCTCCGGCTTGGTGGTTTCATCGCATGTTCACCGCATCTTCACCGCATCTTCTCCGCATGGCTGCAGCTCTGTTATCCGCCTTCCCTGCATGCCCCTTGCATGTACCTGAGTTTCCAACTCACACAAACAGCCAAAACAAAGTATGGGCTGCAGCAAGCTCAGCAACACCCGCAGAACGCTCCGGCTTGGTGGTTTCACCGCATGTTCACCGCATCTTCACAGCATCTTCACCGCATTGTTAGGTTTAGGGGTTAGGGTTTAGGGTTTAGGGTTTAGGTTTTAGGTTTTAGGACAACCTACACCCCCCCTCCCTCCACTGAGAAATGGGCTGTTTTACAAAGCAATAAAAAGCAAGGTGCCATGTGAACTGCATGAAGCTTGCATGCTCAACTCAATGTACATGTAGTGGTGTGTGCATGCCTAGTTTTTCATGTGAAGCCAAGCACTCTGTGTACTTCATACTACTCACTGAAAGCAAGCATTGATGCCATGCTAGCTCCACTCCTCACTACTGCAGCCCTTGCACCTGCAGCTGCTGTTGTTGGTGTTCCTATGACCACAAAGGAGTCCATGGCTGTCACCAATTGCTTGTAATGTATATATTGGTTATAAAATACTGTTTTCGAAGTGTGAGGGGCTGTGCATGTTGTGAAATTTGCCTAAGTGTGCACATATGCAGTAGCGGGCACTGCAACTTCTTCACATGGTACAACAGTTGAGAATGGCTTCTTACATCAGAGAAATAGTTAAAACTAAAATAAATAAAGTATTTGTGATGCATGTATGTTGCTGAATGGTCATTTTCGAGGTTCTGAAGTAGTAGACCTGTCAAATTTCGAAGGCCTTGAATGCAAACTTCAATAATTCATATCTTTGGCTACACTCATTGGATGGGGGCATTTTCATAGCTAGCCAGAGAGCCCATGATCTGCTCTTTTCAGGACAACACTCACTTGCAGCATCTGACCTGCTGGCCTCGGGCCCTGGAACATTAGCCTCAAATGTAGGCAGCAAATATGCACATTCTGACCAAGTGTGTGCTGGTTTGCATGCAGGATGCTGGTTGCCTTGGTGCTGGTGATGCTCTTGAACCTTGCTACACAGTCACACAACAATATGCCACCAGCTCAGCCCACAGGAGACTACCTAAAGTGGTGCCATGCCACCTATGGACCAACATTGTACCCACAGCAGCTGCAGAACAACCTGTTCTTCACCCTGGAAGATGCCATGCCTTTGAGGAGTGATTGGGTGCTTGAATGTGTGGCTCTGTGGTGTTGCACTGCTGCCTTAGTGCAGCAGCTGTGTTTGCAGCTGCTGCAACTACTGGCAGGGGAGCTGCAGGTGCAGTAGCCTGAGCCATAGTTGCTAAGGGGTGAGCCTGGTATTTCTGAGCAAAGTCTGCCAGTACTTGCCTAGGTACTCCCAGCTTCTGCCCCACATCTAAGCAATGCTGCAAGCTGGCTAAGCATAGCATTGTTCCCCTTGCACTCACTGCTCCTTTCTCTTTCAGCCACTTGAGTTCTGCAGCTGTGGCTCTCCTATATCTGCTTTCACTGCCATTTGCCAAGTCCTTCTTGATGGTTTGCTCACCAAACTTGCTGTGCTTGGCAAACAACTGCACCACATGGGGCACCACCACCCACTGTTGGTTACAGCTGCCTGTCTGTGCAGCCTTGCTTACAACCCATAGGGTAAGGCATGCAACATTGATCACTGCAGACAACAGGTTTAGGGTTTAGGGTTTAGGGTTTAGGGTTTAGGTTTTAGGTTTTAGGACAACCTACACCCCCCCTCTCTCCACTTAGAAATGGGCTGTTTTACAAAGCAATAAAAAGCAAGGTGCCATGTGAACTGCATGAAGCTTGCATGCTCAACTCAATGTACATGTAGTGGTGTGTGCATGCCTAGTTTTTCATGTGAAGCCAAGCACTCTGTGTACTTCATACTACTCACTGAAAGCAAGCACTGATGCCATGCTAGCTCCACTCCTCACTACTGCAGCCCTTGCACCTGCAGCTGCTGTTGTTGGTGTTCCTATGACCACAAAGGAGTCCATGGCTGTCACAGGGTTTAGGGTTTAGGGGTTAGGTTTAGGTTTAGGTTTAGGGTTTAGGGTTTAGGGTTTAGGGTTTAGGGTTTTAGTTTTAGGTTTTTAGGGTTTTAGGGTTTAGGTTTTAGGTTTAGGTTTAGGTTTAGGGTTTAGGTTTAGGGTTTTAGTTTTAGGTTTTAGGTTTAGGGTTTAGGGTTTAGGGTTTAGGGTTTAGGGTTAGGGTTTAGGGTTTAGGGTTTAGGGTTTAGGGTTTAGGGTTTAGGGTTTAGGTTTAGGGTTTAGGTTTTAGGGTTTAGGGTTTAGGGTTTAGGGTTTAGGGTTTAGGGTTTAGGGTTTAGGGTTTAGGGTTTAGGGTTTAGGG